>JAECWU010000127.1:13252500-14502500 GCA_018150985.1 Chymomyza costata | reverse complement strand
GTGTTTTTTACTTTGAAGTGTAAATTTGTATTAGGTAAAGTTCAAAGTAAGCGGTGGCTGTTGCTAGATGTCTTTAGTTATCTCCTTATGTATATATCGCATTGGGTCATACCAAAGCGCATTTTAAAGGTCTCATTACGCTTACAAAAAAGTCTCGGTAAATTTTTGGTTTTGCGCTACAGCGTTTAAAAATGCAGGTAATAAAGAGAACAAGGCGAAAAGGCGGAGATCTTGGACCCAAGACAGTATCGAATACAATAGCAAAGGTGTGGCTGCAATGATTCCGTTCTGGTAATGTGGACGTCGAAGATAGGCCAAGCGTCGAAAGTCTATATAAAGCGTTTTCCACTAAGATGTGTTATTTTGGTATTCAAAGAAAAATGCCATTTTTTGAGATAAATGATCGGAAGTTTATTTCATAATAAAGTGGAAGGTATGCCGTTAATAATGAAAAACAACATCAGCCAAATGGCCACTACGACCACGCTTACAGGACCATATCCTTTTCATGAAATTTTCCATAGCCAAATCGCAAAGTGGCTGCCCTATGTCCTCGATAGCCTCACGAATTCTATCTTTGACGTCTTGAATCGACGCTGGGCTGTTGGTGTAGACCTTGTCTTTCACGTGGCCCCAAAGGAAGAAGTCGCAAGGTCTTAAATCACAAGATCTCGGTGGCCAATTGTGATCACCTCTTCGAGAGATAACACGGTCTGGAAACTTTTCCCGTAAAAGAGCAGTGGTTTCGTTGCTTGTGTGGCACGTAGCGCCGTCTTGTTGTAAATAAACGTTGTCCAGATCAATACCATCCAACTCCGACTATAAAAAAATCATTAATCATCTCTCGATAGCGCAATCCATTCACCGTAACTGTTGATCCAGCCTCATTTTCGAAAGAGTAAGGTCCAATGACCCCGCCGGTTACACGTTACACGTTGAGGATGGAGAGGCTTCTCAACAATAACTCTTGGGTTTTCCGAGCCCCAAATGCGACAATTTTGCTTGTTGACCTAGCCACCGAGGTGGAAATGGGCCTCATCAGTCAAGATGATTTTTCGATTAAAATCCGGATCATTTTCATGCATTTCAAGGACCCAATCAGCAAAGACACGACGTTGTTGATGATCGGCCGGCTTGAGTTCTTGTGTTAACTGAACTTTATAAGCCTTAAGAACCAAGTCTTTATGCAAAATACGGTGTAATGACGTTTGTGGAATGACCAATTCCAAAGAACGACGAGAAATGGACAAACCTGGGTTTTCTTCAACACTTTGGGCAACAGCAGCAATATTCTCAGTTGTTCTTGAGCGACGTGCACGGGTTCTATTCTTCACATCACTAACTTGTCCCAACAGCTCGAATTTTTCCACCAATTTCCGTATTGCGGTCCGACAAGGTGCTTCACGACGAAGCAATAATGTTTTAGTTTTTCACCATTTTTTTAGTGAATTTTAATAATTTCAATGCGTTGTTCTAGCGTGTATCGTTCCATATTTAGTAATGGCGTAGTTTCTGCTTGTCAAATGTCCAAGAATAAAAGCTTCAAAAGTGACAGCTACCGAAATACCGGGTGATTCAAAATAACACCCCTTGTTGGAAAGCCCTATATAAATACGTCAACAAAAAAATCAGTGTGGTACCGATTGTGCTCGTATGCGTGAACATATCGGCGTGAAACTTACACAATGTGATAGCCACACCTCATACGGTGTGCATAATATATAATTTCAACTCGATACGTTCACGTATACAAACACGATTCGGGTCCGGATCGGAAAATCCCCTCAAGGATCCGCCACTATTATGATGCATTATTTCGTCAGATTTTGCTTATTAAAATAAACAGCCGTGTTCCAGCAAACAAAAACGAACAAATTTTAATCGTTTTCGTTTCGTGCTTACATTTTCTCTTGTCGATATCCAGGGCTGTAAACAGAAAATCCGGACCCGGGGGGGGTTAATGTACCGGCCCCTCTATTACACCTTTAGCTTGAATCATTGTGTTCAGTAAGTACGACAGTAACAACACCTGGCCCCTGAGAAAACTCCGCGCCCGAGGGAATCCCCCCCTTTCCACGCTCTTTACCCAGGGTACACACTAAAATTTCCCTTACTCTTTGTTAGCGCAGCTCAGCAACATGAACCAATTATTAATGCAAGACGCAAACCATTTGTGTTTAAAAAAACAATTCCATAAAGTACAGGAAAATTCATTTATTACTATTAGAAAAAAAAGTTTGTTCGTTTTTAAGCAAATTTAGTGCTAAACATTTCTAAGTCCTTCACCGTCAGTTCACCATATGCTGATCAGTAATGCCTACGATGGCGATAGTTATAACCACCACCAGGTGGCAGGTAACGTGCAGAGGGCGCTTGGATATGTGAGGCAGCTGCATGATAGGCACCAGAGCCGCCAGCTGAGCCGCCATGTGAGCCATGTCCGCCATAGGAACCGACTCCACCGTAGTTAGTAGCGGCTGCACCATGATGTTGTTGATGCCTACAGCAAAGGCGTAAAAGGTTTGTGTCTTAGCTTGAGTGGCAAACTATTGCTACTTACTCAGCGGGCACTGGTGGTGGTGTGGGCAGATGTGCACCCTCTGCATGGAAACCATTTTTATCAGCCTTATAGTTAACCGTGTACTGCTTGCCATCATCACCGGTATAGGAGTATGAACCAGTCACGCCTAGGGAACCATGTGGCCAGCCGCCCTTGAACTCACCGGTCTCATCACGATGTATGCCATTGCCTGTATCAAAGCTGCAAATAATAAAGCGATATTGCAGTTATCGATAGACAGTCGATAGTTTGACTTTACTTACCCGAAATTGTAGTTGCCATTGGCATCGTTTTGATATTCGTTGCGCAGTATGGGTATCTGTGCGCCGGCACTGCGTTGTCCACCATGATAGGCTGGTGCGGCCGCGGCAGCTGCTCCGGCACCGAAACCTCCAGCTGCTGCATGATGTGCCGAGTTACGTGCATGACCCTGACCGCTTACACCATGATAATGCAGATTGCTGGCATGCGGTGCCAGATATTGGTTAGATGGTGCGGCAGCACCTGGACGTGGTGGCAAATACTGCTGGGAGAGACGACCAGCTGCACAGATGGCCAGCAGGCAGGAGAAGGCAAACAGCAGACGCAGCATGGTCTGAAAAAGGCAGAAGTGGCAGGAGTTGCCTTTGTTTATAAGAGAGAGATTTCAAGATGACGGGAGCGGGTATACTTTATGTGATCTAATTTTTTAAAGGTTTGTGTTAGTATAGAGGGCGCTGCTGTGCCTTCCAATATGCACACGGGTCTAAGAGAGAGTTAGCTTTTTTTTAACCCAACCGCTTTGGAAAGAAGTTTTTAATAGTTTTATAATGAAACTTAAGCAGCACCTTCAAAAGATTACTGACACATTCCCGCGTTTAGGTTATTTTATTAATGATTCTTAGGGAAGCTCCTTAAGCACACAATTTATGCGTTTGAGTCGGTTTTTGAATCTAAATAAAAGTCAAGGTTCTTGAACCTTAGCTCTCAAGTATACCATCTCGGAGCTCTTTCCACAAAAGTGCAAATAAGATATTTTATAAAATTTTAAAAGTTTTGTCAAAGTTGCAAAAATGGTGTTGAAAAAAGTGTAACCAAATTTTTTTTAAATTGGTGTTAAAAATAATTTGAGAGATCAAATTTGAAAAACTTCGATAGTTCCAAAAATAGAGCGATAGTATAATGTTGTCTACGACAAATTTTTGATTAGGATAAACGCTTTAAACGGCTTGTTATACCCGCTGGCTTAGTGAAGACTTTAAGGGTTTTTTCATAACCGTTCAAATATAAGAAATCTCTGAAAAATGAAGAATTTACTTTAAAACTGCAAAATTATTGAACACTAAAATTTTGAAAAAATTCACAAAATAAAAATGTAAAACAAAGCTTGGAAAGGCTTATAAATCAAAATACAAGCAAGTTCTTTAGTTCTAGTTCGGAGATATTGGTTATTAGGAAATATGAAAAAGCTAAGACATTTTTAGTTTATATTTTATAAAAAATAAGTTAAAATTTTTTAAATTTTTTGAATATTTATTTAAAAGAAATCGTTTCAAAAAATGTAAAATTTTAAAAAATTTTAGAAAAATTTATATCTTATGTAATAGTTTCATTCTTATTTTTATGAACTATTACAAAATATTCTAAAATTATATGAAAATTTATATTTTATATAAAAATATTTAAAAAAATTTTAAATTAATTAATTTTACGAAAATTTATGTCTCATGAACAGTTACTTCAAAATATTCAAAAATTTTATGAAAATTTATATTTCATATTAAATTATTTCAAAAAATTCTTATATTCTATGAAAATTTATCTTTTTTAAAAAATTATTTTAAAAAAATCGAATCTTATAAGAAACTTTATATTTTACAAAATTTTTTTCAAAAATACTAATATATTTTGAAAATTTGTATTTTATAAAAAACGACTAAAAATTTTGAAATTTTATGAAAATTCATTATTAAAAAAAAATTTAGTCCTGTATGAAACATTATATTTTACAAAAATTTTTTTAAAAATATTGGTTTTATAAAAATGTATATTTTATAAAAAATTATTTCAAAAAAATCTAATGCTGTATGAAACTATATTTTACAAAAATTTGTCAAAAATATTGGTTATATAAAAATTTATATTTTATAAAAAATTTCTTAAAAAATTCTATAATTTTATGAAAATTAATAGTTTGTAAATAACTATTTCGAAAAATTCTTAAATTTTATGAAAATTTTGTTTATAAAAAAAAAATAATTCAAAAAATTCTATAATTTTATGAAAATTTTGTTTTTATAAAAAATATTTTTAAAAATTATAGAATCTTATGAAAATTAGTAGCTTACAAAAAAACATTTTAAAAAATTCTTAAATTTTTATATAAACAAAAATTATTTCATAAAATTCTATAGTTTTATGAAAATTAAAAGTTTATAAAAAATTATTTAAAAAAATTCTACAATTTTATAAAAATTTGTATTTTATAAGAAATAATTTTAAAAAATTCGAAAATATGAAAAATTATATTTAATAAAAAACTTTTTCAAATTTTTAAATTTTATAATTTATATTCTTAAGCTTTATGAAAAATAGTTATTTGATAAAAAATTATTTCATAAAATTCAAAAATTTTATGAAAAATTATTTTTACAAAAACTTGCTCAAAAATACTTAAATTTTATGAAAATTTTGTTTTAAAAAAAAAAATATTTCTAAAAATTCTAGAATTTTATAAAAATAACTAGTTTACAAAAAAATATTTTAAAAAATTTTAGAATTTATATTTTATAAAAAATTATATCATAAAATTTTATAGTTTTATGAAAATTAATAGCATATAAAAAATTATTTTAAAAAATTCTAAAATGTTATAAAAATTTGTATTTTATAAGAAATTATTTTAAAAAATTCAAAAATATGAAAAATTATATATTATAGAAAGCTTTTTCAACAAATTTTTAAATTTTAAAATTTACATTCTATATTTTTTTATGAAAAATGATTTCACAAAATTCTACAATTTTATGAAAAATTATTTTTACAAAAATTTGTTTAAAAATGCTAAAATTTTGTGAAAATTTGTATTTTATAAAAAATTGTTTCAAAAAATGCTACAATTATTTGAAATTTAATAGTTTATAAAAAATTATTTCTTAAAATTCTGAAATTTTATGAAAATTTGTATTTTAAAAAAATTTATTTTGACCAAAAATACTAAAATTTTATAAAAAATTATTTCAAAAAATGCTACAATTATTTGAAATATAATAGTTTATAAAAAATTATTTCAAAAAATTCTGAAACTATATTTTATAAAAATTTTTTTTAAAAGATTTTATTTATTTTCTATAGAAAATTCTTTGAAAAAATTTTAACATTTTATAAAAAAAAAAAATAAATAAGTTTGTTTCTTTCGAACTTTGTTGCGCTTATGCGTTATCAGGATATTTTTAAGTTTGCAGCGATTTTGATTTAAAAAACACGTCACTTTTAAAAAAAAAAAATAATTTTTTTTTAAACTTAGTTTTTTTCACACACACCTTTTGAGTTTTGCAAAGGCACACAACAAGCACAATAAAAAAAAAATATAAACTTTGGATTAATAGAGTATCGTTGTCTGTCTAAGATGGTATTATAGACCAAGTTAGTACAAGCTGGCTTAAAGCTGGACTCAAACTGTTGGCTTAGGTTCTGCCGCAAGCTGATTTTATAGCTGAAAAACGCCAAAAAAATATTTCATGCTCAATTTTAATTGTTTTTTGTTCAAAGTTGCTTGGCTTCGTTATTTTTTTTTGTTTTTTTTTTTGGATAAATGTTTTTGTTGCTGTTGTTTTCTATTGTGATTTGTTGTTGTTGTGGTTATTTGGCCGTTTAATTAAGCAAAAGCTAAATGCTACATGCACCAAAACGCTTTGCAATTTCGAGTTTTTGTGCCCTCTTAATTAATGGCTGGATTGCTGCCAATGTTGCGTCTTTTGGGTGTGGGTGATCTTCACTAGAACAGCAACAGCAACAGCAACAACAACGAGAACACCAACAACAAGCAACAGCTCTAACTGTATTAACAACAATAAAGCCTGAACGCTTGGAACTTGGTTTCAAATTCTTTGGTCATACTAATTATAGCACAGTATGATGCCTCATCATTATCATTATTATTAACCACATTATTATCAGAAAACATCGTTATCAACATCATTATCATCAACATCCCAGTATCTACATGAACTTCATACACAACAACAACTACAAAAGCAATAACCAAAGAAGTACAAGTTCCGGTTCGTTGGAGTGTTTTGTTCAGAGATTGTCTAACATCTTTTGGGCTTTGTAAGATTTTCAAGTGCCGCGTACAACTCTTGACTGGAAAACATTACATCGCAATGAAATTTTTGCGGGAATGCATAAAAACCAAAATTCGAATACTCTTAAATCGTAAATTTTAAATATGAACTAGCAGATATTTCTGAACTGAGCGTCAAGTTACACTATAATATTTTTGTATCGCAATTGAGTTAAAGTTTTAACTACCCAAGTCTCAAGTCACTTTGTTAAATAAAGCCTCAGCTGCATCTACTGACATCTCTCTCTCTCTCTCTCTCTCAATTCCTGTTATCCCCAGTAGGACATAGGGCCTGTAAAGGGGGTTTTAGAGAAGCTGAGGTAGCTGTTATCAGCAATCTAATTCCACAATCCCTACTCTCACCCTGGTACACCCTGGTAACCTGAGCAACCGTACTGAAGATGAGGCAAACAATCCGCATGGCAGGTACGGTCAGGGCTAAAGAGAGAGGGAGCTTCGGGAGGGGCTTCTTCGTCATATATGTTTTAAAGTTCCCCCAAAGTTCTGCAGCGTCTGTCTCGGAGCGAGCGACTGCAAAAGGCGTCTTTTCCTCAGGTTAGAGGCGGCCTCTTATTATAGATTATCTGTTTATCTATTAGGTGGAGCTTACCAGTTCTTCTTTAGGCTTGTTACCTACAAAAGTTCTACTTTTTACTTGAACTATGTGCAAATTGAAATTTTAAACATGTGTGTAAGCCCGTACGAAAACGAGTCTCCAGGGCTACTATTCATTTTTGAACATATTATTAAATGTAAGCTCTCAAGCAGTTTATTGAGTTGAGGATAATTTCTGAAGAATTCCCATGCAAACTGATGTTCCAAGTTCTAAGAAAGAGTTTTTGTTGGCTTGGCATAAAATCGGTCGTGCTGTCGAAAACGAATCCGACAAAAATAAAAGCGAATTTGAAAAAATAGCTTCATAAGTCGTCGACGTAATTTAGTCTGAAATAGTTGATCTATCTGGGGTGCCACAGAAATCTCTAGAGATTTTGCATACGGTTTGTATGCTATGTATTAAAATCGGTTGATGCCGCAGAAATCTTAGAGATTTCTTTTTCGGGCAATTGTTTCCGCATGTTTACGCTTTACGATAATTGCAGAAAAAAATTGCTACTATTCAAAAATTATTTTAGTATATTAAGATACTTATTCAAATACTATATATGAATTTTAAGGGTTAAGACCCATACGAAATGTCAAAACTTCATATAAAAAAAAAATCCCAAAAAAAGGGAATTTCCGCATTTGGGATTTTTTTTTTTTATGTGAAGTTTTGTCATTCCGTGCGAGATTTTTCGAACTGCGTATAGGCTCTTAGCAGAAAATTGTGCGCAGCACTTATTTACTAATGGTAGCTCAGTCAAATTAAAAATATAATTTTTTAATTTTAATGTATCACCAAAGACAGTTCCTAATCTGCAAAATTAAATACTCCAAAATGTAATTATTTAGTACCACAACTAGGTGGCAACTCTTTAGCTTAAGACGGTTTTGCGCGTTGACAGAGAATGGCATATTTACTAGAGATTTGAGTCAAGATTTTGTAAAAACTAAAATCATGAATTAAAACATAAGATTTATTAAGTAATAAAGTAGAAAAATTGTTTTCTGTGGCACCCCTATATATTTTTGTTATAGCAAATACAATTTTTAAAACTTTTAAAACAATTAATAGCATTTGCTTTTTAAAGGGTGTTTTTTTTTAACAGCGTCCGGGTTAACGCAAGGGATATCTCTGAAACCAGTTGTTACTTTTGACAAATTTAAATTTAATTTTATTCAGTAAGGACTAACAATTCATCATGGCAAGATTTACACCACAACAACGTCTTCAAATCTTCGAGATTTACAATCAAAATCAGTGTTCTGTTGTAAAAACTTATAGAGCTCTTCTTACAATTTATGAACCGAATAATCGTTCATCAGAACACGCTATTAGTCATGTTCTTGATCATGAACGAACTCATTTGACATTCCACGATGTCTGACCACCAATCAGAATGAGAACAGCACGGTCTGAAGAAAATATCGCTGTTGTAGAGGCCAGTGTAGAGGAAAATACAAATTTATCGATACACAACGTGTTGTTGTCAATAGTTATCGATACAGAGCGATGATCCATGATTAGTTGTTTCCAAATTTACGTGACATCGATGTCGAAGAGTTCTGGTTACATTATGATGGCGCTACGTGCCATACGGCGACCGCAACCATGGATTTACTGAAAACAAAATTCGGTGAGAAAGTTATATCAAGGAATGCGCACACCAACTGGCTGCAGCGGTCGTGTGATTTGAGCCCTTTAAATTATTTTCTTTGGGGACACGTCAAGTCATTGGCTTATGCAGACAAGCCAGCAACAATTGACGACTTGGAAACCAACATTAAACGTGTCATTACTGAAATGTGGCCCCAAATGCTTGTTAGTGTGGTCAAAAATTGAACCCACAAGATGCGCTTTGTTACTCGAGGTCGTGGTGGTCACATACCAGAGATCTTTTTCAAATATTTAATGATATGAAACTATCTATCTAACAAAACCATATTTGGGATCATTACATCAACTTTTCTGTGTTTTATTTAAGTTTGAAATCCGGACGCGCTTAAAAAAACACCCTTTATTATTTAAGCACAGGCATACCCACACCTCAGGAGTAGCATAAGCGAGTCCGAAAAGAGGTTAACAAGGGTTTGGGAGAAGAAGATTAGTTATTATTTAAAAATATATATATAGAGGGCGCTTTAAATATACATTTTTTAAGATATTAAACCTTTTAGTCACATATCATGCGGAATTGTAAAATCTTAATTGCTATTTGATCTGAAAAAGAAACAGATTTTTTCTTACCGATCGGTCCTGTGGGTGATATATGACTATCGGTTGACTATAGATTTTGAACAGATTTGGTACATTGCTGGAAAACTCTAAAAGGCTTCCGAATGCCTAATTTGGTTACGATATCTTTATAAACAACCGAGCTATGTCCTACAAATTTTTTGATTAATCGGTCCTACGGGCCCTATATGATTTAGGCAACCGATTTTGATCAAATTCGTTACAGTGCTGGGGAACTCTAAAAAAATTTCAAAGTACCAAATTTAGTTACGATATCTTTGTAAACAAACGAAACCTAACGAAGTTTAACCAAATACGTGTTTTTGGCCGGTCGGTCCTATGCGAGCTATATCATATAGTCAACCGATTTTGATAAAATTTGAAAGAGTACTGGGGAACTATAAAAATCTTCCGAATGGCAAGTTTTGTTACGATATTTTGATAAACAAACGAAAGTTTGGTTTTTTCCTAAGTCCTCTGAAACACCCCTATCTTCTTCTTCTTTGTTCCATTAACTCCTAGTGGATAGAAGTGCCTCGGGGGAGCCTATTACCACTAGAGGGCGGATAGGGGGAAATCAAATATCTCCCGCGGACCAAATAGGCCGGAGATGTGAACTTCGTTATCAAATAAGGCAGCGTCTGTTCACCATGTTAGGTGCGGCTGAAATCGGTTGTCGGACTTGCAACAAGCGGATCGCTATATAAACGTGTATAACGCCGGAGTTTCGCTTGACTATGGACCCATCACCCACTGCTTATGTGAACCCGTGCGACCAATCAATGTAACAAAAAATACAGCATGGAGTCAAACGAAAACGGAAGAATCTCTCCAAGGGGTAATCGGCATTCGAGCAATCCCCCTGCACTTGCTGCAGCAGGCATATCGGATTTGGAGGTGCCAAACCCATGCATAAACAATAGTTTCCAGATGAATGAAACCAAACACCCCTATGGGAGCTATATAATGTTACTCCGATATCAAAAAAGTAAAATAAACTTGTCTCCTATGGAATAATATGGGATCTAATCTGAAAGTTTGGTTTATCTAGCTTTTACCATCTCTGAGATCTAGGCGTTCATACAGACAGACGGACAGACGGTCAGACGGACATGGGTATATCGACATCTCTAGTCACTCTGATCATACTTTAGGTTACCTTGGGGAGCCTCCGACTTCTCCTTCCGTATGTTACATACATTCTCGGCTTGCACATACTTAATATACCTATAGGGTAGTGCTGGAGAAAACATCGATGATCGAAGTTTAAAATCTCTATATATCGATGTTGGCCAGCACTTCTGCACTCATCAAATGGGTGCTTAGTAGTGCTGAAGAAACATCTCTGTTGGCCAAAATCAATATAAAGAGATTGTTAACTTCGATCATCGATATTTTCTACAGCACTACTATAGGGTATAAAAATTTGTTTAAAAAATTTGTATTGATATAAATTTTAGTTAAGTGCTAGTGTAGGAAAATCTGCAAATCAACAAAAATTTAAAAAAAAGTAATGAAGAAAAGTTCGTTATGCAGAAGTTTGACTGTATTTATATGAGAACTACTTAATTGAGTCATTGCAACATAGACTGTTCACACTGCATGCACTGCAGTGTAAACCCAGCATTACGCTTACAGATTTTTGCATTTTTTTTAAAGGCTTTCAAGCTGCAGCAGCAAGTGAATATAGACTGTACAAAGACACTGTATGTTTGGCATAATGTGGCAACAACATTGAGAACAAATTGAACAATTTAAGCCTCGGGCAGCCAAACAACTTAAGGCGTTCGTTTTGATCATCAACAGAGTTAGAATCCAAAAAAAACAAAAATATAAATAGAATAATGAAAAAAAGTAACGAAAACGGTAGCTTTTAGAATTCCCCAAACATTTCGGCCTTAGGGGAATTCTTAGATCTCAATCAGCTGGAATTGTCGAGTTTGTGAAGAGTTCTTCAGCTAAAGCAGATTAATTGTGCTAGTACAAGTAAAATCACAATTATAGATGCTGATGAATATTTAGACTCATAAATCTTTCACTAACGCCCACCAATCACTGTTTGGCATGTAGTCCCAGACAGGTACTGCTTAGGATTTCCCAAATTAGAAATTGGTTTAAAAAGCATTAAACATAAATTGCTAAAAATATAAATCGAGAGCTTAAACAAAAAAAAATACAATGTAGTATAGTTAAGCTTATAGAGCTAAGACATCCGCAATTATTAAATAATGACAATGAATTTGTGGAGTTGTTGTTGTTGGAATTGCTTAAAAATAGCCAAAAACGCTGCAAAACTTTATTAATTAATAATAATAATAATAAATAATAAATGATGAAATGATCAAATAAAAGCGTGAAAAGTGAAGCTAATACCTAGAGCTGATCGTCGCTAGTCGATGACGTCGATTGTCTAGGAATGTTTAGAGTTATGGCGCAGCGCTCTAAGCCGAGTATTTTGATTATTACTTATTACTATTATTTATTGTATCTCTATGATTTTAATGATGCCACTTTTTGTTTTTTTTTTTTTTGAATTTTTTGATCTATGATCAATCATCAGCTGTGTGCACAAAAGGTCAAAGGTAAAAAACTTAGTACTCTAAAACACGATACACTTGAAATTTGCCAGCTCGGTCATTGACGCACTGCGTCTTCTAAGGCTAAGACCACGCCTTAAAAACAACAAAAATATTTGCAAAAACTGCAAACAAAAACAATTTCATTGTTGTTCAAAATCTGGGCAGAAACTTTACGCTTCGCTTCGCCATTTTGATAGCTCAAGCAAGCGGTAAAAATGCATAATGTACAGTTACTCGCTACGACTTCAACGTAGCTGACGACGTAGACGACACTTGGCCACTAACGGCACATCATTAAGTTTCATTACGCCCCCCTCCCCGCCCTCAACTCATGCCACACTGGACACACGACGTTGCTATATGGTAAATGAATGCGTTACCATAATTTATGCAACAGCATTTTTGATACCCTCGCTTCAAGGTATACCACAGGCGGAACCAGGCGACTTAGCTCAGCTTGGTCTAAAAGTTTTTTACTTTTTAAAAGCAAATAGTAAGTACTTAGGTTAGGTTATGGCGGCAGTTGGGACTTATAGTCCCAACTCACATAGGCCAAGAATTGGCCCGTTGCGATACCGCTACGGTGGACCGTTTACCATTCTTCCCCACTCACGAGCTCTTCTTTGAGATAAGTCACAGCCAACCGGCGGCCTGAATAAACCTTAAAAGGCTTTTTGGACTCTGCTCCGAGAGCTGGGACAAGTCATCAAGAAAGTGTGACTTTAGAAAAAGGAATCTTGTCCAGGGCAGTGATAGAAAAGGTGTTCTACTGTCTCTAGCTCCTCCTCATGGCCACAACTTGTACAGAAGTCATGATGAGAAGCGTTAAGCCTGTGTGCATGAATTCCCACCAGCCAATGTCCGTTGATAGCACGGATGACGCTCGAGCATTGGGCTCTATTTAGACGGCAAAGTTCTCTAGTTCTTTTCTTGCAGTATGTCGGCCATGTTTGCCGAGATATCCTACACGTGTTCGATATTCAATTCCACGTTTGGTTATCAAAGAGATCGAAGTAGTTTCGTATTCTCAGCTTGCAGCTGGCTATGGGCATACCCAGGTCCTCCTTGTCTTGAAGTTCCTCTTCTAGCCAGTTCATCCGCAATACAATTGCCCTCGATAACCCTATGTCCTGGGACCCTTATGAGGTTGATTGAAAACTGCTCGGCCATCTTCACCAGAGACAAGCGGCAGTTGTTCACTGACTTCATGCACAAAGTCAACGAGGCGAGGGACTTAATAGCCGCCTGGCTTTCCGAGTAGATACATATGTTCTCATTTCTTACTCGTAAGTTTCTTATTGTTGTCAGAGCCTGCTGAATCGCAATGACCTCTGCCTGAAAGACACTGCAGTGATCCGGGAGTTGGAAAGCTTTCCTGACATTGAATTCTTCAATGTAGACGCCGCCACCTACACGGTCGTCCAACTTGGAACCATCCGTGAAAATCTTTATTGAGCCCGCTGTGCCTGGTATGCCTAAACTTCACTCCGCCCTGGTCGGGATATGGGTTTTGAAGTTAGTTGTAAGATGTTACTGCGAGTAAATACTTAATTTTCAAATAATATTTAAGGTACAATATTATAAAATCATCTAGGCTTTACTATTTACCAAAATTTATGTTCGAATCATAGACTGAAAATAAGTGTTAGCATCATCATTGTTGGCTGTACAACCCGTGCTGGGTCTCCGCCTGCATAAGTATTTGCCTTCATTCGTCCTTACTTTTCGCCACCGTTCTCCAATTTTTCACGTTTAGCTCTTCTGCATCAATCCATCTAAGCCTAGGCCTTCCTCTTGCGCGGTTCTGACAGCATCTAGCGAATAGTATTTTTTGTGCTGGGTGACCGCTGTCCGCTCTTATAATGTGTCCCGCAAGTCTTAATCTTTCGATTTGTATTTTGGTTACAATATACAACGCCATTAACTCGTCATTGTACCTATTTCGCCAGGTTCCCCTTTCGTTGACTGCTCCATATTTTCTGCGTAGCACTTTCCTTCTTCCATTCTTGTGACCATCATCAGTTTTGTCTTTGTCTCATTGACTCTCAGGCCGACCTTCTTAGTTGCTTCATCCAATTTCAGAAAGCTTTCCTGTAAATCTGTCCCCGATCTGGCCATAAGATCGATGTCATCTGCGTATGCAAGTAATTGAACCGACTTGTTGAGGATGCTTTCGAGTGCTAAGTTGAATAGGTCGCAAGACAGCCCATCGCCTTGTCGTAGGCCCTTTCGAGCTTCAAAATCGTTGGAGTGAGCACCGCGTATGCGTATGTACTTTATTTCTTATACGCTTCATGCTGCACTTCACCAGATTTAGTAGTTTTGTGGGGATATCAAACTTTCGCATAGCTTCGTACAATGCATTCCTATCAATGCTGTCATATGCCGCCTTGAAGTCGATAAAGTGGGGTGATTTCGGGATTTTTTTTTTTTTCAAAATCGAAAGTTGTGTCGTTCAGTGTATTAAATAAGCTACACTGTGTCGAAATTTCAGATCGATAGTAAGATTTTTTGTCAGGATTGACAAGGATTAGATTGATCACCGAGCAAAAAAATGCCGAATTCGTGATAAAATGATAAAAACCGCCATAAAATTGCATCGCAAAAATTTTAATTCTTTATTCTTGGTAAAAAAATGAAAGGTACATTGAAATGAATGAATGTAGAAAAAAAAACTTAATGCAGCCTAGTAAAACGCCATGAAAAAATGTTATTTTAAAAAAAGAGGGTAATCGTCTGAAAAACACTCCTTTTGTCGATTTTTACTGCCTTCAGCATTTCCAACAAATCATCAGAACTTGGAATCGGCTTACGGAGATTTGTTTTGCCTTTTTTGTGAGTTCTCAGCATTTTGACACAATAGTTAAAATCCGTGCTGAAAGTATATTCAAAATAATTATTTGACTCTCGTCGGCACTTCGGGATTCACCCCAAATCGAGCTTCCGAATTCACCCCAAATCGACTTTTTCGAAATGAAGTAGCGCCATTCTGATGGCTGAATCCTTTAGCATTTTAGAAGTATAGAGTCTAAATAATACTATGGATATACTTACATTTGATTTAACACGAGAAAATGTTGAAATTTCAGCGACACAAAAACTTAAAATAAAGCTTTCAAGGTAGCAATTTTTTTAGAAAAATTATACTGAACAGAAAAACACTTGTACTCGAGTCGGAGCATTATCAAAAACTAGCGTCGGTCGTGACGTTTGTTGAAATTTGGTGCCATAGTCAAATGTCAACTCAGAAATCCGTGGGGATGTATTTACGGATTCATCTCATTTCCTAATTCACCTCACCTGCCTCGATATATATCATTTATTTTGAAAGGATTATACAAAAAAAGTATAAATTTTAATTTTTTATTATATAAAAATTCAAGTTTTAACTCTTTTTTAGAGCCCCTAAAATAACAAATGTGATGTAAACTTTAATATCATTCCATAGTGCTGCCCATTTTTGAGCAATTGGCAAGTGCCAGCAATTTATGCTAGATGGCGCCAGCGGTAACAACACACGCAGCAGTGTAAAACCGCGTGAAAGAAAACAAAACTTCATATAAAAAAAAAACACTGTCAAAATTCTTAACGCCAAGAATTTTTTCATTGGTACTCAGCACCAGTGCTGCCCATTTTTCGTGAAATTGACATGTAGATGGCGCCGGCAAAAAGCTCAGCTTTTTTTTTTTGCGCGCTAAAAACAAAACATTAATGTGCAGCAACTTATTTTGATTGCAGAAACAATGTCGCCTATGCAAAATAGATGCACAAATTTAACTAAAGAGCAGAAAATTGTCGTTTAGGGATCATGTGGGGCTCCAATAACGCAAACAATGTCTTGAAAACATCCGAGGTGATGTCAAATTTTTGCGAAAATGCTGCCGGATTCTGTGCCATGGCTTTGAACCGACAGTTTTCCGCAAAATGTAAAAATTTGAAACGCAATACTAATTCGAATTCGTAGGTCTCTACAAAATTTTTCACGCTCAGCTTTGTGTATTAAATGTGAGCTTACACTCATATTTCGTTTTTTCTGGAGTTTCGCAAATAACTAGGCAATAATGGCAATAATAATAATATTAAGTAATATTTTCATATGGCGATTCATTTTTGCACTTTTTATTATTTTATACTCTTGTAAGCAATTTAAACAAACAGCTGATTTTTATATTTAATTTTTGGCGCCATCTATTGTTAGTAGCGCCATCTACATGTTAATGGCCCATACATTGGCAGCACTGTTTGGTCACAAACTCTACCCATACAATTTTTTTGCGCACAAAATAAGTAACACTTTTTTCTTTCAGGCGGTTTTACACTGCTGCGTACTAGCCTGCAAGAACAATAGCATTGTTACTGGCGCCATCTAGACGTCAAGTGCACAAAAAAAAAGGCACCACTGGTACTCAATAAGGCTGCGTACCAGAGAGCAATATTCTTTGCCCGAAAAATTTGTATGCCTTAAACAGTGCTGCCCATTTTTGAGCAATGAACAGCTAGATGGCGCCAGCAGTAACAACACAAATTTTGTTTTAGTGCTAAAAACAAAAAGTAATTGTAAAAATCAGCTGTTTTTTCACAAACAGTGCTTAAATATATTGCAATTATAAAAACAATAACAAGATTGTTACTGCTGGCGCCATCTATATATCAAGTGCCCAAAAAAAATGGGCAGCACTGTTAGTCAACAAGGCTGCGTTCCAGAGTTGCTATCTTCTTTGCCCAAACCATTTTTAAAGCGTTTTTTTTGTATGAATCTTTGTTTTGTTTTAGGGCATTTTGCTTTGCTGCGTACTGGCCTTTAAAATTTAATAAAAAAAGCTTAAATTGAAAATAACTAGGGGGCTTCGCTACTTGCTCACTTCGCTCAATTACTCCCAGCACTGACTCACTTCGCTCGATGGGCGCTTACATTTTTTTTTAGTATAGAAATCAGCAGATGATAAGTATGAAGCACTGCCAATTTTTCTTGAAATAAGCTTAAAAAAGTCCTGATTTCGGTTTGAAATTTACATTTTTGTTTTAAAATCTATAATTTGATGACAGATAACATTTTTCATACTTTTTTAAGAATTTAGAAATTTTGAAATGTTATGAAATTCCAATTTTTTTTAATATTTAAAGCATAACTTAGTTCTTCTTTGAATACGTTTATATCTATATATATTTTTTAATATTTTATAAATTATTATTATTATTATAAATTATTTAATATTATTTTTTGCATATTTTATTTTAAGACATTAAGGAGTTAAATCTTATAAGAACTTTTTTTTTTTAGAATTTTTTTTTAATTAGTTTAATTTTTTAGTCTTTTGCTTATTGGAGAAGGTTAATCATGTTTGGAAAATTTTTGGTCTTATTTTGATACAATTTTTTTTTGTTTTAAGTTTGATATTTTTTTTTATATTTTTATATTTATGTATATTGTAATATTTTTAGATTTATATTATATATTTTTTTTTATTTTATAATTTATATTTATATTTTATTATTTAATTTTAATATTTAACACATTTTAAACTTTCTCAAATTTTTTTTTTCTGACAATTTTTAAGTGCGCAATTTAAATAATTAAAAAAAAAAACTATTTCTACCATAATTTCTGAAATTCAAAAAACTTCTAGATTTGTTTGCAGTGCAACTCTGAGTCATTATGTTTCATTGCGAGTTTTCTTTAATCTTTGTTTATTTTGGTTTGCAATTTTTTTTTTGTTTTTCTGTGTTGTAAAGCGCTAAGCGGATGTAAAGCGCTGTTCAGAGATGAACTTGTAATTTATATTGAATTTGACACTGACAGTTGCATTGTGGCTAAGTTGAAACGTGAGCGTCGGATATCTACTTGGCTAAGGGGTCAGGGGTCTGTCAGTTGTTGCTTCTGCAGTTACGTAAACTTGTATAACATATTGCAAAACAGCATTTTCAGTGAATGCTTGTGTTGAAGATAATTCCTTTTCTTGAAAAGAACCCAACCGAGTTTGCCATTAAAGAGCATTCAAGTATAACTAATTGAATCACTGTCAAAGAAATGTTTAAAATGTGTGTAATCGCTTCAAGTAGAGCTTACAAAAAAGAAAAAAAATAAATAAAGAAAAATAGTACTACAATAACAACAACAATGCTGATGGCACTGCAGTGATAAGAAAAGGAACAACCGCTGTGCAAAAGTAAAAGCACCCATCCAAAAAAAACTGACGGGGTAGCGCTCATGGCACAGTGGTTACATAAAATAGTCGAGGCTGTGGTTGAAAGTGAGATGCAAAGTCTAAAAAAATTGACGAATGCCAAATGTGTGTATGGCACCACATGACGCCGCTATAAGCTTTTAATAACGTAACGCAAGTATTGAAAAATTATACAAGTTTGTTTTCTGTGAGATAAAAAGAAATCTAAATGAAAGTTTGGCCGGTCTTTATTTGAGAGAGGGGTACAAAAAACATTAGAGACCATTTGACAGTTAGTGCAACTTCTTAAGATTTAATTTGTCAATTTTAAAAGTTTTTTGCTTATAATTCGCAATTACTTAAAGCAAGTGCTGCCTTAAGTACCGATTATTATTACAAATTTTTTTCCTTTGACTATTTTCTCTCATATATATTTATTTTGAAAAATATTTTGTGTTGACTTCGTTGCATGTGATTCTCTCTGCGGATTTTTTTAATTGAGTTACAATTTCCTCTGCAAATGTTTTTGTACAAGATAACACGCTAGTACAGTGGGGAATAATAAAATTATATAAGCCAGACAAAACAAATTCGAAATACTCATCTTAAACAATTTTTGAATACTATCAGCAATAACTTTGTACCACTGTGCACGGTGTCCTTGTTATCAAGACAAGGTTTATTATTTTCTTTCTAACGCTGGCATTTTGCTTTGAAGTCTATTCTCGACAAGAAAAAAATTTCAAATTCAGCAATTTGTTTAATTGAAAAATAAAAACCACATAGAAGTTATCAACATAAAGAAATGTTGACGAATTTTTTTTTTTAAATCATTCATTTAAATAAGCTTTCCCCATATTCTATTGTACTTATGTACACATGTGTACACAGGAAATCAATTCCATGAGAGCTTAAAAATTTGTCAAGCAATTCTTATGTAAATGAAGCGAACTTAATTTATATGCTTGACTTCGATTAATGTTTGTCCCACACTCTCCCTCCCCGAAGTCTATCACTCTTTTTACAATTTCTATTACCTTTTACCAACACTGCCCTACAGTATGCTTAAGCTCTTGCTTATTTCAAGACCCCAAACCCAAAGTTCAGTTTCCATATGATAAAAGTCAGCCTAGCAACAATAACAATTTGTTCTTAATGCAGTTTCTATTTGTTTAGACATCAGCGCTGCCTTAGTTTAACAAACCCCCAAAAGAACCAAAAAGCAGGGGCTAAACTACTCATTAAACCAACTTTTCGCAGCTCAAGCGATTTGGCTGGAATATATCCCAGTGCTATGTTTGATTAAGCAATTCCAGGCGGAAATTAAATGGACACGCAAACAAACCGACAACTGTCTCAAACATACACTGAGCGAAAAAATTGAGGGTTTGAGAAAAAATTAAAAAACACTATGGTTCTTGAAGTTCGAAAAGACTTGAATCTGTTATCAGTTAGCCAAAAATGCGATAACAATTGAGACATTCTGACTGAAATATGCGCTGTACCTTCTCTTTGGCGGATTAAGGAAGGAAGAGCCGCACGTCGGATTCAAATTCGTCAGGACATGCCGACTAAAATAGACTCTCTACCATTTCAGTTGCGGATTTAGGGAGAAGGGACATTCCGACTAAAACATAACCTTTACCCTTTCAGTGGCGGATTTAGGGAGAAGGAGCCGGATTTCGGGTTAAAATTTTGTTACAGTCAGAATATTCCGACTAAAATATACCCTCTACTCTTTCAGTGGCGGATTTTGGGAGGAGGGACAGTATTTTGGGTCTAAATTCGGTTACAGTCGGGACATTCCGACTAAAATATACCCTCTACTCTTTCAGTGGCGGATTTTGGGAGGAGGGACAGGATTTAGGGTTTAAATTCGGTTACAGTCGGGACATTCCGACTAAAATATACCCTCTACTCTTTCAGTGGCGGATTTTGGCAGGAGGGACAGTATTTAGGGTTTAAATTCGGTTACAGTCGGGACATTCCGACTAAAATACACCCCCTACTCTTTCAGTGGCGGATTTAGGGTAGTGAGGCTGCATTGAGCGCTCGAGTTTGGTTACAGTCGGGACATTCCGACTAAAATATACCCTCTACCCTCTTAGAGGCGATTTAGAGAGGAGTGGCCGGATTTCGGTGTAAAATTTGATTACAGTTTGGACATTCCCCTCCTTTTTTTCTAATTGCTTCGAAACTGTGATTTTTAATAAATACTTTGTCTTTTAAATTTCAAACTTAATGACTATTACCCAAAGAACATGCGTCTTGATAGATTTTTTTTCGCCAGTGTACCCAAAGGGTCAGATGTACTTATAGCTGAGGGTGGTCCAGGGACAGTAATGCTCGTAGCCCGCTGCCCTACGTTCTACGTTGCCACATGACCGCCGGCAAACTGCGGCTCGTGGTGTCTATCAAACTTAACTGAGCAGCGTTCAAGTGAGAAGATTAAATCGCCATAAATATTAACTACAGTTGCTTCCGTTTGCATGTTCTCGGGGATAGTTGTTGTTGTTATTGTTGTTATGGACCAGTGTTGGCTATGGGCTGGGTAGGTCTCTGGTCAGCCGCTGCTGTGCTGCACTTGATAAAAGACGAAACACCACGCACCAGGCCTCATCATATTGTAAGTGTACCAAAAGGTGGCACACACAGGTTCCAGCCAAGACAATTTGAAAACGTTTGCCTTGATTTAGCACCGGAAGGCACGCATGCTACGTGGAGCAGTACGTGTTAGACCCGTGGCACGCTGCATTGCTCCACTGCTAGCGCCCCGGGGACCAGTTGAAGAGTAAACTCTCTCTTATGGTCCAGCAAGTGTACAAATCAAATGATTTATTGTGCCTGTACCTGGACAAAACTAAGGGTATTTTTATATACTGCCCACTGTGTGTACCCAAAGGGTAAGGGCAGCCCTTACTTGTTATTTTTACAGTTAAATAATTGAAATGTACATGTTAGGGCGCCCAACTTGGGGCGCCCACACTGCCAGCTGACCGTAGCATGCAACACCTTTTGTGTGCATTGGTCTTATAGCTGGGGCTCTATGGATTTAAGTTTGCTACCGAAATTATTTAAGGTACTGCTAATTGATACATGTGAGCATGTAGCTGGCGTTCATTTTTATACAACTTACTTATAGAGTTGGTGGCGTATATGGGGGCAGTGGAAATGTGTGTGACGAATAGAAGAAAGTTTGTTCGACCAGTATAGCCAAGAATATGAAGACATGTCCCTGTGTCTGTATGAACGCTGAGTTCAACTACAAATTTTAACAAAGCTGCTCGAAATCTCCAAGGCGTTGTAATTCACTAGCGGATATCTTTCCTTTAGATGTGACCCCAGCTGAATTTCTTAGTTCTCGTCCATAATGTCAATAACTTTTCATAGAAACTCTAGAAAATACTGAAAGTACAAATCATGTTAAAATTTACAAAGCCGAAGTACGACATAAGATACTTAATTTTTCAAAATTTTATAATACTTAATTTAATGCCTATTAATTCAAGACAGCGCCGTTCGGATTCGGCTATAAACTGTAAGTCTCTGTTCTCTTCGAACATTTCTTAATAGAATTCCCCATGCTCCAACTAGGAGCGACTGACAAAATAGTCAGTCAGGGAAATTATTATTATTATTAATGCCTTGTTGAAGAGAGTTTTATTCTTCATTTAAGGAAAATAGTGAACAAAAGTTTCTCATAAATTCAAGAGTAAACCAATCTTTTTTTGAGCACATTTGAATTTAAATAAGGTGGGTTTTTTTAAGAAGTGTACAAGCAAACTAAAAAAAATGGTTTTTTGTCGACTTATAAAAAATGAAATGTAGACTAGTCCTAAAAAAGGCCCCTATACTGCTATCAACGCAAACCGAAAATATAGCCAAAAATGTCCCAGTTTTAGCGTGCCTCCGCTGTAAGCTGCAATGTTATTTTAATTTCTGGGCCAACAAGTTTGAATTGGTTTTCTACAAAAAAAATAAACACCCTATACCCTATTCTCTGATTGCACCTATTAAGTTATACTCCCTACCATTATACAAATTGACTAAAAAAAACTTTTTTCCAAGAAACTGGATCCAGTGTATGCCACTAGCATTCCAACTGGGTATCCCACTGTTGGCTAACATGTATATCGTTGTCGGTCACGAATGACTTTTTATGATTAAGAGTTCAATGGCATTACAGATAGCAGAGCAGCTATTAATTAAGTTATTATGACATTTGGCCAGCCTTTGATGCAATGCTTTGTTGACTCGGTTTCTATGCCTATGCCATATTTTGATAACTTAATTGGTTAGCAGCAGTTCCTGCCAATTTGGCCCATAATGATTGCTGTCTGGCCAAAAATATCAGCATTCCGAGTCAGCAATGTTTGCCAAGAGACCTTTGAGTTGGGCAGGTGGGGGTTTATTTGGGCCTTGTCATTACCATAAACTAGCAGGTCGCGGATACTCATGCTGCTCATTTTTATTTTTGGCCACATGCCGGGATCTGACAATGGGGGCGCTTCGGTGCTCCACAGCATCCGCCGTCAGCATTGTCGCCCCCCCCCTTCAAAAATCAACCCCATTTTGAGTTAGTTAATTGCCAATATTACATATACAAGCCCAAGTGGCAAAGCGCATAAAAGCGTGCTACACTTTTTTAAGCTCAAATACTCACAGCACGCTCTTGCTCTCACACAGCGTCCGACGACGGTACATGCTAACACTGCGTGCGAAAAGTTTGTTGCCAACAAAGCAAATAAAAGTGGTCTGCATGAAAATTATTCAAAGCATTGAAAAGTTAATAAAAACGGTTTTATGTTATTGATAATATAGTCGATTTAAATAGATAGAATTGAATTGCTAAACAAATTTCGGAAAATTCGTGAAATTCTCATACGTAAAACTCCATATTCCGGAATTGATTTCAAGCCAAGTAAGCCAGGTAGGTAGGTTGGTAAGGGCGGCTGCTGACGCTATGTAGTAAATAATTCTTAGATAAAATATCCTTTTCTTGATTACGAAATACGAAAATGCAATCGAAATAACATAATTCTTAGCAGCAGTATATTTCATCCCTAATTTATAATAATTTTTATTTTTATTTCAGGTATGATATAAGTAGTTTTTTTAAATCAAGTTCTTTAAGCAACTTAAAATAAGTATAAAACATCTTAAACATAAACGAGTTACTAAATTGAAGTACGCTTTCATCTTCGATCAAGTTCGGTAACGCTCTATAAATAGTGTTCAATGATACTTTTTATAAGAACATTGACGCTTGCATCAACAATACACAAATTTTATACTCTTTTTTTTTATTTTAATTTATTTATTTTTATTTTGTGTTTATGAGTACTCTTACTCACACCTGGCTATAAATATTTTATTCTTACACTGCAAAAAAAAAAAAAAAATAAAATCTTAAATAAAGATTTTTGCATACTTGATTTTAATTCTTAAAATGAGACCAAAACTCTTTTTTTTATTTAAATTTATTTATTTTTATTTTGTGTTTATGAGTACTCTTACTCACACCAGGCTATAAATATTTTATTCTTACACTGCAAAAAAAAAAAAAAAAATAAAATCTTAAATAAAGATTTTTGCATACTTGATTTTAATTCTTAAAATGAGACCAAAAAATCTTAAAATAAGACCAAAAAATATTTAAATAAGTTTAAAATTCATGAGTTTAGAACAAAAGACTTAATTCAAGAAGAGCATTCTTAAACTGACAACAAAAAAAGCTTGCGATACTTAAGTGACGATTTGGTCACGATTTTATGACCAAAAATCTTGATATCAGAGCGTTTTTTTTATCAGTGTACATATAGGCGTTCATATAAGCGTGACGTTACGTTCCTACGACAAAAAGAGGAAACAGCAAATTTTTTTTTTTTTTTTAATCAATTTTTATTTGCAATCTGTCAAATGAGACAATCAGCTAATTTTATAGATAAAATCATAATGGCAAAATTGATTGTGCTCAAGTCAGTCCAATCAATATTAAACAGCTAAAGGCCTATACGCAGTATGAAAAATTACGCGCGGAATGACAAAACTTCATATAAAAAAAAAATCATATTTGGGATTCCATATTTGTCTTCGATGAAAAAATCACAAATTTCTGCAAATTGGGAAAGTTTTTTAATTTAAAATTAGTTTAAATATGGTTTAATATATTGTTTTTTAATTTTAAAAGTTATTACATCAAAAAAACCTTTCATTTATACTTTTTTTATAAAAACCTTATTTTTAAAACTATTTAAGTCAAGAAAAATTTGTATATTTCTTTAAGGCCCAAATGGTGGGATATTTTCTTTTTTATATGAAGTTTTGACATTTCGTGCGGAATTTTCGCATGCTTAATATTAAAAAATTATTAAACTTTTTAAGATAGGCAAATCTGACCAATATATGAATAAGCCTTGTAGCATTTCTAGCCATATTAAAAACTTGGTTGTGAGCAAAGCTTTAATATTTTTGTATTTAATCACTTTTGCATACTTTTCTTTAATTAAACAAATTAGAACATATATTATTTAAGCTTTCAATTTTTCGGTTATGTTGAACCTTTTTTGTGACAATGTGTAAAGATTTTTTTTTTATTTATGGGATAAGTAAATGAACTAATGAAGTCTAAAATTTTTTTAATGCTTGTTGCCTTACAAAAATAAGCAATTTACAGCCAGCGTATACAAAAAATTAAGATAATTGCTGGAAAAAAAAATTATTACAAATACATAGGGAGCTTTACAACAATTAAGTGAACATATTAAATTCGTTCAAAAAATATAAAAAGTAAAATAAAGCTGGCTCTCATTGTTGCGCAACTTTTTGCAATAGCTGTGCCACAGCGTTGCCACCATGCGCAGTCGCTCAAATGCATGGCAACGCTGCCGCCGCAACAACCCCATGTGGGTGTTGCTCTCTCGCTTACGCTCTGGCTGCTGAACATGTTGTTGCTTGTTGTGTGTGCACGTGCCTGCTCGTTTCTCTCTGTGTGTGCGTTGGGGGTTGTTGTATGTTGTTGTTTTTGTTGTTTGTTGGCTGCTGGCGCTGCCATCTAGCTAGAAGCTAAGTAACTTGGCAGCGGCAAGCCGAACATCCGCATTCAGTTCAGCAGCAGCCTTTGCCGAGTCCAGAACGCGCGCGTCGCACGGCGGCAATTATTAAAAGCCAGAGCGTAAATAAAAACGCCAAGTGACTGTAAAAGCAGCTAGAGTTGAGCTTCATAGCGCGCGTTAAAAAATAAACTAAATATAAAAAAAATATTAAATAAAAAACTAAACACATTTTTTTGCAAGTGTTTGTTATTTTTTTTGTTTCGGAGTGTTGTGCAGCGTTGTGTTGTTGTTGTGTTTCTATTTTGTAAATGCTCAAACTTTGCGTGTTGTTGTTTTAAATCTGGCCGCACACACACACAAACGCACACTCCCAATACACACACACACACGCGCGCACATATCAAAAGTAGGCTACAAAATAAGCTACAAAAACAACACAAACAAAAAAACAGCAACGAATAACGAACGGATCTAGGTAAGTTGATGTAACTAATGCTTAAAACGGACACTAAACAACCAACAAAAACAAAAACAATAATATGCACACACATGTGAGCGTACGCTTAAGAGCTCCAAGCTATGCGCTCTTGAAGCTGCTGGGCTCTTATCTCAGCACGCGCTCTCTTTGTTTTTGCACACTGCTGCTGCTGCTGCTGCTGCTGCTGTTTGTCATAAGAGCTTTGCCGCTGCCTCTTAAGTTTAATAAAATGCCTGCAATTTGTTTAATAAACATTGCAAAATAAATGCGTCAACAATTTGCGTTAATGTGTGCGATTAACGCACTAATACAAAATAAGCAAACTTGCACGCACACAACTGACACTTGAGCGTGCGTATGTGTGTGTGAGATTTTGTATCGTTGTTGTAATATTGCGAAATTGATTTTTCATTGCCTGCTGCTTGCTGCTCTGCTTTAAGCGGCTTTTGTGAGAGACAGAGAGAGAGAGCGTTAGTGCACGCTTGCTGCTGCGCTCTTTTAAGCTCGCTCTTGTCTTTATGTTTGTGTGTGTTGGTGCGCTGCCAAACTGTCTGGCAGGCGCGCCGTCAACCTGTCACAACAATACGACATTGCCTTTGTTGTTGTTGCTGCTGCTGCTGCTGCCGCTACCGCTGCCAACGACTAATCAAAGCGACGCGTTTTGGCAGCGACTTTTGCCGCGTCTCTCACCTCTTTCAAGCTCGCAACTGCTGCCCTCTTCTTCTAACCGTTCTGCTTTGCTTTCGTCATGACCTTCATGACTCATCGTTTGCCTTGCCAGCCAGCCAGCCAACCAGCCAGCCAGCACTTGCTATTTATGTGCTGCTTCTTGCTTTCCCCACACCCCCCCGCACACACACACACACTTAAACTTTTACACTCCTAGGCTTTTTTTTCTTGCTTTTTGGGCTTTCCCGTTTGTTGTTTTGTAGTTTGTTTCTTTTCTTCTTTTCACTCCAGGTTTTTTGTTGTTGTTTTTTTCGCCTGCGCATTTAATTAAACTGTCTTTACATTTACACGCTCCCGTTATTCTTCGACTCGTTTTGTTGTTGTTTTTGTGCATAAATTGAATTTCGTTATATTTATAGTTGGTCGTTAGTTCATTAATATTTAGCTAATGTTTTTACATACACTTACTACTTGGAGGGGTATACTAGATTTATGCGAGAAAAAAAAGCGAAAGAATTTTGTAACTTTTAGATTCCAAAATAAATAAATCATTCATTATGAAGCAGTTGTGCTATATTCGTTATTTTGTTAAAGGAATATGAGTTTTCTTTAGCCACAATATTAAGTAGAAATAGTATTTGAGGTATCTCTTGTAAGTCGATTTCACAACATATTTTTATGTAGAAAGAAGTCGTGGCTGGTTTGTTAATATTTAACTAATATTTGCATATAAGCTACTGGTATACTCGTTTTGTATGAAGCACGAATTTTGAAAGCTGAAAAGCAGTTGCTAGAACGTACTAAGAAACCAACAAATTGGGGTAACATTTGAAATACTTGCCTTACCGAAAACTTCGTCTTCGTTATCTTTGAGCGCAATTGAGAGAAATGCATAGTTAAGGCCAAATTTGTATCTAGAAAATGCACAAAAAAGTCATATATGGCTCAAATGGTTGTGTATGCATTGAATTTGGCTATATTGTTCGTTAGGGTATGTTTTGCACTACTAGGTTAGAGCAAATACAATTTTCTAATATCTAGAAGAAGAAATTGAATAAATAACAACAAATGATAGACTCACTCGTAGCTCCTAGTAATAGTTTTTACAAAACGGGGCATACAATTTTTTAGAAGAAGACTACGAGTTAGGTTACTTTTTCTTATATTAGTAATAACTTCTCTTGCCGCACCAAAATCTTCATCTTCATTATCAGCTCAATCGAAAAAAATGCATATTTAAGGATGTTTGTCAAAATTTTTATCTAAAAAATGCTTAAAAAATTAACATATGGCTTAATTTGTTATGCATACATTGAATTTGGTTTTGTTAATAATTAGGTCATCATGTTTCTCATACATTGCACCTGAAACTACCTAACTACTAGGTTAGAGCAAATACAATTTCGTAACATCTAGCAAAAGTAATCGGATAAACAATAAATCATTATTCGGAAACTCGCTGTACCAAAATCATTTGTTTTGTAAGCCTATGAGTAACCTTTGACCAAAATTCAAAAAAATTTTACATTTAATTTCTGTCTTATGCAAAACCGTAACTATAGTCGATTTTGAAATCTATTTTTATATAGAAAATACCATTAGAAGGTAAGGAGTGGCTTAATTAATTAATATAGATTGAATTTTGTTATGTTAGCCGTAAATTCAGTTTTTATACAGGGTGCGCCATTTCTTATGTCGGCATGTAAACATTGAATAACTTAAAAAAAAAAAAAAAACGACCGATTTCTGTATATGAGGTATTTTCATTTAATTCGGTCCTTTGCAATTTATTTGGACTAGTTTTTGAACGCAACATCAATCAAGTGGCAACCTCTATTGGCCTCAGCAAAACATGCCATTTTTGCTGCGTTTTCCATTCCTTTACGAGCATCTCGGGTGGTATAGCGATGATTTCGGCACGCATATTTTCCTTAAGCTCTTCAATGGTCTGCGGCTTGCTGGCGTACACTTTGTTTTTCAAATAACCTCACAAAAAGAAGTCCGGAGGGATCAAATCTGAGGATCTGGGTGGCCATTCAATGTCGACTCTTTTTTAAATCAGACAACTAGGCAATTTTCGTTGCAGAAACTGGATTGTTGGATTCGCAGTGCGGCATGTCGCACCATCTTGTTGAAACCAGTAATCTTTATGAACTTTTTCGCGCATTTGTCTGCAGACATAGTGAGCCAACATCCACCGATATCGGTTTCCATCGACCGTTTGGTTCTCTTTGAAAAAATAAGGCCCAATGATGGTTTTGGCGCAAACGCCGGCCCAAACTGTAACTTTTGGGTCATGTAATGGCGTTTCATGGATCTCGTGGGGATTCTGCCAAATTTCCCAAATGCGGCAATTTTGCTAATAAACGCCAACAGAAATTTGTCAGACGGTGCCTGTTTGCCATGATATTTTTGACGATATGCACGTTGAGTTAACACAACTGAACGACTGTTTTCAATGTACAAAGTAACAACTTCGGTGCGTTCTTTTGGTGTGAAGCGATACATGGCTAAAATTGTACTGAATTGACGTTTTCAAAACATGTGAAGTCAAGTCAATCGGTTGTCAAATGTTAAAGTTATTCAAAATTACAATACCGACATAAGAAATGGCGCACACGTTAATAGAAGAAGACTATAAGTTACTATACTTTTCCTTGAACACAGAAAAAAAAGTAATAACTTCTAAGTCTCCTAAGTCTTACTGATATAGCAACTATTGGATATATGTATTGAGCACATTATCTAAAGTAACTATTGAAATCTTTAACTTTTTCTCTAAGTAACTATTGTATATACGAGCACATTATCTAATGTGTCTATCGATATCTTCAACTTTTTCTTCTATTTCTGGTAATTTAAGAATACTTTCATTCATTCAGGAATTGATGTCTTCAGTTGCCGTATTCTGCATAGAACGTAACGAGTGAAAATACGTTAAGGCCAGTCTTGGTGATTACGGCAAATGTGATCAAACTTTCCGGAAAACTACACAGCACATACGACTCCCCTGCGTTGCCTTTCTTGATGTTTTATAAAACCCAAAATTTAGAGCTTAAGTTACCTGCAAGATTTTGGCTCAAATCTGCTCTAAGTAATGCATCCAAATCTTTACTGTCAAACTTTGTTGTTGTGTCAAAAATGCCATTTTGAGGGCGACGAAATATAGAACGTTAGAAATCGCATGTATTTAAGAACGATACTTTTGTGCGTCACTAACATATGATTTCCATTTCAAAAATTTTTTTCGAAAAAGAAAGCTTAGTCTTATCTCAAATTTTTAATTTTTTTCGAATAAGAAAACTTTTTCTTATCTCAAATGAGTTTTCTTTTTAGAAGGCAGAATGCTAATATGCTTAAGGGGTCTACGCAGTTTGAAAAATTTCGCGCGGAATGACAAAACTTCACATAAAAAAAAAAATCCCATTTGGGATATTCCATTTGGGACTTTTTTTCCATGAAGTTTTGTCATTCCGCGCAAAATTTTCCGAACTGCGTATAGGCCTTTAAATCTAAATTAAATTTACTAAAACCACTCGGTATTACTTTTTCTTAAATGCAGTACAGTCTAACTTCTTTACAACGAATTTTTTAATATAAAGACTTTTTCTGAGTACACTGCTATTTTTTTTTTATATAACCAATTTGACAATAACGAATTTTCTATATTTTTTTTATTTCCTTGATATTATGTATAGTAAAACAAGATATCGCTCCTAGTCGGAGCATAGGGCAGACGAATTTTCTATATAATAAACTATTATTCTGCTCCTGTGCAAATGCGCTATAGAAAAATTATCTTCTAGTAAATAATTCACTTGTAAGTAGCTATTTTTGAGACCCCTTACGAAAAAAAATGTATTTATCTAGAATTTCTAAAGCAAAACTTTTGTTAGTCTCATATTTCATTCAAAATTTAGTGGATTTCTGAAATAATTGTTATTCATACATTTCTATTGTCTGGAATTTTTCATTGAATTTAAGTAGCCAATAACGAAAACAGTAGCATTGTTCGTTTCCGCTTTCCGCACAAGTTACGGTCTTCAAAATCTACACATACCTTTTCTTTTTTAATTTCCGTCTTTATAGCGCAAATTATAGTCGGTTTGTTCCACCAGCAGCAGTCTTTCACTTTTTTTACGCAGTTTTCCAATGTCCGGCCGCACCTAGAATCACTTTTGTTTGATGACCTGGCTGCGTGCTGACTCAACCTGCAAAGGACGAACAAAAAAAAAGTCCCGAATCGTTTAAACTAACTAATGAGCCTACTAGTTAAGAACTATATATGAGCGTTTTTCGGCTAGTGCTTGCGCCCCCTCCAAAGCAAAGGTAGTACGTCCTTTAGTTTCTTCGCCGTCTTTCCGCAATAATTTGGAGAGCTTTTATAATCGCCTACACATAAGGAGCCAAAGATCTTACGGTGTGCTTTCTTCTCATGAAGCTGAAGCGAGCTGAGCGTTTTGTACAGTCATCTTGGCTGTAATCTCTCTCTCAGTGCGCTTGATAATACCTTGCATGCTAGTATTAGTTTTGATTACTCTTGTTGGAAACAGAACACAGAACACCAAAGTTCTTATCAACAGTGAAGCTGTCTTCCAGTCATATTCTGCATAGGAGTTGATGCATAGAACTTTTTGAGCTCATTGTCATCTTAAATAAACCTAAAGCTTGCCCGAATTATGAAGCAAGTTATCGATTTCTGTTTTTGCCAACATCAAGTTTTTATTAAATTTTTTCTGTTATTCATATATATTTTTATATTATTTTTATTATTAGGCCAGTTAATTTTTTTTTTTAGTAGTAGCCCCAATGTGAGCACTTATTATTTTCTTTGTTGCCGTTTGCACCCTCTCATTATGCGCCTCTTGTGTAGCCTTTTAATGAGCTTTCCCATGATATACAATATATACTATATGCTCTTTTTTTTTTGCTGCCGAAAAGTCCGGGACATTTGTTGTCACCGCACCCACTAAACAATGGAAGAAGGCATGTGCCCAACTAGATACTCATTATAGTTCTGGATACGAAGGCTTTATAGTTAGTTGTTGTTTTGAATAAAACTCGGTTGCTCTGTGCTTTCCATTCTCGTTGTCCAGTTGAGGTTGCAGCAGGGTACTCAGAGCCGCCTCTTGCCAAGTATTGACGTAGTCAGCTGCGTTCAGTGCGCCATTTTTGGTACCTTGATTTGCATCCCTTACTGTATGTAATTGTTTGAGCTTGCGCTCAAACACAGAGGTATAGACTGCGGTCTATTTTTACTGGTTTAGTCCTAGATACCATGAAGGTCCTTGGCAACAACGACTACTACCGTCGAAGCCAACAAGGCTCGTACCTTCTGTTATTGTCAGTCGCTGAGTGGCGCTTGGTGTGCAGCCTCGATTCGGAGATGCTATTTTGATTATCGCCCGTTGGAGGTGGCGCAATTGGTTAGAGTTGCAGAGAGAAACTTACGGCTTGCAAAACTTTTGTCGAAACTTTGATTCACGGTTACGCAATTTTATGTTTTATCTCTGATGTGCATCTGTCTGTGAGCCAATTAAGAGAATTCAATAAGCATATGCTACGGGGTAGGGACAACCAAACGTCGAGCTGAATTGGACTTTCAGCACCTCTGGTTTGCTGAGTATTCCTGGTTTGCGGAGCACTCCTGCTTTGCAAAACAACTTTGAGTTGCGTGAGCAACATTCCTGGTAGGCGGGAGCACCTTCGAGTTGCGAAGCCCCCCAAGCTTGCGAAGCAACTCTGATTTGCGGAGCATCCCTACTTTGTGGAGAACTCCAGATTTGCGGAGCACCTTTGAGTTGCGAAGCACCTGTGGCTTGCGAGGCATTCCTGATATGCTGAGCTTGTCTGGCTTGCGAAGCACCTGCGATTTGCGAAGCACCTCTAGCTTGCAAAGCAATTCTGGTTTGCGGAGCATCCCTACTTTGTGGAGAACTCCGGGTTTGCGGAGCACCTGTGGCTTGCGAAGCATCCCTGATATGCTGAGCACGTCTGGCTTGCGGAGCACTCCTGGTTTGCGGAGATCCTTTGATAAGCGTAGCACCTGTGGCTTGCATAGCATCCCTGGTTTGCAAAGCGTTCCCTATACGCTGAGCACCACTGGCTTGTGGAGCAGCTGCTAATGACGTGCACAAGGGACTACAAAAGATAACACGTTTACACTTCTCGGTATCTAAATCGCAGACCATGTATATCTATATAGTATATTGTATTACATATATGAATAATATATATATGTACTTTATTGTAATACATGCGCAAAAGGCAAAACTTTTGCTAGGGTTCACATACCGAGCACTCTTTCATTGTAATGGTCAGCATTACTTATAGAAGCCTGCTAATAGAGTCGACAGAGCGCTGCCAACCTAATCAAAGGGCAGGCCAGTGTTGTTCTTTGTACTTACGCAGACAAACATAATATTAACAAATTGCTGGTCATCAATTTGAAGCTTATTTAAGGTCTGGCCTGGCGTCACATAACTTATTGTCAGCACTGTCAAATTATACAAGTGACTTTCAAGTGAAAAATAAGCAAAACATTCGCACACATAAGTAGTAAGTAAATATATAGAGAGAGAGAGATATGCTTGCTTATGTATTAAATTGCATGAATAATAAATTATAATATATATTGTGTATTAGTGTGCGTGCGTGCGTACATGTGTGTGCGTGTGTGTTTGGGGTAACACTCATGAAGTGATTTTCCACAATTTTCCACAGCCATGCGAGGGTCGACTGCAAAGTAATTGGCCTAGCAGTAAAGGAATAACTTTGTAGGGAAGGAAAACTGCTTTAAATTTCTTGACATAATCTTTTTGAGCTACATACTAAATCCAGCGGACCTGCAATTTTTGTATGGGTTCTGAGATGTATGATTTATCTGGGTCTATAGAAAAAACATTCGTTTTCAGATGGAAAAATATATCTTAACACCAGACCATTTTTTCCTGTTAGGAAAGGTTCGATAATCCTAGGATTCCTAATCCGTGAAATATGTTGGCTGAAAAATTAGTCTTTGCGATTAATACAATTAATGAGCTCTTTTTTCGATTGGAAAACGATCTTTGGCCTCTTGACGACAAAAAACGATAAAATGGTACCAAATATAGCGCTTTGCAAACATTTGTGGGCGAAAAGAGGCGTGGCAGAAGACAAAATAGACTTGATCTAGCTGCAAATATTAGAAGTTCAAATCTCAAGTTTAGTTATTCTAGCTCTTATAATCTTCAGCTTCTTTGGTTTTATATAGATGGACGAACGAACGGACGAATCGTTTTCTTTTATGCTCGTAAGCAGGTGCGGATCCAGGATTTGGTCTTAGGGGAGGTTTTTCACTTTGAAGTGTATATATCGGAGCTATCAATTGACGGTCAACCCATATTTTCAACTTTGGTGGGTGGTCCAGACGCGAAACCCCCCGTGAATATTTTAGGTAACGAACCACCGGCGCCTTCCTCTCTTTGGTACATTTTCACATACTTTAGTCCACCAGCCCTAACCTTAAGGCTGTGGGTATAACGACTGTTGGTAACTTCAAGTTGGCAGACAGTTCATGCTTGGTCTTCTTTGACGTTGATTCTTCTGAGGAAATCCAATGCTACTCATGCGTTGTGTTGAGTCTAGCAGTTACGAAACCAAAAGTCTATCTTGTTGCGAGTTGATATCCAACTTTAGAATTGGTCATCCGATTACATAAGAGGTTGATCGCTAAATTGTAGCAGGATAAATTAACCAAAATTGGTTTCACTTTTTTTTCACTAGTTCCATCCACACTCGTTTAACTTCCTTGTTCATTTCTCAGACTTCGTTAACTTTTAAGCTATAGACTTTGTTTGGCTGGCTAGGGTGGACCTTGTCAAAAAGTGGTTTCTTTTTGGCCAGCTCAATTACTTTACAGCCTGCCCTCGTCGCAATAGTTGTTACCTTGCCTTTTTTTTCGTCTTGGTAGTAAAGGCTTCCCCACAACGTCTGGAAAATGAGATAAAAACATTTAGGCCTGACAATGACATTGTTTGTCTGCCCCTTTTTCTCCCCTGGCTTCTACGCTCTCTTTTGCCCGAGAAGTTTGGGGACCTTAACTACAAAAAAAAAAAAAAAAGGCAATGTCATAATGCAAAGGCGCAGGAAAGCCGCTTAGAGCGTGACGACGGCCCTTGATGCAAAGTGACGTAGTAGTAGCATCCATCGTCTGGTGGTTGATTTTCCTTTTGTCCTTTTTCGTCACTCTTCATTCCTTGTAATACCTAGCCGCATTTTTGCGCTAATGATTAATGGTCTTCGTACTTCTTTGCAATTGCCTCGAGCGTTAAGTCTACAAAATGCAAAACTTTTCACTCCATTGTTGTTAGAATCTAGAACTTGCTTTTGTTGCAGCTGTTGCAAATCTCAATGAGAGCTGTTTGATAAATGCACTTGAGGCAAATGTGTTGACATTGTGTGTTTATAAGTACACAATATACTATGTATACTACCTAAAGCATTTTAAAACTGTTCATTTCAAAGCCCTCAAAACTTAAATCCACTTTATTATTAAGATTATCAGCGAAAGCTATTAAAGCAAAAGAGAAAAACCAACCAAAAAGCCTAGATGATTTATGTTTTGCTTTTAAGTATAGCGAAAATCATTTTACTCGCTCATTTGGTTTGATAAATGTTTTACAAGGATTTGCTATCGTTATTTTTTTGGTTTAATTAGGTTGTGGAAAATAAGGTATGATCTTTTGGAGCATAAAGCTAAGCTCTCTTCTAACCCTGAGTTATTTTGTTCAGCAAAACGTTTTTGATTTTCTCCAAAGCTAATAGCGATACTTGCATTAGAAATTTGTATACCAACAATAGGGCAAGCTTTATCCCAGAATTCCAAAGTATCTGGCTATCTATGCTTTACCAAAATGTATGTTTTATCTTCTGAAACGTGCCAGAAATCTACAAATGGCTTTGTTTTATTTTTCGTCATAAATCTCTTGATCACTCAAACTTCCTAATGTTCTCTCTCTGAGCTCATACACTATGACGGCACATGATTAAGCGCAGCACAATTTTTACCTTTTTCTAGGCCTCTTTGGTAGCTACCACTGCTTGGCTGACTAAAAACTTTTTTCTTATGGCATATTTGCGCACTAAAAGATTTGCGACAAAGTTAAATACCACCCACTCCATGCACCCCCCTTATGCACCACCTTAAATCTTAAAAATAAACACAAAATGACATTTTAAAATTCCGTAAACGTTTTTGGCCAAGGCATTTTCCGTTGTTGGCTTATTTTGCTACAAGTCTGGTTTACGTTGTACAACACTTTTCCATTTCTTTTGCCTTTGTCACACTTGGCTCTGAGCTTATTTGGCTTTGCTGTGTTGCTTATTTATTTGCAGCTGTCAATTTACATTAGAATATAAAAATACCAACAGCCCCCGAAAGGGTTGAGGTTGCGGTGGCAGCTCTCGGCTATTGAAAAATCTTGAACTAATGAACGTAATGAATGACAGGGTCACATTTGCATACACGTGCCTTCCTTCCGCCCCTGCTCTCGCTGCATGACAATCAATGACAGCTGTATGGCAAATGTGGGGATTTTTTTTTTTCGTTTTTCACTCGCGAATATCTGCGCAGTGAAATGACATCGATGCCACCAGTTATAGCTGACATATAAATGGAATTGGGTTATATGACTAAAAAGTTACGAAAACAAAAAAATGGTTTCAAACAGCAGCTACTCTGTTACGTAGTTATACAAGACATAAGCAACGAGTGGAGATTAAAAAGTTTTTTATCATAATCTACCTTTGGGTGATTTGTGGTTTCAAGATGACTATGGCATTTAAAGCAAATCATCTTCCATCAAATGTTTTCTATAAATATTCAAATAAAAAATCCCATTTTTCTCAGAAAGTTTGCCCTAGAAAACCTGCATTTTTGGTCGATAGTTTTGAATGATATAATGATCTGATCTGTTATTTGATCTGAAGAAGCTTCTATGTTCTTCTAGTTTGAGCTCCGAATCTTCATTTTTCGAATTTCTGCCAAAAATTTTAATCTTCTACCAATTTGCTGTGAATTTCTGCTACAAAACCAACCAGATCTGTCAGCCAACAAAATAATATAAATAGATTTCTGGGAAGACGTAGACGCAACTCATATTGATATCTCTATGGAAAACTATGGAAAATAAAGACAAATTTTTAAAAAATATTTAAATACCGAAGAATTGGTTTTACAGTCACCATTTCTTCGCTTTCAATCTTCTGTGACTGTAATCATTTTAAAAATGCAAACAAAGAGTTTGATAAAAGAAGATCTGTACAACCAAAAATCGTACTTTTGAAAAGAGATAAAATGTATTTTTAGTTTATGGATGATCCCCAAGTACTTTGACTTTTACACTTCGCAAAATTAAAAAAGTGAAGTTAATCGATTTTGCAGTTGAGCCATTCAAATATGTATAACATCATTTACTCAGAATTCGACCTTTTTCAAGTCTTCTTAAAAACTTGTAGACACAGCTTGATGGAAGAACATGTCCTTTTGATGTTTTGCACATCTCTCAAACACAATTCTTGAAAAGCATAAACATATAGATTACCTTCACAGCATTGTCTTCGAACTCAACTTCATCTAACTTAAATCTTTTTGAAAATTTTTAAAAAAAAGCTTGTTGGAAAAGGTATTGGTACCATAGGCATAATTAATTTTCTTCTTTGTAGAAATAGATTGTTGGCAGCAGATTTCTTATGAATGCTGTGGTCATATGAAATACGAAAAATTATGTAAACATATTGGTTTCCTTCACGCCATTTTCTTCGAATTCGTTCTTCTGTAACTTTCATCTTTTTGATAATTTGTCGAAATAGCTTGATATAAAATGATTATCTTCATATGTTACGTTTATCTGTGATGAAAAACGAAAAATTATAAAAAACAAAATTGTTTCGATATACCTAGGGGCAAGTGGGGTGAATTCGGAAGAATTTTTTCGTAGCTTTTTTGGAGTGACAAACAAATTAAATTTGTTTAAATTGACTGTTGTGTCGCTCAGGGCAGTGAATAAGCTACATTGTGTCAAAATTTCAGATCGATATACGAAAATATGCCAAATTCGCGATTTTCGATTTTTTGGGGTGATTTCGGAAGTGTCCAAAAATGATAAAAACCGTCATAAAATTTCATCGCAAACACAGCGAAATTTGCTACATAGGAATTTTTGTTAAGAACTTCACAATTCATTAAATTATTTACGAAAAAGTGGAGTTGTGTGTCTTCCATCGGACGCGTCCCCAGGTGGCGGCTAGGGGAATGCTCGGCACTATGCAGGGTCAGTGGGAAATAAAATACCACTCGCGGACCAAAACAGACAAAACACCTGCTTGGAGGTGCAGATAGGGATTCTATCACCAAGCTAGGGTACGAGGGCTAGCAACCTATCTACCTGAAACATTTCTTGCTACCGAATCGTCATAGACGCCCTATGCTACAAATAGGAGTTAAAGGAACATATATATATATGTATATGTAGTGCAATATAATAGGAAAAAATTCGTTGTAGATGGCTCGTTATAGCGAGGGTTGAGGTTTCTTAAGTGTTTATGGACGGAGTTGGCGGCTCTGATTGAAAATCGTTGTTCATGGCGGTTAAATTTGGCTTTTCATCGATGTTTGTCGATATTCCAAAATCGAACGATTACACGATATTTTGCAAACATGCAAAAGTTGTTCTTTATTTAACAAAAAAAAAACAAAAAAGTAGTAAAAATCTTAATTTTCCGGCTTAACCACTTACTTTTCAACCTGCCCTCGTACACTTTAAGCACTTGGCCATTATTTGGATGACTGTAAAACGCTTTCGCTTGCAATTCGCTGTATCTTTCAGCGCATAAGCTTCATTCGTCTAGAGATGACGTTTTCAAGTAGCAGAAAAATATCACAAAATTTTTCCGAATTTCCGAGTTACGGAATACAAGTTACTTTTGCTTAATAATGTTATTATATAAAACAAGTAATATATGACAAAAGTTGTTGTCAGTTATTGTAGTTGTTTGTTGGTTGGGTCTGTTTGCAGCGTAAACATGTTGTTTACAGCCATAACACTTGACACATGACAAGAACATGGCCAAAAGTAGTAGCCAGCCACATAACAAAAGGCACAGACGCATGTCCCCGAAGTTGTTTGGAGAAAACCACATAGAGAGTATGGTCGGTCCACTAGCCACCACCACCAACAACAACAACAACTTGAGTGAAAAAGTTTTTTCATTTTGACTTTGGCGCGTGAAAATTTGTAAACATCAGCGAAAACCGAAACCAAGACTGGGCGGGCTGAAAGTTGCCAAAAAAAAAAAAAAGGGGTGAATATTTAATAGAGCGCCAGGTAGTCAGCTAGTAGAGAAGAGCATCATCATCATTCTACGGCTGACTCGGGGTCTTTTTTCCGCTGGCTGCTTTCATTTGCCAAATGACAAATTGTGCAAAACAGCGTACAGGGTGCATAGACTAGTATGTGGACTTAGGGTTCGGGGGTTTTGGGTAGTACGTACCAAGTTTTTTTTTGTGGGGTGTGTGTTTGACTTAACACTTGTTGTTACACATGTAAAAGGTCGGACTTTGTCTTCGTTGTTGTTGTTGTTGTTGTCTTGCTTTGCTCATATGATAAAGTTCAATGGTCAGACCTTTCAGCACAATTTACATGGTATTACACCTGGGAGACATTAGCAGGCAAGTGTGTGTGTGTGTGTGTGTGGGGAGAGGGTAGCTGGAGCTTTGGGCGCTTCTAAATGTAGTATATGCCAGTAGCTGTATCTAAAATGTTATATTATATACTTTGATATACTCGAGTAATCGCTTATATGCAAATCTTGGCATAATATGCAATATTTGTACCAAACAAGTGATATTTGCAAATGATTGGTTGTATGCAAAATATTAGCATAGAAGCAATTGTTTGCTAATACGGCTAAAATAACATGTTTATAAATATAATATTGTTATGCCTTAATTTAGCTTCAACTTCCTAAGGCAATATTTTGCATTGACGTTGTAATAATATAGGGTGACCTTTAAATGCAACATTATGTGCTGCTTTAGGCAGCGAATATTGCTTAAAATCAATTTTTAAATACAATGTTAAACCTTCATATACGCGTTCTTGGTAAATAAGCAATAATCGCTTTAATGCAAATCTATTGCTTATAAAAAATCAAGTATTTATTATGTTGCATATAAACAATAACAAAATAAGCATTTATTGATTATAAAGTAACCTATTGAAATGTATATTATATTTTTTTTCCTCTTAGTACTCCTCCAGGGAGCTTAGGGCTTCTACAAGACCTTTCCACCGGACTCTGTTAGGCGCAGTTTGCTTTGCTGTGTCCCAGCTGATGTTGTGAAGGGACAGTTCGTTAAGTATTGTGCGTCGCCAGGTTGCCTTTGGTCTTCCCACTCGTCTGCTTCCTTGAGGGTTCCATTCCAGGGACATCCTGACAATGCTGCTTCGATGTTTTCTGAGAGCATGGCCAATCCAAGGCCACTTGCGTGTTCTTATCTCGGTGCCGATAGGAACTTCACTTGTACAGTGCCATAGTTCTGCGTTTGATATCCGATTGGGCCAGAAAATCCCGCATATAATCCTTAGGCACTTGTTGACAAATGATTGCAGTTTCGACATCATTCTTGGCGGGGTCAGCCACGTCTCGCTGCCGTACAATAGGATGGATTTGACGCACGCATTGAAGATACGCAGCTTTGTTCTTCTGCTTATTTGCTGGTTTCTCCATATGCGGAACAAGCGTCCAAATGCTGATCGCGCTTTGTTGAGACGATTCTCTATATCCTCATCCACCCCACCACTGGTGGATATTGTGGTACCAAGGTATGAGAAGCTATCGACAAAGTCGATAGTGTTCTCGCAGATGGTTATGCTACCTTGGCTGGTGTAATTGAGGCGCATCGCTTTGGTTTTGGATGCGTTTATTGAGAGCCCAACTTTGCTGGCAAGGATCTCGAGGTCATTCGCTTTGGCTTGGATATCACTAAGCTTATGAGAGATGAGGCATATGTCATCCGCGTAGTCCAGGTCTTCCAAGTGACGAGTGAGATTCCACGTAATCCCACGCCTAGACCTTGACTGGCACTCCTTTCCTCGCCAATGCCCGCCATATCGCCGCTCTGTCTACTGAATCGAAGGCCTTCTTGAAGTCAATGAACAGGAGGTACAGCGGTGAGCGCCACTCCACAGCTTGTTCGGTTATTATGCGTAGTGTGTTAGCTTGGTCTACGCAGCTCCTGTGTGGTCTGGAACCTGCCTGTTCATCGCGTATTGTTGGCTCGATTTTATCTTGAAGGCGGTCATTCAGTAGGGTTGCTAGTATCTTGTAACTAGTGTTTAGCAACGTTATTCCTCGCCAGTTGTTGCAGTCGCTAAGGTCTCCTTTCTTCGGTAGCTTGACGATGATTCCACTTTTCCAAGATGAGGGCACACACTCAGTCTCCCAAATACGAGTGAAATGTGGGTGCAATGTTTCGGCAACTAGCTGCGTCTCCACCTGGAGCAGTTCGGCAGGTATTCCGTCGATTCCAGCTGCTTTGTTGCGTTTTAGTTTCCTAATTGCGTTACCAATTTTTCTCACTGTCGGGGGTGTGGGTGGTATCCTGAGATTGTTGGTTGGTGCGATGTCTCTGTAATCCTCATGGTTGCTGCTTCGTGGTTCATTACAGCTTATCTCCATGAAGTGTTGTCGCCATCTCTGGATTTGCGCATCATCGTTCGTTAGGAGGTTGTCATTTGAATCCCTGATCGGTTGGGTTTGCCTTCGGTAGCTTCCAGTTAGCTGATTTATTATCTGGTATAGTGAGCGCATGTTATTTTCGCCGGCTGCGCTTTCTGCATTGGCTGCAAGGCTATCCAGTAGAGCTCTTTTGTCGCGTCTGGCGGCCCTTTTTACCTGTCTGCAAAGAACTCGGTATTCATTGCGGACTTGGAAATCACGATCCGCCAATTGCTTGATGTTATTCCTTCTGCTTATCAGGTCCCATGTCCGTTCCGAGATCCAGTTGGCGCGTCTTTGTTGGCGAGTGCCGATAATCTCCTCCGCGGTATTCCTTATTAACCTGCATGCTTGTACCCATGAGTGTTCCTGGTGTGGTACCAGGCGAGCACGCAAATTTGTTGCCATTCTGCCAGAGACATTAGTGTCAACGAGACGATGTAAGTTGAGGGGGGGCGGTCTGTACGTGTTTCTATTGAAAGTGGAGAAGTTTCTCATCAGCTTGACTGACAACTCTCCGATTACCAACTCGTGGCCACTGTCTATCGATGCTCCTCTCTTGTTTCGTACATCCGTCAATGATCGCCTCCATGTCTTATATATATAGTATATATTGTTGGATGAAGTATTCGAACCCATTATTGAATCGTTTGGGTTAGTTTTGGTACCTAATCTAGGTAGGTCCTTCAGTAGTAGCCTTATGTGTCCCACCGTAGTTTTTCACATGCTTCTTAATATTTAGTCTTTATCCGTACCACAGATATTTTAACTACCATTTAAATCTTAACTTTCGAACTACATTTAAATTTCTTCAAATTTTCGGAATTTATAGGTATTAATATAATATGACTAAGAAAATCAATTTATGTTTTTATATCACATATCATAATATACCTAAATTCTTGCAACTTATAACTCCGAAGTACTACCAATTGGTTAAAATAAATAATTTCTTAATTGCTTTTTCAGTATCTAGGGCAGGGTATCTATCTTTTAAGTGTTAACTTTCGTAAAGTGATCTAAAATATTTAGATGAATAAGGAAAAACAAAATACATAGCGAACTATTCTGTAAAAGGAATTATAATAAATGGGGAAGATCTTTAAAAAACTCAATAAATATAGAAAGTAATCGTAGGTGGCTAGTCAGATCATATATATATATAGCGCGACAACGACGAAGTAAAAAGTAAGATTATGATTTTTATCAGTATCTGCTTATCTGTTTCCTTATAGCTTTTAAACTGCTTATCATAATTTGACAAAAGGCGCATCATTGGAAGCGTTTCAATTGTCCGCTGGTTATAGGCCGTGTGACGTCACCGTAAAGCCCCTACAAGAAGGTCTTAAATCATTTTGATTGTTATCAGTATGCATAGATGGTCATCCGTTTCCTTATAGCTTTTAAACTACTTATCATAATTTGACTAAAGACGCAACGTTGGTAGCGTCTTGATCGTCCGCTGATTATAGGCCATGTGACGTCACAGTGACGCCACTACTAGAGGGTCTAAAGTCATTTTGATTATTATCAGTATGCATACATGTTCATCCGTTTCCTTATGGCTTCTAAACTACATATCATAATTTGACTAATTACGCAACGTTGGTAGCATCTTGATCGTCCGCTGATTATAGGCCATGTGACGTCACAGTCACGCCTCTACTAGAGGAGCTATGGTCATAATGATTTCTATAACCTGTACCTGGTACATAGGGTATATTAGTTACATGTAGAGGGAGACGTTGAAGACCCCCCAAAGTTACCGAAAGTATGTTCAGGGTGACTAAAGAAGTCGGTATACCCATGTCCGTCTGTCTGTCTGTCTGTATGAACGCCTACACCTCAGAGATGGTAAGAGCTAGAGCAACCAAATTTTCAGATTAGATGCGTTATTATGCCAGGGGAGACAAGTTTATTTCATATTTTTTATAACTGGGCTATATAATATAGCTCCCATAGGGGTGTTTCAGACTTTTACATAAATAATTCGTTTGTTTATGAAGATATCGTAACCAAATTTGGCAAACAAAATATCTTTTGGAGTTCTTAACCAATATATACGGCCCTATGCTTCAGTGGGAGATAAAGGAAATGATGATGATGATGAACCAATATATATGGGATTTAATTGCAATTTGGTGGTATAACGTATCCCAAAGTCGTCCGCGCCCGACTTTAACGTACGACATCTTTATCAGTTTGCATGTATGTTCATCTGTTTCCTTATGACTTCTAAATGACTTATCAAAATTTAACTATGAACGCATGCTTAGAAGCATCTTGAGCATCCGCTGGTTATAGGCAATGTGATGTCACAGTGATTATGATTTTTATCCGTAGGTATGTATGTTCATCTGTTGCCTTACGACTTCTAGACTTCAAATCATAATTTGACTAAAGACGCATCGTTAAAAGCGTCTTGATCGTCTGCTGGTTATGGGCCATGTGACGTCACATTGAAGCCGCTACTAGAGGTTTTAAGCTCATGAACTAAATATAATTTGCCGTCTTGGGTAACAAATGTAAGAGCTTCTTTAGCCGATTTAAAAAATATATTATATGTAAGTACTGTTTGCTATAAACAAAATCGGGCCGTGGTAATAGGAATAATTTATTTGTGTCAAAAAAAATAACTTCTTAAATGACTTTTGAAAAAAGATAGGCTGCTTTTTAGTTGATAAACAAAATCTTCTATTTTGCAAAATATTTTTAGATATGCCTTTAAAGATGATGTAAAATTGGTTTGGCGTAAAAACATATGTGTGAGAGTTTATGGGCCAGAGAGTGAGTGTATGCAAGAGTGTGTCTGCTATGGCATTAGTTATGCAAAGTGCGTTTAGTTGTTTTTGGCAAAGGACATGGCTGTGTTGCGGTTTTTACACACACTGCACACACCAAACACACGCTCTTAATCACATGGCGTCCATTTTCGCTGATTTGGCACGTACGCAACAAAATGGTTCAATAATAACGCAATTTACCGCCAACAGATGGCGCCGTTAGCTGTGACCAGTGCTGGACATAGCATCAGTAGCAACAGCAGGAGCAGCAGGAGCAGCGTGTTAAAGTCTTGAATTATGCTAATTTCATGGAATACAAAGCTCTGGGCTGAGGGATGGTGCTGCTAGTAGTAGTCGCTGCGGTCCGTCGACTACATCATTGCACACATGTAATGTGTCAAAAAATATAAAAATCTAGTTTGTTAGCTGTTTGTGTTTCTTGAGTGTGGGTGGGTGTTGATGATGATGATGGTGTTGCTGTAGGTGGTGTCGGTGGTAGTTGTGGTGCTGCTGTTGCTGCTGGCCTATGGAACAAGCCACTGTGCGTGTTTTGTATCATAAGATATGCACACAAGTTGGCGTCAGTTGACAGTACCCAATTCGCACACAGTCCAAAGTCCACAGTCCCACAAGTGCCACAGCTGTGTGTGTGTGTGTGTGTGTGTGTGAGGTCTCTTATGCGTCATCGTCTTACAACGTTGTCTGGCAAAAGCCAGAGAGTGCCGAGTACCAAGTGCGAGAGAGCGTTAGCTGCAGTGAGCTGACTACGTCACATGTGCGCAACAAATTGCGTCTGCCGCTTTCAATTTTGTGGTTATATATTTTTTCCCCCATCGGTGGCGACGACCACGACGTTGACGGCATTTCAACGAGCATCCTCACTCCAGCTGCCCCAGTGTAACCACAAAAATCACAGGTGTTGCTTACCACTGCGTTATGTGAGTGCAGCACAAAAGTATGCAACGAAAAAGAAATCTGATTTATGCGCTACTGACGTGCCAAAAGACTGCGGGGGCATTTACAAATCGTATCAAATTTTCATATATTCATATTTACTATGAATTACGAATTGGCAGATTATGGAAATTTCTTTAGCTGGCAATAACATGACAAGTTATTGATCTTTGCTTTAACGGGGGCAGGCTACCAAGCGTAAGAGTTTCTACGGAAATGGACACAATTCAAACAGATTGGCTATGTAAATTGTAAAATTGTGTGTTTGTCTGTGTTTGACTGTGTGTAAGCAGCTAAAAAGAAAAATGCTAGTACGAACTGTGTTTTTTGCCTTTTAGCACACCTCTATCTCTATATTTTATGACTCATGCGTCATGTGGCGCAGCAGTGGCAGCGGCCCTTCACAGCTGGGTCGTCCATCAAAGTTGCCTTTAACGGGCACTTTGACGCCGTTTGTAACTAAGCGAGCTACTCCATGCTACGCAGTTGCCATTAAAGCCAAAATGGCTGATACACTGCACAAAATTCGCATATAAGTTGTGCGTTTCACTTGATTATTTTCGTTTTTTTTTTTTGAGAGAGTGATTTGTGAGCTTTACTTTAGTGTTTCACTTGATTATCCAAGTAGTGCGTTTCACTTGATTTTTGTGTTTTTGTGGTCTAATAAATCACTTAATAAGCGCAGTTTTATAAACAAAAAAGTTATACATAACACGAGCGTTTCACTTGAATATCGCATAAGTTTATCAGACAAATAACATTTTTTCCTAAAAAAAAAGTTTTATAAAGCAGTCTTATATAAGTTGTTGAGTGTTTCACTTGATTATATGTAAAATGGATTCCATCACCTTTCTCAGTTTTTATATAAAGGGTTTTCCAATAAGAGGTGCTATTTTGGTATTCAAAGAAAAATGCCATTTTTTAAGATAAATGATCGGAGGTTTATTTCATAATAAAGAGGAAGGTATGCCGTTTATAATGAAAAACAACATCAGCCAAATGGCCACTACGACCACGCTTACAGGACCATATCCTTTTCCATAACCAAATCGCAAAGTGGCTGCCCTATGTCCTCGATAGCCTCACGAATTCTACCTTTGAGGTCTTGAATCGACGCTGGGCTGTTGGTGTAGACCTTGTGGCCCCAAAGGAAGAAGTCGCAAGGTGTTAAATCACAAGATCTCGGTGGCCAATTGTGATCACCTCTTCGAGAGATAACACGGTCCGGAAACTTTTCCCGTAAAAGAGCCATGGTTTCGTTGCTTGTGTGGCACGTAGCGCCGTCTTGTTGAAAGTAAACGTTGTCCAACTCCGACCATAAAAAATCATTAATCATCTCTTGATAGCGCAATCCATTCACCGTAACTGCTGATCCAACCTCATTTTCGAAAAAAGTAAGGTCCAATGACCCCGCCGGACCATAAACCGCACCAAACAGTCACACGTTGAGGATGGAGAGGCTTTTCAATTATAACTCTTGGGTTTTCCGAGCCCCAGATGCGAAAATTTTGCTTGTTGACGTAGCCACCGAGGTGGAAATGGGCCTTATCAGTCAATATGATTTTTCGATGGAATTCCGGATCATTTTCATGCATTTCAAGGACCCAATCAGCAAAGACGCGACGTTGTTGATGATCGGCCGGCTTGAGTTCTTGTGTTAACTGAACTTTATAAGCCTTAAGAACCAAGTCTTTATGCAAAATACGGTGTAATGACGTTTGTGGAATGCCCAATTCCAAAGAACGACGAGGAATGGACAAACCTGGGTTTTCTTCAACACTTTGGGCTACAGCAGCAATATTCTGAGTTGTTCTTGAGCGACGTGCACGGGTTCTATTCTTCACATCACTAACTTGTCCCAACAGCTCGAATTTTTCCACCAATTTCTGTATTGCGGTCTGACAAGGTGCTTCACGACGACCCAAAAATGCTTTAGTTTTGCGAACTGTGACTGAAAGATTTTCACCATTTTTGTAGTGAATTTTAATAATTTCAATGCGTTGTTGAAGCGTGTATCGTTCCATTTTTAGTAATGGCATAGTTTCTACTTGTCAAATGTCAAAGAATAAAAGCTTCAAAAGTGACAGCTACCGAAATACCGGGTGATTCAAAATAACACCTCTTGTTGGAAAACCCTGTATAAGCGGTAATACATTTCGCACAGTGTTGTCGAAATACTTTTGTCCCCTATTGTAATTTCAGTTTTTCTTAGCATACACTAACGACTACGGCGCATATCGTTTCAGTTTTTCCTCCAAATAAATAACTTAATAAGGCGCAGTTGTATAAAAAAATAAATTTCTAAAAGTCTAGAAATTAAGAGTACCATTTTTGGTTATCGATAACTCGATTAATAAACGGAATATTTCAATACAAATTCATGTGGTTACTATTCTCTTATAGCTCTTTATATGCAAAAATCATCAAAATCCAAGAGGTCGATCAAAAAAGTGGCCTGCTTCACTGTGACGTCATATGGCGTCGATCTTTCAAATGATCATATTTTATGACGTAAAAGAAAGTTTTTAAAATTCATAATGTTGTGTCATATTAAGGCATTGCATGCCAAACAAATGAAAGCATTTCTTGCCTGTAAGATGTGAAGCCAGTAAAAAAGCATTTCTAGTGCTGATATTTTTTTCGCTCAGTGTACGCATTGGCTTGACAAACATTCGCTCATACTTGGTTGTGCTTTGGCATGTGCTCGACGAGCGACATAACTTGATACCAACGAAAAGTAATACCATATAATACCTGTGGACAAATAATTACAACAACAACTTGAGTTATAATAATAATAATAATAACAACAACACGGTAAACATCCGGCTGTCTTTTGGCGGCTGTACTTTGCGGTTATGGTTGAAAGGTTTGGTTCCGGCTAGTGGGGGGGGGCTTTGGTTTGATGAGCAGCTTTGGCATGCTTGCTATATAATGACAAAGAGACTCGTGTCAAGGATTACTAATTAGTGTCTGGACGTTGACGTTGATGACCATGACGCTGATGATGACAATGATGATGATGATGATGTGGATCATATTCCATGCGATAATGATGACGATGTTGTGGCTACCGTCATTAAAAGGCGTTATATGTTGTAGTTGTTTTTATTGTTGTTGTTGTTTTTATCTGCGGCTTAAGTGCACGCACACACACACACACACACACACCACATATATGCAGGTATATATGTATTTGTGCACCCTTATTTGGGCAAACTCTTACATATTTGCCTTTTAAATTGACTTTGCTGCACAAATTGAGCTGTCGACTGCTGATAAGACACTCTCCCCCCAGTTGCATGTTACCTGTAGCTTAAGTCCTTATAGGTACACTCATGTGTGTGTGTTTGTATTTGTGTCCAGTTCGTAACTGGCTCAAAAAACCCACTATACAGACAATTTTTGGCTTTTAGCCCAAGTCCGAAGCCAAAAAGCAAACAAATTTTGAGACTGAGCAAAATGTTCAAGTTGAGTCTAAGCTGATTTGTATTTAATGAGCTGCACACACACACATAGATGCTCTTACTTACTCTCTCTCACATATACGCAGACACAGCCGTTAGTCTCGCCAGCCAAATAAAAACATTTATTCCCACCCCTTATCCCTAAAGTTAGGGTTTTTTCAAGTTGTATGACTATGTCTATGTCTATGCACTCCCGCTTCTCTGCTGCCACTCTGCTGCACGCTTTATCAGCACAGACTCAGGCAAAAGTCTTTTGACATGTTCGCAGAGCCACCTGTCAAGCATAGCAGGCGCACCCATCAGCGTTATTATCTACGTCATTGACGTGAGCATAGCTTCTCATTTAAAGCGATTATTTGCCTAAATATAATGCTTGAGCGCAGCTCCTTAGGCTTTGAAATGTATTTTTTTTTTTGCCAATATTTGCTTAACAGCGGCTGCTTGACTTTTTTCCCATCTATTGGTTTAGAATTATGCCTGGGCTTTATATAATGTATACTAGGTATATATTATTGATGTGGCTGTCAGCAGCAACCCTTGGTAGGAATTCATAAAATTAAATTCCGTAAATATTTTCATAGTTGATTTAACATTAGGCTAGACTAAACGAAGTCCTGCGGCTTATTGCATGCACGCTCAGCGCCAGGGTTGCCAACTGTTGACGAGACGCAACCAAAATGCATGTATTTTAAACGGTTTACGTTGTATGTGCCGAAAAGTAATTGAACAGCATTTTTTTTTGGGCGCAGATAGAGAGCAGCGCAGCACGGGCTGCAGGATTTGAATTGTCATTCGCCTCCAAGCCTTTTTTAAGCTAAGTTGATTCCTTGTTACGCCATAAATCGGTAATAACATTTGTTGTAAAGTTCATAGTATGAAATATTTCAAAGTTGGGAGTCTATGTTCAACTTCGAGGCAACTAAATCTAAAACTTTTAGAAAAATTTGCAAAATCATTGAGTTGAGCTTAAAAAAGAACCCGCTTCATATATAGCACGCTTTAGGCTGTTGCGCACTGCTTCGGTGAAGCGTGTAAAAATCAAAAGTTTATACGTTACCTTGTTCTTGCACAGACCACGTTTTGAGCTATTGACCAAAGCTTCACTTAGTTATACTTTATAAAGTAGTTTGAAATTCTTTTTAAAAACTTAGCTTTGAACTTTGTCTTTGTTGTTGTTGTTGATGTTCTGCTGCTCTAATGACGTCACATACGCGGAAAGTTTTCAAGTGTCAAAGCGCGTAGACAGAACTGTGCCAAACGTTATCGTTCCGAGTCCTTAGTCCTGGGTGCTTTGTAAGTGTGCATGTAAGCAAGCAATTTCTTAAATTGTTTTGCACTTCCAACTAATAATGATAATGGGGAACATGGCAAACACCCGGCAGAGCTCACAAGCCAAAAAAGCACAAAGCTGAGTCATAGACAACAGCAACAAAAACATTAATGCTAACACCAAAAGCCCCCCACGCACACACACACACACACACACACGTACACTACCCCCCGACACATATTGCCTTTATATGTAGTTGTAGTAGTTTGCTCCCAGCTGCCCCCTTACAGCGCCCTCTTTTCGCATTCTTCGGCACTTGGTTAGCCGTTATTTGGTTACTCGGGTTTTTGGGGTTTCTTGGAGACGAAAAAAAAAACTAAAGAAACCCACAACATGGACGGCACTTAATCGACTTTGCAAACATTAAATGCGTGCGGTTAGCCAGCACTTTAACCTCCTACTACGATTTCACCCGAAATTCGTTACGTTTTCGCCGCACATGAAAATGGCGTGAAAAACTGTTTGCCTTTCAATGCCTTCCGTTGCCTTCAAGCAGCTACCCGCCCGCCTAGTGCCACCCGCTGCTCTTACAACTCGAAGCAGCGTCTAGCTCGTCTTTTTGTATTATTTATGCCCATAAAAATATTATTGCCATTTTTTCGTATTTGGATTTTTGTAGACGTCATGCACCAACACCAACAACAGCACCACCATCACCGCCAACACCATCCAGTCTTCCTTAACCAAAAGCCATTGCTGTCTTGTCAAATGTCAGGCGTGAAGTGTTTGTTGATGCTACGGCATTGATGGGCATACAAGTTGTTTGGGGGAAGGCAGTTGGGGTACGTAGCACAGCGTAAACAATGCCATACCGGATATGCTGCGTAATTGGACCCATATGTTCGTTTGGGCCAACTACTTGTAGTATTTTGTTTGGTTGCTTCTTGTGGCTGTTTTTGAGCGGTTTCGGTGGTAACATTTATAAACTAGTTGCCCCAAATGGGCTAACGTCTAAAGTTTGCACTGATGGGCTTCATAAAACTTGTTAAGCTTAATAAAAGTGAGGTTATGTGCAAATGCTGTGCGGTAGTTGGTTATTTTTCTTCTTATCTTCTACTATTAAGATGGAAAGATTCTGCGTCAATTCTCTTAAGGTTAGCCAAAGTGTTTTGCAAATAAGAGAGTGTGTGTGGCAATGAATGAGCAACCCTTTTCTGGCAAGCTTTGGGTTTAAATCTTACCACATTAAAAAAGGGTGTTCAGGCAGCAACGTATGGGATACATAAGTGCTGCTTATTCATCTGAAGACTAGCCAGCAGTACCATAGAAATAGCAGAAATCTTGCGAGATTTTGGATATGGTTGTATTGTAAATCGCTGAGAGTTTTTATAAAGCGAAACGAATGTCAAAATGTATTCGCTCCGAGTAAGACTGCGTAATTCTGTAGGTTCCCTTGAAAAATAAATAAGAAATGCATTAAATTTAGGCAAACAATAGTATACAAAAGTTTATGGATATACCAGATATATACTAGAAGGAGGCGTGGCAGCCTTGGGTACCGCTTGAGCTATGTCCGTCTGTGCGTTTATATGAACATCCAGATTTCGGATACTACAAGAGCTAGAGACACAAAAAAACAACAGCGTCTAACATTTTTTTTTTATTTTTGAGAAAAAAATAAAATTATTATTATGCTTTGAAAAAAACGGTTGGTACTCATAGTTGAATGAGTTGTGAATTATAAGCGATAAAATGTGAAATTTTTTTTTACCAGGCCCGTTGAGAGGGTTGGGGAAGGGGTGGATTTCCCTCGGGCCCGGAGTTTTCTGAGGGGCCCGGGGTAATTACTGTCGTACTGTCGTGATCCAAACTAAAGGGTAATAGAGGGGCCGGATTTTCTCTATACGGCCCTGGTTTTTACTCTTATCGCTTGCTGCCTGGTGAAACAGGCATTATTGCTATCAGAATCTTAAAAAATTTTTCAAATCTATTAATTATTTTGGGATTTTCAAAAACTTGGTAGCACTTAGCTAATAAAATAAAGCTATAGCTTATTTGAAAAGTTTTTTATGTTAACATTTAAGCGAATTTTTCCTCTTAAATGCTTAGAAATTCAAATTAAAAATTACTTTGAATTTCTTTAAAAAAATATAAAGGGTCATCAATCTTGAGTTTTTGTTTTTTTCAATGAAAAAAAACACAAAAATTTCAAATGAATCGGAAAATCTTTATCACAATAGAAAAAACCATTCCTGCCGTTCACTTTTTAAAGATAATCCCTCTCAAATGTTGGCCGCAACTGCGCCGTAGCTGATCCATGCGGAGGTTCCAATTTTTGAAGACGCGTTCGAGCATAATCGGCGGTCTCTCGCAAATAACACGGGTAGCGCTTCAATCATTCTATAGACTTCACATAGCCTCAAAGAAAAAAGTCTAACTGTGTGATATCACACGATCTTGATTCATCGGTCCAGAGCGTGAAATTAATTGTTCACCGAATTGGTTCCATAAAATGGCCTAAGCGCGCGACAAACGTTCTTCACAGAACGCGAATTTTCGTAATATAATTGTACGATTTGTAAACGTTGTTGGGATGTAAGTCTTTCCATGACGAAATGGCAATCAAAACAGAATGAAAAACACGTGGCAACTTGACAGTACTCACGCGTGATTTATCAAAAAAACCCTATTGAAAAAACAACCTCAAGATTGAAGACCCTATATAATATATTCTCTAGCTGACTTGTTTAATGAAACTGAAAAAAAATGAATTCGCATCGACGCTTTTTAGTTCCTTAGGGATCATCCATAAACTACGTGACGCTCCAGGGGTGGGGGGGTCTGGCGAAGCGTCACGATCATATGGAAAATCTTCAAAAATATTCCGTGACTGCCTCACATGGGGTGGGGGGGGGTCTATTTTGACGAAAATCAGCGTCACGTAGTTTATGGATGATTCCTTATAGAGCTAGAGCTGAAGCTTTTAAAATCTTTTTTTTTTTGGAAAACATCCATGTATATCCAAGATGTATCGCAGTTTAAATTAAGATTATAGAAGAAATGAATATTCTGCTCCGACCAGAATTTTTGACTTTTTAAATAGTGAGGCATCGATATTTTTCCCGCACTGATAAATAAGTGGGATGGTTAGATTTTGGAATGCCAGTACCCCCAATAAAAATTGCACAGTTAAGTCTTAATGCGGATAAACAAACGAACTTTTTTAAATCTAAAATATTTCCCATTTTTTCTTCTATATATGGTATGCACTTTGTGTTTTAAGTTACTAGGCAGATTTGCGCTCAATGATAGAGAAAATCGTTAGCCCTAATAAGTTTCTATTGATGTAGCAGATAAATAGATCTTGAAAAGAGTAGGAGTAGTGAGACGTGGTATTTCAATTTGGGAGTGCTAGATATTGATTACCCATATGAAAGTAACGAATCCAATACTTTCAGTATTGTTCTGTTCGCATAAGAAAAATTATCTGCTTTTAGACATAAGGCAAACGAGTGTCTTTTCAGGGCCGATTTAAAGCTTGTTTTGAAATAGAAATTTTCAGGAATATTAAACCATTCTAGCTTAATACTGAACATCCAACAATTTAATTTCTCTTTTTTTTTTTTTTTTTAAATATTTACCTGATTGAGCTCAGCTCGAGACATTTACATAGATTGTGCTGACCAGCAAAGCTACTACAACAATGAAATGCAATTCATTTGCACGCCACGTAATGTCATTTTAAAGAACTGCCGCTCCCGACCAGTAACCACAAGGAGATGCCCCCCACCCCCACACAGAAAGACCCCAATCACAGTGACGCAGTTGGCAAATAAAGTGGCGATTGGATATTACAACTTTCCGGTCACTGCATTTCTGCAAAGTTCACAAAACTACAACGCAACGGACGGAATGGAACTCAAGCCAAACCAAAACCCAACCCAATCCGACCCAATCCAATCCAACCCAACCAAAGCTGAGTTCCATACAGTACCAACTTCTGCTCCCACAAGCAGAACAATTTCCAGTGTGCGCTCAACTGTGGTGATGGCGGCTTGGAGCGGGTTTGGTCTGTAGCCCAAAACCGGAAGTTGACTTGCTGCTCTGTGTGTGTGTGTGTGTATTTTTGAAGGGTTATGGTGAGGGGATCTCGGCTGTTCGTTGGGCCATAATGGACGCCAGCGTTTGGCAACATGTGTAGTATTTAAAATTCAACCGGCCTTGGTCAACAGCCACAAATGAATTTATGTATTTTATGGTCACTCTTTGGTAAATACTTACATATAGCACTTATATACGTTTAAATGTATATATGTATATTTATACAGGGTATACTAACATAGCTGGGATATTTGCAGCACAGGGACAAAGGCGTTTAGATCGTAGACTATGAGCTTTTGGATTTTTTCAATAAAATACAATTAATTTTCGGGTTTTTTGGTATTTTTTTTGTATTTTTTAATATCTAAATGTTAGAACACACTTCCCGGTAATTACAAAAAAAAGTTGCCTAAAAATTATTAACATTTATTGGAATAAATTTAGGAATTAAAAAAAAAAAAACGGGAAACTTTAATATTTTTTTTTTTAATATTTTAAAGAAACGAAAAAAATGTATTCTAAAATTTTAATTTCTTCAAAATTCATCTGGAGCATTAACATCAATGTGATATATTCGGCCTAACACCGAAAAACGAGTACGATGATTTGATTCGGATTCGTTTTGAAATCGAATTTTTGGTGCACAGCCAAAACGAATTTTTTTTTGTGTTCGCGTACATATCATACACGAACACATGACGATAAGTGCGACAGGGTTGCCGCGTTACGAAAAGAAAATTTCCCTTGTAACAGAAATAGTTAAGCCGTGCTTATTTTCGAAAAATATTGTATAATTCGTTTTCCGTAGCACTTAGAAACGAATCCTAATAAAACTGTTCGGTTTTGTTTTTTGGTTTTCCGGAACGCGGCTGATTATGAAACTGTTAAACATACATATTCTTGCTGGATTACGTCTGTTCTCAGAATTATGCACAAAGTAGCTCCAAAAAGTGGTTTGGGGATAGTCGTCATGAGTGGGCTCCTGGGTCTAGACTAGCGAAACCCAAATTTCCATAACTTGTAAGCTACTCCAGCAGAAATCGCGCTGAAAACTTATTTTTGAACCCACTGTAAAAATTTATCTGTTTTGAAAACTTAAAAGGCTTTTTAAAGGCCCAATTTCAAATTTTGGAACTACTAGAGTATTTACTATATCAACTTGGTTGTGTTGGTCATAAGTTAGTCCGCACATGTATGTTTATACTTTTTTTGTGTTTCCTTTTAATTTTCATTACATTTGAACAAACAATTTATGTGGCAAGCGGCAAGTGGCACATTGGGGTTGTCACTTGTTGTGTCGCGTCTGTGGCACAATGTCTGTGCAGTGAGAGAAGCGTAGCGAAAGGCCTCGAATAGCTTTGAATGCCAGCCCTAGTATTAGATGCCTGTCTGGCTTTTGAGCCGCATGAGTATTTTAGCCTTTCAGCCCTGCTGCTTTTCAAAGTCAAGCGCATTTATAAAGTATGGAGTATGGAGTATGGAGCTACCCAGCTGCCACAAAACGCAATGATTTGTAGAGTGCCAACAGACAGCAATGGTTTGAGTTGGGCAGCCGGCAAAAGCTGATCTACTGCTGGCCAAGTATTTTTGTGATCTTTCATTTATTGAATTGGCCAAAAGCAAAGTCAAAACCAAAACCATTAAAAGCAGTCGACTGTGCAATGTCAGTACAGTACAGGATTCACGCAACATTTGGCCAAACAGACAGACAGCCGTGCGCCGTCCACTCGCCCTAACCTAAACCATGCTCGATGAGACCCTTGCGCCATGGGTGTTCGTCTGCCATAGGCTTTCAAACGCTTTAAAAACAACGCAGAAATATTTAATTAAAATTTATGTGCTGCCGGTACCGACTCGTGTATGTACCACACCACACCACACCACCCCCCTCCCACAAAGCCACCTGCAGCCAAAAGCCCTAAGAGTACGGAACGGAGCGCATCAACATCAACAGTCAAAATGTTGACGACACCCTTCAGCGTAGCATCATTCCATGATGCATGGAGGCATATGTATATAGCAATCCATAAGCAACCCTCCGCTGTCCAACTGCCCCCTTTGGCAGCATCAAGTGCCTTTGCCTGACGACTTTTTAGCCACTTGAAACTTTGGTTTGGCATTGCTGCTTCTGCCCTGGTAGCTCCCAAATGTCTCATTGAGGCACAACCAACCAACCTAAGCTGCCATTTTTAATGGCGGTTCATGCCACACACAAAACACAACAATAATAACAAGTACCTAATATTTTTGAGCAAAAGCAACGACTGTTAGATACACTTCGAAGATACACTTCTGTCAACTTTTCATTGATAAATCTTTTTCGGAGCACAAAAAAATTAAATTTTTATAAATTTTGTAAACATTTATTTGTATTCTTGGAATAGTTGGAAACGACTAAATAGAAATTGAAAAAAAATTGAAAAATGTAAAAGCTACACTGCTAAATAAAAAACAGACTGAATTTAAGACTTTTGTTGTAATTGGGCTTAAGACTTACGATTTTTTTAAAAAAGTGCGAAAAGTCTTGATTTTTTATAAATCAAGATTACGATTATTTATTAATTGTGATTTTTTTACACCGAAAAAGCTAACGAAATAAGAATAATTAGCAATAAAATCCAAAATCATTTCGAGTTGCTTACAGTCTTAAAATAAGATTTCTATTGTCTTGTATTGTATTTTAAGAACAATTATTTTCTGGACTGTTTTTAGCACAAAAAATCATATGAAAAGAAAGTTTAAGATTTGAAAAAGTCAAAAATTTTTAACGAAATCCTTTTTTTTTTTGAAATCTTCAAATAAGATGATTGTGGCTCATTGGGATTGACTCTGAACAATTCTTTAATTTCATAATGTTCATTCCATTGCATGCTGACGTCGGTCCTACCCGACTTTAAAATACCCTAAAACAATGCAGATCGTTCTTCTACAGTGGATTGGACAGATAAAAGACGGTTAATATTCTTTTTCTTAAAAAAAAATTACAGACAACAAAAAATAAAAAATATTATACTTTGACAGTGTTGTCATTTATTCTGTATATTTTCGTTTACATCTCGATTCGTGTATTTTTGGTGTGGTTAGATATCTTTCTGTAGTACTTCTTTTTAAGGTGAATTTTTCCAATATTTAATAGTCATTCTGCTATTCTTGGCGGAGACGAATTCAACAAATCATATATCATCGAAATCTGTTTAGCCGTTCCTGAGTTATAAATGGTGCAACTAACCCAACTTTGTTATACTCTATACCAAAAGGTATAAAAAGTGCGTGTTAGTGTATGTAACGGGAAGAAGTAGGCGTGGCAGACACCATATATTCTTGATCAGCATCAACAGCCGAGTCGATTTAGCCATGTCTGTCTGTCCGTATGAGTAAAGGGATCTCAGAAAGTATAAGATCCCAATTCCCCCGTAAGAGAATTTCGCGGCTTCTTTTTATATTATTTAGTTTTTCCGATATTTTAATACTTATTCTGGTAACCAAGGTGGAGACGAATCCAACAAGCCATAGATCATCAAAATCGTTCCAGCTATTCTTGAGTTATAAATGGTTTAACTAACATAACTTTATTTCATATATATAGCATATAATAGCTGTTTTTAATAATATTGGGTTATGCTTTTAAATAAAAATTTAATTCTAGATTATTAATGTCATATTTAGAAACTGTGGCATAATTTTCCGAATTTTTGGGCTTGCTATGTATAAGAGTTGTAGAAATAAAATAAGGTATTTTTTACTTAAGGCTCGTACGCAGCATGCAACAATTCCGCACGAAATGTCAAATCTTCATATAAAAAAAAAAATTCCCTTTTTTGGGATATTTTTTTTTATATGAAGTTTTGACATTTCGTGCGGAATTTTTGCATGCTGCGTTTGGGCCTTTAATAATATAATACGATTTTTTGATAACCTTAAAACAGTTTTTAATTGCAGTCAGAAGATTTAGCGTCTTAATCGAATTGTATATGTAAATATATTTAATTTTTTATTTTCACGTGCTTTTTTTTAATTTTTTTCTTTGAATATATATAATATAATTTTACTTAGTATAAAATTCTTAAATTTGGTAAAAATTATTTGGCTTTTTCTACAAACTTTTCTTAAAAAGAGTTTTCCAGCACATTTTCTTAAAAAAAAATATGAAATTTAGTTGTATCGAAAAAAAATAAGAAATTTTGAAAAATATTCAATTTTCTTGAAAAGAAATATGAAATTTTGTTATATCTAAAAAATATGTGAAATTTTGTTATATCTTAAAAATAAATAAAATTTCAAAAATATGATTTTTTTTTTTTAAATATATGAAATTTTGTTATATCTAAAAAATAAATAAAATTTCAAGAATATGATTTCTTTTTTAAATATATGAAATTTTGTTATATCTAAAAAATATGAAATTTTCTAAATTGTTTTTTAGATATAACAAAATTTTATATTTTTTAAAGAAAATTGCATATTTTTTTTTAATATGTTCCTTGCATATTTAAATTGCTGGCCCTCAGATTCAGCGAGCACAAAATCATATCGGAACCCTCGGGTGTTGGGATTTTTTGTACCTCGGGGAGCACATGGGTAGCCCTGTCACACGTAATAGCTATGTATATTCATTTAAAAAAAGAGAACTCGTTAGTTCCACTTATATTCTATGTGGTACTGAAGCGAGCTTGACATTGTTTTCAAATAAACTACGACAATCTTTAGCCCAAAGTTGAATAAACCTCTTGTAGTTTCTAGAAACTCATCTATTTCCTACTGCATCATACATGTAGTTATAACTTACTAACTCAGCCATGTCTGCTGCTTGCTGTAACAAACAAGGCCACGAACTTAATATACTCTTCCACTTTACTTTTATGCTCTTAAAAAGACAAAGAGAATGAGAAAAATTATAAAAAAATATTTTGCATACTTTTAAGCGCTTTGCATATGGGACAAGCGCGGGTGCTATTAAAAAGTTTTACTTGTTATTATGAGGTAGGCGTGGCATGAAGTGCGCCCTCTGACAGCCTTCGCAGGGAAGAGGCAGCATTTCATTTCATAGTCCATTGACCAATGCAAGCATTTAACCCAATGGCTATCGGAAATTTACCTGTAATAGCTGAAGCACACTTAGCCCCCTATTACAATTGCTCCCCCGCGCTCTTTCGCTGCCTCTCTCGTTATTCCTCTTGACTTTATTAATGCAGCGTAGCCGCAAATTACAAACAAATCAATTGAGCGTTAACTTCAGCCCCAAAAAACAACAACAACAACAACAAGGATAACAACAGGAACAACAATATTAACATTGGCATGACCCTTAACACCCAATCGATGCATTAATGCGCTTGTTTGTTGTTATGCGAGGGCAGGCTGAAGAGTTTTTGGTCGAGCATAGTGCAGCGGAAATGTGTTTTATTTCGAAAACAAATATTTTTTTGTTTATTGTTGCAAATTTCTACAATCCAACTGTTTTGCGAAAGTCAAGTCGTTTGACCAGGTTTTCTAACCAAGTTGGGTATTATATTTTTTTGAGTAAAAAATGGTATTTGGAAAGTGCTCAACACGGCTGGTCAACCGAAGGCTTACAATTTAAGATAACATTTTCCAATATTACCTTGAACTTCGTCATTCATATCACAGAAATATACACATTAGTAGGTATATAATATATATTATGAATTTAAAAGTCACTACTGGCGGAACATAGAGCTGTTTTTAATGGCACATACCTGTTTTTTGGGTCTGGACAAATGACGTCACTTTGCCGCATTAAAAGAAAGTTCGAACAAGCTAAAAAAAAAACACCCTTTACTATAATTGCTTAATTTTCCATACAATTTTTAGCTACCCCAACAATATTTAAAACTTTATATGCCTCTATTCCTATAAACAGCTTAAAAATCGCCAGACAATCCTAGGAAAGTTAGGAAAACTTAGTTAATAAACATTTGCAAAGCTGAAAATCTGCAACTTCGGACTTTTGACAAAAATTTAACAAAGTTGGTCTTTTAGGCTAGGCCTATAAACTTTCAGCCTGCTCTCGTATTTTGGTGTTATTGTAGCTATTGTTATTGTTGTTGTACTCGGCATAATTGATAGTAATTGAAAGCAGCCAAAGAAAGTAGTGCAAGGAGAAAGAAGAAAGCAAAAAGCTGTTGCTTTTCCAATTACTGACACCGGCACGCATGGGTTAATCAATCAACTAAGCAATGAGCGCCATGCGGGAGTTGACCAACAGCCAGCAAATGTATTGATCGATCTATCAATCAATCAATCGAATGGATACACAGCTACAAACATATACTCACACAAGCACTTGCTCACATACACTCACACGAGCGTAAAGTAAAGTGACATATTGAAAAGAATGAATTGCCTTTAGGCCAGTACAGTCAAGCCTTCTTATAAGCAACTTACTTTAAAAGCAAAAGTTTATTATGTGTTTTGTATACGCTGTACCTAAGCGCTGTGCGATACATTAAATGTATGCCAAAATTTTTAAAAAATAATTCCTACAGCGCAATGACTCTATTTCCGAATGAAATGTTACCTCAAGTCGCAACTTTTGTTCTAACTTTTATATGCATTCAGTTTTTTTGTATAGTATGTTTGCTTCCAAAATGAGATTGTTCTTAGTTTTGATAACAATTTGTTAGAAATAACTTTTTTTATCGATATTTCCCTTTTTATTTTCGATAAATTCGTGAATTTTTCTTATTTTTCCGATAAATTCTTATGTTGTGTTGCAGCGAAATTATTTAAAAATTTTTTTTCAAAATTTTCCTTTATATGCATAGTATATATATATATACTATATATATAGTATATACTACTCATCAAAACCAGCTTTGCCATGTTTGACTGTTGTTTCCGCTGCTTTTCAGCATTTTTTGTCTCTGCCTGGCTTTTTCCGTCCGAAGAACTGCCTGCCGAAAATGTTGAAAAATTAATATTGGAAAAGTTTAGAAAAGGTTTTTTCAAAATTTTCCTTTATATGCTCTATAGTAGCTACTCATTAAATCCAGCTAGGCCATGTTTGACTGTAGTTTCTGCTGTTTCTCGGCATTTTTAGTCTCTGCTTGGCTTTTTCCGCCCGAAAGATACCAATTCATAGTTGGGATTTGCGCTACTAATTGGAATTAGTGAGTTAAGGTAATACCAAGAACTGGCTGCCAAAAATGTTGAAAAACGAAAATTGGAAACGTTACAAAAAAGGTTTTTTCAAAATTTTGCTTTATATGCTCCATAGTAGCTACTCATCAAATCCAGCTTGGCCATGTCTGACTGTAGTTTCTGCTGCTTTTCAGTATTGTTTGTCTCTGCTTGGCTTTTTCCGCCCGAAAGATATGAATTCGTAGTTGGGATTTGTGCTACTAATTGCAATTAGTGAGTTAAGGTAATACCAAGAACTGGCTGCCAAAAATGTAGAAAAACTTGGCCAAAGGTTTTCCGTTGGCAAGCGAGCACAATTTGCCAAAAACGAACTGGCAGCTTCATTTCCTGCCACTGGCGCCAATATGAAAAATGATGATGAGTGCATAAGAGCAAAAGCAAAAAAAGAAAGATAGCAAGAATGAAGGAAAGACGAAAGCAAAGCATAGCTCAAAGTGTGTCAAAGGAACGGTAAATGCAATGCCAACGACAATGGCAACATGTGGCAACAGTTGCAGCCAGAGTTGCCAACTGAGCGAAAGGCAAAGCTACTGATGACTGTCGTCGACTGACTTGGGCACACTGCCAAAGTGCCTGCGGTTATGCGCTTGCAACTTTGGTGCCATCTTGTCCCAGCCTGCTACATTAGCAGCATTACAAAGCCAACCTCAAGGCTACCTGCAACAAAGTGCTGCAAGTTCTGTGGAAGCACGAAGCACATTAACGCCGCCTTTAAAATTTATGATATTTACTCGAGCAGACACGGACATGGACAACAGAGAGACAGTATGGTGACAGAGCCACGGCCGGAGTCTTAGTCGGAATACAAGTCCTCACGTGCTGTTATTGTTGTTGTTATAGCCTGCTTAGTGATATGCTGCATATGTGTTGGTTGTTGGCTCTTGGCTGGTCAGGCGGCAAACTTTAAGAGAGCTGGCTGAAAAGTTATTGGAGTGGTCAAGTGGCCGTTTAATCATTATGTTTATTATATTTTATATTTAAAGGTGCCGTCGTTATTAATACTAATAGAAAGTTTAGTTTTCTGCGCCGTAAGACGATTCTGTTTAAATTTTTTGAGACTACTCAGGTTTTCTCGATTTTAAAAATATATGCTAGCTCTAGCCAGGCTAAATATAGATAATTTCTACTCACAAATACACAATTTTGTATTATATATTTTTTCAAAATTAAAAGTTAATATATAGGGTCTTAAATTTGTCGCGCAGAAACATAGCAGTGCGCGACAAAAGACTTGAGTAACCCTAATAAACAATGCAGAAATGCAGAAGTGCCCGACTAACAGCGTGCACGTTTTACTTTTGTCATTTAAAAGCCTAGAAGCTAAAGCTTTGGGTATTTGTCAGTAAAATATATTTTTGCTGAATTTCCATTGCAAAGAAAATAAAACTTGGAAAAAAACAGGCTTTACATTCTTTTGGCATTTGCTTGCAGGCAGCTGTTTAGCTTATATAAAAGAACTAGTTCTTATGAACTATACCAAAAATGGCATAAAAACGTATGTACACACTGGTAGATATGAGCTACTTATACAGAGCAGTTTTGGGCATAAGTGCTTTACTTTTTATAGGCTGGGTAGTCAAAAAAGTTGCATTTTTGTAGTGCAAGCTGTGCACTTTTGCCCAATTAAGTGAACAACCGTGTTAGCTAGTTACCGTGAAACTGAATTGTTTGTATGCTTGAAATTTTGAAACGGATTCTGTATTCGTTTTTATCGTGCCCAAAAACATAAAAATGGGATAATTTTTGTTTAGGTGTGCTCATAAAAATTGCATTTGGAAATCAAGTTAGTCAAAACAGTGGATTTCTTTTGAGATTTCGACTTTAGTGTCGCAGGCAATGATGGGTCTGTGCGCCAACAGATTTAGAAAGGCTTGTTTGACTGCTTCGAACAAAGCACCTTGCTACACCTATTACTCTTCATACTGCCCTCGCGTACGCTGGCTGTTGTTGGTCAGACAGCAATCCCTATGTACACCATGTGAACCAGCTCAGCCATGTGGTTTGGTCTATTTGATATGCATTTTTTATGACCGCACATCAAAGCCAACTAAGGCAACACTGAACATCAGCTAAACTAACAAAATATAAAGAAAACAACAACAACAAAAAAGTCTATAATAACTTGGCAATCATGGCCACCCCCTGGCACGCCCTTTGCCCCTTGAAACTACTGCTTGCCAGCTTTTTAGTGAGTCATCATCGGCAGTAGTAGCAGCTAGCTGGATGCATGGTGGGTGTTGTACAGATTTTATATGCCAATCTTTTAAATCCTTTGAATCAGTTGCAGGCGCTGTAAACAGCTGCAACTCGAATTGCCTTCTATAAATATAAGAGCGTTTTTGGCATGTGAGCATATTTGTTTTAAGAATAAGTTGGGCCTGCTTTATAAATGCCAAAGTATGCAGGAAGAAATCAAGATATTTTAAGAAAAATTTTAAATTCAAAATATACCCTACAACCAAATTATAATGCTCCATTGCTTGCGCTCAATAAAAATAAATGATGACGAGGACGACGTTGCTTGAACTCAATGGAGTATTTTAATTCGGGTGTAGGGTACATGTTGCTCTTTTTTTTTAAATTATAATTTTCTTTAAAATATCTTCATTACTTAAGACAAAATCTTAATTGTCAGACATGAAGTCTAATTAACCTACTGTGCATCGTCGTCCTCGTCATCATTTATTTTTATTTTAAGTGTGGCCACTAAATGGCTCTAGCAAGTTGCACAATATTTTTGTGTTTGTAATTGTATAAGTGTTATTTGATTAAAACATAATTGAAGTCAATATTTCAAAATACAACAAAATTTTGAAAAAACGGCAGGGGGAGTTTGTTAAACGAAATTTATATTTTGTGGGTTCTTCTAAGATTGACTACGTTTTAATATAATAAAAGTTAGAATCAAAAATAAATGTTAATATGCAGCCGTGCTCCGGAAAACGAATCCGAACAATTTATTCGAATTGTTAAACTTAACTTAAACTTAAAAAAAAATTATTTTTACACAAAACTTACTCTATCACAAATGATTAAGCATTTTAAGAGAAAACAAGGGGCTTCGCCACCAGCTCGTTTCGCGCAGCAACATTCACATAGGCCTCGTTCCGTTTGGCGGGAGTTTACGAAAATTACTCTTATATGTTTCAGAAGGAAACTGAAAATAAATGATGACGATGAGCATGGCGATGGGAAAATTTTTTGTATAATAGCCAGATTTTAAATTTTTACGCTAAGTTTCGAACTTTAAAGCCTACATTTTTAAGTTGCTTTCCTTAGAGACGGGGTTATCCTTCTTTTATTTTTAATGTTTTATACAGCTTTAAAAAACATGTTTCTTAAATAACACAGCTTATAAAATTTTATGACAGCCCAACTCTTATTAGTGCTGTCCACTAAAGAAAATCTTCTCCAAAATTTTGCTTCAATAGTGTTTCGATATATGCTTAATTTTTATTCTCAGTATCTTAAGTGTTGCAATTTTCAAAAACAATTTGTTGCTGTCGACTTGTGCGCAATCCCTTACGGCATTCTGTATGTGAACAAATAGTAATCGATTTATGTTTGCTCCCAACATGTTAAGCAGACAAACGCCTTGTTTCCAATCCCCTGAAGTGTATTAAACTTGTGTCTCTAACCCCAAACACTGCAGCAGAGCTGTTGGCTGGTTAAACACTGTTTAGTCTCTGCACAAGTGAATCTTGGTCTGGCAGCTGTGACCCAGGGGTTGGCAATGCACTGCATCCTAGTTAAACCAATGCATTCAACTGGTCTGGTCACACAGTGTGGCTTTTCAATTTCGTATCATTGCCTCTGGCAATACCAAGGTAAAAGTTTGCATAGTTAGCACAGTTCTAATGTGGTATGCTACCGTCCGCCCATCCAAGCGTCCCTCTATTTGTCTGTGACTTGTTCTTAAAGCTGGTAAGGCAGCTTTCCACACTTTTACCTTGGTTCAGTGCAATGTCTTCTGTCTGCACGTCAACACCTGTGCACCACGGGCACCAAACCAAACCGAAACGGAACGGGAACGAGAACGAGAACTTTTTGTAATTTTCTTAAGTGTTGTCGCCGTTCTTGTTGTCGTCTGGCAACAATGGGCATAAAATTATAAGCATCATGTTCTGTCGACGTTGCTGGATTGATTTTAAGTCCAATGAGACTTATGTACTGTGCTCTGGTCCTTGCGCTTGGCGCTTCCATGGCAGATGTGTCGATGTCCCAGGAGAGGTTGCTCGAGAATTGCGCGAATCGTCGCAGAACTATGAATGGTATTGCCGTAATTGTCGTGAACTTTATCGTCTGCAATTGTACTTCAAGGTAGTTATGCTTTTGGAAAAGTTATCGAAATGGCTAACAAAATTGTTGTATACTGAGCATATAAGCCAAGTTAGGCATTGTTTGGTTTGCAGTTGTGCGGGAAAGTTGTTTCTTAGAAAGTATTAAAGTAGTAGTGAAAAGAAATCGGCAAAAGTGATTTGAATTTGACCTACAAATGAGTTAAACAGAATTCGATTGGACTGATGGCTTTATTTGCTGATTTGGGCCAATATTTATGGCTCAGAATGCGTTTTGGCAAGTTTTTCAAAATTTCGAGTTGTTAAAGCTGCTGAACTGCTTTGTTAATAAAATTAAAAATAAAAGGCAGAAATGCAAAAGTGTGCCACAACAGTAGTGCACTTCTGCCAATAAACGGCGTTGTAAAAAGCGCCCATACCTAGCAGTGTGTACATATTTCTTATATTGTTTTGTTTTTTTTTTTAATGTAAAAAGTTTTCCTGAAGTCGGTCGCAGCGAGAAGCGCAGCGAGACTCCGGGCACTTAATCTTCTCACGCCATCAACTTGTGGTCACAGTAGTGTATCCTACTTGAGTTAGGCATACCTGCTGGGCGGACCGGGGATAGTGATTGCTGCTCCACGGTTCAGAAATCGAACGACAATTTTGTCGCAGTTTTCCCGGAGAGGAAAGATTGGAAGCAAAAAACCCCGTTAAAAGGGAACGAGCTGACAATATGTACCGACGGTTCGAAAATGGATGAGGGCACAGGAGCAGGCATCTTCTCTGAAAAACTTTCGACGAAGCTCTCATTCCGTCTTCCTGTGTTTTTCAAGCCGAGATTTATGCAATCTGGCAAGCGGCTAAACTTATTAATACCGTGGGTGAAAGTCCAAGGAACGTTGTAATTCTGGTCGATATTCAGGCTGCAATCAAGGCTCTGTCATTGCATACCATAAAATGCAGACTGATCCGTAAGACGGCTCTTGAGCTCAACCGTATCCAACACCACTCAATCACCCCCTGCTGGGTACCGGGACACTCAGGCGTCCCTGGTAACGAGGAGGCTGATGAGTGCCAGAGCTCTGGCGGGAAGAGAATGGGACACGGTGTCCGGCTGTCGCATCTCTCGAGCACTCTGGCCTAGGTATAATCCAAAGCGCACATCTGAACTCCTGCGTTTTCATAAAAACAGGACTAGGATGGTGGTAGGAGTTGTAACGGGGCACTGCACCATTGGCCACATGGCTGAGAGGCTGCATGTTCCCCATCACGACTTCTGCCGAAGCTGCGGAGACGAGGAGGAGACAGAAAGCATCCAACACCTGCTATGCGACTGCCCGGCGCTTCTTAGAAGACGAACCCAGTTTCTGGGCCAACCGTTCTTTGAGGATCTGGGTAGTTTGGCTTATGTGCCCATTGCGGATCTGGCTGCGTTTGTCGAATCCTCAAAATGGTTTTGCAATAGGAGTGACTTAGGTGATTAGGGATGTCCTACAGTTCTGATCCTCCTCCCTTCCCTTCGCCACCCTTCTCCAACTCCTTTCTTCCTTCTCTCAAATTAGGCAACACAATGGACCTCATGGTCTCTGGTTGATCTCAGTTAACTGAGCTGCCTACTTAACCTAACCTAACCTAGTAAAAATTTTTCCAGACTGCTTAACAATTTTTCATGAGTTTTTATAAAATAAACGCTTTTTTGCCTTACCCAAACGAAGCATACAGCAAAAACATTTGGAAATTTATTTTTTATTTATTTATTATTGCAATGCGCAAAAAATGAATTTTTTTTATAGCAAAAGTTTATTTGTATAAAATAAAATGTTTATTTGAATTAAAAACAGATTATTATTTGCTTAAGGCAGTCAAAAACGCTTAAAAAAAAAAAATAATGCAATTTATTTTGCGTTAAGAGTGAACAGTGTGTCCCTACAAATGGAATATGGTCTATTTGGTGTATTTGGTTTTTTTGTAGTTTTGCTTATTTTAAATACGGAACATTTTCAGAAAAAGGCCGTGTTACGGCATTGGGCATATAAATTATATAATGACGGATTTAATAGCTTCTTTGAATTATAGGAGCGCCATTTGTTGCCTAAACAGCTCTTAATAAATATAAAATTTTTTTTTATATTTAAAGTTAATATTTCACGACGGTCTACGCCGTATATATTTTGCTTTCAAAATAAGTTGATGCACATTGGTTTTTGCTTTATATACATTATTATTATTCTACAAAACAAAATGGGGCAACACTGTTTGGCAGCGACTTCTTATTAGTCCTGACAAGCTCCAGATCAAGCGTTTGGCTGCATTTTATTTTAAACAAAGTTTTTTTTCTTTGTTTGGAAGCGTTTTTGACTGCTGCGTACAGGCTTTTGTTCATGCGTAAAATGTATTATTAATAATAATTCTCCTAATGGTTAATTAACTTAAATTCAAATATTTTATTTAGCTGCTAACCAAATTGTATGTATTTTTTGGAATCAGCTGGGAAATGCAAAATCTACAAGTCTGTTTATCATTTTTTTTCTTTCTTGCTGCCAACTGTACTGGCAACTCTTTAAGACCGAACTGCATATAATTGTCAGCTGGCATACACTCAGTTTTAATTGCAAAAAAAAAAAAAGCCCTCTCACTCAAAAAGCCAAAATGCGATCCATTTAAAATTGTAGCTCAGATACTTTTTCGCAGTCAGCGTCTACGGGCTTAGAAAATCAGAACAAAAGAAAAATGTTTTTGAGCGTATGTGTGTGTGAGACTCAAAGCAAGATGGCAGCGACGCCATTTTTAATTGTAACTGTAATTTAGCCATTGTTGCACACTCTTGATGACGCAAATGGCAAGCGAAAGAGAGACGCAGCGATAGGCAAGCAACACGCGCATATTTTGTTTCTTTCTTGCTTTTGTTTTTGTTGTTGTCGTTGTTGCTTGCCTCGCAGCGCCACCAAAAATACTTAACCAAAGACCGTATCCACCTGCCACTTGACGCACGTGGCGCGTTTTTGCCAACTTGAAAATTGTATTTTTAGCATAAATTGTTAAAAGTGTGTGTGTGTGTACATATATACATTTAGCACATAACAAACAGAAGTATATATACATATAACTTGAACTTATTATCTAACCCAATCTTTCGCTTTTATTCTTTGTGCTCTCTTGCAGATTGCCATCTGTGATGATTACAGCCTGCCTGTAGATTTTGTTAAAAAACGACCGTCCAGTTTTGATCCTTGCCTAGCGGAGGCCATACCAACCAATCCAGAGCATTGGATAGCGCCAAGTCCACAAACTGAATTTGTAAGTGCACTTAAGCCATGATTTTTATACACTGCTCTTGAAAGCGGAGAGATAACTTTAGTTAGCGCAAAATAATTTTGTGGCTTATACATATACAACTTGAAGAAAACTTGTGTGACGTCACAAGTCGGCATTAACTAGAGAAACTTTAAAATATACAATTTTATGTGATTTTTTGAGGTTACGTAAGAACACTGATATGTAAAGATTACAAAATACAGAGTATCTGCCAGTCCAGAATTTTCGACGCTTAGCCAGCCCACTTGTTTTTCACTGCAATTGCTGCTGCTCCTAAAAGCAGGCAATGCATTTGCATTTCAAGTATTTGTGGCAGCTTTAAGTGCGTCTCATCTCATCTCTCAGCAATGCGGCGCTGTCAAAGTCGGGGCAAAAAGCAATTAACAGCCAACAGACTTGGCTAATTGATAAACTGACCAGGCCAGTCTATTGGCCTGCACATCATCAGAGTATTACACTAATGAAAAGCCTTAGCTGCTCCAACGGCACATAATGCCAAACAGAGCAAACAATAAAAATGCTAGAGACAAATAGAGCGGGGAAAGAATGGCGCAAGAAAAAATAAAGCTGCTCAAATAAAGGCTGGGCTATTGGCTAAATATTGCATGAAAAGGAAAATATTTATGGCTTTTTTGCGATAACAACAACGAACTGCATATACTCTGCCTAGGCAAGCAGTTTATGCAGCACTGTCTACGTCACAAAATGCAAGCAGTACAAAAAAGTAAAAGTACCAAATTCTTCTTAACTGGTCATAATAAACTCTTATTGGCAATAAGCCTGCGGGTATCTATCATAGGTAGAGTAAGGAACAGTCCATGGCTCTACAGATTCCCATAACTTCCACATTTAAAAGCTTTCTTGCCAGTTGTTTGGGTGCGAAATCGACAAATATTATGGAGCTCAACAAGTTTGTTTCGATCTAAAATTGTAGAAGACAAGCTTTTTTATCTCGCATGTGATTTCTTCGTCATCTCAAAGGAGACGAAAAACATAGTGTACTCAGAATGCTTCTAGAGGCTCCCAAGTGATTTCTTCGTGAAGGTATTCACAGACCTTACAGTACGTTTGTGTCCTTTCATGACACATTTTTAGGATCAACTGTACGATAACCCGATCCCTAACCTCCATTTTTTATCCGAAGCCTCTGGAAGCATTCTGAATACATACTATGTTTTTCGTCTCCTTTGAATTGACGTCAGTCCTTGGGGTTGACGTCAGAGATGATAATTCCAAAGGACTGACGTCATCTCAAAGAAGGCGAAAAACATAGTACATATTCAGAATGCTGCCAGAAGCTACGGATAAAAAGAGAATTGAGGGACCAAGTTGTCGTACAGTTGCTCCTGGAAATGTATCAAAAAAGAGCATAGACGAGCTGTAAGGCCTGTGAATACCTTCACAAAGAAATCACATGGAAGCTTCGTGAAGCATTCTGATTACTTTGTTTTGCGTCTCCTTTGAGATGAAGTCAGAGATGATGATTCCAAAGGACTGACGTCAGAGATGATGAATCCATTTTAGCTTCTGTTTAAAGAGTTGCAGATTTTGTACGCTCTAGATCTTTCTCTCTCTCTCTCAGCACTTCAGAAATCGTAATCCCGCTGGCCATATAACGTCGGAGATGACGATTCTAGGCAAACTCCTGTTTAAACCATCTTGCAGAGTCGATCAAAAAAACTATATTTACCAGTTGCAGGTTTGCACGGAACTTCGTGTATCTTTTAAGAACTGCAGATGTTGTACTCTCTAGATCTCTCTCAGCACTACAGAAGTCGTAATCCCGTTGGCCTTATGGCTTAAGATGCAGTGTCCTGTTAGGCTCTTGCTGAAGTATAGGAAATATGCTTGTTGTTGGATTAGAATCTCGAAAAGGAGAGTTCTGGAGCTTTTGACAGCCAAAGGAAAAGTGTCATTGTTGTTCTGCCCTGTTGCTGGTCAAGCTGGGAGATGTGCTAATGGAAAAGTTGTTAAGTGCTCTTAAATTTTGCTTAGTGCCGTCAGTTTATTGCAAATTCGTTTGCCTTAGTGACGTCGCAAGGCAATCTAAAGGAATTAAACTTTCAAGGGGCTCTATCCATGATCTACATTAAATTTTTAAGCTTCCCAAGCTGTATAGACCATAGTTTTAAAGAGGTTACATACTTTCTGCTAGCCCAGCAGAGTTGTTGCTGGCTTCCATATCTTCATGGGACTTCAAATGGCCCATGCAGTCATTAAGCCTTGTTAACATTGAACCTAAGTCCATATAAGTCCCTCCCAATATCGCCATCAACTTTAGACAGCGGCAACGTTTGCGGCAGGCCACAGGGACTCTAGTTTAAACACAAGCTTACAAACTTTTTGACAAACTGACGTCACAAGCGACTAGAATTACCAGGACTAACATGAAAAGGGTATTCACTGCATATTGCGTAGTAACTCAAAGTGAAACAAAACGCCGCAATATACAAAACAACAACAGCCGCAGATACAATACAAACGATAGGCAGGCTGGGGAGGGGAATACTATACAGCTAGCGGCAGGCAAAAGTCATAAAAAACGTTATAGAATTCAAGACCTGGTCGAGCATAGCAAAGGGGGGAGGCTCAGCCTGCAGCAATGTGCCACAAATCAAACTGGCCAGGACTCTGGTAGCAAATCTTTGCCTTGATTTGACTGCCACGTTATCTCATGCAGCATAGTATGAAGCCTGGGGCGTTGGCATCTTCTATATATAGTATATATGTGTGGGAACGAGTATGTGGCACTCAGGACCAGGATCTCTCCTTGTGGTGAGCTACTGTTTGTTTCCATATTTTTTTTCCTGTTCGCCATTTAGCCATTTTGTTTGCCGCGCATAAATTGCCAGCCATGTTTTTATGGCCTATACAAAATGTGCATGTGTATGTATGTGCACAAAATCATTTATATGCCTATGTATATACATATATGTACTAATATTGTTTTTGTGCTTTTACAAAGAGCAGCAGCGAGAGTGGCAAAGTAAAAGCGAAATCTGTGCTCCTGAACAATAAACGAGCTTAATAAAGGAAATGTTTTTCCTATATTTTATTTTTTTATTTTTATATGATTTTGCATATATATTGGAATTCACTTTATGCTCAGCTACTGATGCGGCTGCTACGTAAATAGATGTCATTTGGTATAACCTTCTTGCACTCTACCATCTGCGACTAGCGCGCTCTTTTGTTGAGCCACACTCTTGGCTTGCCCTAGAACTGGCGTATGAGCAGAGAGCTGTGATTAAGAGCAAGACGTTGGCAAACTGATCGCACTCATGATGCTCTTTTGAGCGCTCTCGCGCTTTCTCTGCATAGCTACGTCACACTATTAACATGTTTGCACTGTGTTTTGACTTTGGTAGGAACGTCTTTTATTGAAGAGTATGGTTGAGCAGAGGCTCTATGCTCCAGAGGGAGATATAGGAAATAATAGTTGATCAAAATAAGCATAAAGAATGGATGAGATTTAAAAGCGTTCTCACACAATCTTGCTGGCCGTTTCACCGGTCCGGAGCGTGAAATTAGTTCTTCACCGAGTTGGTTCCATAACGTTGGTCCATAAACGTTGTTCGTGTATAAGTCTTTCCATGATGAAATTGCAATGAAAACTGAATAAAAAACACATGGCAACTTGACAGTACTACGCGTGATTAATCAAAAAAACTCTATTGAAAAAAAACCTTAAGATTAATGACCCTTTATATGCCCAGACACCCTATCTCGCAACAAAGTTGTGATGTAGTCATTCGTTTTTTAAATAATTTTTTGCAAGCAAAAAGTAAAAAAAAAGTGCAAGTTTTTCCTACAGTGACTACGTGACGAAAAACCTAACCCACCCAGCAACTCGCTACTGTGACCAAGCGTGGTATTTTGAAGACCCCCTCCTGCCCTGAAAGAGTCACATACTATGGGTACGTTCCCTTAGGTAGATTTTGTACCGAAAACTTGGGGTAATATATTTTTAAAACTTAAAGCAATTGAAAACCCGAAATCTGTGTTATACTCGCTTTTCTTCTGACAACAAGAGTGTATTTGTTATCGAATATTTTCATGAAAGGTATACATATATATACAGCGCAACACCTTGTTACAACTGAACCACGTGGAATTGGAACAGTTGGCTGCAACTTTAACAGCAATCAGCTGATAGCTAATATTGCCAGATCGATTACTTTTCGGCCTGCCCAAATATAGCCAAACTTCAAGCATGGTTTCCGCTTGCCGTTTCCCTGTTTTTGCTGCAACTATAAATGGCCTAAAGGGGCAACGTTTAACGCCTGCCAGAAGCTTTTCCTCTATATATTGGTTGGTCCCCGTTGCGTCTGTTCTGTTGTTCGCTCAGTTATTAATGTAATTTTATCTCATGACTTTTGTTTTGTGTAAACATTTAGCTGTGGCGGCCACCGCTCCGCGGCAGTCGCTTTATAGACCTGTATGTATCTGTGTGCCATTGTTTTTTTTGTTTGTGCTTATATAAATATTTTTTCCTATTTTTTTTTTGTGGCAAACACACGTTTTAATGGGAACGCGCTTTCGTTTAGCGACATTTTTCGATATGTTGTAACATTGTCGTCAGCGTCTGCGTCTGGTTCTGAAGTGTGTGTGCAGCATCATGTGGCATGCCCCGCCGTCACTTCAATGCTGGAGCCACCTTCGCGGTTGCCGCTGCTGCTATTACTCTCCATGGAATAATATCAACGATAACTCAGCGGAAACTCACACAAAAAGTTGCACGAGGCGGCAGTCATGGCACGTTCTCTCTCGCTCCACTGCGCTTTCTCTTTTACTCTTGTGACGCTTTGTTTATTTCAATAACCTTTTCTAGGCGAAAAAACAACAACAACGTGTATCCCATGAAACATGCAAAAAAAAAAAAATGCTGAAAAGCAACAACAAGAACAACTTGAATGTTACACATACGCCGCTTTGTCTGACAAACCAAAAGGCGCACAAACTACTAGACTTAGAAGAAAATGTTATTTAAAAGGAAAGCATAGTTTTACTTGGAGTAGAAAAAGCTTAGATACACTCACGGGATTGACTCACTTAAAAAAAAAACCCTTAAAACTTTCATTTTTGTAGCGAAAATCAGAGACTCTTTATCAGAGTGCGAAAAAAACCGGATGCATCTGCAGATTCATGAAATTTGCTCTACTAAACTAGCTGTGCGCCTAGAATTCAACGAACTAAGACAAGCCTGATTTAAGCTGGCTTACAACAGCTTAGAGAAGATCGATTATAATGAGATCGATAGTTAGTTGCGCGATTAGTTTCATGATTTGCCTTCTTCTGTGATATCTCGGCTAACAATGCAGCTTGAGCATCGTCATTGTCAACATCATCCACACTACGTCATAATGACAGCATGATGCATCGAAATATCTAAATTTTTTGGAGGGCATGCGGGTTTCTTTGCCATGTTGAATTCTGTGAACGACAAGAATGATATTTAGAAGTTTTAGCATCTTTGCTACTGTCTTGCTGGTTCGAAACGATCATAGCGAAATACAATAGAGATGTACGCGATTGATGACTTATTTCTTTTCTCCTAAATGGAGCATCTTTCTCATTCCAAATCTCCGGTGCTAGCAATGGTTCACGGATGGTTCCAAGATGGAACATCGTGTAGGAGCTGGAGTTGTTGGACCAAACACCAGAATCTCTATTGCAATGGGTATCTGGCCCAGTGTCTTTCAAGCAGAGATTCACGCCTTAGAGGTCTGCACCTACAGTATCCTTCTCAAAAAAACTCAAAAGTCGAATAAAGTTCAACTTTGCAATCTTGTCCATGTTAGACCTTATAATAAATTAAGACACTTTTGTGTGACCATTTTGTACAACTCTACTTTTTGGCAGAGAAAAAATTTTTCAACATTTCAACGAGTACATTTATGCCAAAAAATTGCAAACTTTGCTGGCAGCAAGCGAAAATATAAATAATGACTCTCGTATTCAAACTAAATCATAACGAAAGGGTCATCAATCGTGAGATTTTTTTTTTTAAATGCAAAAAAAAACACAAAAATTTCAAATGAATCGGAAAATCTTTACTATCAATAGAAAGAAACATTCTTGCCATTCACTTTTTAAAGAAAGTCCCTTTCAAATATTGGCCGCCACTGTGCCGTAGCTCGTCCATGCGGTGGTTCCAATTTTTGAAGACGCGTTCGAGCATAATCTGCGGTCTCTCGAAAATAACACGGGTAATGCTTCAATCGTAGCTGGCTCTTCCACAAACACTTAAGACTTCAAAGTCCCCAAAAAAAAAAGTCTAACTGTGTGATAACACACGATCTTGGTGGCCAATTCACCGGTCCAGAGCGTGAAATTAATTGTTAACCGAATTGGTTCCCTAAAACGGCCTAAGCGCGTGAAAAACATTCTTTACAGTACGCGAATTTTCGTAATACAATTGCAGGATTTGTAAACGTTGTTCGGGTGTAAGTCTTTCCATGATGAAATGGCAATGAAAACAGAATAAAAAACACATTGCAACTTGACAGTATTCACGTGTGATTTATCAAAAAAATCATATTGAAAAAACCTCAAGATTGACCCTTTATATCAGAGTGCGCCAAAGATTGTAATTGTTGCAATTTTGGTGGTGGTGGAGGTCCGGACCTGAAAATCCCCCATGGATCCTCCACTGGATGGAGCATATACATATTGTTTTAATTTTGTGTCATATTTTATGACATAATTTAATTAGTAAGTAAGGATAAAACTGAAGATAAGACTGTGAAGAGTTAGGCAGATAACTTCATACGAAGTTCCATGATAAAAAAAGTGCTGCTACTATAGATGTCCCCCTGGAATACGGATAACCCTACACAACTGTTACACCAATACGGATCTTTCAACTTAGTTAATATAAACTACGGAAGAGCATTAAAAGCATTAGGCTAAAACATATGCCAGTGCGCAGAATTTTAATCCAAAGCAACACAACAATAACTACCAACTCTTCAACTTCGTGTATCTACTCTTCAATATTCGTATCTCTAAAACATTATCTTCAGTTTTGCCTTTGTCAGCGCGCTGTGGATGCTGCCAACGTTTTCATTAACGTGCGCATAAAAATCACGTTGCTGCGGCAACAAAAAATACGTCATTGAAGTCTGTCTTCAGACAGGACTGAGGGACAGACAGACACGACTGTCTAACAATTTATATTGTAGTTTGTCGTCTGGTCGTGTCTAAAGCCGTTTTTCCCAATTGCTGGTTGCAGTGTGTAACTGTCTCAGAGGCAGGCCCCCCCCAACCCTCCCAGCAGAATTTTACGTTTTGCTGATTTGATTGAGGACACACACATATTTCCAATGGCAATCGTGCATATGACCAACGTCATATCAGTAAATACAGCAATGGCTACAATAACCGAGCACTACAAAGTTATATGTATGTATGTACATACGTTTATATATTGATAATCAAAAGCAAATATTTAAACAGCAATATATTTGGCGAGTGTGCACAACAAACGCCAGCAAGTACCCAAGCAACCCCGTCTAAAGTCAACATATTGCACACGGCTAGCCACCCCAATGACAGCGTCATCAGCATCATCATCTTCTACCTACTCATCATCTGCCATCATCATCAATATGGCTTTTGTATTGTCTAACCTTTGCTTGGATTTCCCTTTTCTAGAATTCTTCCTTTTTTTTTGTGTAAGCGCATTTAGCAAACGGAATGTTTAATCAAGTGCGTGCTAGAGCTATGAGCTTTTTGTATGGCTAAGGCAGTGGTTTCCAAACAGTTTGAAAAATATTTTTGCGTATATGAATAAATTGATAAAGCCATGTCGTTATATAAGAGCTAAAAATATTTTGTGGCTACAGTTTTCTACTCACAAATAAAATCAATATCTTCAACAACTTAAAAGTAGCTTTAAAAGCATTTGAAACATTGTCTTAATAAAACCTAAAAGAGTTAGTAACCCTACGTTGCTTGTAGCCAACAAAAACTTTTATTCTTCTGTATTGCCCAAATCAAGTTTAGTAGCCACTGTTTTAGTGCAACCAATGCCAAAGTTCATTGTTTTTTTTTTGTCAATTAAAAATTTTTTTACAGCACTGCACTAGCTCTAGTGCGCCCCCTATTGTCTAAAGCTGGCGTCTAATTTATGAGTTTCAATTAAAAATGTTTTCAATGCGTATCCTGTTTTTGTATCCTTCCCCCAAAATGTCTGTACCAGGCACTTCAACTCACCTTTTCAGCAATCAGAACTCCATGCTGACTACCCATTGCTCTAGCTCTGACCAAGCATCAATTTCCGGCTGCAGCCACATCAACATGGCTTCGTTTGTAATACGGAAATTTATGTTTAACAATAATGTTCATATTTATGAGCACGGAACTTGGAGCACAGAGGGGTCTGACATAGACCGACAAGAGCTCATAATGTGTGCACATTAGGCCATGTTAATGTCACTAGCTCGTGTTGGCCATTGTATGTCCTGATGTTGCAATTTTGTTATACTATATAAAGCTATTTGTCTTGTTGGGGTTTGGAAATCCGAGATGTTAGCCGGAGAGAGAGTAGGCGTAGGCTGGTAGACATTGGTGGAGTCGGTCTGGACTGCTGAATCAGTCAATCAGTTGTCGAAATAGTCAATTTTTTTGCAACTCAATGCGTACTAAGCAAGTTTGTTTCTCTTTATCTCATTTTACATACTGTTTCAAACAGATAGAGGAAGGGCGTGAGAGAGCATAAAGTTCTATCCCAAAAAGAGTTTAGATTAACTCGGTTGAAGATTGAACCTACCTAAGATGTGTCTCACAATGTCTCTTTTATGTTTAAAAAAATATTTAGCAGGTTTCACTCTTTGAAGATTAATGCGAAGAACTGCACTGAAGCTCGTCTGGATGTCTTTTTATCTCTTAGAAGTAGTCTTTAGCTATGCCTTACTATATCTTCCTAGTTTGAACCCAAGCTGGTTTTTGGTATATTGCTTCAATTAGGAACTCAGCTGAACCCAAGCTCTTTTCGGGTAAAGTGGTTCAATTAGGAACTCGGCTGAGAGAGTGACAGAGTTTGTTGCGTCGAGCCAGCTGACTTAATGTAATTTGGGGTTTTTTGGTTGTCTGAAGATATCGTTAATATAAATATTTAAAAACTATCATAATTTTTGACTATGTTTATATCGGCATATCAGCCTTTGAATCGTTTCGGTTCCATCCATCAATGTTTCGTGACTGAATCTTGCATCTCCTATACCGATGTGCTTGCTGCCGAAGCAGGGGGATTTTGCATCTGTTGATGGGTACCCCTTGGAGTAGATATTCCGTCATTGTTTGAATCCATGTCATTTAACTATTCAAAAGATTTAATAAGCAGTTATTTCGATAAGTGATGAGCTCAAAGACTAATTTCCAGTCTAGCACAGTGACTTACTTTTGAAGCCTGAGAGCTGCCGTTGACCATTTGGGTTCCTCCGCCACCTGCTCTTCTGCATACTCCCGTCCAAAAAGCATGCAACATCAGACATAACCTGAGTCCAAGTAATATGGTTTGGCCAGTCTATGTTGGGCGTTTGCTAACGAAGGTTTCCTATCTCCAGCCTGTGTGGTCCGCGGAAGGTATTTCATTTCCCTTTTCTTTCCCCTATCCGCCATCTGGGGACGCACACTCTAGGGATTTGAGGCTTCCCCAGCGGCGGGAAATGGAATCTAAGAAGAAGATCAGCCTTTGAAGCAATCTTTAGCTGGTTTAATGCAATTCTCAGGCTTAGTTATCCGAATTAATTTTTAAGCATGTTTGATAAAATTACTCTAGCTCTATTCCAATACAATTCATTATCTAGCATTATCATGTAAATTTCAAGGCTACACTTTATATGGACTCTTCTATCAGTTAAAGACCCGAACTAAGAAAACTGACTATAAGGTTTATCTGGTATTAGCACAAAAAAACATTGCCTACTTTAAGGCTCACTTTTTGTATGCGTTTGCAATTCTTTCCATTTGATAATAAAAGGGTGACATGTGAATTGGGTGGAAAGCCTACAAATACCAAATAACCGCAGTCACGCCCACTAAGCAATAACGCCCCCAACTCACACATACTTGGCACGCACATTTTCAATTAAACGGCAACAAATTGGAAATTGAAACGCAAATCAAATTAGCCGTACATATGCGAGGGTAGGCTGAAATGTAATCGGTCAGCCAAAGCAGGCGGGAAAAAGTGCATTTTATTTTATTTCGTAAAATAATTTTTGACGTGACTTGTCTTTTTACTTGTACTCCAAAGAGCCATATTTAACAAGCTTCTCAAAATCTGCATTTATTTCGTTTGAAAAAAGTCTACCTTCTTCAATTAACTTTTGCAAGTTAGAAAAAAATAAAAAATAGTACTTACATAAGTCTATGCAAATTCTTTTTTTTTTACTATGCTCACTTTTAATGTTTTCGCATAATTTATTGTTAGCAGTAATTTCTTGCAAAATAAAGGACATATATATGTAATGTAATTAAACCAGTTCTCTACTTATCTTGGCAGCTCAACCTAGACATACATAAGAAAAAACGAAAATAAAAACCAATTATAACCAAAGGGTTCCGCATACAATTACACAATATTTACAGGAATACAAACATATTTTAAGAACATGGCTTACATTTGTACTTATTCATAGTATTTTTATAGGAAGGTCCCCTGACTGGCACCTATTTCCCAAATTCTCAGAATAATATATATGCTTCGACTGTTCCCTGCCTTCTGATCTGCTGTGTTCAATCCAAGATTCATACACAATTACAAAGTAGACTAAAAAGTGCTGCTGACTGAGATTGAACGTCGTCCATCTTTATTTTGAAATTTTTACTCCATTCATAGTGCTATCCTTCTACAAATAAGATGTTATACATTAGATAAGAAACATAATAAGCACCTAAAGATTATTTTTAATGAATAATATAATTACATATTAGCCACAAGTCACAATACCTTTGGCTTTTCCTCGCTGTAGCTATAGTTAAGTTTTGGCAATATTTTGACTGCACATTTAACTTTAGCTGCCTTTTTATGATAACTTCTCAGCCTACCCTCGCATCAAACCCATACTAATGCAAAATGTAAATTACTTTTACAGCTGCCATTCACCGAAGCCCAACAACAGTCGCAGCTGCAACAGCAGCAGCCGTCACAGCAGCAGCAGCCACCACAAGCTCCGCCACCGCCAGCACCGTTGGCCACATTGCCAAGCGGAGTGCATGCAGCGGTGACTATTTTAAGCACTCACAACAACAACAACAACAGCACGTTACCAGCGCAGCAGCAGCAGCAGCAGCAAACACAACAACACATCAAGTCCAGCCAACGTGCAACATTGCAACATCCACCGCTGCCTAATAGCAACATAAAGCAGGCCTCTGTAAAGCTAATTGAAGGATATTCGGATCCAAAGGATACGCGTCATCATAAAAAAGTCTATCACAAAAAGGCCAAGAGACGCACTGCGACGGGTCACAAGCGTCAGCAGCAGCAGCAGCATCTCATACAACAGCAACAACAACAACAGCTGCAGTCGCTGCCGCTGCCACGCAGCGCGCATCAGCAGAAGCTCCAACAACAACAACAACAGCAGCAACTACAACAGGGCACTGTCCGCCAGGTGGCGTCCACCACATATAATAATAATAATAACAACGGTAACGCGAATACAGGCACAAACGTCAACCACAACAACAAAAAGGACAGACGCAGCCATTACAATTCAGGTGAGAGTTCATGATGAGCAAAAAAATATTGTAGCATACTTTTGGGCAGCTAGCAAAATTTCATACGAAATTTGTACTAGTTGATGAGATTGAGTAAGAGTTAGAGAGATGGAGAGCGTAAAAGAGCGTAAGCAATTGCCTTGGGCAACAATTAGTTGCACTTGGTGTTGGCCATAATTTGAAGTCATTTGCCATTTGCAATATACAAAATGCCCTGTTGTACACTGCGAGAAAAAAAAGAGGAACCTTTATCAGCAGAGTTAAAGTAATGAAGTAGATGGTGGAAATGAACTTAAAGGACAAAAAATTCGGTTTTTTTAAAATAACATGGCCAACTTTTTGGACTTTTCAAGTCCTTTTAAAAGTTCTTAGAGAAACATCTTATAGAAAATTATATTTCAGATAGGGAAAAATCAAGCTCAAAACAGAAAGCTCAACTTTCACGTTTTGTTGCTTAGTTCTGAGGAAAACCTGCTTAAGGAATTTTTTTCATTTTTGAACTCACTTTGTGCCACTTGATCGATCCATTGAATTGCAAAGTGCGGAGAGGCACCTTTACTGGACAGCACTATAAAATCAACCTTTGATAAGCGTGGGCACCCCTTACGATTGTCTGCCTCTATTAACTCTTTTCGTAGGGATAACCAGCAGCAGATCTAGCTTCTCACTAGACTTTTTTTTGAAAACCTTGCAACTCCTAGTCTCATGCTTTTCCTCAGACAAATTTTTAACAGTGTATGCAAAAGTTACGGCAAAGCTAACCAAGCATTAAATGGAAAACGCAGTAATTCCAAGCAGCATTTATTATTGGCGCGGAGGGGAGTGGGAACGAATAGCACCGCAGTCAGCCAAGCGCCTAATAGAGTGCGCCAAAGTTCTTATACCCCAACCAGAGTTAATTTGAAGTGCCGCCGCAGTGTCGCGACTTGAGATTTGTGACTTAATTAAATGCTGTCAGCAATGCACTAACCAATTGCTCTTCTTTACTCCCTAATAGACTCATCGGCGCCCAAGTCTTCAGACGACGAAGCGGACGTAGACGAGGAAGCAGAGCAGCCGCCGGCTACATCCCAGCAACAACAACAGCAGCAGCAGCAGCAACCACCACGTTGCGGCATAAAAGCGGCGGAACTCAACTCACCGGATAGTATTACGGATGATTTGGTGCGTCCTCTGCCACCGCAGCTACAACGCAGTCCACGTAAATTGACTGTTGCTCAGTCGGAGCACAGCAAGCGACAACCCTCGCCCTACTACTACTCGGATCTACTGAAGAGCAAGGACAAGGACAAAGATAAAGAGCATGCGGCATGTAGTAATGCAGCATTAGAACGTGAGCAGAAACAAAAGTGCCGCCAATCCACAGCCAGTGAACCGCCACAGCATACACAACCGCCCTTAGGATTAGGCGGTTATCGAAAGAGCAGCAGCTTGGATGCACCTCAAGTGCAGAACAACCAAGCAGAGCTAGACAACGACGAGCAGCAGCAGCAGCTTGAGGAGGAAGACGACGAGGAGCAGGAACAGGAGTTGCACGCAACTGGCGAACACGGCACGCCCAAGCGCTACAGCTTCACTGAAGACGGTGTTCACATTATACGCTGTGATACACCAACCACAACCACCTCGGAGGAGTCAGATTGCAGCGAGTGCTTGAAGCGTCGTGAGTGGCATGCGCGTGCCTTGGCGCTAGTGCGCAAGACGTGCAACGTACAGCCACGCATTAGCAGCAGCGCCAGCGGAGCCTTAGAGCTACAGCACTTTGACGCCGGTGAAGGTGAATTGCTCAAGTGTTGTCCATTGCCATTGCCGCTGCCAACGCCACCTGCACCTGCACCAACAAGCCACAACGAAAACGACAACGAAGCCTGTGGTGAGCAGCTAGGCGCCGACGCGGCGTCGATGCCGCCACACCGACTGCTGGGTCCAGCAGCTGTGTGCGCCTGTGTCGCCGCACCCGCCAGTGCGCTGGGCGATGAACTCGAGGAGTACTTCCGTCCGCGCAGCATTTTCTACGTGCATCCGCATGGGGTGCACGAGTGCGCCGAGTGTGCGCCGGTTGCCAATGCTAACAGTAGCAGCGAACTAGTGCCACCTCCACTGAGCATACAGTCGCAGTCGGTTAATACGCTTGATTTGTACGGTGACGACGAGCGCGAGGAGGACGACGACGCAGACGACGCCGACGACGACGAAGAGGAGGAAGAGGACATCATGTCCAGCCGTACGCGGCAAATCTATGAGACGGCCTTCGATTGTAAGATTGCCAAGTCGGATGATGATTTGGATGAGGTCGATCGCATTACCAATCATTCGGTCTTGCTGCAGCTTAGCAATGGTAACGGCAATGGCAACGACCTGGCCAATTCGCATGCGCACAAAGCGGCGCACCACAAAAGTCGACTGGAGTGCAAGCGTCTAAAGAACTCCAAAAATCAGGCGCTACAAGAGCAGGTTAGCAGCGTGCCCACAACAGTTGGCAGCGCTCCGCTAGCCAGCTTAGAAGCAGAGCTGGGCAAGCTGCAGCTCAGCCAGGTTGATAAGCAAAATAATGCGACAACAACAACGTCAGCGGGTAGTTCATCTGGAGCTGTTGCGGCTACAGCTGGCTGTTCCCAGTTGCCCGTGCGTGGCTACACACCGTCGCCGCCCTCCACAGCGCCGCTGCCTATGAAATTTCCCGGCAAACATGAACGCGAACGTGATCGCCACTATATGAACAGCATTAAGAGTGCGCCGAATCTGCCTGCTGCCAATCCAGCGCATCCGCGACTGCGTGACTTACGTCTGCCGCTGCAGGCCTCATTGCGGCAGCAGCAGCAGCAATGTGCCGCCTCCAGCAACGATACCAGTCTCACCGACAGCGCCTATGTAAATCCGCCCTCGACAAACTCAAACTCGGCTGCGACGACAAACACGGCAGCGGGCACGGGCACGGGAGCGGCAACGACGGGCGGTAGCCGGCCGCGCAGCAACCGTCCAAGATCGTTTGTGCTCGAGTCCGGCCGCGTGCTGGAGTTGCGGCGCAGCGCGGGCGCTGGTCACTCGCAGCAACAGCAGCAGCGCCAGCACCACCACCACCATGTGAGCGGCGCAGGCTGTGGTAATGGCAACGGACATGGACGCAGACGCGGCCATGCCCAGGGCCAGAACTACTCCTCGACGGAAAGCATTGCCACATCGAGTAGTGGTGGCAGCATGGAGTCGCTGCGCTCGAGCACCAGCGAAGGCAACCGCAGCACGTCCAGCTCCGAGTCGCGTCACTCCACATCGCTAAGCTCGCACAGTTCCGAGTCTGGCAGCTCAAGTGTTGCCTATCCGCTGCGCGCGCCCGTCGTTATACATTCCAAATTGCATATCCTAAGTCCCATATCGGACAAGTCCTCGCAGGAGCCAGCCTCGGAGCTATCCGAGCAGCATAAGGCGCAGCAGGCCGCAGCGGTGGCTGGCGAAGAGCTAAACGCTGGCAATGTGGTTAACAGCAGCCAAGCGGCAACTGCCACACCTCAGCTGCTCAGCGCTTCGAATGCCAATGCAGGCGGTGGCCAGTTGGAGGCGCTCAAGAAACAGCGTAATCAGCGACCGCCACCCAATAAGGCGCTGCTGCATTTGGCCGACGAGTTGCTCGGCTCGGACAGCGGCATATCGCTGCATTCACGTGAGGATGGCAAGCCACCTTTGGGTTTGCAGCGACTGACGTTGCCCAAGCTGCACTTTGCGCCGGCGGACAAGCATCACAATGAGAGTGCTGGCAGCGGCAGCGGCATTGGTGGTGCCACTACCAGTAGCAATGCCGCTGGTTTGCCACAGGATCTGCGTGATTTGCCCTTTGATATGCCCAAGCTGCGGCGCCGAAAGACGCTGCAGCAAGAGGCAGCCTGCACATCGGGCAGTGCCACATCTGTGGATTTGGGTGATTTGCCTTTTGATATGCCCAAACTGCGGCGACGCTTGCGTGCCAATCAGTCGGAGATCAATAGCCTGCTTATGCATAGCACTGAGTCCAGCGGCATATCACAGGCCTCGTCCAGTCACTCGATGCGTGATGAGCACAAAATGGCCAGCAAGCTGGGTGAGTAACGCAATGAGATGAAGTCGAAACTGGGATTTATAATTTTGTGTTACAGATACGGCGCTCTTTCGTCAGAATCTGACACTTAATCTCAACGAACCGCGACAGATAAGCAACAAGTTTGGCAGCTTGGATCTGCGCGGCCTGAATACGAATAAGGAACTCAATATGAATCTGGGTCAGGGCTATGTAACAGCAGTGGATCTTATCGATGTGGCCATACCGCTCGAGCGTCAAGGGTAAGCTGCTTCTAACGCTGTAAACAAACATGTGCTAATTTGTAAAGCGCTCTCTTTTTCTTTTGCTTAGCTGGTATCATGGCGCCATCACGCGTATAGAAGCTGAAACTACATTGCGCCCTCTATCGGAAGGCTCTTTTTTGGTGCGCAACTGTGAGTCTACCAAGCAGGACTACTCGCTATCGCTTAAGTAAGTGAGATCAAGTTGTATGCTAAGGAATGGGAACTCACTTTACTAATTTTTTATAATATGTATAACTAGGGGCGCCAAGGGATTTATGCATATGCGCATACAACGCAACGAAACCGGCCAATATATACTGGGACAATTTAGTCGACCCTTCGAGACGGTGCCCGATATGATAAGACACTTTTGCCTCAATCGTCTGCCCGTGCGTGGTGCAGAGCATATGTGCCTCATAGAGCCGGTTATAGCGCAGCTGCTCTAAGCGAAAATACCAAAAACAGCAAAAAAAACCAGCTCTATGGCATGTTTACACTGAACACATGAAAATACCGAAAATAGAAAGACATATTAATAGCATATACTTGTACTACATAGATGATATATATAGATATATATTAATATATATGCACTAGTTATATGCTGTAGTCATGTATAAGATATTTTATAATTTGTTTCACCAAAACATACACACACACACAGAACTAGTGTTTTTTTTTTTTTGTATTTAAAGTACTTGGCACTTTCCGACAATACCAATGAGAAAATTTAACAAATTTAAATGTCAAAAGTTTAAAGATATACATATGTATGTAGGTATATGACTATAGCGTAGCCAGCATACATAAACGAGCATGTAATAATTTTTTTTTTTTTTTTTTAGACAAGTTTACACTGTGCAAAAATAATGGTAACAACTCACGTTCTATACACACACACTAAACACATTTGGATAGCAATTTATAGTAGTGGATTTATATATATATATATATATAGCAGACACTTAACAGAAATATATCACGCGTATACTTAAAAAGTCTAAGAAATTTTTTGTAGCACACACACAAACACACACAAAAGCACAGCGTACGTTACGGCGAGCTTTCACTGTAGCACTATGTGCTTTTGTACGCGTTTTTTAGCAAGCAACTCTTAAGCATATATATATATATACAATACTTATATATTTGTTGATTAATTTTATGTTCCAAACTAACACTATATATGTATAACTATATGGACATTACTTTATATAGTGTGTATCTCAATGACTAACTTTAGTAACGACAAGCGTTTCCTCTTAATTAGCTATATATATATATATAGACACACACTATATATATATATATGTATATGTATATTTTTTTTGTCGGTATCTTAGTAGTAGGCCAGACGCTCAAAGCGCTTTTGGCATGGCTTGGGTATTTGGATTTGCATTGGATTGAAAGTTACGTAAAGCGCAAGGATATAGCAACGCATATGAAAAAAAAACCAAAAAAAAAAAAAAACAACATGTCGGTATTAAGTGTTAGTTTCTAATTATATAAAGCTATGTGCAAACTATATTATGAAATCTAAAAAAAAAAAACAAAACCAAAAAATAATATACACATACTTACTATTTATATTTCTATATACGATACATACGATATATTCAAGAGCAGTCAATGGTTTTTTGGTTCCAAAACAAAAGAAACAAGTTTAAGGCTTCAAATGTGTAACGGTATACGCAACTGCTACTAATTGTCAGTTAAATTAACAGTTATATAGTATGTTCAACTACACCACGCTAAATACTAGTTGCCAACTAGTTGTTTATGTGCAATATATCTTTTAAAGTTATAATTTTGATAAAAGTTATTTATATAATATGTATATTAGAATTTATGTTTTATGTGTGCCAAAAAGCTAAGACAGCTAATTTTTTTTTTTTTTTATTATGTTGTATTATAATATTAAAAAAACTATTATGAAAGTATATGTTGTACATTTGGTTTTATGGAAGTCGGCAGAAATTTGGTATTTTAGAGCACTAACAAGACTTTTGTAACAACTTTTTATTAACAAAAGCATTGCCAAGTTAAGTTTAACAACATCTAGCATAAAACGCTGACAGCAGTGTTGCCATCTCAAACTTAAGTGACAACAACTTTCATAATAGAGTTGATTTTTTGCTATTTGTTGTTTGTTGCCTAATTTTTTAAGCATTATGACGCAGTGCAATATGCTTTTACTTTACTAAGTACAAGTTATATTTAATTAAGTTTTATAAATTTTTAATTTCGAAAAAAATGCTTCAATATTTAAAGTTATGTTGTAGCAAGGCCAAATCCAAAACAAAGCTGTTTACACCAAAAACAAAAACAAAAATTTCAATCAGCCAGTGAGTCAGTCTACCAGCAAACGCAAACAATTACAAGTATTTCCAGTGTAAACAGCATTTGAGCAAAAATTGCCAATAAAAAATAAATAGTAAAAGAATTCAAGTGTATAACAGTAATGTCTACAAAAAACAAAAAAAAAAAAAATTTAAACTAAGTTGCGGCCAAGTCGTGAAACTTTTTTTGTAAATAGCCAGACAAAAAAAAAAAAAAAAACCTTATATATAACATGCAAAAAATTATATATGATATATGATTTACTAGCGCAAAAAAAAAAAACACATTTTTTTTGCCATCAATTTTTAAGCTTAAGATTTCACCAAACAGTAAAAATTCACAACAAAAATATATTTAAAAAAAAAACACAATGAAAAAAAACCCGTCAAAAAGCATAGCAAAATTTGTGAGGCTTCCGTAGCAGTAAAAGAAACAAATAACAGTAATTGTATGCCATAGTAGTACCGTTAGGCACACAACGAAAGAGTCAGGCATATATGCGGCAAGCATGCGCTCTCGCTCACTGACACAGCAACTTGCGCTTAGAGCAGCATGAGCATGAACATGAGCATGAACTTGTGTAAGTGCGAGAGAGCAAAGCTTATTTGCCACACAAGCTAAAATGCACTTAGCTCACTCTAACACACATTTGGCCGCTCTATCTCTCTCTCTCTCTCTGTCTGTCTCTAACGCAACTCTTTTTAACTTTCTAATCTAAACTAGTAACTAGAGAATATATGTACAATGTGCGCCTAAAACTGCATTATGCATATTTTCCATAAAGCGAAAACAAAAACCAAAAAATACAACAATAACAAAAAAACAAAAACAAAAAGCAACCACACATATACATAAATTTATTAACAGCAACAACAAGAAACACAAAATAAATGAACGAAATGTATTTAATAAAATTATAAAAAAAAAAATCGCAATATTTGTTTTACTTTAAAGGGTCTACGCAGTTCGAAAAATTTCGCGCGGGGATATTCCGAATGGGATTTTTTTTTTATATGAAGTTTTGTCATTCGCGAAATTTTTCGAACTGCGTATAGGCCTTAAGCTAAAAAAATTGATAGCACTTAAGATTAAAAAAAATCTCAGTGTTTCGTGTGATCCTTAATTCAGTAAACAACAAAAATTTAAAGATTTAAGATGCAGATCTATATTTATGTCTGACGATATGTTTTCTTGAGAAATTAACATGCAATTTTTTGAAAATAAGTGTAAGATCTTATTTCTAATGTGTACATTTCGAACTAAAATTGAGATACAAAATTATTTAATATGAGTGTAAAGTGTGCTTAGAACAAGTTCATAATATTTTAATACAAAATATTTCAATTTTAAGGGGTCTACGCAGTTTGAAAAATTTCCCGCGGAATGACAAAACTTCATATAAAAACAAAAAACCCATTTGGGATATCCCATTTTGGACTTTTTTTTTATATGAAGTTTTGTCATTCCGCGCGAAATATTTCGAACTGCGTATAGGCCCTTAAATGAAAAATGCTAATTTTCAAAATAATATCAAAGTTTCGAATTTCCAAATAATTTAATTAACAATTTGCAAAACTTTTAAAAGTAAGTTTATCAGTAGCGAAAAGCTATTTTGATAAAATTTTAGAAAAAAAGCAATCAGTTAGTTTTTCAGAAGTTTTCAAATTGAAGCAAAATCAAATCTTAGAGAAACAGAAAACAACTATTTTGGAAAAACATCATAGTAAAAAAGACGCTTTTTAGTGCTATGGTAAAAATGTATTTTAACCAAACCTTTCTTTTTAAGCGATATATTTTAGATAAAAGGCCATTTTGAACTTTTTTTTATATGAAGTTTTGTCATTCCGCGCGAATTTTTCGAACTGCGTAGACTTCTTAAGACAAAATCATCTTAAGAAAAAAACTTTTGCAAACACTAGCTTACACAAATAATGAACCTTCGTAAAAAAGTGTTTTTTAGGGTAATACCGTAAGTTCGTACCCGATTTTAAAGATCTTAGACTCGAAATGTTCGTAAAAGAACATTCTTCTCTCATTCAGCTTAAAGCTTAATATAATTTCTAAAAAAATTTTCTCGTTAATAAAAAGCAAACCAAAATTTTGTAATTTTGAAAAATTAGTCGAAAATCACACTTTTATTCGGCTTTAGTTGCTTGTTACTTCAATTATTTTTACTTAAGCTGTACATATATTATATACATAAGTATATTATAAACTATATAGTGTTATACTGTAAAAAGCACATCAATACCTTTCGATTTAATCGTCTTTCATGTCGATTCACGAGATATTAACAAATAACTGAAAAATGTGCCCAAAACCATGGTTTTCGAAAACGGTGCTTAAGCAAAAAAATGTTGTAATTTTCGTGTTTCTCGACCCAAAATTGCCCTAAAAAACACTTTTATACGAAGGTTGACTCAATGACCCTTAAATTTGTAAACTAGTGTAATCATTTGAATGAATTTTAGCCTTATTTAAAACCAATGAAAACTCTTCGCTTTGCGATCTAAAGCAATTCTTCCGTGTACCAGAAATAACAAAAATATTTTTTAAACGATACATTATTTTAAAAATTTAAAAATCATCTTCAAATTTCGCTGGATGCGCAACATAGTTCAATCCTTTTTTTTAACATCAAAACAATTTTAAGCAGAGAGCTCTAATTTTGAGCATTTCCAAATAAAGTTGTCATAAATGCTGTGGCAGGAATCGCCTATAATCGAATTGCAAGCTAAAAGCCATTCCATCTTACTCCTGATATACTACTCTGCCTATACAGAAGAAGTAAGCTCATAAAATTCCTACAAATCATGTTGAGATAATTTTAAGGAACAGGTCTGCTAAGTTTGGTGGGTACAATATAAGGCATATCTACAGTATTTATTTGAAAAATAATCCCACATCAGATGGGTATTTATATATAAAGTATTTGGCATCTGAATCAGTAGCATTTTTCACTCCTGGCGTAGTCTATAGAAGGGCTTTTGCAAATGAGTCATCCCACCTCCAGCTTAATAGTTGGAATTGACTGTGTTCACCGATGGAACAAAAAATGACAATGTTACTGCTTTTGCCGTCGTAGACAAATGTGGGTTGAGAATATCAGCTGGCTGGCTGCCTGACCACTGCTCAGTTTTTACAGCAGAAGCAACAGCTATTCTTCATGCAGTTCGATTTGCACAACATCAAAATGAAAAATTCGTCATTTGCACGGAGTCTTCAATGGAAGCAGTTAAAAACATTACCAACCGTAATCCGGCTCTCAACTTTATAAGAGATGCATTAAGTCTCCAACTAAAATCAAAAATTTTTGGGTACCCAGCCACAAAGGGATAGCTGGCAATGAATAAGCAGGTGGCCGCTAAGCTTGCCTCGCAGTCACCTTTATATACCTTTAGACCCTGTTGCGCAAATGATTATCTAAATGAAATAAAATCTCACCTGAAGGACCAACAAGCGATAGAGTGGAACTCGTTCTAACACAACTACAAGGACTTCAATACTACACGAGAGAAGATCCACTTTCCAACTGATTGCTCCCGTACAAAGATTAGCGCATTCTAGCGGCTACGTAGCGGACATTGCCATAAAACTCACGCACACCTACTCTCTGGGGAACAAAGCCCAACGTGCCAACACTGTGGGCAGGTCTTAACTACAGTCCACCTTCTTGACATCTGCCCAGGATTTGACAATATAAGGCAATCTTGCAATTGTAACCAGAACCAATATCGAGTCTATACTTAATTTTCTCAACATCTGTAAAATAGACAAGGAAATCTAACAATTGCGTACGATATGGTCTAAGGTCTTCTTACTCGTCGCCCTAATCTTTATTAGTTATAGTATTGTTATTGTATTATAATTAATATTTAAATAAATAATTAAATAAAAACCGAAAACTAATTTTTTTTCTGTTTTTTTTAAGACTAAACTTTTTCCTGATAGACTATACAGCGTCTACCAAAATAAGTACACAAATTCAGAAAACAAACAAGAAATTCAGAAAGAACCAGTTCTGGTAAGTTATATGGATGCAATTATAATTCACATCTGTACTCACGTATTTTTAACATTTTTTTAGAATATAATTTAATTTTTATAACACCTACATAAATCTTAAAATTTTATGTTGATTGCATAGGAATCTATAGCTTTTCCCCATATTTCACTATATCATTTAAAACCCAGAAAGCAGAAAGAATATTTTTGCTGACTTTAGTTGGAATGAACCTGAACACTCAGCATAGATCGAAAATATTACAAAAAGTTAACCCGCTTAGGGTAAATACGGCAGCGGCGATAATCATTTACATCCGTGGTTTCTTTCTTTTATCAAATTTCATTCAAGCTGAACTTGAGCATAACGGTCCCAGGCATCAAAATCCAAAAAATTCACCAAAACCAGCTCAGAATACCAGGCGCACAGCAATCAGCAGAAAGTAACTTAAATGCTGCAACTAAAAGTATGCTACAGATTTTTAAAAAATTTTGTCTTCATTTGTTGGCTTGAGGAAGCAAAAAAACTGTAGCATACTTTTAGTTGCCAAATTTAAGTTACTTATTAGTGAATTCTGTGCGCCTGGTATCAGAAGACTCAGATAAGGCCATTTTTCAAGTTTTTAGAAGTTTTGCAACTTGGCACCGTTATGTTATAGTAACGGTTTTAGCAGCGGGAATAAATTAAATTTAGATCCAAATAGTGAAAAAGAAAAAGTGAAGCAATCGAAGTATGTGTAATAACTCAAATGAAACATTTTTAATTTGGAAATTTAATCAGATCTTTTTAATATAAAAAGTAAAAAATTTTTTCAATTTTAACTATAGAGAAGGTTCATTTTTGCGCCTAGCAATAAAAGCATAGATATTAATTTATTTTTTATATCCTGTACCATATGGTACAAAGGGTATAAATATTAAGTTTGTGCAAGCCGAAAATGTATGTAACATACAGAAGGAGTCGTCGGAGATCCCCCAAATTTACCTAAAGTATGATCAGGGTGACTAGAGAAGTCGATATACCCATGTCCGTCTGTCCGTATGAACGCCTAGATCTCAGAGATGGAATGAGCTAGAGCGACCAAATTTTCGGATTAGATGCGTAATTATGTCAGGGCAGACAAGTTTGTTTTACTTTTTCGATATCGGGTTTATATTATATAGCTCCCATAAGGGTGTTTCAGAGGCTAACAAAAGTTTTAGATGGATAATTCGTTTGTTTATGAAGATATCATAACCAAATCTGGCAGTCGGAAGTTTTTTAGAGACCCCCAGCACTGTACCGAATTTGATCAAAATCGGTTGACTATATCATAAAGCTCCCATAGGATCGATCGGTCGAAAAAATGTTTTTTGTACAAAATTCGTTGTGTTTCGTTTGTTTGTGAAGATACCGTAACCAAATTTGGCAATCGGAAGTTTCTTAGAGACCTTCAGCACTGTTTCAAATTTGATCAAAATCGGTTGACTATATCATAAAGCTCCCATAGGACCAATCGGTCAAAAAATCGTTTTTTCTAGAAAATTCGTTGCGTTTCGTTTGTTTGTAAAGATATCGTTAACAAATTTGGCATTAAGAAGTCTTTTAGAGTATCCAAGCACTTCACCAAGTTTGATCAAAATCGGTTGACTATATCATATAGCTCCCATAGGAAGGATCGGTCAAAAAAACGTTTTTTTTACAAAATTCGTTCTGTTTCGTTAGGTTTTGAAGATATCGGAACCGAATTTGGCAGTCTGAAGTTTTTTATAGTTCCCAATCAGTGTACTGAATTCGATCAAAATCGGTTGACTATATCATATAGTCCCCATAGGACCGATCGGTCAAAAAAATTTTTTGATGCAAAATTCGACTGATTTCTTTTTTTTATGAAAACATCGTAACCAAATTTGCCGAATAAAATATCTTTTGGAGGTTTTAAGCAATGTGTCGCAATTAATTGCAATGTGGTGGTACAGGGTATCCCAAAGTCGACCGCGCCCGACTTTAACGTACGCCATCTTTTATTTTCGAAACATACTTCATGAAGATCAATGCACCTGATTCGGACCAAACTCGGCATATTTTTATGTTTATTTAATTTAATGGCAAATCTGGATGACTTGGATTGATATATGGTGGAGATATTGTCAAAACCAATTTCGGATGATATATCGGCTATATGATGAAGAGTTGCAATCCAGTTAAGATGCCTTCTTTAACTTCCTGCAATATTTTCTAATATCCAAAATCCTTACTTTTGGAACGACTTCGCCAAAGATTTGTTTTATGTTATATAAAGTTTTTTAAATAAAATGAAATAACGCCAACGGATATTGATAAATTTCTTTTATTTAAATCTTTTTCGCATATTAAATATGTCGTCATCACGACAAATATAAAGTATTTATTTATATATGTTCAATATATATATAGATATGTTTATCGTACATATTTGATTTTAATAAATTATAAGCAAGCTTATTGCACTTGCAATTGAAACAGAAACATTATTTATATACAACAGAGTTCAAACATCGTTTTACATAAAACGTTTTTTAAGTACATACAATACATGCAAAATTTATTGCCATTGAATATTTTTTGTTTTTTAACAATATTTCGTTGATAATTTAGCCCTAAAAAGAGAATTTTTTCATACAAAAAAAAATAAAACATTGAATTCAGCTGTTCAGTTCATTGACTAAACAGCTGTTCGATCAGCTGATATCGTTCGCTTGGTTCATTTCGACTGACTTTGAATACAACACACAAAAAAAAATCATAGCGTAGGAAAGAAGTGGAAGATACAAGTACTACATTTAGCATATAGGACATTCAGTGAAGGACATTACAATAATAATTTGGTGTGCTCGCTTATGCTGCCGCTCCAAGGGTAACCTAGATGGCCACCTCAGGACTGCCATTTTCGGCATTCTTCTTGATCAGGCTCTCCCATTGTGCAATTAGACGATGTGAAGAAGGCGCTTCTTCTGGTGTCAAGTCACAAAGCTGGGCCAAGGACATGGCGGGCCGCATGCCATTGCCAAGCGTTGATCCACTACCATTAGCATGAGCAAGGTTAAGGCTGCGATTACCCGAGTTCTTGTAGCTCAGCTCCAGTTCTCCGCTGTAAAATAAAAAAAATTTTGAATTTAGTTTGAAGTTCTTGATATGTTTGTATGGTATTTTATTAGCTTACCTATCCAGCTCGCATGTGGACTGCGCATTACGCAGCTTTCCAGGACCATAGCAATGCTCCACCTCGGAATCATCGTCTTCATCATCAATTTCAGCCTCATCGTCTGTGCTTAGCTGTCTAAAAGGTTCATTAATGAAAGAGAGAAATTCTGACATTAGTTAAAGTTAGGTTAGATTTGGTTGGGTTAGAATTGCTTTGGCCACGTTAGGTTTAGATAACCAAGTTTAACAAAGAACCATATATAACTTTGCTAAAGAACCAGCCTAGATCTTAAAGATGGTAAGAGCTAGAGGTGCTCTGTAATACCCCAATGGGGCTTTATAATAGAACCAAAATATGAAAACTTGCTTATCCTAGATCCAAAATCAAGCAGTTCAGAGAAACGCACGGACATGTCTAGATCAATTTATTTTGTGCTGCCAACCATATTGGAGTTAACTTTGGGGATCTTCGATAGCTCTATCTTCTTGCTCTGTGCTTCTTTCAGGCAAACTGTCTCTTCCATAATTTCTTAACTACCTTCTGAGCTATCTCAAACACCATTTATCTATCTGCCAGTTCAAGAGCTTATACGCTCTTGTTGCTCGAAACGCTCATGAGACTCTTTTGCCGTGTGACGTCACATTTACCACTTACAGCTTATCCAGTGACTGCTTCAGCGTATTCTGTCTGTTTAATTTGCGCAGACGCTTCAACTCAGACTCGCGTGACTTAAGATCCTGTAGCTCACGCTTAATCTTCTGCTCCACAGGCACATAACCACGACGCAGCGGTCTACCCTCCGAGTCGCGTTCAATAGCCGCCGCTGACAGGCTAATCGGTGATCCTACGCCCACCGGTGATCCCACGCCACCGTTTTCCAAAAACGCCAAGGCATTACGTGTGTTTAGCTTAAGGGTTTGGCTTCCATTTGCAGCCGGCGTCATTGGACCATTGCTTAGCTGTATGGTGCCCAGACCCAAGGAAGCGCCAGGGCTGCCAACAGTGTTGCCCAGCTGCAGCTTACCATGGGAGGCAATAAAACGTTGCATGACGCCCTTGGTGGAGCTGTTAAACGCAAATTGACGCTTCTTAAGCTGCGGCGTTGTTATGCTGCGTGACATGAGCTTCTGATGCGGCGGTTCCGGCGTCATATTATAACAATTTGGACCAATATAACGCTGCTCCTGGCGTGCTGCCGACATTATGTTTAACTTAAGTGGTTCGTTGTTGTTGTTGATATTGTTAGTGTTTTTGGATTTGACGTTATTGTTGAGAATGTTGCTCTTGAGACTCAAGGATGAAGCCGATATGCCCGAATCATCTGAATGATGCTCATCCAGGCTTTCCTCCTTATTGCTATTCACACTCGAGGCCAACGATGGTGTATTCGAAAGCGAATTATCATTGGGCACCAGCAATGAGCCACCAGCGTTTGTTGTGCTCTGTAAGGCAGTCGTTTGGACATTGACCAGCAATTCATTGTCCACATGCTCCGCATCTTTGCCATTGTTGTTGATGGTGTAGTTTTCAAATTCCACTTGTATGGGTGGTGGTGTTGGTGTTGTTGTGCTAGACAGCACCGTGGCCAGCTGACGGTACTCCTCCTCGCGTCGCACCACTTCCTTAATTTCCTCTTGAATGCGTGTCAAGGGATCGATTTTCTGCAAAAAAAATCAAGAAAAAAAAATAAAGGTTCAGAAAGTGGGCTAAGTAAATTAAGCAGACAAGTTTGAGGGTATTAAGTGAGAGAGAGAGCGAGCGAGCTAAATTGAGAGACACGCACGTTAACTGACAGCGTAATTTGAGCTCAGGAAGTGCGTTCCCCCAATGTAAAGCAGATGACGACAGGCTCGGATTACCCAAACAAAGGTGGCCACGACCAGCAGCTAGCTAATGAGTCGCATTACACTGAGGAAAAAAAAAAGCGGCTAATATGATTTTTGGCAAAAGGCACAATTGCAAAAATGTGCACTTCTGTGCTTGAAATAAATAAGTTTGAGAAAAAGTTTTTTTTTAAATATTAATTTTAGGGTTTTGCTGCCATTAATTGACACTATTGTATAAATGTCACCTTCTTTTGCTCGTTTCTTAAATATCAAAAATAGTGCACTTAAATATGCACCCTATTTCTGCCGTAAATTGGCATTATGTAGAAATATATCCTATTCTTGCTATAAATAAATCATTTCGAAATAAAAATTTTCGGAGTTAAACTTTTTTAAGTATCAAAGATAGTTTACTGAAAAAATCACCCTTTTTCTGGCACCCTAAATTAGCCATAATGTAAAGTGTTTTCTTCTTCTTTTTCTTGCTATCCTATTCTCCCAGTGTAGCATAGGGCCTAAACTTGTTTTCAAGTGTATTAAAAAAAATAAATAAAAATTAAGACACAAATTTTTTGCAGTAATCGTTTGTCAAATATTAAAGGCAGTTACTTAAAAAAGCACCCTTTTTCTGCCATAAGTTGGCATTGTTTTAAAAATATATCCTATTCTTGCTGCACTATAAATAAATCATTTATAGTTACAAATTTTTGGATATAATTTTTTCTTAAAAATCAAAGTCTACATGACTATCTAGTCTATTTAAAAAAACACCCTTTATCTACCTAGTATGGGCTCGAATGTGCACATGTATCACTTTTCTGGCATAAATAAATAATTTGGAGATAAAATTTTTTGCAATAAATATGTTCTTAAAAACTACATTAACGTAACTAACGTCACTATATTCTGCAAAATAATAACTTAATTTGAGACACAAATTTTTGGCAATAATCTTTTCTCAAATATCAAACGTAATGCACTTGAAAAAGCACCCTTTCTCTGCTAAAAATAAGCATTATGGTAAAAATATATCTTTTCATGCTGTAAATAAATTAGTTTGAGCTAAATATATTCCTAAATAATATTTTCTTAAATGTCAAGTGTAGTGTAAAAAAAGCACCCTTTTTTTAAATAAATTTATTATATCGACTCTTAGCCTTTACTTAAGTTGAAGTTAGGTTGATTAGGCTGCTTAATCAATAATTGAGATAACCCAGAGACCATGAGGTACATTGTGATGCCTAATTATGGAAAGGAAGAAAGGAGTATGAAGAAGGGCGAAGAGCTAGAGGAGGATTATTCCGAGGGTAAAAAGTTGGATGGCATTCCTAGTTGCCTAAGTCCCCTTCCTTGCAGAACCATTTTGAGGATTCGACAAAAGTGGCCAGATGCGCTATAGACACATTTGCCAGACTGCCTAGGTCTTCAAAGAATGGTTTACCCAGCAACTGGGTTCGTCTTCTAAGAAGTGCCGGGCAATCACATAGCAGGTGTTGGTTGCTTTCTGTCTCCTCCTCGCAGCTGCGGCAGAAATCGTGATGAGGAAGATGCAATCTCTCAGCAACTAGGCCTATGGTGCAGTGCCCCGTACGATCCTGGTACTGTTTTTGTGAAAACGCAGGAGTTCAGCTGTTCGTTTTGGATTGTACCATGTCCAGAGTGCTTGGGAGATGCGCAAACCGGATGAAGTATCCCATTCTCCGTCTCCCTAATTTGCAATACGACGTCCTGTAAGGGTCTTTTTATATCCGTAACCGCAAGGATAGCTGGCAATGCTGAACCGTCCCTGACACTCTCATCCGCCTTCTCGTTACCAAAGAACACCGGCGTAACCCCGTACCGGTGATTGAGTGTTGCTAGCACCTAAACTTTATCTTGTCTTTGAACAAAAGATTTACTGCGTCATTTATGCGTCGAAGTTACTTAGAAGCACTTCTCTTTTTCCAGTGTATTTGCGTGTGGTCCAAACGTGCTGCAATCATGCATACCAAGTGCGTGGGTGCGGATGCAAATGCGTATAGAGAGCAATGGACATGGCAACTGATTGCTGATCTTGGCAAGGCCACACTGCACAATGTGCGAACCAAACCTGAACCCAAGTCCCAGCCCGTTGCCGTTCACTTTTAATGCATTTGAAGTTATGAAAACAAAAAAAAAAAAACAAAAAAACCCGCTTACATCTATTAAAATTGCGAATGAAACATATTTAACACTGTTTGACATGGAGCAGGGGTCGTTGGTATTACCCTATGAGTACGATGACGCGTATAGCTACCACATCAATATATGCTATGTGGCTTGAAATTGGAGCCAACGTCTTGGCTCTTAAGTCTTTGGGGGCCCTTGCCATGTTAATGTTGCATAATGCGGTGGTATCTGCTGCAGAGTAACAAGACAACGCTCCAAATGCATGCTGATGAATTTCAATGACACAAACCACAGCACACAGTTGTAGATACAGATACAGCTACAAAAACTCAGATACAAATACAGCTACATAGAGAAAGATACTCATACTACTAAGCGGCTTATTATTATGCGTGCAAACGTCAAAAAATTGTTGCGTGTTTTTTTTTTTTTTTTTGTCTTTGACAAAATTGAATTTTTAATTCACAATAACTTTAATAGTGTGAAGAGAGAGAGGGAGAGAGAGGGTGAGCGAGTGCCGACAGAAAAAAGCTCTTAAATTTTGATAACAAAACCCACAGCCAGCAGGTGGCATGAATGGAGTGTATGGAACCCAAAGCTATTGTTCCAAGTTCATCACAGTTTCATGAAAATTTTAACAATTGAGAGTTTTACCTCCATATTGTGTTGGTTGAAAGTAAAACTTTATGTTTGTATACCCTTAAAATAAGGGTACATAAAGTTTTAGAGCGTATATAATACATATGTAGAGATATTTGAAGGAAGAACTTTGTTTGTACCAAAATTATCAGCATAGTGTCGTAGTATGTTCCATCTATATGTCTCCGATGTCTCGATGTCTCCTATCTCCAAAAAGGGCATTTAACATAATTTTTGTCTTTTTGTTAGAATTCGTCAAGAAAATTTGTTCGAAGGGTATTCGTAATAAGTCCGTCATTGAGGGAATGTTGGTAGATAATAGTTTCTACAAGTCCCTGAGATTCGAAGATCTGCTTGCTCATCAGCTTGAGCCATTTATACCATACATATCCAGAAATATAATAATTAGAGTTGAAGTACCTTATTCTGTATGGTATGGGACCCCAGATCTGAATACCATATTTCTAGATAGGTGTTTAAGTTTGCTGATAGATAATTTTGCAGTGAGGGGGAAAGTAGCTACATTTATTTCGGCATCGATAGTTTGGCTTATAAACAAAAACAAACTTTCCTAGTCTAAAACTTGCCGTAAACGATAAATAGATTAGTTTACTGTTTCGAGACCTCAACTATTTTTACACACATTATAATTTACAATACAAAAAAAAAAAAAAATTTAAACTAAACTTCCCTCAAGCGAATTTAGAAGGTTAGTTCTTTATATATAATACAAAATTCGTGATGCATAAAATCTTCAAAAGAGCAGCTTACTTGAAAAAAAATTTTGTCATATAGAAAAATTGTTAGTTGTGGAGTTCGTTATAGCTAAGTACGACTTATTATATGTTATTTATTACCTATATATGTATAATGTTATTGCCAAAGCAGTACATTTTTCAACTGAAAACTGCTTGTCATACTGCATGCAAGCAGTTGCGACTTGAAGTAGCTGCAAAATTTTTGAAAAAAAACAGATAAAGAGTATTCCACTGTCAGGCAACATCTTGACTATATTAAATTGTTTTGTTGTCATGTTGTCTGTGGCATGTTGCATAAATTAACTTTGACTCATGGCTCATAAACATTTTTATGCTACGTTTTTGTGGCATGTGGGCAGCGGGTTGCAAATGTCACTCGATGTTCAACAGACCATAAAGTTGGGACATCCCCAACGCTGAAAACTCTTTAATGAGAGCTTAGCTTAAATTGTAGGTGGCGATAAATTGTCACTTAATGAAAGTGTGGGTGACAAAGTGATGGAAATCTTTACCGGCTTGAACCCCTACAGCAACAGCTGGTAATTTGGCAGCTAGAGTTTAAGAAGCTATTTTTTTTGGATGAACAAAGCTAATAAATACACGTTGATGAAAATCTTTCAAAAGACAGTTTATTCTACAATATAATCAGTCAGTTATTGCCAGTAAGTAATTCTTTTGGTTCCCGGGCACAATATAACAAGGCACAACAAATAAGCTAACATTTTAATAACTTAATTCTGAGATTTTAAATCTTCCATAGAAAAAAATAATTTAATCACTGATCTGGATTTTCATTCCGAATTGTCGATTACAATTTGCAGTTTAACGTTATCGTTAGACTTGTATAGTTTTTCTCAAACCCCACTGCTTTTCTGCGGCATTGGTAAAGAGTCTATATGAAAAGAGAATAATTCCAGACGAGACTCAGACGGCATCAGCAAGCATGGACAAATCTCTTTGAGACATTTGAACATTTTCCAGCTTTAGGTCAATAATTTGGAAATATCTTTAAAAGCGTAAAAAATCTTTCATCTTTCCCTCAATACTTCAGAAATATTTTGGAGAGTCTTGAAAGTTTATCATCTTTTCGTCAATATTTCGGAAACATCTTTAAAATTGTTGAAAATTTCTCATCTATCTGTCTATATTATAGAAACATATTGGAAAGTGTTGAAAATCTTTCATCTTTCCATCAATACTTCAAAAATATTTTTGAGAGTCTTGAAAGTTTGTCATCTTTTCGTGAATATTTCAGTTCAGAAATATCTTTTACATATTTGAAAATTATTCATCTATTCGTCAATATTTTTGAAACATCTTTGAAAGTATTGAGCATCTGCTAGCCGCTAAAACAAAAATATTTTTGGCACTGTTAAAAATCTTTCATCTTTCCGTCAATATATCAAAAATAGTTTTGAAGGTGTTGAAAATTTTTCATCTTTCCGTCCATACTTCAGAAATATGTCTAAGAGTCATCTTTTCGTCAATATTTCAGAAATATCTTTGAGATTGTTAAAAATTATTCATCTATCCGTCAATATTTTAGAAACAACTTTGAAAGTCTTGAAAATCTTCCCGTCGATATGTGAAAAGTATCTTTGTAACTGTTAAAAATCGTTCATCTTTTCATCAATATATCAAAAACAGTTTTGAAGGTGTTGAAAATCTTTCATCTTTCCATCCATACATCAGAAATATTTTTGAGTGTGCTTAAAGTATATCATATTTTCGTCAATATTTCAGAAATATCTTTGAAAGTGTTGAAAATTTTTCAAAAGATTCAAGATTTTAGAAATTTTTTCAAGATTGTTGGCAGCCAATCAAATTTCCGTCAATATTTATGAAATATCTTTGAAAGCGCTGCAAATATTTCATATATTCTTTAATATTTTAGCAACATCTTTGAAAGTTATGAAGATCTTCGCATCTGTTTGAATTTTCCGTCAACTTTTGAGAGTGTTGAATATCTGCAATCTTTGCATCAATATTTAGAAAACATCTTTAAGACAGCCAAAATCTTTTCGACGATATATCAAAAATGTTTTTGAAACTGTTAAAAAATCTTTCATCTTTCTATTCTAGGAAATAATTTTAAAAGTGTTGAAAATCTTTCATCTTTCCGTCAATACTTTTCAGGGTATTAAAAATCTATCATCTCTCCGTCAATATTTCAGAAAATTTATGAAGATTGTTGAACATCTTTATCGATACATCAAAAATATTTTTGAAACTGTAAAAAAATGTTTCATCTTTCCGAGAATATGTCAGCAATAATTTTAAAAGTGTTGAAAATCTTTCATCTTTCCGTCAACGCTTTTTAGAGTATTGAAAATCTATCATCTCTCCGTCAATATTTCAGAAAATTAATAGAGATGGTTGAACATTTTTCATCTTTCCGAGATTATGTTGGAAATAATTTTAATATTGATGAAAATCTTTCACTTTTCCGTAAATTTTTCAAAAAAATTGAAGTTCTGTTCCTTGGCTTCTAAAGCGTGTATATAGAGCAGAAAAGTGTTTATTTTATTTATACATGATTACAAGTCCATGCCTTCTCTGCAAAGCTTTAACCACTTTCATTAAATCTACTTAATAGATTAGATAAGCCAAACAATAATCTGGACTTAAGCCATAGGATACCTGACTAGGGTATGAGAAACTTAATAGCTCAATAAGATAACTTTCGACCATATTAATATCAATAAACGAACTCTTTAGCTATCTGATACTAGTCATAACTTTCAAAAAATTATATAATTCCTTAAAATTACTAATTTATATCACGTAATATAACATATCACTCCTAGAAACCTAGAATAAAGTACCTAGAATTAAGTTTTTAATATAAATCATACGACACAAACACGAAAACAACAAGACATAGCCGAAGGCCTTAGTTGCCAGTGCTATTATATTTTATGTTAATTATTAGTTTTTAACTATTACATATTATCATTGTAAATAAATAAATAACTTTCAACCAAAATTTTCCCGTAACAGTTGCGTGAGAAAATCAAGTTTATTCATCATTCAACAAATCACCTGATAAAGTGTTGCAAATGTGAATATCTTGATGCTTGAGTTACTCTGGTGCCACATACCAGATACTCGTCGAAATATCTAAGATAACTCAAGCGACAATTTATGCACAGTTGAAGTTAAGTAAGTACTTGTACATACTGGTAGTTATGGTATATAGTATGTACATACTATACATACTATCATCCTACTACAACTTGACACAGTCTCCATTTGGTACAGCATTTATGTTGATTAAATGCAATCAGCTGGCATTTGAGAGCTAAATACTTCCCCCATAGCCATAATGCAGTCATTATAGAGACACTCAGGTTGTAAGCAAGTAAAGTAAGTAGTATAGTTATAGTACACTGAAAGAAAAAGTCGTCAACATTGAAGTCAACTCAAGAAAGAGCCGCGAACATTCGTAAGTTTAATAGTTTCAGATCATACGAACTGAGTACAAGTTAGATATTTATCCAATTACTGTGGAATTAATGATGTTTTTTTAAGGTTGTCTGTTTTAAGTGAATGTTAAGGTATTTAACCGCCGTATAGGTAGGTAGGTAAGGGCGGCTGCTGGCTTGAAAAACCAGCTCACTTAGGCCTGGACCAGCCCGTTGTGACACCGCGTATCTCTCATTAACCCGTCTCCTGAGATAGTAATGCTTAAGGGATTCCCATCCCGTTGCTGCAATGTAACTTGCGATCCTCCTCGGACATATATGTGCTAGCTCCGCTAGGTTATGAAGGAACTAATTTTCCAGGTGTTTATTTCTACGTCTACTGAGAGATTCACAGGAACAGAAGACGTGCTCAACTGATTCAACTTCTTCTTCGTCTTTGCAGCTTCTGCAAAAGTCAAGACTCGGAACATTCATTCTGGTCGCATGTGTCCCGATAAGCCAGTGTCCAGTGATCGCTCTGACAACTGCCGAACACTGCGACCGTTTGAGTTCACAGAGCCTTATAGACATTTTTGCTTGAAACTTAATTTCTGTACTACGTTTTTCTCGCAGTGTAGCAATATGTCTTAAGTAATGCGACTTGGTGAGCTTGTTCCAGTCGCTCAACCATAATAGAAATTTCTAAAAAAGCGACGCCTCATGTGTGGACAATTTGTGAAGAAGCGAAGCCAGAAGTCGCCGCCGGCTTCACTTATGTTTGACAGTGTAAGTCTACGTGTGTGTGTGTGAGTGTAATTTAGTGTATGTGTGTGATATAGGCTGCTTTTTCGGGTCAGCGAGCAATGGCAAAGTAGCAAAAACGTGGCAAAGTGGCGTTGTGAATTGTTTGCCTCAAGTGGGTGAGATTTCTTGTGGTTGTTGCTGTTGTTAGGCCAAGAAATGACACTCCAAGTTATTGTTGTTGTTGTTGCTTCCGCATAGCATATTTAATATGTAGGCATAAAAATATAGATACACTTGAAAAAATGCTTGTTGCAAGCTTACAAAAATGTAGAAAAAAAAATAAATTTTTTTTGTAAGATTCTATTGGAAAAAATGTTCCTTAAGTTCTAATAATATATAAATCCAAACACATAATATTTATAGCATTTTTGAGCTTTTTTAAAAATTTTCCAATATTTGTGTACTCCATCATGAAAAGGCACGAAACTGGCAGAAAATAACTTTTCTGGAACTTTCTCCTAGAACTTTTCCTTAGAGCTCCCAAAACTCAAACCAAAAATTTAATGAATTAAAATTTGCAAATGCCCAAAACTTTGGAATCCTTTTGCTTAGAGTAAGTCCAAAGTTGCGTCCATTCTTTAGCATATTCTGTCTAAAAACCGTCGCTACTCCTACTTCTATAAAAAAGATGCCGTAGCTATCTAATTTTATACTCAGTACTAGTGATGGAGAAACATCGATGTTTTCGATATTTTGTAACTTCGATACATCGATGTTTCGATACATCGAAGTACATATGGCGGCCATTTTTTGAATGCATAAATTAATTCTGATTGGGCCATCTGTTGGTTTGGTTATATAAGTATTTTCAAATAACCAAATGGAATTAACAAATAAATAATCCAAATGGTTATACAACGAAAACAAGAGATATTACAGGCCACAAAAAAAAGTGGTATAAACTTCTAAATCCGAAGTCAAAAAAACTCCTTCACACATGGATTATGAGATACCCACCAAAAAATCCCATAAATCGAGATAATTAGGATATTATCTAAGAACCCTTGGATCGGGGCTTTTTGGACTTCGGATTCAGCTGCCCAAAGTCCATAAGGGGTGCCTTTATCACATGTAAAGTTTATACCAATTTTTTTTGTGAACCTGTGAGTTATAACGAAAAAATATTCAATTCCAGCCAGAATCTTTAAACTAATTTGAGATCCCTTCATTATGTTTATTACATAAAATCATGTCAACGTTTTCTGATTAAAGCGAACTCCGCTTGTCGCTCACTAGGTTGCCAGCCTTGCTAAACTTTAAAAAGTATTACCTTCCAGTAATTCAACGGTCGCATGCTTGAATCTAAGTTTTCGACATTAAAATATTTTCGAAGTGCCAAAATTGAGTCAACCCTACGATTTCGGATCTTTTGCCCATATTTTGTCCGTATTGGGATTTGGTCGATAATCGAAAATTGAAATATAAATATCGATGATCGGAAAAAAATAAAAAACATCGATGTTACTTCCAGCACTACTCAGTACCAAATGTAAGGGTAATATTAAGTTTTTGCAAATTTATGTAACATAGTGAAGCAGACATTGAAGAACCCCCAAAGTTAATACAATATGGTCAGCAAAACAAAACAAAATGTGTCTAGAAATGTTTGTCTGAACGCCTAGGTCTTAGATATGGTAAGATCTTGAGCAACCTAACTTTCGATTTAGATCCCCTTTTTTGTCATGGGACAAAAGTTTCTTTTATTTTTTCGATATCGGTGCCATATTATATAGCTCCCATAGAGGTATCATATGGCTGATCAAAGAAAAATATATGTTTTAAGAGAATCATTTTTTGAACAGAGATCTAGGATGCCGATCTAGAGCCAGACCGAAAAGGCGATGCATCGCATAAAGCGTTGGACAGGTGCACATGGAGAAAGATTGTAGTTTTGGCTCACATCGGGCTATGATGCCTATAATAATAATAATTCCTAAGGTATCGTAACTAAATTTTGCGTTCGGAAGCTTTTTAGAGATTCAAACTACTATACAAAAGTTTACCAAAATCGGTTGACTAAATCATATAGCCTAAATAGAACCGGCAAGAAACATTTAAAAGGCATAAAACGTTTTTTTTTGTTGACTTATAAAGATATCGTAAACAAATTTGGTAGTCGAAAGTTTTTTAGAACAAGCACTCTACTAATATTTATCAAGATCGGTTGACTATACCCATGCGTCCATAGGACCTGATCCTCAAAAAAAGTTTGTGGAACATTATTCTATTAGCCTAAAAAATGTTAATTAGGATATCGTTACCAAGTTTGGTAATCGGAAGTTTTTAAGAACAACTACTGTATCCACTGTATAGGGCCGGTCCATCAAAAAAACGTTTGTGGTACACTATTCGTTTAAGTTTCGTTAATTTACAGAGCAAGTCCGAAAAACCGCAACATTCAAGGACTCCGAAATGAACCCAACAAAATCCCATTAAACGAGTTATTTTGAAAATTATCGCGAAAACCTGATGTGCTGGGGTTTTTTTTTTTGAATCGGATTTGGATTCAGCGAACCCAAAAACATACTGAAACAACGTTGTACAACAGGTCTCTCAAAAAAATGTCTGTAATTTTTTGAAGTTATGTTGTAACATAGCCGTAGATAGAAAAAAATCGATTTCAAGTTTGGGGCTCTGATCACTCATCACGTCAGGATTCGGAGATAACCTCAAAAAGAGATATTTTGAAGGTTATTTCAAAATTCCGATAAACTGTATGGGATTGTTTGAGGTTTTCTCGGAGCCCTTGAATGTTGAGGCTATAAGCGGCTGGATGTTTACGATATTTTATAAAATTTTGACACTTTTTTTGCCAAGTGTAATATGTCACTGCTGGGTGCCTTGTTAGAAAGAAAGTAATGTTGATGTTGTTGCTGTTGTTGCTGGCTTGTTTGATTGCCGTTTGTTGTTGTTGTTGGTGCTTGTTGCTTGTCAGTGTTGGTATTTAGAGCCAGAGTCACAGCCAAAGCCACTAAGTAGGTGCAATGAGCGTTGAATATTAGCCATGTGCAAAATTACACACATAACTGCAAAGTGCAAAGAGGTAACACTGCTTGTTAGTATTTTGTTGGTATTGTTGTTGGTATTTTTGTTGGCATTGTTGTTTGGTGATGGCTTTGTCAACATGTCTTCACTTTGCTCATCAATTTGTTGCAATAAGAGCCGAATAGCCAAATAATATTGTATTTTCACTCAATTGTTTTGGGCTTTAAGTAACAAATCAAATGTTTATTAACAACAACAAAAAAATAGATACGACAAGAAAAAATCCAAACTGTCGTTTTCACCATCATTCAAAGATAATAAACAAAATATGAAAAACTTAAATTGCCAAGACAAAGTTTAAATACACTTGCCAGGAAATGCAATTTTTCTTTAGGCAAATTTAAATTTCTTTAATGAAGAAAAGTTAAAGAAACAGTTAACACTTGTGGACTATAGACTTTATTCGAAGCCAACTTTCGGTTCTACAACTGTTTATCTATAAATTTAGTTCGATTTTTTTTTTGAAAGAAGCAGCTCTTGGTATAATGTGTATGGGTGGTTTTTGAAATTCATCAGCGCTCCACTTATTTGGAAAACCACTTTATGGGCTTAGTTTTAAGCAATGTCATCTTTTGGATGATAGGGATTCTGAACTTAGCAGCAGAGCTTGGTGATGAAGCAGTATTGAGAAACTGTACATTAGCGATCGAGAACTTAATAAAGGGTCATCAATCTTGAGGTTTTTTTTTCAATAGGGTTTTTTAGATAAGTAACGCGTGAGCACTGTCCAGTGCCCATGTTTTATTCAGTTTTTATTGCCATTTCATCATAGAAAGAATTACACCCGAATAACGTTTACAAATCATACAATCATATTACGAAAATTCGCGTTCTGTAAAGAAAGTTTTTCGCGCGCTTGGGCCATTTTATGGAACCAATTCGTTGAACAATTAATTTCACGCTCCGGACCGGTGAACTGCCTACCAAGATCGTGTGATAGTGCTAGAGGAAACATCGATGATCGAAGTTTAAAATCTCTATATATCGATGTTGGCCAACAGAGATGTTTCTCCAGAACTTCTGCACTCATCAAATGGGTGTTTAGTAGCATATATGTATAGCATCAATATGTTGCTGCAAATATAATCTTACAAACCTGACCAAATAGTCAACATAATCCTCCAAAACTTTTACAAACTTGAAAAGAAGAAGCATCAATAAAAAAAAACCCGCAAGACAACAAACCACCAAAAAGCAAAAGTTGCAAAAAAAAAAAAGACTTCCGTTTTTGTGTGTTTTCTTTCCGTTTTGCTGCAGAGTTGCATGTTGCCAAACAACAACTACAACAACAATGAACAACCAACAACAATTTCAAGTGCAATGACAGCTGCTGCGACGATGGCATCACCAATTTGAACACCAGCGTCGCGCCGGCTTGTCGTGTCGTCTACCAAACTGAGGACCCGGCCGGTTGCAAGCCACATCAAAGTCAAGCTGACAGCTGCTTGTTGGCCTGGCCGGTTGCCTGTCACTTTTGGCACAAGCGCAAGCTACTCTGGTGGTCAGGTCATTGCTGGTTTCCATGGAAATACCATGCATTGCCTGGTGTAGCACCATGGTGCTAAGCAAATGTACCGCAATTGCAAATCACTGGCTCTGAACCCATTTGCATGCCACTGCGGCGAGTTCAATTATGGACCTCGGCCATGTTTGGGGTCAGCCAAGTCGCGTGAAACACAACGGCAACGGAGGCCAGTTAAAGTTCAGACCACAGACCGCAGACGGCGGAATGAAAGACGCACATCAAGATGTAAAATGAGGAAGTTTGCATTGTTGGTAGCTGAAGATGAGCTAGCGGCAGCTTGTGGTGTCTTGGCATAGATCCGGACAGCTGGCCCAGGTTTAGGTTAGGTCTAACAAAAGGCAACTGTTAAACATATGTACAGCAAAAGACAAAAAAATTGCAAAGCCAAGCTAAAGCACCAAAGGTTAGATGCCCTTGCAGAAATATAAATTTTTATTCATCATAGTACCAGAGCTTCGATTTTTATTACCTTCATCTGGCTGAGAATCTTTCTTCTTTTGGGCTTTAATGCTTTTTAATGATCTATGGCAATCTTCAGCGGGCTTTTTTATATGGATAAGAAAGCTTTATTTTATGCGTCTTCAGCTTGTTTTGACAATCTGTTGTATTGAGGAAAAGTTCACTTTTTCTCGATACTAACATGCTACAGTAGCCGATACAGGAAATGATGAAGATGATGTTGCATAATTTGCGATTGGTGGTAGTAGAAACCGGCAAGGCCATCATGTTAAAAGTGCTTCCAAGCTCCAACCTTAACAAGTTGCCGTAAGATTACATTTTTTTAATACCATATATAGGTTTTTCCAACAAGAACTGTTATTTTGAATCACCCGGTATTTCGTTAGCTGTCACTTTTGAAGCTTTTATTCTTTGACATTTGACAAGTAGAAACTACGCCATTACTTAAAATCGAACGATACACGCTTCAACAACGCATTGAAATTATTAAAATTCACTACAAAAATGGTGAAAATCTTGCAGTCACAGTTCGCAAAACTAAAGCATTTTTGGGTCGTCGTGAAGCACCTTGTCGGACCGCAATGCAGAAATTGGTGGAAAAATTCGAGCTGTTGGGACAAGTTTGTGATGTGAAGAATAAAACCCGTGCACGTCGCTCAAGAACAACTCAAAATATTGCTGCTGTAGCCCAAAGTGTTGAAGAAAACCCAGGTTTGTCCATTCCTCGTCTTTCTTTATAATTGGGCATACCACAAACGTCATTAAACCGTATTTTGCATAAAGACTTGGGTCTTAAGGCTTATAAAGTTCAGTCAACACAAGAACTCAAGCCGGCCGATCATCAACAACGTCGCGTCTTTGCTGATTGGGTCCTTGAAATGCATGAAAATTATCCGGAATTCCATCGAAAAATCATCTTGACTGATGAGGCGCATTTCCACCTCGTTGGCTACGTCAACAAGCAAAATTGTCGCATCTGGGGCTCGGAAAACCCAAGAGTTATTGTTGAAAAGCCTCTCCATCCTCAACGTGTGACTGTTTGGTGCGGTTTATGGTCCGGCGGGGTCGAAAATGAGGTTGGATCAACAGTTACGGTGAATGGATTGCGCTATCGAGAGATGATTAATGATTTTTTATGGTCAGAGTTGGATGGTATTGATCTGGACAACGTTTACTTTCAACAAGACGGCGCTACGTGCCCCACAAGCAACGAAACCATTGCTGTTTTAAGGGAAAAGTTTCCGGACCGTGTTATCTCTCGAAGAGGTGATCACAATTGGCCACCGAGATCTTGTGATTTAACACCTTGCGACTTCTACCTTTAGGGCCACGTGAAAGATAAGGTCTACGCCAACAGCCCAGCGTCGATTCAAGACGTCAAAGATAGAATTCGTGAGGCTATCGAGGACATAGGGCAGCCACTTTGCGATTTGGTTATGGGAAATTTCATAAAAAGGATATGGTTCTGTAAGCGTGGTCGTGGTGGCCATTTGGCTGATGTTGTTTTTCATAATTAACGGCATACCTTCCTCTTTATTATGAAATAAACTTCCGATCATATATCTCAAAAAATTGAATTTTTCTTTGAATACCAAAATAACACCACTTATTGGAAAACTGGAAAACCCTTTACTTGGAAGATCTTTTCCGGCCTAGAGCTTAAACAAGATCTGCAAGTTTTGCAAGCTGTTAAACTCGTGTTGGAGCCTACAATCGAGTCTTCACTGTCTTCAAAACTTGTTTGCGTTAAGGATTTGGGAGGCGAAACCTCGCTCTCCCCCCCCACAACCACTGGAGTATGTCGCTTAAGCTGGGCAAAGACAGAGATATGGTCTAAATAATATGTATATTCAAGATATACAGCATATATTTTCAGGATGGGACACTCCTTTGGCATTTCTTTGCAAAGCTTTTCTTTAAGCAAGCAATTCATAAGCAAGAGTACGGACCACAAAACTTCTTTCCAAAACGTGGAAGTTCAATCAAATTCGGTCCATCGATTAAAACTAACATAGGGGTGGGCCAACCCAGACAACAAGCTAATTTTCCTATATTTACGATCATATTTAGCGACTGTCATATCTTTGTGAAGGAAAAAGACGTGCTTTTTTGAAAGTAACTGCGGACTACAGAGTGGAAGCAGAGGCGCCAGCAGAGACTCTCTCCATAACCAAACAGAGCTTAAGTTAGTGCTTACTGGTTGCTCAAATCTTTTACTTCATAAAACTAAAGTATTATTTACACGCGAAAAAAAAACATGACAAAAAACCCATCCTGAAATTTGTACTTTCGAAATTTGAAAACTTTTTAAAGTTTTTCAACAAAGCATGTTTTTTATTCTCACTCAAAATTTGTGAAATTACAAGTTATTTAAAAAATTTTACACTTTATAGAAAGTCGTTTGCTTTTAGTGAAATAAAAAAAAAAAAATAATAATTTCTTTTTTGTGATAAAAACTAAATTTTGCATTATGGGAGAAACAATTACGCCAGAGCCGCACTGTGTGCCCGGGTAAGTTAGACATAGTTTCCGCTCAAGCCAAACAGTTAAGAGTAACTTGTTAAGCATATTGTAGCTATACGGGACATATTGGTCAATATCGTATGCGCGTGGGTAAAACATTTGGCCGGCAGACGTATAAGCTGTTTGTGGATCCTTGCTGCTATCATTCACCAATACCCATAGCTTCGCCTATACATACAGTAGATGGCAAGGACAATAGGGACATTCCCACAGCTAAACAGCTGCATATGGTGCGTGAACGCGAAAGTTTTGTCGATGCCGTCTACAAGCATCCTTTGATACCGGGCTATGCTGGCTATGTGCCAAATCTACAGAGTCAGGAGGGTAAACGTTATGCGGCAGCGGCTGCAGTAGGCGTGTCAGAGCATGAGGCCATGATGAGATTATATCGCTGTGAAGCTCGCAGCTTACGTCAACGGGATATACTCGAGAGCGGCAATGGTCTCTTTCAGCAGAATGCCTATGAGCGTATGGTGAGTATAACGCATACCAGTGTTGTAAAATTGTGCAAAAGAAACTATGAGTTTTGTACTTCTTTTTCTAGGCGGCACCTAGGTATAATCATGCACCACTTATACCGGTGGCTGGTACATCTAAAGCACTAAAGACTGAGAATTGTACGTACATGCCGGAAAAGGTGCCTTATTCCAAAGTCCCAACACCACCGCACTTTTTGGAGGATGATAATAAGGAAAAATATATTATGAGTGGCTATTCAGCTCATATACCCATGGCTAGAACACGCTGCGGTGAAACCAATCAGGTTCTTACACGTAATGCGCTCTGCCGATTTTCAGATTACATGGGTAGACATAATCGTAATAAATGGTGCTGTAGCGTGGATTTGGCCACACCCGAAGTAAGCTGTGCGCAAGTTGGACACTTTGTCATTTATCAGGACAATAGCGGTTTGATGCCCAGATATGCGGGTCATGTACCCGGAGCGCATTATAAATTTGGTGCCACCTATGGCAAGACGACTTGTAATGCAAAGAAATGGTTGGAAGTACATAGATGTCTGGACGTGCTGCCTGCTGTAGCCAATCTGCAGTACGAAACGCCTCAATGTGGTTATTAATTATTTCTTCCAAAATGTAGTGATATGTAAATGTAATTATTTCTTAAATGTGAGTAGAAATTTTAAGTAAAAAAATTGTCAATGAGATTGCGTAATCTTTAGAAGTTTTCAGCATATTTTAAAATTGATAATATTACTATGCATGGGTAGCTTTAAAAAATGCTTATAACCTCAAAGCAAGATATATGGATATAAATCAAAAAACTTATGATCTTATGCGCGTTATTCTAACGAAGACTCTTGAAACTTAATTATTTGTAATGGTTGTAATATGTACTGCGAGCCAAGTCTATTGTAACCCCTTCACGGCTTAGAGCTCACCCAAAAATCCAATTTTGGATGATGGATTTATGGTGACAATGCTCTTTGGTGAGATGACGTACATACCTATAAGCTTGCTTTTTTTGTTGACGAGTGCTATGCATTCACATAGTAGATGCACTGAAGTCCACTATGCCAATTTTATTAAAGTGGCTGCGGAGCCTACAGTGTCCCGTCAAGAGATCTGTCAGGATCCTCACAGTATTTTTCCCGTGAGTTATCATGAGTTTGAACCTCTTACGGTTGTAGTTAGAGAGGAGGGTTTTTGACTGCTTAAGTCCTGGTATCTGTGCCCAGTGGAGCAGCCTTTTGTTTTCTTCCTCTTTCTTCAGTAGGTCCCTTACCACGTGGTTGCCAATCCCACAGTCTTGAATCTTTAGTCTTCGTTCTTATGTTGATCCAAAAACAGCATGTTGGCAGCTCTATTAAAAAGAAAATGATTTCTCTCTGATATCCAACTCCCAATACTTCCAATTGTTTTTCAAAGCAAAACCTTTGTTAGTTGAACCATATTGTGTTTCGAAACCATGAACCAAAAGTCTTCTACGATTTCTTGTTGTAAATATACTCTACTCCAGAGCGTTAACAGCAAATTAAAGCAAAGCAAGAAAAAAAGAAAGAAAGATCACAAACAAAACAAAACTAAGCAAAAACAAAATGAAATGAGAAGAAAGAAGAACAAAAAATGCTAACAACAACGGTACGTAGCGAACGTGACGAGAAACGTGACCATGACTTGGAACATGCTGCGTTTGACGCGGCAAGGGGGCAACAGCTGCTTGCAGCTCTCTTTTCTTTCGGCGCTCCACTTCTGGGCGAAAAGCAAAACAAACTTGGCTCAGTTCGTTAAAGAGTGTGGCAGGCATGGGCAGAAATAAAGCTCAGCTCAGTTTGACGCTGTCGTTTCAGGCGAGTGAACAGCATTAGCATTATATGTAGATATAATCTTCATGATCTTGGCAATCATAATGATCAACATGATCATGCTCATAGTCATCTTGCTGATCGCGTCAAGCACGTCAAATGTACCAGCACAAAAGTATTTGGGCCAATTCATTTAACGATTTTCAGTGCTACGAGTATCGTATCTTTTTAGTAGTATATACATAGTTACTTTACTATACATAGTATACCTGGACTACATAGTCCATACTTATTTAGTATTAGCAGATCGTGGATTGAAGCGTGCAAAAAACATTAAATTGAAATGTAAAGCCAAGACAAAAAAAAAACAAAAAAAAACCAAGAAAGAACACAAATTTTTTATAAGCAGGGGAGGGCTACTCAAATTGTAGCTGGGGCAACAAGTTTTTTGGGTCAATAAAACTTGGCGTAACTGCAATTAGCATAGAATCGGACAGCTTGGGGAAACAACATCTTTCTAGTTGCAAACTACACTTAGAGAAAAATAAGTGCTAAAAGTGTGGCCTACATTTTATTTCAATGTATATATTGATCTCTTAGATGTTGTTGATTTTTAGAGGTGCTTTTAGGTGCTAGAAATGCCAGCTAGTAGTACTAATCCAGGCACGGATCCAGGATTTGGTCATAGGAGGGGTTTTTCACTTCGAAGTGTATATACATTAGGCTGGATCAATTTTTTTTCGGTATAAAGGCTCTCTAAGCGATTTTGGCCAAGAAACTATGGGTCTAAAATGAATTTCGAGTCGCCCACGTTGTAAAAGTAGATTTTTTTGAAAATATTCAAAAATCGACATTCTATTTACAAGGTCAAAAAAAGTTATTTTTTTTCTAGCCAAATCTGTATTTGGGGGTTTTTGCGGTCTAGGAATCCATTTTTGACATATTTTAATTTTGAGCGCCACCAGAGGGCGCTTTTGTAAATGTTTCTGATTGTTTTCCGTTTGTTTTTCTTGAAAATTGACAAAGTACAACAGAGATGTTACTCCAGCATGGGGCGTTTAGTAGTGCTGGAGAAACATCTCTGTTGGCCAAAATCGACATATAGCTATTTTAAACTTCGAAACATCGATGCATCGATATAGCATCGATGTTTTCTCCAGCACTATTGTAAACTCTTAAAATTTTTTTTTACTATTAATCGATGAGTATCATAATTTTCGTAAAATCGTTGACGCATTTTTTTGGTCATCAACCAAGAAATTTTATTGGGAGATTTACTCTAAAACTACGATCTCTTTTATACTTTTTTAAATACAGATTTTTTTCAGTGTAGTTTCTTAACTCTGTCTAGGTTTAGCCATTACCAAAACGCTTACAAGTTTTTTTTTTTTTCATGCATTGACCAAACCAATGGGCGACCGACCCAGTTTAGTTTTTTTTTTTTTTTCGTTATAAACGTGATCTATTGTTTTGGCATGTTTTGGGGGCGCCAATCTGTAGCGGATGCACTTGAAGCATGTGTAAATTATGACGGCATATATATCATTATCATTAACATTAGCAGTGCCGTTATGCTGATTGCTATTATTATATTAGTCTATTATTATTATTGTTATGGGTTGGTTTGCTACAAAGCTTTGCCCAAATCTTGGCCAAATCTAGACAATAAAGTCACGTTTTCTTTTTATTTTTTCTTCTGAGGCTGACAAATTGGTAAACAAAGGCAACAAACTGAAGACAGAACGCACACATACGCACCAACACACACACACACACATCAGCCAAAAGGTCTTAAAGCCATACACACCCATAGCCCTCTGCATACCCCGCTCCAAGCACCAAAAGTTTGTAATTTGCGCAATGGCTAAAAAATGTTGTTGCGGTTTTTCTTGAAAATAATTCGCTTATCTTTTCATGGCAAAAAAATAAAATTTGCTATTATTGTTATATTATAGATACAAATGTATCTATATATATATGTATGTATGTGTGTGTGTGTTTAGGTACTTTTTGCCAAATGAATTCGCGATAAGCATGTCGAAGTATTACTGATAAGCAGTGCATACACACACACACACACACACACACACTCGTGCGTGCACAACTATTGGGCTTGACAAGTTGGAGTCTGAGAATGCGTGACCAGGACAAATCACGAACAACAACTTGGAAGCATGCACACACAGAAAATATTGCATGACAGCTTGACTTGTATTTTCATTTGTTTGCACAACAAATTTTCTTAGACAGTTTGATTCGCTTAGGATAGCCATAAAAATTAAGTTAAGTGCTTTCTGCTGGACACTAATTGGATAACAACTATAGTATCTATGCAACAAATAAAAGAGCTAAAAGCCTCAACACCTTCTCCCACTATAAATCTTTAATAATAAAAAATTTCCAGTTCCAGATGATGGTTAAGTAAAATGAGTTTTGCTTGATGCAATAGATGCAAACAAATCTCGGCTCATGTTAGCTCATCTCTTCATCTTAGAAGTCCAGGCGAAGTACACTGGTACGTAATACGATATAGGTAGATGGTATTTTGTAGGTTATCTTTATATCAGTTACAGCGAACCCAAAACAAATAAAATATCGTCGAATCGATATCGAAAAAAGTTTGTGACGTTTTTTGAGTTTATGTTATAAAAAAAATATATTTTCGGGCTTTGAGGCTACAGCTCGTTCTAGGATCGCTGAATCCGAGGTCCAAAAAACAACAACACCTTAGCACAGCGCCGTCACTTTTAATTTTGGGGTTATATTAGAAGACGTGGGTGTTTCTGGACCTTGGACTCTTTGTAAACCATAAATCGAAAAAGAATTTTATGCGTTTTTTAGGTTATCTCAGAAACCTGCTGTTTTTAGGACCTCGGATTCGAATTCAGTAGCTAAAAATCTACATGCCACTTTTTTTTTGGTCATAAGAGTAGCGCAAGATTTTTTGAGGTTTTTTTAACATTTTTGAAAAAATAATTTATCTTGAAATTAAAAATGAGCCAAAACCTTGACTATCAGCCCAAACCGAATAATTTTATTCGGATTCTTTTTTGCGTGCTCTGGAAAACGAATTTTTTTGTCGATATTTCCCTTTCGGTTTGGTGGAATTGGGAGCACCATATACATGGAGCACCGAATAAAATATTCTGACTCGTTTTTTGGAGCACGGCCGATACGGCCTTCTTAATTTGTGATTTTGAAAAACGTTAAAGTAAAATTTTTGTGGTTTATTTTAAGAGCAAATTGTTTTCATTGTCGAATAAAAGCATTGCTTTCGAAACCAAAAAAGAAGATTATTCAAGATTAAAGTGAGACTGGGAAAAGACGTAAAGAAAATCTTTTTACAGTTTGAAAACTAAGTATGGCGAGAAAATAAGATATTTTCAATCAGCATTCAAGGAGTACCACACCATTTAAATGAAAGCCCTCGCTTCGTTGGCAGTGATTTCTGGTCGAAATCCGGATCTTTCGACCAACATTTCCAATGGCTAATGACCGGGATTGTCTATTATCTTCCAGCTTAAATTCATGCATTAACACAATCTTGCAAATATCTGGGTCCAACTATTTTTTTTTTAAGTGTACATTGTTGTTGGGCACATCTGCATTTTTGCATAATGTTTAAAAAAGAGTTGGTAGCTGAAAATTAAGATGGATTCTTTCAGCCTATTCCGATTTCACATGAAATTTTGTAAAAACCACAAAAAGGGAGTATTGAATAAATTAAAGTTACTTGAAGTTGAGAACGTAAACATACCAAGTATGTGACAGTAATGCTCTCCTTTCTGACCAGCACGCTTATTTTGAAATACTTTGAGATACCAACCCAAAAACGCATCTTTAGTAACTATGTTACATACAAGCTCGACTTATGTCAGTAATGCTCTCGATTCTGACCAGCACGCTTATTTTGATAAACTTTGAGATACCAACCCAAAAACGCATCTTTAGTAATTATGTTACATACAAGCTCGACTTATGTCAGCTATTGGCACAGTCTTAAACGTTTTTTGCATACCAATATTGGCTAGACCAAAGGCCGTCCAAAGACAAGGCTAAGTGTTTATAAAACGTGCATGGCATGACAGAGCGTTGACTGCATATTATGTCATCTGTTGATGGCGAGCAGAGAGATAGAGAGTGCGAGAGATCTACGCAAATTGTAGCTGACACTGCTCTGGGCCATTGACATGAAGCTGAGCTGGGCAAAGAACCAGAATGCCAAGCGCCAAATGCAAAAAACCAACTAATAGATACATTTGTATCTTTTGTGTATCTGTGTAGCTGTGACTTGTACTAGAGCTTGCTTTTTTGAACTTGATGCGCACTTGAGCTATGTCTGCACAAAATATAAAAAAAAAAAAAACTACAAAAATAAGAAAAAGAAATAGATACAGATACAGATACTATGCATAGAGCACGTAAAAGATACAGCTAGCACCAACGTTCGTGTTCAGCAGGGCGTTGTAAATGCAGACGTAGTAGATACATTTAGTTGTATCTTCTTTAATTTTGTTGTTGCTGTTTTTTTATTTTGACTGTATCTTGTTCTACTTGTTATTAAAAGCTGCGTCTAGTTTGCTGTTATTGTTGTCGCCATTGCCGTTAATTGAAAAACTGTTGGCAAATTGTACGTGTAGATATCATACAAAATGTTTGCAGAACGTTTGTCTTCGTTGTCTTCTGTTCTGCTGTATAATATTGAAAGCATAGTTTTGTTTTTTTTTTTTCTGTATTGCAGTGCAAAAAGATACAATACTACGAGTATAAAGATATCTGATACAAAGATACAACCATATCATATACGATACAACAAAAGATGCAGCAGCAAAAATTAATTAAGTTGGTTTTCTGCTTTTTTTTTTTTTTGTTTTCATTTGTTATTTCTTGGGAAAGACAAGCAGCAAATTCTTTGTGGCACTCTGTAAAGGTGTAAGTGCTAGGTTGTAGCTACCAAGTTCATACTAGGCATAGATTGACTAAAGGCCATGTAGCAGTTGCATTCATGAATAACAAAAAGTAATTAAGCGACTGAATAATAAAAGATAGGCAACTATTTCTTGTTTTTATTTTTGAAGAACAAAAAAAAAAAAAAAATAAGCATTGTTTACTAGTGCCTCGAAACTTTGGGAAAATTTGTTTTTTAATCGTTTTTTTGTTTTTGTGCAATCTTATTTCTGATATTGGCTTTAATTTGTTAGCCATCTACAGTTCCTTTTTTGAAATTTGCGTTCAAAATAATTTGCTGTTCCCACTCTCATTTTTTTCTTACCAAATACACTGCACAAAGTTACCCATGCATTTTAAAAAAATTTCCAAGGGTTTTCTTGAAATCGGCAAGTATTCGTTCTAGCATGAAGTGAGTTTTATCAATATTATCATTTGTATCTGATTAGTGGCTTCAATCTTTGTCTATCACAAATCTTTTACAATGCAACAGCCAATTATTCAAAATATTCGGAATGAGGTCAAATTAAATTTTCAGAGCAATCCTTTGATGTGCCATACATAATTTCAAGAGCGTTCAACATCCAACAAAGCCTTATAGCGAGACGTTTTTGAAAAAAAAATTGAAGATAAGACCATCCACTGATTTCGAGCAATCCTTTACTGTGTCTAATATTTCTTTCAACCGAAAGCCAATCCATTTAGAAGCCAGCAATAGCTATGCACCTATTCACCTTTTAACCGAAATTATTTCAAAGAGATTCTCAAATTAAAAAAACAAACGAAAAATTTTCTTTGGACATGAACTATATACGAATTCGGTTTGAGTTGTCAATGCTATATTTATCTATAACTTTTTAGCTTGAAATTGGCATTAATTGAATCTAAGAATTTTAAAGAATATTCAAAAAATATATTATAGTTAAAAATGCGTACACTCTTAAACCTATTGTGCCAATTTGTTTTAATTCCTCTTGCAACAAAATATGCGGTTTCAAAGCACATACAAAATTCGTTTTAGTGAAACAAACAAACATTCGGTTTCAAAACGAATCCGAAAAAAAATCTTCGGATTCGTTTTTCGGAGCACGACTTATAAGTATTTAAAAATTACTGCTATCCGTTCGTATATCAAAAATTGAATTTTACCTCTAAAGCAGTCCTTCAAAGTGCCAAAAAATAGTTTTAAGAGCGTTAGAGACCCATAAAAGCTTTTCAGAGGTGGATTGTTTAAGATATTTCAAACGAAGCGACATCAAATAGAGACTTCCTGCAGTATGTTGGTGTATTCATTATCTCATTTGACCAAATCCCAACCCTAAAGATATTCACCAAAGCCCCAAAAAATATCTGGAGACCAATTTCTCATTTAAACAAATTGTGACCCCAAAGCAATCCATTGTAGTGCCAGAAGTAGCTTTGAGATTATTGAAAATCCTTTAAAGCGTTCAAGTGTCGTTATTTTTCAGAATATTTTAATTCAAGATAAAATAAAATAGCGCTTTCAGGCAAACCATTAGTAAGCCTAATTTCTCTTTCGAACGAATCCACACATAAAAGCTTTTCAGTTTAAGATATTTCAAGCCATAACATCCAGATATTTCTGGAAAAACATTATTCTGCCTAACGTGTGCTTTAAAGGAATTGCGGCAGAAAAGCAATCCATTGTAGTATCCGAAATGGGTTTGAGATTGATGGAATTCGTTTGAAACATTTGAGCGACTTATTTTTGGAAAGATTCTCGCATCTCATCCAAAGATTTGTAGTAATACGTTATTGTACCCAATATCTTTTTCTACCAGCTTAAAGCAATTGAGTATTGAGTGTATTGAGTCCAATATCTCTTCCAACTAAATTGCGATTTAAAAGCAATCCATCTTAGTGCCAGAAGTAGCTTTGAGGTTATTGGAAATATTTTAAAACAATTTAGTGCCCCTTTTTGTGGCCCTATGCTCCACTAGGAGAGAAGGACGACAGTAGTAGTTGTGCCGCTTTTTTGAAAGTCTTTAAGTAAGAAAAAAATCATTAAGAGATTTCTGGCCATTCGCACAATATCTCTTTCAAGCGAAGCGCAATCTTAAAACAACTCAGCAAAGTCCTAAAAATAGTTTTGAGAGCGTTGGAAACCCATAAAAACTCTTCAGCGATGAAGCTGAAAGACGTTGTCAACGCATGCGCCACCATCCAGAGATTTCTGGCAATCCCATGATGCACCCAATATCTCTTTGAACCGATTCGCAACCTTTAGGATATCCAGAAAAGTTTTGAGAGTATTGGAAATCTCTTAAAGTGTTTAAAGAGATTTTAAATTCAGACAAAATTATTCAGAGATTTCTGGTAATTTCGTGATGCACCCAATATATCTTTGAACCGAGTCGCAACCTTTAAGCTATTCAGAAAAGCTTTGAGAGCATTGGAAATCGCTTAAAGCGTTTAAGGAGATTTAAAATCCAGACACAATTATTTAGAGCTTTCTAGCAATCCCATGATGCACCCAATATCTCTTTGAACCGAGTCGATACCTTTAAGCTCTTCAGAAAAGCTTTGAGGGCATTTGAAATCGCTTAAAGCGTTTAAGGAGATTTTAAATCCAGACAAAATTATTCAGAGATTTCTGGTAATTTCGTGATGCACCCAATATATCTTTGAACCGAGTCGCAACCTTTAAGCTCTTCAGAAAAGCTTTGAGGGCATTGGAAATCGCTTAAAGCGTTTAAGGAGATTTTAAATCCAGACAAAATTATTTAGAGCTTTCTAGCAATCCCATGATGCAACCAATATCTCTTTTAGCCAAGTCGCCATCTTCGGGCTACCTAGAAAAGCTTTGAAAGCAATGGAAATCTCTAAAAGCGTTTAAAGAGATTTTAAGTCCTGACAAAATTATTTAGAGATTTCTAGCAATCCCATGATGCACCCTATATCTCTTCGAACCGAGTCGCGATCTTTAGGCTACCTAGAAAAGCTTTGAGAGCATTGGAAATCTCTTAAAACGTTTAAAGAGATTTTAAATCCGGATAAAATTTTTAGAGCTTTCTAGCAATACCATGATGTACCTAATATCTCTTTGAACCGAGTCGCAACCTTTAGGATATCCAGAAAAGTCTTGAGAGTATTGGAAATCTCTTAATGTATTTTAACGATTTTTAACCCAAGACAAAATTATTTAGAGGTTTCTATAAGCTATTCAGAAAAGCTTTGAGAGCATTGGAAACCCTTAAAGCGTTTAAGATTTTAAGTCCAGACAAAGTTATTTAGAGCTTTCTAGCAGTCCCACGAAGCGAGTTGTGACCATTAGGCTATCCGTAAAAGCTTTGAAAGCATCGAAAATCTCTTAAAGCGTTTAAATCAAAACAAAATTATTATTTCGAGATTTCTAGCAATCCGTAAGTGTACCCAATATCTCTTTCGACTAAACTCCAACCCTTATGCAAACTGTCAAAGTGTCATCAATAGTTTCGTTACGCTGGAAACTAATAAAAGCTTTATCTGTGATGCATGTTTCAAGATATTTTAACCATCAAGAGATTCTTACCTGCATTCCAAATCTTTCAAGGCTTATTTTTTCAAGAAATTTGCATATCGTTTAGAGATTTCTGGCAGTTCTCTGTCTTTTAACCGAATAGCTTTCATAAAGCACTTCGACCACAAAAGCTTTCCAGCAATGGATTATTCTTAAGATTTCTTCAAGAAATATCTTTTCGTAAATGAATGAAAACTTTCATTGACAAGAATGCACAGAATTCTGCTCTTTTGATGAAGCAGATGACCGCAACCGTTTAGACAGTGTTCTTTCAAGAATTTTTCAGTCAAACGATGTCCAACTGTTTGGTCAGAGTAAATGGGTTTCGTCTGCATTGTCTGACGCTACTTATAGACTTTCACCGCAGATCCCTAAGGTTTTACCGCATCAGCATTTTCTCGTGCATTCAGCTAGCGGCATTGCGATTAGTGTTTCCTTATGAAAAACTATCGTTGAGCTGCATGTGTAGACTTGGCTATTGTCTATTACCTGTTTAACATTCATCCATATATGTGTCATTCAATGGCTTTGTGATTCTCACAAAATTCGTAGTATCGTCTAGGTCAAGGCTTACCAAGTAGGTCTTATAGCGCCAAGTCGAAAGACATGCAAAAGTGAAACCATTCCATACTGTAGCCCCGGCGTGCAATCAATGTAAATACTACTGACACCCACTTTGGGAAAGTGGCCAGATTCGAGACGTGACAACAAGCCAGGCTAAATTTGAGCATAATTCAAGCTATTAAAGCTTTAAGCCAATGCACCGTACTTAGCGCAACGGTTTGGATAATTTTCAAGAGCCAACATTTGTCTACAAATAATATATGGCTTATAGTTTTTATTTTCTTTAGTCGCCGACACAGTAACTGCCCCACCTCCCAAGCCAAAGCTGTATGAATGAATGCCTAACGGTTGGTGCGGCAGCTGCATGTTTTTGGCCCACTGTGCTGGGCCAACAAAACGACGTCAAAAAGGTTTTTATGACATTTAGCGAACATTTAGCGTCTTTGAGCAACGGTTAAGGTGTTTAGACATCTCGAACACATGCTAACTGCATTTTATGGATACTTTGTTGGTTTTGTTGCAGTTGTTATCGGAGTCAGTTGGCATGATCGTAAAATTATCATTATGGCCTGGCCATTTGGATTTTCGTGAAAGGTTTTGCATATTAAACGTTTGCTAGTGGCACCGTCAAGTGTTTGCCGAGATTTTCAATGCCTTTCACCCACATGATGTTGGTGTTGCTCGTCATAGTGGTTACACCACGTACTTCCAAGTCTTGTACCAAACATGTTTGACATGGATCGTTGCAGGTGTAGGCCATCAAATTAGCCAGATACCAGATACCAAATTGCCCATAGAAGAAAAATGGCGAAAGGCTTAATTCAGGCTGCTAAAATTAGCATACTCTATCTGCACTTGACCATATGCAAAATATCTTTGAAATTGTTGTAGTTAGATAGATATTATTGTACTCTGTTTTTACTAAGATAAATCGTGTAAAAGCTTTTAAAACTTGAGAGAGTTAAGCTAAATTTACTACTAACTTTTTTTTAGATGTACATTGCTGTTGGGCATTTCTGCATTTCTGCCCCATAATAAGCGAAATTTATGCAATATTGTTAGAACCTTGAATTATGATCAGAGACTTTATGCCAATAGCTGGTATCTGACGTTATGACGGTTAGAAAACAGACTTTACGCCCATTATCATTGTTCATGAAATATTGAACCAATTTCGATCAAATCTCAGACAAAGCTCAAGACTTATAAGTAACACATAAATACATGTTCGAAATTTTTTTTTATTTTTTGAAATATCGCAACCAAATTTATGTCAGTTTTATTTTGTTTTAAATTTAACATTTGTGTGAAGTTTGATTAAAATTGGTTCACTATTTCATATTGCTACCATACAAAATTGAACCAGCTTTCTGCGCAAACAAACCCAAGCACATCTTTGCGTCACCTTGTAGAATTGTGATCAAATTGAAAGGTGGAAAGGAAAAACTTCTAGGTTTTTTCCAATCGATAATTTGTTTCATTCTGTAACTTGGTAGCACTGTAAGTGACAGCTGTGCGAAATTTCGCGTCAAAATATTCATTAATGTTTGAGATACGCTTCGTTTTGTGAGGTGCTACGATAATGCGTCATGGCACTGGTTCTTCGTGAGCATTTCGCCAAAAATTCAACAAATATTGTTCCGCAAGCTGCTTATTCAATTGATTTGGCTCCGTGTGACTTCTGGCTATTCAGTTAACTCAAGAGACTACTCAGGGGACACCGTTTTGACTCGATGGAGATAATAATAGGTGAATCACATAAGGCTCTGAAGGTCATTCCGAAGGAGGACTTGGCCAAGTGTTATGATAACTGAAAAATTCGTTGGCATAAGTGTATTGCAGCGGTAGGGGATTATTTGATTTATTCTGATATTCGCACTTGAAGTAGTTCAATTGAAATTTGGCTTGAATGAGTTTTAGTTATAAAGACTTTTCTTAGCATAATCTAATCGTTGAAATTTCTGTCTGACCTTTTCGAACATATTTCAAAATTACAAATTTTTAGTTTGCTTTTTATAGAATAGAATTTAGCACCACGGTATTCTATACCTGGCGTAAGAGGCCCCTAAAAGATAACTAGTCAGATGCAGGCATACTCACCATCACATTGAGCCTGAGGCACATTTTTAACATCTTAAAGATCTTCCAAAGATCAGTGTATGCGATTGGTTACCGGGTCTGGAGACAACCGCCGGTGTAAAAGGAAAGTCCATAACTAACGAATATTCATACACAAGTGCCAAAAACCTCACCTTTTTTCAAATGCAAAAATATAAGCAACGAATGGGTCTCAGCGATGACATGATCCAGGATCGGAATGCCTGCAGACGAATGCTGAGATCGCATACCCACACCTCAGGAGAAGCATAAGCGAGTCCGAAAAGAGGTAAACAAGGGTTTGGGAGAAGAAGAAGAATCTACCTACCTAACCCCATAGTTTCGAATTTCACAAAATTTTCACGTTTTGTGAGTGCATCAATCAAATTTCACCAAAATGCAACGAAATTATATTTGCAATAGAAGTTGCTGCAAAAATGGATATGAATCGAATAAATTAACACTTAATGCAACAAGACGTGCTTGGCGGTCTTGAGATAGTGTCTAGGGAAGCTTTATGCAAAATGGCGAAAATGCGCATTACTTCACTTTAGTAAAGTCAACATAAAACCTACTTTATAAAGCGTATACAAAGAAAATAAACTTTATAATAACAAAGAATAAAAAAAAGCAAAAAGTTTGTTGTATCTAATTAAGCCAAATATAAATATGTATAACTAACTTTGGGCCGCAAGCTTTGTCAAGATGATTCCCACGCTTTAGAAACAAAATGGCGGCCAAAATCTAAAAGAAAAACAAAAACCTAGAAACAAAAGACTAAACGCCAAATCATGTCACAATCAGATGGCAAATAAATTTCTCGAAAAAAACAAAATGTGAATGCAAATGCAAACTGTATGAAAAACTTTAGTTTTGTATAAAAAGTAACTTAACTTTGCTAGACTCTAATGATCTACTGACGTAGTGTTAGATAAACTGACAGTTTGAGAGACTGACAGTTGGATCATTGGATCGTTTAAACGTTGGACTGTATATATTTATGTTACTGTGTTTATATGACGGCTTTGGCTACTTAGTGTAATAGCATAACCGTTAAAAAGCATTATCATTGTTATATAGAGAGTCAACCCCCCCCTTCTTGGCTGCAGACCCTCTCTCAGTGCACCTTCACCAGCGGCGGAAGTTGTGCGCCAATGGCTTCATTTTAACAAATGGCTACAAAACGTAACAAAAACGCCAAGATAAAGATACTTATTTGTAGTATGTACACTTCTTTTTTTTTTGCTTAATTTTTTGCAGTTATTTGTATTTCTAATGTTTGTTTACCGTTGTGTTGTCCGTCTGAAGTATCTCAATTGTTGTCAATATTTGTTTATTGTTTTGTGGCCTTTTTGTTGTTGTAGTTGTTGTTGTATTTCTTTCTATTTCGCTCCTTTTTTTTTTTGTTGAATGACTCTTATTGTTCGTCATTAGCGCGTTTTGTGAGCGTTTCCTGCGTGTTTCCCAAGTTGCAAATTATTTGAGACGGTACAGCTCGCTCTCTCTCTCTCTCACACTCTTTTTTTGAGTCTTAGACAACTAGTCTGAAGTGTTTTGAAGATTCAAATAATAAAGACAGACTAACGAACTTATAATGCGAAAGATAAAAGCCGTATTGAAGAAGGAAGAATTGCAGACTACCAACACGGAAAAGAAATTTGAAGAATTGGCTGGCGCACTACGAGTACACAGACATAGTCGAATCTATTTGTCTTGTCTTTCTGATCATTTTGGTATAAATGGCGCGGCAGATTGTGTTACCAATCCCGGTGAACTGTTCGGTAGAAGACAAACGAGAATCAGAAGTCACAACTGCATAAGAAGGCGGCATAGAAATCTATGCATTGCTGGAACAACCAATCAGTTGGAGCTACTTGGAGCTATCCGCGTTCTTCTGTTACTCAACCGGACCACAACGTGAACTGTAGTAGACACGTGTTACAAGCATAAAAACCCATAAAACGAAGGCATATCTCGTTTAAAATTCAATTGGTGTATTAAGCTCTTCTAATACACAGACCCTTTGGTTCATGCCGCGAAATTAGAAACTTGGCAAAAAACATACTTAGTTGAAGATTCCTATGCACTGCAGAAGAGTGATAGATTATTTCGATTTTATTAAAATAATCAGCCATGCTCCGGAAAACGAAAATTTTTATTCGGATTCGTTTTTGCGTGCTCCGGAAAACGAATTTTTTTGTCGATAACTTTCCTTTTTATTTTCGATACATTCGTAAATTTACCTAAATATTCCCATAAATTCTCATGTTATGTTAGCGCAAAATTATTTTTGTTTGATAGAAAACAGCTGACATGGTTGCCGCAGCTCTGCATTTCTTTATTCCTATATGTTGTTTACATTTCATTTTCATTAAAATGTTGCTAGTTTTTTATTATTCTATCTTTTAAATTAAATTACACAAAAATATTATTTTAGCAACAATACTTATTTAAATTACACACGACTTAGCTATTTTTGTAATTTCTTTGTGTAAAGGCCCATACGCAGTTTGAAAAATTTCGCACGGAATGACAAAACTTCATAACAAAAATCCCAATCGGGAAATCCCATTTGGGATTTTTTTTTATACCCCATTTGGGATATCCCGTTTGGTTTTTTTTTTTATTATGAAGTTTTGTCATTCCGTGCGAAAATTTTGGAACTGCGTACGGGAACCTTTTCGCACTCATCGGCAACAAAAAAGTTCGGTTTGCAAAACGCATGTTAATTTTTAGGTTGAGTTAAAAAAAAAAATAGCCGTGCTCCGAAAAACCAATCCAAACGATCTACCATACGTACCATACGGTACAGGGTATAAAAAGTCCCAAATGGGATATACCAAAAAAAAATCCCATTTGGGATTTTTTTTTATACCCTGTACAATATGGTACAAAAGGTATATTGTGTTTGTGCAAGCCGAAAATGTTTGTAACTTACAGAAAGAGACGTCGGAGACCCGCCAAAGTTACCTAAAGTATGATCAGAGTGACTAGAGAAGTCGATATACCCATGTCCGTCTGTCTGTCCGTCCGTATGAACGCCTAGATCTCAGAGATGGTAAGAGCTAGAGCAACCAAACTTTCAGATTAGATCCCTTATTAATCCATAGGAGACAAGTTAATTTTATTTTTTTGATATCGGGATTACATTATATAGCTCCCATAGGGGTGTTTCAGAGGACCTCGAAAAAAAGCAAAAGTTTTAGATGGATAATTCGTTTGTTTATGAAGATATCATAACCAAATTTGGCAATCGGAAGTTTTTTAGAGACCCCCAGCATTGTATTAAATTTTATCAAAATCGGTTGACTATATCATATAGCTCCCATAGGAACGATCGGTCAAAAAAACGTTTTTTTTTTACAAAATTTCGTTTGGTTTTGAAGATATCGGAACCAAATTTGGCAGTCGGAAGTTTTTTATAGTTTCCAATCAGTGTACTGAATTTGATCAAAATCGGTTGATATAGTCGTATAGTCCCCATAGGACCGATCGGTCAAAAAAAATTTGTTGGTGAAAAATTCGACTGATTACTGTTTGTTTATGAAAATATCGTATCTTTTGGAGGTTTTAAGCAATATTTCGGACCTAATTGCAATGTGGTGGTACAGGTATCCCAAAGTCGTCTGCGCGCGACTTTAACGTACGCCATGTTTTAAATAAAGTTTTGTCATTCCGCGCGAAATTTTTCGAACTGCGTATGGCCCTTTAAAAAAAAAACTTTCTAGACCGCGTGATTTCAAAACCGTGTAAAAAAAACACCGTGTAAAAAACGAATTGTGTGTACTTTGATTCTTATATAATAGAGTATATGAAAAGCAATAGCCAAAGAGTGCCTAGTTTTATTAAGTGCTCGGTTTTCGCTATAAAAATAGTTGCAGATAAGCCGTTCGTAGGAACTAGAATTTTAAAAATTCCCTTTAAAACGAATAATAAAGATTCTCTGCACTAGCAAATGCCATAAGAGCTTACTTTATGCCGAAAATCCCCGCAACAGGTTCCATTTTTTTTTTTTTTTTATGACTCACAAGCTTTTGATAATTAGAACTGCTGCAAAATTTTTCAATTATTTTTTAGCCTGCAGTGCTAATGTGCTATAGGTACAAAAATTCAAGAGACAATTTATAGTATCTTATCTTATTTCTTTTGTTATTTACCGCACAAAAAACAGCACTAGTTTATATACAATAGTTATAAATACATAAATTGAGACTCAACTGAAAAATGCGCATTTTTACAGGAATACTAAATAAATGTAAAAGCCCTTGTGTGCTCATGTCTAGATACTATTATGGATGAGAACTAAGCGCCTGCTCTTAACTCAACAGCTGCTCTTAAATGGAATTTTGACTGTTTACCTGTATGTATATGGCGTATATAATCAGGTGGAAATTGTATATGATAACGTTTATCAGCTATCGATATAAACATAAACATATACATATATATATATATAAAGCTTTTATTTGCTGACAATCAAATTTATAAATATTTATTTTTTTTTTTTTTCTTTAAACTGACTCATGCGCAATTACTTCATTTATATTCAGATGCAACTGACGTAAAGAATTTATAGCAAGACGTTTTAAAGTGTGACCATTTTTACTAAATTTCAGCATATCGTAAGTGTGACCCTCGCGCTGGGCTTACGCACTGTCGTTAGTCATATTCTATCATGCCTAATATTAATTTATTATAAATCAAATAATCGTATCGCTTATATTTATATAGTATGTATGCATGGGGCCCTACTAAACGATTAGATAACCAAGTTAGCTACTCGAAATAACTTGAGTTTATACAAAAATATTGCTAGCTAGCATTACATAATGCCAGTTTTTAAATATGAATGCTCACGAGTTTGGCAATATGCAAAAATTTCATGTTAATTAACAGCAAAATATTTTTTTCACTATTTAAATTTCAGCTGCTTTAATTTTGGTACGTAATGCTCACTCTAAATAACACTTGTGACATTGATGGATTGACGCGTATCTTGAAAATCTTTGATAAAGTGCGCTTATCGGCTGCCCTAATGCTTTTGTATTGATAGGTAAATAAGCAAATGCTTATCAATAAACTGCAAGTTAACAGAACCTTGACTTATATACTAGAACTATTAAACACTTACCAAAGTGTTCTGTGTATTTGTACTAACCAAAAATCTGCGCAAAAAATTATTGTTTTTTTTTTCTGCTAGCGATGCGAACTATATTTAATTGCAATTTCTACGTCTTGGCATAACAAATCGCGCATATCTCACATTATATACATATATATTATATATGACTGAAAATCTATACAATTGGAGAAAGTGACGCCCATTGGTTCGCTTTGCCATTGTTATGTACTATTGTGGCATACCTTCTCTAGAGAGTTTTAAACTTGCTGCGACATTTTCTTTCTTTCATTTTCATTGACTTTTGACTCGTTCGAAGCATTTGACTGTCACTTTCATTCAAATTGCATTTTCCCTGTGCGTGCGCCCGCACAAAGTTAATAGTTAATAGAAAAAATCCACACCAACAAACTTTGTAGCTACATATCTATTTTTTATCGCATTTTTCATTCAACGTTTTTCACACTGATTGAAAATAAAAGAAAAGATGCCACAATTGTGCTGAATGAATGAACCATGTCTATTGTAGTATGCAACAAATTATGATGAACAAAACCAACTACAACTCCATTTGCAACAACCACAACAACATAAGATGCACATTGTAAAAATGTTAACTAGCACAAAATGTTTTGTAGCAAGCGAACCCAGACCCGCCTGACATGCAACACTCTCATATACAACATGAAAGCCAGCCAGCTAGATCGACAATTTACTGCTCTACAAATGTTCTTGCCAAAACTCGAAAAAATCATATTTAGTTAATTTCTGAACTAACAGTCGTGTTGCGGAAAACGAAAAAAAAAACAAACCGAACCATTTTATTCGAATTCGTTTTTGCGTGCTACCAAATCCGAATTTTTTGCTGTCGCCATCTACTTATAATTCCCTTGCTTATTGTTAGCACAGCTATACATCTTTAGAAGGAAATTATACAAGACCTATTACAAGGGAAATTTTTTCCATATAGGAAGTATGAGCTGTGCTCCGTAAAACGAAAAAACCAAACCGAACAATTTCATTCGGATTCATTTTTGCTTGCTTCGGAAGAATATCTGAACGCTCATTAATAGTCGTGTTCCGGAAAACGAAAAAATAAACAAACCGAACCATTTTATTCGGATTCATTTTTGCGTGCTACCATCTGTCGCCATCTACTCATATTTCCCTTGCTCATTATTAGCACAGCTAAGGAAGGAAATTATACAAGACCTATTACAAGGGAAATTTTTTCCATATATAAAGTATTAGCCGTGCTCCGTAAAACGAATAAAACCAAACCGAACAATTTCATTCGGCTTCATTTTTGCTGCTCCGGAAAATTCATTTTTTTGTCGTTATTTCCCTTTTTAATTTCAATAAATTCGCATATTTCCCTTAGTTTTCCGATAAATTCTCTTGTTGTGATGGAGCGAAATTATTTTTGTTTGAAACATAATAGCCCCATGGTTGCCCCAGCTCTGCAACTATAGTTCTTTATTAGTCTTTATATTAAATAGAATTACACAAAAATATTACTTTAGCAACAATTTTTATTAAAATTAAACACGACTTGACTATTTTTCATACAAGGGAAATTTTCTTTGTGTTACGCGGGAACCCTGTCGCATTAGTCGGTCATGTGTTCGTGTATGAAATGTGTACATACACGAACACAAAAAAAAATCGTTTTGGCTGTGCATGATTTTATGGATACAGTCAGTAGAAAAAATTAAATAATTGTCAATAAATATATAACTTGAAGTTGGCATAAATATAATCTAAGAATATCCCAGAATATTTAAAAAATTATTTCAGTGTAAAATTGGTGCTTTTTTAAACTTGTTTTGCCAATTCGTTTCATTTCCTCTTGCGACAAAACATTCGGTTTTCAGTCATATGAAAAATTCGTTTTGGAGGAATTGGAAGCACCAAACATTCGGTTTCCAAACAAATCCGAATAAAATGTTCGTGTAAAGTAATTGGATTCGTTTTCCGGAGTACGGCCGATTAATATATTTGAAGAAAATTCCAAAAGCTATTTCGAGTAAACACCCATAGCATGCAAAAAATTCGCACGAAATGTCAAGACTTCATATAAAAAAAAACTCCCTAATGGTGGGATATTTTTTCGCACGAAATGTCAAAACTTCATATAAAAAAAAAATCCCACAATTAGGGATTTTGAAGTTTTGACATTTCGTGCGAAAAAATATCCCACCATTAGGGATATTTTTTTTTTTATATGAAGTTTTGACATTTCGTGCGGAATTTTTGCATGCTGCGTATGGGCCTTTAAAGTAAACAATTTTTCACATAAGAAAAATTCTCTAAAAAAATAATAAGGAGCACGTCCGAATATTTAAATATTTTATTTTATTTACTTACTATAACTTTAGTTTAGCAACTAATGAAAGTATACAACCGTGCTCCGAATATTACCAAATGAAAAAGAATAAACTTTATTCGTTTTTGCATGCTTACTATTTCAAATTTTTGCTCTCCATTTTCTCTCAATTTTCACTACTTTTTTCAATAAATTCTCATATTTCTCATCAAAATTGTTGCACTTTAAGACTTTATTGTTGTACAACACATCCATCCCATGCTCCAACAATTAGAAGGTTACGCAATGCACAGGCATATAATTCGTGTCTCTCTGAGAGAGCACAGTTTCAATTTTTGTGTGATCGCTATATGAAATAAAGCACAAATTTTTGATCAAACTTCAAACAATGGAAAAAGGGAAGTCTAATATTAATGCATGCAAGAACATTTTTTTAATGTTTTAAAATATCTTAACCAAATTTATACCAGTTGTATTTTATTTTAGTACAAACATTTGTGTGTAGTTTGATCAAAATCGGTACACTATTTCATATAGCTGCCATACAAAAGTTAAGCCAGTTTTCTGCGCAGACAAACTAGCGCACTTATTTGCAGCACCCTGTTAAATGCATTGCCTTATGGTTCAATTTGCTTTGTTAGCCATGTTTTTTCAGAGAATATCGGAATGGAATATTGAAAAAATCATATATTTTTAAGCAGTTTAGTGAAAATTTTGCTTTGTTTGATTAAAAATCAATTATCGAAAAAACGCAAAAATGTCAAATTTTGATCTCTTTTGCTTTGGTTGGTTTGGTAAGTCAAAACCACTGATGATATGTGCTAACCTGCAATTTTAAATTGTAGTACCTACCAACTTTTCGTTTCTGCACCAACTGCATAAGAAAATCCATGTACTCTACAATATTAATAGCGTATAAATAAACAAAACTCCACACATTGTTGTTGGGAACTTTTCTTTTTTGCATTTTAACTAATTGATACTTTTTTTTTTTTTTTTGCTGTACATTGTTGTAAAGTTGGCTGCACAGGTGTTGCATTTACCTGTGCATTTGGATATTATCTGTATCTGTAGGTGGCACAAGGTGCGCACTGGGATCGACCTGAGTGCCCCCAGACTACAGCTAATTGAAAGAGAGAGTGTGCTATGTAATTACCAAGCAGAAATATGTGCCAATGGGTTAAGGTTGACATGCAAATCGCTGCGGGTACCCCGATAGGGATTTTTTATTACTATACATGGAGCGTTAAAGCAGTTGTCATGGTCGGAATACCAAGTATGAAGTTAATTGGACATAGTTTTTCACATTGTATGTACTGGGGAGTTCTGATCTACTGTGCTTAAGTTCAATGTTCTGGGCTCTCTTTTATTTGAATTAAATGCATTTGATGAGAAGAGTTCTTGAAAATTAAATTATATACAATAAATAATTGTTTTTGAAAATCGTTTTCGAAAAAAAAATACACTCTTACCCTCATTATCTTTATTAAACTTTTTATGATGCAGATGGATGAAACGGATACTCAAATATTTGAGAGAAGAGAAGAATTTTGGCTCTCTACGCATAAGCGACGATTACCACATTGGTTGGATCGATACTAGGCCTACGCCCATATGACCTTAGTCTAAAGAATTAAAATGCGGCATTAGTTTGTATATTGAAGCTTTTTGAGGAATGTGTTTCATGTAGTTGTTCCAAATAGTTGGTGGAAGTGATTGATCGTGACTCCATTGAAAGGATCACATACAAATAATGAAAAATGAGCCTGCAGAACAAATGCGTCTGGAGAGTGGAGCTACTTGACGATGACAGATTGTTACAGCCAGTAAAGAAGAAGACGCACAGGTAGGTATCTGCTCGAGGTTGGAGTTCGCGAACTCATTTAACCCTATTTTAATGCCATTAGTGATCTCCACTGCTCCGAAGACTATATATATTTTACTAATTTTTTCGATATGCTTGCATTGATCTTCCGTGAATATGCTTTGTAAAGGGTCATCAATCTTGAGGTTATTTTTTCAATAGGGTTTTTTTTTTAAATCATGCATTAGTACTGCCAAGTTGCCATGTGTTTTTTATTCAGTTTTCATTGCCCTTTCATTATGGAAAGACTTACACCCGAAAAACGTTTAAAAGAATGTTTTTCGCGCGCTTAGGCCATTTATGGAACCAACTCGGTGAACAATCAGTTTCACGCTCCGGACCGGTGAACTGGCCACCAAGATCGTGTGATATCACACCGTTTAACTTTTTCCTTTGGGGCTACGTGAAGTCTTAAGTGTTTGTGGATAAGCCAGCTACGATTGAAGCATTAGAGGCCAACATTACACGTGATATTCGAACGCGTCATCGAAAGTTGGAACCTTCGCAAGGACGAGGTATAGCGCAGTTGCGGCCAACTTTTAAAAGCGATTATCTTTAAAAAGTGAATGGCAAAAAAGTGTTTTTTCTATTGATAGTAAAGATTTTCCGATTCATTTGAAATTTTTGTGTTTTTTTGCATTTAAAAAAAAAAAAACTCAAGATTGATGACCCTTTAATTAAGCTTTGAATTTCACTTTAGCAACAGTAATCATGACTGCAACTATGCAGCTCCAAGCTAAATCTACTTCACAAGGGCTACACTTATCCGTTAAACCCTAATTATTAATTAAGTTTAAACTCAAATGTTACGGTCGCTAACGTGGTCGGTTACATTTCTGGAGCATTCCCAGTAATCCACTAACCTGCTTTGCTAAAGTTTCAACACACTTGGAACGCATTACGTCAATTTAAAAAAATATAAAACGCTGTATCTCAAATCAATTTTCAATTTATTATCATCATCAATATAATCGCAAGTCATGGATCAATAAAGATATTATTATTGTTATAGATACTTACTGATTACAAAACAACAACAAAATAGTAACTCAAAATCAAATTATTTACTAATTGCAGTTATTATCAATTATGTTTTGTGCAATCAACCCAAGGCAAATTAAAAAAAAAAAGTTAGTTGGGAAACTCAGGCAACTCAGTTCCCCCATAGTTATTTGTATTTGGCCCAGAGGCGTTTAAAGATATTGTAACTATGAGATAATCGTACGTTTTGCATTTGTTTGCGACGACAAAAGAGTTGGTAAGTCTTTCACTTTGATTGACCTGACATCATTTTAGCTTATGGCTATATGAAATTTCTATAAAGTGTAAAAATCATTTTATAATATTACCTGCTAAAGCTAATTAAAGTGGTCGGCCAACGGTAAAACTTGGCTTAATTAATTTCAAAGTGGGCTATACTGCAGCATGCTTTAAATATATATATATAGTAACTTTCAAAAAAAAAAAAACAAATTGCATTGTTGGGATTTCCTAAATGGATGATAGCGAGGGAGACATAATGGCAGCCCTCGTGCGTCTGCACGCAAAGGTTCCACCGTTAAACATTCACTTTTCAACAAACAATACACAAAACTCATTTGAATTTTCAACGAAATTCCATATGTTTTGACCAAAGATTTCATAATCTGCTCAACTTTTATTTTTTTGTGTGTTTTTTTTTTCTTACACCTTGTCCGAATTTTCGAGGTTCATTGTCAGAACTAACAACCAACTTGGGTCCATTTAACTTGGCTCAGTTACGATTACGTTTATGCGATTGCACAGTGGTCCAGTTGGGCTTTTGGTTGTTTTGTTGGGTGGTGAAATTTATGATGCATAATATTTAGTTGGCTATTTAGTTTAGTTTTGGCCTGGTTTAGGGCATTGCTTATGGTTATGGAGCGACTGAAAGCAAAGCGCATTGGGCAAGACCTAAGCCATAGTGCGTTATGTAGTGAAAAGTTGAGGCCATTGCTTCCAAGAAGTGATACGGCAGAGTGAAAAGCTTCCAGGAAGGTCTTAATAGTAATTTGAGCCATATGTGCGCAGCATACACAAACAGAAAACTCTGTGGCTAGATGTTCTTATAGCGCGTTCACACTGCTGTTGCAGGCAAAACTTTTAAGTAGAACGTCACAAGACTGTCTGCAACTAGAAAAATCGTTTAGATAAGTTGCATTAAGAATATTACTTTCGAAAAGCGGGAACTACGCAGTAAAAAGCTAATAGTAATACGAGCCATAGCGCGTGCACACTGCAGTGACAAGAGAGTCGCAAGCAAAAGTTTTAGTAACAGGTCATAAGACTGTCTACAAATAGCATCACTTGGATAGATTTGGTTAAGAATATTGATTTCAAAAAGTGATACGGTCAAGTTAAATGCTTTTGGAAAGTTCTGGTAGTTATATGAGCCATAGCGCATGCACACTGCAGTTGCAAGAGAGTCGCAAGCAAAAGTTTTAGTAACAGGTCCTAAGACTGTCTACAAATAGCATCACTTAGATAAATTTGGTTAAGAATATTGATTTCAAAAAGCGATACGGTCCAGTTAAATGCTTTTAGAAAGTTCTGGTAGTTGTATGAACCATAGCGCATGCACACTGCAGTTGCAAGAGAGCCGCAAGCAAAAGTTTTAGTAACAGGTCCTAAGACTGTCTACAAATAGCATCACTTAGATAAATTTGGTTAAGAATATTGATTTCAAAAAGCGATACGGTCCAGTTAAATGCTTTTAGAAAGTTCTGGTAGTTGTATGAACCATAGCGCATGCATACTGCAGTTGCAAAAGAGTCGCAAGCAAAAGTTTTAGTAACAGGTCCTAAGACTGTCTACAAATAGCATCACTTAGATAGATTCGGTTAAGAATTTTGATTTCAAAAAGCGATACGGTCTAGTAAAATGCTTTTAGAAAGTTCTGGTAGTTATATGAGCCATAGCGCGTGCACACTGCAGTTGCAAGAGAGCCGCAAGCAAAAGTCTACAACTAGCATCACTTAGATAAGTTTGGTTTAGAATATTGCTTTCAAAAAGCGATACGGTCCTGTAAAATGTTTTTCTAGAAAGTTCTGTTAGTAATATAAGCCATAGAGCGTTTACATTTCTGGTTCGCAAGTCTTTCTGCAACTAAAAATGCGCTTTGGTATGGTAAGTTTATATTGGCAATTGCTTTCGAAATCGATACGGTTTAGTGAAAATAATACAGAAAGTTCTGAAAACTTGTTAGAGCTGATTCTATAGGTCTAAACGAAGATTTTCTTCCAAGCTTTTAAATGCTTCTTCCAGAATTTGCTGCTAACGAAAAATTTAACAAAATAGAAAAGTTAGCACCTAACATGGAAGATAAAAAAAGATAAGAGCGGATACAGACAGTGCTGCTAAAGAATATCGGCTATAGAATCTTCTACTGAAGATTTTCAGATAGAAAGTACTTTCGTGAAATAATTAAAACATTTATCTTATTAAATTAAAGAGATACAGATAGCTCCTGTTTCAAGAAGTAAAAGTTTCTTTGGCTAAAATCGGTTCTAGTGGTGAAATTAATCAAATCTCGAGTAAATTTAGTAAAGATTAAAAATACGTCTCGAATTGTAGAGAAATGTAAAAGAAATTGAATTTTGTGTCGCCCCCGTATATTACAAATATTATATTATGAAATAATAAAATCTTTAAGATAAAAAGCATCCTACGGTATTAAAAAGGATGCCTGTCAGACTTTGTCAATTGTTATTATCCCAACCTCTAGAAACCATTTCCACTTAAAGAACACATACATATACAGAGAGATGTGCCTCCAACATAGATGTAGGTTGGCTGCCAAGATCAATAAGCTTTCTTCTGTATGCATCCGGGTACTAGAATCAGAGATATTCCTTAACATGAAACTTGTATGCCTTATTTTTAGTTACCTCTAAGAAAGATGGATTAGTGGTCACTTGTCTGATAGTCAACCCCATCGGCTATACAGTGTGCTTTAATGTGAACCTCCATATATTAGCATAAGTTAAACTACGATATTTCGATACATCGATGTTTTCCAATTAGAAGCAACGAAAACATCAATGATTTTTTCAGCACTTATTTGAACTATTACATTCAATATTACGATAAGCCTCCACATGCAATTCTACATTGCGTCTGGAAGATGCTATTTGGGAAGTGTCTGCCAAGGTCAATGTGTTTTCTTCAAAAGAGATTGCACGTTTACCTTTCGCTATTTGTTAACTCTCACCTGGAAAGGTGCAGCAAGATTACTTTTCTGGCAGCCTCATCGGCTATCAGTGTGCTTTAATGAGCCTTTGAATGGCAACCATTTAAATATTACGTCATGGTATATATGACGCTTTATTACAGACATGGCTTTTAAAGATATTGTTTAGATGTTCTTTCCACTATCCCTGTATATGCATGTGTATTTTATGGCACTTCATGATAACGCCTTTTACTGAGTATTGAGACACGTAGTCAAACGTTTGAAGCTCGATTCATATGAAGACGTTCGGAAAAAGCCACATCTCTAACGCAGTCTTCAGAGATTGCTGGAGCAAGATTCCATTAACAATAGAGCAGCCTTTTGTTCTACAAAAATCTGATTTTCAACTTTTTTGACTGAAACTGAAGAGCCGCTTTGGATAGATGTCAACCAAACAGTAGACGTTTGACGCTGATGATTCAGGTGTGGAATGCTAAGGATAACATTAAGCGCAGCATTTGGGTTGGCTCTTTGCTTTTAGCGCGAAAGGCTGTACTAAAAAAGTTTGTTTCAAAGTGATATCCTAAGAAAAGGCTGACAATCATAATAAGATACCATCTAAAAAGATCTAAAGATTACAGTGTAAGGCCATAACCTTGGCCAGGTTATGAATCCAGTATTGGAGTGAAGATTAGATTTACTTGATTTTTTTTGCAAAATTTTTTATCTTTTTTGATAAATTACAAAAATCACTGATTTGTTTGATGAGTTTTTGAGGTTATATTCACTTGGTAAGCATGTAGCTTGTAACCTCAATGTAAACGCTCTATAAGACTACTTGCCACAAATTCTCCAATTGCGTTTGCGTACTTAACAACAACAACAAATACAGCAACAACTCAACGTCTTTGCGGCATCTGGCAAGGAAGGGTCAACAGTCATTGACCCGGGGCCAACAACGTTTCCAACGATCGAGCGATTTGGGCGACCAACTCACGCGATCTTCAACGACAAATTTCAAGTTTGGCGTACTTTGCCTTTGCCGTTTAACGTTTGAAGTATTTTTGTTTGTTTTTTTTTTTTTTTTTTTTGTTTATTTACGTTTGTTGATCTCTCTCTCCGTCTCTCTCTCTCTCTCTCTCCATATCACCAAATACTCCGCGGACTACTCCATCTCCTAAACCTCTTTACCTTGCCTTTGATCTTTGCTGCGCATAATTACGTTTAACTCTTTGGTCCAATGCGCCCAGAGCTGTTTAGTACTATACTTGTACCGACCGCACCGCCTTGCTGCCCCTTTCCAAGTGATCTTGTCATATTTTTTTCGCTTTAGGGGCTAACAAGCACAAGATATCAGCTATCCCAGCACTTTTCGCTTTGTTAATTATAATAATTATCGTTAGCTTCTTTATGCTTTGCTTCTTTTATTCAATTTACATTTTTCCCAACATTTGTTTTTACACTCCCAAAAAATATACATTTTTTTCTATATTTACAATCATAACTCGACACAGTTTAGCAACTCACAAGTTCGGGTAAGACCAAGTTTTCAATTACTAAGAGCTACTTCTAAGCCTATTTTGACCGGTTTCTGCATTTTACTTTCAATTGCTAACGGCGAAAACTGCCCGCAAAAAAAAACGAGTAAAAAAATTTGCATTTTCGCAGTGTTGTCCACTGGGCACAAGAAAAAGCTAAAAGCGAAATTTTTTATACAAATTCTAACCGGTTTGGAACTCATATATGCAAAACAAAACTTTATAGAAAAAGGAGCGCCAAGAACTTTAATAGACGTTAAGCCAACATAGTTATAAGATCTGTCACCGAGGTATTATCTAATAGAGGTATTCACGTAAGCACTTAACTATTAAGTAGTAGTAGTTCGAAGCCAATAAAAGGAGGATGAACATATTACTCAAAGCACTCAACATATTCATTGCGACCTTCAATGAATGTATTGAATAGTACAAAATGACTCATTATTCAATACGTAACACACGAAGTAGGGAAGTAGGGTTAAGCATAGAAGGAGCAAGCAAGGCCATGATTCAACAATCAAAAGGTTACACAAAGCGCAGCTTAATTATTCGTGTTTCTCTGAGATAGAGAGCACTGGTTCAATTTTGTATGGCAGCTATATGAAATAGTAGATTAATATTGATAAAATGCACACAAATGTGTTGTCGTATAATAATAATTACACTGACTGACTATTTGGTTAGTCGCACCTGGGCGGAGCATTGGGGATCTCTATTAATTACTGTTCGAAGAGAACAGGGATCTACAGTTTATAGCCGAATCCGAACGGCGGTGTCTTGAATTAATACAGACTTTCTTGGGCAAATAGCGTCTTTGAAGTAAAAAAACAAACACAAATAAAGGGTCATCAATCTTGAAGTTTTTATTTTGATAAATCACGCATCAGTACTGTCAAGTTGCCATGTGTTTTTTATTCAGTTTTCATTGCCATTTCATCATGGCAAGACTTACACCCAAACAACGTTTACAAATCGTACAATTATATAACGAAAATTCGCATTCTGTAAAGAATGTTTTTAGGTCATTTTATGGCTTGGGTCATTTTATGGCACCAATTCGGTGAACAATTAATTTCACGCTCCGGACCGCTGAATTGGCCACCAAGATCGTGTGAGATATCACACCCTTAGACTTCTTCCTTTGGGGCTACGTGTAGTCTAAAGTGTTTGTGGATAGCCCAGCTACGATTGAAGCATTACCCGTGTTATTCGCGAGATACCGCCGTTTATGCTCGAATGCGTCATCGAAATTGGAACCTTCGCATGAACGAGCAATAGAGCAGTTGCGGCCAACATTTGAAAGGGACTATCTTTAAAAAGTGAATGGCAAGAATGATTCTTTCTATTGATAATAAAGATTTTCCGATTCATTTGATTAATTTTTGTGTTTTTCTGCATTTAAAAAAAAAAAGAGATTGATGACCCTTTGTATGCTAAAAAAAATTGTTTTTTGAATATCGTGACCAAATTTATGCCAGCTGAGAGAATGATGTTCCTCATACGGACTACAGTTACAGCTACGGAGAATGCTCTGCACTTCCAAAGTCTGGGAAAACACTTCTTCGAAGATCTGCGCTGTCTGGCAAATCTTTTCATAGCGGACCTGTTTTTTTTAAGGAATCCTAAGATAAAGGTAAGATGGGTATAAGGTTGTGCAAGACAAAAATGTGTGTAACATAGAAAAATATGACGTCGAAGACTTCTCAAAAGTTACCTAAAATATGATCAGGTTGCGTGCGTATGAATGCCTAGAACTCAAATATATTCAAACCTAGCGCAACAGAACTTTGGATTTAGACTACATTTTATTTTACCAGACAAAAATTTATTTTGTTCCTTATTGACGTTATTCCTAGCTCCCATAGGATATCATTACCGCATTTGGCATTCGGGAGAGAGAGTTAGTGTTCACCCTGGAACAAATCGGTCGAAAAATTATTTTTCAAGCATAATTCATATTTTTTATAACGATATTGTAACTAACTTCGGCAATTGAAAGTTTTTTGGTAGTTTCTAAACGTTTGGAATTTGATCAAAATTTGTTAGTTATATCATATAGCTTTCACAACATCAATTGGCCAAAAGTAGCTTCTTAGCTAATTTAGTTCAAGTGCTCGAGTAAAGTTATAAAAAATTATATATTCTAAAAAAATGTAACTTTTTTGTTAATGTCGTTATAAATTTCCTTATAATGCGATGGTATAGGGTGTCTTAAAGTCAGCCTTATTTTAAGGTTAAGATTTCTACAAAGCTGGGCTTTATCTTTATGGAAGCAGTGAATCAAAAATTCTTGATTTCAAATAATATATACAAAATGGACAGATTTGGCCAACCAGTATTTTGGAATGTATTTGGAATCCAATAAACTTCTGATGAGTTTTTGGGTTTTACTGCGATTTTACTCAACTACAAATCTTTAAACAAAAAAAAAGCTTGGCGTCAAATTGTCATTCAATCACTGTGGCAGGACTGCGACAGGATTTGGCAGCTTATAAGTTTCACTGCAAACCAGACATTAAAAAAACCATCCATGGTCAATCAATGCGCCGGCTGTCTCATCAACCAGTCCATTACTGTGCTCTCTGCCGCACTGATCTTTCATTAGAGTATAAGTGCCTTAGAATTCTTGAAGCATTTTTCGTTCGTTTCGTTTATTTGGGTCATGGACAGTTGGTTTGCTGTAGTCACAACAGCCGGCTCTGGTCGATAACCGCTTCCCGTTCCCTGTCTGAGTGATCTACAGGTTTTTCGACTTTTACTTGCGGCCTGTAGTTGGCTTTTCAGTTGGCGTCAGTTGGTTCCGTCTTCGGGTTGACTTGTCTTGTCTTGGCTTGGCTTTAACTGACTTGCCTTGGCTGGGCTTTGTCTTGTCTTATACATCATGTTCATTTCTGGACCAAGTGTTTAACCAAATTTTGTTGTTGGCTCTTTTATTGATACTGTCGGTCTGTCTGTCGTGTCTTTCTGTCTGCCTATCTGTTAAGTAAGTTGTAAAAACAGCTGTTGATTTATGCTGATCTTGAACGTATACAAAGTTGGCTGTTGTTGTTGTTGTTGTTAATGTTGTTAGCTGCCTTATTATTGTAAGTCTTTGTTGTTTTTGGGTCGCCTACGTTTTCAGTTGTTGTGTTTATCGAACTTGACATTTGTGGCACACTTCGTGTGGCATTAAATGTTTACTAGACGGATGATAGATATTTTTTGATGTATTAATTTTGTCTGCGATAAGCGTGCTAATGAGACGGACGCTGACGAATTGAGCCGTAATAAAACTATTTGGAGACAGATCTGCAACAGCGAAAGCAACAACAGCAACAACAAATGTTGACCAAGTGTTGGCCAAGAAGCATTCCAGACAAAAGAACTTTCAGATATCTAAGGCAATTATAAAGAAAGCCAAACGAGAAAAAAGAAACAAACTATGAGAACAAGAAAAGCGCACTTAGAGTTCTTTGAAGTTAGTCAGAACTTACTTTTAAATAAAAATTAATTGTTGAAAACATTTTAGAGATGAAAAATTAAAGATAAATATTTTTAAACTGCAGCACAAAATGAGACCAGCTAAGACGTCTAAGCTATTTGTATAAGACATGTAGTTTCTTAGATGACTCTTTTGGAGTGTTCTGCCTTAGATATAAAACTATCTTCAAGATATACATATCTAGCGCATCGAAGGCCAGCTTTTGTTAACAAATTGAATTAAAATAGATATCCATTCTGCTGTCTTACCAAAATCTTAAAGGCCAACCTAGGCTAAGAGTTTTCAAAAATTTCACTTATTTCTAGCCATGACTTTGACTTTGGCAGCTGTGGCCAAGTCAAGCAACCAACCAAGCAACCAAAACCAAGAAAAATTGTTATAAACAATGCCAAGAAAATGTGTTTTTACACACACACACAGCCACAGACTTCACATATGTATGTAGTTGTTGGTAACAAAAAAAAAAAGTAGCTGCTGTTAATTGTTTGTAGCCGGTAAGTTGACCGTGCTACCAAAGCCAAAGTCGTGTACCAGACGTCGCAGCAACAGCGGCAGAGACGCTGCGTCACACAGTGGTCGAATTTGTCAATTTGGGCGGAATTAATAAAATTTTAAGATTCGTATATATATTTATATATTTATAGTGATGTTCAGATGATAGCTGTGTTCATATGCCAGCTACCCTTTAGATTAAGATCGATCACTTAATATTCATAACTAAATTTTCTTTTCTTTAACGCAATCTTGAATTTACTGTGACGTCATATAGTTTATAACCAAAGGCCCAGCAAAACTTTACCAACAATAGCTAATTTGTCAAATTGTAATAAGCGGCTTAGAAGTTTCGAGCGAACAGATGTATATCGAACATATACATACATAACCCTACTTTTAGCTTCGCCTTAATCGACTAAAAACAAAAGTTCTTACTCTGCTGAGTATGATATATTTTAAAAGTTATTTACTAAAATCATATAAATCCAGCATTTTGACCACTGTACGTCGTGATCTTTGTGTTTATCGTTGGCATTGTTGTTGCTGTGCCAATTGCAGGTCAAAAGCTGAACGCTAAGCGCTGAAAGCAGTATGCCCCAAACAACAAAGGCAGCCGCCTAGATTTAGACCCAGATCCAGACCCTAAAGTAGACCCAAAAACATTTTGCGCACTAATTAAGTGAGCCAACTGTGCAAATAGTGGCAAAAAAAAAAAAAACGACTAACAATAAATACGCACATAAAACGTACTTAACAATAAATTTAAATAAAAAATTTAAAAAAAAATGTTAAATAAAAATAAGAAAAAATAACAATAGGAGCATTTTTTTGGTGCTGTACGAACGCTGTAACAGCAAATCATTGGCGTAGGTAAAGGGGTTGATCGATAGGCCCCCCGAGTTTAGTAGTATTTTCTGCTCGAAGTTAAAGCATGCAAGGACATAGGGAGTATATGCTATAGAGAAACATAATCAGCAGTTTTTTTAATTTGATGCAACAATAGAGTACAGTCTTAATCATTGCGAGCGGTAGGGATTGGCATATAAATCCATAGGTTCCAACCAGTTCTACTTTATTGTAGAATATGCTTTTTACCAAATTGAGCAAAACTTTTTTGGTTGCATTACGAATTATTCTTCTTCAGCAACTTACTGCTTATCAATGTATCATTGGTATAACTCGAATTCCAGCACAAATTTTTTTCTTCAATTTATATATTTCTTCTAAACAATTCCTATGCAAATATCTTTTTTAGATGCAATTTCCAGCTTATCGACCAAGTGGAACTTTCCTATAGTGACTTCGCACGGGAGTTATATTCGCAAAATACGCCATGAGTATTTTTTTTTTTCCCCTGTATGGGTTCCTCACAAAGAGGTGGGGCACTACGACCAGAAGATCTTTTGTACCGCACCCAAAAATTACTGCAAAAGACTTTCCGCTTTCCGCATGAATATCAGTAGGTCTTTTGTTGGTATTGATCTAAGATGGAAGGGACTAATCCGTTCCTTTCCCATTTGACAGGCTCTGTCCCATACCAGCGCTGGGCAGTCACAGAGAATATTTCTGATGGTTTCATCGTCCTCAAGACAGAGTCTGCACTCTGAAGATCCCGATAGGCCAATTTTCTGTAGTCGATATCTAACAGTGTGGTGGCCAGATAGGTATGCTACCAGGAGTTTTAAGTCCGCTCTGCCAAGACCTTTTGTCTTGATTATATCCAGAGGTTTGACAAGCTCTTTTGATTGACGCAGCCCCGGTAAGGAGTTCCAGTATCTCCTATGTTCTCCTGCAGCCCATTTGTTTACCATGGTCTTAATTGTGGACCAACCAATACCACAGAAAGGCGCAGGGGATGTAGTCAGGGTGGAGGCACCCTGTCGTGCTAGATCGTCAGCGATCGTGTTACCATGCACTACTGAATGTCCAGGTACCTAACACACCACGACTCTGTTCCGGGAGGACAGAAGTTGGAGATAATTATGGCATTCTTTAACCATCCTAGAGGAAATGCTCCATGATGATAATGCCCTAATAGCAGCTTGGCTATCTAAGTAAATACAGATGTTTGCTCCCCTAGTTCCCTTGTGAAGGATACTGTGGGCGCAGATCTCTATGGCATGAATCTCTGCTTGAAAGACGCTGGGCCAGATGTCCATTGCAGTAGAGATTCTGGTGTTAGGTCCAACGACTCCAACATCTACACCCTGCTCAGTTTTGGACCCATCCGTGAACCATTGTTGCCACCGGAGGTTTCCGCAGAGACTGCCATCAGCCCAAGTCTCCCGACTTGGGAGAAGAGATATAAATTTCTTGTTGTGAAATAATTCGGTGATCATAAGATCCGATCTAGAGCAGATTGATACCTCAGGAAGGGGAATGTGCGCCATGAGTAAGTAGATCATAAAATTGGTTTCTTTGAAAAAATCGTAATTTGGAAAAATGCGTTGTACTATATGGAAGTTATTTAGGGCAACACTAAAAAATTACTATTGGGTTGAGCTTGCTTAAGAAGATTTCTGAAGCGTTAGAGTAAAAATAAACCACTTCGAATAGAAATTTAAAATTTTTCCATGTTCAAGACTGCATTACAAGTCGGCTAAAGAACTTTAATTGTCTTTGCTTGAAAAAACGATTTAGATGTAGTTGAAGCAATTAATAGCTTAAGAGCTATGATTGCTAAAAAAACGTAGTTTTTTTTTTTCAATTTAACTGATATTGGTGCTAATGCTGCAGTTCAAAGTGCAGTTCTGTGTGATTATGAACAATCCACCTGAACTTGTGCTTCATATATATTGAAAAAAGATATACTTGTCACAAATAACGTATTTCAAAAGAAATTTCACTTTAGTTCAGGCATAGCTAATACGAAACTGTCAAAGCCTTTATCAGCTCATCAAAGCTGTCATGCTATAAAAAATCGTGTTGTTTATGAGGTAATTGTTAGGACTTTAAAAAGTGTATGATTCGTAGACGTGATATTACACCCCATAAATAAAAAATCACAAAAATTAAAGTTATGCATTACAAAGTTGCGAGAGAATTGGGAATCAGAGCTGATGAATTTTAACTCTCAATGGGTTAATCACAAAATTCCCAAAATTTCGAAGGTTTTTTAAATAAAACATAGTTTTGACTTGTTTTTAATAAAAATAAAAGAAGAGATCTTGCGAAGAAGCATAAATTCATTTTTAAAGACACCACAATTTGAAACCATGCAGCTATCATATTTGTGCCAAGTTGTAGACTCTTGGGGCTTTTATAAAACAATTACTAAGAAAGATCAAAAACTTTGCGCATAAAGCAAACAATACATGAGTTTTGTTCGTCAAAAATTCGAACCAAAAAATTAGTTTAAAAAAATGTAATACAGTCAAGGCGGTGCCCGACAGTGTAATACCCTGTACCTTTATTCTCGAAAAAAGTTTTATTCCTGCATATTCCTTCTAAGAACTTTCCAATTGGAACATTTTTTTTGTTGGTGCAAAACGATAGTTCCGCAAATTTTAACCGATTTTGATGAAAATCGAAATTTTCTTTAAAGAAGTTATTTAAAGTATATGGGGTAAGTTTTAAGGGGATAAGTTGAGGGGTGTGAGAGAAAACACGGTAAATCGATTGCGGTGGGTGGGGGGCCCGCATTGATAAAATTTGGATGTGGATTTGTTTATTAGAGCCACATGAATCAGCATAGCAAAATTGGTGATTCTAGTCCATATGTTACTATCATTACGCAGAGTCAAATATTGACGCAGTTTATAGGCAAGGGGTGGTGAAATTTTTACATTTTAGACTATAACTTTTGTTGTATTTGTCCGATTTTGTTTTTGACACACAGATGCATGTAACCACAACGAATCGCTCTGTCAAGTTTCAGATTGAAATATCAAACAGTGTAGCTAAAAACCGCGAAACTCTGCTACGGGGAAACGGGGAAAGATATGGACATGATTCAACCTGATCTTCTCAGGAAATATGCGCATCAGCTGGTAAAGTTTCGTATCTCTAGCTCTTATAGTCTCCGAGATCTACGTGTTCATACAGACGGACAGACGGACATGGCTCAATCGCTACCCGAGGTTATGATAAGCATTTTGGTATAAAGGACTTGGGGTCTGCCACGCCTCCTTCTTGCCGTTACATACATTGCACAAATCTAGTATACCCTTTGTACCTATAGGTACAGGGTATAAAAATCTGTAAATGTCAAAAATTTAGAAATACTTCTGCCTTAAGTATGTTCTAATTTCAGCTAAATTTCAAATGCACAAAAAAGCAGACCCAAGAACTGCTTAATATTTTCTTAGGGAACCCCTAATGAAAAGTCTAACTACGCCCCTGCGTCAAATCAGTCAATGGAACGTCACGGCACAAGAACAAACCGTAACTGCAGCAGCGTGAGCGGCAGAGCGGCAGCAGCGGATTAACAGCAGTAAAAGCGTTAGGCGCAGCGGCAGCGCTGCCTGCGCGCAAGTTCAATGCACAGCAGCAATTGCAGCAGCAGCGCTGTAACAACAAATGCGGCTCAAAGGCACATGCGCAGCATTACTACAACAACAACAACAACAGCTGTTGGCAGCAGCTCGTAAATAATAAATAATATTTATACTTGTTATAATAAAACTCACCTCGTCGGTCTTTTGCTGCATTTTGTTAATAATTATTGTTTTTGTGATTTTCTTATATTTTTTTTGGTTTATTTCGACTGCAAAATATTTATAATTAGAACGCACTGCAAGTAACAACAAAAACAAAAAAGCAAAAAAAAAGCAATGTAAACAAAGTAAACAGTAAACACTTTCACTATGCCAAAGAGTAGCACAAAATAAAACAGAACAAACGTTTAAAGTCGAGCGTATGAAAAAATATGAAAAAGCAATTATATTACATTTATTGTTCTCTCTTTACGCTGTTTTATTATAATTTTCCTTTCTTACGTTCGTTACGCGCGCGCACTCTGGCCAACAACAAAACCGACAATAAACAAACGCGAGCTGGAGCAGCAAACACGTCCAACTGCTTTGACAAAAAAAAACTTATTGAGTTGGAGTCGCTGTCGACGCAAGCGCTGAAGCCAAAGCTGTCTGGCGGCAGCGTTCAAAAAAAAGCACTAACGCGTTATCGCTCGTTTTGAGTGTTCACTCACGCAGTCAAGTTTTAAAGCAAATAAAATGATAATTATGCTATAAACTTATTAACACTTTTAATGCTAATTGGCTGAAGCTTTTGTTAAGTTATTTGTGCATTTAACTCAACAATAAATTGTAATATAAAAGCTACTTTGCGGCAGCGTTTAAAAAAGCAATAAAGCGTAAATTTATCGCTGCATTTGAGTTTCACTCACGAGCAAGTATGCGCGATAGGCATGAGGCTAATCGACCAGACGATGTGTGCTATCGGAAATGGTGCGTTGCGATGTGTGTTAGCCGTTGCGCTTAGTTCGAATTCTAATACCGAATACCAATGTCAGTTAAGTTCAAAAATATTGCAATTAAAGAAAACAAAAAGTTAATATTATTATAACATAAACTAATAACTAAAGTAAAAGGGCAAATACTAACACATATAGGCAAACAAAATTCATTCAAATTAATTTTATTTTTTTTTTCATAAATTACAAGTGTCCGGCTGAATAATACTCTCTCTCATTTAGGCAAAAAAAAACTAGACTTGTTATTATTGATTCATTTCTTGTATTTATTTATTATTATTGTTTGTTTATTTGCTGTTCTGGCATTAACACATTGAATGAAAATGACCCAAGATTTGACAAAAAAATGTTATATCTAAATAAAAAATAAGTAAACACTTTCCGATTTACATTTTAGTGGCTGTTTACCATAATAAGTTTAAGTTTAACAATTTGCTTTATTTTTATAATATGAGTTTTGCTTTGAGCTAGCCATTAAAAATGATAGAGTTAGATGTAAAAATGTTTTCAGCTGAGACAGGAATATTTTTTTTGGTTATGAATTACAACTTAAGGTGTATTGTCGTTGTGTAGTCAAGGAAAGTTAATTAAAAAACCTTGGTCCAAAGAAAAAATTTTATTTTATTTTTTTTTTATGTATATTTTTATTGTCAATCAACCTATACAGATCAGGTAATTATACAATATTGATGAAAATAATTAATCGCCCAAAGAAAAAAAAAAATTTTTTTTTAATAAATTTACAGAGAAAAAAAAATTAGTTCATTGATTTTTAAATTAAATTTTCTTGTTGCTCGAGATATAAGTTTATTGATCATGTCAATATTAACTTTTATATGTAAATATTTTGTTGGATAATAACAAGGGAGTTTTAATATCATCTTTAATATTTTTTTTTTGCGCTGTTTGCAGTTTTTTTTAATGAGTTTTGGGACTGCCCCCCCATACTTCAGAGCCATATAACATAAACGGTAAAAAATTGTTTTATAGATAATAAGCTTGTTGTCCATTGAAAGTTTAGATTTGCGGTTAATGATTGCATATAAAATTCGTATTGTAATATTGATTTTGTTTAATGTTAGGCTGATATGATTACTGAAAATAAGTTTTTTATCCAAAATAATGCCCATATATCACACAGAGTTTTCCCATTTTGTATAAGAGTTGTTAAGACGAAGCTCATCAATAGGCAAAAAACATGGTTTGTTTTTGCTCGAAAATAAATACGCTTTTGTTTTTGTTGGGTTAACCTAAATTTTCCGCTTGTAAAAATATGATGAAATGGAGTCCAATGAATTTTGTATTTGTAGTATATTATGTATTTCCGTGCATGTATCACCAGTACTTTAAAGAGCTGTGTCATCCGCAAAAATTAGAGTATTGCAATTTTCAAGTAATGAAATATCGTGAGTGTATAAATTGTACAAAATAAGGCCGAGAACTGATCCCTGACAAGTTTTTTTTTTGAGTTTACCATAATTAATCTTAGAAATATTTTATTGAATTTTACGTTTCCTTACTTCTCCCAACAGTTTTTTTTTCCAATTCATCTTTAAAATTAATTTACGCAACTAACACTTTTTCAACTTTTTGGTGCAGTAGGGACAATATTAATAATAACAATAATATTATTTTTTTTCAATTTGCTAATTTTAATTGTTTATTTTTTTTGCAAGACCGGCATATTACGTGGGTTTGCACTACGTACCACAGGAAATGAAGGAAGCAAGCAGGTGTTTTATTTTTTTAACCGAGTCATATCCTACCCTAAACCAGCTGACACTAGTCGAGGCACTGCGGGCATTGCCGCAGAATTCCTTAAATGTTGCACCAATTACGAGGCAGGTTGGTTACAAGTTTTATAACTCAGTCATAGTAATAATCACAATATGTTACTTAATTGTAAAGCTGAAAAGGGGTTAACTTAAAAAAATGCCCATCACATAGATACTACTAGATACCTACATTATGTGCATTATCATAATATTAATTTAATTTAATTTTTTTTTATAATTATTAAACACAAAAATACTTAATTTTTGTACGATAAGCTGTTATACCAAATATTGGTATTAAAATGCAAGCTTGCCTATCGATAGCTGTGGTATTTTGTTGTTATCGCCCACACAGTTGACTGTTGCCATAACGACAATTTTTAATTTGTCAACAAATGTTTGTTTTTAGTAAAAAAGTAAATAAAGCATGTTTAAGACAAGTGCAGCAAAACGCACGGGCATTTATCGCGTTAGCGGCAATATGTCCGACTTTCGAATGTGCTTGAAATTAAAAAACATAAGCGAGTGGCTGCCGGTGCCCAAATTCGAGTATGCAGGCAGACCTGATATTGTGCTGGACAGCAGCAGCACTTACAGCCCAAGCTACACTGCTGGGGGCAGCACTAGCGCTGGCAGCTGTGCCACCTTCGACATATACATACCACAAAGTGATGAGTACGGCTGCTATAATGGCTACTATAACTACTATAATCCCAGCAATGAGTTTCACTGGTGCAGCGCTGGCAGCCTGAATAGTTCCAGGGGCAGTAATCAAACAAAGTCCAAATTTATGACCAGCAGTCCAAAAGAAAAACAAGCCCAGGATAGCCCCAAAAGCGCCCATACCATTAACAGCGCTAGAAGCAACCATTTTCCCGCCATAGAGGATGGCTATGCCAGCGCAGAGCAGCACAGTGGGCGCAACAGCAAGACGTACAGCATGCATGCAGATAGCCTGCAGAGTAGTCCAACAGCGTTTAGTTACACCAATATGACTGCGCTTAGTCAATTACCCAGCGATTCGTTTTACCAGCGTAACAAGGAGCTGTGCAATGGCGGCATAGCTAATATACAAATTGGCTGGCAACAAAAACACTTTAGTCGCACGGAACTGGAGCGCTACAGTGAGCTCAGCAATTGTGGCACCAAACTGCAGCGTCGCTATCATCGCTGGGCGAATGACATGGTGATGTTGCAGGAACGCTATATGGCAGAGCAGTTGCTGCATATTGAACAGGTGCGCATACGACGTCGTCCACGTCTGCGTAAGTCCAAGTCCAAGCAGCGCAACAAGTCGGAGGCAAGCATGAACTCCTTTGCCGAGAGCGCAAATGTTTCCTCGCTGCCCATGTCCGAATTTAGTCTGGCAGAAGATCCCAATTTTGCATCGCGCACCTGTTTAATACATACCGTGTTGAATGCGGATGATGAACAATTGTCGCCAGAGGCGCTAGAATGGCGTCAGGCTGGTTTTCAGGTAATGTATGTTTATGCGGATTTGGAGCCGGACACATTGTTGGTAACACTGCGCTTTTCGCAAGAACAAAGCTTGCTTTATGTCTATCCGGATTTTAGCTGTAGCGTCGATGATATGGACTATATAGTAGAGATTAACAAAGACTATCGGCAGCTGTTTGCTTATGGATTTCAGAATGTAACGCCGCTGCAGCCAATCGAAGAGGAAGAGGAGTCTAATTCAACACTAAGTGGCTTAAGAAAGCTGAAGAAAACTCATGCGCAGCCGGAGCAACTGCCCAGCGATGTTAGCACGGACCAGCTTGTAGGCTACTATCAGCGTCAACGTGCCAAGGCCGAGGAGCTGCGTTCGCTAAGTCAATTTGAGCTGCCGCCCAAGCGCATGCAACGTGTGACGCTGCTGCTGCAACTGCAGCAGGGCCAGCACTTTGAATATCCCAACATACATGTGCGTTACTATGTGTGTCCGCCGCCTTATACCATACTGGAGCCGGCGCTGCTTAATGATCCCTTTCCGTTGCGTGGCTCCACGCATACATGTCTGGATGCAGGCGATGCGCGTGTGGCACATTTTGCGCACTGCTGGCAGCTAACGCTGCTCTGCGAGGAGCAATACGATGTCAATGCCTTGCTGCATATTTACTTTGAGGTCATCTCTATAGACAGCTGGGAGCGCGAACGTTGTGAGGGTTATGCACACTTTGCCTGCTCCTTGCTGGATCCACTGCCAGCAGCTAGCCGCTGCCTGAAGCTGCAGTGTATGCGTCCAAAGGGCAATTGGTTGGATGCACTTAATCGTTACTTTATAGGCGGCCGACAGCTTTTTGATTTTGTGGGCTTCTTTAGTGGGCAACGTGCAGGCAGTGAACTGTGCAATCGCTTACAAACCCAGCCAGCGACGGCTATGTGCACCACGGGCACGCTGTTGTTCAGTGCACAGAAGCTGCAGCAGAGCCAGCCAGAGGAGCAGCTGTTGGGAATTGGCGCCAGGAGCAAAATGAGCCAGGATAGTAAACAGGCTGGCAAGTTTCCGGGCAGATCTACGCTGGAGGAAGTGATAGCATCATATGTGGATGCACGAGAGCGAGTCAGGACGCTGCTGGCCTAATGCCAAACCAAGGCTGTATAACTTTTTTATGTGCTGAAAACTTTTGCAAACTTTTATAGCATACTTTTGGGCGGGAATAAAAACTACTTGGTGGACAACTTTTTTTAACTAATAATAAATTATAATATTATATAAATAAGTTTGTTAATGAATGGACAATTTTTTTTTACCTGATAATTAATTTTAAAATAAATATAAAATTCTTTGATATATACCTATATATATGCATATTTTCTTTTATATGCTATAATGCAAATAATCAAAAATAAGTACATTTTTATGAATCGCAGTCTTCTAATTTGTGATCGCCAATCCAGCCTGATTAGCTGGAGATATCTTAAATGCTCTATAAAATATAAACTGAATTATAAAAAACTACAACTTTTTTATATGTTCTATAATGCAAATAATCAAGTAGTCTCATTTTTGATCGAATTTGTTTTGCAAGAACTTTTAATTACGCTAACGAACATTCTACGGTGGAAAAAAATTAAATTTTAAATTTTTTAATTACAAAAGCAATTTTTAGGTTAGTACAGCAAATATTCCCTCCAAATAAGTATCCTCAGGGCAATTTCCTGTTTTTGTTTTTAAGGAAAATAAAAACAAACTTCCTCTTACTTAAGTTCTTTTAGCCGTTTCGAATTTTTATACCCTGTACCGTATGGTACAAAGGGTATATTAAGTTCGTGCAAGCCGAAAATACATGTAACATACAGAAGGAAACGTCGGTGACCCCTCAAAGTTGCCTAAAGTATGATCAGGGTGACTAGAGAAATCGATATACTCATGTCCGTCTGTCCGTCTGTTTGTATGAACGCCTAGATCCAGAGATGGTAAGAGCTAGAGCGACCAAATTTTCAGATTAGTTGCGTAATTATATCAGGGGAGATAAGTTTATTTTACTTTTTCGATATCGGGGATATATTATATAGCTCGCATAGGGGTGTTTTAGAGGACCTCGAAAAAAAAAGTTTTAGATGGATAATTCGTTTGTTTATGAAGATATCATAACCAAATTTGGCACTCCCAAACACTGTGCCAAATAAGATCAAAATCCGTTGACTATATCATATAGCTCCCATGGGGCATATCGGTCAAGAAAACGCGTTTTGCACAAAATTCGTTGTGTTTCGTTTGTTTATGAAGTTATCATTACCAAATTCGGCAATTGGAAGTTTATTAGGGTGCTTAAGCACTGTTATAAATTTGACCAAAATCCGTTGACTATATCATATAGCTCCCATAGGAACGATCGGTCAAAAAAACCATTTTTGGTTCAAAATTCGTCTGTTTTTGGTTGTTTATGAAGGAATCGTAACCTAATTTGGTGTTCTTAAGCAATATACCGGACTTTATTGCAAGCAGTGGTACAGGGTATCCCAAAGTCATCCGCGACCGACTTTAACGTACGTCATCTTTTTTTTGTAGAAGCTGATTGAAATACTTAAGGAACATATTTAAAAAAAAAAAGATTAAATTTCATATTTTTTTTTAGGAAATGGATTGGTTAAAAAAAAATGGAATATCTAAGAGCTTTAGATTAACAACAAAAAATTGGTTCAAAAATATTCAGTAGCTTAGTCACAATTAGAACGAAAAATACCTTTTTTTAAATTAAGCCGCAACGCTTTAAGTTTCAAAACGGAAATTTTGCGAAAACTTTTTTTTACCATATGAATGGAACTGCACCATCCAGCTAGACCCTTTCTAAATTATTTTAATTCAAATTTTTATTATTTTTTTTAGTACACGAGCTATAGCTTGTCAAAGAAAAATCGATCTGAATATTATTTCATCGATAAATTAATAAAAACTCGGAACTGTGGTAAAAATTAGCTAGTAGCTTATAACATATTTAAAAACCGTCAAAATCGAAGAGTTCATTTTCAAAATTGATTTCTCTTACTTATTTAGGCCCCTATCTATCAAAATAAAATTTAAAAATAATAGATAATATGTGCCTATGAGCACCTTTACATTGGCTGAATAGATTTTTTAGACTTGTTTTTGACTTTGGAAGGGTTATTGAGTTGGCTATATAAATATTTTGTTTTTATTTCATGTAAATATTTGCGTAACCTTGCTTCGTGACAAAAAAAAGTTATCAATTTTTTTAAGTGTATTTGCGTTTGTGTTGGTAAATGTTTTTTTTTTTTTTTTTTGTATGAGCTGAACATGACTGAGCTGCAAGCTTTTAATTAGATACACTAAATCTTATGCCCATTGCACAATGGGCCAGATGCACAAATTTTTGGTATAAATTTAATGATTAATATGACAATAATAAATAAAATTTGCTTAAATTTAATGAAAAATTTTTTACTTAAGGCTAGCCACTGGAAATTAGTCAGACATTAGATATTTGTAACAGTTGTTAACTTTTTGTAATTAATTTATTATTTTATTGATTTTTTTTAACAAATTTTAACATGATATTGATCAAGAAAATATGACCTAAAAAAACATTTACTTAAATAAAAACGCGTTAAACTTTTTAACTGATCCAATATGCGGCAGTTTTTATGATCACCTTAATCTCTAGGTTCAGGGTATTATATAAATGACAAAGTACTAGATCTGTCTAGATTATTTTTCTAACAAAATCTACGCATAACGAGCAGTTAAGATTAAAAATTAATATAAAAATTAAACTTTAAATTTTAACCATTGTGCATTGACAATAAAATTCTAGACAGCATTTTGCCAGAACTAACCGGTTAGAAAACTATCCATCCGCCCATGACAGATGCTGTGACAGACAAAAATAACTCCCATTCAAATGTTATACTATATCTACGTATGGAATATAAATATATAAAATGTATAATATATTTTCCGTTTGCATACTATATTACGGTTCTGTTAAATATTTGTACAGATGTCGTGCCTATAAGCAAATGCTTATAACATAATGAGAAATCATCCATTAAGTCACAATTTACAGAGCGTAGTAAATTAATGAGGCAACAACGAAGTTGAAATGCTCTTTATTAAAAAAAAATATCTCATTGTCTATTTTAAGCACAAACTCCACAATTTTGAATTTCTTTTATAGATATTAGCTTTGTTCGAATCGTACATCACAAGTTAATTTCAAGATTAATATTAAGTTAAATATAATTAAAAGTATTAATATTTCAGCTGTAGAGAAATGTCTAGTTCAGGGGGCCCAGGCCCATAGCTCATCTGGCTCTTTTTGTTTTTGTAATGGCTCTTAGGCATAGGCCCTAACTGTATATCCATCAATGCCAATGCAAATTACAATAACAATTTCGCGAGTTCTCTCTCTTACTCTCTGCGCTCATGAGCAAAGAAACAACACTTGCGTATATTTGTTGTTGGTCCACTGATTTTCACTGTAACTTTGTTGCGTTTGGGCCACCCCTGGTCTAATCTTTTACTAATTACTATTATAGTAACTAGCTTTAGGCGCTTTTATTTTTATATTTTACATTAAATTATTATATTCTTATTACTTTAAAACAAAAACAAAAGATGGCGTACGTTAAAGTCGGTTGCGGACGACTTTGGAAGACTCTGTACCAAGATATTGCAATCAAATCCGGTATATTGCATCAGAACACTAAAAGATATTTATTTGCCAAATTTTGTTACGATATCTTCATAAACAAACTTCTCTAAAACACATCTATGGGAGCTATACAATGTTATCCCGATATTAAAAAAATAACATGAACTTGTCTCCTATAGAATAACAAGGGATCAAATCTGAAAGTGTTGGTTGCTCTAGCTCTTACCATCTCTCTCAACTAGGCGGACGACTTCTCTAGTCATATAAAAAACAAAAAAAAAGTTACTTTATAAAAAATTTTATTGCTTAAAGGCGTATACGCAGAATGCAAAAAAATTTCGCACGGAATGCCAAAACCACATAAAAAAAATCCCTTTTGGGTTTTTTTAATATGGTTTTGTCATTCCGTGCGACTTTAAAAAAAAAGTCCCATTTGGGATTTATTTTTTTTTAATATGGTTTTGTCATTCCTGTCGAAATTTTTTCGCATTCTGCGTATAGGCCTTAAAAACACAAAAAAAATGTATCCTACCAAAATTAAACGAAATCGACTCTACGCAGTTCGAAAAATTTCGCGCAGCGTGACAAAACTTCATATAAAAAAAAATCGCATTTGGGACTTTTTTGTATATGAAGTTTCGTCATCCCGCGCGAAACTTTTCGAACTGCGTATAGGCCCTTAGTAGACAAAATCAATTAAATAAAGACTTGATAGGGATTTATAACCTTAAATTCGAGTTATAGTGGATCCCTAGCGGAGTTCTTGCAAGGAGTAAGACAAATAATTTCTTTCTCCGAAATTAATCGAAATCGACTCTCAGAAGAGAAAAAATACTTAAAAAAGAGTTAAAGAAGATTAATAATCTACAATTCAAGTTATAGTGCTTCCCGAGTGGGCTCTTTGTAGCGAGCTAGGCAAAATAGCCCTTCTTCCGAAATGAACTGACATTGACGTCAACAAAACAAAATCTTTATGGAAAAGAGTTATGAAAATAAATAACATTAAACTCAAGTTATGGGGGATGTCGAGCGGACTTTTGTAGCGAGTTAGACAAATAACACTAGTTTACACGAAAAATGAACCTTCGTAAAAAAGTGTATTTTAGGGTAATTTGGGGTTTTTTTTCCTTAAGAACTGTTTTCGAGATTTTTTTGAACAACATGTTTTTGGGAACTTTTTTCAGTTAAGGGGTCTACGCAGTTCGAAAAATTTCGCGCGGAATGACAAAACTTCATATAAAAAAAAAATCCCATTTGGGATATCCCTTCGTTCCAGCTCAACCCTAGAGATCTTCTCCTGGTGGTACGCGGTCTTCCAACTATGCGCCCTGCTTGTTGAAAAAGCAAACTGAAAATTTGTAATTTTGAAAAATGGTTGAAAATTACACTTTTTATCGACTTTTGTTGCTTGTAACTCTAATAACACTAGTTTACAGCAAAATGTATCCTCAACATGTTTTAATTGTTTCCGTAGTAAAATGGCACGCTTAATCCGAAAATGAAGTGCAAAAATTTTTTCATGGAACGGATTCGAGATATTTCGAAAAATCCACTTTTGAAACTAAAAAAAAACTTTGGTTGTACTAAACTGATTTTGATTATTTGTTTGCCAAAGCGTAGATAATTGAATTATCTATCGATTATACTTGGAACATATTTTTGTCAAATTTACGGCTTGGTCGTTATTAAACCATTCATATGAAATTTTTCGTAATTTTAAGCAAATTTTTGAAAAAATTCTATTTCGAACGTAAATTTAAAAATTTTAAAAAAATTTCATACAGTTTTTTTCATGAGACATTGACGAACAACTGAAAAAAGTGCCCAAAAACAGGTTTTTCGAAAAAAATCTCGAAAGCGGCTCTTAAGAAAAATAAAGATTGTCATTTTGTGTTTCTCGGCTCCAAATTACACTTTTTTACGAAGGTTCACTGGATGACCGAACCTTAAATTTGTAAGCTAGTGTAATTAATTTCTTCAAAATTAATAGAAATGGACTCTCAGTTGCAAAAATTATCTTAAAACGATTTGTTTTTCCCTCTTTGTGACTCCATTTGGGAGCTTAGGGAGTTAGCTGAGTTTTATATGCCTGCATTTAGGTTTAAATGGATCGGGCAAGAAGTTCTTGTACAAAACTCAAAGCACAGTTTTTTTTTAAATGATATCTATCGAAAACCGTGATTTCGTTTGCAGAAATTTGTCACATTGTTACTGAAATCGGCATTACTGAATCCAAGCTTTCCGAATACGATTGTTCCTACTAACTCTTCTGTTTATTATTGCTTCAAATTAAAATTTTTTCGGTTTATTATACGCTTTAGCTAAAGAGCTGCCAAAAATCCCCTATATAAAGGCCCATACGCAGTTCGAAATTCCAAATGGGATTTTTTTTTTTATATGAAGTTTTGTCATTCCGTGCGAAAATTTTCGAACTGTGTATGGACCTTAACCTGACATACTTGGACTTTCTTTGACCTTGAAATCGCATTTAGCTATCTTAAAAACATATAATCGGACACCCCATCTTAACTAAAAGTTTTACACGGCTATTGAGGTTATGTCAGAACTCTGACGTGTTGGACTTTACGGGACATTGGATTTGGCTTCAAAAACGTTAAGTAAAGAATGTCTGACCTCCGAATTAAAGCAAAATATATTTTTTTGAAAAAATTCCGTAAGCTATGGTTGACCTATTTTCCCAACCTTAGTCAATGTAACCCTGGTTAGTGTATTAACAATGAAACAAAACCAACGACTTGCATAAATATTTGCCTGAAATTCAAGTTAAGCTTTCAACAATTTGTTAACAATCAACAGAAGCTACTGGAAATTGATTATGCTTGGTAACTCCCCCGCCCACGGCAGCTGTCCAAGCCCTTTACCCAAAACCAACTTACCGACTTGATCGCCATGCTAATGATGTTATCAGCCAGTTGGTAAATAGAAAAAAAAATAAATAAACAAGTGGGTCGGCTACCGACTGGCCACAAATTCAAGCTATTCCATAGTCATACTAAATGAATTTATTTCCCACAATTTTTATACGATTTTTGAATTAAAAAAAAATTCAATTTTTTATTGTTCGCATAACTTATATGAGTAAAGTCGGTTAAAGATAAGTTTAGAAATGCATTTAAATGACTGTAGCTTTAGCAAAAAGTGGTTTTTAAGAAAGTTGTTCTTCTAGAGAAAAGGGACTCGAATTTAGACAATTTTGCGCCGTAAATCTCACAGTTGTTTGGATCTTCCATGTGAATGTGGCTACAGAAATTAGGCAGATGAATGAGAATGGCTTGGCCACACGTTAAGGAAGAGCGATGACAGCGTTACCAAACAGGCGTTGCGATGGAACCCTTTCCAGCAAACAGGTCGCAGCATTGGTAGACCGCGTATCACCTGGCGGCGCTTAACTGTGGCCGAAATGAAATCTCTCAATGTATCAGGGAGTGAACTCAGAGTCCTTGCACAAGACCGTGTCCGCTAGCGAAGAGGAGTAGTTGACGCCCTATGCTCCAAATAGGAGTTAAAGGAACATATATATATGAGAATCAGCCTGACACTGGCATACACTGCAGTCAGTTTTTCCAAATATGCAATAATTTTTAACATTTGAAAAATTCAATATAAACTTTTGGTTGGGCCATCTTTTTTTATTAATATATAAGTATAGGGTTTTCCAACAAGAGGTGTTATTTTGAATCACCCGGTATTTCGGTAGCTGCCACGTTTGAAGCTTTTATTCGTTGACATTTGACAAGTAGAAACTACGCCATTACTATAAATGCAACGATACACGCTTCAACAATGCATTGAAATTATTAAAATTCACTACAAAAATGGTGAAAATCTTTCAGTCACAGTTCGCAAAACTAAAGCATTTTTGGGTAGTCGTGAAGCACCTTGTCAGACCGCAATACAAGTTAGTGATGTGAAGAATAGAACCCGTGCACGTCGCTCAAGAACAACTCAGAATATTGCTGCTGTAGCCCAAAGTGTTGAAGAAAACCCCGGTTTGTCCATTCCTCGTCGTTCTTTGGTATTGGGCATACCACAAACGTCATTACACCGTATTTTGCATAAAGACTTGGGTCTTAAGGCTTGTAAAGTTCAGTTAACACAAGAACTCAAGCCGGCCGATCATCAACAACGTCGTGTCTTTGCTGATTGGGTCCTTGAAATGCATGAAAATGATCCGGAATTTCATCGAAAAATCCTCTTGACTGATGAAGCCCATTCAACAAGCAAACTTGTCGCATCTGGGGCTCGGAAAACCCAAGAGTTATTGTTGAAGAAGCCTCTCCATCCTCAACGTGTGACTGTTTGGTGTGGTTAATGGTCCGGCGGGGTCATTGGACCTTACTTTTTCGAAAATGACGTTGGATCAACAGTTACGGTGAATGGATTGCGCTATCGAGAGATGATTAATGATTTTTTATGGTCGGAGTTGGATGGTATTGATCTGGACAACGTTTGCGTTCAACAAGACGGCGCTACGTGCCACACAAGCAACGAAACCATTGCTCTTTTACGGGAAAAGTTTCCGGACCGTGTTATCTCTCGAAGAGTTGATCACAATTGGCCACCGAGATCTTGTGATTTAACACCTTGCGACTTCTTCCTTTGGGTCTACGCCAACAGCCCAGCGTCGATTCAAGACCTCAAAGATGGAATTCGTGAGGCTATCGAGGACATAGGGCAGCCACTTTGCGATTTGGTTATGGAAAATTTAATGAAAAGGATATAGTCCTGTAAGCGCGTGGTCGTGGTGGCCATTTGGCTGATGTTGTTTTTCATTATTAACGGCATACCTTCCTCTTTATTATGAAATAAACAACCGATCATTTATCTCAAAAAATGGCATTTTTCTTTGAATACCAAAATAACATCTCTTATTGGAAAACCGTTTGCAGCTGAGCTGCATTATTAACCAACACTGACAAAAAATGCTGAAAATCAGCATTTTACAACACTGTTCGTTTAGTTTAAATACTGACTCTTCTAACTTCAATCATTTTTCCTGCTCCTCCAACTGCCGCTCCTCTTTCTTGCGCCACCACTCCTCGGTCACAACTTCGAGCTTGAGTTGCCTCTCCTGCTGCTCTATCTGTCGCTCCTCATTGCTGCCGTTTCTCAGAAGTTGGTCACGCTGCTTCAGACGACTTTCTTGGTTCTCATTTATTATATCCACAGCAGTTCTCTTTCTTCTAAGGCGTCCCACGAAAGACACTGCTGGTACTTATACCTCCTGGTCTTTCATGGGCGTGTCTACATTTTCACCGGCTTGAAAAACTGAAGATACGCAGCTGCTGGTTGCGTTTTCCTAAAACTCCTCTGAATGGAATGCAATGAAGTCAACATCCTTTTGGAAAATGCCTTCGAGGCATCAAAGTATAGGCACATTTCCCGCAATTTCGTTGTAATTGCAAAATTTTCACATATGTATTATTACATCAAATCAAAACAATAGCTCATACCTACAATGGACAAGTGACTGTCTTCGTTCTCTAATCCAGTGCCCGTCGAATTGCGCCATTCATTGGCCTCATCATAACCATTCTCTATTATTGAGAGCAACATTTTCATTTCAAGAGACAAAAATTACAAACTCGCGAATGATTTTAAGCAAAGTTGCTCTCAAAAAGCAGTTCGCACTCTTGATAAGAATATTAAGTCTCATAATGCAATGAATTTTACAAGGTGACGCAAAGATATGCGCGAGTTTAGATGCGCCAAAAACTGGTTCAATTGGTGTATGGTGAACCAATTTTGATTTAACTAGTTCATACGTTTATTAAATGGAATTGGAAAAGTGTTCCTTATACAAAAACAGACAGTGCTGCTTAAGTATTAGTTATACATATGTACAACATTTTGTACCGACTTAGTATGCCCCTTAAGCCAGGGCCTACAGTGTATTATGATCATTGGGCAATGGTTGAGCCAATCGATTTGAAGTAGTTGTTAAACGTTTTATGGTTATTGATGGAAACTAAAACAAATTCGTTTTGGTATTAAGACAGATAAGAAAATAAATACAGAAATAGCAGCAACAAGAAATAATAAAATAAAATTAAGCTAGTTATAAAAAATATACAAAATCAAGTGGGACGGTAAAAGTCGAGACATTGCGACTTTCAAATACCCTGCTTTGCACAGCATTGCACTGGATTTTGCTGCCATAGTTTTTATGCGAAAATTGAAATCTAGAACAAAAATATTTCGTATCTGGATTTGAAATATCAAAAAAAAAAATATATATATAAAAAATTTTGGACAAATATTATGTTATATGAAATTTAAGCCGATAACTAAAAAAAAAAAAAAAATTTCGGCATACACTTATATTAACATTGGAATATAATATTTATATTAATAATTTCCTTAAATATCGTTCCGATTTTGAGTTAAGTAAAAAGGCTTTTTAAAATATTAGTCTAGGAGAAAATACTGCCCGTATTGTAGGTGAAAAGTCTCGCATCTATAAAATATCAGTTTGCTTTTGTTTATTAGGGCCACAAAACACTCACAAATTAATTTTAAGCATAATTGAACTCAACGGAAATTTTTTTGTAAGCCATATATTATTTTATACTAAATCTTTATCAAAATACAAACTGTCCATAATCTTTAAAAACATTGAAAACTATTACAAGAAAGTTTTTGACTACGAAGATCTTAAAATTGGTTGAAAAATATTCTTTGCCCGCGAATCAAAATCGCCCCAAATATGAGTTTTGAAGAGAGGTTTGAATCAGAGACATTCTAGTGTAACCATTTTTAAAAAATTATTTTTTAATAAAAACCTAATTCTGTTTTTAGAATAAGGTGTCTGGGTCATGCGCTAAGAATGTCCACGGAAAGAATAGCTCGAAAGGCCTTTGTATTGCAACCGATTGGAGGAAGAAGAAGAGGACGTCCAAAAAACGATGGCTGGATGATGTAGAAGCCGATCTCAGAAAAATAGGAGTCCGACACTGGAGAGATGTCGTTGTAGAGAGGGACAAATGGAGAGAGATTGTTGCGGAAGCTATGGTCCACCAAAGACTGTAAAGCTAAGAATAAGAAGAAGAAGAATTCTGTTTTTACACGGTGGATGCATTCTAGAAAAAAGCGAAAATTTGAATAGCCCTTTTTTTTATCCTGCTGAATCGATTGAAATTGTGTGAAAAAAGGTTTTTCCAGACCGTGTTATTTCAAAACTGTGTAAAAAGTGGGTCAGTAGAAACTATTAAATTGATTAGACGGTAACCCACGGAGTTGCTGAGCCCTGATCTAGATCTAAGACGCAAGTTTTCATGATATTTCGTATTTCTTTTGGTTTTCGAGAACAACCGGATAGATGATATAACGATATATTGATTAGTTTTCTGGTTTTGATACATTCAGACAGTGGAAAGGAAAGGGCCTTTACCATCACAATTGACACTGAATACGAGTTCGCAAAACCCTACATCTTAAAGACCCAAAGAGCTGGGTGAGCACAAATTTTACCTAAAATCCTTATTAATGTTTGTCTATGCATAAAGACATCTTGCAGCATAGCGCTGAGGCAGGAATTCCTGACTATAAGTCACCCGACTTTAAAAGACATTCGAGCAAAATTCGGCATTATTTACTAAATAAAATTTCTGTTTTTTGCAATCGATCAATAAAGCAATACATTACTTCAGAAAACATAAAACAAAATGTATTCATTTCAGACCCAATTCCCTACAACACTAGGGACCAGGTGCGGATCTAGGATATGGACTTGGGGGGGATTCTTCACTTCGAAGTGTACATATATCCGAACTCGCAAAAGACTTTCAAACCATTTTTTCAACTTTTGGGGGCGGGTCCGGACCCGAAAACCACCCCCGTGGATCCGCCACTGCTAGGGACTATACTTTTATTCATACATATAGTAAGCTAGTTCCATGTGAACGTTGACATTTTCTCAAAACTGCACGCTATATTACTATTTCCACAAATAACTTACCATTTTCTGTTAGCACTGTTTGCAGAGTATCCCACAGTCGTATTCTCCCAATGCAGCACTTTTTTTTTTTTTGTCATGTACAAAGTGCCAGATGTTAGATACAGGTACTTTTTGGCATTTACTTAATATGCCCCTTGCCCTTGAAGTATAGAGTAGCGAAAAATAAAATATTGCTATGCTTTTAAAACAAAAACAAAAAAAAACCAAGTGAGGCTAATTGGAGCTGTGGAAAGGCAAACAATTTGCTTGTTAAAACGTTTATTTGTGGCTTAAAAGCGTAAGAAATTTAATTAACTGAATCAATATGCGTAGGTATAAATATATGCATATATGTGTATGGGTGTGTGTGGCATACATTACGTATACGTAATCAGTAATCAGTGCCAGCGATTATCGCGATCTGATAAGCAATAGCAATACTGATGAAAAGCAAATAATGATGGCAATCGACAGCGTTTTTCTAGTACATAGTACCTCTTAATATTTGCGGAATTTTTATTTTTTTTGGCTGTACGCTTTTGGTAACTGTCTGGAGAGTCATGAATCATGTTCATGAACCATGCGCGGAACTTGTACGTATTGTGAGTGGTGTGGCAGAAATCTCAAGAGATTTTGGCTAAGTTGATTTTAAAAAATCTATCAAAGTATCAATCACTATGGTAGAGGCTAGTGTTGAAGAAAACATCGATGTTATATCGATGCATCGATGTATTGATGCTTAAAATATCTATTTGATGCGTGCAGAAGTGCTGGAGAAACATCTCTGTTGGCCAACAACGATATATAGATATTTTAAACTTCGATACATCGATGTTTTCTGCAGCACTAGTAGAGACTTTATTTAAAGCTGACAAATGCTGTATGTTATGGGCTGTCGAAATAAAGCGTATTATTGCACAATTTCTTTATAAAATGCAGTTTAATTTCATTGTTTTTTATAAAAAATTAAACAAATTGAATCTTGAAAAAGTTTAAGAAAACAACTATTACAACTAAATTTTTAAACAAGCTCAAAAAGGCAATGAAAACTGAATTAAAAACTCATGGCAACTTTAGAGTACTCACGCGTGATTTATAAAAAAAAACCCTGTTGAAAAAAAAACCTCTAGATTGATGAACCTTTATGCTCTTTCAAAGACCATAGACTAGAATAGAAGCTTAGAGCATTCTTAAATTTTCGACACTCATAGATTTCAAAGACGACAATTTTTTGTTCCAAATTTTATAGCTCTAAAAAGTGCCCCATGGACTCTCACTATTTTCTTAAAAATTATTTTCAGTGACCAAGTTCCGAGAATGGGAAAATCATTTTTATGGAAACTCTCAAAATTTTTATTTTGCGCTACTTCTTAAATATTTTTATTTAGAAAGTAAAAAAAAAAAGTTTCATAATAGCTGTTGTTCTGTTCCTCAGGGTAGACAACTATATTGGCATAAAATGAATTTAAGAAAAAAATACAAAACCATATAAAATGTATTGCTCATAAAAACAAAAACTTTCAGCTGTTTTTGGATTTTATAAAAAAAAAAATAGTGCCATAAAAAGATATCAGAAGTTGCAAAAATTTAAACTGACTCTAGGCAAAAGGATTTCAATACTTTAAATTCTATAGTTTCTTATTACCGATGTTCGTAAAAAAATGGATCTGTCTCTCTCAATTCCTGTTATCGCCAGTGGGACATAGGGCCTCTACAAAACGTTTCCAACGGCTACGATCATTCGCGTTGACCTTGACCTCCTTAAAATATTTCCCTGCAGAGCTAAGTTCCTTCTCGAGTGTCCGCTTCCAAGTGCATCTAGGGCGTCCTTTCTATCTGCTACCTTGCGGGCTCCATTCGAGCACTTGTTTACATAGTTCTGTGGGATCCTTTCGAAGGATATAGCCAATCCATCTCCACTTTCTCTGCTTTATTTCTGTCGGTATGGGTAACTACTTGCATTTCGCCCAAAGGTCTGTGTTGTTGATTGTTTTGGGTCAAACAAACAGAGAAGTCTTCCTAAAACATATTTTTTCTACGTCTTATACCTTTTTATAGGATCTTGGAATCTACGTCAGATTTCTTTGATTTTCTATCTAATCTCTTTTAACTACTATCTCTCTATTATTACAACTGTTTATACTAAGTGAAACCGACAGCTGCTATCCTGCTTAAAATTTGGCTTGCCTCCAAGTTTTATATAATAGGTAACTTTTACAAATTCAGGGCAACGTGTCTAGCTGCACTAGGAGCAAAAACTATCACCAACGATTTTTGAATGTAAATAATGCAGATCGATTTATAGATACCTACTAGTGCTGGAGAAAACATCGATGTTATATCGATGCATCGATGTAACGAAGTTTAAAATATCCATATATCGATGTGGCCAACAGAGAAGTGTCTCCAGCACTACTAAACACCCATTTGATGAGTGCAGAAGTGCTGGAGAAACATCTCTGTTGGCCAACATCGATATATAGATCATTTTAATTTCGATACATCGATGCATCGATATAACATCGATGTTTTCTCAAGCAGCATTAAAAGAAATAGAGAAAGAGTTAAACGATGTAACTGTCACCTAATGCTGCTTGGCTTTGTTGTTCGTGCAACTATCACCTTCCCCGCGCCAACTTCTACTTACATCGTTCTTTGCGCAGCGCGATCTTATTTTGTAGCCAAACAAACAGCACCAAGGCCACGGCATTACCGACTGGAGCGTTTAATTTTGTGAGAGTAACAAAAAGTGAGAGAGAGAGAGAAGCTAGCCAAAAAAAAAATACGAGCTGGCACACAAGCTAATGCCAAAGCATACATATTTATTAAAGGTAGAGTAATGCTGCCGGCGTCGTCACCAATTTTAGTGAGAGCAAGAAAAAGCTAGAGAAAGAGAGCGCAAACATATTAAAATAATAAGCATGAAGGCATGCTATCTCATGTGCAGTCGCAACGAAACTAAAAATTGGTAACTTTCGTTAAGCGACTTCGGCCGGAGTATGCTACCTGAAGTAAGTACACCTTGAGCTAATGCATGCACACTGGCATTTGTATGTAAGTATGTATGTATGTCGCTTTGTTGTATTCACGCAATGCATTCAAAAAAAATTCTTTCGCTTACACACATACACATACACATGTGATGCGTGCTTTAGCTGACCAGCCGCGTCCACTTTACTCTCCTCTCTAAACCATGACCACGGCTTGCTCTCTCAACAAGAGAGAGAGAAATCATGACCACCAACACAAAGTCAGCGTCGCAATTCGTCAAAGCGAAAGAGAAAATCAAAACAAACGCACCGAAACTAACATTTTTTCGTCTAACAAAATTTCAAAGTTTCTCCCATCGAAATTCACAATGCCGCCTAAAAATTTTTACTTTAATAAATATTAATAAAACTCTCAATTTGCTCTACAAAATTTTTTGGAAATGCTGGAAATTCATAAATTTTGTTTTATGACGATTTTTAAACTTTTCTCGGTAAATTATCTTTCATTGACGAGTTATGGCAAGTACGATCCGAACACAACAAAAAAATCACTAAGCAAATCGGAAGCTCCATTCAGGACTTAATTTTATGCATACAGATATGATAATTTAAATATTGTAGATCTTACATTCATTTCTGCCAAAAGGAACAAATTCTACTAAACTCGGATTAAATACCAATTTTTTGGTATTATTTAAAAAATGCAGCCAGCGAAATTTAAAGGATGAGAACCATTTAGTATGGACTTTTCTCTAATTGAAAAAATAATACATTTGGAAAATATTGAAAAATTTCGTTAAATTTATGCCAATGTATCCCACTGTGCAATGTGTCATGCATTATTTGTAAACTGAATGAAAATACCAAAAAACAAAGATTACGATTAAATTGAATATTATGTCATAGAAAATATGTATACTTCTTCAACCAATTCCTTATCAAACACTACTTTTACTAAATAAAAACAATGATTTAATAATTTTTTTAATGCACACCTTGGTTCAGAAGATATTTACTTACCATTTTTATTTTCAACTTTTAAAATCGATTTTTATAATAAGAATACTAATATTATATATAATATTTTTTTTTATTAAAATTGAAATACATATTTGAAAAAAACTAAAAAAAATTTTTTTTTTTAATAAAAATAATTTTTAAGATAAAAATTGCCAAAAATACACATTTAAAATTTTTTAAATAAAAATTGCGCAAAATTTTTTATTTTAAATTATGATCATAGAAAGGAAAAAACTATATAACAAAAAACAAAAACATTACAATTTTAAAATATGAGCTATTCTTCGATTTTTAAATATAAATGTATATTTAACTATAACATCTTAATTTTTACTTTTAGCTCAAAAATTATGAGTTTTTAATAATTTTAATAAAAAAAAAAATAGATATTTCATTATATTTATTTTTAAATTTAAAACAGCTACGGTTCCTCAATAAAATCAAAAATAATAAAAATAAAATCCACGCAATAATTTTTGCTTTAAATTATTATCAATAAAAATAAAATTTATAAAACAAAAAAAACAAAAAAACAAATGTAAAAATATGAGTAATTTTTCGATTTTTAAATATAAATTGATATTAAACGATCACATCTTAATTGTTATTTTTTGCTCAAAAACTAAGTTTTTCATAATTAAAAAAATAATACTTATTTTATTATTTTTATTTTAAAAAATTAAAACAGCTACGGTTTCTCAATAACATCAAAAAAAATAACAAAAATAAAATCTTCGCAAAACCTTTTGCTTTTTATTAATATCATTAAAAAAAAATGATAACTAAAAATATTAGTTTTTTTTGCCATTTTTAAATATATTGAACGATTACATCTTAATTGTTATTTTTTGCACAAAAATTAAGTTTTTATTAATTTTAATTTAAAAAAAATAATGGTATAATTTCATGATTGTTATTTAGAAAAATTAAAAGTGCTACGGTTCTTCAATAAAATCAAAAATAATAATTTAAAAAAATCGCAAAAATTTTTGTTTTAAGTTATCATTAAAAATACAAATTATATAAAAAAAAAAAATTTTTATTTTTTATTTTGCGATTTTACAATATATTGAACGATTACATCTTAATTGTTATTTTGACCACAAAAATTAAGTTTTTAATAACTTTAATTTAAAAAAAAATAATAGTTATTTCATGATCGATATTTTAAAAAATTAAACGTGCTATGGTTTCTCAATGAAATAAAAAATAATAATAAAAATAAAATCTTCCCAATAATTTTTGCTTTAAATTATTATCATTTAAAATTAAAAAATTAAAAAAAAAAATTTGAAAATATGAGTTATTTAGCGATTTTTAAATATAAATTGACATTAAAGGAATACTTTTTAATTGTTATTTTTAGCTCAAAAATTAAGTTTTAATAATTTAATAATAGTTATTTCATTATTTTTATTTAAAAAAATTAAAACAGCTACAATTCCCTAATAAAATAAAAAAAAATAATAAAATCTGCAATAATTTTTGTTTTAATTTATTATCATTAAAAATTATACCAAACAAAAAATAAAAAAATAATAAAAAATATGAGCTATTTTGCGATTTTTAAATATATTGAACGATTACATCATAATATTTATTTTAAGCTGAAAAATTAAATTTTTAATAATTTTAATTAAAAAAAAATAATAGTATTATAATTTCATGATTGTTATTTTAAAAAATTAAAAGTGCTACGGTTCTTCAATAAAATTAAAAATAATAATAAAAATAAAATCTTCGCAATAATTTTTGTTTTCAGTTATTATCATTAAAATACAAAAATTATAAAAAAAAATTTTTAAATATGAGTTAAAAGCGATTTTTAAATATAAATTGATATTGATACAATTTCATCTTTATTTTTATTTTTAGCTCAAAAATTAAGTTTTAATAATTTTAATAAAAAAAAAAATAATAGTTTTCATTATTTTTATTTAAAATAATTAAAATAGCTTCGGTTTCTCAATAAAATAAAAAATAATAAAATAATAAAACCGCAATAATTTTGGTGTAAATTATTATCATAAAAATGAAAAAATTATACAATATAAATAAAAACAAAAATTTAAAAATATGAGTTATTTTGAGATTTTAAATGAAAATTGATACTATTAAATTTTAATTTTTATCTTTAGCTCAAAAAATATAATAAGTTTTAATAATTTTATTAAAAAAAATAAAAATTCTAAAAATAATAATAATACGATTTCTCCAAAAAATAAAAGATTTTTTTATAGTACAATATCAACCCTACATATTTAAAATTTACTACAACAAACTGAAGTTTTAAAAAAACTCTTTAAGAGATTTCGGGCACGCGGCTTTATTCGTTCTGAAATATACTTTAAAGAAATATCTGCCCAATTTTTTTGGTTTGCTATCAGTTCAGTTCAGTTCAGTTCTGTTCAGTTCAGCTCAAGTTAGTTCGGTTCCGTGCCGCTCTCTGTGTGCACGCTGCCGCGTTGCCGTTTAACATGGCGGTCGTTTACCGTACCAGACGCTACTACGGTATCGCACACCTGAGTTACAGTTTCGGCTGCAACTCAGGGCTTAGTCGTAACTGGGACGCGTTCGGGTGCGCACACAAAACTTTGGCTAACGCGCGCTCTTAACTTGCTTATTTGTGTGTCAATATGTTATGATTAGCTGTAGTGTGTGTGTGTGTGTTTTTAGAGTTACCATGTCGCAGCGGCGATCATCTTCCAGTGAGGCGGAATTCCCACCGCTGCTGGCAGCCCAGGCTATAAGCAATCAAATGCAGCAACATCATGCTTTGCCATTTGTGGATGATATAGTAGAGGAGCAGCAGCAGCTGTCACATAAGACATCCCTGGTCGTTATCAATGAGCAGCCGGAATCATCTGGCAGCAGCACGCCCATATCAACTGCTTCAACGGAAGCGCATTTTACGCCCGGACTTAGACGCAATTCCATATCACTGCCGTCGGGCATTAATGCGCTGGACTTGGAGTCGCTACGGCTGCGGCATCAGATGCAATCGCAGGAGGCGCTGCCGGAGGAGAGTCCAACGGACAGTGTAAGTAATTTTCAAGTTGTTGCTCTACGCAAACTTGCTCTTGGGGAACAAGTTTGTAGCCGCGTGTTTGTCAGTACACATAGAGAAAAATGTTGTATTAAAATTTCAACGCCAAAGTTTTTTTCCTCACGTAATCTTCGTTAAAAATCTATTTATTATCTAACGATTTGCTTTAGCTTTAATCTGTTTTTAATTAATTTCATTTTAATGACTTGTAAGTAATTAATGAAGGCTGAGATAAGTTAGAAGAATGCATATTTATTAGTGGAGAATTTGTTAATGTTGGGAAGATCATAGCGCAGATCTAGCAAATCGGGTTGCTGTATCAAAATGTTTGTTTGCTTTAAGAACCTCGGAAAAGTGGGTCCATTATAACTTAGATTTATTCCCAATTGTTGTTGTTGTTCAACAAAAGAGTGAAATTTTGTAGCACGTTGGCATGCCTTCATTATTTGTTTATATATATAAAATATATTTTATTTTGAAATAGAATTAAAATTTTTTTAATGGCAACGATAACATAGGCCCCAAAAAAAACAGGCGTGAACTTTACATGCGACATGGCTACTAGTGCTGAAGAAAACTTCGATGTAATATCGATGCATCGATGTATCGAAGTTTAAAATATCTATATATCGATGTTGGCTAACAGAGTCGTTTCTCCAGCATTTCTGCACTCATCAAATGGGCCAACATCGATATATCGATATTTTAAACATCGATACATCGATGCATCGATATAACATCGATGTTTTTTCCAGCACTAATGGCTACCTATGCAGTAGTGCTGAAGAAAACTTCGATGTTATATCGATGCATCGATGTATCGAAGTTAAAAATATCGATATATCGATGTTGGCCAACAGAGATGTTTCTCCAGCACTTCGCACTCATCAAATGGGTATTTAGTAGTGCTGGAGAAACATCTCTGTTGGCCACATCGATATATGGATATTTTAAACTTCGTTACATCGATGCATCGTTATAACATCGATGTTTTCTTCAGTACTACTATGCAGACTTTAAGCCATTTAATCTGAATCCTAGGTCCAAAAAAAGTTGCAGCACTGTAGCGTTCTAACATCGAAAAACTTTATACAATTGTTTTTTGATCAATGGTTTCGGTTTGGGTTCGCATAATCAGGTTTCTGAGATAACCTCTCAAATTTCTTGATTTATTTATAAAAAACTCAGACTCTTAATTAATTGTATATACTTAAAATAATAATAATTGTAAAAACTAATTAAGCGTACCTAATCGTTTTTTTCGCACTGTGTATTATTTTGTTATTATTTTTTGTCTTAAAGCCCCCCTAATTAAAGTTATGAGACAACATAACAAAATATTAATTAAGTATACGCGGCGTGACGCGTGTGTTTGTTTGTATAGTATGTAAAATACACAAAATACAGCTGCATCTGACTTATAGATGACTTAAAAGTCGCCGCCGAAACATCTAAATTTTATTATTTCCCAAACACAATTAGCTATTAGCTATATATTTTTTTGTAAACTTTGGCAGATATAAACCTGCGTAGCGTTTTCTACATAACAGCCTGTACACTAAGTTAAGTTCGGGGAAAAAATATTGTGCAACATTTAATTAAAAAAAAAGAACTTAGAATTTTTAGAATTTTGTTGCACCTGACTAGTTTTGGATAAACTTCTTTATCCCAACAATACAAAATTGCATTTTCCAAAAAAATATGCCAAATTAAATTATTACCTTTTGCTATTATAAAACTTAGCTAGAAATTAGTTGACATATATTTCGGATTTTGTATTTACATTTTTTTCTGAAAGTTTTAAATATAAATTTTGTAATCTCTGTTCTTAGGCATACAGCTCGCCGGCTTTACCGATCCAATCGATTTTATTCAACAAAAGTTCAAAATAATTTTTTTTTAACTCTGCTGCAAATAAGTTACTTTTTGTGATGATAATTTTCGTTTTTTCGTGCCACCAAATCCGCATTTTTTTCTGTCGCCATCTACTCATATTTCCCTTGCTCATTGTTAGCACAGCTATTCACCTTTGGAGGGAAATTATAGACGACTTTGTTGTTCCTATTACGTGGGAAATTTTTTTCAATGCAAGACCTGAATTATCAGCCGTTCTCCGGAAAACGAAAAACCCAAATTGAACAATTTTATTCGTATACGTTTTTACGTGCTCCGTAAAACGAATTTTTTTGTCGATTTTTCATTTTTTATTTTCGATAGACTCGTATATTTGCCTTATTTTTCAGATATATTCTCATGTTGTGTTGGCGCGAAATCATTTGTGTTTGATACCAAACAGCTGACATGGTTGCCGAGGCTCTGCAACTTCTATTACTTTATGTTTTTTATATTTAATTTTTTTTTTTTAAATATTGCTAGCACTTTGTTATTCTGTATTTTGAAAAAAATTATACCAAAATGTTACTTTAGCAACAATATTTATTGAAATTAGCTATATTTGTTACAAGGGAAACTTTCTTTGTGTAACACGGTAACCTTGTCGCACCAGTCGGTCATGTGTTCGTGTATGATATGTGCACATAAACGAACATAAAAAATGTATTTTTGGGTTGTGCGTGCTAATTTTTGAGTAGAGTTAGAAAAAAAAAAAATTGTCAATAAATACATATTATACATACTTTTAAGTTGGCATAAATATAATGTAAGATAGTGCTGGAGGAAACATCGATGTATCGAAGTTAAAAATATCGATATATCGATGTTTCTCCAGCACTTCTGCTCTCATCAAATGGGTGTTCAGTAGCGCTGGGGAAACATCTCTGTTGCACAACATCGATATATAGAGATTTTAAACATCGATCATCGATGTTTTCTCCAGCATTAATCTAAGAATATCAAAGAATATTTAAAAAATTATTTCAGTATAAAATGCGTAATTTTTGAAACCAATTTGGCCGATTCGCTTTGATTCCTCTTGCAAAAAATCATTCGGTTTCAAACCACATAAAAAATGCGTTTTGGTGAAATTGGGTGACCCAAACATAAGGTCCGAAAAAAATGTTCGAATTTGTTTTTCATCGCACGGCCGAATAAAAAAATTGTTTATATTGTAATCTATATAAATAAAACAAAGTCGTGTTATATATATATATATATATATATATGTATTCCTAGACTACTGTAGAGCTTAGTTTTGCATTTACAAGTACTCGCCCCTAGGAGGAGCATAGGGCGGAAACGAAGTCCCTGCAACGGTGTCTGTCAATTGCTAGGGCTCTAATTTGATTCCAGCCCGCGCTGCCACTTTCAGAGCGAATAGTGCCGATCCATGTATGACGCGGTCGTCCTCTCAGTCTGCAGCCCTGTGGGTTCCACTGGAATGTCATTCCAGTCGTCGTCTTTACGCAGGTTATGCCCTATCCAATTCCACTTGCGCCTTTTAATGGTTCTTTTAATGGACTCAGAGTTTGTAAGCTGCAGCAGGTCTCTGCGTTGGTTATAGTCGCCGGCCAAAAGATGCGGCTTATGTTCCGCAAGCATTTGTTGAGGTAGACCTGCAGTCTTGCTTCAATGCGATCTGACATCAGCCAGGTTTCCGATCCATACAGTAGGATGGGTAGGACGCTCTTTTTAAAATTCCTCAATTTGGTGTTAAGCGACAATATGTTCGATCGCCAAACTTTATTAAGTCGGCGGAATGAGAGCTGCGCTTACGGCCCCACCATCTTTTGTGATATAACTGCCTAGGTAGCAAAATTCTTCCACATGCTCGATGGTAATTCTATCGTTGACCGCTTCTATTTGCAAAGGGACTGTGTCTACAGTTTGCAGACGCATTAACTTTGTTTTGTTGAAGTTGATCTTCAAGCCCACAGTGCTGGCATTTTCTACTAGGCGACGAAGTTTGGATGCCGCGCCAGCTAGTGAATTTATCGAAAAGCAGATGTCGTCAGCGTAGTCGAGGTCGGTGAGTTTTTGGTCCAATCTCCACTGTAGGCCTTACTGGGCTTCTGCGTTTGTTCGGTCAAGTACACTGTCGAGGACTGTGATAAAGAGCAAAGGCGAGAGGATGCAGCCTTGCCTGACTCCCTCGTTGATCGCGAATCTCGTGCTGGATTTTCCCTTGTAACTCACTGTCAGAGTGGCATTGTCGCACAAGGCTTTCGTAAGCTCCACAAGCTTATCTGGACCACCGCGGTTTTGCAAGGCCAACCATATCGCGGTTCTTTTGATAGTATAAATAAAACAAAGCAGGGCTGTTTAGATTTTGATGATCTATAATTTGTTAGATTCGTTTCTGCGCCAAATAACAAAATAGCTATAAAAATATCGAAAAAACTCTCAAAAAAAATGTATACAGAAAAAATTAATCTAGATTTTACAACCAAATACATAGAAAATACTGAAATCGAGATGTTAACAAAACTATAGAGAACAAATGACAACAACTGCCAAACCGATTGGTCTCAATCATTTCAGATCATGCGGTCAATCAGTCAAAATAGAATGTATGACAAATTCTCAAAACATTCCATTGCCGCTGTCTGTCAGTATACAAGCTATAAATCGCGAAAGTTTAAATATTTTTTGTTTTATGTTGTCTGTGATTTGTTTTAAAAAAAAAAAGCATTTAAAGGTTAAAGGTCGATTTGTCTGTTAAGTGCGAGTTTTACTAATAAATCTTTTTGTCGCAACGAAGAAGATCTAATCTTTCTCAACAAAGCCGTCATGAAATTAGGCTTCGTAACATTGCGAATCAATCCACTTAAGTAGAATGAGAAATCGCATGAAAAGAGAGCCGCTTTGGTAGGGCCCGACTTTGTGTTTCTCAAACACAAGAGCAAAGAGAGCGAGACTGTGAAACGGCTCGGTGGTGGGCAATGAGAAATCATCGAGCTTATCGAAATAACGAAATGTACAGAGGATATTATGATCTGAATTGAATGAAGAAGACCGTACGGGTGAGGAGCCCCCCTAGTTTTAAATAAATGTAACTACCAGCAAAAACTGTGCCATAGTTTTGAATAAAATATTAAAATGGAAATTGTTTTGAAATGTAAAGTTAATTTTTGAAATTTTAGTTCAATTTGCCAAAAAAAATCACTAAGCCGTAAAATTTGTTACCGAAATTTTTATCTCGAATCGTGAAAATCTTAAAAAATATGTAGGCCCTGAAGGCCTACGTAGCTCTGGCTTACAGACCTTTTATAATTTCGAATTAGCTTCTAGATAATTATTTTCTTTTTTTGCAGCACAAATTTTTAATTTGTTTTAAAAACTTTCTTTAAATTCGAAAAATATAATGTTTAAATACTAGCTTACAAATCTTAAAAAATTTTTGTATCCTCATTTCAGTAGTAAAATGGCACGCTAAATCCGAAAACGAAGTCCAAAAATTTTTCATGAAACGGATTTCGAGATATTTCGAAAAAACCGTTTTTCGCAATTAAAAAAAAAAAAGTGTCTTTACTTAAAAGCAAATATCTCTGGTTCTACCAAACCGATTTTGACAATTTTTTACTTAACTTTAGATAATTGAATTACCTATCTATTATACTTTAAACATATTTTTTACGGTTTAGACGCCATTTATGCATGATTTCAGATGAAATTTTTCGTAATTTTTAGCAAATTTTTGAGAAAATTCTATTTCAAACGTAAATTTAAAACAATAGTTTCATACAGTTTTGTTCATGGCTCGTAAAGTTTGATCGATTACGAAAAAAGTAAGTGGTTGTTTATCAACATCGGAGAAAAAATGTGGAAATATCAAGTATTTTTGTAAAAAGTGAAATATGTAAGCTTGTTTGAAAAACCAAAAGTTTTAGATGAAATAAATATATCGTTACCAAATTTGGAAAGTTTTAGAGCTCTCAAGCTCTGTACCAAATTTTATCAAAATCGGTCGTTTATATCATATAGCACCCATAGGACCGATCGTACATATATATTTATCAAATTTTGTTACGATATTTTCAGAAACAAACGAATCCAAACGAATTTGGCACAAAAAAATGTTTACTACGGGCGGTATATGATATATATCGATTTTGATCAAATTTGATACAGTCCTTGGGAGCTAAGTGAAACTTCGGATCACCAAATTTGGTCACGATATCTTCAAAAACACGCGAAATACAACGAATTTCGTTGAAAAAACGTATTTTTAACCTATCTATCCTATGGGGGCTATAGCATATAGTCAACCGATTTTGATCAATTTTGGTTTAGTGGTGGGAAACTCTAAAAAACTGCCAATCACAAAATTTGGTTACGATATCTTCTTCTTCTTGCATCAAACGCGTTATTTTGGCCGATCGGTTCTATGGGTGCTATAAGAAAAAGTCAACCGATTTTGATCAAATTTAGTACAGAACTTAAGAACTCTAAAAAACTTTCGAATGCCAAATTTGGTTACGACATCTTTATAAACAAACGAAGTATACATTTCCAAAAAAAAATAATGTATGTTTTTTTACCGTGAAATTTGTTGCCGAAATTTTAATCTCAATTCGTTAGAATATTAAAAATTATTTAGGCCCTGAATGCCTACGTTGCTCTGGCTTACAGACCTTTTATAATTTAGTATAAGCTTCTACTTTATAACCATATAAATAAATAAATAAAAATAAAAGAATTTTTTTTATTTGAAATAAATGCAATGCTGGAAGAATAAGAGCAGCAATAGAAATCTATACTAGAAGTTTCCATTTTTCGAAAATCTCTCATAGCACAATTTTAATTTGTTTCCAAAAGTTCCAATCTAAAAACGATCACAACAACAATATATAATTAGTTTCTATTTTTGCAGCACAAATTTTTAATTTGTTTTAAAAACTTTCTTTAAATTCGAAAAAAAAAATTTTTGAAGTACTTAGAACAACATACAAGTCGATATTCGAAAAGTGTTCGGCGCACGAAATTTCATTTCAATTGCTTGTTTACTGTAGTTCATCACATTGGGCTTCCTTTTTTTTTGCAATAGAATTTTTTATTTTAGTATATTTCAAGTTATCAATTTTTAAATTAACACCAAAGTCATACTTTGTTTATGACTCATATAGTGTTATAAAAATTTCATTAAAATCTGATGAAAACAAAAATGTCACAAAATTTAAACTCTTCTGCTATGAAGCTGCTTATTTGTAAGTGTTTTTGCTCAAAAACTACGTCCACAAAAATCTGTATAGATATTTAATATTCTAACATAGTACATAATAAAGGGTGTTTTTTTATTAGGTTTCGAATTTTCCAAAAGGAATATCTCTGAAATCAGTTGTCACTTTTGACAAATGTCAATGTCATTTGATTCAGTAAGACCTAACAATTCATCATGGAAAGACTTACGCCACAACTACGCCTTCAAATCTTTGAGATTTTTAATCAAAATCGGAGTTCTGTTGTAAAAACTTATAGAGCACTTCGTACAATTTATGGACCGAATAATCGTCCATAAGAACATGCTATTCGTCGTGTTCTTGATCGTGTACGAACTCATTTGACATTCCACGATGTCTGACCACCAAACAGAATGAGAACAGCACGGTCCGAAGAAAATATCGCTGTTGTAGAGGCCAGTGTAGCGGAAAATCCAAATTTATCGATCAATAGTGATCGATACAGAGAGATGATCAACGAATATTTGTTTTCACATTTACGTGACATCGATGTTGAAGAGTTCTGGTTTCAACAGGATGGCGCTACGTGCCATACGGCAATCGCAAAACTAAATTCGGTGAGAAAGTTTTTTCAAAAATAAGCCGCGGTCGTGTGATTTGAGCCCTTTAGATTATTTTCTTTGGGGACACGTCAAGTCGTTGGTTTATGCAGACAAGCCAAGACTTGAAAACCAAAACTGAACGTGTAATTATTAAAATACGGCCCCAAGTGCTCGAAAGTGTGGTCACAAAATTGGACTGACAGGACGCGCTTCGTAACTCGTAGTCGTGGTGGTTACATGCCATAGATAATTTTCAAATATTAAATGAATGGCTCAACTGCCAAATCGATTAATTCCACTTTTTAAATTTTGCGAAATTTAAAAGTCAAAGTACTTGAGGATCATCCATAAACTACGTGACGCTGATTTTCGTCAAAATAGAACTCTCCCCTTCCCTCTTGTGACACAGTGACGGAATACTTTTGAAGATTTTCCATATGATCGTAACGCTTCGCCTGACTCCCCCACCTCCTGGAGCGTCACGTAGTGTATGTACATATATTCCCTTAATAGATGCCAAATTTTCATAACAATAAACTCCAAAAATAAAAATATACAACACTAAAAGACAAAATGACAAATAAAAGACAAAAGACACTGAATAATAATTAATTTATGGAGTTAATCGATTTAGCTTGCGAAATGATAATAAATTATGTTTCTAATAAAACCATATTTGGGATCATTACATAAATTTTTCCGTGTTTTATTTAAGTTTGAAAACCGGATGCGCTTAAAAAAACACCCTTTATAAGCGGCATACTAAAATAAAAGCTTTACAAAAAGTATTTTATTTGGATATAACAAAAAAAAGTTTCAAAATGTAAAAAGCTTAATCAAAATTAGCACACTATTTCATATAGCTACCATAGAAAAGTTGAACCAGTTTTCTGCGTCACCTTATAAAATGCATTGCCTCATGGCGGCTGCAGAGTATACTATAGTCGATATATCTCGCATGTAACCGGCTCACTTGTTTTGTGTGTTATATCTGCACCAAGCGACGCACTTGCTAATTTGGCTCAATTAAATTAAAAATCAAGTGACAAAAATTAGCATGGCCAAAACCGCTCTGAGCCCTAATTGTGAGCGTGAACTGGAGTGCTTTGGTTTGTATTTTGTTTTTTCTTTTTTTCCATTTAAATTTACTGCTTCAACGCATCACATGACAATCTGGTAACGAGAGGAATCTCGCTTTTGAGGTTGTCTGATAGTCTGTTAGGCGGTTGGGTTGGCTGCACCGCAGACTTGGCAAAAATAATGACTGACAATAACATTCACAATAACCGCCAATCTATAGTAACAATAGATCAGGCGTCATATGTGGCTTTGTATGATTTTGATAAGCAGACTGAAAGCTATTTACTTAAGCAACAAATCGAGAAGTTAAGCATTATTTTTATTTTTTTTTTTAAAAGATGTCTCGCTACATTTTTGGTAAGGTTTTTCAAAGTAAGCCTGATTATTGTTTTATAATAGTATTAAAACAAAAAGGTTGGTGTTACCCTGCAGCCGAAATTCCTAAAAACAAAGTTATTTTATTGCGCAAAGCTGGATATCTAGCTGGATAAGGTTCTGCAGTTAATGGCCGAGACAAATCTGACCAAAGTAGTATCTCATCATTTAACATTAATTATGACGGCTCGGGCTCGTGAAGTAAGCGCCATATAACAGTTTTCATAAACTTTTTATTTAATTTTCAGCAACAGCCGAAAAGTATGCAAATTTTTACAAACAAAAAAAAAGTTAAGCATAATTTTGTAAGCTTTTTATACCCTGTACCTATAGGTACAAAGAGTACACTAGACTTGTGCAATGTATGTAACGGACAGCAGCAGGTGTGGCAGACCCCAAGTCTTTTATACCAAAATGCTTATCATAACCTCGGGTAGCGATTGAGCCATGTCCGTCTGTCCGTCCGTCCGTCCGTCTGTCCTAGACCTAGATTTCGGAGACAATAAGAGCTAGAGATACAAAACTTTACCAGCTGATGCGCATGTTTCCTGAGAAGATCAAGTTTGTTGAATCATGTCAATATCTTTCCCCGTTTCCCCGTAGCAGAGTTTCGCGGTTTTTAGCCACGCCGAAATTTAATATTTTACTTTGAAATTTAACAGAGCGTTGTGGTTACATGCATCTGTGTCTCAAAAATAAACAAAATCGGACAATTACAACAAAAGTTATAGTCAAAAATGTAAAAACTTCACCTCCCCTTGCCTATAAACTGCGTCAATATATGACTCTACGTAATAATAGTAACAAATGACCTAGAACCACCAAATTTTATCAATGCAGACCCCCCACCCCGCGCAATCGTGTTTACCGTGTTTTCACCCCCACCCCCCCAACATATCAACTTGAAACTAGTCCCATATACTTAAAAAAGCTGCTTTGACGTAACTTTCGATTTTCATCAAAATCGGTAAAATTTTGGTGCTGGAGAAAACATCGATTTTATATCGATGCATCGATGTATCGAAGTTTAAAATATCTATAAAACGATGTTGGCCAACAGAGATGTTTCTCTAGCACTTCTGCACTCATCTAATGGGTGTTTAGTAGTATTTAGTATCGATGCATCGATATAACATCGATGTTTTCTCCAGCACAACTTTTTACAAGTGCTGCAGAAAACATCGATGTATCGAAGTTTAAAATATCTATAAAACGATGTTGGCCAACAGAGATGTTTCTCTAGCACTTCTGCACTCATCAAATGGGTGTTTAGTAGTGCCGGAGAAACATCTCTGTTGGCCAACATCGATATATAGATAATTTAAACTTCGTTACATCGATGCATCGATATAACATCGATGTTTTCTCCAGCACTACAAAGGGCATATTAAGCTTGTGCAAGTCGAAAATGTATGTAACATAGAGAAGGAAACGTCGGAGACCCCCCAAAGTTACCTAAAGTATGATCAGGGTGACTAGAGAAGTCGATATACCTATGTCCGTCGGTGCGCTGTCCGTATGAACGCCTAGATCTCAGAGTTGGTAAGAGCTAGAGCAACCGAACTTTTAGATTAGATCCCTTATTATTCCATAGGAGACAAGTTTTTTTTTTTTTTTTTTTGATATCGGGGTTACATTCTATAGCTTCCGTAGGGGTGTTACAGAGAACCTCAAAAAAAACCAAAAGTTTTAGTTGGATAATTCGTTTGTTTATGAAGATATCGTAACCAAATTTGGCATTCGTAAGTTTTTTAGTGATCCCCAGCACTGTACCTAGTTTGATAAAAATCGGTTGACTATATTAAATAGCTCCCATAGGACCGACCGATCAGTAAACCCTACTTTGGTGCAAACTTCGTTTTGTTTCGGTTGTTTACGAAGATAGCGTAACCAAATTCGGTACTTGGAAGTTTTTTTTAGAGCTCCGCAGCACTGTACCAAATGTGATCAAAATCTGTGACTATATCATAGTTTTTTGTTTGTTTATAAAAATATCGTAGCCTTTGGCTAAGAAATATCTTTTGGAGTTCGTAAGCAATATATAAAGGGTTTTCCAATAAGAGGTGTTATTTTGGTATTCAAAGAAAAATGTCATTTTTTGAGATAAATGATCGGATGTTTATTTCAGAATAAAGAGGAAGGTATAAGGTAGAATAATGAAAAACAACATCAGCCAAATGGCCACCACGACCACGCTTATAGGACCATATCCTTTTCATGAAATTTTCCATAACCAAATCGTAAAGTGGCTGCCCTATGTTCTCGATAGCCTCACGAATTCTATCTTTGAGGTCTTGATTCGACGCTGGGCTGTTGGCGTAGACCTTGTCTTTCACGTGGCCCCAAAGGAAGAAGTCGCAAGGTGTTAAATCACAAGATCTCGGAGGCCAATTGTGATCACCTCTTCGAGAGATAACACGGTCCGGAAACTTTTCCCACAAAAGAGCAATGATTTCGTTGCTTGTGTGGCACGTAGCGCCGTCTTGTTGAAAGTAAACGTTGTCCAGATCAATACCATCCAACTGCGACCATAAAAATCATTAATCATCTCTCGATAGCGCAATCCATTCACCGTAGCTGTTGATCTAACCTCATTTTCGAAAAAGTAAGGTCCAATGACCCCGCCGGAACATGAACCGCACCAAACAGTCACACGTTGAGGATGAAGCGGCTTCTCAACAATAACTCTTGGGTTTTCCGAAATGCGCCAATTTAGCTTGTTGTATTTCTGTATTGCGTTCCGACAAGGTGCTTCACGTCGACCCAAAAATGCTTTAGTTTTGCGAACTGTGACTGCAAGATTTTCACCATTTTTGTAGTCAATTTTAATAATTTCAATGCATTGTTGAAGCGTGTATCGTTCCATTTTTAGTAATGGCGTAGTTTGTACTACCGGGTGATTTAAAATAACACCTCTTGTTGGAAAAGCCTATATGTGTCCTTCGGTAGCATAGTGGTAGCGTACTTGCTTTACAAACCGAAGGTCGGTGGTTCGAATCCTCGCAGTAGCAATGGCTAGCGCAAAAACTCAACTTGCCCAAGAAAATCTCTATTAATTCAAGACACCGCCGTTCGCATTCGGCTATAAACTGTAGGTCGCTGTTCTCTTTGAGCAGTTATTAATAGAGATCCCCAGGGGCGACTGACTAAATTGTCAGTCAGGGAATTATTATTATTAAGCAATATATCCGATTTGATTCCGAACAAACAGCTGATTGTTATTGCTCACGTTATTAGTCTGGCACTTCTGCTTTGTCACGAGGTTACTCACGATGCGACTTTTGTCAGGCACTTTTGCATTTCTGCCGCAAATAACACTAGCTTACAAATTTTAGGTTCTTCGAGTGAACCTTCGTATAAAAGTGTTTTTTGGCATGCATTTTCTTTTTCCTAAGAACCGTTTTCCAGAGTTTTTCGAAAAACATGTTTTTGTGCACTTTTTTCAGTTAGGCACATACGCAGTTCGAAAAATTTCGTTCGGAATGACAAATCCCAAATCGGATTTTTTTTAATATGAAGTTTTTTCGAACTGCGTATGTGCCTTTAGTCGTCAACATCTCGTCAAATATCGTAAAAATATTCATTTTGTGTTGTGCCTTGCTGTAGCTGTGTTCTGTACTCGTACAATATTTTTGGTTTTTTCCCATTGTATAGGGAATTCACGTTACGTTAAAAAAAATCCTCAAGTTTTGTAAACTTGAGAAGTAATACACCAAAGCGCATTAAACTTGAATCGAAGTATTCTATTTTTGTATACTGTGCTTTTGCAATATTTTTGATTTTTTCACTTCGTTTAGGGGGTTCACGGTCACGGCTTACATTCAAATTTTTTTTGGGCTTTTTTCTTTTTTTTTTTTATTTAAGCTGTCACTTTTAGGGCTTTTAAGAATTTTTTATTGTTGTTGCGATTTACAAGTCATTAATTAAGCTTAGCTAGATACTGATAATGATTGATTAAGCTGATTAAAGTGAATTACTCGATTGTCTTGATTTATAATGCCCACTATATCCGATAGATTAACATTGATTAGCTTTGGCGCATGTTGCCGCATGCATTGCCCTAAATCTAAACTAGAAACACTTGAGATCTTAAGCAAAGTATTTCTGCCAACAATTCTAGAAATTAATTTATGCGACATTGTGGGCAATTTCGACTTGTAAGTGGTATTACTAAATTTGTATAATTGTTGATGTAGGGGAAGTACGCGGCATAATATTTCATTGTGGCATACGGGAAAATCTTAATGAAATCGTGTGAAATAAAAATAATATCAAAGCATAAGAGCAACTTTTTAACGGCTACGCGTGCTCTCTCTTAGCTCGTTGAAGCTCGCAGCGCGTTTGCCGCTGACGACCGATTAAAATACAAAAAAAAAAAAAAACATAAACAAATTGTATATACATATTTACGTGTATATATGTAAGTATATAATTCATATGAAGCCGCAGTTTTTTTTTTTTAATACTACATTTTTCGAACAATTATCAGGCAGCAAACAGCGGCAGAATCTACAGGCAGCAGTTGGCTTTGGTACGCCTTCGTTTGCGGTTTATTGTCGGCTCTTAAGTCCGCTCTACGGGTTCCGGTACGGTTACGGACAATCTATATAGACTGGTACTATAACTCAAGCAAGCTAAAAAATATTATTGTGTACAGTGTTAAAAATATGCTACAGTCGAGATGCTGACTTCTAGAGTGTTGTAAAGTGACGGCATTAGTAGCTTTGTGGTAGATTTATTTTGATTATAGGAACAGGCTTTCTTAAGAACCTATGCTCCAGTGGCAGATATCAGATAGATCAGCAATCAAAATTTAAAATTTTTAAAAATTTTTTCCCATACATATTACAAAGAAATCGTTAAAGAAGTTCATCCAGCAAAGTCGTTTAATATTTTTGTACTTCCATAACTCGAGAATGTTGCGTGCGATTTGCTTGAAATTTTTTTTTACTGTGTTCGCGATATTCTACGAACCTAAAAAAAAAACCTTTGCGAAAAAAAAATTTGAAAATCGTGAAAAACTAAAATTACATATTTTCAAACTAATACCTATTGCCTACTTCTAAAAATTTAAAGCCCAGCTATAAAGTACTTTACATAATAATACTTTCGGCCCTATGTTCCACTTAGGAACTTTTTTTTTTTTTTATATATATATATATATGTTTTGATTGGCACTCAACCTATACAGATTAGGTTATGATACAATATTGATGAAAAAATTAATCGCTGCACAAAAATTTAATTTAGTGCGGAAAATATATATATTAGGGTGGATCGATTTTTTTCGGTATATAGGCTCTCAGCGATTTAGATTCTTTGGGTCATTTTAAGCGACTTTGCCCAAGAAACTATGGATCTAAATTGATACAAACGATTTACCAAATAAGTGCATTTTATTATAAAAAGGTAAGAAAATAATTTTTTTAAAAATAGTTCCCTAGATAGAATGTCTCCATTCGAAAAAAAATTCAAGATATTCTGATAATCTATTTGTAAAAATACTTGATTTTAAAAAAACTCAAATTTGAATGAAAGGGAAGTTGAACGAATGACGGATATAGTATTATTACATACTTATATATTAGGGTGGCTCAATTTTTTTCAGCTTAAAGGCTCTCAACGATTTTGATTCTTTGCGTCATTCTAAGCAATTTTGCCCCAGAAACTATGAGTCTAAAATGAATTTCGAGTCGCCCACTTTTTTAAAATAGGTTTTTATCAAAATGGGTTTTTGGGTCGAGGAATCCAATTTGATATTTTTCAATTTTTTTTTAAATTGGCTAAATGTGAAAATCGACAAAATTTGTTACAGTGCTTGAGAACTATGAAAAAGTTATCAATTTTGGCAATTACAAAAAAAAAATAATATAATAAATGCACAAAAGCGCCCTCTGGCGGCGCTCAAAATGAAAAATATATGTCAAAAATGGTTTCCTCGATCCCAAAAACCCCCAAATTCACATTTGGCTAGAGAAAAAATAACGTTTTTTGGCCTTCTAAATGGAGTCGATTTTTGAATATTAAAAAAAAAAAAACCTATTGTGAAAAAGTGGGTTCATTTTAGACCCATAGTTTCTGGGGGCAAAATTGCTTAGAATGACCCAAAGAATCGAAATCGCTAAAAGCCTCGAAAAAATATTGAGCCACCCTAATATATATATAATAATAAGTACTATATCCGTCAGTCGTTCAACTTGCCTTTCATCAAAATTTGAGTTTTTTCAAAAGCAAGGATTTTTATATACAGATTATCAGAATATCTCAAATTTTTGTTCGAATGCAGACATTCTATTCTTGGGAACTATTTTTTGAAAATTATTTTTTTTACCTTTTTTGTAATAAAGTGCACTTATTTGGTAAAACGTTTGTATCAATTTCCCGGCCTAACAACTGGTTGGGGAAAAGAAGATTTCCCCAAGACCCGAAGTTTTCTAAGTAGCCTTTTTGTTTTTTTGTTGAACGTTTACTGTACTTCAGTAGAAATCTTAAATTTAACAAACAAAATAATATAATTAATATCTAAAAATAAAATTACACACTACCTCTTTAGAGAGTTCTCTATTCTAAGTAACCCATAGGTTTGAAAGTTCCTCAAAGTTGAAAAAAAATTAGTAGGTCACACATAGTCTTGAACTAATGCATTATTTTTCATAATCCAATTATTGATAATCTCATTTTTCATTACAAAATCACCGTGATTTACTTTTCATCCAACGGCCCTGCCAATTCCCTTACTCTGCATTAAATAGTGCAGGTGAATTTTTTATTATATAGCCGCAAAGTTGCCAGAGAAAGGGAATACCCAATGCCCTTTAGTCTTTCACTCACATCCACTATTAAGCAGTTTTTTGTACGAAATAAATTTGGGGTGTTCATTATGTCGAGCACAAATGCCTAAAGGCAAAAGTGCCCGAGTAACGATATGAGCAAACCTAACAACGAGGCATAAGTGTAAAAATACCCGACTAACAAAGTGAGCTAAAACAATCAGCTGTTGACAAATGTCATATGTTCGGAAAATTTCGCGCGGAGTGACGAAACTTCATATAAAAAACTTGAAGTTTCGTCATTCCGCGCGAAATTTTTCGAACTGCGTAAACCCCTTTATAAAAAAGGTTTTGAGAGAAAACGCTATTTAAAAAATGAAGTGTGGGATATGACAACAGTTATGGATATTACAGTCCAATATATATATATTCGATCGCAGATCTCCAACTACAAAGAATTTAAAGCCTTAATTGTATTTAAAAATTTACTTTTGGCGTAGCTCTTTACTTTTGTAATCCATTAGAAGCACTGAATAATACCAACCATCGTAGATAAAGGCGCTTTTTACAACACTCTTTTGGGCAAGTATGCCCTACTTTTCATAGTCAAGCGTCTGGGTGGGGCATAAATGCTCATTATTTTAGTCTAAGTTGTGTTTGGCACCATTATGCAATTGTGCACGACTAAGTGAACACCCCAAATATTTTTATCAAAAGTTTTATTCACGTACATAAATTCCTGAACATTGAGCCGATGCTGGTTCGGAACATCAATCACAAAGATTTCCAAATATTTGTGTTAGATTTCAAAATAATTAAGTAAAATCGTTTCTACTGGGCATGTAGTATGCACATTTCCAGATTACAGATTACTTCATCTCATGATTTATCGCAACTTTTGTTTTAATTTTGGTGTCCCTAGCTAATGTTATCTTTGAGAACTGAATGCTGATCATTTTGATATAAACCAGAACAAAACCCTGGATACCATATGGTATTAAAATAAAACATTCCAAAGAGTGCACTAAGTAGAATGAATACTGCCATCGCCAGTCGCTTTATGCTTGCCAGTGTTGCATCAACTGAAGCACAGGATACGCCGAAGAAAATGGAGCATTCGGCTATGAATACATCGGTTAAGGCAGGTACTAAATATTAAACGCTTAAATCTGCTACCCAAGACTTTGAACTTGTTTTTGTTTTGCATCCCAGACTATTAATACGTTTCATTGACACATTAGGTTTATATTTCGCATGCAAGTGTAAGTTCGAAATTAGAGATGGACAGAGGCTTTGTTTCGTGAGCTGTAGCACGTATTTGGGTCTTGTAACTAAGCTTCGTGAGAATGTCGTGTGGGCGCGGGCGTAAACACGGCACGAAAAAATATCGTTTAAAACATATTTTCTAAAATTATGTATTATACATTATAGAAATATCGATGACTGGGGGGGGGACTACTTGTTATGCTGCCAAAATTATAAGAAAAAATATTTTTTTAAGACGATTATTTTGGGTAGCCCAACGTTAATTTTTCATTACTTACAAACTAGTTCAATAAATACACTGGAACCAAAAAAAAGTTAATTTAAAGGTTTTGAAGATAATAACGTGGCCTAACATCTTATTTTCATTTTTATACCCTGTACCGTATGGTACAAAGAGTATATTGTGTTTGTGCAAGCCGAAAATGTATGTAACGTAGCGAAGGAGACGTCGAAGACCCCCCAAAGTTACCTAAAGTATGAGCAGGGTGACAAGAGAAGTCGATATACCCATGTCCGTCTGTCTGTATGAACTCCTAGATCTCAGAGATGGTAAGAGCTAAGGCGACCAAGTTTTCAGATAAGTGCGTAATTATGTCAGGGGAGACAAGCTTATTTTATTTTTTCGATATCGGGGTTATATTATATAGCTATATAGGGGTGTTTCAGAGGACCTCGAATAAAACAAAAATTTTAGATGGATAATTCGTTTGTTTATGAAATTATCGTTACCAAATTTGGCACTTAGAAGTTTTTTAGAGTACCCAAACACTGTACTAAATTTGATCAAAATCGGTTTACTACATCATATAGCTCCCATAGGAACAATCGGTCAAAAAAACTTTTTTTTACGAAACTCGCTGTGTTTCGTTTGTTTATGAAGTTATCGTTACCAAATTTGGCACTTAGAAGTTTTTTAGAGTACCCAAACACTGTACTAAATTTGATCAAAATCGGTTTACTACATCATATAGCTCCCATAGGACCAATCGGTCAAAAAAACGTTTTTTGTACAAAATTGTTTTTTGAAAATATCGGAACCAAATTTGGCAGTCGGAAGTTTATTATAGTTCCCAATCAGTGTACCAAATTTGATCAAAATCGGTTGACTATATCATATAGTCCCCCTAGGACCAATCGGTCAAAAAAACGTTTTTTGTGCAAAATTCGACTGAATTCTGTTTGTTTATGAACATATCGTAGCCAAATTTGCCGAATAAAATATCTTTTGGAGGTCTTAAGCAATATGTCGGACTTATTTGCAATGTGGTGGTACAGGGTATCCCAAAGTCGTCTGCGCCCGACTTTAACGTACGCCATTTTTAGAATGAAAGAACTGCATTTGAGAACAATAAATGTTAAAGATAAGCATGCTCAAGACTAAAAATATAACGTCTAAGATCCTCGTCAAAATCATATAATCTTTAAATCTTGAGTTGATTTTATTTTAATAATTGAAGTTCAATATTTATTTATAAATATAAAATCTAAATCTTGAGTTAATCTTTTTTTAAAAATTTAAGTTCAGAAGTTAAATGTATATAAATATAAAATCTAAAATCTTCGTTATCCGAAGTTTGGCGCATGCCATCAGAATTTTTGGTTCTTATTCAAAGCTTGATTATTTTTTTCTTTTGTTTTAAATATTTTGAAGCTTATTTGAGCATAAATTCATTTTATTTCAAAAATTTTGTTCTTGTTTAAAGAATTTTTGGTCTTATCTTAAAGAATCCAAAAAATTTTTATTTAAGATTTTGTTTAAATTTTCATCATCTGATTAAGACAATTTCTATTCTAAGCTTCGTGCTCGTGCCTAAGCGTACCAAATGTTGTCACGCGTCCATCTCTAAACCAAAATGCTGAAATCGCGAATCGTGAGCTTCACTTGGCGCACTCTTTGTTACATTTTTTTTTTCGCTTATATAAAACTGACTTCCGCAAAATATATTGAGTATACGTTGATTACAAACATATGATGACATATATAAGTATATATGCAAATGCTAATTCCAGATTGGCGATGATGTGGCCTCCGGTGCGGACACGCCTATGTTACAAGTAAATACGCCGGATAAAAGTGTTACGACCATAAATTTTACACCACCCGATGACAATGATGAAAGTGATGAGGAGTTTAATGGCACCAAGAGACCTGTCTATCGGTAAGTGATTTCTTAAGGTTATGCCTAATTATATATAAGACTATTTTCCCGCACTTCCCCTCTACAAGTATTTTGTCGGTATTACAAATAATTTATTTTCAAAGAGATTTCCATATAAAGGCCCATACGCAGCATGCAAAAATTTCGCATGAACTTCATATAAAAAAAAAAATCCCAAATGGAGGGAAATTTACGTATAAAAAAAAAAATCCCAAATGGAGGGAAATTTTTTATATGAAGTTTTGACATTTCGTGCGGAATTTTTGCAATATTCTGCTGCTGAGTGAATTCCATATAGAAGAAAGTGTTTTAGTTCATTTTTTAAGCTCGGGATAAAGAAAGCATGGTCTGTCCTCTAAAGTCAAAAAACGAATTTTTGTGTGTGTAACCTCAAAAAACACCATAATAAAGCTTTTTGAGTGCAGATATTCGATGATATTTTGAACATGTTTTTGAAGTCGCCGAATTCGAATTTGAGGTTAAAAAGAATGTCAGGATTCATACATAATCTTAAAGATGGCGTACGTTAAAGTCGGGAGCAGACGACTTTGGGATACCCTGTACCACCACATTGCAATTAAGTCCGACACATTGCTTAAAACCTCCAAAAGATATTTTATTCGGCAAATTTGGTTACGATATTTTCATAAAAAAAAAGAAATCAGCCGAATTTCGCACCAAACAATTTTTTTGACCGATGGGTCCTATGGGGACTATATGATATAGTAAACCGATTTTGAAAAAATTTCAAATTTCAAATTAAGTACACTGATTGGGAACTATAAAAAACTCCCGACAGCCAAATTTGGTTCCGATTTCTTCAAAACCAAACGAAACACAACGAATTTTGTAAAAAAAGCGTTTTTTTGACCGATCGTTCCTATGGGACCTATATGATATAGCCAACCGATTTTGATCACACTTGGTGCAGTGCTTGGGTACTCTAAAAAACTTCTTAATGCCAAATTTGCTAACAATATCTTTACAAACAAACGAAACGCAACGAATTTTGTAGAACAAACGATTTTTTGACCGATTGGTCCTTTGGGAGTTATATGATATAGTCAACCGATTTTGATCAAATTTGTAACAGTGCTTGAGAACTCTAAAAAACTTCCTCTTGCCGAATTTGGTTCCGATATCTTCAAAACCAAACGAAACACAACGAATTTTAAACAAAAAACATTTTTTCGACCGATCGATCCTATGGGAGCTATATGATATAGTCAACCGATTTTGATAAAATTTGCTACAGTGCTGGGGATCTCTAAAAAACTTCCGACTGCCAGATTTGGTTATGATATCTTCATAAACAAACGAATTATCCATCTAAAACTTTTGATTTTTTTCGAGGTCCTCTGAAACACCCCTATGGGAGCTATATTATGTAATCCCGATATCAAAAAAATAAAATAAACTTGTCTCCTATGGATTAACAAGGGATCTTATCTGAAAGTTTGGTTGCTCTAGCTCTTACCATCTCTGAGATCTAGGCGTTCATACGGACAGACGGACAGACGGACAGACAGACAGACGGACAGACGGACAGACGGACATGGGTATATCGACTTCTCGAGTCACACTGATCATACTTTAGGTAACTTTGGGGGGTCTCCGACGACTCCTTCTGTACGTTACATACATTTTCGGCTTGCACAAACACAATATACCCTTTGTACCATACGGTACAGGGTATAAAAAGACCCCAGCAAGTTGTTTTTTGGAAATAACCTCCAAAATACTCCGTTTTGTGGGGTCTTTTAAGGTTAGGATAAGACCAATGTCCGTTGTGCTAGCGGGATACGGTTTTGGTGCTTCGAAATACACAAGGGACCATATATCACGATGCCTGATCAGATTTTTTTTTGTATGGCAGTCTTATTTAACAAACAGAAAGGCGATTTTTATTATTATTATATTACAAATTTTTTTATAACTGATGATAATATTTTGCAGCAAAAATATTATTTGAAGAAATAAGACCTTGGATGTAATATTATTTACTTGAAGTTCAACGATTTTTATAAAAGTTTGGATGTGAGCATATTGTTGAAAACCAATCCGAAGTAAATAGACTCCAAATCGCATAATTTATTGAATATGGGTTTATTGACATGTCGATAATACAATAATAGGTTTTAGGCTTTAATTTAGATGTCAATCGTTTTTTCGTTAAAAGAGACATAATGACATAATTATGATAAATAAGAAGCGAGAATATTAATTAAATATTTATGTATACATAATCTTATTAAGAATTCTAATACGCAATTTAATATTGTAAATTTCCTCGTTTGAAACTTTATGTGCGAGCTTCAAATTTTGTTACTCCTTATTTTTAAGTACACTTTGTCTAAAACTCTAAAATAATTTACTTATTGCAAACTTATTGCCTAATAAAGACAGATTGTAAATAAAAAAAATTAAAAAAAACACTCTGAGAACATATAATTATTTAAAGCTACTATACGACATAGGGTGGGCCATCTGTTGGTTTGATTGATAAACACTCAAAAGAGCATACCCGTCCAAAATAGCTGCTCTTCGATATATGTCAAGTTCTTATATAATAAGGTAAATAATAATTTTTAAGCACTCTGAGAACATATAATTATTTAAAGATACTTAAGGCGTACTATGAAAATAGTCGTTCTGTGAAAAAAAACATGTCTGATGCCTAGGGTTACCACCTCGGTCGCGTCTCCCTATAATTTATCAATGTAGGGGGTGGCGGTATCCGTGAAAAGCGGTATATTGGAAAATGTCAAATTTTTTCATACTTGATCTATTTTTACAAAGTTATTACATAGTTATTTTTTTTTCCACATGTAGTTTTCATTTGTTAACGCTTTTCCAAGAAGTGGCTCTTGTTTCGGTCGATTCAAAAAAAGATCAAATTCTTCGCAACTCATATGGAAATTTAATTTCGTCAGAAGCTCTGCTTTCAGCAGTTCGACGCTCATTCGATTCCTCAAATCGGGTCAAACATTCTTCAGCACTGAAAAAACATTTTCCACTTAGGCATTGCTGATGGGGATCGATAAAACTTTTCCAACAATTAAGGGCAATTGGACAAATCCGTCAGAGCTACCCATTTTTTATCGACAGGGAGGTCAATTTGTTTGATTTTGGAGAAAATCTTCGCCAAAGAAAGTATTTCGTCGTAAAGAGCATCTTCGTCAACACCAAGATCAACCGCTTCAGCCGCTCGAAGAAATAGTTTTCGGTCTTCTATTTCGTCTTCAAGGTTCAACACTGAAAATTGTTGAAATGGAGATTTTTCAAAATTGTACCATTTTCCCAGATATGTAAGAGTTCGATGGTAAACTAATAATGCCTCTTTCTCAAATTGCGATCGTTGATGCTGTGTCAAATGAGGTAGACTTTTATTGACTTTAGATTCAAAGTACTTGTCATTCATTTTGCAACCCATCTCTCAATTCAGTCATTACACTGTGAATGTATGTACTCATCACTGTTCCTTTTTCCAGATTTTTTATACTTTTGGTCATGTGGTGCATAAAATGATGCACGAAGTATAAATAGCGTATCTGGAAACGTTAAATTTTCGTTGAGATTGTCGTTCAGTTCATTCTCTTGATCTTTCACAAAGCTCCAAATCGTTTTATCAACTTCATCTTCTCCTTTATTGATAAAATATTGCTTCATATGGCGGCCCGGCAAAATTTTCATTGGCCCGGTGGCCCGACGACCACTTTCTAGGACCGGCATTGCCGTGCGAGGCCCGTGCAGGTGGCAACCCTACTGAGGCCAGTGTTTACGAGCGCCTTCCTTTACAAGCGTTTTGAGCGTTCTTTTTTTTCATACATAAATGAGTAGTTACAAACTTGCATATTGTATATACATTTTCCCAATTTTGTTGAAAAATATTCGAATAGCATGCGATTAACAGACAAACCAGCAGATGGCCCACCCTATACTTAAGGTGATTTCAACAAATTTGTTAACCACATGCACCCCAAATATTAGCAGACATAGACTCAAAGCACCCTATATTACTACCGTTATATGTATGTACGTATAATCATACCTTTCCGATGTTTTTGATCCCATTTTGATTAACTCCACAGGCCTACAAATACCGGGGTCATGTCAGTTGTTGGAAAGCTAAGGGTCATTTCTGAAGTAATTTGCTGCGTAGAATCCGAATCCGGGGCCAGAATTGGCCCATCACGTCAGGATCTTGAGCTATTTGATATTATGTACCCGAAAAACTGAGTTTTTTCCTACTTTTGAGGGAACATAACCTCAAATATCTCAAGATCCTGATGTGATGGGCCGATTCCAGATTCGGATTCTACGCAGCAAATTACTTCGGAAATTACCCTTAGATTCCCAACAACTAAACCATGTTGGTCTGTGTTCTTTCTTTTCTTTCAAAGTCTAGTTTCACTTTTATCTAACTTAAACTTTGCATAAATTAGAAATATTAAAAAACAGTCATTCCATAGCACAATGACATAGTTTAACGTGTAATTAAATTAATTAATTGTATTAATTAATATCATGCCTCTCTGACAGCCTTAACGGCATGTTAGAATGAAAAATTTCATTATGAGCCGCGCACTGTGGGAAAAGCTGCAGTTTTTGCCAACAAAAATGCTGTATTTTGAAACATTTTTGTGGTTACGTATGAATTTTGACATTCTACGCTTGTACATAACTTCCTATCTATTAGAAATGAAAAAATATATATACATTTTTATTCATTGATCTCATATTAGGTAACAAGCTGTGACGGTTCCAAAAAGTTTCTTTTGAAATATGAAATAATTTATTCAAGTTAAATTTTGTATCGCAACGATATAATTATTTATACACGAACCTAGCTTTCTTATAATTTCAACTATAAGCTATCTATAAGTTATCTATAATAGTTAAATAAAATAGTTAATAAAAACTTTATTTTGTTGAGGAGCTCTGTTTACTTTTTTTCCTTGTTTAAAGCCTATACGCAGCTCGAAAAATTTCGCGCGGAATGACAAAATTTCATATAAAAAAAAAATCCCAAATGGGATATCCCAAAAGGGATTTTTATTATATGAAGTTTTGTCATTCCTTTTTGGGATATCCCAAAACGGATTTTTTTTTATCTGAAGCTTTGTCATTCCTCGAGAAATTTTTCGAACTTTTTGTATTCTTTTGTTGAATTTATTAAGACTATTACATATTTTTAAATTATAAAAAATTTAATAATTGAATTATTATAAAAAAGATTTTTGCAAATAATGTTCAATTATAAATTAGCTGAACATTTAAAATATACATAAACACACTTGGTAGGAGTCTTATGTGAATACCAAGCTTTTGGTGTAACATTTTTTTAAATATACCAACTGCCTAAAGTTTTTTATTGATTGATAAAAGCAATCGTCAGGCTGCCTGGCTTGTTTTATTTTAATTTTATATTTTTTTGTTGTTTATTTTTAACGATTTTAAAAAAATGTATCATATTTTTGACTATATCTTGGGCTGTAGCGATGAAAAGACTTATAGGCCGTGTTCCGGCAAACGAATCCGAAAATTTTATTCGGATTCTTTTTGAAACTGAATGTTTGGTGCTCCCAATTGCGCCAAACCGAATTTTTTCATCTGATTTGAAACCGATTGTTTTGTTGCTCAAGGAATTAAAACGAATCGGCAAAATAGTTTTAAAAAAGTACTTAAATAATTTTATAAATACTCTTTGATATTCTAAGATTATATTTATGCCAACTTCAAGTTAGTTGTTTATTGACAATTCATTTTCTTCTGACCCAATCCATAAATAGCATGCACAACCGAAAACGAATTTTTTTACACGAACACACGACGTTAAGTGCGAAAGGGTTGCCGCGTTACACAAAGAAAATTTGCCTTGAAACAAAAAAAAACTAAGTTGTGTTTAATTTCAAAAAATATTGTTGCTCAAGTAATATTTTTGTGCAATTTTATTTAATATAAAGAATAATGATACTTTAATGAAAATTAAATGTAAGAAATGTGCAAAACTGCGGCAACCATGTCAGCTGTCAGCCAACACAACATTAGAGTTTATTGGAAAGTTAAGGGAAATGTACGAATTTATCGAAAATAAAGCACGCAAACACGAATCCGAATTAAATTGTACGGTTTGGTTTTTGCGTTTTCCAGAGCACAGCTGAATATGTTTAAAAAATGAAAAAAAAAAAAATAGCAATTTGCTTAATTTAAAAAAAATTTTTTTTTAAAGAGCTGCAATTTATGCCTTTTTTTACTGTTCGATTGTTTATTTAGAGTTTTTTAACATTCATACAGAATTTTTATTTTAAGCGAATTTATGCATATTCAACCCACAGTGCAGCGGCGTGCTTTGTTCAGAAAGTCAAACGCAATCGTGCTTTTCCAGCATTCTATAAATGACGTCATCGCTGAGTCGGCGTTCTAGTGAACAGTCCGTGCTGCCAACTCTGTATTTTGAACCCGCGAGATTTAATTTTGTTTAAAGCTTAATTGCTATTTTTGTGATATCAAAAAGAAAATCTCTTTTGAGATTATTGTGCTGGTAAACGATTAAAACGTGTGTTTAAAGAGCATAAAGTCACCTCAATTCATGGTTAAAAAAAATAAAAGATATACCTTTGCATTCTTATGTTATCTGGAAACCTCAAAACTCATTTGCTTCTAGATACAATTATTTGCTTCGCAAACTGAACACAGTTGTTCAACTTTATTGGTTAAGCCGTTGATTTATTCAAATCTAGGTTCAGTTAATCACTGACTCCGATTTGGAGTTCTTTAAATCACTTCTGAAATTTATTTTAATTTTTATTGTTAAGTCAATGTCTGGGTACAAAAAATTCTATGACTAAAACCAATTTTTATTCCAAAGTTTTTATTTGTAACTGCAAACATATGAGTTATTATGGTATGATGATAACAAAGAGGGCTTTATTTAATAGAATACACGGCTCAATTTACGTTTGGAAAAAGAATAATAAATAAATTAAATAATCTATTAAAATAAAAAACAAAACTCCACAAAAACGTCAAAATCGTTTATAGCGTATATTATAGTCGGTGTGTTTCAAATTTAAGCGACGTGCCTTTCTTGCTTTTGGATAGTTGGCAACACTGCAAAGCTTTTAATCTGATTTGTCAGTGCAGTCGCTACGCCTGCACAGTGGTGCAAATGAAGTTTTTAGCGCTGCGAAAATAAACTTGGAAACTTGTGAGTCCCGCCAGCTTTTGATAAAAAATACCTTATACAATTTTTTGGTATTTCAGGCTTGTAAATTCGCGCAGTTGTGAACTATCAAACTTACACACGTTTAATTATTATTATTAATAATGGGTATAAGGATGTACTGCGACCCAAATGGATCTATTGTACCCCCTTCACGGATCAAAGCTCTCCCAACAGTCCAATAGCCAGCATATATTCCGGTATTTTGATTGGACTTAGGGTAACAACAATCTCCGGTGGGAGAACGTACATGCCCAGAAACTTGTTTCTTTTGCTGATGAGGGCCATGCATTCACATAGTAAATGTATTGAAGTTTCTTCCTCCAGACTGCAGAAGCGACATAGTCCACTATCCGCTATGCCAATTTTATTTAAGTGGCTGCGGAGCCTACAATGTCCCGTCAAGAGGCCCGTCGGGATCCTCACGGTATTTTTCCCTTGAGTTATCATTAGTTTGAACCTCTTGCGGTTGTAGTTACAGAGAAGGGCTTTTGCCTGCTTAAGTCCTGGTGTCTGTACCCAGTGAAGCAGCCGTTTATTTTCCTCCTCCATTCTCAGCAGGTCCCGTACCACGTGGTTGCCAATCCCACAGTATGGTTCGGGTCCGATTAGCGGTGTTGCTGCACCGGTCCTTGCTAGTCTATCTGCCAGCTCATTTCCAGGAATATTGTTATGTCCTGGAACCCATCTAATCGTGAGCTTATTCCTAGCACCTAATTTGTCTACTGCAGTTCTCACTTTTTTGACCAGCCTTGATGTAATCTTGGCTCTACTTAATGCCTTTATCGCTGCTTGACTGTCAGACAGGATGGAAATGTCCTTGTCGTGATAGTTATTTTGCAGATTGAACTCTGCACACCTTCCAATAGCACAGACTTTAGCTTGGAAAATGCTGGTGTGTCTGCCTAGTAATTCGTAATATTTTGTCCTGGGTCCTACTACCCCCAGGCCACTTCCTTCATCAGTGAGGGATCCGTCTGTATACCACTTTATTGTTTGTGGTTTCATTGGGTGAACTGCCGAAAGTGATGTCCAGGCCTCTTTCGTGCTGAGTTTAATATCAAAATTCTGATTGAACTTGAACTCAGCTAGCATTTCATCCTTTGTTTGCAGAAGCATAGGTATGTCCTTTGCTAAGTCTGCAGCATCTTTCCCGGTGAGGCTGAAGTCAACTCCTTCCCTCCCAATTCTTATTAGCGTAGCTTTCCGCTGCATATCGATAACGATATGAAGCGGTGTAACATTCATTAATATTTCAAGGGCCGCAGTAGGACAGGTGCGCATTGCTCCTGTCATACATATGCAGGCCATTCTTTGTAGTTTCTGCAATTTTGTTTTGGTCGTGCTAAGGCGCGCCCTGCTGCCCCAGGCTATTACCCCATACGTAAGCATGGGTCTAACAACCATTAGGTAGAGCCATCTTATAATTCGTGGTGAACTACCCCACGATTTCGCGGCTATGCTTCTACACGTAAAGAGAGCCCTTATTTATCGTGTTGTCTACATGGGTCCTGAAGTTAAGCTTGGAGTCAAAGGTGACTCCAAGGTACTTGACTTCATTACTCGCTTCTATGCTGCATCCTGATAGGGTTATATTCCTCATCCTTCCAAGATTATATCTCCTTGTGAAGGGTACTATGACTGTCTTGGCAGGATTAAGACTTAGGCCTGCCTTTTTACACCATTATTAGTCTCCTTGAGACCTAGCTAGATTATGTCGCAGAGAGTTTCCTCATACTTGCCTCTAGCTAAAATCACGATGTCGTCAGCATAGCCTTGGCATAGTATACCTCTGCCAGCTAGTCTCTCCAGTAGCTCATCTACAAGCAGACTCCATAAGAGGGGTGATAGCACTCCACCCTGAGGGCAGCCTCTTGTCGTCATTACTGTGGTGGATTGCCCACCAATAGTTGCTGTGGCTAGTCTAGATGCCAGCAGTGAATTTATCCATCTACTAGTTTTTGCATCTAGGCCCCTTCTGGCCAGTGATGCTTTGACGGCCTCATGAGAGGCGTTGTCAAAAGCACCCTGTATATCCATCAAAGCGCATAGTGCCACTTCCTTATGAGTTAAAGATTCCTCAATAAGGGTTCTCAGCTGATACAGTGCAGTATCCGTAGACCTTCCCGCTCTGTACGCATCTTTCGAAGAGGTCGCTGCACTAGCAGTGTGCTTCTAATTCTGAAGTCTACCAGCTTCTCCAACGTTTTCAGCAAAAACGAAGATAAGCTGATAGGTCACACGTTTTAGCACTTGCGAGAAATTTGTTCAAGCATTTCCGATTTTTGAACTTTAAATTTAAAAAAAAAAATGAAATATATAAACTTTTAACTCGAAACAAAAGTTCTAGGCATGTATGTAATAAAGAATATATATTTTTGGCTTGCGCTTATTTGTATAAGTGATATTGTGTAATATAAAAACCCCTCATCGAGATAATTTATTCCTTCATATAATGCAAACTCTTACATACAAAAAAAATAAATAAAAAAAAATTCACGAAGAAATTAAAGCGCACACAATTCGAAATCCTTTTTATGGTTTATTAAAATCTTTCAAATATTTAATTTGTCTGAAGGCAGATTGTAAATAAAAAAATTATTTATCTAACTCTGTAAATTTCTATGGCTAGCTTTAAGCAAAACTTAAAAATTATAAAAATAAAGTAAGCCAACTAACTAAATAAAATAATAAGAAAAGAAAAACGTTTAATAAAATCAAAGATTCTTTAAAAATAACTTTGATTTGGCTAAAAGTACGAAATAACTATTTTTTTATATTTTAATATATAAATAATTTTTTTAAATTAAAAAAAAAAAAATGTCAATACTTAAAAAAATATGTAAACAAAAGTTTTAAATTACAATTACACAAACAAAAATTTTTAAAGCAGAGCTTTTGCCATACTTTTTAAGTTATTAATTTTTCAGCGCATTGGCCCCACTGTGCGCTGCCGGCATAAATATGCAAAGCAGCGCTAAAGCTTAGGTCAGCAGAGAGTAGAGAAAGGCGAAAGTGACGCAAAGCTTTTGCATGACGAGCGATATAAAAGCTTTTACGCATGCGTGTATGTGTGCGTTAAAGGCGGTAATTTAATTCTTAAGCGAATTACAGCCCAAAAGATAAAGTGATGAAATAAAGGAAGCGCAATGCGCAGGTGCACTACGAGGAATAAGAGCAAGTGACGTCACATGTTTCAATTTTTAAGGGCTTTTGAGTATAGATGAGTTTTTAGTGCACGTATTTTCTCTGAAAATGATTCGAACGAAATAAAGCATTTTAAGTACTGCCTACGATGGTACGTAGCAGACGAAAAATACTTGATGATGAATACTCAGATTTGCTGGAAAACCTCTTAAATGCAATTAATTCGAGAATACTATTGAAATAACTTATTTACTCAAAAAATGTCCTACATCAGAAATTCTGCTTATGCGGCTCTTACAATCAGTTTCTTGAAATTTGCTGGATGTTAATTTTTTGTTATAATCGGCTGGACATGACCCGGAACTTTAAAAATAAATTGCTTAGGTTTATCTAGGCTTTGCTTTTTTTTGTATTATTTAAATATATACTTTAATTGTGAGCATTTCATTTTCGATACTCTTAAGTCGAACTCGTTTGATTCGGAGGTTTTTCGCAAAAAAAATTTGAAACAATATCAGTTAGACTCAGTCTGCAGTGAAATAAAGAGGTGGTTATGGGGAAACTTCCTCTGGGTACGTAATTTTCCTTTATACTGAGAAAAAAATATAATTTTGCACTTGAAACAAAAAGTAGTGATGTACGCCAAGAGCGATTATTCAATTATTGCTCTAAAAATTCTCATTTTCAAGAAAGTTTTTTATACCCTGTACCTATTAGGTATGCTCGATACCGAAAAAAAATCGAGTCGAAGTATTGAGTATTCCAAAAAACTCGATTCCGATGACGTTTTTTTACAGAAAGAATTTAACAAATGGAGGCGTTTGCTCGACAAAGAAAGCAAACTAGTCTAATGATCATTTTTGAGCTAATGAGCTGCTCCGAACAATCATAATAAATTCAGATAATGGTTATAAAATGAAAGTAAGAATCATTTAAACTTTTTCTTATTTACATTTTTATTCGCATTTTTTAACGGTGTCCACTCAACCGCCAAATGATACACGAAATTTAGCTCGAAACCGATACTAAGCAAATTGGTATCGGATCGACGATTTAACGAGACCAAAATATCGGTATCGAATATTCAGTATCGACTTCGTTATTCAAAATATCGGATCGGTATCGCGCATCCGTAGTACCTATAGGTACAAAGGGTATACTACAATAGATTTGTGCAATGTATGTAACGGACAGAAGGAGGCGTGGCAGACCCCAAGTCATTTATACCAAAATGCTTATCATGACCTCGGGTAGCGATTGAGCCATGTCCGCCCGTCCGTCCGTCTGTATGAACACCCAGATTTCGGAGACTATAAGAGCTGGAGATACAAAACTTTACCAGCTGATGCGCATATTTCCTAAGAAGATGAAGTTTGTCGAATCATGTCAATATCTTTCCCCGTTCCCCTGCATTAGATTTCCGCGGTTTTTAGCCACCCCCGCAAACGATTAACCGTGTTTTCTCCCACACCCCTCAACATATCAACTTGCCCTATATAATACTTTTATATTTGACATAAATTTCGATTCTCATAAAAATCGGTAAAAATTTACGGATCTTATGGATATAAATATGGTTTTGCACCAAAAAAAAATGTTCCAATTGGAAAGTTCTTAGAAGGAATATGGAGGAAAAACTTTTTTTCGAGGAAAAAGGTACCCTGTACCTGTACTGTCGGGCACCGCCTCGACTTTATTATATATTTTTTTAAAGACCCATACGCAGCATGCAAAACTTCCGCACGAAATTTCAAAACTTCATATAAAAAAAAAATTCCCTTTTTTGGGATATTTTTTTTTATATGAAGTTTTGACAATTCCCTTTTTTGGGATATTTTAAGTTTTGACATTTCGTGCGGAATTTTTGCATGCTGCGTATGAGCCTTAAGACGCAAATTCTAATTTGAGAACTTTTTGAATGATTTTAAGAGGAAGTGCTTCCAACCATTTGTTGCAAGAATGTTTGAGAGTTTTAGTGTTTTATATAAATTTTTTTTTTTTTGTAAGCTAGTGTACGAAAAATTCTTTTAGTTTTTAGAGTCGAACATTCTTACTTTGCGCAAACTCGAAAATTTTATTAAGATATGGTAATTTTCTTCGGAGCGTATGAATAAAGTATTGAACAATTTTTTCGAAAACACACGATTTTTCCGCGCTAAGATGACGATAGTCATCAGCGAGGCTTACTTTTCCTTTGGGAGCCTCGTAGTTAGTTCCGTGCGTTTTCTAGCTTTTTTATAAAATTAAAGATAACTTCGGGGAAACCATATTCGCTACAAGCTAAATCGATGTTGGTATTCTTTGACAAATACAATGTGCCTAGGGTATATTGTATAGGTGAATTAATTTAAAGAAACCAAAATGAATTTGAATGAATACAAAAACATTTTTTGATCATTTTTTTTTTTATTAATAGTAGGTATATATGCAACTAGGGAGCTATAGCACTGCTTAGTAGCACGTTTTCGTCACAGCACGAACAGTCGTTTTAAATGATAATACGAAAAGTAAAACATTAAGTAAGTGAAATAAATAAAACCAATAATTCAGAAAAAAAGCATTAAATGTTGCTCTTGACCAACAAAGAAACAATAACGCATCACCTCAAACAAAACTCGATCATGTGACGTAGTAAATGCACAGAGAGGAGATCATATAAGGCTAAGGCAAAGCAAATCTGAGCAAGAGAATGCTGATGATAAGCAATTTAAACAGTAATTCAGACAGCTTAAATGACAACGAAAACGACCGAGTTGTTGTTGTTGTTGTTTATCATGAACGGAATCATTGCATATACATAAAACCATGCCAGCGTGTGTGTAGGGGTTGTAGACGAGGGGCTTTTGTAACTATACGACGAGTAGCTGCGTATCTACATATGCTATGTATCTTAATAGTGCCAAGATATTCAGCTCAAACTCAGTTGATATACGTGATTAGACGTGATAACACGGACGCGCAGTAGTCGAGTGAGCCGACATAAAACTACATCAACTAATTGTAAATATAACCTGAAATTTTTGTTTAATTGAAAAACCTTTCAGTGATTTTTTGCTTTGGTTTTTTTTTTCAATATTATTTTTTATGAAGTGTTTATGGTTGTTTTCGCCTTATCGCAGGCATTACATTGAGCTGCGTGTATAAATAAACTTGACATTATATCAAACGGCAGTAAATAAGTGGCACGTACAAACAAGTTACAACCAGTTGAACCACCCCTCTCTGACAAGCCCATGTAATACCCATGACTGCTGTGAGCTGTTTATATGCATACCATAGTATGCTGAGTTTTCAGTTTTGTTGACTTGACTCATGGGCGTAGTTAGGGGGGGTTTGAAGCATGATGCATTGAATTTCACAAGCTGCCGCAAAACTGGTTCAATTTTTATATGGTAGCTATATGAAATTGTGAACCAATTTCGATCAAGCTTCACACAAATGTTAAGTCTAAGACAAAATACAACTGATCACAATTTGAAAAAAAAAAACATTTCTAAAATGCACATATGTATGAGTAAAGTTTAGTTTAAATTGCTACATTACTTTAAATAGCTACCATTACCTTTTTCAGAGCGATTCGAACGGTAGAGGCAAGTGGGGTGAATTCGGAAGAATTTTTCGTAAATTTTTTGGAATGACAAAAATTTTTCTTTTCAAAATTGAAAGCTGTGTCGTTCAGGGCATTGACTACATTGTGTCAAAATCTCAGCTCGATACGAATCGATCGAAATTCGTGACTTTCGATTTTCTGGGGCGAATCCGGAAGTGTCCAAAAATGATAAAAACCGCCATAAAATTTCATCGCAAACATTTTATTTGTTTATTTTTGGTAAAAAAAAGTTGAAATGAATATATACTTCCCAAAGTTCCAAGGTGGAACATAGGGCTACAAAGAATTTCTTCCATTCGGTTCTGTTTTGTGCCAGTATCTGTACTTCGTTCCAGCTAAGGCGCGTGGCACGGGTTTCCGACTCTAGTTGTCGTCTCCAGGTGTTCGCTGGCCTTCCTCATCTACGGCTTCCTTGGGGGTTCCAGTCAATCGCGGTCCTTGTTAAATTTTCTTTTTCGAATCTCCAACTCTACTGGCTTTTGTTTTATTTTGGCCCATATGTCAGCGTTTGAGATAGTGTTTGGCCAGAATATTTTTAGTATTCTTCGAAGACACCGGTTTACGAAAACTTGTACAGTGTTTACATCGTTTGCCGTCGTATTCCACGTTTCACACCCATATAATAACGATGGCTTAACATTTGAGTTGAATATTTTAAATTTTGTACGCCGTAATATACATATGTGAGGATTTCAATATTTTTTGCAGCGAGGCGGAAGCTGCCGATGCACTTTTTATTCGGCTTCTGATATTTTCGCTTGAACCGCCAGTCATCGAAATAGCGCTGCCCAGGTAACAAAAGAATTGTACCTCCTCCAGTTCGATACCGTCAATCATAAATTTGTGCGTGTTTTGTGTGTTTTTTGGCATGGCTATGGTTTTCGGAATATTAAACGCCAGTCCGGCTTTTGCTGCTGCTTTTTGTATTGCTATATTATATTTTCCTTTCCATGTCCACGTAAGAATGGGACCGTAAGCAAATATCATCTATGTAATCGAGGTCCGACAGGCGGCCATGTAGACCTCAGGTAATGCCGCTCTCAGGTAACGTGGCATTCTTCAAGATGACATCTAATTCTATATTGAACAACAAAGGTGAAAGGACACAGCCTTGTCGAACGCCAGCTAATACTTTGATTCTATCACCGATAAGCTGTTCGTGCATTATCAGACAGCCTGCATTGATGTAGAGCGCCTCGACGAGTTGAATAAGTTTAAATGGGACCCCTTTGCACTCAAGAGCGTTGCGAATAGCACCGTGGTGAATCGTGTCGAAAGCTTTTTTGAAGTCTATAAAGATGAGGTAGAGTGCGGTTCTCCATTCAACTGACTGTTCGACTATAACTCGAAGGCTATTGGTATGATCGATGCATGAGCGGTTTGCTCGGAAGCCTGCTTGCTCCTGTCTAAGTTCTGGTTGCAATACAGCAGAAAGTCTTTTGTGTATAATATGCGTGATGATTTTATTGATCATACTGAGCAAGGTTATGCCCCTCCAGTTTTTACATTCCCAAAGGTTGCCCTTCTTAGGGATTTTGACAATCACGCCATCTTTGAGTTCGTCAGGGAGGTTGCCGTTTGTTTTTAAAAAAAAAAAAGAGGGAAATCGTCTGAAAGAGCACTCTTTTTGTCCATTTTCACTGCCATCAGCATTTCCAATAAATCATCAGAACTTGAAACTTGTTTACGGGGATTTGTTTCGCTTTTTTGTAAGTTCTTGGTATTTTGATACAAAATAATTATTTGGCTCATTTCGACACTTCCGTACTCACCCCAAATCGTACGTTGGCGCTCGCCATTCACAGTAATGTTCCTCAACAAAGTACGGCCCAATGATGCCACCGGCCCATAATCCAAAAAGGGACTTTTTGGGTATGCATTGGCAGTTCTTGCAATGCTTCTGGCTGCTCTTCACACCAAATACGGCAATTTTGCTTGTTCACGTATCCATTCAACCAGAAATGAGCATCGTCGCTGAACACAATTTTCCGATAAAAAAAATTGGATCTTCATCCTACTTTGCCAACGCCCATTCACCAAAAGTTAGCCGTTGTGGTAGGTCGTGTGGCTTTAATTCTTGCACCAGCTGTATTTTAAAAGGTTTTACAACCAAATCCTGGAGCAACAGAGGCCCAATTGCAGTGAACGGCACCGAATCGATAATTCTCGGTCATCAACAACACTGGCGGATACAGCTGCGATATTTTCCTCTGTCCGCACTCTACGAATGTGTGTTGGTGGTTTGATGTTCAATAATGTTAATTTGCTGCGAAATTTAGTCAAAACATTCCGAATACCCGCCTCAGAGGTCGCCCAAACTGACCATAAAATGGAAGAAGTGAACGATGCACTTTCTTAAACGAGCATGAATTTTGATAATAAAATTCAATAATCTGCAAGCGTTGTTCGTTTGTAAGTCGATTCATGGTTAAATTATAGACCAAACTGAACATGTTTGACAGTAACACAAGACACAAAAACAGCTGAGCTGTCAAAAACAGTGTTGCCAAAAAGAAAGTTGCTAAAAAATCACCTTTTATATGACTACCAAGTTAAGAAGAATTGACAACCATGTTATAAAACTAATTAGACAACATATTCTTCAATGTACAAATGAACAAGAAAACAATCTCATCGAAGCGCCATACTACACCAATGAGGAATAGCTTCTGAGTAACCTAGTAAACGGTTTTTGTAAATCTTTTTCATGCGAATACCAATTTATTTGTAAATTATATTAGGTATTTGAAAAAGTTCAGCTACAAATATGACCAAAAATTAAACACATTTTTCTTATATTTGGGACAAGCTTTATTATATGTGCCATTTTGATCAATAACCTTTTGCCATTTTTAGGCTACAGACATTATTCCATCTGTGTAGAACTTCTGGGTTTTTTGAGCGAAAAACTGATCCAAGTGCGTTTTACAGGCCTCCACGAAATTTAAATTTACACTATTAAGAGAGTTCTGCAGAGATCAAAACAAATGATAGATAATCTGAAGGTGCAAGTTGCGGGCTATATGGTGGATGCATCAAAACTTCCCAGCCAAGTTTTATCAGTTTCTGCCGGGTCATCAAAGATGTGTGTGGTCTGGCGTTGTCATGATGGAACACAACACCTTTTCTGTTGATCAATTCTGGTCGTTTTAATTGAATTGCTTGCTTTAATCTCGTTGTTGACATTAGAGAAGAGAATCAATCGTTTGACCATGTTGTAGAAGCTCATAATGAACAATTTCCCCCCAATCCCAGCAGACACACAGCATTATCTTTCTTGGTGTCAATCCAGGCTTTGATACTGTTTGCAAAGCTTAACCTTGCTTCGACCATGATGTTTTTCGCACCTTTTTGGTCGTACGTGATGCACTTTTCATCGCCCGTAATCAATCGTTTCCGAAATGGTTCGATTTCGTTCCGTTTTAGCAGTGATTCGCAAATCGACATTCGGTCAATTCCATTTTTCACTTAATTCATGAGGCACCCAAACATCGAGCTTCTTGGTGTATCCAGCTTTCTTCAAATGGTTGATAGCTGTATGTTGATGAATACCTAGTTCCCTGGCAATGTCCACGCTGCTTATGTGCCGGTCTTGCTCAATTTTTTTCCATGTTTTCATCGACTTTTTCAGTGATTTGTCGACCAGAGCGAGGTATCTCTTTAACATCAAAGATCGAAAGCGAGCAAACCACTTCCCTGCTGTTTTTCTAGCTAAGCTTCTTGTTTATTATATATACTTAGAAAAAAAAAAATAAAATTGATCATTACGTTTACTGCGGTAAAGCTAAGTACTTATTTATTTAAAAAATATTGAAGCGCCTAGAGTTAGTTGCATATCTCTACCATAGATGAATAAACAAATTTTAAAGTTTTTCCTTAAAGTTCCTCGCAATATTAAAATAAATTTTTGTTCTTGTTGCATATAGGCAAGCATTTATATTGGAACATATACCAATATCACAAGTACCAACTGCTAATATTATGACTTAAATACAGGTGAATAAAACTGAAAAAAATTTAATGAAATGTTGTCGCAAAATACATTATAATGAAATAAATTTGATAAGCAAATATGTTAATAGTATTCTATTCATAAAAACTTGCGTCTTAAGGCACCCACTGCTTAAACCTGTTGTGAATCATAAGCGCATTAACTGAAAAATTGTATATTTATGTCTGTACAGTAAAAATAGGTTTTGACCTGGAAAACACTGGAATTTCTCTTGCTGAATGTTTCAAGGACCATCCAAAAAGTCTAAAACCAAAATGGTGACCTCTTCCCCCCGTAGGGTTTACCGCTATTTTGACATTTGTGTCGGCCCATTTATCTCAAATTCTATAAGTTGTACAAAAAAACTTTCAAGGCAAAAAATGTTTAAAATTGAATTTAAAAATGTATTTGTAATGTAAGGTATACCCAAAAGTTCATATTTTAGGCGTTAGAGGGCGCCAAAATTACAACAACGCCGTTTTTCGAGTTTTTACCCCACCCGCTTGCCCTATTTGTTTTTGATGTGTATCAAAAACTTGTAGATCTCAAAAAAGTGCACCAGACTGGTGTTTGAATCGTGTAAATATTTTTAGTAGTTTCCAAGTTATAACGCTTTAAAATCTTCCCGCGCCTTGAAGAACAAGCAACTAATTTATGGTTAAAAAAAAAAAACTTTTGTTTTCGTTTCTGGCCAACGTCATAACAAAATAAATATACCAGCTGCAGAAAGCCCACTTAGTATGCATCCATTTATATATTTCTCCCGGGCCCGGAGTTTTCTCAGGGCCCGGTGTAATTACCGGCGTAATAAAATTTTCTGAAATTTGCTGTACTGATACAAAAAAAAATGCTGTCCCGCTTCATTGTCTTTTTCGAGTGAAAATGTTCGTCGACCTTACAGAACACAATGATTCAAGCTCAAAGTGTAATAGAGGGGGCGTTGTATTTTGCCCCCGAGCACGGATTTTCTCGTAGAGAACGGCCCCGCTCCTTACCTAATTTTTTTGACCAAGGCAACGCAAGGCCTAATGACCAATGCAAAATTATATAAAATATTTCCCATTCAAGGTTCAGATTAAGCGACGGATAACTCTTGCTAACAGGTGCTTCTTCGGGCTCAGTAGGCAAATTAATAGCAGAGCTCTCTCTCGACATACGAAGTTAACACTTTACAAGACCCTCATCCTTCCAGTGCTTCTATATGGTGCTGAAGCCTGGACAATGACTCAATCAGATGCAGCTGCTCTTGGGGTGTTTGAGAGAATTTTTCTTCGCAAAATCTTCGGACCTGTTTGCGTTGACGGTACCTTCCGTATTCGATGGAATGATGAGCTATATGAGCTGTACGGCGACATTGACGTGATAAGGCGAATGAGTGGCATGCGACTTCGCTGGCTGGGTCACGTAGCACGTATGGAGGAGGAAACACCAGCTCGTAAGGTATTCGACGCGGTAGTTAGCGGACAGCGAAGAAGAGGACGCCCTCGGATACGTTGGCGAGACCAAGTGACTAAAGCCTTAACATCACTTGGAGTTACCAATTGGACGAGGCGCGCACTGAGCAGGAACGTGTGGAGGCAAATTGTGCATCAGGCAGAGACCCAGTAGGGTTGTTAAAGCCAAATAATAATAGTTCCCATTTAACATATTCTCCGGCCTGCTAAATCTTGACCAGATTGATAGAGACATTCTTCAATTAACATAATTTTCTGTGAACCAAATGCCCTTTCTGAGCGTCTTTAAAGATGAAATTTTAGTTATCAATGAAGAACGATATGAGAAGATTGTGTTACATCTTACAGCAAATTCTGCATTCCGCTTAAAGTTTTATTTTCTATAAACGTGATATAGACATTCTTTAGCAAGCAATGACTACAATAATAATCTTCAAAAGATACAAACTTTTATAAGGCAAATAAAAATTAAAGAAATTTTGGATTAAGTAGAGCGACAAAAGAAGATTGTGTTTAAACAAATATTTATAAATTTTTTCGCACCCACAATTAAAGAGATAAAACTTAAGCCGCTAAATCTAAGCTTTCCCTCAGCTAAATTTTTGAACGCATATTTATGAGTATGTCGGTTGAGTCGAAACCCAAACATAAAACACTTTTTCTTATCCGTAACTGCTAGTCATCATAAATACTCAACTACAAATTGACAAGCATTTGGACGGAAAGAAAAAAACTCAGATTGAGCGATATGCCAGACCCCAGACACTTGTTATAAATTAAAGAGACAATTGCTATTTGCCATGATATACTGTATGTGACATCTTGCTCTTATCATAACACACTTATCCTCCACAGCGATCGTTTTCGTAGTCGACGACGTGCCTCCATAGCCCCGCTGCCCGCTCTGCGACTTAACAGCAAGGAAATGTTGGCCAGCGATTTTGATACGCACAGCGTCGCGAGCAATCAGGCCTCGATCACGAGCGTCAACTCGCTCGCGAGCTTGCTGCGTGAGAAAATGCAGGTGAGCGTATTAAGAGAGAGAGAGAGAGTATATGAGAGAGTATTTGAGAGTTGCAGCCATGGAATCAAACTAATTTGAGCGCCTTTGCAGGCCTTTCCACAGATGATACGCAAGAAGAAGCGCGAGACGAAAGATTATAAAATAAAAATATTTGTCATCGTTATGTTCTTCATTATCATATTTCTGGTAAGTACAATGTTTTTATGGAGTTAGCGCAGTTTCTCAACTTTGCTTTTCAGATTGGCTACGCCTATATCGCCTACCACCAACAGGTGCTTACCAAATCCTACTTTGATAAGATCAAGTTTAGTTCGGAGGATCGCATTTTTCGCATATTGAGTCATGAGGATAAGGAGGTTATCTCTGGTCATTTGGGCGTCACCATTGGCAGCGATACGGCGCCATTTCACTGCTTGGAGGATCATCGGCGTAATGATGGTAGCGTTTGCGTTGAATGGAATGGCATAGCACGGCTGCATATGAACTTTCAGGATAAGGGCGTCTTTCGCTGTTATACGCTACAATGGCAGGCGCTTACACCGGGTCTGCTGCCCACCGATTGCTATGAGCTGAAGCGTGATAATGGTCTTTGGTTTGGTGGTGGTATAACCAAGGGACAGGAGTGGTCGCTCAGCTATGCCAACTTTGATTTTATGCCCTATGCCAGCGGTGACAGCAAAATACATCAGTTTGGTAATGGCATTAAGCGCTACTTCATCAACTCCATAGGCGTGGCCATGCAGGTTAACGAGAGCACTCCGCTACAGATTGGCATTAATCGCACGGAGAATCAGTTTTGCCTGCGTGCTGCCAATGATGACTTTACGTTTGTCAATCGTCTGACAGAGCTGCCGCAGCTGGACTATAAGATCTGCACTACGGAGGATATGCGCAGCTTGCATATGCTAATGACACAGCAGAGCCTTTGGGATGGACTCAAGGAGGAGGATATTAAGGTCTTGCACTCGCTGCTAGAGGAGCCTGTTTGGAAAATACCATTTCAAGCCAAGGTGGAGTCGCTTAATGAAACAGTCATTTGTGATTATTCCGAGAACGCCATTGCCATGGGCTTGGGTCATATAATTATCAATGAATTCTGGCAGGAGAATATTGGTGACTTTACTGTGGACAAGTCACGTTTTCCCACGCTTAAGGACACCATAGATGTGCTGCATCGACGCGGCTTTAAGGTTATACTCACCATACAGCCGTTTATAAGCACGGACAGCGATAACTTTAAGGATGCTGTGCGCCGCAAGCTGCTCATCTATGAACGTTACTCGGAGCGCAGCATACCCGCGCTGACACGCTACAAAAGCAGCTCCAGCGCTGGTGTGCTGGACATTACCAATAATGCCTCCGTACCCTGGCTTATAGAGAAGCTGCAACGTTTGAAGGATGAGTATCAGGTTAAGGGCTTCTATCTGGACTTGGGCACTGGCTATAATCTGCCGCACTACTATCAGTGTCGTCATACGTTAGAGAATCCGGACATGTATGCGCGCATGTTGACTAGCAGTCTGGAAAGCGCTGGTCTCATGGCTGTATCCACGGCCAGCGTTGTACCCAAACCGCCTACATTTCTCAGCACGCCGCCTGCAAATGCCACCTGGGAGGGTTTGCGCGAAACTCTAGCCGCTGTGCTGAACTATGGCGTCATTGGCTATCCCTTTGTGCTGCCCGGCGCCATTGGTGGCGACTATTTGCTGCAGCGTCCGCTTAACAAAATGGTTTCCTTTTACTCTTTGGGTCAGCCACCGCTGCCGGATCAGGAGCTGTATATACGCTGGCTGCAGCTGGCTACCTTTTTGCCAGCCATGCAGTTTAGTCATTTACCTGGGGAGTATCGCAGCGAGCTGGTAACACGTGTGGCTCAGGAATTAAAGGAGGTGCGACAGACGGTGGTTATAGCGCTGCTCAAAAAGTATTTGAGTCCCTCCATGAATGAGGGCTTGCCGCTGGTGCGTCCATTATGGATGCTGGATCCGCATGATCCGGCTTGTTTGATAGTCAGCGATGAGTTCTCAGTGGGCGAGGAGCTAATTGTGGCGCCGATACTAGATGCAGGACGTGAGGATCGCGAGGGTAAGCATGTTTGAAAGTTGGCTTAGAATAGACTTGAGTCCTTATCTTACTATGTTTTTTTTGCAGTTTATCTGCCCCAGGGCGTTTGGAAGGATGGCATTGATGGCTCGCTGCGTAAGGGCAGTCGCTGGATGCACAGCTATCGTGTGCCCAAGGATAAGATAGCCTACTTCCGTAAAATGCCCGATAATACGCGCTTTTAGGCAACATTTTTAAAGTTAATACCAACCATGTGATATGAGCAAGAAGCGCACAGCGTTAATCCCGGGCACTTACACAATCCGCAAGACTATCTTATAGATTTGAAAGCCTTGCTTACTTTTATCGATATGTATCGATATCGATATAAGCCGATAAAGTAAAGACGCAGCTAAATTATTTCGTTTTCCTAGGATACCCTGTTCCAAATTATATGTGTATGATGTACCACATAATATACAATACACATAAGTTTTTTTTTTGTTTTTTTGTAAGTCGATATGTAAGTTTTTGAAGAGAATCGGAAAATTTATTTCCAAGTCATGTGGCAAGTGCAAGTGTGGCAAGTTTCAATAAGCTGTAGTAACTAGTCCCTAGGGTATATAAAAGTCGTAATGCTGCGACAGTAACCAGCCCGCTTGTTTTAATTATTGTAATTATTCTTGTAATAATATTATTATTTTTGTTGCTCTTGTCTTCTTTAAGATTAAGTACATTGTTTTTTTTGTTGCTGCGCTTAAATAAATAAATACCTTTCAATTATTATCATTAATATTTTTTTTTTTTCTTAAATTACATTTAAGTTCGTTAGCAATAAATATAACGCCACCGGCTGTCGAGAATTCAGGAACGCATCCTGCACTCGGGCAGCTGTGCCTCACAAGGTTCCGTTTCCGGCGGTTGTGGCAACAGGCTGCATTGTGCATCCGCCACAACTACATCGTGCTGATCCAGGCAGACTACAGAACGACGACGCAAAGGCGGCGGTGCGCCGGGTGTGCGGCAGGTTACCGGACAGAACTGCCAGGGACCTATCCACCAGTGCGAGGGACACTGCTGCGTATTGCAGGTACGTGTCTGACGCAGTGGTCGCTTGTTCCTCGCATGTGTCCAGCAGTGCAGCTTGTCGGCAATCACTAAGGAAAGCAAAAGAGAGAAGGACTTTAAAAATTGATTTATTTACGCTGAGAACTATTCCAAATCCGTCGTGCATGCTGCCAAAGCAGCAGGCAAACCACTTGGAGATTGAATGTTCCTCAGGCTTACTCTTTATAAACATGAGAGTAAACCCGGAGAATATTCAATCTCCAATTCGTACCCGTGTTCCAGCGGCTAACCCACCTGCTTCGGCAGCATGCACGACGGATTTGGACGTTCAAACCCCATGTTTAGAAATAACAATATAATGGAAACCATATGGCCCTATGCTCCACTAGGAGTAACAGCACATAAGAAGAAGTCAACTATTTTAAAACTGTTGAGGACTTTCGAATCCCTTTTCCTAAAAGCTTATATTTGGTACAATATTGTTGGGATCCCTAGGGTTGCTAAGGTGCTCCCAACTAGCCCTAGAGCTTCCCAAATAGTTCAATAGTCTAAACAAACTTGATTAAGTGCAACGACCGCGAAGTAGGTATGTGATTGAAGGATTACTTCTTACCCTCAAAGAACCTAAAAGTGTTAAAATCACGAATGTCTTCTCACCCTGCATTGCTTCGTAAGCTACCCAGTCAGTACCCTAAAGGAATGCTTTGTCCACGAAAGATGTATTCCCTTCACCTGACTAAAGCGCTCAGTAAGTATATGACGGAAGCATTTCTTCTCCAACTCAAAGAACCTACATGGGTTAGAATCACGAATGTCTCCTCACGCTGCATTGCTTCGTAAGCTACCCAGTCAGTACCCTAAAGGAATACTATGTCCACGAAATTCCCTTCTCCTGACTAAAGTGCTCAGTAAGTATATGACGGAAGCATATCTTCTCCATCTCAAAGAACCTACATGGGCTAGAATCAAGAATGTCTCCTCACGCTGCAATGCTTCGTAAGCTGCCCAGTCAGTACCCTAAGGGAATACTATGTTACGAAATTCCCTTCTCCTCAGGCCTAGCTTATCAGCTAGTACTTCGTTTCTAGGGATATGCTTATGACCTAGGTTTCACCTAAAAGTGATTTTAGTCCAGATGGTTCTGGTTTCTGTGAAACATTTTGAGTTTGCTCCCGTTTATCACGGCCTGACTGTCTTACAGCCAGCTTATCAGCTACTTTGTTCCCAGGCTGACAAAAACCAGATGAACCCATTTCCAACTTACTTTTGCCGTTTTCGTGGCAAACCGCCTCACGGTATTGAAGGCCTCCACCACAACTGGTTGTACAGGCACTCCAGTTACTCAGCTTCCAATGGTACTGCATGCCAGCGCTGACGTTGACCGCCGGCAGCGTGAACTCATAGTAGATGCCCTCGTTGGACTCATTCACGCGCACGATCACCTGAAATAAAAACCAAACCAAGTGTGCATCAATCAGTAACAATACAGATGAGCTTAAACAAATGTTCACTTACGTATACTGCTATGGAATGCTGTACAGGTTGAGGTATATTGATGGTCTCCTGCTCGTCCTGACGTTCGTAGAGACTCTCAGCGCTGGCTATTTCAAACTCGCCGGGCATGGAGATAAGGCTATCGCCATTAAGATAGAACTGTGTGCTTTGCGCACGTCCTATGGCCAAAAAGTTTTGCGAATTGGTCAGCTCTCTGATGACAATATGTCGTGCTCTAGCCGGTATGGTGACTATCTCAACATAGCCTTCGGTAACATTAAATGGCTCCGTAAAGATCTCTTTTACGGGCTTGCATTGATCACCAGCACCGCCGCAAATACCGCAACGATCATCCTGCAAGTCCGAGTCAACGATCCAATCGCAACCAACTTTCTGAATAAAATGCTTGTTTAATTGATCGCGTTCCAAAACTAAAACAAACTTAAGGAATTAGGCTGACGCTTACCTTACAGATGCCATCAATGCACATGTTGTTTGTGCCCAATGTACAGGGCGTGCCATCAAGCACCGTCTCACCCCAGTTGGCTATAATGGTATCATCCACATCAGTGCAGAACAGCTTGCAGGGATTATCTGTCAACAAAATGCCCGCTCAATATACGCATACTAAGTACGCTCAGCTGCACTCACTCTTGTCGAAGAAGGGCAGCCACTTGTAGGTACCACCCTGATAGCTGGTATTATCATAGCGTGCACACTGTTGTGCCCTAAAGCTGGGCTCATGCTCGGGGCACGGCTTTTTGCGGCAGATTTTATAGCGCTTACGTTCTCCTATGCAGAATACACCACCATTGGCTGGCACAGGATTGTCGCACTCACGCTGCTGTATGGAAACGCCACCGCCACAGCTGCGTGAGCATTCGCTCCAGTCGCTCCAGTTGCCCCAACCGCCATGTATGGGTGTCAGTTCCTCCGTGCGCACGCACTTGCCGTTCTGGCACCACTGCAACAATATAACATAAATAGTTTATCATGTCTTCCGGCTAGCTGTCTGAATCTATGCACACAAACCTTACGTTTTCCACAGCTGGTGCCCGGCGCCGTAGGACGCATGTTGGTCAAACACTCGCCATTGACACGACACCAGAGCGTTGAGCAGAACTCGTGTGGCGAGGAGCAGGCACCCACATTACTGTCATCGGTCAAATTGAACTGCATACGGCACTGACGTTTGGCATTATAACGTTCTCCAGGCAGCACCTCCGGATAGTTGTATTCATCTAGTGGCGTGGGTGAATCGTCCAAGCACTCGCCCAATCCTTGACTGTACGTTTGAAAGTTAGCCACACTAAACTTAAAAATTACTGCTGCTATACTTACTCCAAAAAGTGTGTGATGTACTTGCGACTGCAGTTTGACCAGCAAACCTGCAAGGTGTCTGCTCCAAATGTGGGCGTCATTATGTGCACAATGGAGCCCACGCGCGGATGGCAGCCAATTTTGGCTGTGTCGTGGAACATGCCAAAGCTGTGGGAGTGTTAAAAAAAAGACAGAAAGTTGGGTTGGAGAGGTTTATCAAAAATAAATAGATGGAATGATTATATTTAAAAAGAAATAAGATTCAAGCAGTGCATGCAGTGGAGGTGCGCGATAGTTAGTGATTTTTGCTTATTAAGCTCACATGCGTCATCATACAATGATCATATGTTACTGCTAGGCAAACTTCTTTGAGTTTTGGAAATTTTCGCATAAAACGAAGTTCTAACAGAATAGAATCAATTGAGATATAAAAGAACTCAAGCTCTGAGAAATTTTCATGCCTTAGTTTTTTTTCAGTTTTTGAGAAACACGCTCCCAAAATATGGCTCCTCATTTATATTTCCTCGTTTATTTGTTTTTTTATGTGATTTTTTATGCATGATTTCCTCTTCATCTCTTTCTTTTGTATTTTCTCAATTAATTGCGTCTTCCGAAGACCTTCTTTGTGCTCAGAAACAACAGTATGTACTTTAATTCTATAGTTCGGTTGGCTCCCAAAAGTATAGGGCTTTTTTCAACGAACTCATAATCTTCACTACTTTTGCATGGAAGAAAATTGTAATATATAAATTTTAAATCCTTGGTAGACCGGCACTATTATAATCGATTGTAGTATCGATCGGTCTAACTCTGTCTATCGTACCGTCTTAGCTTTCAGAAACCAAAACAGCTGCAGACTCTTAACCTGATGCCAAGAAGCGCATTACAAAGTTAGTCTATTAAATAGCTAAACATACTTATGGTGTTCACTTTTCGAAACATAAGTGCTGAAATGCCGCACAGCTGGCACTTCGAAATTCTGCATTTCTGCCCGACCCAGACTCTTGACTACGAAAATTTCTTCTGTACTGCCGCTTGTATAGAAAACTTAAAAGCTGTTTGTACAAAAGTAGTTTCATGTTGTAATTTCTTTACAATAGAAGATCAGCAAATATATAATACTGTGTCACAATTTCCGCTGGGCACTTTTGCATTTCTGCGCGACAAGGTGAACACCCTAAAAACACTGCTTACACAACTTACTTAATTTGCATTCTTTTAATGTCTCTTTAATGAAATAATGAGCATAAAAAACACGTGTTTTCAGTAACCGTCATCATTATAAACATTTTTTCGACCAATTTCAATTGTTAAAGTTAATTCTGTGTTATATTACTGACTATGCCTCCCGATTAAAGGCATTTGCGTAATACTCAAGCGACATTGTTGTGACTTTGCCCAGCCAGATTGTCTCCGCTGGCTTAGACTATATACATATGTAAATAATGTATAAGTGCAAATAAGTTTGTACAAAGGTACTTTTGTAGTGCACTTGGTAACGATCAGCAATTTATGGTGATCTGTCAGCCTGAGTGATGTGGGCAGGTGCACAAGTCAAAAACCTGATTATTAGAAAAGTTTGAAATTCAAACGATTATAAAATATGTAAGATAAACTTAAACTAGTCGCATTTTTTATACACTGTACTCTTTTTTCTTTAAATCTAAGCACTAAATATTTTAAAACTTGTACGAAAGTTTTTCGAACTTTTGCTATTGGAGACTATTTGAAAAATACATAATATTGAGGACAGGCCTGACGAGAGGGGAGGGGGAAGGAAGGCATTCCCCCCGGTCCCGGAGTTTTCTCAGGGGCCCGGTGTAATTACTGTCGTACTGACTTGATTCAAGCTAAAGGTGTAATAGAGGGGCCGGTACATTATTCCCCCGGGCCCGGATTTTCTCTCTTTCGGCTGTAAACAAAGGGGAAGGTTGAAGAATTTAGACGTGGCAGAACAAAAGTTCCTGTTGCAATTATAATCATGACTCGGTTAAGTTTCATTAAAACCAAACATTGTCCGTTGGGCCATCTGAAATTCCAGATCTCGGTGACCATAGGCGCCAGGGAACTCAAATTTTATAAAAAATTGCTTGTATCCCGTGACCTCCATCCTGCGTAGAAGTATTTGACATAATCACACCCAGATCATTAGGGCTAACCGAAATCTTTGACTTTTCTTCTCCTCTAAACTGCCTCAAAAGAATATTTTTTTAAGACATTAGCCGAAGCCACTAAATTTGGTTCCAAGATCCACTAAGCCTAACAAAGAAAACATGTTGACAATATTGTAACAAACACATCCCATTGCCCTTTGGGCTTAGGATTTCAGGCGGGTAAATATGTTTTATAATCCGAATACTCTCCGATCCTTTTTCATACTTCATGCGGTTTCAAAGAAGGCGTTGCTGTCTCTTGCAACCTCTTCAAATTCTAATGTAGGTTGTGTGAGGAGCTCTGCAGTAGCACAAGAGCTACTTTAAGATAATATATGCATCATTGGTCGTTAGGAGTAAGATGTAACCGCAGCCTGAACAGCATTTTTAGCGAATCATCTCTGATGGATCTGGTGGTAAATGGGTAAAACAGAAAATATATTTTCTCTAAGTTGAGGGGTTAAGCTCTTAGGAGACTCTTAGATGCTCTTAGAGTGGTTGGGGGGGAAAGAACTTCCTAAGATATTTTGCCCTTTATGAGTAAGGCGACTACTATCGCATGCAATGCGGCCAAGAACTCAATATGAGCACGTTGGCAGAGTCAAGTGAGTGGAACCCAAAGATTCACAAGGACACTCATGTTGGGCGTATGTAAAGGTATTGCTGTAGGAAGCCGATGAAGGTGTGGTTCATGTACAGAGTCAACTAAAAAAATCTATGGGTTAATACCTTTCGGTTGAAATCGACACAGCTGTGCCTTACAAACTTTCAGAACTTTTACGCTGCGATCTCTATCTAATCATCACGCCCATGTTCTAACCTACCGAAGCGATAGATCATGCCCCCATTTCAAGGGCTTGTTATTGGACGATCAGCCACCTTTCTGATCGCGGACTACGGTAGGCAGATCGTCATCTGATACAATACTCTTATTGCCAATAAAGTATAGAACCCAGAGGAGTATTGGGTGGACCAATGACCTGCTTGATATCGAAAAACTTTACAAAATTTCTGACGCACCCTATTGTAGTCTACTCCGTAAGATCTTTGTCCAATTACCCTGAGCTCTCGAAAAAAGCACGGAATCGCAAAACTTCATATATAAAAAAATATTCCATTTGGGATATCCCATTTGGGATTTTTTTTTTATATGAAGTTTTGTCATTTCGTGCGAAAATTTTCGAGCTGCGTATAGGTCTTTAAGAGTAAAAAGTTATAAATGGAGCTGTCATAGAGACCTGGCTAAAGGGATCATGCTTCGGTTCGTAGAACCAATTGGTCGACGCAGTGGAGTAGTCGAAAACAGAGGCTAGGCCAAGAGCATGTTGGTATTGCCCATCAAGTTGAGATTCCACGGGAATATATATTGTACCAATGACTTCTGATGGAAAATGGATCATGCCCCTATTCGAAGGACTGGTTAGTTGTTGGCGTGCTAGAAGTAGAGGCAATTGGACGCTCAATACGTCACCCGATATAGTGCTCTTTTGGTCAAACAAGTCAAGATCACGCCGATACCATCAATGGACCAATAATTTCAGACGCTTGACAAGCTTTCTGATATAGTTAAGCTGCCCGAAGTTACACTCAATTAATTATTACTTTGATAATTGGCACCTGAACAATCGACCCAGCAGCAAACAGCAGGGAGCTGACCCATAACGACGATGACGATGACAATGAAGCGTAAATTGCAAGCAAATTGTAATAAATGCCAAAGTAAACAACAACTTGTACAAGTTGCACTTACGATGATGACGATATGGAGGGGGCATGTTCCTATGGCTGAGATTCTGTTGGTTGTTGTTGAGTCAATCAGTGAGAACACGCCAGACTGACAGGCACTTGGTTGCGCTTATAAGGCGTTTTACAAAAATCCGCTTGACACGAAACGAGATAAGCCAACAAAACCGGACGACAGCGAATGGCTACCAACACCTGAATATGTATCTGTATCTGTAGCTATGTATCTGGGTTTTTTGCTCTATGTGTGAGTGTGTGTGTGTGTGTGTATCGGTTTGACTAATTGAGTTTGAATGACGACGTGACAGTGGGCGTTCAACGCAGGCGATCATTGTCAAAACACACGCAGGTGTAACGCAGCGCAGTTGGCGTCAGCGCCAACGTCAGCGTCATCGCCGTCAGTCGCGTCCATTTAAGCTATCCATTCATTCATATTAAGCACTTGGTTGCTTGTAGATATACACTATAGCCAAAGGGTCAAGAGTATTATAGAACCATCAAAGCAGCTGTGACAGACTAAGAGTAGTGCATGGCAAAATGATTATCATTTCTTTGTATACCGATAAGAGATTGCACCGGGATGGAAAATACATAGGTCCCACGAAAAGATAAGTGGGATGTTAAAAATTGTAAGAAGCATATGTGGGATTTTTCATGATGCGCACTTATTCAGGATCGGGTGGGGTTCGCCGCAGTCTTATAAAACTCTGCTGGATAGGTAGCACGGCTGAGATTTACAAATTAGAGGCATGGACAGGATTGCTGGATGATTCTAAAAACAACTGCCCGTTCCTAAAGATTTTTGATAGTTTTTTGCACATTTTTAAGGACTCCTCTGAATGCTGGAGCTCTGACAATAATACTGCAGCTTCTGAATACAAATGGTGACACAGAAGAATATTTAAACTCTGCTAAGACAACTTATTCGCCACAGATGGTATCGATTATACTGTGGAGCACTATTCCTTCGTCTAAACACCTAGATCTAGCTCTCGTGGCTTCAGAGCTTGGGAGGTGGCAGAACAGAACACCCGAAACGAAATGATAATGATTTTGAAAACTTTTTTTGCCAAACGCTTAAAACTCCAGACCAAAGAGTCATAATTAATTTTTCTGTAAAATGTGGCCGCTAGATGGCGCCAGTTTTTGTCGCCAGCTGGCGCCAGCAAGTGTTAACATATTTTTGTTCAGCATAATATAAATATATTTTTTAATTAATTCGAGTTAATAAAACTAAATAAATGATGTCAATTTTGAGCATAAGCATAAAATTGAATTACCAACTGGAAACTGCATATTTAGATATTTCCAAAAGAGGTCTAGACCGCCAAGATTCTCACACTGGATGCGCCCCAAGGAAAGGTATATACATATATTGTACAAACAAATTTTTTTTGCTTAATTATAAAGAAAAAAAAGTGTACAGTATATACCAAAATAATCAGGAAGACATGAGAAATGGAGAAAGTCTTCCCAGAGCGTCAATTTCTAAATAACCAAAAACGATGGGGGGAGGGGCTAAAATTTTGTCAGGTGCGTCTTAAGTTCACTTGAACTAATTTTTTTTGAGACGACAGCTCTATTCCAAAAGTAGAACACCTTGAAATATCAAATCAACAAAATATAGGAAGGAAGTATAGCAGAGTCTGTCCAGAATAGGTAACAGAGCATCGAACCCCTGATCAGGACACTTCATCTAGAGATGGGGAGTGATGAAAACATCTCCGCAGCAGCACCTTTTTATCTTTTTAAAAACGATTTGTAGACACACGTCTACTTATTAATAAAAATCCATATATGCCTCAAACTCATAACACTTTGAATACTTTCATATTTTCAGTGTATATCATAGTCGATATTTATCGAAATTTCCCTGCCCACTTGTTGTTTCTTTTAGCTGCTACTGCTGCTTTGATTCATTCATTAAACGAATTCGGTGCTGGCAACGGTAACACGCTGCGCCAAACCAAAGCACATAAATTTCAATCTCGATCTCACTGTCTCGCTGTCGTGACGCCCCAATCTTTGGCCACGCATGCTTGCCAAGCGCGGCGTTCCATAAACTATCGATAAACTACCAGCTCTATTGATACATTGCGTTGGCCGCCGCCGTTTGGCAGCTTTGGCAGCTTGGAGTGCATTTCGCTGTTGCCAGCACGCAACGGTCCAAAACAGTCATATGCAAATGATATGCATCGGATCGGATCTGATCTGGTCTGGGTTGCGCTGCAGGTGGCAAATGCAATTGCTACCTGTGCGGCGGCACAGTTTTTCGTGTTTTTTTTTGTTTATTTTTATTTATTTTTTGACTACGGAAGTGGCTGGCGTCTCTGATCAACTGATCTCACTTACTTGTGGCCCAGTTCGTGTGTTATAGTGTGGGAAAGCATGATGCCATTGTCCTCGTTGACGCTGCAAGATTGCTTTGGCTTGCACATGCCGCCCACATTGGCCAGTCCCAGTGTCCTGTGTATATATATATATAAGTATATGTATAAAATATAGTATATGGCTTACTTACATGCAATTGTTGCCGCAAATATTCTTGCGTGTTATGAGTATGGCCACGTCATGATGATGCGGATCATTCTCATTCACCGTGTTCAATTTGTGCTGCCAGCTGTCAATGAATATGGAAAGGGGTTTAGTTAAAGCAGCAGTTAATTAATTCAATAAACTATCAAAAGATATGAGCCAAAGAGACAAGATTACTTAGCTTTAATCAGTGATCATGTCTTCATTAAAGTAGTGATCAGTTATTAAAGTTGCTGCAAATAATATACAGACATAGTGCGCTCACTTGAGGTGATCACAAGATGTCATGAGCTCATTTATTGGAGCACGTTGGATAGCTGAGCATGGAGCAAATTTGGTGATCACTTGGGCTGATCACAGGACGTAAGCTTGAGATGATCACAAGGTGTAATGAGGAGAGCTCATTAATTGGATGCATATTTCAGCAAGTTGGATAGCTGAGCGTTGAGCAAATTTAGTGATCATGGGGTGATCACCTGGGCTTATCAAAAGATGTAAGCTTGAGATGATGTATGCGTAGAACTTATTTTTGGATGCATATTCCAGCAAGTTAAATAGTTGAGCATTGAGCAAATTTAGTGATCATGGCGTGATCACTTGGGCTGATTCTAACATGTAAGCTTGAGATGATCACTAGATCTAATAAGTAGAGCTCATTTATTGGATACATATTTAAGCAAGTTGGATAGCTGAGCATGGAGCAAATTTGGTGATCATGGGGGGGTCATTTGGCTGATCCAAGGATGTAAGCTGTAAAGATCAAGCGAAATGGATTCTATTCGATCAAGTGCTTCTGCTCGCTGATCACACAGGTCTACAAACACCGGGGTCATGTCAGTTGTTGGAAAGAAAAGGGTCATTTCCGAAGTAATTTTCTGCGTAAAATCCGAATGCGGGGTCATAATTGGACCATCACGTCTTTGCACGCATTTTGAGATATTTGAGGTTATGTACCCGAAAAACGACGTTTTTTCCCACTTTTGAGGTTGTGTACAGGGTGCGAAAAGATTTTGTGGACTGTCTCTCCAGTTGCATCAATAAGTACCACTTTTACCCTTTAATTTAAGAGTTGAAGAGATCAATTATTTTTTTTGGCAAAGTTATGGCTATTCGAAGTTGCAAAACATACCCCTTCGACGTCATTAGCATTTGACAGGTCTACAAATACCAGGGTCATGTCAATTTTTGTAAAGCTAAGGGTCATTTCCGAAGTAATTTGCTGCGTAGAATCCGAATCCAGGGTCAGAAAACGTAGTTTTTTCCTACTTTCGAGGTACATAACCTCAAATATCAATCCTATCATGATGGATCAATTCTGACCCCAGATTCGGATTCTACGCAGAAAATTACTTCGGAAATGACCGCAAGCTTTCCAACAACTAAACCATGTTGACCTGTGTAATTGATTACAGTCACTTAGGGTGATCAAAATTACAATAGTAATCTCTATGGATATGAACTTTGCATATATCACGGCTATCCATAAGGTTTTGTAACTGCTGAATACGAAACCTAGAACCAAAAAACCAGGCAAGCCAGGGTTCCGCAATAGCCTCCAAAAACCCCATACAACTTTTTTTCGATTTAAGATTTTCAACGAAGTTTATAGCCTAACCCAGGCCCGTCGAGAGAGCGGAGAAGGCGGGGATTCCCCTGGGCCCGGAGTTTTCTCAGTTTTCTCATTCAAGCTAAAGGTGTAATAGAGGGGCCGGTACACTTTTCCGTCCGGGCCCGGATTTGCTCTCTACGGCCCTGCCTATACCATATGGTACAAAGGGTATATTAAATTTGTTCAAGCCGACAATATATGGAACATACAAAAAGAGACGTTTCAGACCCCCCAAAAGTTACCTAAACTATAATCACGGTGACTAGGGACGTAGATATAGCCATGTCCGTCTATCCTTCTGTATGAGCGCCTAGATCTTAGACATGGTAAGAGCTAAAGCAACCAAACTATCAGATTAGATGCGTTTTATGTCAGAGGAGACACGTTGATTTTACATTTTTGATATCGGGGTTGGATTATAAAGCTCCCATAGGAGTGTTTCAGAGGAACTCAAAACTCGTTTGTTTATGAAGATATCGTAAATAAATATGGCATTCGAAAGTTTTTTGAGTTCCCCAGCACTGAACCACATTTTATCAGAATCGGTTGACTATATCATATGCTCCCCACAGGGTCAAACGTTCAAAAAAACGTACTTGGTGTTTATAAAAATATCGTAACTAAATATGGCAAACATTTTTGTTTGAGCAATATATCGGATTTGATAGCAATGTAGTGGTACAGGGTAGTGCTGGAGAAAACATCGATGATCGAAGCTTAAAATCTCTATATATCGATGTTGGCCAACAGAGATGTTTCTCCAGCACTTCTGCACTCATCAAATGGGTGTTTAGTATTGCTGGAGAAACATCTCTGTTGGCCAACATCCGATATATAGATATTTTAAACTTTGATCATCGATGTTTTCTCCAGCACTAGTACAGGGTATCCCAAAGTCATCCGAGCCATCTTCTTAACCGACTGATTCTGACAGCTGCTGTGAATACACTAGTTGACAGATGGCGCTCAAATTTGGACTGGTGACGGGGGCAGGATGTACCAACATAAGAAATCAAAATTTTATTCCGGGTACTTTTTTTTACAGAAGATATATGTTTTTGGGGTCACTGAATCTGACCATTACAAGCGTCTGAGATAACCTCTCCGAAATACTAAACTTCGCTAAGGTTTCTTGAACCTCGGATTCGGACTCAGCAGCACAATCCATAGGGGTAGCTTAAGACTAGTTTTTTTTTTGTTGGCCTGTGTTGTCAATCATTGCGAGTATTTGATCATTGATTAGTGATCACTACTTAAGGGTGATTACCGAGGGTATAAAACCTGAGGCCTACGAAGGATTACAGACTGATCACTTGTGCTGATGAGTGATTTCAAAAATCATAGATGATGACGATCACTCCAAATGAGAACAGAGTTGCCTGCTATGTTTCGGGAATAAGCAGTGCCAGTGTTGCCATATCAAAATCTGGCTAAAAATAACCGAAACTGTTGTACATAATAACTGAAAACTAGGCCTGGAATATATATTTCAGCATCCCATTCACTTTTTAAAATCATTTATATACTTATATTTTATCAATATATCAAAAAATTACCTGCAAAAACGATCCAAGTTCTTTTGTGCATTCTGTGTTAGATTAAGCTCTGGATGCGCCTCATCTTCCTCGAGCAATATTATCTTGACCACAACAATTTCTATGGCATTGCCTATGCTGGGATCCTTGTACAATGCCGAAACCATATTCATTATGGTAAGCAGATAAGCTTCAACTTCTTGATGAAATGCTACCATGGTGGCATCGGCCACAATTAGTGTTTCCACATGCCTGGGCGTGCTTATGGAACGCTTAGTGCGCTGGTTCAGCAATAAATTAGCCGGAGCTGGCTGCTGCTTATGGGCCAAACTCTCTTGTGCCAGATTGTACTTGAATTTGGTGTGCGGTTCCAGATCAAGCTGCTGCTGCTGCTGCTGCGAATGATGATGATGATGCCGACGTATCTTGCGACCACCCTGGATCTTCACCTACAAACAAGCTAAGCTGGTATAGAAGCTTTTAGCTGGCGCACTTTAATTGTTCCTACCTTGCCCTGGGACTGCCACTCTAGACGCGTTTCCATGCGATGCCTGGGCTCACGTGTGCCACAATTGCTAACATGTTGGCCATGGTTGTAGTTGGTGACGCCGCTGCCAGCAAGAGCTGCCACTGCGCTGCCGCGCCTGCTACCCTTGCGTGATGCTCTACGAGATTCTTTGCGCTTGCGTTTGTGGCGACGTCTTTTATGGACAACACGTTGATGCTCCTCTGGCTGCAGATGCTGATGATGCTGTGCGTAGGCATAAGAAATGTAACAAATGAGTATTCCCACACACGCACACACACACACACACACACACAGCAAGCGAGACCAATTTGTTGAGTCATTTGTCTGACAAATTTTGCCAAATCCCACAAATCCCCCAAATGCCCATTTATCGCTTGGCTTTGTCTATGTGTGTGATGCCCACGCTTGGAGTCTCTTAATTACCTTTTGCTTGACTGAGGAACGCTGGAATATCACATGCGGATGTCCATTAGTTGGATGCGCCACATGCTGCTTCGATGGCTCTATGTAGTACTCATTGCTGGCTGTCTTGATGTGGCCAACCTGAAATTTTAGCACAAATAAATAAGTAAATAGACATACATATATATAGTCAGTCAGTATGTGTTTGTGTGTATGTGTGTGTGTAACAGCTTTGCAGGCAGCTCAGAATTCAATAATAAATAAACAAAAGACTTAAGCAACAAACTTGAAAGGTAATACACAAAATTTAAGCAGAAAATTAACAACACCGACGCTTAAATACACTAACTGAAAAACAATTTTTTTACAATTTTATATATGTTATAAATATACACATCTCCACAGCTCTTGATACGTTATTGAATATTGAATATTGGAATTGATTATGAACTCGGTTTTGTATGGAATTAAAGGTTCTACCAAATAATTTGGATAATCTGAATAAAAAGTTTAAAATTCTTATTTTCAATTTTCCATTTTTTAGAGCATCTTTCGTTTATCACTTTTTTATGATCATTTTTTAAATGAGTGAAATTTATAAATTAGAGTTATTAATATTATTTTACATTTTTTTGGACTTTAAATAGTTTTTCTTAAAAGTTATTAATAAAAAATATTTAAAGCAAGTTTAAGTCACATAAAGCCAACGTCATGCTAGATAATAAGGCTAATAATAGCAAAAAAAAAAACAAATCATTTTTTGATTTAAGAATTTGCAAAATTAATTGATTTGAAAAATTTGCAGAAATTTTCAATTCTGAAATACAAGTCTAAACCCACTTCTATACTTTATAACGTAACGCCATGCGTATTTTTGCTTATATCTTTTATTCGTCAAAGCTCTTTGTTGTAATCTTTTACTAAATATAGAACTAAGTACTAGCAACTCAATTGCTACGCAAATATAAAAAAAAAAATTTTTTTGAATTGAATTCTCATACCTTGTTGTACTAACGTCACGTCACGCCAATATTGACACTCCTATTTTGGCAACATTTTTTTTCTCTCATATGATCTTTCAAGTAATATTGTAAAAACAAAGAAAGTTTATTTTAATTTAATTTTAATTTTTTTTTAATTTAAAGCAATTTTAAACTTAAATGTGATAAATAAATTATTTCAGTGATATTGCGCAAATAGCAATTAAAAATAAATTTATACGAACAAAAAAAAAATTTATTTAAATTAATTTTTATTTAAAAATATAATTTTAAGAAAAAATCATAAAAATTAAATTTTTAAGAAACATTTATAAATTTTTTTTTTTTAAACATTTATAAACATTTAATTTTTAAGAAAAATTTATAAAAATTCAATTTGTAAGAAACATTCATAAAAATTTAATTTTTAAGAAAAATTTATGAAAATTTTTATTGTAAGAAACATGTTTAGAAAAATTCAATTTTTAAGAAAAATTTATTAGAATTGAAATTTTAAGGAAAATTCATAAAAATTAATTTTTTAACAAAAATTTATAAAAATTTAATTTTTAAGGAACATTAATAAAAATTCAATTTTGAAGAAACAATAAAAATTTAATTTTTAAGAAACATTTATAAAAAATTCAATTTGGAAGAAACATTCATAAAAATTTAATTTTTAAGAAACATTTATAAAAAATTCAATTTGGAAGAAACATTCATAAAAATTTAAATTTTAAAAAAAATTTATAAAATTAAATTTGTAAGAAAAATTAATAAAAATTCAGTTTGTAAGAAAAATTCATAAAAATTTAATTTGTAAGAAAAATTCATAAATATTTAATTTGTAAGAAAAATTCATAAAAATTTAATTTTTAAGAAAAATTTATAAAAATTGAATTTGTAAGAAAAATTTATAAAAATTTAAATTGTAAGAAAAATTCATAAAAATTTAATTTTTAAGAAAAATTCATAAAAATTGAACTTTTATGAAACATTTATGAAAATTAAGTTTTTACAAAATATTCATAACAAATTTTAAAATAGAAAATAGATTTTTAAAATAATAAATAAATTTTTAATAAAAATTCATTTTTAGTTATAAAATATTGTTGATTTTAATCAATTTTTAAACTTATTCTTAAAAAAGAAATTTGAAGCTATATAATTATGTTCTCTCATTAAATTTTTTTAAATTTTTTTTAAATATTCATAAAAAATTAATTTTTACAAAATATTCATAACAAATTTTTAAAAAAGAAATTTTAAGCCAAAAATTTTTTTTCAATGATCCTTCAATGATATAATACAAAAATTAAATAAACTTTAATTGAAAATTAATCTTTAATTATAAAATATTGTTATTAATTAATTTAAAAACTTGTTCTTAAAATAGAAACTTGAAGCTATATACTTATGTTCTTATAAAAATTCAATTTTTTTGAAACATTAAAACGAATTTTTACAAATTATTCATATCAAATTAAAAAAAAAAAAATTTTTAGCCATACATTTTTTTCAATGATCCATCAATGATAAAATAAAAAAATGCTAAAATATTTAATAAACTTTAATTAAAAATTAATTTTTAATTATAAAATATTGTTGTTATTAATTTATTTAAAAACTTATTCTTAAAATAGAAACTTGAAGCTATATAATTATGCTCTCGTAAAAATTCAATTTTTTTTAAACATTAAAACGAATTTTTACAAATTATTCATCACAAATTTAAAAAAAAAAAAATTTTAAGCCATACATTTTTTTTCAATGATCCATCAATGATAAAATAAAAAAATGCTAAAATAATTAATAAACTTTAATTAAAAATTAATAACTAATTAATTAATATTTAAAATATTGTTGATATTAATTAATTTAAAAACTTATTTTTAAAATAGAAATTTGGAGCTACATAATTATGTTCTCCCATAGGATCTATTTTTAAAAACTTTGCGTAAGGAAACGTTTTATGTTTTAATTAGTTTTTGAAATTGTTTTTTTAAGCTTTAAATGAAAAATTATTTCTTAGAAGTTATAAAATTGCTTAATTTGCTGTGAAATAAGTTATTTTGCCATAACTGACAATATATGTTAATAAATAATAATTTAGTTAAGATTTTTGAATAGTAATTTAAAAAAATAAATAAATAAAAATAAAATAAAAAACTGTCTAAGTATTGGCTCTATCGTATAAGTAAATATTTGAAAAAAACAAAAACTCTTTTTCTTTAATTTTTAATTTTTTTTTTCGAAATGTAAACAAATTTTTTGCTTTCTATACGAGCGCCTAAATCAGCTGTTGAACAGCTGTCAAACTGGAAATATCAGCTGTGAAATATTTATCTGCATTTAAAACCTCAAACTCTCAGAGCCACAAACAAATTCTATAAGTCACAATGCTTCATGTTAGGGCATCAAGCCAATGAATGGGGAAAAGTATAAAAAATAAATTTATGTGTGTGTTGAAAATCAAATAAATCGATTGTTGTGGCAAATTGAAAAAAAAAAATATCATAAGTAGTTAATAAATAAATAAATAAGCAATAATAAGTGCTAAGAGGCCCATTAAATGTGTTTATGACTCTAATGATAAATAATTGTTGCTTCCGTTTATGTGAGAATTATGACTTAATCATAATACGAGTTCGAGTACGACTATTCGAGTACGAACATGAGTACAACGTCGCTTAAATGATTGAGTGTGAGTGAATGAATGAGTGAGTGGTGTATATGAGTGTGGGTGTCACTTACCAAACCAGTGCACGTCGAGATGGCCACATTGGCCGACGGCTTCCCCCGCACCTTGCCATGAAAATGACAATTCACATGCTGCGCTGGAGGCGGCGAACGTTTGCTCAGATCCCGCCTATGCCGTTCCACGATTAGATGCGGACCAAGGAAATAATTATGTGGTCTGTAAATAGTCATAACAAAACATAAAAATTGTTGTATTGTTTATAATAAGAAGGATTGGATTGGATGTTTCGAGTGAGCTTATGAACTTTACATCTTATTTTAGTTACTTTAGTTCACAGTTCCTAGGGCTTGCTTCACGGAAAACCTTAGATTTAGTTCTAAATATAGACCCAACTATATGTTATAGTGTATATAATAGAAAGGCTCGAATCTTTCGAGTGAGCTCATGAACTTTACAACTTAGTTAAATTACTTTAGTTCACAGTTCGTAGGGTTTGCTTCACGGAAAACCTAAGATTTAGTTCTAAATATAGACCCAACTATATGTTATAGTGTATATAATAAGAAGGCTTGAATCTTTCGAGTGAGCTCATGAACTTTGCCTCTTATTTTAGTTACTTTAGTTCACAGTTCCTAGGGTTTGCTTCACGGAAAACCTTAGATTTAGTACTAAATATAGGCCCAAATATATGATATAGTGTATATAATAAGAACGCTCGAATCTTTCGGGTGAGCTCATGAACTTTACATTTTATATTAGTTACTTTAGTGCACAGTTGCTATGGGTTTTTAATTATAATTATACTAGAACTAGTTCTAAATATAGAACCAACTATACGTAGTTGTATCGATTTTGTACTTAAAAAATTCTGCACTGCTTGCACGACTAAGACTCTTGACTACGTCAAGAACCAAAACAGTGTTGCAAAAAGCGCTTATATCTACCAGTGTGTAAACATTCCTATATTAATTTAATAATTTATATAAAACAATTTTTCTAATTTTTTTTTTGCTAAAAATCGTTGCTCCCAAGACTATCACTATCGAATAGTATTGATATATATAGACAAAAATAAACGACAATATATAGTGCACTAAATGGTGAATATAGCGAGTGATTCCTAAGTGAACTAAAGTAAATCAAAAAGCAGTCGAAGGAACTATATTCGCGATAGGAACTAGTTCTGCTAGCTGTCTGCTATACGAAACTTACGTCAGTTCCAAGTGCAACAACTCATTGCTGAGCTGCAGCTGATAATGCAGCTCTGTAGTGTTTTCTGCAAAACTGGTACTCCGCCTGTTCCGGCGATGATCACGAGCATGCTGATAGCTGAGTTCGTGACTCATAAAGTCACCGTTGGCATGCACGCGACGTGGCACGATCAGCTCGCCGTCCTGCAGCTCCGCCGTGTGCACACCTGCGGAAATAGCGCAACCAAAAATTAATAAAATTGTAAGTAAAGAAGGTGAACGGAATAGATTTCCGGTTCTGCTCAGTTCCGGGAGTATTAATGCTTACCATAGAGCTGACTTTGTGCACTGCTGGCGCTGAGCCAGAGGCCAAGCAGCGTATAGACTTGTAGTTTGCTGCTACTATGCAAGTGCTTCATTCTTAAAAGTTATTCGAAAAAGATCACTCTCAAACACTTGATCTTACTCTGCGGTAGTTCACTGTAGATTTGGAAAAACAGTAGCTTTTTCGGTATAGGCTCTTGACAATTGTTTTGTTTGTCTAAGTAGTTAATAATAGAGAGACTTGATCACTTTGTCGCGCTCAGTGTGCTGCTCTCTCTCTCGAGCTCTCTCTTGCTCTCTAGTTTTATGCTATCTCTCTTAGCCGTTATCTATGCGTTTGTGCAATTTGTCGCTTAGCCTGCACATGGCAGCTGTCGCATTCCTCACACTGCTCCGGCTATAACAAACCTGGCTAATGCCGGTGCTGCAATGAATCCAATACAATAGAATCAATGAACTAGTTTTATGAATTTGAACGGAAGCAAAAAAAAAAAATGATTTTGAGACAAACTTTCGTATATAATATTGACTTATGGCAACTCTGTCACTGTTTGAGACAAGCTTTCGTATATAATATTGACTTACGGCAACTCTGTCACTGTTTGTCAAGCAAGTCAAACAGACAGAATCAGTGGCGTAGACAACCCTTTTGCGTGGAGCCTCCAGCTATAAGTAGGGAAGTTCTTGCAAACAAGCTCACTTCAATAATTTTTTTATTTAATATAACAATTGGTTATAGAAACTTTAAAATAAGTGAACCTTTAAATTTTTGCCAATAGCGCTGCTTATAGCCTTATCTCCCTTTTATATTTATAAAAAATTCGTCATCGTGCTCATCGTCATCATTTTTATACCCTGTATACTAGATTATACTAAAATGCTTATCATAACCTCGGGTAGCGATTGAGCCATGTCCGTCCGTCCGTCCGTCCGTCCGTCTGTAGACGGATTTCGGAGACTATATGAGCTAGAGATACGAAACTTTACCAGCTGGTGCGCATATTTCCTGAGAAGATGAAGTTCCCCCGTTGCCCCCCAGTACATTTTCGCGGTTTTTAGCCACACGGTTTAATATTTATACCCTGTACCGTATGGTACAAAGGGTATATTGTGTTTGTGCAAGCCGAAAATGTATGAAACATACAGAAGTATGATCAGAGTGACTAGAGAAGTCGATATACCCATGTCCGTCTGTCTGTCCGTCCGTATGAACGCCTAGATCTCAGAGATGGTAGGAGCTAGAGCAACCAAACTTTCAGATTAGATCCCTTATTAATCCATAGGAGACAAGTTTATTTTATTTTTGTTTATATCGGGATTACATTATATAGCTCCCATAGGGGTGTTTCAGAGGACCTCGAAAAAAAACAAAAGTTTTAGATGGATAATTCGTTTGTTTATGAAAATATCATAACCAAATTTGGTACTCGGAAGTTTTTTAGAGTTACCAAGCACTGTACCAATTTGATCAAAATCGGTTGACTCATCATATAGCTCTTATTGGGCAGATCGGCCAAAAAAAACGTTTTTTGCACAAAATTCGTTGTGTTTCGTTTGTTTATGAAGTTATCGTTGACAAATTTGGCATTCGGAAGTTTTTTCTAGTTCCCAAACACTGTGCCAAATTTGACCAAAATCGGTTGACTACATCATATAGCTGCCATAGGACCAATCGATCAAAAAAACATTTTTGGTTAAAAATTCGTCTGTTTTTGGTTGTTTATGAAGGTATCGTAACCAAATTTGGTAACCAAATGTCTTTTGGTGTTCTTAAGCAATATACCGGATTTTATTGCAAGCAGTGGTACAGGGTATCCCAAAGTCGTCCGCGCCCGACTTTAACGTACGCCATCTTTTTTTTATTTAATGCATATAACAATTGGTTATAGAAACTTTAACATAAGTGAACCTTTAAATTTTTCCAATAGCGCTGCTTATAGCCTTATCTCTCTTTTACATTTATAAAAAATTCGTCATCGTCATCATTTTTTTCTTTTATATATCTCTCCTCAATATGAAACCATTTTTTTTACAGCAAAGTGAGGCAGGTTTAGGAATTGGTGATTGAAACGAGCGGTTACAAAGTCCCCTAGTATTGAATCCGAAAACTTTCAGATCACTTACTTGTAAATATTTCGAACATTTACTTATTTTTGACTGCTTTTGTCGGGAAAAGGCACTTATCTAACAAAAAAAAAAGTGATGTGAACTTTACATGAACTGGAGCTACTCATAGAATTTTGAGCCGCTGATTCCGATTCCGTTGCCGGAAATCCCTAAAACTTTAGCTTTCTTTCATAACTTCATATACTTTGTCTTATTTGTAATATTAAATTTTGAAAAAATCACAATGAATTTTTTCCAAACTCAAGAGGGTAATTGACTCCCTAAAAATCTGCAGCTATCTACGCCATTGGGACAGAATTAAATGCAATTCCATTGAGATTGAATTTCGGTTTTGCGCATTTCGTCAAAGTTAGTACGTTCGTTAACTTGTGGTTGTTGCGGCTGTGGCAGCTGATTTTTATTTTTTTTTTATACATAGTTGGGTTCGAGAAACTTGGAACTTGCAAGTCTGTTGCATTTTTTTTTTATGCTGATGAGCCAGCAATTTGTTGGCCTGCTGATCTGGAGCTGGCGCCAGCGATTTGAGTGATTAGCAGTTGCATCTGTGATAAGTATCGGTTGGCAATAAATTCTTTGGTTTATGGGGCATATTTACGAGTTGTTGCTGCTTGTCATATACTCTTACATAAGTCTAGGTTGGCACATACGAAAATGTTATCTTTATTGCAAAACCAAATTTTTTCGGCAGCAATTCGAAGGATGAAGCCATATAAAAATTGAAGCAGTTTTCATTACTTGCTGCCAACTTGCAAAATCCTTAACATCATGTTGTTTATTTCTATACAGCTGCACCACTGTCGTCTTTTGGAGTCTTATGTTGCTCACTGAACTTTGTTTTGGTAGACTGTTGGCATGTGATTGAATAAATTGGGGGAAAAGAAAAAAAACAACCATAAATTTTAAAAAATACGGCGACTGGAAACTCAACAGACGATAACTGTGGCATAAATTTCTTCAAAATAGTATTATAAAAGACACCGTAAAGCAACATTGTGAGACACATGGGAATAATAGAACGCAAACGAACGAAAACTACTTCCAGACAATAAATAAAAGCTGATTTGCTTTTAGCTTTTTAGCAAACACATTTGGGCCCACACAATGGCCAGATTGGTAAGAAATTTCAGACAAAGTCGTCGCCGTCACTCTGCCAAAAGATAAGAGATACACGCTCACACACATGGCTAATAAAATTAAGCAAATAATTTAAATGCGGCGCTTCAAAGACAACAACAACAGCAGCAATACCAACAATAATACCAACAACAATAGCCACAAAAACAAAATACTTAAACGATGCTGAAGTCAAGAACCAAGATCGTCGCCGTCGTCGTCATTATCAAATCAACAAGACAACTTAATTATTTAACACACAACATTATAATATTATAGATGTACCATCTAGATATGGTTATACGCAACTGTTGTCTGCCCAAAGACGCATATCAAGCAGTAGAATCAGCCGCTGAAGCGCCTCTTATCATGATTATGATCACGATTTGTGATTTATGATAAATATTGGTAATTCCATTAATAAAATTAAGCTTAGCTCATTAATATGAAAACAAATTTGGAACTGAATTTGAATTTGAAATGGTAAAAACCAAACGATAAAAAATATCAGTAAGTAAAGTCCATTTAAGCGCTACAAAAACTCTTGCGAACTAGTCGAGGCAAAATAGTGGGCACAAACCGATATATGATTTTGCTTTAGAACAATTGGGGTGTTCACTTTGTCGCGCAAAAATGCCCGAGCAACCCCAACAAAGAGGCAAAAAGGCAAGAATGCTCGATTAACGAGTAAAAGAGGTAACTAGAGTAAAAGAACTGCTTAAAGAGAATTTTTTGGTTTTAGATCAAATGAGTCCACAAACCGATTTAGTTGAGTCTAGTTTTTTTACAAATATTTAAACTGAAAAGGGTTTCGAAATTTACACCTTTTTGCATATAGGTTCGGTTAAGTAGGCAGCTCAGTTAACTGAGATCACCCAGAGACCATGAGGTCCATTGTGTTGCCTAATTTGAGAGAAGGAAGAAAGGAGTTGGAGAAGGGTGGGGAAGGGAAGGGAGGAGGATCAGAACTGTAGGACATACCTAATCACCTAAGACTCTCCTATTTCAAAACCATTTTGAGTATTCGACAAACGCAGCCAGGTCCGCAATGGGTACATAAGCCAAACTACCCAGATCCTCAAAGAACGGTTTGCCCAGAAACTGGGTTCGTCTTCTTAGAAGCGCCGGGCAGTTGCACAGCAGGTGTTGGATGCTTTCTGTCTCCTCCTCGTCTCCGCAGCTTTGGCAGAAGTCGCGATGGGGAACATGCAGCCTCTCAGCCATGTGGCCAATGGTGCAGTGCCCCGTTACAACTCCTACCACCATCTTGGTCCTGTTTTTATGAAAACGCAGGAGTTCAGATGTGCGCTTTGGACTATACCTAGGCCAGAGTGCTCGAGAGATGCGACAACCGGACACCGTGTCCCATTCTCTTCCCGCCAGAGCTCTGGCCGTCTCCCTGATTTGCAATACAACGTCCTGTAATGGTCTTTCTATGTCCGTAACCGCAAGGTTAGCTGCCAGCGCTGATCCGTTCCTCGCGCCATCATCAGCCTCCTCGTTACTAGGGACGCCTGAGTGTTCCGGTACCCAGCAGAGGGTGATTGAGTGGTGTTGGATACGGTTGAGCGCAAGCGCCGTCTTACGGATCAGTTTGCTCTTTATGGTATGCAATGACATATAACTTTCCTGCATATAACTTTCCTTAGTTCTTAACCGACTTAAACTGTGCTTAGGATGGCCAGATAGCCAAGAGCGTAAACCTGCAGAACATTGCCTCAAGAAACGCTGACGAATTGGGCATAAGTCGATTGGAGTCTTAGCGTACTCTGCCCTGTCCACAAAAAAGGTGATGCCGCAATCTGCGCCAACTACTGCGGGATCAGCCTTTTGTTCGTAGCATACAAGGTCCTGGTAAATGTAATGTGCGAAAAGCTGAAGCCCTATATGAAAGAACTGATTGGACCTGATCAGGTGTGGTTTCAGGCCTGGAAAGTCTACGATAGACCAGATATTTACATAGCGACAAATTCTGGAGTCAAAGCTGCTTTTGACACGCCTGATAAAGAGAAGTTTTTCATAGCCATGTCTGAGTTTGGTATCCCTGCAAAGCTAGTTCGGCTTTGCATAGTGACGTTGAGTAACTCCTGCAGTTCCATCTTGATAGGAAAAGACTTCTCCGAACCATGTGATACCAAACGAGGTTTCAGGCAGAGTGATACACTATCATGCGACTTTTTCAATTTACTACTGGAAGCTATCCTGCGACGTGCCGATATAAACAGGTCAGGCACTATCTTATATGAGAGTGTCATGCTGCTGGCGTATGCCGACATGCCATTGACATTATTGGCACTAACATACGTGCAGTAAGCGGAGCCTTCCCAAAAAATGAAAAAGAGTCGAAAAACATGGGTCTTGCTGTAAATCTGGTCAAGTCGAAATACCTGCTATCTACAAGTAAGGAATGCCACCACAGGGAATAGATAGCTACAACTTCCATGTTGTAAAGAATTTCGTGTACTTGGGTACCAGTATTAACGACACAAAAAATCACGTCAGCATGGAAATACGTCGACGGATTAATCTTGCTAACCGGTATTGCTTTCGGCTAAGTAGGTTAGGTTAGGTTATGGCGGCAGCTGGCTTAAAAAGCCAGCACACTTAGGCCTAGATTGGCCCGTTGTGATACCGCTCAGAATCTCAGTTTAAAACCCCCTTCTCCAGGTAAGTGTTCTCAAAGGGAATCCCAGCCTGTTGCTGCGATATAGCTTGTAATCATTCTCGGACAGATAGGACCTAGCTCTTTTAGGTTATTGAGGAAATAATTTCCCAGCTGCTTTTTTCTGCGTCTACATAGAGCTTCACTGGAACAGAAGAAGTGCTCTACTGTTTCTACATCTTCCTCGTCTCTGCAGCTTCTGCAGAAGTCATTGCTCGGAGCATTCATTCTGGTCGCATGTGCTCCGACAAGCCAGTGACCGGTGATCGCAACTGCCGAACACTGTAAGCGGTTGAGTTCACAGAGTCTGGGGGGACGTTTTGGGTCAATTTTAGGCCATGTTTTGCGACTGATTCTACAGTGGGATGTGTTTTCCCACATCTTTTGTGCCTGGGAACTGAATTTTTTCCTTGTGTGTAGCTTAAAAGTAGCCACGCATATCCTCCTTATTCGGGAGGAGGGAAATGGTCGTGCCATGTCTGGCTAATTCGTCTGCTATTTCGTCGCTTATTATATTCTGGGGCCCTGGCACCCAAATAAGGCATAAGGCAAACTGCTGTGCCATCTTGGGCTAAGTAAGGAACTCAAGAGTAAAGCCCTCTCTCGAAACACGAAAACAACCCTCTACAAATCCCTCATCATGACCGTGTTTCCCTACGGTGCTGAAGCATGGGCATTGTCTTCATCCGATAAGCCGATTTTAGGAGAAAAATCCTCCGACGTATCTTTGGACCGATAAATGCCTCTGCGATGGGAAGATCAGGCAACGGAGGATCTTCGTAGCCTTGGGTTTGCCAATTGGCGCCAGCAAGCACAGGACAGAATCCGCTGGCGTAGGATAATTGCTGCGGCCAAGACCGATAACCGGTTGTAATGACCAAAATACAGATTTAGTTGTCTGTCATCTAAGCCATCAACCTAGGCGCGGATGCAGTATTTAGTCAAGGGAGGGGGTTTTAACTTCGAATTGTATATATCAGAGCTCGTAAAAAACTGTCAAAGGTCCGGACCTAAAAAACCCCCGTGGATCCGCCACTGCATCAATACAATTATTTTTCCAAGTTTCTAGCGCTAGTAAATATTCAGTATAATTTAAAATTAAAGCTTTTTTTTAATATATTACTTTAGTCTTTTTAATTTATTTCACTTCCAATCATAAGACGAACAAAAAACCTCGAAGCTCGAGACTTTGTAATTTCTGAAAATGGGCCCGGTACGTCCAAGCGCATGAACCCCTTGATCTTTGAAACCATTAGATCTAGGGAAAACTGATTTTACAGTTTCTGTCGCAGGTACAGTTTTTCTATTCATGCTCCTATTAAGGCTGCCACGCCTACTATTAAGTTAAGGCCCATACGCAGCTTGAAAAATTTCTTCCCATTGAATTGGAAACTCGCTAAGGTTATCTTAATACCAAAAAAAAGCGAATAACAATGAAATAAAAATTCTTAGACCAATAAGTCTTCTACCAAATAAAGGGTGATTTTTTAAGAGCTTTCGGATTTTATTTTTAAAAAAACACGTTAAATTCAGAAAAACGTATGAAATCTTTATTTGAGTCGATAGAACAATCTCTATAGTTTAATGTTTAAAGATGATTTCATGTAAATGTTGACCGCGGCTGCGCCTCAAATGGTTCATACGCTGGGTCCAATTTTGGCATACTCTCTCCAACACATCGGCTGATATCTCACAAATAAATTCTTCAATATTGGCTTCCAGTGCTTCAACCGTTGCGGGCTTGTTGCTATAAACATGATCCTTAACATAGCCCCACAAAAAAAAGTCTAAAAGCGTTAAATCGCACGATCTAGGCGGCCAATTGACGGGCCCCGCGTGCTGTGTGGCATGTGGCACCGTCTTGTTGAAACCAGATGTCAAGGAAGTCCAGCTCTTTCATTTTGGGCAAAAAAAAGTTTGTAATCTTCGCACGGTAGCGCTCGCCATTCACAGTAATGTTTCTGCCTTCGTCGTCTTTGAAAAAGTACGGTCCAATGAAGCCACCAGCCCATAAACCACACCAAATAGTGACTTTTTTGGGATGCATTGGCAGTTCTTGCAATGCTTCTGGCTGCTCTTCACACCATGTACGGCAATTAAGCTTGTTCACGTATCCATTCAACCAGAAATGAGCTTCGTCGCTGAACACAATTTTCCGATAAAAAAAGTGGTTCTTCATCCTTCTTTGCCAGCGCCCATTCACCAAAAGTTAGCCGTTGTGGTAGGTTGCACCAGCTGTATTTTAAAAGGTTTTACACACAAATCCCTCCGCAAATTATTCCACGTATTGGAGTAACAGAGGCCCGATTGCTGCGAACGGCGCCGAATCGATAATTCTCGGTCATCAACAACACTGGCTGATACAGCTGCGATATTTTGCTCTGTCCGTCTGATCTTGTTCTTAATAACCTAATTGTTTTGTTTGAAAATAAACAAAAATTTTGCTGCATCATCAAACTTTTTTTTATTGACTTATCGTCCCAAGCATGCCTCAAGGCACGCTACCAATTTTACCCCATAAAACCCCAACCTTATGAAAAAAAAAATAAAATATCGGATCCAGAGGGTTAAAACAAATTTTTGTTTTTGTTGCACATAGGCAACCATTTATATTGGACCATATACCAATATCACAAGTACCAACTGCTAATATTATGACTAAAATACAGGTTAATAAAACTGAAGAAAATTTAATGAAATGTTGTCGCAAAATACATTATAATGAAATAAATTTGATAAGCAAATATGTTAATAGTATTCTATTCATAAAAACTTGCGTCTTAAGGCACCCACTGATTAAACCTGTTGTGAATCATAAGCAAATTAACTGAAAAATTGTATATTTATGTCTGTACAGTGAAAATAGGTTTTGACCTGGAAAACACTGGAATTTCTCTTGCTTAATATTTCAAGGACCATCCAAAAAGTCTAAAACCAAAATGGTGACCTCCTTCCCCCGTAGGGTTTACACTTATTTTGACATTTGTTTCGGCCCATTTATCTCGAATTCTATAAGTTGTACAAAAAAACTTGCATTGCAAAAAATGATCAAAATTGAATTTAAAAATTTATTTGTAATGTAAGGTATAACCAGAAGTTCATATTTCAGGCGGCAGATGGCGCCAAATTTACAACAACGCCGTTTTTCGTATTTTTACCTACCCCCTTGCCATTTTTTGTTTTTGGTAGGTATCAAAAAATTGTAGATCTCAAAAAAGTGCACCAGACTGGTTTTTGAATCGTGTAAGTATGTCTAGTAGTTTCCCAAGTTATAACGCTTTAAATTCTGCCCGTGCCTTGAAGCACAAGCAATTCATTTATACTAGTTTAAAAAAAAAAAAACTTTTGCTTTCGTTTCTGGCCAACGTCATAACAAAACAAATATACCAGCTGCAGAAAGCCCACTTAGCATGTATCCATTTATATACCAAAAACCGGGCGCTGCTCTATTGATCCCAACCAGAGCTTCTTGATTCGTGGCGTCTCTAGGCGCCGCATGTTTTTTTTTTTTCTTTTGTGTTTGTTTTTGTTTTCCATATCGTTAAATTCAAATTCAAGGCGACTCATCAGTGTGACAATAGCAACAGGGAACATGAAAATCGTGATAAGTGTGGCGCTTGATAAGATTAGATGCTGCTCAAAGGTCGGCAAAACTGAATTAAAGTTTTGCAATGCTTGGTGAATTTTCATTGCACTTGCGGCAAAACTTCAAAAACCTTTTATAAGCACTAATGTTAATGAATTAGCATATCCATAGACATAGGTACTTACTTATATACAATATATATTCACGTACACTGCCGTTTAAAAGAGATCGCACTCCTAACAAATGCTTTTAAACAGACATGTACAAGAACTTTTCGGAATTTAAAATGCAAGCAGCAAGTATACTATATTTTTTGAGAAGCCTTTAAAACTTGACAAAATTAGGCGTCCACTTGGACTACGCAGATTCCCTTTCTTCCCAGGTTCGAACCCAAATACGATATGCATAAGTGTTTTAACGAAATAATTGGCAATATATACATAGGTATATTTTAATAATATAATATGAAGAGGAAAGTGGGGTGAATTCGGAATAATTTTTTCGTCGATTTTTTGGGGTGACAAAAAATTTGTTTTCCAAAATTGAAAGTTGTATTCAATAAACTATATTGAAGTAGTGCTGGAGAAAACATCGATGTTACTGTGTACAGGTCTTAATTGCACGCTCGTCTTGTTAAGTGTTTGAAAACTTTTGAACAGCAGTGTATGTGCAGTCCATATGTAAGTGACATGTTGCAGTCGACGAACGGCGCTGTACATTATGCTGCATTTTGCTTGGCGCCACTTTTAATTATCAATCAATCACATTTGACGGCTCCCTCCATTAAATGTCAAGCAATTGATTGCATATTCATTGATGCAACAAAAAAAACAACAACAACAACAACAAGCTGCAACAACTTGATTCCCTTCAAGTGTCTCTCTCTCTTACACACTGCATTGCTCTCTTGAAATCTGACTCTGTCTCTATGTCTGCTCGTGCAGTGATTGATAAATAATCGGCATGGTTCGTTGCCTTTTGGATTTGAAATTGATTGGCTTGTACGCTTGAACGCGCTTTGATGGATGAACTGCATCCAAATACATTTCGAATTGCTTGCTCAACCATCTAACCAAATATGTTCAGAGACATATCTGTATTTAGAGATCTGACCAATCTTTGGCGTTGGCGTTTCCAAATTGACATTTGTCCACAATTGATTTCCATTTTTTTTTCCATTTGAAATTCTTTTTTATTTTTTATCTTATTTTTTTTTTTGACGCTTTTTTGACACTTTGCCAAATTTATTAGCTGCTCTGCTGTCATACTTGTGTTTGCATTCGTTTTAGAGATCACATCACCGCATTGCCGACTTACACTCTACTCTTAGATCATCTCGCATCATTTAAATGCAAAGCGTATATAAATAATGATTACAAAATTTAATGCTTTTTTTAATGTTTTCACTACAGAGTCGCAAAAGAGTCGCAAAGAATATGACAGTTTGACAGTCTTCTGCGAGTGCATTCGATTTCGTCACCTCTTTTATCGATACCCTGTAAGCAACTGTTGGCATTTTAATTTTTGTGTGTAAAACGCATAAGGCTCCATAAGTATTTGCCAAAGTTCGCGAAGACCCAAAAAGCTAGAGATATATGAAGGACCCTACAACTCACTTGACTGCCCTGTCTAGAAATATTATGCTGCAGCACTTACAATGGGATAAAAACTTGCACAAAATATATTTAATTTTTAAAGTTAATAAAGTTTTTTCTTCCATAAGAATAAGTTTCCCGAAAAATATGGTTTTTTTTTCGAATTCGAATACAGAAGTTTCCCGAAAAATATGTTTTTTTTTTAAGAACCTTCGCTGAAAGATTTACTTTGAAACTCTTAAAAAAACTTGATGATGCAACTTGGTGAATAGTGCTGGAGAAAACATCGATGTTCAAAGTTTAAAATATCTGTATATCGATGTTGGCCAACAGAGATGTTTCTCCAGCACTACTTAACACCCATTAGATGGGATGCTGGAGAAACTTCTCTGTTATCAAACATCGATATATAGATATTTTAAACTTCGATCATCGATGTTTTCTCCAGCACTATTGGTGAAAACAAAATTTTTGTTAAGATCGTAAAACATATTACATAATAAATCGCACATAATTAAGAAATTCCTTTTTGAAAATTATGGTACAAGTCGTCCCAATTTCCGACAACACACCTAGATTGTAGCGCATTTTAAAATTTTACTATTTTAAAAAATTTAAACGTATTCCAAAAAAACATTCAAAGAAAGCAATAAATTTCCTTAAGTTAGTGACCTGATTACTTATGAGCCATTACAGAATCAAAAGACTCTAACACCCAGTGCTGGAGAATCATCGATGTTTTTAACTGGAAAACATCGATGTAAAGATGCATCGAAGTTTAAATTAAGATAATGATATAATTTATGCTTCGATATATCGATATATCGATTTTTTGCAGTTCGAAGCATCGAAAATATAGATGTTGAATGTGTATGTAGTACTACGTACTATCTAAATTTAAACTTCGATACATCGATACATCGATGTTTTCCAGTTAAAAGCATCGAAAGCACCCTCCACGGCGCACTGAGTACCTCGATGTGACTTGGTAAGCTCAAATAATTAAGTTTATTTTGGAAATTGGACCATCTAGCAGTGGGCACTAGTGCTGGAGAAACATCGATGTTATATCGATGTATCGAAGTGAAAAATATCGAAATATATCGATTTTGGACAACATCGATGTTTTCGCTATTTTTGACATCGATGCTTCCAGCACTAGTGGGCACAATGGTCCATAGGGATCACAGTGCAAACTTTCCCATTCACAATAGTGCTGGAGAAAACATCGATGATCGATGTTTAAAATCTCTATATATCTATATTGGCCAACATAGATGTTTCTCCAGCACTACTAGACACCCATTTGATGAGTGCAGAAGTGCTAGCGAAACATCTCTGTTGACCAGCATCGATATATAGAGATTTTAAACTTCGATCATCGATGTTTTCTCCAGCACTAATATCTATATATCGATATTTTCTCCAGCGCTTGTAAGAGCTAAACCACATAATTAAATTCAAGTACTCGTTCAAAATATCTGAGCCACTCAGATATGCCGTTCCGTTGGTTATAGAAAGAATCTCGAAAAAAGATGTAACTACATAATAAGTTTTTCGGAATTTGGCTAGCAGGGGGCACTAAAAATTTCTAGGGTCGCTATACCGGCAATGGGGAATTGCTTGGCCAGCTATTTCGAAGGCTTAGAAAGAATTTCGATAGTCGATGCTACTCAGTAAGAGCTGAGCCAGATAATTTAGTTAAATTACGCGTAAAAAATATATGAGCCACTTATAGAAAGAATCTTGTTAAACGTTGTTACTTGATAAGAACTAATACAAACAAATAAATTCACTTGGAGAATTGAAATAGCTGAGAAGCTTCATCCCTAACGCTATCAACGGAGTAGTATAAACTCTACAATGCCACGCAAAAAAAAATTAAATGTAGATACTCATTTAAAATATCTAAGCCACTCAGTTATTTCGAGGGAGGATCCATGCCTCTCAAACTCCCCTAGGATCCGCCCCAGTAGACAGCTTATAATAGATGAATTAAAACCGTGTTTTAACGTAGCCTGCTGGCAAAAGATTTCACTTTGAGAGACAGTCGACAGTCAAAAGCCAAATGTACGCCTACCTGGCCGGGCGCCGTCGCCGCCAGAGAGCCATTCATTCACATGCTTCATTCATGCGTTGTATATTCATTGAGGCATACTCACATAGATACTCACACAGATACTTAAACACGCACACTGACACACACACACACACCGAGCTGGCAGACAGGCGGCATTTTATATTTTTATGAATGAAATGAAACTTTTAACGTAAAATGCCGGACCAGAGCCAATTCAGAGCGAAGCAAACAGAGTAAAGCCGGGCCGCACGTAACTCCAACGCTGTCGCCAATGTCTCTCGAGGCATATTTTAATTTCTTTAGTGCCGCTTGGCATCTTCTCCGTCTCGGTCTCGGTCTCAGTTCCAGTCTCAGTACATGTCTCAGTCATCGTGCTTGTGATCGTCATCATCATCGTCGTCATCGTCGTCATCGTCGTCAGAGTCTTCGTTGCTTTTGTTGTTGCCCCATGTGGGCCGAAAATGTATTTTTATGGCGACGCCGTTCGATTTTATTTTGCTTTGCAGCTCTGCGTTATTATTATCTCTTGCTCTTTACTTTTTGCGTTTTGCTTTGTTGTTGCAAAAAAATATAAAAAAAAAATTTAAAAAAAAAAAAATTGCAGACCATAAACTTTGTACAGGGGCAGGGGCGTATATAAGACAAATATTTCTGGGGCGTTACAAATGCCATGCTCAGTATTAATACTAACTTGACATTTTTAAGATGTTTAACATTTTGCAAGCAAGTCTCAGTTTAGTTCGTAGACCCCAGAGCACTCCCAGTGGAGCCGCCGCTGCACAGGCGTTTCGGATGTGCGCGTCTGCGCATTGCCTGACAGCCTGGGGCCCAACCAGACACAGTTGAGATCAAAGCCAGTTGCGAAGTTGTAGCTGGAACTGAGCTTGGAATTGGCCTGGGAATTGCAGACGCTGTCCAACAATTATAATGGTAACACAAATTAAAACAAAATATTAAATTTTATTTTATTTATTTGGTAGTGTTGGCTATATACTAAATACATGCAAAGTTTTATACAATTTGATCTTTTCGGGAGTTGTTTTTTTTTTCTTTTTTTTTACTTTTTTTTTTGCCTAAATTATTTCTGAGATACTTCTGTAGAGCGGTAAGACTTGTGTGTATTTGTGAGGGGCCGTTGAGATCACACAGGAAATTAGCTTAAAATATGGCTATTGTCTTGTACGAAAACAAAATGAGTGGGAACAATTCTTAGGGCTTAGCCGACGCCTATATGCTCTACAAAATCTTTTATTTTTCATACAAAGAAAAATGTTTAGTACTTGCTCTAAAAATTTTGCTTCAATTTTGTGTTAAGGCCCGTACGCAGCATGCAAAAATTCCGCACGAAATGTCAAAACTTCATATAAAAAAAAAATTCCCTTTTTTTGGAATTTTGGGTCCCCAAAGTGGCACCCTGAATCACTAAAAATTTTAAGACTATAAATTCGAATTTAGCATGCCCAAAAACATTTCAAAAACCAAAAGCCTTGATCTGATTTTTTTTTTATTTTTTTCTTAAAGACCCATACGCAGCATGCCAAAATTCCGCACGAAATGTCCCAAAAAAGGGAATTTGTTTTTTATATGAAGTTTTGACATTTCGTGCGGAATTTTTGCATGCTGCGTATGGGCCTTTAAAAAAAAAATAAAAAAAAATTCAGATCAAGGCTTTTGGTTTTTTAAATGTTTTTGGGCTCGCTAAATTCGAATTTGTAGTCTAAAAATTTTTAGCGAGTCAGGGTTTTATTTTTCAAAGCAGCTCGTATAATGTATTTATCCGACTAAAGCTTGGGTGCCAGAGCAGTGCCTTGGGTATAGACATTTGTGAGTCAGTTGAATAAATATCACGATGCATAATATCACAGAACAACAAAACATTGATATGCTGAAATGTCTGGAAACGAATTCGTATTCAGCGATCCCCAAAATATATATGGTAATAAGCAGCGTCTGACTACCAAATTAAAACAAATACATTTATGAGGTTTTTTGCGGTTATGTCAGGGCCCAGAGGATCTGAGTTTTATTTTGGACCTTGGACTTAGACTCCGCGACCTCAAAGCATATAAAAACATCTGGAATCGAAAAAAATTTGTGTTCTGCCTTTTTGGGGTTATTCAAAACACTGATGTGCTCTCGGGGGAGCTTGTAATCCCTAGAGGGCGCTTCCCCAAGGTAGCGGATAGGGGAAAGCCTCCTTCCTATACATGGTGGTAGGAGAGAAATCAAATACCTCCCGCGGACCACACAAGCCCGAGAAGGCCCACTCCGTTATAAAAACCCCCACGGTCGGAGCAGTAAACCAACCGGAAAAATGCCTTACTCAAGAAACGGAATCCGCCCTATGCTTCAACCAAAGTGACATATATTATGTATTCAATTTTTCTTTTCTACTAAATTGTGCTTTGTACTTCATGTCAATAAGAAACCCTGACGTGCTTTCGTTTTAAGGCCCATACGCAGTTCGAAAAATTTCACTCGGAATAACAAAACTTCATATAAAAAAATATCCCATTTGGGATATCCCATTTGGGAATTGGAATCCTAGGTTCTAAAGGCCCATACGCAGTTCGAAAATTTTTGCACGGAATGACAAAACTTCATATAAAAAAAAAATATCCCATTTGGGATATATATATAAAAAAATATCCTATTTGGGATATTTTTTTGTCATTCCGTGTGAAATTTTTCTAACTGCGCATGGGCCTTAAAACGAAAGCACGTCAGGGTTTCTTATTGACATGCAGTACATAGCACAATTTAGTAGAAAAGAAAAGTTGAATACATAATATATGTCACTCTTGGTTGGAGCATAGGGCGGATTCCGTTTCTTGATTAAGGAGTTTTTCCGGTCGGGCTACTAGCCCAGCGCAAACCACCATACTGCGTAAACAAAATGAATGTTACTATAATACGAATGCCTTAGAATAGGGAACAGACAATATTCTGTGTACTCATTATAACTAGTATGCAACGAGTGACTTAAAGAATGCATACGATGAACATTTAAAACAAAGTGAATGATACTAAATATAACACGAATATCTTAGTAAGGTGGAATGAATGAGAGAAGGGAAAAGAAAATATTCACTGTACTCATTGTGAGTGACTAAATGAATGAATAAATACGATCGACATTTAAAACAAAACGTATGATACTATAAAACGATTATTGAGAAATGAGTGAAAGAAGGGAAAAGACAATATTCACTGTACTCATTATTACTAGTAAGCACGCTGAGTGACTGAATGAATGAATGCTCAATATGTTAATTGTTTAGCTGTAATTGTAGTATTTTGTTCACAGTAAAATTCATTTGTTTTAAAATGTCGATTGCATTCATTCAATCATTGCGTCAAGCTTACCAGTTATAGTGAGTACAGTGAATATTGTCTTTTCCCTTCTCTCACTAATTTCTCATTAATCGTTTAAGTTGAATGATTGAATGAATAAATTCCCAATATGTAAAGAGTTAAGCCGTAATTGTAGCATTTTTATCAGTAACATTCATTTGGTTTAAAATGTCGATTACAGTCATTCACTCATTCAGTCACACATAGCGTCGAGCTTACTAGTTATAATGAGTACAGTGAATATTGTATCTTCTCTTCTCTCAATCAATAACTTATTAAGGTGGAATGAGTGGAAAAATAAGTACTCCTTTACAGTACAAAAAAGTAAGTGGATAAAATTTTTCTTTCAAAGAATACAATTTTTATGCAATCAAATTAAAAGATAGCGTACGTTAAAGTCGGGCGCAGACGACTTTGGGATACCCTGTATCACCACATTGCAATTATGTCCGACATATTGCTTAAAAGATATTTTATTCAGCAAATTTCACTACGATATTTTCATTAAAAAACAAACAAAAATCAGTCGAATTTTGTACAAAAAACATTTTTTTGACCGATCGTTACTATGGGAGCTATATATATATAGTCAACCGATTTTGATCAAATTTGGTACAGTGCTTGGGTACTCTATTAAACTGCTTAATGTCAATTTTGGTAACAATATTTTCATAAACAAACGAATTGTCCATCTAAAACTTTTGGTTCTCTGAAACACCCCTATGAAAGCTTTATAACATAACCCCGATATCGAAAAAAAAAATTAACTTCTCTGCCCTGACATAATTACGCATCTAATCTGAAAACTTGGTCGCTCTAGCTCTTATCATCTCTGAGATCTAGGCGTTCATACAGACAGACGGACATGGGTATATCGACTTCTTTTGTCACCCTGATCATACTTTAGGTAACTTTGGGGGGTCTCCGACTTCTCCTTCTGTATGCTGCATACATTTTCGGCTTGCACAAACTTAATATACCCTTTGTACCATACGTATACATCCAGTTTACGTATACATCAAATATTTAGTGTACACTTTCTATCAGCGACATAATAAGTTGGTATTATATAAAACAAATAAATGAGTGTGTGTTAAACGAGTTCTTATTTTTGAGTTAATGAGTTCTTATAGTTCTTAGTGAAATTCAAAATTTTCGAAATCGAAAAATCGTTATCGAAATCGCATTCATTGTGCAACAGATCACTATTGTAATTTCTAAAACTAACTTTAAAACAATATTAATTCGATGTATAGAAAATGGCACGAACCATAAAAACTGTCTAATAAAAAAATATTGACAAATAGGGGAAAACCCGATTTTTACATAATAATAAACTTTTAAAGTAATTGGATATTTTTATTGTTGAATTGTAACTATGGTTTGCACTGCAGAAACGGGGACTCCCCAAAATACACAATATCTGTAGCAGACAAGTGTCTTTGAGATTTGATTTCCTAAGTTTCTTAAGTCAAAAATGAAACTCTGTGTGCAATCTTGTATAATTCTATCCCAGATTTTTGTATCCTGTAACTTAAGATACAAAGCGTATACTTGTAATTTGTTTGATTAATGGAAAATGTAGGTAATATACACTGCGGTCAGCTGGTTTAACACCAGTGATTTACAAGAAGAATAATAAGGTACAACTCAATAGGTCAAATTTCCCCTACAACACATTAGAAAGCTATTCGTACTTCAGCAAAATAATGATCCCAAAAAAAGTTGTGCAAAGGTTATTTAGATCGCAAAGAAATAGACGAAGCCCCGAAATACCATATACGGTGTGACTAACTACTTAAATCACCTGATCTCAATCTTTTCGAATTTTTGTGGAATTAGCTGGATCGACAAGTGAGAAAACAGTGTTCAACTTCATAAATATCACTGTGCGAGATCCTGAAATATTATTTAATAAAGAAATTACCGGAAAAATTGATAGCTAGAATGCCGCGACTTTATGCGCAAGTCATTAAAGCAAAGTTGTTTTTCTTGATGGAAAAGATATTTAATTTTTTCCATTTTTATTATGTTTTGAATGTAACTGATAACAACACTAGCTTACACAAAAATGAACCTTCTTAAAAAAGTGTTTTTTAGGTTAATTTTGGGTCGAGAAACACGAAAATGGCAACTTTTTTTTTTCTTAAGCACCTTTTTCGAGATACTTTCAAAAAACATGTTTTTGGTCACTTATTACAGTTATTCGTCAATATATCCTGAACAAAATTTTGTATCGACATGAAAGATGACTAGATTGAAAGGTATTGATGTGCTTTTTACAGTGATATATGATGTACACAGATTAAGTAAAAATTATTGAAGTTACAAGCAACCAAAGTCGAAAAAATGGTTCCATAACATCTACAGTTCCTATCTGATTTTTTACGAAGGTTCACTCGAAGACCCTTAAAATTGTAAACTAGTGTAATTCAAAGCGACATTTAGTATTTTGCTTTCGTGTTTTTGTTACTTTACACAAATTTCATGATATTGAGACTGGTCTTAAACTTTCTGACGTTAGTGTAAAAAAGCAGACTTCAAAGCACCCCAAAGTTGTCTAAGCTGCATCTATATCCTAGATTTTATGAGAGCTAGAGCAAGCAAACTTTGCAGTTAGATTGTTATATTATATATCTACACCCTGAAAAAACAAGCAAAAGTTTTAGAAGCATAATCCTTTTATCTATGCAGATAGCATACAATAGTTTTTTGAGGCACCTACTGATTGATCAAAAACTTTTTCAATGTTTTTCAAAACGTAAAAACCTAACCGAACAATTTTATTTGGATGCGTTTTTGCGTGCTTCGGAAAACGAATTTTTTTTGTCGATATTTGCCTTTTTATTTTAGATAAATTTGTATATTTCTTTTATTTTTCCTGACATGGTTGCCGCAGCTCTGCGCCTTTTTATTACTATATGTTGTTTATATTTTATTTTCATTAAAATATTGCTAGTTCTTTAATATTCTTTATAATAAATAAAATTAGTAAATTAAAAATAATCTAAGAATATTTAAAAAATTATTTCTGTATAAAATTCGTACTTTTTTAAACTTATTTTGCCGATTTGTTTTAATTCCTCTTGCAACAAAACAGTCGGTTTCAAACCACATGAAAAATTGGGTTTGGTGGAATTGGGAGCACCAAATATTCGTGGCCGATTGTTGAAATGAGACTGAACTAGGCATTCGAAAGTTTTTCGATTTAAGGCCTATACGCAGAATGAAAAATTTCGCACGGAATGACAAAACTTCATATAAAAACCCTTATTTCCCTTTTTTGGGACCTTTTTATACGAAGTTTTGACATTTCGTGCGGAATTTTTGCATACTGCGTATGAGCCTTAAGCCTTCTTCTATTTTTGCATGGTAGGTACGTTTCAGAAAAAATTTTTTTTTAAAAAACCGTGTAAAAAAGACATGAAGTAAATCCTTAAGCTGCTATGAAAATAAATTAGAAAGGAGAATTCCCTAGCCAAATTTCTAAAAGATGAGATTAGTAAAAATATTTTTCTTTAAAATTTCAATCAAATAGCTTTTTTAATAATGCAATTAATGAAATTGGGCAATCAAAAGTTGTTTTTTTTGAGTATGCCAATTTAGATTTGAAAAGGGTTTTTTTTTTTTTTGTATTCTAGGTTTATGTTGTGATGGACCCATTTGAACATATACCATTTTTTCGTAATGCTGCTTTCTAAGCAGCACAAACATACTCTCTTTATAGTGTATTAACACTAAATAACCCCCAAAGAACCCAAGCAACCAAACAAAAGCTTGTTTTTATTCCGAAAGTTTAGCCTTTTTTTTCGCACGGCTTTTTATCACACATTAGTATCTTAAACGTTGTGGAGCAGCGCAGACAAACCAAAATTCTAGACAGTTCCGCTGCTACTGCCCAAGTTACTTACCCTAAGACGCAGCACGTTTTATTCCCAAGTTGTGTATTTTTTTTGTTTTGTTTTTTTGTTAACAACAAATCTTAACCGCAAATTAGTTACAAAAAAAAAAACAAAAACCAATATCAATGAGTGATGCTGACGCTGACGCCAAGCAAAGACAGAAATCACAGATCAAGTGTTAGATACGCAGACACAATAGCACAAAAAAAAAAAAAAACAAAAACCAAGAAAAAAAAAAACACAATTTAGATACAAGATATAAGATATTGTAGCTGTTGATAGTTATTGATATGACTAAACGTAGCGCGTTTCAACCGAAATGGGGTGGTGTAAATTACGAGCCGGCGCCACACACCATAAAATTGTTGCTGTTGCGCATGCGCCACAGTACGTCCGGAACTATGCCAACAATTGGCAAAAATTTATAGTTTCCGAAATTTTTGCGTAGAATTTGATTTACGTTTAAATATTTTTTGTTTTAGTTAGTAATCGATCAAATGATCGATTGTTCGCTTACAGTCCGGCTCTTGCACATGCACAGACTCTCTCGCTCTCACATACACACACACACACACACACACACGCCGGCGCAGTCGCAGTCGCAGTCGCGTGTGTAACGCCGTTCAGACTCGAACTAAGTGAAAATTGCAAAGCGGCTCTGGTTTTATTTGAAGGAAATCGTAGCACACGATCGGGGAGTCTCAGCCAGACAGCTCGCGAGCCGAATGTCGCGACGCAGCAACATCGGCAGCAGCAGCAGCAGCCGCAGCAGCGACGTCAACAGCAACGTATGTCGCGACGCCAGCAGCAGCAGCGCGCGCTGGTCAGAATGAAACTATTGTTGCTGACTGCTCTCAATGGATGCAACGCTGCTGCGCTGCTGCTGCGCTGCTGTTGATGATCTTGCTGCATGTGACCCCAAGAGAGCTCCAAAAAGGAAATGCTGACAGTGACACTGCACGCGGCACTGCACTATGGGCGGGAACAGCAAATATGGCAACAACAAAAATGTATGTATGCTTTTCTAGGCATACAATTTATACGTACTTCTAAGTTTAATAAACCATTTTTTTTATATATTCAAAAAATATATTTTTGTTATTATTTATTTAAGGCTATTAAGTTGTAAGCAATTTATAATTGTTAGCCAAACTTGCTTAAATATAGAACCAAATATTAAAAACAATTTTTTTTTTATTTACAAAAATTATTCAACTAAAATAAAAAGTTATTTTTAAATTTTTATCTTTTATGCATTCTCTGCTGCGTTTTGAAAAATAAGAAAGAAAACAAATTTAAGTAATACAAGTGTATGCTTGATTTCGAGCTCATGTTAGCAGAAAAAGTGAATTCATAAAAATATATGGACAAAATCTCTATTAATTCAAGATACCGCCGTTCAGATTCGGCTATAAACTGAAGCTCCCTGTTCTTTTCGAAGAGTTATAAATAGAGATGCCCATGCTCCGCCCAGGGGCGACTGACAAAACAGTCAGTCAGTATATTATGGGCATCTTCACAGTTGAGAACGCCATTGAGGTGCAAAAAAGAAAAGAAAACTTCAAACAAAAATTTTATTTATTTGTTTATTTAATAGTTACAAATTAGCTTAAAAACTAAAGACAAAAATTTTATTTTCACTTTTTTAATAGCGATTTCGAATTTGATGGAAACAGCCGATTCAGTAGGTTTGCTATTTCGAATAAATTGTCAAACGGAATTACCCCGTGACTAGTGCTGGAGAAAACATAGATGTTATATCGATGCATCGATATATCGAAGTTTAAAATATCTATATATCGATGTTGGCCAACAGACATGTTTCTCCAGCACTACTAAGCACCCATTTGATGAGTGTATTTTAAACTTCGATAAATCGATGCATCGATATAACATCGATGTTTTCTCTCCAGCACAACCCGTGACATAAGTTCTAAATGTGGAAGCATATTTAAGAACAATTAACTTATAAGTACAACTTATTCCGTTTTTACACGGTTTTGAAATAACACGCTCTAGAGAAAAAAAAATTTGTACAAAATTTTATTCGATTTAGTACGATTATAAAAAGCTATTTGATTGAAATTTTAAAGCAAAATATTGTTATTAACCTAATTTTTTAGAAATTTAGCTAGGGAATTCTCCTTTCTAATTTATTTTCATAGTAGCTTTGAGGGGTAACACCAGTTTAGAATCTTCAGAAAATCGATTTTTATTTAGTTAGGTAAACAATTATGTTAGAAATTATGTCTCAAGGTGATTTTCCAAAAAAAAAACATGCCACCCCGCCGCGCTTTCGGTCAAGTTTTAAAACTTTAAACGCGTTTTCTCGAAATCACATTTTTTCCAATGGCTTCACGAATAACTCAGTCATTCCCGAAGTAATTTGCTATGTAGAATCCGAATCCGGGATTTTGAGATATTTAAGGTTACGTACCCAAAAAACGGCGTTTTTCCAACTTTTGAGGTACATAGCCTCAAATATCTCAAAATTCTGACGTGATGGGCCAATTCTGGCCCGGATTCGGATTCTACGCAGCAAATCACATCGGAAATGACCCTTAGCTTTTCAACAACTGACATGACCTCGGTATTTGTAGACCTGTAAAATGCTAATGATGTCGAAGGGATATATTTAGTAACTTCGAATATCCAGTTTTAAAACTTTAAACGCGTTTTCTCGAAACCACATTTTTTCCAATGGCTTCACGAATAACTCAGTCAATTTGTATCCGATCGATTTTAAATTTTGACACAATCTTTATAACATCATTTTCTAGTAAACCACGTTGGATTTTTTTAAAATAATGAAAACTTTGTATTTTAGAACTCAGTTTTTATGATTTTTTTTGACGAAAAAAAATTTTATTTTTAAACTTATGAAATTGTTTTTAAATTGTTATTTTTGAAAACCCCTACATGGTTCACTTGCTTTTGGTCCATAGAATTAGTAGGAAAAATTTCTTTATCAATGGCGACGTCAAAAATCTGCAACCGTGTAGGTCTCTCCGAAAATAAGTCATGTACTCGTTTTTTTTTTAGTACTTTGGAATGGTGCTGGAAGTATAGATGCTTCGATACATCGATGTATCGAAGTTAAAAATATCGAAAACATCGATGTTGGCCAACAGAGATGTTACTCCAACACTACTGCACTCATCAAATGGGTGTTTGGCAGTGCTGGAGAAACTTCGATGTTGGCCAACATACATATATATAGATATTTTTAATTTCGATACATCGATGCATCGATATAAGATCGAGGCTTCTCCAACTTGCTTTGTAGTGCTAGAGAAAACATCGATGATCGAAGTTTAAAATCTCTATATATCGATGTTGGCCAACAGAGATGTTTCTCTAGCACTACTAAACACCCATTTGATGAGAGCAGAAGTGCTGGAGAAACATCTCTGTTGGTCAACATCGATATATAGAGATTTTAAACTTCGATCATCGATGTTTTTTCCAGCACTAGTCTACAGTGTTCGGCAGTTGTTAGAGCGATCACCGGTCACTGGCTTGTCGGAGCACATGCGACTAGAATGAATGCTCCGAGCAATGACTTCTGCAGAAGCTGCAGAGACGAGGAAGAAGTAGAAACAGTAGAGCACTTCTTCTGTTCCTGTGAAGCTCTATGTAGACGCAGAAAAAAGCAGCTGGGAAAATATTTCCTCAAAAAGCTAGAAGAGCTAGATCCTATCTGTCCGAAAATGATTGCAAGCTATATCGCAGCAACAGGCTGAGATTCCCTTTAAGAACACTTACCTGGAGAAGGGGGTTTAAATTGAGATCCTAAGCGGTATCACAACGGGCCAGTCTAGGCCTAAGTGTGCTGGCTTTTCAAGCCAGCTATCGCCATAACTTTACCTAACCTAGCCATTTATTATTAAAAAAAATGTTTTTATTGATGACTTCAGGTGCCCCTGAGGGCGCCATATTGAATTTAATATGACGTCACATGGGCTATAACCAGCGCATGATCAAGACGCTTCTAACGATACCTCATTCATAAAATAAGCAGTTTAGATGTTACGAGAGAACAGATAAACATCTATACACATATACCCACAGGTCAAACACATAACCAGGCCCGACAAGAGGGGCGTGGGAAGGGGGGGGATTCCTCACGGGCCCGGAGTTTTCTCAGGGGCCCGGCGTAATTACTGTCGTACTGTGGTGATTGAAAAAAGGTGTAATAGAGGGGCTGGTACATTTTTCCTCCCGGGCCAGGATTTTCTCTCTACGGCCCTGCACATAACCCTACTTTTTGATTCGGCGTAGTGGGGAAAAATTAAAGTATTTCAAAGGATGTCTATATATAATGACGCTAAAGATGATAAAAGCATAAACTTCTTCAGTTTTCACAGTGAGAAAAACTGAAAAAATAAGTTTTATAAAATTTTTGCTTGAGCCTTAAGATTATGTTCCATATTGGCTTCGAATGGGTACGTCGTATAGAGCTATAAATATTTTTTATTAACTTTTAATAAATGAGAGCTTATAATATGGAAAAAAGACCATAGTAAATGATTTGCTTTTTTTGTGTCGAGCTGAATGCTTGCCAGGCCCATGGCTGTAGAGAATATATTCGTGTGGATCTTATCTTTATTTAAAACTTCTTGTTTCATGTTTGTCAGGGCAAGCCTTAAAAATAACGTAGACAAAACGAGCATCGGCTGCCAAATTTTTTCAATTGATATGTGCCACACTTACTGCTACCCTTCAATTGTCCAATTTGTAACTCTAGACCGGTCCTTGGGGCACTGAGTGCCCCATATAAATTGAATTGAAATTTAATTATTTTTTTATTTTTTCTTTACAAAATGTACTACGAGGCACTGAGTGCCCTATGGACGGTTAAGATGAAGGACGGGTCTAAGGTTAATCAGGCTCTTGAGCTAAAAGCTTTACTAAAGTTATCCAAATCGATATGGGTCAGCTTTTTTTCATCATTATAAAGATTTATATCAACCAGAATCAGCTGTTTATGCATACAGTAGGATGATCTCCAGAAATAGACGATAACACAGACCAACATGGCTTAGTTGTTGGAAAGCTATAGGTCATTTTCGAAGTAATTTGCGGTGTTTTTAATTGGTGTGTCACTCCAGTTACATCACAAAGTTATGTCTATTCAAAGCCATTTTTTCCATCCTGTACATAAGCTCAAAAGTAGAAAAAACTCAGTTTTTCGGGTAAATAACCTCAAATATCTCAAAATCCTGACGTGATGGGCCGATTCTGGACCCGAATTCGGATTCTACGCAGCAAATTACTTCGGAAATGACCCTTAGCTTTCCAACAACTGACATGACCCCGGTATTTGTAGGCCTGTGTAATCTGCTCTTAAAAATTTCGTCGTGGAAAGTACTTGTCTGGAAATTGGATCGTCTTTAAATGCTTCTTATTAGATTCGTCTATCTTCCTAAATGTAAAAGACAACCCTCGCATAGTTAGTTCTAGTGGAGCACAGCTTCAAGACTTAAGAAGACATGCTTTTTGTGAAGAATATGCTTCTAGAAGCACAATATAGGTAGATATATATACATATATTAGTTTGTGACTCTGGCGCTATCTTATTTACCCCTATAATAATACTATCTGGCATAACTGCTTTATGACATATACAGCCAGAAAAATTCGCCTTATCTTAGCCAAATGCCACTGGCAACATGTCTCACCGAGACACTCATGTGATGGCACAACGACCCAGCGACCATCTGGTCACAAATGAATAACACCATAAATGTATGGTAGTGTAGTCAAGGACATGCGCAGCTTTAGACCGTTAAATGAATTGCAGCTCTAAAAAGATACACACAATATATAAGCCTAAGATCGTTACCATTATCCATTGGGCACATAAAAGAAAAAAACCAAGTCGCTGCCAACGCAAAAAGGGGAGTAAATTGTTTAAAATTATCACATACTAAAAACGCCAGACAGTCGCGTCAGGATGCGACCAATACAAAGATATATAAGCGGGGCTTTGAGCAGGGGGTTGGTAAGGTTGCCACAATAACAACAACGCGCCGGCGCGCTTTATTACCTGAGGCTCGGCACGAAAATAGCCACGAACAAATCACATTATAAGTCGCTGTACTTGTACTTGTACTCCGTCCCAGTCGTAGTCGTAGTCGGAGTAATAGTCGTAGTCATTGTTTTTGATGTCTGTGTGTAGTTCCTTGTCGTTGTTTTGATACTCTAAATAAATCCGTAAAATGGCTAAATGGTCTAAATGCAGTAGTGCAAATGTGTGTATGCTTAAAGTCTGAGTCACTTTGCTAAGCAAGCTGACAAAGACATTTATGAGCATGTAAACATATGTTTAGATTAACTTACGCAAAAATTAATACAAAAATTAGTGTTTCTATTATATATTAAATGAGCAGCTACATTTCGAATAAATTCATAATATAAAACCGAACTGATGAGTACTCCTATGCAGGCATCGCGAGTTATTTTAGCAAACCAAATCCCAAAAAATACTTTTTATTGAAATCGACAAAAAATAACGTTTTCCGGAGCACGCAAAAACGAATCCGTATGCAATTGTTCGGTTTGGTTTTTTCGTTTTCCGGAGCACTGTAGACAACACAGGTTAACATGGCTTAGTTCTTGGAAAGCTAAGGGTCATTTCCGAAGTAATTTGCTGTGTAGAATCCGAATCCGGGATTTTTATGTACCCGAAAAACGGCGTTTTTTCCAAATTTTGAGGTACAAAACCTTAAATATCTCAAAATCCTGACGTGATGGGCCAATCCTAGCCCGGATTCGGATTCTACGCAGCAAATTACTTCGGAAATGACCCTTAGCTTTCCAACAACTGACATGACCTCGGTATTTGCAGACCTGTGAAATGCTAATAATTTTGAAGAGATATATTTCGTAACTTCGAATAGCTATGACTTTGCGTAATTGATCTCGTGAACTCTTAAATTAAAGGTTGAGAGTGGAACTAAATGATGTAACTGGAGAGACAGAGCACAAAAATTGCTTGCACCCTGTACATAACCTCAAAAGTAGGAAAAAACGCCGTTTTTCGGGTACATAACATCAAATATCTCAAAATCCTGACGTGATGGGATAATTCTGACCTCGGATTCGGATTCTACGCAGCAAAGACGACGACAGAGCATCCCAAAAAATAGCTCTTTACGAGCTTCAGCTTTTTATGATGAAGTACGCCTATCTTCGGAAAACAAATTCTTGAACCTGTGGCGATCCGCCACGGGTTGTTTTCGGGTCCGGACCCCTAAAAGTGGGGGAAATGGGTTGACAATCTTTCCCGAACTCTGATGTATATAAATTGCGTTGTGAAGAACCTCCCTAAAACCAAATCCTGAGTCTGCAACTGTCTTGAACCAATTCATATATAATTTGTATTTGTACTACTTGCATAGTTCTGTTCCAGTTTACACTTTCACTTGAATTGAGTGAAAATAAATTAGTGAACTCATGTGTATTTTATTAAAACAATAAAGTTCCCTTACAAATAAAACATTAAAATGTTCCCTAATATACTAAAAATATTTGTGGATTATTGGTTTATGTAATTTCAGCTTTTTTAATTTGTATTATTTTTTTTAATACTTATGCTTTTCCATTATGATCTAGATCAGCGTTCGGCAGCCTATAACTCGCGGCTCAACGAAACTAACCTAGTTGATAATTGCAAGTGTCCTACTTTAGTTCCGAAGATAATTTATTTACAATATATAAAAACAAAAATAAAAATAATTATTAACTAAAAGACTATAACAAAAATCTTAGACATAGAAAAAGTATAAACTCACGCACGCTACAATAATAAAATAAAATAATATCGAAATATAAGATAATTCATGCAAACTAAAATTTTTGAAAACTTCGGATTATCGGATGCTTATAAATATTCTTAAAATATCGGTATATTGAAACGAGGTTGTTATGGGAAAAAAGTTTTCCGGCCCAATTCGTATTGCAAAATTTTGTAATTTTTCGGTTTATGATCTGGTTCATATAAGACGAAATGTTCAGATATTTGGTTAAAACCCGTTTCTGAAAACTTTTTTTTTCGTATTGCAAAATTTTGTTATATTTCGGTTTATGAACTGGTTCAAATAAGACTAAATTTTCGGATATTTGGCTTAAAACCCGTTTCTGAAGACTTTATTTTTGTGTTGAAAATTTTGTAATTTTTCGGTTTATAATCTAGTTCAAAAAAGACGAAATTTTCGAATATTTGGCCTAAAAACCGTCTATGAAAACTTTTTTTTCGTATTGCATATTGATGTAATTTTTTGGTTTATGACCTGGTTCAAATAAGACGAAATGTTCGGATATTTGGTCTTAAAAGCGTTTTTGAAAAATTTTTTTTTCGTATAGCAAAATTTGGTTATTTTTCGGCTTACGAACTGGTACAAAAAAGACGAAATTTTCAGATATTTGTTTTAAAAACTGTTTCTGATTTTTTTTTGGGTTGCAAAATTTTGTAATTTTTTCGGTTTATTATCTAGTTAAAAAAAACGAAATTTTCGGATATTTGGCTTAAAACCCGTCCCTGAAAACTTTTTTTTCGAATTGTGAAATGTTGTAATTTTTCGCTTTCTGAACTGGCTCAAATAAGACGAAATTTTCGGATAAATTGTTTAAAAACCGTCCTCAAAACTTTTTTTCCATTATACTATCTAAAAAAAAGTAAATGAATACATTTAAAAGTTTTTAAGTAAAAAATTCAAAGTTTTGCTCACAATTAAGGTTGGAAGACGGTGAGAAATCGGGCTAAAAAGCTAAACAATTTTATTCAGGTCAGTTTTGTCTGTTCTTAAGAGCATCTTGCTTTTAAACTTATTTTTTAACAAGTTTAATATATTCACTAAAGTTATATTTATTGAAGCCAAAGCAAACATAAAGCTATTAATAAAAAATGTTTTATGAAAATTAACCAAAAAAAAAAAAAATAATAAGAAGTAACGTCACGCAATATACTCAAGCTAATGAAATACGAGTAAAAGCTTGCTGATTTATTAATTTGTAAAATTAAATAACATTCTGTATTATACAAAAAAGTTGTATACCAATGACTTGCCTCAAAACGAAAATTGTAATTGTAAATCGCCAGAAATTGGCGATTTTGTAATCAAAGTCAAAGCACACTTCCATTTTTTGTAACGTAACGCCATGCATAGTTTTTGTTGTACCTTTTAATCAATAAGACTGATTTGTAATTTTTTACTAAATATAGTGCACTGAATTGCTACGTAAGTATTAAAGAACGTAACGTCACGCCAAATTAAAAATGCCCATATAATGCATCATCACATTGACAATCTTTTGTATAATATTACTGGGAGTCGAGAATGACAGAAGAAGCGACTTATTATTTTTAACGAATAGTTTTGACGGTAGTTTCCTAGGCGAACTCCAGCCTTTTATGAACTCTTCTGATGTACAACAACCTTAAAAAATTTTGTTCTTAAAAGAGATTGGTCTTTAGAATGATACGTATCTCAGATTCTACCAGAAGATGCCTCTTATTTTTAAGAATAGTTCAAAAGAAAAACAATATATTGTTTTTTTCTATATATGTATTGTCTCTGGTCAAAACGTGTTCGCGGTACTTTTTTAAGAGAGCATCTCTCAAAAATAACACCAAGCTAGCAACAATACCGACTTCGTAACTATACCATAATTAGACTTTGTAGTTCTTCTGATACCAAGAATCTAGAGATTTTGACTGACGCAACAAATTACATAGAGATTATAATCAGTTTAGTATACATACATCAGCCCGCCCCTGCTTCAGTTTAAATTTTCGCGTTGGAGCTCCAAATTTCTTTCTTAGTCTGTATTTCGATTAAAGGCCTATACGCAGTTCGAAAAATTTCGCGCGGAATGACAAAACTTCATATAAAAAAAAGATCCCATTTGGGACTTTTTTTTATATGAAGTTTTGTCATTCCGCGCGAAATTTTTCGAACTGCGTAGACCCCTTAAGTAGTATAAACACGGATGTGCTATTGTGGTGAAAATCTTTGGTTTTTGAGACCCTTCACCAGGATCCACCGCTGCACATTACGTATACCCCAAAATACGAATAAAATCAGATAAGTTTATTTCTTAAAGACTCAAGAAACCCGAAGATCATAGAAGTTCAGCGAATGTAAAACCTTTTAAGTCGGACCCGCTAAATCAAGCTCTAAGTTGTCCACTATAGATTCCTGATTAGTTTAGAAAACAGAAATGTGTTTTGAAACCATTTTTTTTTTTTAATTTTTACGATATAATTTGGGAAAACAATTCCTTTACCTTACCTTAAGGCCCATACGCAGCATGCAAAAATTCCGCACGATATGCGGAATATCCCTTTTTTTGGGATATTTTTTTTTATATGAAGTTTTGACATTTCGTGCGGAACTTTTGCATGCTGCGTACGGGCCTTAAAAGCACTACGCGTGAGCCTCTAAAAAATTAAAAGAGAAGCTTTTGATAGACTAGTTTTTAAGGGACTGCAAACACGAAACAGTCTAGAGATTCCTGGCTGAACACTGCTAGATCCATAATTTATAAAAATACGCGAGTTATATGCAGTATAAAATCAATTTAGGTTTTCAAAAGACTGCAAATAGGGGCAAAAACTTCGATTATCATCAAAAGATATGAAAATCAAATTTAAATTTGACCCATTTCCAACGTAATACCCCCAGTACAGTTCATAAATCTTCTACGTACTATGAAAGCTAATATTGAATCCAAATTCTTTTGTCATTTGATCAAAGAAAACTGCGATTTTTTTGCGTGCACAGAGTAGCTCATAGCTGGAATGCTCTGATAATAACTTTCTTACTTGTTTTTATTGTTGTTGCACGTTATTTTTAAAATTTGTATGAGCGCCGGCCAGCTTCGTCCCGGCCCCACCGTTTGATTTTAGGCGCCAACCAACAATGCCGACATAGTCAACATTGTTGTTGTGGTCGTCGTCAGCGGCGCTTGGCGGCAAATTGTGGCGACACGTCTGGAGCGTGGCAACAGCACACACAACCGGCAATAACAACAACAACAAACGTACATGAGTACAAGATACAAAGCGATAATGTAGGAACAGAAAAAAACAAAAAAAAAAAGAAAAAAACTAAAATGAAATGAGATACAAGATACAAGATAAGAGCCAATGCACGAGAGCGCGACGAGACGCGAGGCGCTGCGGCAGCAAGCAGACGCCAGTAATGGCAATGCGAAGATGAAATTGCCGGCGACGTTGCGCAGCATCGCTGCAACGCAGAGGCATATTGTGATGTTTGTGGCAACGTTGTCAGCAGCGACTGCGCCGACTGATGCCAACAGATATCAAGCACGTCTCAATCATTCGGACTGAGGCGCGTCGCAGTGCCGAGCCGGGCCGTGCCGGGCCGGGCCAGAAAGGTTTATCCAATGCTCAATTAACAACAAAAAGTTGGTCTGGTACGTCATAATATATTTTTATCTGATAATCAGCAGGCAGCGGGCGGCAGTAGTAACCGCAAATAGTGGCGCAGCTTGTGGACAGCGGGGGTGCCGCTGCATCTAAGCAAACTAAGCCCCTGCCTATATCTCTGGCTACATGGTAACGCCACATTTATACGAATCGTGCGTTTGTCTGTCCGTTGGAACAGTAGTCCGTTCGCTTAGATGTAACAAACAAATGTGACTTGCTCACAACATCCTTGTGTTGTTGTACCAGTTGGGCGTAGCATTTGGCGTGACTTTCATGTTGGAATCTCTTTAGAAAATCTGACTTGTGGCGTCAGCGTTGGCGGCAGCCTCATCAATGTTTAGTTGGAGAGAGGTTTTCATGTTCGTGCTCATGCGTCAGGGCCAATTGTCTGGCTAACACAAACACAAAAACGGTGCATATGTTAAAGAGTATTGGTTATAGTCATGACCAAGGAGCTGAAGTGATGGCAGCTGGAAGAACTCTAGCGGACTTTTGGATGGATCAAATGCCTTAAGCGGATTGTGCGACAAAAGAGGCCAATAGGATAGTTGCTAAAGTTAAGCGCAACTGGATTTTTGGCTGCCTCCAAGGCTTCGGGCAGCTGCTTAGCATGTTGTGTGATAAAACCAATGTGGTTTTTAGCTTCAGTTCAGGCGATTTGAATGACGATTCCCGCACAAGTGCAGTGTGTGTTCGATAAAAAGCTTCTTTAGCGGATTGGGCTCAGGCTATTGAGGCGGGCTCAGCTGCTCAGCTATCATCTGCAATTGACTTTTGTCCAGAGTTGGCTGGGTAGGCTGGTACTAACTTACAGGGTAAGTCTTAAGCCAATGCTGCTCAAACAATGCACAACACAAGCGGCGCCATATTTGGAAATCGGCGCCAACAGTCACAATTTTGTATACAAATAGTTATAAAACTTTTTATTTGCAGCAATTAATGTGTTAAAACAATTAAAATTTGTTTTTGTTAATTTCGCAGGTTTTACAAAAACGCCGCCAAAATGTAAACAACATTCCGGAAAGTACAACAGCTGTTTGCTGCTGCGTTGCCAATCATGCGCAAAAAGTAGAGCCAACTACTTTCAACACTTTTTGCGCATTGTTGATTGACATAGTGCGCTAATATTACTTTTAGCAAACAAATTTAAAGCTTTCCAGAATTTTTTAAGCCTAAAATATACTTTTTGCATATTTTATAAAAATGTTTGCCAAACACAACAGCTGGTGTAGCTGTCAAACATTCAGTTGGCAACGCTGCGCACAGTCACAGTGCGCAACTGTCAAAGCAAAAGCGATAAAAAAAGTTGTCTTGTCTGCATTAATATTTATAGCGCTGCAAAATATTTTCCAACATTTAGGTACGTCTTGCACTGTTTACAATTGCCAAACTAATTTAATTTGTGAGTTAAACAACTTATCAACTTTATCTTAAGTGCATAATAAATCAATAAGCTGGCGCAGTTGCGTTGCAATGTTATGGCTACCCAGCATAACTTATGTAATTGTTAGGACAGATGATTTCTTCGTTGGCTTTTTAATATTTACTGCTTAAAACTATTTAATTGTGATTATTTAATGCTTTGCAGAAAATATGATACGTGCACCGCTTGTGAAGGCGCTGGGCGCTCTAGGCTCACCTACACATCAAGTCGCCAGCCGAGCGGTGCGCACCAGCGCCGCTCTTGCACAGACTCCGGCCAAAGCGCCCGAAAAGATTGAAGTATTTGTTGATGATATACCTGTACAGGTTTTGCCCGGCACTACCGTGCTGCAGGTGCGCACAATTTGATTGTAATTTTTGTTTTTTATGCTAAATAAACAACAAATATATTACAGGCTGCTGCACAAATTGGCGTTGAGATTCCACGTTTCTGTTACCATGAGCGTTTAGCTGTTGCTGGCAACTGTCGTATGTGTCTTGTAGAAGTAGAGAAAAGCCCCAAGCCAGTGGCCGCTTGCGCAATGCCTGTAATGAAGGGCTGGCGCATTAAGACCAACTCTGATTTGACACGCAAAGCACGCGAGGGTGTCATGGAGTTTTTGCTTATGAATCATCCACTGGATTGCCCCATTTGTGATCAGGGTGGCGAGTGTGACTTGCAGGATCAGGCCATGGCATTCGGCTCCGATCGTTCTCGTTTTACCGACATTAACTATACCGGCAAACGGTAAGCATCATTTTAAGTCTTGGAGCAGCATTGTTAATATAATACTGTTTATTAAACATACAGCGCTGTAGAGGACAAGGACATTGGTCCGCTGGTCAAGACCATTATGACTCGTTGCATTCACTGCACACGCTGCGTGCGATTTGCTTCGGAAATTGCCGGCGTTGATGATCTAGGCACCACTGGACGCGGTAGTGACATGCAAATCGGTACTTATGTAGAAAAGCTCTTCCTCACCGAGCTCTCTGGCAATGTTATCGATCTGTGTCCCGTTGGCGCTCTTACCAACAAACCCTACAGCTTTGTTGCACGTCCCTGGGAGGTGCGTAAAGTAAGCAGCATTGATGTCTTGGATGCCGTTGGCAGCAACATTGTTGTCAGCACACGCACCAACGAAGTGCTACGCATCTTACCACGCGAGAACGAAGACGTCAATGAGGAGTGGCTGGCCGATAAGTCGCGTTTTGCTTGTGACGGCCTTAAGCGCCAGCGCTTGGTAGCACCCATGGTGCGTATGCCAAATGGTGAACTGCAGGCTGTCGAGTGGGAGGGTGCTCTTATTGCTGTAGCTAAGGCCTTGAAGAAGGCCAACGGTCAAATTGCAGGCGTTGCCGGCCAGTTAGCTGACGTAGAAGCCATGGTGGCACTCAAGGACTTGGTCCATCGTCTGGAGGGAGAGACTCTCTGCACCGAGCAGGACTTTATCAAGGGCTCTGGTACTGATGTGCGCGCTAATTACTTGCTAAACAGCAGCATTGCTGGTAAGTTTAATCACATGCGTTTTGATTGTAAGCTACAACATTGTTTTTCTTGCTGCTTAGGTCTGGAGGAGGCTGATGCTGTGCTGCTGATTGGCACCAATCCACGCTATGAGGCTCCACTTATAAACACACGCCTGCGCAAGGCTTATGTGCATAATGAGCTGCAAATTGCATCTATTGGACCCAAGATTGATTTGTCCTACCAGCACGACAATTTGGGCGCAGATGCCACACTTGTTAAGGATGTTTGCAGCGGTTCTCACGCCTTCTCCAAGGTGCTTGAAGGCGCAAAGAAGCCCGCCATCATTATTGGCGCTGACCTGCTAGAACGCTCCGATGGCGCGGCCATACATGCCACCGTTGCAGAGTACTGTCAAAAGTTGAAGAAGCCTGTAAGTTTTTTATTTTTTTGTAACATATTTAAAAAGTTTTAACTAGGGTTTTTGCAGAACTGGAACCCGTTTAATGTCTTGCAAAACAATGCCGCCCAAGTGGGTGCCTATGATGTGGGCTATCAGCCAGGTGTACAGCGTGCTGTGCAGGCACAACCCAGGGTTGTTGTGCTACTAAATGCCGATGCCGGCAAGCTGACACGCGATCAGCTACCTAAGGACTGTTTTGTTGTCTACATAGGCTCGCATGGTGACAATGGTGCATCCATTGCCGATGCTGTGCTGCCAGGCGCTGCCTACACCGAAAAGCAGGCCATTTACGTAAACACAGAGGGTCGGGCACAGCAAACCTTGCCTGGCGTTTCGCCACCAGGCATGGCACGTGAGGACTGGAAGATTTTGCGTGCATTATCTGAGGTGGTGGGCACACCTCTACCCTACGACACATTAGATGAGCTGCGCACACGCTTGGAGGATGTGGCACCACATTTGACACGTCTGGGCCAGCTGGAAAGCGCCAGCTTCAATGAACTCAGCGCGCAAACAGCAGCCGTAAGTCAGCGTTTAAAGTTTTATACTCAAGCGCCTTTGATATTGTTTTTGTATTTTACAGAGCAAATCTATCAGTGGCAGTGCCATTGACGTAAAACAGAAGGAACTGCGTGATTACTTTATGACCGACGCCATTTCACGCGCCTCGCCTACCATGGCCAAGTGCATATCGGCGGTTAATAAGCAGCAGCGACAGGATGAGGCCAAGCAGAGTGTGGCAATTTAAACGAGATTGCAGCCACATCTTGATCTGATATAATCTTAATACATTATTTTTTTTTTTTGCTAAACTTTGCTCTCAAATTAAATTCAAATATAAATTAAAACAACATCCAAGCGCAAGAGGCAGAGGATTAGTCAATGCAAAAGGCAAAAGAAGAATGCAAAGTGTTTGTAAATGTATGTCTTTGGATTTGTTGAAAATTATATAATGCGAAATAGGAAAACGCTAAATAAACGTGAAATAGAAAATAGCAAAATGTGTGCCTTGGTCTTGGGTTTAGTTTGCTGGAACAGATAAGAAGAGATTCAAATTGGAAGCGCTTTAAAGAATGCAAAAAAATGATTTATCAGTTGCGCCAGTTGAATATGTAAAACAATTTTACTTGCATCTTCTATTTAAGCAGCTATGCATGTTTGATTTGTTTTATTATCAAATCCAGCGCCATTGCGATGTTCTATCAGTGTATGTAAATGTAAATATGCAAGTACGTTTTAGAGATGCAAGAAGTACATAGTTCAACTTGGTGAATCTTTTCAGGGGCTATGCTTTCTGTAGTTTTAAAAAGAAGCAGTTTTAGTATAGTGACTATTGCCAAGGACAATGCGACAAGGGCTTAAGTATTTGACGAAAATAGACAACGCACTTCTCATTTATGAGACTTGGAGCATACGGCCTATTTTGCAGCATCTAAAACATCGTCGGTCAAGTATATCCTTGCTGAAACTCGCTTGCCAGAACTTGCTACCTTAATAACACAAACAAATTTTGAACTAATTCCTCAAATTTTCACAACAACCGACAAAATGATTGACAATCCCAAGATGCGCAAAATTTAGCAAACATCAGAGATGCCTTATCGCTGTCAGCCACTTGTAGGTGTACTCCACAAAAGCTTTTTGACTTCATCATAAAGCTACATACATATATTAATTAATGGTTAATGCGTGTCTGATCATTAAGAGCAATTAATACAAAATTATAGAGTTTAACGAACCAACCATCGCCATGTTTCAGGAGGTACTTGCTGACTTGACGGCAGCGGCGTCGTGAGAAAAGTACGAGCCCGCTGGTAACTGTCGTCGGGCTCCAAGCGCATCGAAATGAGATATTTAATGCATTTTGTTAATCTACGGGGCCTTTTGAGAACTCCGGGCCCTGAGGACCTTGCGTTTGGCTGTGCCTCTTACAGGCAATGAAGGATTATGATAATTTTTGATGCACACAATTAAATTCAAACAAAGAACAAATGCGTAAATTAGATAGACATTCATTAGGAAATCCAAAAGGCTGCTTGACGACGGATTTGATGTTGCTGTCATTGTGAGAAGTCCACCTCCTATGCACGACATTCCCAAAAGGAACCAAGATGCCCGAAGGCAACTAGAAATTTGATAGTAGTAAAGAGGAATAGAACTAAGTTTAGTAAGCCTACAGTTTTCCTTATGAAACTAAATAAGCATTTGCAGTAATTGGCTCAGACTTTGAGCCTTTGGCCCTAGGACATAATCGGCTGCGCCTACATCCAGACTTGAGCAGGAAATAAAACTTTGATACCGCATAACAAGCTGATACTAGTTCGGTCTCTAAATAGTTCTGGATTTTGAAGCCCAAATTTTGTGCAGGGTCACAACGGGCTCTGTTTTAATATCGATGACGCTGAGGTGCAACCACAAAACATTTTTATAAAAATTCAACAAATTGTATATACGGAAAATATCGATATTCCAAACATGATTTATTTCTGGTGCGGTTCAGTAATCCAGATGTTCTACTGTGTATCCTCCTCCTGCGGGTATAAAATCAAAAGAGCACGGAGCTTTTGTAATTACTTCTACAAAATTTTGCGTCCGAACCACATGATCTCTAATACCGCCGCTTTATAGTACGTTCTATCACTCGAAATTCTAAACAAGATAAAAATTTTGGTGGGGATACGGATCCCAAGGATTTATTTCCTGTGTACACATATGTAAACTCTCTCACATAAAGCGAAAGTTTATTAACATCAGATTTATAGCAAATCCGCGACAAGACTAATTTGGCGTTTCAGTAATCCAGATACATATACTACTGTGTATCCTCCACATGATCTCCAATACCTCCATTTGACACGCCAATTCCCATGAGTCGATGCTGCAATAAAACCGATTTGGATTTACGTTTCAAACCGCTTCTGCCCATGCAAAACAATTTAAGACAAGTGCATGTTTATACTACGAGACCCCGTTGACTGCACTTAGGATGTTATTCATGACTTCTATAGTTTCTCAAGTTTACTTCGCAAAGTTAAGCGGTTTTCTGGTTACCTTCGATATCTTCTCATTCTTTCTCATAATCCAACAATTGTCTATCCCGCTCGCACACCCATCCACCAAAAATTGGACAACATTTACATATGTATATTTTTTCGTAACTGGATGAATAATTTTATTTCTCTACCTCTATCAAAAATTTCATTAACATATTCTTGCCGTTCGATTAATTGTTCCAGTTCAACTGGAGCTTGAGCGATGCCGTGCGATACCAATTCGTATGTGTGTGTGTGTGTATATATGTATTCTAGTGGCCATTATGTGTTAATTTCAAAAGTAAACAAAATTCAATTTTTTTTTATGCATAGCCGCGGCAACAATCAATTCGTAAGGTAAGGATTTGATGCGGGCAGTAGAAAGGGCCGGGTGACACAGCTTAGCTGCAGCAGCTGGCCGGTGTGGGATCCAGACCAGAGCGCTTGGTAATGTTCAGGCGAGTAAACTCCTCGGCAGTGGTTGGATGAATGCCGACGGTGTTCATCAATGTGTCTATGTTAAGGCCAGACTTCATGGCAGCGGCAAAGCCCTGAATAACCTCACCAGCAACTGGTCCCAAATAGTGCAGGCCATAAACGCGCTGATTACCAGTGCGTTCGGCCACTACCTTCACGTAACAATAGCGCACGCTCTTCTGTGGTATAAAGAACTCCGTAGGCTTGTAGTAGCCATGGAATACTTCTATGTTATCGACACCGTATTTCTCAATAGCATCTTCTTCGCTAAGACCCACACAGGCATATTCCAAAGGTGTAAATATGGTTGTGGCCACATCATTATAGTTCATGCGCACGTTCGAATCGGCAAAGAGACGTCGTGCTAACAAGCGACCTGCCAATATGGCCACAGGTGTTAGCTCAGGTTTGCCATGGACAATATCGCCAATGGCATAAATATTCGGCACATTGGTCGCTTCGTGTGAGTCAATGGGGATTTTGTCTTTCACTGTTTTCACGCCTGCCTTTTCAAGATCCAAATCGTCTACAAGGCCCTTGCGTCCGATGGCCCATAAAACAGTGTCAAAGACATCAGAATCAGTTTCACCAGTACGTGTGTTCTGGTAGGTAACTAAAAGTCTGCCGTCTTCTTGCTTTTCCACAGACAGCGGCACAGTCTTGTGCAGAAATGCTATGCCACGTTCTTCCATTGAAGCGGCAACCATGCCGGCCATTTGTTGATCAAAACCACGCAGTACAATGGAACGCACCATAACAGTGGGCTCAAAGCCTAGGCCCTTTAAAAAGCCAGCACACTCCAGTCCAATATCTGTAATAATTAACAAAATATTTAGTACTGTTTAAAGTGTAGCATTATGTAAGTACTTACAGCCTGCTCCAACAACCAGTGTCTTTCCAGGTTCATGATCAAGACTGAATATATCATCACTAGTAATACCGTATTCCATAGCTCCGGGTATATCCGGATAACGCGGACGTCCACCAACAGCAATCACAATATTTTGAGCCGAGATTTGCTTTTCGCCGCTCTTCATCTTGGCTAGCACAGTGTGTGGATCAACAAATGTGCCCAGACCGTTTAGGTATTCGATTTTTCTGTATAAAGTAGGGAAATTTAGTCTTAAAATCAGTTCCATAAATACGTAAAGACGAGGACATGAAACAGCAGCTTTTTGTGCTTATAATAATCTGGATGTTTTCAGGCCTTTGCTGCGGTTTGATATCCCAAAATTAAGGCGCAACAACACTTACTTATCGCGCAGATCAACGCGAGTGACCCAGTTCACAGACTTGATGTGATTCTGCACCGAAGTCACCAATTTGTTCCAGTCTGGCGTGACTTTGTCTGAAACATTCCAGCCATAGGCAGCTGCCTCCTGCAAAAACAATAAAAGTTTATTAATTTATTTAAGCTCAACTAAAGCTATAACTAAATTACGCACATGCAATGATTCGCCCAACAAGGAGGCTTGATGCATTAGCTTCTTTGGTATGCAACCGACATTCACACAAGTGCCACCGACGCCCCATTTAGTGCCTATGGGTGTGGGCTTAACGTAGTCCAGGCAGGCAACGCGTGCACCATTAAGTACAGCCTCCTTGGCGCAGGCCAAACCACCAGAGCCGCCACCAATGACAATCAAATCATAGTCAAAGCTTCCTGCAAAAACACCAAAGAAAAACAGACAGCTGTTAAGTATGGAAAATACCAGAAGTGTGTTTAGCACAAAGTAACAGCTGAGTCATGCTGCTGCTGACGTCACATGTGCTTATATTGCTAATTTGTGCTCGATTGCAAGCAGTGCTGATAATGCAATAAATTGCTACCAGCACTATCCAGAGTGTCGTCGGCAACTAAGACCACATCGTCATCCGGTTGCTGCTGCTCCTCTAGGCTCATTTGACGCAGTCGTATATCCAGATAGGCCGAACGATAGATGCTGCGCTCGTTTTGGGGTTCTGCTTTGGCCACGGATGCAGGCACAAACTCAAAAAGGTGCATAGGCACTAACGCACGCTTGGATGGCCCAAAACCAACTGCCTTCAGGCAGCGCAAATAAGTTTAACAAGTTAGTGTTGCTTCCTGTGCTGATTTGGCGTACGACTTCGATGAGCACAAATTAGGGCGCGCCTTTGTACACATCAATTATGCATGCCAAATGCACAAATCTAACTAGAACAATCATCTGCTGGGTACTTGGCATGTGGTTTGCTTTGACCAAAACCTTACCATGGTAACCGGTGTTGACTTACAACTAAGAAAACCTAGGCAATGTCTAAGAGCACACAAACTTATTAGACTATAGGGCGGGGGTACGTCAAGGTAACGCGACGTTGGCAGGGCATAACATGTTTCAACACGATGATTGATAAACAAGTCGTAGTGACGTTACTTGTTAATCGTGGTGTTATTGTTGTAGCAGGTGACGCATCAAATTCTGTAGATAAGTTAATGCACAGCTTTTACATGTTAATGTGAAATACGACAATTAATTGCCCAACAACTGCAGCACAAACTAAAGGCTAGGGGGCTAAGGTAGTACATATACTACATCAATCGATAGTCTGCATTTGTCTATGCTTATGTAGAAGCTTATGGAGTACCGACGATGCGGACAGCACGCAAATTTGACATGACACTGCAAAAAAGTCTAAACTAAAAGCCCGCAAACCTTTTTAATCTTTGCGTGCTGCGATAAACATTGCTGTTAGCGGGACGTTTCGCGAAGGGAGCGGCTGCCAACTATTATTGCATAAGGTAAATATGAAATACTATAGTCGTCTGGTTTGTGGCTATTGTTGTAATTAAAGCGCTAATCGAAACTGGGAGTGCCGGCATGGCCAATGCATTGTATAAAAGGTTTGTCATTTAAGTTGCGGGAAAAGGCAAGAAGCTTGGACAGTATGCAAGGGAATTTAGTTTTCTGAATTCAATAATCGAAGTTCGGGAAAGGTGTTTCAAGGCGTTATTTGGATACAAATCAACATTTAGCCAGCAATATTTTGTTCGCATTGGATGCCGCTGGGCTTGCGTTTCCATTATTTGGTGCAAGTTTTTGGAAATACATATGTGTTGCTTCAATAGTGAGCGACAATGAATATTTAGGAATATTGGATTTGAAGCCCTATCGCTGGCCTGTTAGCTATGTTACAGAGCGGACAATGTGGATACGAACAAGCTGGAAACAGCTGTGTAAGTAACTCAGCAACATTTTGGGTCCTGCTTGTACTAGTAAATCTCTGCGTGCATTTTGTGTTGAGCAGTAAAAGGCTGAACTGTCACGGCTCTATACATATCCACAGCTCTTAAAAGGCCGCTGAGTGCGTCGTCAAATTGTGGAAAGCCTTGGGTTATTGGAGCCTAAAATATATGACAAAAATCTATAAACACATCATAGTTTCCCCTTTAAATTAAAAAGTTCTTGATGAATCCAGCGAGGATTGTGATAAATTTTTTAAATACAACAATACCACTTCGCCTTGAAGAACGTTTGTTTTTTTGTTTTTTTGTTTTTGGTCTGTTCTGATGATAAAAGGCAACCCTCGCACTGTATCAGTTTGAGGATGTAATAAAGATTAGCAGATTTATGGTACTTCGAAAATGGTGAAATTTTCTTAACCATGCGTTTTTTTTTTGTTCTTGCGTCAAGGCGGCTAAGTAATAGATATGCTAAAACTTAGCAAGGACCGAAAGGCCACAAATCCAGTAGCTTCTCATGTAGGACATTGTAAGCAAACAATATGCTGCCTGATACATCATTTTGGAACAAACAAACATGAATACTAGGCTTTTTGTTTTATCTCAAGCAGGCATTTTTTTCCAGCAGCTCCAGCTAGCTCGATCATGTCATGCGTTTACATGAAGCAGCTTCAGCGAGAATGTTATTCAAAGCGCCTAATGTAGGAACACAGCGATGTGGTAAACCTGATAATGGCCACACGAGCTATATTTATGAACACCAAGTGGTGTAAACGTGCATAAGGCAGAAGTGCTTGGGAGGACGACAGTTCATAGGCGGCAACGAGTTTAAATGCAGATTGAGAGGGAATGGTATTTACCCATAAAGAGATCTCACAGAAACAATCCATGTATTATGGCTTTTACATTTTCTAACTAAGTCTGATGCAGATGAGCTCCACAACTAAATGCCAGCTGCGACGGATGACTCAATCATGTCTCTCGCTTGGAGCAAGAATGGTTACAGTGCATCTATTGTACAATAACGACGTACAGGTAGTGAGAACGCCAGTTACTCTTATGAACATATAATAAACTGGGCATGCCAAAGCAATAGAGCCATGGAGCCAAGTCAAGATTCAACTCGAACAATTAATGGACCAACAGCTTCTGCTTGAAATCAAAGCATTTTAGTTTGGCAAACTTTTTAGTTTAGTTTTAGTCTGATGCAGACACTCTTGGTGTAAAAAGTAGTCTGTAAGATCTTGGACACGTTGAAATATGAGCCGCTTTACTGGAACATATGGATAAAGAAGCTGCAGCCATAGCGGGTTTCAAAGCAGCTCTTATGGAAAGCCGGCGATATGCTAGACTATGCCGTCGTAGTCTTTGCACGTTGTACGAGGATGCAACCCATAACCGCCTGGTCATGGCCACTTACGCAGCACTCTTGCAATTAGAGAGCTTTTCCTCAACTTGTGCCCTACGCGGGTTGTTTTTTTTCTCTCACCCGCAGCAGCCTTTTTGTCCACATTCGCCGATATGGCGTAATGCCTTGTTTGTTGAAATGTATTTAACGTTGGTGTTTTTAAACTTTTGGCGGCTGCTAATGTCGCAGTTGACGCAAATATAGTAGAATGTTGTTGACGCGCCAACGTTATGGAAAGTCGTGAATTCCAAATTCTTAGCGTCATCTTGAAGTGTTGTGGCTTTTATCACAGTTTCTACAAAGACGTTGGTTTTTAGTTTTTTTTTAAGCCAAACTAAACACTAAAAAAACTTAATTATGATGAACCAACGCAAACCGTCTCGTGTATTGTGTAAAATAAAAATGAGCAAAGTATAAAAGCAGTGCTTGGAAAGTGGCTGGAAAGCGGCGGCGGCAGCGGCAACGATGCGAAAGCGTTTTGTTAAGCGAAACGCCGATAAAGATGTTGCTAAAAGAGAGCAGCAGGGTGGCCAAGCGGCGAAATGTTGAAAGTGCGCATTTGCTAAAAACAACAATATTTGCTTCCAATATGAAATTTACATAAGTTTCAACACACAAATTCCAATACATGGAAAGCGCAACAGTTGGCAATGCAGTGTTGCCAATATGGCAAGTTAAAACAAATGTTTAAAGCTAGTTGTTATTATGCTATGATATCATATGCATAGTTTAAAATATATTATATGCATATTTTTGCTGCATTAAGCATTAGCAAGCTTGATAAAATATATTATATACATATATATAGCAAACTGCACAATGACAGCTCTGCGCAAGTAGTTGGCAACACTGTCAGCTGCCGGCAGCGCATAACGTAAGAGCCGCATACAAAAAAAAAACACGTAAACTACTTCAAGCAAATAAATTCCAATACGTTGGGCAAAAACAACACGAGATAAAAGCAATTAACAGCAACGTTTGCGTTTAAATATTATTACTCCCAACGTGCTGGCGGAATCATCAGTCAGTTGGCGCTTGTCGCCTGCGCTAGTTTTTTTGTTGTGCTTTTATAGTGCCTTATTACCCACTTGGCTAATCTATTGAGTATATTTCGACGACGACACACAGCGAGTTCCGCGCGCGATTAGATTTCCGTAACAAGCAATTACAACAACTACAATTACAATGAACTCCATACTAATAACTGGTTGCAATCGCGGCCTGGGCTTGGGGCTGGTCAAGGCGCTAAGCAGACTGCCGCAACCGCCGCAACATTTGTTTGCCACTTGCCGCAATCTGGAGCAGGCTACTGTAAGTTTTCTTATGCAGTCATCTTTAATGCTGACTCATGCACATTGACCATATTTCTATTTAAACTACGCGTTTTAACTTGTTATAAAGACAAAAAAAAAAGAGAATCGTAGTCAAATACTTTTTGCTTACCTGTAACAGGCGCCATATTTTGTAAGTTCTCAAAGCGTTGTAAACTAATTAAAACAAGAAGTTGAAATTGTTGTATTTGGCAGAGAGGCCTTAGTTTGAATTTAAATGCTTTTAGTATGACAGCACTTATAATTTTGAAAAAAAAAGTAAAGTAAGTTTAGTTAAAAAATAATATTAATACTCGTAGGCGCTGCTAGACACTGTCGTTTGCGAACGTAAATGTGAAATAAGCGACGCAAACTTTTTGCAATTGCTTTTGTACTATGCTTTGGTTTCCAAGCGTGGAATGTGTGCAGTGTTGCATAAGCTTGCCAACTTAGCTAAACAGTGTTGTTAAATTTGTATTTAAGGCGGCTTTTTTAATTTACTTATTTTTTCTTGCTATTTGCAGGAACTCAAGGATTTGGCCAAAAAACATTCTAATATACATATACTAGAAATTGGTGCGTTATCATCTAAGCATACAACTAGTCATGCTCTATATTAAACTTAAATTTATTTAACAGATTTGAAAAATTTTGATCATTATGATAATTTGGTTGCGCAAATTGCTGCTATTACCAAAGATGCTGGACTTAATGTGCTTTTTAATAGTGCCGCTATAGCACCCAAATCCACGCGTTTAAGCGCTACTAAGCATGAAGATTTGCTGGATACGCTGCAGACCAATACCGTGGTGCCCATAATGTTAACAAAGGTAGCTATGACAGTGCTACATGCATTACAGCTTTAACTTTTTGTCATTTACTATGCAGGCCTGCTTGCCTTTGCTAAAGAAGGCTGCGGATGCCCACGAAGGCAAGTCCATGGGCGTGCAACGTGCCGCTGTTATTAATATGAGCTCTGTGCTGGGTTCTATTGCATCCAATACCGATGGTGCTATGTATCCATATCGTACATCTAAAGCAGCGCTTAATGCTGCAACCAAATCCATGAGCATTGATCTGTTTGTTAACAAGATACTTTGCGTCAGCTTGCATCCTGGCTGGGTGCGCACTGATATGGGTGGCAGCAAAGCACCACTGGACGTAGAAACGAGCAGCTCTAAAATTGTAGAAACGCTCTGCGCCTTTAATGATAGCCACAATGGTGGTTTCTATCAGTACGATGGCGCTAAGCTGCCTTGGTAGTTACAAAAAAAAATAAAAAATAAAATTACAGCCGTAGCTATGTACACGCGGCTTGCATATGTGTATGTATTTGTTGTTTATAATCTTTGTGTAGAACTGCTCAAATATAATATATGTATATGTTACATCTCGTAAGTGCATAAACTAAAACTTTTGCGATTGCGCTGGCCCTGTCTGCATTGTGATACTTGCATGCTACTTTGTGCGTGGCGGCACTTTGGCCACGGGTAGCAAGGATATGTTGGTATTGCCCGGTGCTAAGGGCGGTAGACGTGACGGTAAAACATTGTCATTGCCATTGGCATTGCCGTAGTCGATGGGCGCGTTAACTTGCTGTGGCGACACTTTGGCCACCGGCCTGTTCGAAGCGGCTGCGGCGCTTAAGGTTTCTAAGGGCTGTGTGTTTGCAGTTGTGCCATCCATGGGATATGGTACACGCTTACGCAGATCTAGACGTGGACGCCGATTGTTACTATTGGCCACGTTGTCTGTTGCTGCCAATGGTGGTGGATCATTCCAACCAGGTGTAAGTGAGCCTACAAATGCGCGTTATATATTAAGTTGTAAGTTGTGCTTTTAGGCAGACAAAAGAAAATATATGTATATATTTACCTGGAAAAGCGCCTGAGGGCGCAATTAATTGCTCAGTTGGCGGTGGTGGCGGCGGTAGCTGTGCTGCCTGTGACGCATCCTGCTGTCTGCTATTATTCTGCTCACCATTATCTGCCATTTTGCGTTGTTTTGTAATTTATTTTGCTATATTATAAAGAGATAAGTGCAATAGCTGCATAAGTAAAATCTAAATAATTTTAAGAAATACGCTAAATTTTTTTTTTTTTTTTGTTTACAGCTTGTTGTCAGCTGTTAAATTTCTATGCCTGCCAACTTGATGAAAAGCTTGCTGCGATGTTTTTGTATGGTGAGTTTGAATTGACAGCAGTTGGCAGGTTTGGCGTGTACTGCTACAGTCGTTTGTAATTTGAATTTGTTTTGCTTGTGAATTTGATAACGATAAATTGCTGTTGCTTAGGCAGATATCGCTATCGTAGCGAATTTGATTTTGGTTTAGTTCGTCGTCATCATGCTACTTGCAGCAAAATAACAAAGTATTTGCAAAATTAAAATTAGCTTATTTCAAGCAGCATCAATATATTCAGCTTATAATCAATGCTGCTTTACAATAACACAAATTTATCGATATCTTGCAGTTTAAGCACAAGTGAACTCAAATGAACTTTGAACTAGTATTGTGTTGATCGTCAACTGAAACAAAACTAATTCTTTTTTCATATCTAAATAGATTTTATTTCCATTGCTTTTGGAAAACTCATGTCTTTGCAATCTACAACATTAGACTTCCTTGAGACTGCAGCCTAGCTCTCTGCGGTAGCGACAAGCAGACGCGTCTCAAGATAGATTCTACCGAGCTTCCGGGGCTGCTTATTCCGGATGGAGCGAAGTACATTTTCAATGCTGGTGGACAGGCTGAAAGTATTGGAAAAAAAGGAGCGCAATTCCCATGGAGAAGCGGATTGCCATTGCTTTGTATACCCTAGGCTCTGCTTCAGAGTAAAGGGCAGTAGGACGGCCAAACAGTGTATGCAATATTTTGCACGAATTTTGCAGAGCAGTGGTACTGGTGTTCACAGAGGAGTACTTGTCTCTCAACTACCTCACGAGCGAAAAAATTGACGAATGTGTGCAAGGGTTCGAATCGCTTGGATTTCCGCAGTGTTTTGGTGCAATTGGTACGTAAATGACAGTAAATTCATTACTATAATTGTGCATATTTCATTATATAAACAACTTGTTTATTAAGATGTGTGCCACATTAAAGTGAAGCCATTAGCAGCAGAAGCTGTTGACCACTACAACTACAAAGGCTGGTACTCAATTGTTTTGCTTGCCTTAGTTGATTACCGGTAAGTTATTATTATTTGTTAGCATTATCAATGCCCAATTAATGCAATTTAATTTGTAGGTACCGGCTTACTTATGTGAACATTGGATCCCCAGTTCGATGCAATGATTCCTCAGTCTTTCGTTCGTCTGCACTTTGCAAGAAACTTGAAACTACACCACTGCTAGAGGAGGGGGCAAAAGAAACATGCGGCGTAAAAGTTCCAGTTGTGTTGATTGCGGACTCGGCGTTTAGATTTTCAAAAAATATGATGAAGCCGTATCCATTCTCGACAGCGTCACCAAACAAGCAAATTTTTAACTACCGTTTGTCTAAAGCCAGACGAGTAGTTGAAAATGCATTTGGCCATTTCAAAGGAACGTTTCGCCGCACTGGAAAAGGACTGGAATCACATCCAAAAAATAATAGAATAATTGTTTTATGCTGTTGCATTTTGCACAATATTCTTAATGAGCACAATAGTGCAATAAACGAGACTTTGAAAGTTGCCACAAGTGAGCTTCGTGAGCAACCAAGTCACACTAACGTTTCTGATGACTACTCACAAGATGCGGAAGAAGTTAGATCTGCAATAGCAGGATCTTTCAATAACAATGAAGATACAGAATAATAAAATATGTTTAAGTTTTATAAAAATTTATTTAATTCACTCTTTCACGTTTTGTATTCACAGCTTTTATGTATTAAATTTTAAAAATAAAGCAAATGGACTATATTATTAACTATTATTTTTTAAAAAATCCATAACTTCCTTTTGGAAGTTTTTTTGATTTTGGACCAGTTGCCCCAGGAGCTCTGCCTGTTTTTCCGCCCGGTTCCGAGCCACTTCGACCAGCTCGCCTAAATAGTCTCGTTTTTTTCCTTTTTGGGTTGCATCTTCATTGACCTCCACCCAAAGCGGCTGTAATATCATTAAAATTAATTAGTTATTTATTTTGATTATATTTAATTTAAAATACTTACATTCATTTTCGACGGTGACCTCCTCAATATTATTTATTGAGAAGTTTCCTAGAATTTCATGAATTTTTATACCCTGTACCGTATGGTACATACCCATATACCCATGTCCGTCTGACCGTCTGTCCGTATGAACGCCTAGTTTCTCAGAGATTGTAAGAGCTAGAGCAATCAAACTTTCAGATTAGATCCCTCATTAATTCATAGGAGACAAGTTTATTTTATTTTTTTGATATCGGGATTACATTATATAGCTCCCATAGGTGTGTTTCAGAGGACCTTGAAAATCGGAAGTTTTTTAGAGACCCCCAGCACTGTACCAAATTTGATCAAAATCGGTTGACGATATCATATAGCTACCATAGGAACGATCGGTCAAAAAAACGCTTTTTTTTACAAAATTCGTTGTGTTTCGTTTGTTTGTGAAGATATTGTAACCAAATTTGGCAATCGGAAGTTTTTTAGAGTTCCCAAGCACTGTTCTAAAGTTGATCAATATCGGTTTACTATATCATATAGCTACCATAGGAACGATCGGTCAAAAAAACGCTTTTTCTTACAAAATTCGTTGTGTTTCGTTCGTTTGTGAAGATATTGTAACCAAATTTGGCAATCGGAAGTTTTTTAGAGTTCCCAAGCACTGTTCTAAAGTTGATCAATATCGGTTTACTATATCATATAGCTACCATAGGAACGATCGGTCAAAAAAACGCTTTTTCTCACAAAATTCGTTGTGTTTCGTTCGTTTGTGAAGATATTGTAACCAAATTTGGCAATCGGAAGTTTTTTAGAGTTCCCAAACACTGTTCCAAATTTGATCAAAATCGGTTGACTATGTCATATAGCTACCATAGGAACGATCGGTCAAAAAAACGCTTTTTCTTACAAAATTCGTTGTGTTTCGTTCGTTTGTGAGATACCGTAACCAAATTTGACATTTAGAAGTTTTTTAGAGTTTCCAAACACTGTTTCAAATTTGATCAAAATCGGTTTACTATATCATATAGCTCCCATAGGAACGATCGGTCAAAAAAACGCTTTTTTTACAAAATTCGTTGTGTTTCGTTTGTTTGTGAAGATATTGTAACCAAATTTGGCAATCGGAAGTTTTTCATAGTTTCCAATCAGTGTACTGAATTTGATCAAAATCGGTTGACTATATCATAGGACCGATCGGTCAAAAAAATTGTTTGGTACAAAATTCGACTGATATCTGTTTGTTTATGAAAATATCGTATCTTTTAGAGGTCTTAAGCAATATTTCGGACTTAATTGCAATGTGGTGGTACAGGGTATCCCAAAGTAGTCTGCGCTCGACTTTAACGTACGCCATCTTTTTATAGTGGATCCATCGTGTGGGTGCTCCGCCGCTGGGCCCTATTTTTCATTTTTCTTCACTGAAAATACATAAACATATTAAGAATTAATTGATTTAATTTGGTTTTTACTTACCTATATTTCCTTGTCATGTTGTCAATCTTGGTCCGCACGTCGGACCAAGTGCCTTTGAATCCACTACCCCTGAGGATTTCCGCCATCTCCGCATAAACATGCGAATTCTTTCGCACACCTCTTAGTTGTGCTACCTTCTCCAGCCACATATCTAAGAGGTGTAACTCCATCTCATTGCTCCAATGAGTTCTTTGTGCGGTTGCTTTTCTGCACGTGTATGATTTCATATTCGGTAATGATAGTTGTCGTGAACTCTTTTTGTATTTGCTTCAGTATTTTTGAACCCTGTTCGCCTGGATCGCACGCCGATGAGCTCCTTTCTGCTGTAGAGTAGGTGTTATAAAGAAAAAAAAAAAGAAAACCTTTGGCGACTGTTACTCAACTGTATGGCAGCTCGACATCAAGAATATTTAAAAAATCTACAAACTTGTATTTTTTTTTTAATGAAATTACTTGTGTACTAGTTAAAAGTAAAAAACAAGGCAAACTTAGTGCTGACATACGCAGTTTGTTAAGGCCTACCAAGCACTGGAATACATGGAAAGATTTACATGTACCATAGATGAAGTGCGGTTGCCATATGACTGTGACGTAGATAGCTTTTTTCAATGAGGGGCTTGGACACATTTTTCTTCCTTGCTTTTATTGCACAATTTTATTTTTCCGACGAAAACAGAAAGCGTGGAGTGGACTGCTCAAAAAATTCTTTTATGCTTATATCCGCATAGATTAATCGATATGTATCGTATTTTAATGCAATATATTGTTTACACTTTTTTTTTAGCCGAAGGCCTGAGTAGCCAGTGCCATCTATATTTTATGTTATTTATTAGTTTTTAACTGTAATTATCATTCTAAATAAATTAAAAAATAATAACTTACTTTTTTTAAGGTTAGGTTGAATCAATAGTGTCACAAAAGGAAGAATTTTTAGGTATCGTGAGCTGATTAATTTAAGTAGCTCATTTAAAATTGTTGCCTTTTTTTATTTGCAGTACAATGTGTAGGGAATATTGGACTGGAATTTTTATTTTAAAGTCCCTTCAGTATGCTCCATATGCACTACATACATTTTTGGCTTGTGATAGTTTAGACGTTTCCAAATTTAAATTCACATAGTAGGTTGCGATATACATATTCGTTTAAGGCTAATACGCAGCATGCAAAAATTTCACATGGAATGTCAAAACTTCATATAAACTATTTGCGTATGGGCTTTTAAGTGCAAATTTGTCCAGGATCTAGTTCGTGATGATTCTTGGCATTCTACTCACAAAAATGGGCTCACACAAGAAAACTTTTGAGAGCTCAAAAACTGGATTGTTTTCTTTACAGCCATGACTTGGCAACTTAAGTATAACTTCTTTTGATTTTCAACTAATAAGCATTTTAGACGCCCTATGCTCCAATAGGAGATAAAGGAAATCATATATATATATGTATCTTCTTTTTAAAGCCAGTAGAGACCATAGAGCCTTCTAAAAAACTCATTCTAGAGAAAAAAAGTGCTTCAAAAATTGGTATAAGCCAATAAATTAAATAAATTTTAAATTTAAAACCATTTGTTAAAAAACGTTTTTTTTTTTTTTTCGAAATTCATAGCTTCTCGCTAAGGAGAAGCATATCCTTGCTAAACATTTCATAAATGTTAGCAATATTTTCACCTGACGAATTATAGAAAAAAATTTCAACTGAAGGAATCGCCTTTTTTGATCAACGATAACAATTTTTTTTAAACTTTTTTTAACAATATCGATAAATTTGCTTCAAAAAACTTACACAGCTCTAAATATGAGATAAAATAGTAAAAAGAATACAAGTTTAGCTAACTCTTCAGTATTTAAAAAATATGCTTAAAAAATACAGTACGCATTAAAGGTATTAGATATAAGTATTAGACTATAGATATGAGATCTGGATCCCAAAATCACTGTAGACCACCAAAAGCTACTTATTTTTTTTAATTTTTAAAAAACCTTTGAATATACATATACAAAAATTATTTGTGGCATAAAAAAATCTTCTTTTTTGGCATCTCTTTCCAAACCTAAAGAGCTTTGCTAGAATGAAGATACCGTCAGAGAAGAAAGTATTTTTCAGCGCCTTGAGAAAAACTATTAAATGAAAGAAATAACAAATAACAGACGAGATTGATTTGGCTGCTAATCAGCTTGAAGATGTGCGGATCTTCTCTTTCCAAGCCAGTACAGTTGAGCGCTCTTACCAGTCGAAACGTGAGGTTCCCTGGTGGAATGCCAACTTAACGGCTAAAAGGAAAACTGTTAGGAGACTCTTTAATAAAGCTAGAAAAACCAAACAGTGGGATGAGTACAAGGCTGCTCTCACTGATTACAACAAGGACATTAGAAATTCTAAAAGGGAAACCTGGAAGAACTTCTGCAATAGTGCCCAAAACCTAATAGAAGCGGCTAGACTTCAACGAGTCATGGCCAAAGAGTCCTCAAACGGGGTAGGTCTGTTGAGCAGGAGTGATGGCTCCTTCACTTAAGACCGTAAGGAAACATTGGAGCTCCTTCTCCAAATCTGCAATGGAGATGCCCAACTCTCAGATTGGATTGAGCCAAACTTCCGAGGGGCTGCCAGAATATCTGGCACAATATTTAATGCCTACAAAGTCAGATGGGCAATTGGCTCCTTTGAACCTTTCAAGGCACCTGTTGGTGACGGAATTTTTCCAGCACTTCTCCAGAAATGTCTGGATTTCATTCTGAACCCACTGATCTGTCTGTTTAGAGCAAGCTTTGACTGGGGATACATACCTCACACCTGGAGGAGAGTTCGGGTTGTTTTCATCCCTAAATCTGGCAATAGGCCAATAGATAAGCCCAAGTCATACAGACCAATCAGTCTAACATCATGCCTTTTGAAAACAGTAGAGAGGCTTCTCGACCTGCATGTCAGAAACCCCGTTGCATCCAATGCAGTTTGCTTATTTCAAGGGGAAGTCAACAGAGGTTGCCTTACACCACCTAGTCAGAAAGATTGAAAGCGCTTTTGACTCCTCTCGACAACACTGGCTTTGGTTCTATCTCTAGAGCGCTGGCACGTAGAAACATAGAACCACACGTGATCGCATGGATCGAATCCATGCTCCGTCAGTGGGACATAACTGCGTCTCTTGATGGTACAGCAGTCAGCAAAAGAGCTGTAAAAGGTTGTCCACAAGGAGGTGTGTTATCTCCCTTGCTATGGTCTCTCGTGGTCGATAAACTGTTAACTAAGCTGATAGTGCTTGGTTATAAAGTCATTGGCTACGCAGTTGACCTGGCTATCATAGTGACGGGTAAATATGAGAACACCATCATAGAGATGATGGACAATGCTCTACAGATAAACCTAAACTAATGTCTAAGCGAAGGGCTTAACATCAATCCCCTGAATTATGTTTCCATAACATCTACAATTCTTAACCGATTTTAAAGATCTTAGACTCGAAATGTTCGTAAAAGAATTCTCTTTCAGCTTAAAGCTTAATATAATTTAAAAAATTTGTAATTATAAAAAATGGTAAAAAATTACACTTTTTCCGACTTTGGTTGCTTGTAACTTCTTTAGTTTTTACATAATGTGTACATAATTATATATCACTGTAAAGAGCATATCAATAACTTTCGATGTAATCATCTTTCATGTGGATACAAAGTTTTGCTCACGAGATATTGAAAAAAAAACTGAAATATGTACCCAAAAACATGTTTTTCGAAAATATCTCGAAAACGGTGCTTAAGAAAAAAAAAGGTTGCCATTTTCGTGTTTCTCGACCCCAAATTATTCTAAAAAACACTTTTTAACAAAGGTTAATTTTTCGTGTAAGCTAGTGTTATATACCCATAACCGTTCTAAATCGATTTAGCATATGTTGAGCTACTTGCCTGAGGAAATCAATATGTACTAGGAAAAAATTTTTTTTTTTTTTATTCTGATTAACTGAATGTATACTATTTTTAAAAGCACTTAAGCTCATTATTTTTATTCAGGCCTGTCGAGAGACGGGGATTTTTCTTCTGGGCCCGGAATTTTCTCAGGGGATCGGTGTAATTACTGTCGTAATAAAATTTTCTTAAATTTTTTTTTTCAGATGAACAATTTTTTCACGCTTTCTTTTACGAGTGAAAAAGTTTGTCGTACTTACAGAACACAATGAATCAAGCTTAAGTTGTAACAGAGGGGCTGGTACATTTTCTTTCACGGGCCTGGATTTTCTCTCTTCGGTCCTGATTTTATTCAAAAGAGCAAAAACTAATAAGCACATTGTGAGGAAATGCTTGCTTAGCTTTTTAAATGCTGCAAATTAGTAAAGAACAACAGATTTTCGGCGATATAAGTTGCAAAAACAAAGAATTTATGACGGTTTTGCATTTTTTTTACCTATCACAACTACTATAAATTATTTTAAAGCAAAATTAAGTTATTAAGCGCTGCACTGCGCGGCGGCAGTGTGAATGCAGCATAAGCAGCCATTTTTATCGATTTCTTTGCTGTACTTTAACGATAGTTCATTTTTTGGCAGTTCAAAACATATCGATTTTTAAGCTACTGCTTATGACAAATAGATGGCGCTGCAGCAGTACAAAACATATATGCGCAGGCGCGCGCGTTTTAAATTCAAGCGTTAATTCAATTAGCTTGAAACAAATAAATTGTATAACTTCATTTTGTTAATTTTGCTAATTTTGTTGTTGCTGTTGTTTTTAGGGCATTTTTGTTGTTGTTTGGGTAATCTTACAATAGCCGCTGTCACACGCACAAGAGTCTTAAGTCTAATCTTGTGCAGTGGCCAGCAGCTGCAATAAGCACCTTTCATAAAGCCCAAGTCATGCAGCATTTTTTTTTTTTTTAACACTGACTGAAATTAAGTTTTAAACGTTAAATAAATAATGAGCATGTGTTCGATTTTCACATAGTCTGTAGATGTGTGTGCGTGAGTTAGTAAAGTGTTGAGTATGTGACACGTTTATGAATATTTTATGTCGAAGGTTTGTTGAGCGTTTTAATCGATTTCAAATGTTTTGCAATTAGTTTTAGATCGATAAATGTGCCAGAAATCTCTTGTAAATAAATTTACAACCCGTTGCAGCACTTGTGTGGGCTTAAACTCTAACTTATAAGAGCTTTATGGCTAGCAGGCAGTTGCATCGCTGCTTATTAAAAAAAAAATTAATAATAATACGACGTTTTTTTTTTACGACTATTTGTCTTTTAAACACACACACTGACCACAACAAAAAAAAGTATGCAACAATATTTGTTTAGCCTTAAGACACTTAAAAAAATAATTATAATTTGCAGCTTAGACTGCGGCCACAGTCCTGGCTTGCAGCTCGCTGCTGCTTCCAGTTCAGCTGGCTTATTGTCTGTCGTTGAATAAACAATCTTTAACTGAGACAATGTCCGAGCTGCTCTGCCGCTTTTATAGTTGCAGGTGTACACGCCACGACTGCGCTGCCGCAGCTGACGGCTGACGTTGCAGCGCTGCTGCGTTGCGTCGCACAGCTTAACTGTACATAGGCCGTTGGTGTTTTTTTTTTTTTTTTTTAGTTTTTAACTGTTTGTACACACCGCAGCACTTGAATAGGGACACATTTTTGAAATTGCTATCGAATACACTTTGCGTAGATAAAATTTAAAATTAATTTAATTAATTTTTAATTTTTGCATAATTTATGTATTTTTTTATAAAGTGGCAGTAAACAAGATTTTGAAACACTTTTACGCTTATGTGACGTCGATGGCAATGTGTTTTTTGTGCTATTAAAAGTAGAAGAAGTAAAAATTAGAATTAGAGATAATAAAAATTACAAATGATTTTATTTTTTAAATTTTTTTTTTTTTTTTTTTTGCATAATTAGTGTATTTTGTTGTAAAGAGTTGGAAAAAAGAGTTTGGAGCCGTTTTTCTTCGGCCTTAATTTTTTGTTTGTCTATTTTAAATAAAAGAACTAAGAATTAGAAATAGAGTTGATTAAAAACTACAAAAGACAAAAGTTTTGAAATTTCGATTTATTTGTATTAATTTTGTTTTTTAAGCAGCAATAGGTCGAAGAATTTTTTAACTAGTGTATTTTATCATAAAGAGGTAGAAACAAAGTTTTTGAACAGTTTTTCGTTGACGTAAATTTTTTTTTTTTTTGGTATATTAAAAGTAGAAGAAGTAAGAATTAGAATTAAAGCTAATTAAAAACACAAAGTTATAAAAGTTTTGAAATTTTGTTATTATTTATTTATTTATATAATTATAAAGTAGAAATTAATTCTAAATTATAAAAGATTTGTAGCCAGAGCAACGTAGGTCTTCAGGCTGTGAAATTTTGTTTTTTAAAGAATTTTTCCAATACATTTTTTTTTTTGCATATTTAGTGTAGTTTGTTGTAAAGAGTTAGAAAAAAAGTGTTTGGAACAATTTTTTTTCCGCGTATAGGCCTTAAAGCTTTAAAATTAGATTTATTAAAAAAAAATGTCAGTAGAAAGGGAAATAAAGTCCTTAAAAATATTTCTGGATTAAGTTGAAAAGTCTCCCACAATTTGGATAGAATGTTTTCCAACTACATAGATATGAGTACATTATTCAAAGTATAGTCCATTGGATTCGATTTGCATTGCAAAATTCTCTACCTTACTTTTGGGAAAACTACTATATTTCTGTTAATTTCTAAATACTCTGCACAATAAATTAATCATTTTTTGATGCCCAAGAGCATTGAACTGAACTGTATTACTGATATCTTAAGTAATCGAAATAAGAAAAAATTAGAAGAAACAAAATTTAGAGAATAATTTTTAACGTGGGCGTAATTTTTGACGCGCTCATATCTTGAACCAAACTATACTTGTCGGTTTTCCAATATCTTATCGAAACAAGGAAAAATCAGAGTAGAGCGATAATGATCCAACTGCCCCGTGATAATTGCAAGACTTGAACGGACTCCCTTCTGGTCCTACACAAAACACACCATTACCTTAGCACCAAGAATATTGGACTTCGCAGTAGACTTGCCAGATTCATAGGGCTTTATATAATTTTTTTTCTCTATTAGCGTTATCTTAGTGAATCCTTTTACGTCTTAAGCTATTGTTTGAAGCAGAAATAAATATTTTGTGGTAGTCCAGCAGCATTTGGGGCATCTAAAATCACACTTCGAGGTAAAGAGTATCAACGCACAGCCGAACTGTAGAAGCTAGAGGGCTATTAAAACTTCCTTAACAAACTGCACTGGAAACTGTTACCAAAATCGGTATGTAGACTCATGTGGGGTATATATAATAATAATATTGTTGGGCAAAGCTGCACTGCGAACCTTAGGATCTATTGTGCTTCCTTCAAGCCCTAGAGCTCCTCAACTAGCCCAATTTGCGTGACAAACTTGATTATCCGAGATGGTTCTAGTCGGGTAATATCATGCATCAATACGAATACGAATGGAACTATCAAAGTTAAAAATACTTAAAAAACTGCATGAACTACGTTGGTACAGCGTATTTGATAATTGACTTCAATGTCTTGAAATTAATATAGAAGCCTTAACGTGTGCTGGCGAAGCCCCCTAGTTTGTTTAATATTCGTTTTCAAAGTTTTGAAGCTACAGTGTAGCTATTCAAGTGCATCGTGGTGTATGCACGAGTACATATGCTCTCACTCTCTCTTTTTTTGTTTCTCTTTGTTGCTGTCACTGTAGCTGACTTTGTGTGTGTGTGTGTGTGTGTGTGTTTGCGTGCGTGTATCTGTGTTAGTTTGAGCTATTAGCGTTGTATGCATTAAATTTTAAAGAAGTTCCGCCGCAACTGCGACGCCAGCGCAAATACAAAAGCAAACGAAGCCCAACGAAGTCTTACATGTGTGCGTGTATCTTTGTGTGTATCAAAGTGTAATAGTATTATATATTAGACTTATTAGTGCCAGCCAACAAATTTGCCAATGAAATGATTGACCAGTACCTACACATATACATGCATATACAACTATAGTATATAGAAATATTATACTAATTATAAATCAGCTGCATTTGGGCACACAAACACACATACACACACACATGCATTTATCAATTATTTAATTAATCAAAAAGTTTTGCATACTTACGTGCGCTTTTTGCTTAGAGGCATTCAATAAACTTTCGTCAAACTGCTTCGGTATAGTTCCAAGGACGAGTTTCTTGAAAAAAGCTATTAGTTTAGTTAGTTTCTTTTAGTTTCGCTAGTTGTTATATTTAAGCATAAAATATATATGTAGGTTTATGTTTATATTTTTAAAGTTTTGAAAGGTGTGCATGTTTTACTCTTTATTCATATTATCTTCTCAAATGCTGTAAAAGTGTATTCTAAATACATATTAAATTGCACAATTAAGTTGTCATAAGTACATAGTATACTTGCTTATTATTATTTACATATTATTAATAATTTGTTGTTCCCTGTACTATGCAGTTAGTCAAAGATGACCATCCTTGGTAAGGGCCAAAGCTGGCTTTAAGTCAGTTGAAGTCGCAAATGGTTCGGCTACTGCATTTTGATTCATTTTTTTGTGCAAATTATTAGGAATTGCATTTTTCTTGTCGCCAATCCAGTCTGAGCAACTGGAGCCATATTGGCCAGTTAAGAAAAAAGAAACCTAGCTTAAAGCCAAGTTTTGGACGCCTTCTAGGTCTGACTTTTTTTTTGGTTTGTTAAAAATAAATAAAAAGCTTATATTTTTGTAGCAATTATTATATTTATTCCTTGGCATGCAGTACATATCACAATTTAGTAGAAAAGAAAAAAAGGGTGGAAACGATTAAGCTTTCTTTAATATTAGATCGTAGCCTCATCTACTAGAAGGTTGATTGCCAAAAAAAATAAGTCAAATGTCACAAAATGTTGCATACTCACGGGCGCGACTTGATCAAACATCTTGATCTCGAATAGTATCAAGTAGTCCTGGAGAAAACATCGATGATCGAAGCTTAAAATCTCTATATATCGATGTTGGCCAACAGAGATGTTTCTCCAGCACCTCTGCACTCAACAAATGGGTGTTTAGTAGTGCTGGAGAAACATCTCTGTTGGCCAACATCGTTATATAGATATTTAAAACTTCGATACATCGATAAATTATCGATGTTTTCTCTTGCACTAGTTTCAATCATGGGCTTTTGTAAATAAAATATTTTATTTCTTTAGTACTTATATTTATGAATATAGAACCATTATGAAGTTTTGAAAGATTATTATTTCCTAAAAATTTTCATACTTACGTACGCATGCTGATCAAAAAAATTAAGTATTATTAAAGTTTGATCTGTTTGGCTCAAGGAAACTATATTTGCTCTTTTTTTGTAGAAATTATTTGCCCAAATATTGTTGCTGTGCAAAAGTGTTTGCTCATGGTATGGCGAATATTTGCGTCAAATGTTTTTGGCAAATTATCACCTGTTAATCATATTTTTGAAGGCACGCATGCTGATCAAAAAAATGAAGTGTTGCTAAAGTTTGATCTGTTCGGCTTTTTTTGTAGAAATTATTTGCCCAAATATTGTTGCTGTGCAAAAGTGTTTGCTCATGGTATGGCGAATATTTGCGTCAAATATTTTTTGGCAAATTATCACCTGATAATCATATTTTTTGAGGCACGTATTCAATGACGTGGTATTGCTTGATGAATACGCATGAAGAGCCTTCTTCAGCATTGGGAGTTACCCGCTAAGCCAACGATTCAAAAGTAAGGAACTTGAGTTCCAAGAAACGTTTTGCATCGTTTTTTTGCTAGTGAAGAACTGCTTGGGCGGCAAAAGAGGAAGGATTTTCTTCAATGCATCGTAAAGGGTGACGAAAAGTGGATGCATTACAGCAACCCAAAAAAAAAAGAGAGAATAGTGGGGACTGCCTGGTCATGCTTTTAGGCCAACGGCTGAGCCAAACCATTCCTTGCATTTTCATAAAAAAACAAAAACAAAAAAAAAACAGAGCGAACACAATAATAATATTATATATATTATAATAACGCCGAAATCGAAAAATAAGATAAAGGTGTATCCCTTGACATAATAAGTGATCTAAATTCAAAGTTTAGTTGCTTGAGCACCTATGAACTAAACGATCTAGCCATCTAGGCAGACAGACAAAAAAAAATGCACACAGCCAAACAGACTGTCAGTAAATAAATTTAACATCATAGACATAAATCAAAAGTTCTTATGAACGAAGAACTAACTCAATTAAAGTGCTCAAAGTTCATAAAATTGGTAAAATATTTGTTGCGATGATGAAATATTGCCACCAAATATTTACACCAAATATTGCCACCAAATATTTGCACCAAACATTGCAACCAAATATTTGCACCAAGTGTTTGCACCAAATATTTGCAGCAAATATTGCCACCAAATATTTGCACCAAATATTGCCACCAAATATTTGCACCAAATGTTTACACCGAATATTTGCAAAAATTTATTTGCCCCCACGAATATTTTGAGCAAATATTTGTTTTGTTTCATGAAGTCATTTTACGATGGTGCCATTGCGTGTCAACTATTTGCGCCAACATTCTGTTACATACAGAATATGGCTTTGAGTAAATAGCAAATATTTGAAGGTTAAGCTGTTAATTGTAAAACATTCCTTCTCGCATCACTGTATTCTCGAATAAAAAACTAGCTTTTATTCTAAGAACAGGATCTTGATCAATTCTTTCAAATTATAATTAATTTTTGAGCCTTTTTGTACTAAAGTATATTTGAGTAGAAACTTTAATGAAATGTTTACGGCTTATCCTTTGAAATAGAAATATGACGAGCGCTTTATGATAAATTTTTTTCGAAAAAAAGTTTCTTATAGGTATTCATATCTTTGTAGTTCTCTTCAAAGTACCTATGTTGCAAATATTTCAAGACACAAGATTAAAATTTTATAAGTTATGGTCAATATTTCGAAGTTTTTTTTTGGCTATAATTAAAGACTTTTTACAGATCATGTCCAAAAAATCTAGCATAATTATTAGCTTCAAAGGCAAATACCATTCTTTGGACTATAAAGATCAAGCTAGCCGCTATTTAGGTATACAGAGGAAAGTGGGGGTCAATTCGAGAGTGGGGTGAATCCGGAAACGCATTCTTACCGATTTCTGAGTTGACATTTGAGTATGAGACCAATATTCAAATAAACGTCATGACCGACGGTGGTTTTTGATAATGCTCCGACTCGAGTACACGTGCTCAGTATAATTTTTCTAAAAAAATTGCTACCTTGAAAAAAATGTAAGTATCTTCATAATATTATTAAGACTTTATATTTAAAAAATGCTCAAAGGTTTGTTTCAATTTTTGCAAGCCACCAGAATGACGTTACTCCGTTACGAAAAAGTCGATTTGGGGTGAATCCGGAAGCTCGATTTGAATTCGGAAGTGTCGAAATGCGCCAAATAATTAAATATTTTGAATATAATTTCAGCACGGATTTCTTGTGTCAAATTACCGAGAACTTACAAAAAAAGCGAAACAAATTCCCTGATAATTTTTTGGAAATGCTGAAGCCAGTGAAAATCGACCAAAGGAGTGCTCATTCAAACGATTTCCCTCTTTTTTTTAAAAACCATTTTTTCAGGCCATTACACTAAGCAACAATAGTTTTTTTTTTTTCCACATTCATTCATCAACCTTTTTTTTTACCGAAAATAAAGAAATAAAATGTTTGCGATGAAATTTTATGGCGGTTTTTATAATTTTTGGACACTTCCGAATTCACCCCGAAAAATCGAAAATCACGAATTTGGCATTTTTTGCTCTGAGATCAATCAACCTGACAAGAAATCTTCGTATCGATCTGAAATTTTGACACAACACAATATAGATTAATCAATGCCCTAAACGACATAAGTTTCAATTTTGAAAATTTTTGGTCACTCCAAAAAATCTTAGAAAAAATTCTTCCGAATTCACCCCACTTATGAAGATGACTTTCATAAGCTTAACTAAAAGGTGCATCTATGTAAGGAATTGATTTTTTCGAAACTCATGGCGGCTGATATGGACTGACTGTTCTTAGATAGCATCAATTTGAATTACTTCGGTTCCTGTATACTGAGAACCCTCAGCTGTGAGCATGCAGACGGAACTTTGGTATTTTTAAGTCTTCTTTTATTATTTGCCAAAGGGTCGCGACAGAAGAGATTTATTTATATAACTATAAAGTAGAAGTTAATTCTTAATTATGAAAGCCAGAACAAACTGGGCCCTCAGACTGGGAACAGAAGAAGAAAATATGTTTTTCTAGAATATAATTTTCTTTTTTCGTTCAGCATTTATTTTTATTTCTTCTTGCTTTTCATAAATTTTTTTCTTGCTGCCTCTTTATGCCACTTGAAGAAGTTTTTTCTAGCTCACTCTAGCGGATAATTCTTGAACTATTTTTTTGGCATAAACTTTTAATAAATTCATTTTATTTTAATGAGCTGACAGCTCTCTAGTTTCTAAGAGTGCCTCTGCGCAAAGATCTTAAGAGCTTGGGGAAAGTGTCAAACAGTCTTAACATTTAGGCCAAATTAAAAAAAAGTGTTTTTTTTTTTTTGTTTTTGTTTAAAATAACACCCCTAGAAAACCTAGAAAAAAATCAAGCTAAATGTATGAGTGTGTGTGCAGCTGTCTGTTTGTGTGAGGAAAATCTAACAGTTGCAAAATTTTTAACATGAAAAGCATAATTGATAGGCCGCCAAAGTCCGTATCCGTGTACGTCTCTTAGCTGACTTAGGCAATAGCTAACAGCTAATAACCAATGGCTAATGGCCAAGGGCCGTTGTACGATGGTCGTTGTGTCCAACGACTACCCTAATACGCTTCCAATGACACATTTCAAGCGCTGCCAAAGTGAGGCAGGCTTGAAGCCTGCTTCCGGTTATTGACATTGTCCTGGCACAATATATACTACAATACAGTATATACTATATATACATTGTACATATACATATGTAGACTAGAAACCAATTGAAATGTTGTTTGTAGCCGAGCACAGGGTGCTTGACACCTGAAGCTGAAGCCAATCGGAAATATGATCCCGACTGCGCGATATGCATTTGCAATCTAGGGTTGCCAGGCTGTGCGCACACGCATACACGCATACACTCAAATGCACAATCAGAACGACGTCGGCGTTGACGGTGACGTTGACTGCGATGGCGACTGCGACTGCGACTTCTGCCTTGGGGTCGGCACGACGGTCCGTCGTTGGGTCTTTCGGTCTAGGGAAACCTATGCAGCCACGTAAGGGCGTTAAAAAATTAAATAACATAAAACAATGTGAGCGGTTTCGTTTTTTTTTTTTTTTTTCGCTTTTTTCGTTATGGACTGGAGAACACTATGGGTTCAAGGGGTATATTGGGTTTGTGCAGAGAAATGTAAAAGTTGAATGAAGAAGACGGTTAATAGTCAAAATTATAGAAGATTTTAAAGATTTCATGTCCTCGATCGATAATTCATACTTTTCTTACTACTTATGATATTATAATAACCTCTAGACTGGCGACTAGCTGCTCCTGTTCTTGTTTAATTAACTTTATATAATTAACTAATTGTTTACAGGACAGATTGTAAACAAAAATTTAAAAAAAAAAACCGAAATTTTTGTGGGGAAGCTATTTATCGATACTTGATACTTTAATCGAACTGCTGAAAAAATTAAGAACTATGTATTTTCGCTAATTTATAAAGAAATGAAATAAATTAAAATTGCGTTAAAACAATTTTAGAACTGCGAAAGTTCTTTTGATTTTTAAATAAGCTACAAGAAGCCGAAGCCGTGCTTCGGAAAATGATAAAACCAAACCGAACAATTTTATTCGGATTCATTTTTGCGTGCTTTGGAAAATGAATTTTTTTTTTTTGTTATTGCCGCAGCTCTGTACCTTTCTATTACTAAAGGGTCATCAATCTTGAGGTTTTTTTTTTTTAAGGCAAAAAAACACAAAAATTTCAAATGAATAGGAAAATCTGTATTATCAATAGAAAGAACCATGCTTGCCATGGTTCCCTTTCCAATGTTGGCCCCAACTGCGCCGTAGCTCGTCCATGCGTAGGTTCCAATGACGATGACGCTATCGAATAACACGGGTAATGTTGGCCTTTAATGCTTCAATCGTAGCTGGCTTACTTAGCTTTAAACAAACAGAATGGGAGATTCTATGTAAACAACCTATGTATCTGATGGAATATGGTCAATATATATTTCAAATGTTGGCCGCAACTGCGCCGTAGCTCGTCTATGCGGAGGTCTCTCGCGAATAGTACGGGTAGTGCTTCAATCGTAGCTGGCTTATCCACAAACACTTTAGACTACACGTATCCCCAAAGCAAAAAGTCTAACGACGTGATATCACACGATCTTGGTGGCCAGTTCACCAGTCCGGAGCGTGCAATTAATTGTTTACCGAATTGATTCCATAAAATGGCCTAAGCGCACGAAAAACATTCTTAACAGAACGCGAATTTTCGTAATATAATTGTACGATTTGTAAACGTTGTTCGGGTGTTAGTCTTTCCATGATGAAATGGCAATGAAAACTGCATAAAAAATATATGGCAACTTGATAGTACTCACGCGTATTTTATCAAAAAACCCCTTTTGGAAAAAAAACCACAAGATTGATGGCCCTTTATATGTTGTTTATATTTTATTTTCATTAAAATGTTGCTAGTTCTTTATAATTCCATCTTTTCAATAAAATTATACAAAAATATTAGTTTAGCAACAAAAATTTATTGAAATTAAACACAACTAGCTATTTTTTTTTTGTTGGAAAGGAAATTTTCTTTGTGTAACGCGGTAACCCTGTAGCACTTATAGTCATGTGTTCGTGTATGAAACGTGCACATACCCAAACACAAAAAACATTCGTTTTGGCTTGTGCATGCTTTTTTTTGGGTTGACTCAGAAAAAAAATAATGAAAAATAATTGTCAATAAATATATAACTTGGCATAATTATAATCTAAGAATATTTAAAAAAGGATTTCAGCATAAAATTGGTGCGTTTTTAATTCGGTTTCAAACCACATGAAAAATTCTTTTTGGTGAAATTGGAAGCAATGTTCGGTTTCGAAACGGATTCTCGCCCATATATTTGGTATACTCAAAACGAAAAAATTTTCGATTTTTTTTTTACAAACTCTACAAGTCCATGAAGCTCTATATATTTAGAGTGTATGTATGGATGTGGGCAGGGGCTGAGGTGTACAACAAAGAGCGCCTGCCGCTCACTTGTATGGCATCGACAACGGCATCATCGCTGGACGCAGGGACGGCTGAACTGTGGGCTGCATGTTTGCAGGTGTGTGTGTGAGTATCTTTATGTGGCTCATGCCGTTTGGGAATGCTTCGCTGCGTGCGCCCGTACAATGCTGGCTATGAGCCCGCTGTGGGCGTTGGAGCGGCATTGGATAGCTGTTAGGGGCTGACCAATGCGGCCAGTGCCAATGGGGAATCTCAACAAGGTAAACAGAAGCAGCGGCAGCAGCAGCAGCAGCAGCAGCAGCAGCAGCAGCAGCGGAGCTTAAGCGGTCAGCAGCGAACAGCGGCAGCAGCAGCAAAAGCAATAACAACAACAACAACAACAAGTTGTATCAAGTGACAGATTGTCTGCTGCAAAGAGGCCAGTCAACAAGCGCGCAAGCTATTCAGCTCAGTCAGGTGCGGATCCAGGGGGAGGTTGCAGAAGGGGATCAAACGCGCTACAAAATATGGGAGTTTCTAAAATGTTATATTATTATATCATATGCTATTAAGCATGGGATCGGAACAGTTGGCGGTTGGGTGTTTGAATTTTTTATGATATCAAAATTGCAGCGGGTGTCGATATTACTGACGGCCGAAAGGAAGCATATTGAATGAAGATATAACTACAATGCATATGGTTTTAAATAATGCTGGACAAGATTAGCAGTTTCTTAAAGTAAGGTATATCGCAGCTTTGCTCCATGAAATGCTAGAACAACATGTAATGGCTATTAAGTTTAAATTAAAAATGTCATTGGCTCAAAATCTAAGCAGGGGTTAATCTATTGTCAGGGGTGTGTTCAGGAGAACGTAAACCCATTGGGAGCATCGTGATTGCTGTGAATCGATGCCCAAATGCAATTGTATGGACAGAGTTTGGACCTCAATGCGAAGTCATAACCAAACAGAAGTGTGTTCAAATTGTTAGCTACGAAAAGTTCCTGAGGCTTCCCAATTTAATAAAGCCAATGGGAATATCTTAGCAGGAGTTAATCTATTGCCTGGGGTGTTCAAGAGAACGTAAGCCCATTGGGATCATCGTGTTGGCTGTGAATCGATACCAATACAAATGTATTTATAGAGGTTAAGGTTGGATCTCAATGCGAAGTCATAGCCCAACAGAAGTGTGTTCAAATTGTTAACTACGAAAAGTTCCTGAGGCTTCCCAATTAAATAAAGCCAATGGATTATGCCACCTGAAACAAATACCCAGAAAGATCTGTGTACCTGTTTCCGAAATTTCTATATGTGACATAAATTGCGTAGAGCTTAAAGATAGAGTTTTGGAACATGCTGCGTAAACGAAATATTCGAAAAATCTGGTTGCTTGATCTTAAAATTTTTTGTACCAATTGAATATTTTAAATTTATTTTCTTGGGTCCCCTATCCAACTCAAAATCAGGAAACGTAAATGGACATGGATAGGTCATGCTCTCAGAAAAGAACCAAGCAGCATTGTTAGGATGGCACTAGACTGAAATCTTCAAGGAAGCAGACGAGTAGGACGACCAAAAGCAACCTGGCGGCGGACTGCCCTTCAAAAACTGGCGCAGCAAAACATAACATGGGTTACAGCTAAACAAACAGCGCAAAATAGAGTTCGATGGAAAGCTCTCAAGAGGAGTAAAACAGAACTAAAGTTGAAATCAGTGGCGGATCCATGGGGCGTTTTCGGTTTCGGACTCCCCAAAAGTTGGGGAAACCGGTTGAAAGTTTCTTGCAAGCTCTGATATATGCACACTTCGAAGAGAGAAACCCCACCAAGACCAAATTCTGGATCCTTAACTGTTTGGAAGTCTACTAAAAAAAAACTACGCTTGCCCGCCTCCAATTAGGGAGTATTTTCCTTGAGTTTTAAAGCAAGCAGAGCTCATGTATTTATTAAAATATTTCAGATAACTTTATTTTTGAACTAAAAAGTTTCTTAAGCACTTCGTGGGACAAATATTTAAAATTCAGAAGAATACATGGCATTGGCTTTTTCTACTTTGAGCAGAGTTTTATGACAAGTTCTTAACATTTTTTGACTCAAAAGTTATTAGATTCCAGGTGTAAAGGTAAAAACATATTATATTTAATATAAAATGTATGAAGAAGCAGCCCAAGAGTCCCTCCTTTTAAAAATACTGTTTTCGTATTTTTTCATAAACGTAAAGTTCATAAAAAGAAAGAAAAAACGTATCAGTCCATGAGTACAAAAAGTTTGTAATAAGATAAATAGATATTCAAAAACATAGATGGAATGAACTAGCAATGTATTATATCATTAATACCTATAGCAGCAGGGACAGAGAGAGTGAATCATTGGATCTACGCCAGGTTTTGTTTACTGTGACATTTCACTAGTAAAGTCATAAATTTACGGAGCCCGTGTACTCGGATTTGTATTACGACAAATGGCGGCCCTTTGGAAAAAATTGTTTCCGCCGGTACCAAACAGAGGACACTTCTGCTTGGTCATGAACTCCACTCTTGGTATGAGTCGAGGTCTATCTAAAATCTCTGTCGACACGACAACCGGTTGAACTTGACGCTACGCCACGCCAAGCCCAAAAGCTTTACCCGCATTTGGGTAATAAACCACAGCCATCACGAATACTCCCTGAGGGGCCGTACCCAAAGGTCAGCACAGAACTACACTGTGAACTAATAAGACCAATGGTCAGAACAGAACAAATCTGTGGGCTTTCAGACCACCCGTGTTACCAGATTGATCCCTGGTTAGGCTTCATACCATAAGACACTTCCAATTTAAACTCCAAGCGGTTAAGGTAACCCAAAAAGTTCTCTAGTTTCTATTGGGGACCAGCTAAACGTTATATAAACGATATTTTGAGACATTTATTATTCGCCATCCTATTCCAGACCAGTGCACAATAAACACTGGCCGCTTCCTAGGCTGGCCAACTTGGTTTCCGATTAGTCGCCTTTTACGACAAGCACGGGGGGCTGTGGTGATATTCTAATCCGCCACCACGCGGGGAAGCAGCAGGGACACTAGGGCCCTCAAGCGATTCTAATCATAAAACGCACCCATACCACGTGATCCGTTCAAGGGGGAGGGATCCCTTCAAAACAGCACGCTGGGTCACAGGAGCGGAAGGGTTGGGGGTTCTAGATTTTCGTCACGTAGTCTATATACTCTAGGAAAATCTTGCGCTTTTTTCTTTAATACTTTCTGTTTTCAAAAAATGATTTCAAATCGTACTTATGAAGGACTACTAAAAGCTAGAGAGATAGAGAGAGAGAGTGAGAGAGAGAGAGTGAGAGAGAGAGAGGGGGGTGGGGGTCTTGGCTTATACTACGCATGGTCACCGATGGGGGAGTGGGGGTGAAAAAAATGTAAAAATTTGTGTCACGTAGCATGGGATACATTTCCTAAGGTACTGGAAACTGCCTCTAGCGATTTTTGACAAGTAATACCAAAATGTCAACTCATAAGGCAAAAACTAATTTTTTTTTTACAAAATTTCAGTTTTTAAGTTTAACGCATTACGGCTTAATTTAAAAAAAAAAAAAAACTTGCTTTTCGTTTTTTAATTGTGACTTAGGTAGGTAGGTAGGTAGAAGTGGTTGTTCTGCGACACACTTAGGCCTTCAAAAGGCTCGTTGTGATGCCACTTGAGCTAGTCCTTACTCTCCCCTCTCTAAGCCAACCTGTCGATTTAATGAACGAATTAATGCCAGGAGATGCTCCACTGTTTCCTCTGCCTCTACCTCCTGAAAGCTTTTACAGTAGTCGAAATAAAGCACTCCCTATCAATAAGACAGTGTCCAGTAAGTGCCCCTATCGTAGCTCTTATGTCAAGTCTGTTAAGTTTTAACAGTTGCTTGGTTCTATTCAATCGCCATTGCGTGCAAGTTTTCCTACTAATAAGGCAGGTTTCAGTTTGCTCCCATCTATAGTTCGCATCATTATTGATATTCTTATCTATCAGATCTGAATTTCCCTTTCGGTTAAAACTGGATTTTTAATGATTCGAATACTATCCATTGTAGCCATGACTTCTGCTTGGAAGACACTACAATGATCTGGTAAACGGAAGGAATCGTTAATACCCAACGATTCCGAAAAGACTCCCTCTCCCACCTGATCATTGAGTTTAGATCCGTCAAGTATTACTATTTACGCATTACTATTGAAATATTTTTGTTAACATATTTTTGTTTCAATAAAGTTTAAATGATAAAATATTTTTTATAATTGCACATTAAAAATATTTAGTGTAATAATCTGCATCAACATGCAACACTAGCTTTTTTTTGAATATGTTTCACAATATTTGTATTAAAGCAAAAAATCTAAAACAGCACAACTTACTTGCGCCATCTAGCGACAACAATTTGCTGCCGCCATCTGGCGGCCACACAAAAACGAACAATAAAAACAAAAAATGATAGCAATGACGTCAAAGCAACTTTTTTTTATATAATAAAATAAAAGAGCTACAGTTTTTACCTTTAAAAGTTTTATTTGAAGAAATTGTTTGAATGATGGATAAAGCTGCAATAACAGATGGCCTATAATTATCGAGCGATTAATTTAAAATGAATGAAGAAAGTATAAATTCGTTTTCTAAAGACGAGACAAGACATTTTCATATCTGTAATTATCATTAATTATAATACTGCAAGCCCCATTAAGTTTTCAGCTGTTGACGCCTCTGCACGCAGTCAATTAGTCAGTCAGTTGAACATTTTGACAGTTTGTCAGTCGGGCGGCCAGTTGGCCAGTTGTTGCTGTTGTGAAACCATAATTTGTAATTTCCACACTCACACGTTTTATTCGCTACTTAAGACTTGGCGCAACAAAGCATGCAACACTTTGTGGCGCCTCCTGTCTTTTGCAAGCAACTACTGCGTATACGTGATACATATATGTACATTACATTGTCGTATAAAGTTTAACAAGTCTACAATTAAATTTGCAATTTTGCAACCAAGATTTAGTCGAAACTGTCAACAACTTTGTTTTGTCAAAGTTTTTGACATGGCTATATTTGTTGCAGTGGCAGCCATAGTTGCAACGAGGGCAGGCTGAAAAGTAGCCAGCCTTGAAATTATGTTGGCAGGCAATGCAACAAAGCAGAAAATGATTTATTTTTTGGAACTTTTCTCTGACAAGATTTTTCGTAAGCTATAAGCAAACTTTTGTGAGCCTAATTAACATTGAGAAGTAAATGAAAAATAATATAAATACAAAAAAGTTTATTTGCAAATACATACACAAAAAACAACGACAACTCTAGGCGGCCAGGGAAACCATACATAAAAAACATGGTGCACGAAATTGCTGACGTCACAAGCGACTAATTGAAAAATGCAAACCACATAAAAAAAATTCCAAAATATAATCTAAACGACTGTTGGCTATGATTTAAAACATATTATGTGGCAACACCAGTGTAGAATCTTCAGAAAATCTACGTTTTTTTAGCTTTATTGGTAGGCAATTATGTTAGAAATGATGTATCGAAGTGATTTTTGAAAAGCAAATTTTTGCCTCACTTATAAGCGGCCTGCGGTCGGGCCAGTTTTAAAACATTAAACGCCCCCCTTATTTTGTTAAACGATAATCGATAACTTCGATACATCGATGCATCGATATAACATCGATATTTTCCAGCACTTCTAGGCAAATCACTCAGTCCATTAGGATTTTAGAGATGCTTGTGGTAGTGCTGGCGAAAACATCGATGTTATATCGATGCATCGATTTATCGTAGTTTAAAATATCTATATATCGATGTTGGCCAACAGAAATGTTTCTCCAGCACTACTAAACACCCATTTGATGTGTGCAGAAGTGCGGGAGAAACATCTCTATTGGCCAACATCGATATATAGAGATTTTAAACTTCGATACATCGATGCATCGATATAACAACGTGCATTTGGATTTTTGGGATACTTGTGGTATAACTCATATAGAGGCTGTGCGATAATCGATATTGAGCCGATGCATCGATATTTTCCAGCACTGCTAGGCAGATCAGTCAGTGCATTAGGATTTTTGGGATGCTTGTGGTTTAACTTATATTGAGGCTGTACGATAATCGATATTGAGCCGATGCATTGATGTTTTCCAGTACTGCTAGGCAGGTCAACCAGTGCACTAGGGTTTTTGGGATGCTTCTGGTGTAACTTATATTGAGGCTGTACGATAATCGATATTGAGCCGATGCATTGATGTTTTCCAGCACTGCTAGGCCGGTTAGTCAGTGCACTACGATTTTGGAGCCGATGCATCGATGTTTTCCAGCACTGCTAGGCAAGTCAATCCGTGCAGTGTGATTTTTGGGATGCTTGTGGTATAACTCTTATCGAGGCTGTACGATAATCGTTATTGAGCCGATGCATCGATATTTTCCAGCACTGCTAGGCAGATCAGTCAGTGCATTAGGATTTTAATGATGCTTGTGGTATAACTCTTATCGAGGCTGTACGATAATCGATATTGAGCCGATGCATCGATGTTTTCCAGCACTGCTAGGCAGATCAGTCAGTGCATTAGGATTTTAGAGATGCTTGTGGTATAACTCTTATTGAGGCTGTACGATAATCGATATTGAGCCGATGCATCGATGTTTTCCAGCACTGCTAGGCTGGTCAGTCAGTGCACTACGATTTTTGAGCCGATGCATCGATGTTTTTCAGCACTGCTAGGCAAGTCAATCCGCGCAGTAGGATTTTTGGGATGTTTGTGGTATAACTCTTATCGAAGCTGTGCGATAATCGACATTGAGCCAATTGATATAGACAAAAACGAAAAAAGAGCTAAGTAACAACCATATTCCGCGTGCAAACTTTTAACAAACTTGGTATAAAAAGATTTACTTCAATTGATATGGTCACCCTGTAACTCGCAAGTCTATTGAGAAATGTCTTGGTACGTTTGGAGCACCTTCATTCATAATACTTTCCCAAATGGCAGACACAAAATCAAAGTTCCACAATTGTATTTAGTTGTTGCTGTTTTCATTATCGATTACTTTTTAGCCTGCCCTCGTACGTTACAACGTACAACCGCAATCGTTGCAGTCGGCCATTTTGCAAACCAACTAGGATAAAAATAGAATGTTGCCAGTGCTGACTCTTTGTACCAAAATGTAGCAAATAAGCCTAATGGATTGCCCATTTAGGCATAAAAGCTGCATGAGGCAGCAACCTGAAGAAGTTTCCAAAACCCACAAGCTTTAGTTTTTTTAAGTGTTCGATTTTTTTTACATATGTAATAAGGACTTTCATATACATATACAGCCTCTTTGAATTGAGTGGGATTCCTCTAGCCTGCATGCCAAAAAAAGAAAAGAATTTTGTCAGTGCAGATGGACTTTTGCTAAGTACTGCAGCCGAGATTAGTTTAGAGCAAGAGTTTTCACTACATGCTAGAAAATGCCAAAAAAGTCAGCAGCAAAAACAGAACTCTGTCGTATGTAAGGTAAGGATTGTAACTAAGGAAATTGTAACTTCAACCCACAAAGCAATAGGACGGGCGCTACTTGATAGCGCTTCAACGCTCTGAACTTCTGCCATTAGCAGGCTCTTAGAGAAGAAGTAAGCATACTCTCAGTGCATGACCACTGTGTTTTGATCAGACAATTTTTTTCTAACGCGACCCATGAACTGCATACCAAGCACAGCTTTGGCTCTAGGCCTCCCCCCATCGTCCTGTCCGAAACCGCGCTTTCAAGCCAGCAAATAATTTTTTAGCTTCTTAACAGCTAACTGGCAAGTGTTAACTAAGAGCTAAGTGATGTGCAAACACAGTGCTTGACCCAACACTAGAATCTATATTGGAATAGGAATTTGGCCTAGCGTCTTCCAAGCTAAAATTTATGCCATAGAGATCTGCGCCCACAGTATCCTGCGCAAGGAAACTGGGGAGCAAACAATACCGCTATCAGGGCGCTGTCATCCTGGAGCATCTCTTCTGGGTTGGTCAAAGAATGCTATAACTACCTCCAACTCGTCTCCTCCCTTAACAAAGTCATGCTATGTTGTGAAACTGGATACTCAGGAATGGATAGAAACGCGATCGCTGTTGATCTAGCACTGCAGGGTGTCTCAACACCCACAACATATCCTGCGCCCTTCATTGGTATTGGTTGGTCCACAATCAAAACCATGGTGAACAAATGAGCTACAAGGAAACATAGAAGATACTGGTTCTCTTTCCCGGGGCTGCGACAAGCAAAAGAGTTTGCCAAGCCTCTGGATGTGATCAAGACAAATGGTTTTGGCAGAGCGGACCTAAAACTTCTGGTAGCAAACCTATCTGGGCACCACACTTTTAGAAGGCCTATCTGATTCTAGAGTGTAGACGCTGTTTCGAAGACGACGACACCGCCAGATATATGCTCGGTGACTGCCCAATGCTGGTGTGAGACAGAGCCTGTCAAATAGGAAAGGAACGGTTCAATCCTTTCCAGCTTAGAGCAATTCATGCAGAAAGCGAAAAGTCTTTTACATTTACATATGGGTACGGTATAAAAGATTTCTGGTCGCAGTGCCCCACATCTTTGTGAGAAATCTATGAAAGGAAAAAAAAAAACTACAGTGCTTACAACATTGGTCACTTCTTTAGATACTCTGCGAGTGTAACGCCTGCAATTCTATGGAGCTGGATAGGGTGCTCCGTTTAATGTACTGTCATCGTATAAAACTTACTCCTTTTTAACTTTTGTTAAGATGGCAACACACATACGTGGTCGGTAAAGTCCCGGTTAAGTCGGTAAAACGACAACTACGGCAGGGAAGATATTGTTTTACGGAGAACCAGGGACGACTTTAAACCTTTTTTTTTTTGAGGTGCCCTGAGGCTATATAATGTAACTGCGATATCAGCAAAATAAAAACAAATCATTTCCCGTGGCAAAATAAGGGATATATAGTATATCCAAAGTTTGGTTGCTCTTGCTCTTAGTATCTCTGATACAGAGGACATGTGTACATCGACTTTTCTAGTCACCCAGAACATAAGGTACTCCGGTAACTTTGGAAAAACTTCGAACTCTTCTTCACTATTTTACGTTCGGCATGCACAAAGAAAATATATCTTTTTTACATTAAGTTGCAGTGCATAATAATTCCCTGACTTGACTATTTTAGGTGGAGCATGGGGATCTCTATTAATAATTGTTTGAAGAGACCAGAGCCCTACAGTTTATAGCCGAGTCCGAATGGCAGAATTAATAGAGATTTTCTTGGGCAAATAGTGTCTTTTGGCTTATGAACCCAGTGCTAGGCAAATGTACCAGTACCTCTGCGGGGAATCGAACCATCGACCATCGGATTACAAAGCGAGTACGCTACCCCTACGCTATCGATGGCAGGGTATAGCTTTAAAAAAAGCAGAGGTAAAACAAAATTTTATTTTAAAAAAATATGCTAGCTAATTTCTTTGCACCAAGAATTTTGCAAACAGTGACCAATTTGGCCTAGATGGCGCCAGCAGTAACAACAGCTAGTTTGTTTTAAGACTTATGACCCGAACGCGTACATACAGAAACTGCAACTTATTTTGCTTCCTGAGCGAACAGTGTGTCTTTAATGTCTATTTCTGGCACTCTGTGACTTGGATTGCCATTCGATTTTTGTATGAATAAATAAGGCGACGTGCGAAGGCCAGACGCTGAAAAAGTGTCTGTGTGAATGTATTTTTAATATACAAAGCTAAGTGTGAACGATTTTTGTATAATATTATTTTATTATATAATATAGGCAAGTGGGGTGAATTCGGAAGTGGGGTGAGCCCGGAAACGCATCCTCAAGGATTTCTGAGCTGGCATTTGAGTATGACACCAATTTTCAAATAAACGTAATGACCGACGCTAGTTTATGATAATGCCCCGACTCGAGTACACGTGTTTTTCTGTTCAGTATAATAATATCTCGAGTAAAATCAATTATTAGTACAACCATAATATTATTTAGACTCTACACTGGAAAAATGCTAAAGGGTTCTTTATTTTTAAACATTCTTATAAAGGCTACATTTTGTCCACTTTCATAATTTTTTGCTTCCAAAATAAGCTGCTGCACATTAGTTTTGTTTGTGGCGGCAAAGGAGAAAAACTGTTGTTACTACTGGCGCCATCTATTGTTAATTGAAACTTGCGTTTTTTATTCGAAAATAAGCTGCTGCACATCAGTTTTGTTTGTGGTGGCAAAAGAGAAAAACTGTTGTTACTACTGGCGCCACCTATGGGCTTGCCTGTTTAAACTTTTATTCGATATTGTTGTTAGTTCCTTTATCTCCTTGAGGAGCATAGAGCCTTGGTGACGCATTTCCATCTCGTACGGTTGTTTGCGATTACTTTTAATTCGTTCCACGATTTCCCTGACGTACAAGTTTTGGCATGTTGCGTTCGTCTCCATGAAGTTTTTGGATGTCCCATTTTACGTCTACCTTATGGATTCCAATCTAGTGCTTGACGACATATTTCGTTTGGATCCTTACGAAGCATATGGCCAATCCATCGCCATTTGTATCTTTTAATAAAGTTTGGGATTGGTTTGATGTTGCATTTCCGGTAGAGTTTTTCATTGGTTATAACTTTTGGCCACCAAACTCTTAAAATTTGTATTTGCTGTCTTATTGTTTCGGTTGTGAGCCATGTTTCACATCCATATAGTAGTACTGGGATGACATTTGTTTCGAAAATTCTGAGTTTAGTGTGAGTTGATAACATTGACGAACACCAGACTTTTCCTAGCTGAGTATGTCCTTTTTGGCGCGTATATAATGCTACCCAGATAAGGAAAGGAAAACGTTTTCGCTGGCTCGGACATGTCGTTCGTATGGACGAAGAAGCTTCAGCGAAAAAGGTGTTAGAAACGAGAGTCAACGATGGACGACGAAGAGGGAGGCTGCGTCTCCGATGGAAGAACCAAGTGGGAAAACCTGTCTAACGGGTTGTGAAGGCCACCTAAGTAAGTAGACAAGGAAAGGACTCAACCGTTTCAATCATGTCGTTTCCTATTGAATAGTCTGTGTTACTTGTGCTGTTTATTTAAAGCGCTTTGGTTTTATTTGTATTTATCCTAAGTCCAACTCCATCGGCTGCCGAACATACTGATAGCAGGCAGACTTCATCAACATAGGCAAGGTCGTCAAGGTGTTCATAGAGGTGCCAGGGGAGACCTCTTCGAAACAGAAACAGAAACAGGAACGGCGAAAGCAAACAATCCTGACGAACGCCGGATTTAGTTACGTAGTAATCGAAATATTCTTTATAGTCTATAATAAATAATTTTGAATAGCTTTTATATTCTATTGGTCATTGCCTGACAGTAACTCACGCAAGGAAGCTAGGCATTACCAACAACGACGAATGCAGGAAATGTAGGCAGTCAGATGTCAAAGAGACTCTGGAGCACCTCATTTGCCGCTGCCCCGCCCTCTATACATCGAGACTCAAATATCTAGGAAAACTCTGGCTTACCTCACTGGAAGAGGCAGCCGACAGTGCACCTCAAAAGCTTCTGACGTTCGCCAGGCACACGCGCATACTCGGCGACTAACGTGCATTGTACACCAGCCGCACCTTCCGCTAACACTAAGGACTATTTAGTCTATGTGTGACTCCCCCAGGGATCAACCGGTTCAACCTAACCTAATCTATTCTATATCTGTATTAGTTGGCGATTTCAAGTGGTTCCTAGCCGCCGTCAAAATAATTTTATTTTAACCGCATCGATACGAAAAAAAATCTATTAAAGTCTCTTATTTTTGATAAGGCATTGATATTTTTGCAAAGTATCTTGTTGCTCTTTTCGAATTGCATTTTTTTTTAAACTTAACCTTTTTAAGTGCAAAAATTTTAATTTTTAGAGAGGTCTGTTTTCATAAAGAGCCCTTAATCGCATTTGTTCCCATACTCATTTTTTTTTAATCGAGTCTCTCTCTCACACACACACACATTTAAAAACTAACACTCACATAAATACAAACACCCATACACACGCAGCCAAAGTTAAATGCACACCAATACACTGAAACATGGTAAACATACTTAATTCGCCTTGCCTTGTTGCCTTGCACTCACAGTGAGTGTATGTATGCATGTGTTTGTAAGTAAATGTGTATGTGTGCGTTGTGTTGTGTGAGTGCGCGCGTCACAAGTGTCCTTTGCAAGTGACCACAAAGTGTACGAAGCCAAAGGACAATGTATTAAATGAATGCATAAAAGCTTAAGCCTCAGACTTTCCAATGTAAGCAACAAATACTTAGCGCAAATATGATTAATTATGCAGTCATGTGTATGTTTGAGTGTGAGTGTGTGTGTGTGTGTGTGTAACCTTGGCTGCAACGTCATCAAAGCGAGTGCAACAAAAAATGCAAATAAAAAATGAATTACAGTCAAGTTGTTGGTATACACTGCAACCGCTCAAATTGCTGTTGATAAAATAGAGCTTTGGGATTGTTTTGATTACTTGGATTACACTAGTTAACAGCAAAATGTATGCTCAACATGTTTCACTCGTTGCCTTAGTCAAATGGCATGCTCAAAACGAAAATAAAGTCCGAACATTTTTTCATGAAACCGATTTCGAGATATTTCGAAAAAAAACACTTTTCAAAATTAAAAAAAAGGTGTCTCAACTTAAAAGCAAATATCTCTGGTTATACTAAACTGATTTTGATTATTTCTTCACCAAAGTGCAGATAATTGAAATATCTTTCGATTATACTTTGAACATATTTTTGTCAAATTTACGGTTTGGTCGTTATTCAACCATTCGTATGAAATTTTTCGTAATTTTCAGCAAATTTATGAAAAAATTGTATTTCGAACGTAAATTGAAAAATTTTAAAAAAATGTTTCATATAGTTTTTTTCATGGCTCGTAAAGTTTGATCAATTATGAAAAAAAATGAGTGGTTGTTTATCAAAATCGGAGAAAACATGTGGAAATATCAAGTATTTTTGTAAAAAGTGAAAAATGTAAATTTATTTGAAAAACCAAAAGTTTTAGATTAGTTTATTCATTTATTTATAAAGATATCGTACCAAATTTGGCATTCGAAAGTTTTTTAGAGTTCTCAAGCTCTGTACCAAATTTGATCAAAATCGGTTGACTTTTTCATATAGCACCCGATCGGTCAAAATAACGAATTTGATGTAAAATTCGTTGTGTTTTCTTTGTTAATGAAGATATCGTAACAAAATTTTGTGCTTGTCAGTTTTTTAGAGTTCCCTACCACTGAACCAAAATCGAACAATATCGTTTGACTATATCATATAGCCCCAATAGAACAGATAGGTAAAAAAAAAAGTTTTTTTAACGAAATTCGTTGTGTTTCGCGTGTTTTTGAAGATATCGTGACCAAATTCGGTGTGCCGTAGTTCTTTATAGTTCCCAAGCACTATGTCAAATTTGTTTAAAATCGGTTGTATATATCATATACAGCCCATAAGGTCGATCGGTCAAAATATATTTTTTTGTGCCAAATTCGTTTTGATTCGTTTGTTTCTGAATATATCGTCGCCAATTTTGGAAAATATATATGTAGCTTTAGAAGTTTTTGAGCTATATACCGGACTTTGCGCCAAATACGTTTTTTTGAACGATCGGCGCTATATGATGTAGTCGACCGATTTAGATAAAATTTGATACAGAGTTTGAGAACTATAAAAAATGCCGCATGCCAAATTTTTTAACGATATCTTTATAAATAAATGAATTATTCACTTAAAACTTTTGGTTTTTCAAACAAATTTACATTTCTCACTTTTTACAAAAATACTTGATATTTTCAAACTTTTTCTCCGATTTTGATAAACAACCACTCATTTTTTTTGTAATTGATCAAACTTTACGAACCATGAAAAAAACTGTATGTAATCAGTTTTAAAATTTTTATATTTACAAGCGAAATAGCATTTTTTTCAAAACTTTGCTAAAAATTACGAAAAATTTCATATGAATGCATAAATAGCGTTCAAGCCGTAAATTTGATAAAAATATGTTTTGAAAGATATTCGCCTTTAAGTAAACACCCTTTTTTTTAATTTCGAAAAATGTTTTTTTTGAAATATTTCGAAATCGGTTCCATAAAAAAAAAACTTGTTAACTTCGTTTTCGGATTCGTTCGGATTACTATGGAAATGACTAAAACATATTGAGGATATCAAAATTTTTTAAAATTTGTAAACTAGTGTAGTTAAAATATTGCTCTTCAGACAGTTTTGACAAAGCAAATTTTTGTTTTAATGACTAAACGCTTACTTTTGAGCGCGAAATAAATATTTTTTCTCAGTGTAGCCTAGCTTTGCGAAATTGAAAACATTGTTGCTGACAAAAGTTAATCAATTTGAACATGAGTACGTATAATGCGCATCACTTGATTAAATTATGCTGCTACACAAATTATATGAACCTAACAAGAGTTGCGTATATAAAGGGTGTTTTTTTCAGTTACACAAGTTTAAATCATAATAAAAAAAAGAAGTATATTTTTAATATCAATGAAACGGGCTTTATTGGATTGAAAATTTTATGACATTAAAGTTTAAATATGATTTTGGCCATGTGGCCGCCAGGGCTGGCGCGTACAAGGCGCAATCTGCATTTGCGGCCGTATTTTGCCAATAACTTTTCGAACGTTGATTTCCAGTTGTTCAATTGTCTCTGGTTTACTGACGTCGACAAGTGACAGTAATTTGCTGTGGATGTTATTGTGTTTCCTCACTCCAAAATGCGACAATACTGCTTATAAACGTGCCCAAATGGGCTTCATCGTAGAACAAAATTTTGAATTTTGAATAAGTTTGACGAACGGAAGCATTATTTTGATCAAAAATTTCAATAATTTGCAAGCCTTGCTTTGTTGTAAGTCTATTCATAATGAAATGTCAAACCAAACTCAACAAAAAGCCACTTTCGGCTGTTAATTGAGTTGTCAGATAAAGCAGTGTTGCCAGCTTAAAGTTGTGAACCTCTAAAAAAAACACGCTGTATAAAATGTTTGCTAGTAAGAGATAATGCTCTTATCTCTAACTATGCTCTCTCTAAGGTATTTTTTAATATAGCTGTTTAAAATAAAAGCTTAGTAAAAGCAAATAAAAATGCGCCACTTCAACATTTTCAAAAGCACTTTACTTACATTGCACAAATCCTTAATAACCTTGTTCCTTTGGGTGCAGTGTATAAAAAAGCAATATGTAGCTTAATTATGTTGCAAAGTCTCGACCAGCAAGAATAAAAATGAGCTAAAAATAACTTGGCTAGGTAAGTGTGTGTGTGTGTATCTGTGTGTGCGTCTGTGTGACGTTGTGTTTGTATGCGTGATGCCAAATCTAGGACACAACTCTCCCACGCCCAGTGGGCTCGACGTGTTCGATGACGTAGCCAGCCAACCAGCCAACCAGCCAGCCAGCCAGCCAGCCAGCCAGTCAGCCAGTACACAGCAGGCTCGCCTGCCCATATGAGCACAAAGAGAGTGGCAGAGACGAGCAGTAAGAGCAGCTCGCTTTGTTGCTGCACGAAGTTGCTCAGTGGGTTACTGGGCCTGGCAGCAACACGATGCTGCGCACGACCAACTCTACACAAACACATACACACACACAAGGGGCAACTAATGACGTCAGCAGCTCAGGGTAAATGGCCTCTGAATGTTAAGCTCGTCACATGTTGCTCCAGCAGCCTGGAGCTGGCAGCTGGAAGCCCTGTTGTTGTTTTTGTGCGCGGGCCAATACAAACAAAGTTGCGCCCAAATGTATGCTATATGGCATAGTACTACTAGGCGTATGATGAATCTAGCTTAAATCATTGGTATTATTGAAAGTTTTTGAAATATGGATAGACTGTTTGGATGGACTCTTGGAAAGCTGTTAGTCTTAGCTTTAAGTTTAAACTGAGAGTCTTTCGAAGTGTTTCGACTTGAAAAATTAGGCCAAATCAATTAGTTAAGGGGATTATGAAGTTTGTGTAAATAAAGAAGGCGCTTCAAGGTTAGCAGCAATATGTTCAGTGGTACAAAATAAATTGATAGATACGTGTACGTCCGTATGAACATCTGGATTTTGGAGTTTTTTGTAACATAGAGAAGTTGACGCTGAAGACAGCCCAAAGTGTTTACTTATCAGGCGTATGACAGAAATTGATATAAACATGTCTTTATGAACGTCTAGATCTTAAAGATTTGAATAGCTAGGCTAAGCCAGCTTGACTTTTGGACTTTTTTTATGTCAAGACAGATCAAAATTTAATCTTTCGCTTAATTTTCTACAATTTCAAAGTTTGGCTTTAGTTTGTATGTGGACCTTTAATGTCGAAGAGAGGCAAGAGTTCTTAAAGTCTTAGTATCAAAAACATGGCTAAGACTTGCTTAAATGGGTTCCATACAGAACGGAGTAGTGCTGGAGAAAACATCGATGATCGAAGTTTAAAATATCTATATATCGATGTTGGCGAACAGAGATGTTTCTCCAGCACTACTAAACACCCATTTGATGAGTGCAGAAGCGCTAGAGAAACATCTCTGTTGGCCAACAACTATATATAGAGATTTAAAACTTCGATCATCGATGTTTTCTCCAGCACTAGTACGGAGTGGTTCAATACGAAGATAAGGCAACATGGTAGGGTCTTTGGCTTAAAACTTAAAAACGTTGGCTCGAGTACAGGGTATCTAAAAGTTGCTTTTTGCATAAAACTCTAGAGCCAAATGAGACGAATTTTGTTTTTTTTTTTTTTAAAGCAGTGACCTTATAATGTGTTGTTATAGTGTAACCCAAAAAATTCGCGACTGCCTTTGTTGCTTGCCATATTTATATAAACTTTTGATGACTAAATAGCTTACAATTTAAATAACTGAAACTGTCGCTAAACCTTTATTTAAAAGACCCTAAAAATTTACAAGTATATAAGTTTGATATATTTTTAAAATTTTATTTTCATAAAAATTATCATATTTACTTGTTTGGCTGTTGTGCTCGTCATAGAAATTTGTACACTTCAAAGTTTGCTTAAAGCTGTGTGCACTACTAGGCGTATGCGTAATATAGCTTATATCATTTTAATAGCTTTATATTAGTTACTTTACTGTTGCGGTTGGCGCCTTTTGTTTACACACAAACGAGCTCAACGTGTCAAGTTTTTGTTTAAAATGTGCTCAAAACTTGATTAGTGGAACTCGTGCGTATGTAGCGCAGTGTATATTACTCATACGTCTTACAAAAAACAAAAAAGACGCGCCAAAAAAAAAAAATTGCACACTTTTTAGCTTGTGCTAAGCCTTATTTTAGACACTTTTTTTTGAAAAAAAAAAAACTGCAACTTTCGCAAGCACTTTTTCAAAAAATATATAGTTTTCTGCTGTTTTTGAGTTTAGTGGTGGCCAGCCGTTTGCCACGACTTGTTGGCTTGAAAACGAGATTCCAACTGATTTTCTGAAACGCGCCAGCTTCAAATGTAAACCATAACCAGACGCAACTTAAAATGGCTGATGCTAGCGCTGTTGGCGTCTACGTCTACGTCGCCGTCGACGTCAATTTTAAAGAGTATGTCCTTTTGCAGAGTGAGAGATTTTTCTCAATGAAATTTACTTGTTTTTGTTGTTATTTTTATTATATGGTTTGCTGCTATGCGCTGCCTTACATGGCCTCGATGCTGGGGCCCGCAAAACTTGGGTGCTGCCTGCTTATGCTGCAAAAATCCACTGTGTGCTTCATATCCTGTGAATGAATGCCAGCGATGACGTCACGTTGTCGCTTTCGTTTTCATTCGTTTCAATACTCGGCACTAGGTCACTGTGTTAGCAGCATCAGCAGACGACAAGCCGAAGCCGCAGCCGAAGCATGTATCAGGTGCCAACGGGAGATGGGGAGTGGTTGTGTGAGAACGGCAGGCAACGCAGCACCAAAGAGAAACATAGAACATAACAACAGCGACGACGGGGTGCAGCAAAGCAACGCGACGTATGGTTAGACGCAGCCTGCCGTTGGCACAAAGCTACATTACAGCTGCGCCTGTGTCTGTGCATGTCCGTGTGTGTATCCGTTTGGGTATGTACGAGTAAGTCTTATTCGAGATGTTCTATGTGTTTAGACTCGGATGGGTGCAATAAAATTACAGTGTAATAAAAAGCAGGAATCGCAAATGGAAGCTATGGGCAGGTGCGGATCTGGGATTTGGTGGGGGTGCGAAGTAAAGTCGAAGTGTATATACTTTTTTTAGCAAAAAACTTTCAACCCTTTTTTCCAAGTTTGGGGGAGGGTCCGAACCCGAAAGCCCCCCGTGGATACGACACTGTTAATGGGGTTGAAAAATCATAGCGAAAAAACAGCTTTGGATGAAAGTACAAGCCACAGCGTATTATATTTTTGAAAGGACTATTCGGATAAGCCTTTACTAAAAAGACAATATTTCTTGAAGATTTTAATATGCTATATATTTCGAAAAAAAGACTAGAGAAGCTAGACTCCCCAATCATTTATACAGTGTAGGATCAAAAAGTTGTAGAAAAGAAGAAGAATTAATTGAAATTTTTTTATTGAACACTTCGGTGCAAATCCTTATTATAATATATAATAATTCCCTGACTGACAATTTTTGTCAGTCGACCCTGGGAGGGGGGGGATCTCTATTAATAGCTGCTCAAAGAGAACAGGGAGGTCCCTACAGTTTATAGCCGAATCTGAACGGCGGTGTCTTGAATTAATAGAGATCTTCTTGGGCAAATAGCGTCTCTGAGCTAGCGATGCCAGTGCTAGGCAAATGTACCAGTGCTACTGCGGGGATTCCAACCGCCGACCTTCGGTTTGTAAAGCAAGTACGCTACCACTACGCTACCGACGGCCACAAATCCTTATTATGCCACAAAATAACACCCTCTTGCTCCGGCACAGCGCGTATATTGGGCGCTTACGTCTTTTGCTACTAGCTTTTTGGAATTTTCTTCAGAGATGCCGCCACGGCCCCTTGGACGTCTTCTACGGAGCTTATCGGTTTCCCGTCCGGCGCTGTCAGATCTGTACTGTAGTGGGAGTGTGGAAATTTTGAATACGATTCGATTTTGTTCATCACTCAGGACTCTTGGCCAAAATTTGGCGCAAGTTTTCGGTTACCAATATTTGGAGGCTACCGTACGAAATTCGTTACTCATCTACAATCAAAGGAGTTTTTGTTCTGGAGCGCCTTTCTTTCGCCAAATTTTCATCAATTCTTGAAGTTGAAGGACGAGCTCCTGCTCCTCCCGTAACTGCTTATGCCACTCAAGCACTATTGAGCGGCTCATGGCAGCATCCCACCGGTGTCCTTAGTCAGTCTGTTGCTCTTCGTTGCGGTTTTCCCTAGTTTCACGTTAAATTTAATCGACGTTCTTACTTTTAGCTTGCCCGCAGTTAAGTGGAAAAAATATCAGTCTCATCGGAAGGGTTCCCACTACCACGCTCAGGTATTCCGAGCATCCTCCCAAGCTTCGTTCGCGCTACAGAATTTTAGTCCTACTACATTTTCATTCTATTATTGATGATTCTTCGATCCTTGTTTTCCTATCATATGGTTGCGGTAAGACTTCAAACGCTCCTACAGGCGCCGCTCCTTTGCACACCACGGTCGTTCCACGGTCATTCCATGGTCTAGCACTTCGTTGGGTTTCCACAATAACGCTAGAAAACAGAAGGAAAGAAATAGCAATAATGCCAAGTTTCAAAATTTTCCACTAGAGGGAGCTAGGAAGGAAAATATTTTCTGCAATATTTCATTGATAAAATTTCATAATAAAATTTTAAGGCTATGACAAAGTCCGTACAATATATAAATCGTTTTTTATAGTTTCAGTAAATTTTTTTCTGGCGCCCTCTAGCGCAAAATTTGGAAACTTGGCGTGATTAGTGTTTTTTTCTTGCTTCCTTGACAAATGAGGTCGAAAATTCAGCATAATTTGAAAGGCGTTAAAAAATTTAAAAAAATATGAGAAGGAAGCAAAACTGAAAAGAGCTAAAAATTTGATTTCCAAACAATTAAAAAAAAAAAGAGCGAAAGCAAAAGAGAGAGAATTTCGCAAAACAATGAAAACCAAGAAACAAAAACTGGTATAAGCAAAGCGAGCAGGATGCGTAACCCCCTTGTTTATTTTTTCTTAGCAAACATTTTTAAATAAACTTTTCAATTCAAGCTACATATATCGTGATATATGCTAGGCATAAACTTTTTATGTTTTATTCATGTGTTGTTTAGCTTGGAATGAATAATTGGCTTTTGGCTTGTTGCTGTCTGGCTGCTGCCCGGGGGCACAGTGCAAGTTTTGCAGATGCTATGACGTAGACGGCTGCACACCTGTTTGCCCTGTTTGCTCTGGTTTAGCTGTTTAGGATTGGACTGACCGGATTACGCAGCAGCAGCTTCAGTAAGGCCAATTTGATTTGGCATTAAGTGTTTGGGCCTCGAACAAAGCTAAGCCAGCCTGCCAGACTTTTTCATATTATGAACAGGCTGTTAAAGTTGCCACCCTGGTAAAGCTGATGATGGTGATGCTAAGGTTGGCGCCAATGCAATGTTCCCCGGCTGAGTTGGCTTGCTTTCGCCAGGCGACGACGCTCAATATGAATGAGCGTGCGGCTTGCTGCAGTCGTCGCAGTCAACGTTGGCAGCACATGCATATGACACTTTGACCTTATGCAGCGTCGCCTTTAACATGCGCTGCCGGCGTCAACGCCAACGTAGACGTCGACGTCAGCATCTTTGGCAGCGCCAATCATGCTGACCTTCGCAGTTATTTTTAGCTGATTTCTTCTAAAAATAAACGGGGTCAGTGCAAGGCATTTTGTTCTGCTTCTTTTTAGTACTCTCAAAAAAACGAACTTTCCAAATACAATTCCATTTGCAAAACTCAATCATTTAACTAGTTATGTATATAGTATAACGTATATATATACATAGTGTATAGCTTTATTCCATATCTATATCCAGCGTCTGCTTGTGCGCTGCTTACAGTCTGTTTCTATTCTGTTTCAAACTTATAGCTTCCATATGTTTTTTTTTTTTTTTTGTCGGGGGGTCTTGCAATCTTTTGCGGCATCTTTGCGATATTTTCGTAGTCTAGAGATCTATCTAAAGCAGACCAATACCAGAACCATTAGATATACTGTATATTTTTATTATTATGTCGAATTCATATACATAGCATGTTTTAACATATAAAGCGGATGCTGCTGTATTTATAAAAGCTGCCTAGATTTGTATATTGCTTATATATATAGTATATACCTAACTATGTGAGCTCCATACTTATGTACAATTTATTGTTATACATACATATGCTGCTATTGTGCTGATCTCTAAATTATTTATGCCAGAATGCACTGAAAAATGTTATTTAGATTGTTTTGAATTTGTGCTTTCAGCTTTTTTGGTACCTTTAGGAATAACAATTTTTTTTTAATTTATTAGCTTTTATTTATATTTTTTTTTTTGTACGTTAAATAACTTTACAAGGCACAAAATTTTAATTAAAATGATTATTTTTTTAAACGTCTTTCCAAACTTTTGCTTGAAGAATTCCAAATCGGTAGAGTTCAATCCTGAAAAAAATTTCAGATGGGTTCAAAATTTATTCGCATTGTAATTTGACTAAGAAATTTATTAATTAAAGATTAATTTTGGGATAAATACCATATTATTAAGTTATGTAAGTTATAGTTAACCCATCTGTTAGTTTAGCTCATCATTTGTAAGACTCTACTATTTTGCTGGGATGGGATTTCCAGAGACCTGGAACTCAGTCTTTCAACAAGAAACAAATTTTTTTGGAATGCGAGCTATTGCGCTCCTTACTTACCCTGATGCTAGTCGGGTGACATCGTGCTGTAGCAGGGATGAGATTTCCAGAGACCTGGAACTCAGTCTTTCAGCAAGAAACAAATTTTCCAGGAAACGATCTATTGCGCTCCTTACTAACCCTGATGCTAGTCGGGTGACATCGTGCTGTTGCTGGGATGCGATTTCCAGAGAATTGGAACTCAGTCTTTCAGCAAGAAACACATTTTTTGGGAAGCGAGCTATTGCGCTCCTTACTTACCCTGATGCTAGTCGAGTGACATCGTGTTGTAGCAGGGATGAGATTTCCAGAGACCTGGAACTCAGTCTTTCAGCAAGAAACAAATTTTCCAGGAAACGATCTATTGCGCTCCTTACTAACCCTGATGCTAGTCGGGTGACATCGTGCTGTTGCTGGGATGGGATTCCCAGGGACCTGGAACTCAGTCTTTTAGCAAGAAACAAATTTTCCAGGAAACGATTTATTGCACTCCCTACTAACCCTGATTCTAGTCGGGTGACATCGTGTTGCTGGAATGGGATTCCCAGGGACCTGGAACTCAGTCTTTTAGCAAGAAACAAATTTTCCAGGAAACGATTTATTGCACTCCCTACTAACCCTGATTCTAGTCGGGTGACATCGTGCTGTTGCAGGGATGGGATTTCCAGAGACCTGGAACTCAGTCTTTCAGCAAGAAAAAAATTTTCCAGGAAACGATCTATTGCGCTCCCTACTAACCCTGATGCTAGTCGGATGACATCGTGCTCTTGCTGCGATGAGATTTCAGAGAACTGGAACTCAGTCTTTCAGCAAGAAAAAAATTTTCCAGAAAACGATCTATCTAGTCGGGTGACATCGTGCTGTTGCTGGGATGAGATTTCAGAGACCTGAAACTCAGTCTTTCAAAAATAAACAAATTTACCAGGAAACGATCTATTGCGCTCCCTACTTACCCTGACTCTAGTCGGGTGACATCGTGCTGTTACAGGGATGGGATTTCCAGAGACCTGAAACTCAGTCTTACAGCAAGAAAAAAATTTTCCAGGAAACGATCTATTGCGCTCTCTACTAACCCTGATTCTAGTCGGATGACATCGTGCTCTTGCTGCGATGAGATTTCAGAGAACTGGAACTGAGTCTTTCAGAAATACCCTACTAGCCCTGATTCTAGTCGGGGGACATCGTGCATGGAGATTCTCTGACCGCCAAAGTGGGTAGCGTCACACTCAGGATTTCTCTTTAATCTCACGGAAGCTACAGCTGACAAAATTCGTGACGTCATCAAAGTTGCAGCGACTTTCAACTTGAAGGTTCGCCACATAGTCAAGTTACTTGCTTATGTAGATGCTAAAGAAGTCATGAGCCATAGCAAGCGAGAAGTCGTCGAAAGCTTTAGCTTAGGAAGTGCATGATGGGAGCAAGCAGTGTCGAATCCACGGGGTGTTTCGGATTTGGACCCCCCAAAAGTTGGAAAAATGGTTGAACAGTTATTTGTGAGCTCCGATATATGTATATATACACTTCGAAGTGACCCACTCCCCTAAGAGCAACTCCTGGATCCGCAGCTGGGAGCAAGAGACGCTTCAAACTTACTTTGGTTAACGACACTAGCAAAAATACGGTGTGAAGCTAAGGATTACACCTGCCAAAGATCTCAGTAGACTACTAAAGATATTTCTATGATGGAATTAACCTACCCAAGCCACTCGGCTTGGCCACCCACAGAAAATTGTGTTTAAATCGGTTGGTGAAGGACGATGGCGAAGCGATGATCAGATACAGATGACGTAAGGAAGTCAGGTGAGATGCGAAGTTATGGTCCGTCGACTATGACTCTCGGATGACTGTGATGTGGTGGGGATACATAAAATGTATCGAAAAAAGTTTATTTATTGATTTTCATAGATTCTTAGTCATACATAGGCCCTGGAGCTGTCTGTGGCGTTGAGTGGCAAACCACCAAAGAGTTACTAAGAGAAAAGCAGAGATCCAGACGAAGCTCAGGCTAGGTTAGCAGGGCTGACCTTTGGCACATTAAGCAGCTCCTTGGCTGCTTTAATTTAAATAAACTTCAAGAAAAACTCAAATTCGGCTGGATACAACTCAGACTGGATTAGCAGTGCTGGCCTACGGCAGACCAAGCCACTTCTTAGTTGCTACAATTTAAACTGGTTTAAGAAATTGGGCAATAGTTTTCTTAGTGTACTTGCAGGCTCAAAGCTCAACAGCTGAGCAAGATAGGCATTACGGCTTCTAACAACTGTAGTCCTATGAGATTGTGAAGAGATTCTTTCACTCGGACTTACTCAGTGTGACGCATACCTCTTTGAAGGTTATAGAATCTCAATGCTCAAGTTTATATCGGAAAACTTAATAGCTAAAGAGCTCTGAAGACGCTGGATATGATTTGCTACGAGTTGAATAATTCCAAAGAAGGCATTTTAAAAGCTGAAGATTTTTTAGGATGACCCAATAAGAATCATAGGAACCTAAATTTACGAAAATATATCAAATTGTTTCTGGTTTTATTTTGAAGTTTTAATTCCATTATGTATGGACAAAGGGATACCTCGACTTCGCTGGCAGTTCTTCTGACCGAAATCCGGATTATTGAGCAAAATTTCCATAATCTTCAAATTAGTCAACTGATTTCAATTTTTGCGTGTATACCATCTTCTACGGAGGTAGCTCGGATTGCCTTTGTTTCGCTTCACATCGTTCTTAGTCTGGTTGGGGGTTTAAGGAGGGCTCAGATCTATATATACGAACAACCTTAGGGACACTCCAGAGTAAGCTTGTCTTGAGTCTTTGAGTTGTGGAAGAGTCGCTGTCAAAGGGATCCAAGCTATGTAATTTGAACAATTTAAAGCTTTCCGATAAAAACCTTTTAAATTATGTATGGCTCTTACTTAAAGCTAAGCGATGTATTAAGTTTTTTCCAATCAAAGCTAAAACATGATTATCCTGGGTTATATTACCCGCTTGACTCAATTAAGAGAAGCAGCTCTTAGGACTTAATTAAGCTTACCTTCAACATAGAAATACACATACACAGACATACCAACAAGGAGCAACTGACATTTATTGAGTTTCATTTGTGCCTCGCTGCACTTGCCCCACGCCACTAACCTGACCTGCTTGGGTGTCTCTATGCGTCTATGTGTGTGTATGTACGCCTTGATGACGCGGGCAGTTGGTCTTGTACAAGAGCTGCAAGCGGGGTGTGCTAGACGGCACGGAACAGTGGGCGAGGCGGTACAGAAGCCTGCTCAAATTTCATTCACAAAACAGCAGCAGCATTCAAGGCAACAATGTAAGGCAGCACTGCTAACGTCAGTATGCCTTCTGAATGAAGCGGAGCAGATCAATGGAGAGCAGTAGGAGACGCATATATAGAGAAACCAAGACAGAGAGAGAATGGAGTGAGTGGTCAGAAGTGGAGCGTAGCGGAACGGAGAGCAGCCAGTGGCCAACGGCCTTCATGTGCAGCAATTGCAATGACGCTGAGATGATGCAGCAGTCAGAGGCGGAGGCAGTAGGGTTAAGACTGTTGTTGGAATTGGATTTGCAAATTGCAATTGAGTTGAGTTTTTATTGCAGCTACTGTTCGTCGAGCGGCTAATAAAGAGCAATGACGTAAAGAGCTGACAGGCGATTGATATTGTGGGTGATTGGGCGGAGGGCTTTGGGTTGGTGGGCGCACGCAGTTGACCTCAGCTTATTTGGCATTTTCAACAAAATGGCGTAATCAATCAGTTTGTTGTCTGTAGCTGTTATTGAAATAACTTTTGTTTTTCTGTTGTTAAGTTACATTTAAATATTTTATTTAAAGGGTGCTTTTTTGGGTGGCTACGCGAGACGGCAGCAAATTACATAGCTAAAACGATTTGATATTGATTAAAAATAAGTGTTGTTTACCCAAACAGCTACTAGAATGGTAAAGTAATTGATCCTTTGCGGCGTACGCACAGAGATAAGGATTGTATTAGCTTTTTACCTTGAAAACTGTGGACTTATAACAGTTGGAGCTAGAAAAATTTATTCTTTTTTTTTCCGGAACCGAAAACCCCCTGGGGATCCGCCACTGGTATAAAGTAATAATAATTTACTCCCATTGCATTTAATCCATTTGGAATATGCTGGTTAGACTCTATACCATTGGTCGGCACGGCTCTATCCCATGGGCCTATGGTTCACACGTACTGTGTTGTCGACAAAACGCATGCATGTGTGCATGATTTTTGTACTGAAATTCTCCCAGTATAGATTCTATACGAAGAAATGTGGATAACAAAAATATTTATTTGTATAGAGTATCTTCATATAGCAACGGGTTGTGATTAATTTTGGCATGATGGTGTCTCATAAAAGGTTCATTCCAAAAACGTTTTGCAGCCACAATGTTAAGAAATTATATATGTAAAAAATTTTTTTAAAAAATATTGGTGAATTAGGAATTTGTGTGCTATGTTTTGGGAAAACGTTGGATCGCTATCGGCACTCCAGAAACTTTTTCGAAAAAAAAAAACTTTTATTGACCCTATAAATGCAATGTCTAATTCGGTTTTGAAACATTTTGAAAACATCTATTTGGAAAAATTTGGCGACTTGAAATTCCTTTTAGACCTATAGTATCTTGGGCAAAGCTTCTTAGAATGACTGAAAGAACCAAAATCGCGAAGAGAAGGTTAGTTTTTTCCATCCTATTATACATCTACCTTAGGGTGCATTATTTTGTGGCATAAGACTATGGCTATTTTCTACCTAACCTCATTCATGTTTTAAGGTTCTATTGAGTTGACGTTACCTAGTCTATAACCAGCGGACGCTCAAGACTATTTCAGTGATACATCATTTGAAAACTTATGATAGGAGGGTTAGTAGTTACGAGGGAACAGATGAACATAAATAGATACATATGGGTCAAACAAATAGCCCTGCTAAAAATAGGTTATAATATATATTTGAACACTGTTTTTATACGAGTGCTGTAGAACCAAGATAATTTGGAAGTTTTTGCTAACTTTTTTTTGCTAAAGTAACACTATATATACCCAATGGATCAAAGGTATACCATATTTGTGGCATGTACGTATCAAACAGAAGTAGGCGTAACTAAATATACCTGGAAAAGTTTGTCAAAATAGTTCCCATCAGTATTACTATTTGTATTAAGTTCTAACTGAGCAGATCTACGCAACAAAATTCATAAATTAGGTAAGTAGTATTTAAAATATATCTAAACGTGAAAAAAGTACAGCTAAAATCAAACGTAGAAATGAAAGGATTTAAAATGTGTTTAAGAATCACAATACGTAGGGTGTTCACTTTGTCGTGCATAAATGCCTAAAGACAAGGGCGCCCGAGTAGGTGCGCGAGCAACCCTAAGCGAGGCATAAGTGTAAAAATGCCCGACTAACAAATTGAGCAACAACAATCAGCTGTTTATGAGTGTCTAATTGTTGTAAAGAAACATTTTTTTAAGAAAGCTGCTATTTATGCGTCTACAAAAGGTAAAGTTTTACATATTTGTATTTTCTGATCTTCGACTGAAAAGTTTTTTAAAATATGCACTTTTGTCGGTTGTTTAGAGACAGCTGTTTAATTTTTTCAGCACACTAGAAGCACTAAATAATATCTAAACAGTATAAAAAAGATGAAATACCTCTTTTAACAAAACTTTCGAGGCAAGCTTGCCCTAGGGTAATGATTCAAGCTAAAGGTGTAATAGAGGGGCCGAAACATTTTCCCTCCGGGCACGGGAGGAGGTCCCTGGTTACACATATATAAATATATTATTTATTTTATTATTTATGTAGGCAGTCATCATCATCTTCGTCGCAATGGAGTAGATCAAGTCCAATAACGTATGTAGAGAACGAAATGCTTAGAAGTTTAGAGCCGCAAAGATTACAGGGAGTGAGATCAACCGTGCGTTTATTTCTTCGTTGAGTAGAGGTAGCTTATAGTGAAAGACAATCGCTCCACAGTACGGAGGGGCAAGCACTTCGACGAGCTCTTTCAAAAGTTAAGGAGATGAAGCAGGTCCATGACACTATTATAGGCAAAGAGAACAAAAAACGGAAGAGCAGTCATGTCGTCGCGCTAAGAAGCAGGCCTTATCACCTTTCATCTATCTCTTCCTACAGAGGCTTAGAAGTTTAGAACCACAAACAAACCTTAAAACACAGGGAGTGAGATCGACCTTACGTCTATCTCTTGGTAGAGTAGAGGTACATTACAGTGAAAGAGAAGTGGTCCAAAATATGGAGGGGCAAGTACTTCAGCGAGCTCTTTCATAAGTTAGAAAGTTGGAGCATGCCAATGACACCTTGCGTCGGTGACACTTGGCTTCGTAGGCCAAGAGAACAGGGTCAAAATGAGGAAGAGAACGCATGTCGGCGCGATATACCAGCAGTGAGAGATAAGGAGCAGGCCTTTGACAACTTGCGTCTATCTCATCGTGGAGTAAAGGCAGATTATAGTGAAAGAGAACAGACTCAAAGTACGTAGAGAATTCCACTTATCTTTTATTCCTTTAACTCTTTGAGGAGCATAGGGCCTTTGTGAAGCATCTGAATCGTAACCGATTTGTGCCAATTGTTCACTTCGCTCCAGGAACGTCCTGATTCTTTAGCGTCTTTCAAAACGCTTCGGCGCCATATTGTTCTGGGTCTCCCTCTTCTTCGGTTGCCCTGCTGGTTCCAATCAAGGGCCTGACGACAAACTTCATGTGGTGGCTTTCGCAAAATTTACCCAATCCATCCCCATTTGCGACTAGTAATTAGGTAGGATATCGGCTTCATATTGCATCGTTGCATCAGCTCAGAGTTGCTGATCGTGTTTGGCCACCAGATTTTCATAATGCGTCGAAGACCTCTGCCAACAAAGGCTTGTAGTTTGCTAATATAGCTTCTGTTGTTAGCCAAGACTCACTCCCATAAAGCAAAATGGATAGCAAATTGGACTTGTATATCGTGATTTTCGGGTTTGCTATCAGAAAATTGGAATTCCAAATCATTCGGAGTTGCGCGAAAGCAGCTGTGGCTTCAACCACTCTGGCTTCTATGTCTTCTTTTGCGCCACCGTCTACGGCTATGACACTGCCAAGGTAGGGTTCTCAAAGTCGTTCATGTTCGACTATATGCTAATCTATTCATTTAACGAGATCTTAACAGCATTGTTCTTTATCCAACAACTAGCTGTTTCCAAAACGCTTTGTAGTCTTCATATTAGAAATTCACAACAACAAAAAAAGCACCCTTTATATATAGTATACATGTACGACGAGTGCCTGTGTATGGGTGATAGGGTGCTGCCAAGGCTGCTTGAGCAACTTTTATGCTCAGGCCAGTTATGGTTATGACGCTGGCACCCACACACACACATACACCCATACATATAAATGGCATACTTATATGCAGATCTGCACATGACGTCACCGTCAGCAGCGTCTTAATGGCCCTCGCCTGCTGCATCTTAGTTTCAACAGTCAATGACGTGCTTGGCATGCGCGGCTGCATATGCCGCATACAAATCTAGTGCAACATGCAGCACGATGCTGCACGTCATCAATATAACCTTAAATGGGTCAGTCAGCAGCTATCAAAGCAGCCGTAGATGCAGCGGCCGGTATGAGGATGCAGCGGCTCCAACAACAACAACAACAGCAACAAGAACAACTACAATCATGATGATGACGATGACGATTGAGGTTGCGGTTGTGTGGCTGCGGCGGCATCAAGTTGTTTTCAGGTAGAATGCCCCACAAGGCCAACGGGCGTTGCCTTTGTTGTTGCTCTTGTACTATTTGCAATGGCGGATGAGGTTGACCAAGCGAAGTAGTAGCAGGCGGAGGCGGGCGGCATAAACTAGCTAGAGGGGTTAGCTTTAGCGAGCGTTGAGCGGTAAGAGAGGAGCTATTGTGGTACATAGGGCATAATGGGGTTGGCTCGTTGTTGCACTTTATGACGTTTGTTTTGCTTTGACGCACTCAAAGTTCTCACAGACACGCAAACATACACACAGATGCTACTAGGTGTGAATGGCTGCTTTGACGAACCAGAAACGTTAAGCTCAAAAAAGCGAATTGCGTATACACTTTTCTGCTGGTGGGAACGTTGTCGTCGGTGTATGCCGACTATAAAGTATCTTATCAATTTATTTCCAATTGTGCTCTTTTCGCTGATATATAATTCGTTTGCATTCAGTTACGTCTTTAAGAATTTACAACCAGCGCTAGTCGCATCATGCCTTTGTTCCAAAAACCCTCATATCGCTTTGCAATAGCTGCAAGTTCCTGATGAAATCTTTCACCTTGCTTGTCGCTCTCAGCTCCCAAATTTGAAGGAAAAACGTTTTTTATATTTTGTTGTGTTTAAACTTTTCTTTCTGCCTTTACGCAGAATGAAAAATTTCGCACGGAATGACAAAACTTCATATTAAAGAAAAATCCCACAGTAGTTATCGTCGATGCCGAGGACGAGGAGTAGACCACCCCCTTCGCTTTTCCTCGGCAGCAACCGCCAGTACTCCGTGTTCAGACGGTTCTGCTTATGGATCAACTCAAAGATCCATTCCGTCGGCTTGTCTCCCGTTCTAGGGCAGAAGATGGTAATAGTATGCGCCGCCGGTATGTCGTCGCCCATCATCGCCTCTAGTGGGACTCCTATCCACTCAGTCGACGCTTCGTCTGAGCAGTCCACGACTAGATGGCCCACCCTGAAGTGGTTCCCCTCGAATACTATTGGGGAGTCCCAGCCTGATGTTACCAGCTCCTCCAATATTGCCTCCTCAAGCCGCGAAAGTTCCTCACTGCTGAGCATAGTGCAAAGAAATTTTTTTTTAGTTATTCTGAAGAAATCTTTAACATAGAAAACTTGGGTTTTCCAGAAGCTTTTATAAAAAAAGTAGACTTTGTATTATATATTAATATGAATTTATATTCCAGCAAGCCTTGCCTTACATTGCCATTGTGTTTGACGAGAGTAGGCATAATAACAAATTTATTATATTTTTTAAGAAGACATATGCCAGTGGTAAGTTACCAACGCCATTTTATGGTAATCCTCTAAAGACTCTCGACTGTAGAAATGTGCTCAAAGTGCCCAACCCAACCTAGGCTCAAGCTGTGCATTTATGGACTCGCGCGCAAAAGAGCATTGACGGATGTTAAAGAAAGATTAAAGTTTCGCTCAATTAAACTTCATGAGAAAGCATACGCAAACTGTATTCAAGGAAAAGAAGCAATAGAAATTAAAGGATTTAAAAACCAAAATTTTGGATTAGATTATAAGTCTAAGTTAATACAACTAAAGAAAAAAATGGCGAAGAACGCAAAAATGTCCAATATACCAGAGCAGCACACTGAAGGGAAGCCAGCTAGCTTGCCACTTCCTACAACTCAGCTTGCAAAAGAGAGGGACGGGCTTGCTCTCTTAAGTAAGTGTAATAAGAAGCAGGTACAGGCAACCAGCTCGACATGCGTAAGACTGCTGCCTGCTGTAAAAGAAAAGGTAAGTTTAAAAAATAACTTTTAATTATTACAACAAATTTAGGAAGTCGTAAGGATATATTTAGCAGAGTAATTTTGAAGCTTTATTTAAGGAGACCATTTTTGAAATACAGCTCATGGCATCATCTGTAGTTCATGTTTGTTCGTCGCTAGTAAACAAGTATTATAATTTAATTAAAATAAACTAAAGTAAATTTTTAAATATTTTAGATCGCGAGCGTTGCTCCAGCTGGAATACAGGCGCGCTTATCGGAAAGCAAGCCAGCAAACTTCGTAGATATTACTAAGGACCAAAAGTTATCTTCAAATCAATTTGATCAAACCGTGTCTTATATACAAAAGATTTCTCAAGTGCAGCAAACCGGGGAAAATTTGAAAAACCCGCCTTCTACATCATCACAATGCAAACAATTTTTAAATGTAGCTGACAAAAAACCAAACTGCGAACTGAAAGCCTTGAAATCAAACAATCAGAAACTGCCTCAGAGTAGTGTAGATTTTTCTAACGTGAATATGCCTCCCATACAAAGCGCCGTGTTGGAACCAGCTGTTCGCTTGGAACGTCGCTTGCTCTGGGATTTAAGTATCACCCTATTTCCGTCAACATATCCATTCACTATTTTCGACAAGATTCAAATGTGCAAAATCAAAGCAGCTCGCAATGAACTAAGCCTAGCTACAATTCCTCACGATCCTAATGAAAAACAAACAGTTGCTAAAATGTTGACATTATACACGAACATTGGTCGCGATATGTTTAATCTTATTCTTATAAACACACCGATTACGTTCATATTTATTTTTGGGTTTTTGATATTCACCTTAATATACACCCTCTATGGACGTATATAGTAAATATGTATATGTATTGTATATTAAAATAAAATGCAGCTTATTATGACTAAGCTATGTAGATAACTGCAAGATAAGTTTAGGAAAGTTATCGGTCTAGCTCTCTTAGTTTAGAAGCTAAGCTTAACTTAAAATATGAGGTAAATGTTGTGCAAAATTTATACAAACAAGCATTTCTTTATGTGAGCAAGCAGCGCAGTAAGCAAAAGCGCATAAGAGAGCAAGAACCGCAATCAAGCAAAAACGAGAGAGAGATTTGACACACCTGCACTGTGCGTGAGTCGACTGCGCTGCAGCAGAATTTGTGCTCCATTCACGCGTGTTATGAAAATTGAGAGACTGCCCAACACTGCTCTAGGTTTAGGGATAATAAGCATTGACAAAAATACAAGAGAGCAAACTTTTTTCAAATATTCGTATATTGCTGCATCTCGTTTAGCTTAGGAGTTCTGGCCATTTCAGGTTAAATCTAAAGGCGCACGTTTAAGTCGGGCGCGGTCGACTTTTGAACACCCTGATCGATTTGTTGTCTTGGGAAATGCCCTAAAAAATAAAAAACAATTATTTATACCCTTAAGACTTTTTGAGACTCTCGCATCGATTGCGAAAACATAAAACTTCTTGTGCTTTTTTTCTAAATACAAAATTGGTTTGTTCTAGCTCTTTTCAGCTTTGAGATCTAGACAGACATATGTTAGACTGACTTTTCTAGTTAAACTGTCATATTTTAAAAATATGATTTTGGGGCGCCAAAACTGAAGCCAAGATCCGAAAAAACTCTTGACTAACCTCAAAGCCTCCGTTAAATGCGATATTTTGAAGGTTATTCAATAACACTGAAGTATGGGCGTTCTTGGACCTTGCATTTGGATTCAGTAGCATCAAAAACCATATTTATAATATCTTAGAACACTTGCACTCGAAAAAAATGTTGTGACGTTTTTTAGGATTGTGTGCTGCGGTTTTTGAGCTTAAAATTTGAATACAGTGATCCCAAAAATTTATAAATAAAATTGTAGGACAACTTTTATGACGTTTTTTTTCTTGCCAAACATTAAGGGCCCCTGGTCAACCAGGCGAACCTTGTTGGCGAATGTTGCAACCTCAGGTCTTTTATATGCATCTCCGATCTGGGCGCATGCAGCAAAGTTGAAGGAGAACAGAAGCAAACTCCTCTCGGTGTACAGGCTTTGCGCTCTCAGATCCTGTTGCGGGTTTAGAACGTTATCTGATGAGGCAGCGTTCGTAATAGCAGGCATGATACCAGCGGATATTCTCGCAGACGAGAAGAAAGTGATATATTACAGGTGTGCGAATGTTGCAGACAAAAGAAAGGTTAAAGTGGAGGAGCGACTGACGTCAATTAGTGGCTGGCAAACACGATGGGAAGCGTCCACTAAAGGAAGGTGGAACCTTCAAGCTTATACCGGATATAAAAATATGGTTGAATAGAGGTTTTGGTGATGCAACATACCATATGACGCAATTCCTTTCTGTCCTTTCTGGACACGGTGGTTTTAGAAAGTACCTCCATTGATTCGGTCATGACGATAGCCCCTTTTGTCCGGTGCGCGTCGACATAGAGGAAGACGCTGAGCACGCCAATTTTCACTGTCCTCGTTTCTCCACAGAAAACGGACTACCAGACAAATTCCAGGAAGTGGCCACACACGTCACCAGAGTGCAACAAGAACTCAGGTGCATTAAGCGAACTAGAAGAGATGCGTTAAACTTCAATATTAATTGATGAAGCTGTAAACTAACCAGCTCTGCGAAGTAATACGTGGAAGCAGTCCCGCAGGGAGAGTGGTCGAGTTAACGGAGTTAAGGGCTTAGTACGTAGGCGTATTGTATCGCAAGTCCGGAATTATGAGATATCATAGCCCGGGCGTGCTCCCGAATGAGGTGTACCTTTAGCGTGCAGTATGAATCGTGCATGCCGTCAATTGTTGACGGTATCTTAGGAAAGATTCCCCCTCCGGCAAATCAAAAAAAAAAAACAAGGTCTGACCTCCGAACTCGAATATCGATTTGATTTTTGTGTGGCTGTGTACTGAATTGTAAATCAAAAATTGGAATATTTTTAAATTTTTTCCCGGAAGTTCGAGTTGTACAACTTTTGGATTATAAAAGAAAGATGTGATATTTGGTTGCTTAGTTGTATTCTTATAGCTGTTACACACTTATAATTTTTGCATAAAATTAATGTACCATCGTAAAGGGTATAAAAAGGTAAGGCATTGAGGAGTTCAAAATTTAATTTTGTTTAATTAAAAAGCCCATGATGCAACGGAATGGCATACTAAAAGTCTGTTTCGGCATGAACGGAATTGAATTAACAATACTATATCAGCTTTAAGGCCTGTATGCAGTTCTAAAAAATATCAGCCGCACAAGAACTGCAAATTAATTACTGCCGTAATGACCAGTGTGTACATATAGATGCAAAGTGCTATTTTTTGCTAGATGCTTGTATTTTTTTGCGGTATTCGTTCTTAGACGTGCATTAATTTTTTTCTATGATAAATGATGATCAATATCATGTATATAAAAGCACATGTGAATATATATATCTCGGTATATACTGTGTAATTGTAGAACAAGAACTAGTTTAATTACACAGATAAACGTTTTAAATAAAAAACCCTACTGGGTCTCTGCCTGATGCACAATTTGCCTCCACACGTTTCTGCTCTGTGCGCGCCTCCTCCAATTGTTAACTCCAAGTGATGTTAAGGCTTCAGTCACTTGGTCTCGCCAACGTATCCGAGGCCGTCCTCTGCTTCGTTGTTTGCGAAGAATTTTTCTCTCAAACACCCCAAGAGCAGCTGCATCTGATTGAGTCATTGGTCTGGCTTCAGCACCATATAGAAGCACTGGAAGGATGAGCGTCTTGTAAAGTGTTAACTTCGTCTGTCGAGAGTGAGCTCTGCTATTCATTTGCCTACTGAACCCAAAGTAGCACCTGTTAGCAAGAGTTATCCGTCGCTTAATCTCCAGGCTGACATAAATGTTGTTGACAAGTGCAGAGCCAAGGTATATAAACTCCTTGATCGTTTCAAAACTATAGCTTCCTGCTGTCAGCTGAGAATCAAGACGTCGGAACTCCCTGCTGCAGCACACCATAAACTTTTTCTTGCCCATATTTACCGCGAGACCTACTTTCGTCGATTCCTTTTCAATTGCTCCAAAAGCGCCAGTAACATTACGCTTGGTTCGACCAATGATATCAATATCATCGGCGTAGCCAAGAAAATGGACACATCATTCGTAAGTATTGTGCCCGTCCGATGTACTCCGGCATTCCTTACAATGCTCTCCATCAAGAGGTTGAAGAGCATACAAGCAAGCGAGTCACCTTGTCTAAGACCCCGCTTGGTATTAAGGGTTTCAGAAAGGTTAGTTCCCACCTTGACGGAGCTGCTGGTGTTGCTCAACGTCATTCTGCAGAGTCGAACTAGCTTTGCAGGGATACCAAGATTAGACATGGCAGCGTACAAGCAATCTCGCCTTGGGCTATCGAAGGCAGCCTTGTAGTCGATAAAAAGGTGGTATGTGTCTATCTGGTTTTCGTAGGTCTTTTCCAGAATTTGGCGCAGTGTGAAGATCTGTTCAATGGTTGATTTACCGGGTCGGAAGCCGCACTGGTAAGGTCCCATCAGTGCTTCGGCATGTGGCTTCAATCTTTCACACATAACGCTCGAAAGAACTTTATATGCGATTATGAAAATGAATTAATCGGCCGTGCTCCGGAAAAAGAATACGAACATTTTTTTCGCATTCGTTTTGAAATCGAATGTTTGGTGCTCCCAATTTCACCAAACTACATTTTTCATGTAGTTTGTAATCGAATATTTTGTTGCCAATGCCAAAAAAGGTACGCATTTTATAATCAAATTATTTTTTAAATATTCTTAGATTTTAGTATTTATCGACAAAAACGAGGGAAATAGATATATATATATAAATGTAACGAAAATAAAAAAGGAAATTGTCGACAAAAAATTCGAATTCCGGAGCACGCAAAACCGAATCCGAACAAAATTGTTCGGTTCGGATTTCTCGGTTTCCGGAGCACGGCTGTATATTTTATGCCAACTTAAAGTTATATATTTATTGCGAACTATTTTTAATTATTTTTTTTACTGACTCAACCCAAAAAATAGCATGCACAGCCAAAACAAATTTTTTGACGATAAGTGCGACAGGGTTCCAGGGTTATATATTAAATCCTGTCACTCCTATCAGGAGCATAGGTCTAGGGTTACACATAGGAAAACCTTCCTTGTAACAAAAATAGTTACGTCGTAATCACGAATTAAACAATTTCAAGAAATATTGTTGCTAAAGTAAATACTTTTGATTATTTTATTTAGTATAAGGAACAATAAAGAACTAGCAATAATTTAAAGAAAATAAAATTTAAACAACATATAGTAATAGAAAGGTGCAGAGCTGCGGCAACCCTGTCAGCTGTTTTGTATTAAACAATAAAAAAATTTCGCTCCAAAACAACATGAAAATTTATCTGAAAAATAAGTGAAAAAATTCGTTTTTCGGAGCACGCATAAAACGAATCCGATTAAAATTGTTAGGTTTGGTTTTTTCGTTTTCCGGAGCACTGCTGCATGTAATACTTTGTTTGGATTGTTAAATCCTCACTTGTTGCCCAAACCGCTCACAAAAAATAATAACTAGTAAGCGGCATTGTGGAAAATGTTTTGCTAATATTTTTTCTACCTGCCATTTATTAGGGATCATCCATAAACTACGCTGATTTTTGCCAAAATAGACCCCCGCCTTGCCCACGTGACGCAGTGACGGAATATTTTTGAAGATTTTCCATATGATCGTAACGCTTCGCCAGAACTCCCCCCCCCCCACCCCCTGAAGCGTCACGTAGTTTATGGATGATCCCTTAAGGCCATATGCTTGCATTTTAGTACTTAGAACAGCCGTTGTTATTGCTAGCGCCATCTAGTGGAATTTTTGCTTGCGCCATCTTGCGTAAAGCATCAGTATGATGTTTTGCTTGTTCAGCTGCGTCCACAGGAAATTTCGCGACTAATTATTTCTATATAAAATTTTGGTGCTACATACGGGGCTTTAAGAAAAAGGTTACCTGAAAAAAATGACTTTACTGTTTTGCTTTTTTCAGCAAGTTTTAAAAATTGATTAATTACTCTAGAAAATTTCTAACTACTAAGCTGACAAAGCTCACTTTATAGTCAATATGCTCACATTTAACTCTTCCCAGCCATAACACAAATAAACATAAATGTGATATATATACAATATAAATATATGCACGAGTATAATGAAAGTTTACATTTTAATGCTAACAATAATTATTTGTTCTACATTGTTGTTGTTGCCATCGCTTATGTACCTATATGTAAATATGTATTGAATGTAGCATATTTATATATATATATATATATACCTACACAACTCGTTAGAAATCTTTTTGAAATATACATGGGGGCATATTGAAAGCTAAAAATAAATGTGCGAGAAAAAAAAGTAACAAGTAAAAAATTAAAGCGCAGCAAAATACAAATAAAATTTAAACGCTTTGCTTCGAGGCCAAGTCAACGCGACTGAGAATATTTTTTTGTTGGGATTTTTCTTTTATTTTTTTTCTTTTGATTTTGATAGCATTGTTCGAAAAACCGGCAAATACAATACAATATAAAAACAACAAGTTGTACAAATTATATAGAACTAAAATGCCGCGCGTTGTGTTTTCTGCGCTACACTGTGTCTAATGTTCTATTTAAATATTAAGGCAAAACCAAAAAATAAGGAAAAATATTTCGAAATACAAAAAAAAAAAAACCAAAAGACGAGGAAAATTTTTAAATATTTTCAAAATCTTATAACGAACGATATAGCCAGCACAAACAGGCGTGGGGGGCATAAATACATATATGCATATATATGTATACACATATGTATATATATATGCTAAGTATATGCATGATTAGCATGCAAAACACTTTTCTTGTTGTTGCTATAATACGATTTGCTTGCAATATCCTATGCTTGGATGAAAAAAGATTTTCCTCAACGGCTTTTGAAATATTTCACACTTTTTTTTCTTCTCTTAGATACATATATGTATTGTATTTTGGTACATCGTATATATATGCATTTGTTTTTTTTCTCTTTTGCCATGTACTAAGCAAACATTGCGTATACGACGTGCTGCAGCTTGCATTTTTTGCACATTGTTTATAAACCCTACTTATATGTATACTTTTTTGCTTAACGAGAGTTGTCTTTGCTATATGCAGCCTTTAAGCGAAAGAGCATTAAATCATCTTTAAAATTGGCTTAACTTCTTTTAAACACTCAGAAAAAAACACCCCTATTACTATTGGCTTAAATTTGCTCCAAAAGTCAACTTTTGTCGAAACACCCCATTACATCCACAGAAAATTACTGTCACTTGTCTACGTCGATAAACCAGAGACAATTGCAGACCTGGAAATCAACATTCAAAGAGTTATTGGCAAAATACGGCCGCAATGTTGCGGAAAGTTTGTGAAAATTGGTGTTCCAGATTGCGACTTGTACGCGAAAGCCGTGGCCGCCACATGGCCGAAACCATATTTAAACATTATTTTCATAAAATTTTCTATCCAATAAAGCCCGTTTCATTGATATTAAAAATATATTTCTTTGTTTCATTATGATTTAAACTTGTGTAACTCTAAAAAAAACACCCTTTATACAAGAGCTCGCAAAAAAAATGTCAGCCCATTTTTCCAACTTTTTGGGAGGCCCGGACCCGAAAACTTCTTTTACTTAGGCGTTTGATAGGCGCAAGCTTAAAAACTGTGGCTATAACTCATGAAGCTTTCAAGATATTTAAATCTTACTTGGAACCGCGAATGGGTATATTTATTCATTCACTTATAGGCAAAAATATTTTTTTTTTTTGGCTCTGGTGTAGCTCACTGGATACCGAAGTGAAATCGAGTTCCTGCATTATCACTAGGATTAACGCTTTGGGAATAAATATTTGCTATAAAAATGGTGTTCTGATGGTGTTCACTGAATACCGATAGATTTTGCTAAAACTTAAGTGAAATCGAATTCCTGCATTATCACTAGGATGAACGTTTTGGGAACAAATATTTGCAGTCGAAATGGTCTTCTGGTAGGGCTCACTCAGTACTCGATAGATTTTGCTGAATCGAAAGTGAAATCGAAATCGTTCATGCTCACTAGGATGAACGCCTTGGGAATAAATATTTGCAATAGAAATGGTCTTCTGATGGCGTTCACTGGATACCGATATATTTCGCAAAAACTTAAGTGATATCGAATTTGTGCACTCTCACTGGGATGAACGCTTTGGGAACAAATATTAGCAGTAGAAATGGTTTTCTGGTGGTGTTCACTGATTAATCGATAGATTTTGCTTTATCGGAAGTGAAATCGAAATCGTGAATGCTCACTGGGATGAACGCTTCGGGAATAAATATTAGCAGTTGAAATGGTTTTCTGGTGGTGTTCACTGAATATCGATAGATTTTGCTAAATCGGAAGTGAAATCGAAATCGTTAATGCTCACTGGGATGAACGCCTTGGGAATAAATATTTGCAATAGAAATGGTCTTCTGGTGGCGTTCACTGAGTACTCGATCAATTTTGCTGTATCGGAAGTGAAATCGAATTGGTGCATTCTGACTAGGATGAACACTTCGGGAACAAATATTTGCAATAGAAATGGTTTTCTGATGGCGTTCACTGAATACCGATAGATTTTGCTAAAACTTAAGTGAAATCGAATTCCTGCATTATCACTAGGATGAACGTTTTGGGAACAAATATTTGCAGTAGAAATGGTCTTCTGGTGGTGTTCACTGAATATCGATAGATTTTGCTGTATCGGAAGTGAAATCAAATTCGTGCATGCTTACTAGGATGAACGCTTTGGAAATAAATATTTGCAATAGAAATGGTCTTCTGGTGGTGTTGACTGAGTACTCGATATATTTGGCTTTATCGGAAGTGAAATCGAAATCGTGCATTCTGACTTGGATGATCGCTTTGTAAATAGATATTTGCAATAAAAATGGTCTTCTGGTGGTGTTCACAGAATACCGATAGATTTTGCTGTATCGGAAGTGAAATCGAATTCGTGCATTCTGACTAGGATGAACGCTTTGGGAACAAATATTTTCATTAGAAATGGTGTTCACTGAATACCGATATATTTGGCTTAAACGGAAGTGAAAACGAAATCGTGCATGCTCACTACACTAAAAGCTTTGGGAACAAATAAAAGTACAGAGTATAGTATGCGGCGGAACAGAGACTGGCGAGCGAATGGAGCTGGACTCGGAGCCCTTTGCAATAATAATATAAAGTAAAATGCTATTTAGTTTTACTTGAAAAACTATGTATAAAATAAAAAGCCTAACCGAGTTATTGTCATTGTTTGACGCCATTTTGTTTATCCCATAAAGCTTGCCTAAAGACTTTAGTTTTAAGGCCTTTGGATTTGCTTATAAACTGCATATCACACGGCATCTGTTAGAAGGCCGTCAACTGGAGCAAACTTATTTTTATACATGCATTAAATTCCAAGCGGCTCCGTTTACACGATCGTCGCAGACGCACACACACACACACACGCGCAAGAGCGAACACATAGGTACCAACACACCACATACATATGTAGTTTCTCCAAATGTGTGTAGGCCGCATGCAGTGGGCCAGTGAGCGTAATACACTCACACACACGCACGCACACTGACAAACGCTTGGTAAAAATTTTTTTTTCGGTATCCATTTCTATTTGGGTTGCCAGCGTTGTCTATTTTTAGTCCACGCGCCCAGATACATTAGCCATGGCATGCTGTGTGCTCTCGCTCTCTGCTGTAGCAAGCGCTCTTCAGCGCGCTCTCAGCTGGCATATGTAGTGTGGCAGTGTAGTGTGCTCACAAAGAGCATGAGCCAAGGAGACGCACAGCACAGCAGGACAGCGTTGTGGCGTTGATCAGCAGGGGCCAGAGTGGGCGGCAGACATTGAAGCAGGTGGGCGTACGGAGTACACAGTAAATCCGTGAGTGTGTGCGTGCTGGTATTGGGCTTTTGGCTTGGCGCTGTGCTTTTTGGTAACGGAAAATTGTATCTATTGCCTGAACGCCTCTAGAATATAGTCTGCCGTGGATCGTCGGACCGTTCAGTCTTTTGTGTCGTTCAGTATCATCCGATTCGTGTGATCAACAGCACAGCTCAAATTTTTTTTTGCTTTTTTTTCTAATTCCTTGAAGGTGAGTGCTGTGTGCTAGCTGCCAGCTCCCCCACAAAAAAAAAAAAAAAAACAAGAAATAAAAAAAATGTAAAGAAGAAAATATTTATGAAAGTTAACAAAAAATGAAAGTATTGTTAAAACGTTTAATTTTGAAAAACAACAAAAGTGTGTGGAAAAGTACCAAGAAAACGAAACGAGCTAAGGCTAATGGATATAAAGCTGTAACAAAAAAGAAATATTAACTAAACGCCAAGAAAATGTGACTTGCACGCTATTTTTTTTTATATATTTTTTTTTGAAAAACAGAAATAACATTTTTTTGAGCAAAAAAAGTTAACGAAATGCCAAGAAAGTGACTTGCACTGGAATTATAACTATTTTTTTTTTTTTTAATATATTTTTTTTAAGTGCCAAGTGTTGGAAAGTGTTGAAACTTTATGCGCAAAACTATGTAAACTTTTTTTGAAAAACTTTTTTTTTTTTTGATCATTTTTTTTTGTTCAAGTGTGTTTGGGCTTATGTAAGCACAAAGCTGAAAAGTGTGAAATTTCCCATACGCAAAATACACAAAGACACTGCCTGTGCGTGTGTGTGTGTGTGTGTGAGAGCTAGCTAAATGTAGCTATCAGATACATAGAAGTACGCAGTCAATAGGCGCACCAAAATAGATATTTGGCATTCTGTATGCTACGCAACAATTTGAAGACTCTAGCTAAAAAAGTAGCCGCTGAAAGCATATAAAAATTAAAGTTATAACAAAATGATTTAAGCATTAAACTATAAATATACAAAATTTGAATTTTTTTTGAAAAGTGTTGTAAATTTGGACAGCAAAATTGCAGCTCAAAATTGCACATACAGCAATTTTTCTTTTTAAACATATGCAGTACATATGGCTAGCTCTTGCTCAAGTCAGACATATATCAATACATATAGATACACACTTTTGAAAGCTGTTTAATAATAACTTAATACATAAAGTTTAATAAACATCTATACGCACACAGGTATATAGCGTTGTGCGCTATTTGAAAAATATTTCTATAAATATTTCGCTTGATTTTATAAAACATTTTCTAGCAAAAAAAAATGTTGTCGAGCAAAAAAATGTTGTCGAGCAAAAAAAATGTTGCCAGCACAGAAAATGTAAAATTCTTGTGCAAGCTAATTCTTTTATGCATTTTTGCTTAGGGAAGGTCTTTTGCTACGAAGGTCACTTTAATACATTGAGTACTTCGATTTTGCGTTAGCATTGAAAATGAAATACAAATAAAATAAGTCTTAGTTATACTTAGACGCACGCATACTTATGCGCTTCATTTGCATGTATGTATACAATACTTGGGCATAACTTGTCATAAAATGCTGGCATAAATACTGTTGTATATATATATAGCAACTTGCAGACATATAATTGTTGCATGCAATATATGCATATATAAGTGTGCAGCATGCTATAAAAATAACTATTGTTATATTTTTTTTGGCAAGCAAAAATAGCAAAAATATATTTAAAAGTATTTTAGAGCTGCACACAGACTTAGTAACTTTGAAGCCATTTTAAAGCAGAATTATTTAATAGCTAAAAAGTTACCTACACTTTATATAGCATACAAAAACAAAATCAATCCATTATTTCAATTAATAAGCGCCTACAAGCAGCTTTAAGCTTTCTCCATTAAGGCACTTAAAGCTTTGAAAGTTAGAACAGCGCAGCAGCTGACTGCAAAGAGCAGGCAAAAACGATCGCACATATGTAATTGGATATGATGGACAGTCAAAGAGCAGCAAGCACAACAACAAGCGTTAGCATTTAACAGCGTACACAGCAGTCATCTTGCTTACACGCACAGCATTAGATAGAGCACGCCCACGCAGCGCCACCTGCGCAGAATTTTTTTGCTGCAAAGTTAAAGAAGTAAACAAAATTGCGTCAGAAAGAGAAAGCCATATAGACAGCTAGAGCGCAAGTGTGTGCGTGTTAGCTAAAGAGAGAGTGTGTGTGTGTGTGTGTGTGTGTGTGAGCGAGAGCGTGTGCTTAGGCGATCTGTATAGTATTTGATTTTGGCAGGCCCCCCATATACGGCGTTAGCTTACGCTGCGTATACGTAATATATATAAGACATTACTCATACGCACGCTGTGTCTACGTAGGTTGTGTATGCGTGTAAACTTGTTTTGGATTTTTTGTGCGCCATGGAAGCTGACTGACAGACTGACTGACTGACGTCAAACGCACACATATACTTATACATAAATACATATATACAACTATATATATATGCATATGTGTGTGTTTGGCTTTGTGGGCCATTCAAAATTATGTCATGCACCAATTGCATTGCACAGTCAATTTAAAACGGCCAAATCTCTTTAATCTATTTACAGTAACTAAAAACACAAATCAAAATGGCTGATGATGAGGTGAGGTAAGTATCGCAGACGGCAACAAATTTGTTGTAAAGGCCTTTGAGTTATAGTCTACAACTTTTCTATACGCTCTATTGCAGTAATCGTTAACTATTATCGTGTGCATTTTTCGGCTACGTTTTAAATGAATGGATTGGGCGCTGTGGCAGCTGCAATATCAAACGCGTCAATAGGTAAGTGTTTTAAATAATATGAAATATATTAAGTAACTTGTACTAGTTGCTTAAAAGAGCGCTGCATAGGTTTATACAGCAACTAGATTAAAATTGCAAATCGTTGACAAATTTACTTAATTTGAGCAGTGTTCTAGTTTTGCCTAAAACAAACCAATTTTTTTTTATGCTTTAAATATTTATAAGCTATGGGCAGCGCACATGGCAAAGTTTGTTGAAAACCTTAAAAGCCGGTTTCGTTCCTTATTCAGTACACATTTAATAGCTGAGTTATTACTCTGCTAGTTGGTTGTCTTCAACTAATGGCTATTTGAATTTTTTAATGCATAATAAATGCTGCGAAATTAGTTTATCAATCAATATGACTGTGCTTAAAAATATAAAAGCGTTCAATTAAAATAAAAATGAATGCTTGTGAGTGCATTTGCGGCTGTATGTTATGAGAAGTAGCGCACCCAAACGAATATTCATTCAATGACAATAATACATAATAATCTTTTTTTTTTACTTGCAAAAAACGTGAAGCAAAATACTTTTCTTTTTTTGCTAATGGCTCGTGGATTACTTATTTCGTTGCCGGGGGAGTTGCCGCATATCTTGCCTTATTTTATCATTATTCAGATATTGAATGAGTACTGATATACAAAATGGACTAGCATTACCAAGTGATTAGAAAATAAAAAAATATTTCTCATCCATATTTTTTTGACCTGCCGATTTTGGCTTAGACTTTGTGGCTGACTATTCGTTTGCCTTAAAATTTAAGACTAACATAAAAATCATACATACTTACTGCTGGAGGGGATTCAGCTGCAGGTCCGAACCAAAGATGGAACCAGGGTGGGGATTTTCGGTTCCGGACACCCCCCCCCCCCCAAGTTTGAAAAATGGGCTAAAAGTCTTTTGCGAGCTCTGATATATATACACTTCGATGTGAAGAAGCCCCCCAAGACCAAATGCTAGATCCGCAACTGGTCCAAACGATACATCCGACAGATCTATTTCAAATGTGACTGAAATAAAGCTTTACACGATATTTGTATAACTTATCTTTTGGGCATAGTTCACTTATGAGTACCAGACCCAGACTCATTCAAAATATCTGTAATAAAGTTACTGCACATGAAAGTGAACTTCACTCGAATTTTTGTTCTGTATCGCTGCTGCAAATAGATTAAACTAAAATCAAACTTTAAAATTCAGTACGATTAGCTAGATACGTTAGACAATCGATTTTGGAGTGTGATTTTTGTTCAGCACCAAATGTAGCGCTCTTTTATTTACTTAAGTTAACCTAATTTAAGTGCTTACTAAACTAAAAATGCCTTTCGAACTTATTTGAATTCTAGCTGAAATATATAAGCATGCGCTTAGTATATATATGCTTTGCCGAGTAACCACATAGCAGCCAACAGACAAACCAACCCAAGGAGCTCTAGTGCTATATAGACAAAAGACAAAATGCTCGAGTGATATGATATAAATATATATGTTTTATGTGGACGTGGTTGTTGTTGTCATTGTTGTCCTTCTCGTGGTTGTGTCTAGTGCTCTGCTCTGCTTGGTTTTTAAGTCTTTTGTAAGCACATAACTAATGCTCTGCTTATTTTTTCTCTCTCTCTTTGTTTGCAGAAGAAAAAGGCTGCCGCCGCGGCTGCTCCGGCTGCCGCAGCAGCACCGGCAGCTGCAGCCAAAGCGCCAGCAGCTGCTGCCACTGGCAAGGCACCAGCAGCAGCTGCGGCCAATGGCAAAGCGCCGGCTGCAGCGGCAGCGCCCGCTGGTCCGCCCAAGGATCCAAATGATCCCAAAGTGAAAGCCGAGGAGGTACAATTGTGTACGTCCGTCATTGTGCCCGTATACACGTACATGTTTCGTGCCGTCAACTGCTAAGCGCAAAGCTTATGTGACAGTCATTATATGCCTAAATACATATGTACTTAATTTGGATTTTCCTTTTTACTTGATTTCCAGGCTAAGAAGGCAAAACAGGCTGAGATCGAGCGCAAGCGTGCTGAGGTGCGCAAGCGCATGGAGGAAGCCTCCAAAGCCAAGAAGGCCAAGAAGGGTTTCATGACTCCAGAAAGGAAGAAGAAACTCAGGGTGCGTAGCAAACACACAACTTGCTTAGTTAAATTGAATATACTTGAAGTTCAATGATTTGCTCAACAGTTGTTGCTGCGTAAGAAAGCCGCTGAGGAATTGAAGAAAGAACAGGAACGCAAAGCAGCTGAACGTAGACGCATCATTGAAGAACGTTGCGGCAGCCCAAGGAATCTCAGTGATGCCAGTGAAGGTAAATTTTTCAGTATTCATCGAAATTTTCATGTAAAACTATAAAAGCAAAATAAATGCTAAATAAATATAATAAAGCAAAGAAATGAGCAATGTTTTATAAACACATAAAATCAAACGATAACGATAAATAAAGTTAATTATAAAGCAAATATGTAGTCACTAAAAGTTAAACATTAGGGGTGTTCGCAAAAAAAAAATGATGTAAGTTTTTTTTTTTTTGAATTTGACACAAAAAAAATAATACTAAATAATAGGGGTACTCAGCTTAGATTTCAATAGCAATATATTTTTTGTTTTTAATTTAATAAAAGTTTTTCGATTTGTAGCTTACTAGTGTCATACAGAGAGGCTTTTAATAAAAGTATTTTTTTTTGAGAATTTGACAGAACAAATCAATTACTTGAATTTTGATATTTAAAAATTTGACAAAAAAAATGTATTTCTCTTGGATGCTTTTATGTACAAGTTGTTAATAATAGGGGTATTCGGCTTAGATTCTAATAGCAATATTTGTTTTAAGCTTAAATTCAAGTTTTTCGATTTGCAGCTTACAAGGGTCATACAGAGGCTTTTAAAGAATTTTTTGTTTTTTTTGTTAAATTGGACAAAAAAAATAAATTTCTGTTGGAAGCTTGTATGTACAAGTTGTTCATAGATCAGCTAAGATTTTTATCGCAATATTTTTGTGGATACTGTCTTTACGAGTTTGAAGTTTTGATAAAAGTTTAGAGGCATAGAGGCTTTTAATAAAAGTATTTTTTTTTAAATTTGACAAAAAAAATTAATTTCTGTTTGAAGTTGAAAATAATAAGGGTATTCAGTGTAGATTTTAAAAGCAATATTTTTTTGACACTGGTGTAAAAAGTTTGAAGTTTTCTTCAAAGTTCTTAGATTTGCAGCTTACTAGCATCATTTAGAGAGGCTCTTAATAAAAGTTATTTTTTAATTTGACAAAAAAAATTCCTGTTCTAAGTTTGTCTGTACAAATCGTTAATATTAGGAGTATTCAGCAATTATTTTAATTGCAATATTTTTTAACACTGCTTTAAAAATTTGAAGTTTTTTTTTAAACTATTCTGATTTGAAGCATTGACAAATTAAATAAAGTTGGCAGCTTGCTGACGGCCGGTAAACATTAACCCTAGACCTGTACTTCATCTTACTCGTCCTAGGGACACTCAGTGCCCAATAGTGTTTTTTTTATGAAAAAAATAAAAAAAAATAAAATAATTTAACTTGAAATTCATCCGAGGCACTCAGTGCCGCAAGGCCAGGTCTAGGGTTAAGGGTATTCACTTAAATTTTTTTTTTTATTTATAGTAGTTTAGATGTCATAAAGTTGAATTTGAAAAAATTGAATTTTTTGTAAAAAGCAATTCTAATTATGCTTATTATTTATCTTGAGATTTAAGCCGAACATCCACTGAGTGCTCAATCGAAATTTTATCATAAATTCAAATATGTCAAAATTATATTATTTTTGTTTATCATATCTTGTTCTCTTACCAAAAGATTCAGTGCCATCGATAGAAAACGTCAAAGCATTTTTTTGTTTTCTATTTTAGGCTTAAATAACAATAGGGGTATTCAAAAAAAAAAAATTAAATTAAATGGAAATCGCCAATTAAATTTAATTCGATTTTATTTGGATTTAAAAATTTTTGTCTCGAAAGTTTTTAAAAAGGACTTTAAATGATTCCAACAAAATCTTTTGCGCTCAGTTTTGGTCAAAAAAAATTATCTGCGATTCGATTAAAAGCGATTTCCAGCACACTACTGTATTTCTGAAAGCAGCTTATTGTTTTTTATAAAAAATGCCCAAAAAGTGATTACATATTTGCTTTAGTCTAAAATAAAATAAAATAATTCTAAAAAAATTTATAAAATATATTGTGCCCAAACAATTAAAATAAAAAGTTTGCAGATATTGTGTCATATATCATATGCACACACTGGCATACTCATCAACACTCTCTATCACGCACACACACACACACTCATATCATATACTTAGCACTACAATTATCATAAAATAAAATTTTGTTTTTTAAAACCCAAACTACAAGTTGCGCTGTACACAAAATTTAAAAAAAAAGCCATAAAAGTAAAAAAAAAACATTAAGAATGAAAGTATCTAAATATCTTTCTCTCTCTGTCTTTCTTTTATAAAATACACAACACACGAATCCTGCCAAAAAAAAAAAAAAAAACAAAAAATTATGAAAAAAACCAAAATAAACATAAACAAATGTACCAAACTGTTTTGCTGTCAAACCCTGGGCGATTCCCTACACATGCACACAACAACACATGCACATACACAAACACACTCTTATGCACATATATTTGTATATACATATATACAAAATTCGCCACTGCAGACACACTTAGAAACCTTATCAAGCAACACTATGACAGGATTTGTAAATTGGAGGACCAGAAATACGATCTTGAGTATGTTGTTAAACGCAAGGATGTTGAGGTACACACACGCATATATATCTCTATATATATATTAAAAAAAAAAAATATTACATACAATTTAGAAGCGTCTTTTTTAAATATCAAAATCAAAGTCAAATTCTAAAAACTTAACGCTTAACAACAACAAAACAAACACTTTCTTATAGCTATCTACTATCTTTCTCTAGCTCTTGCGCTCTAAATACTCACGCGTTTAACTTAAACTTTAACTTGTATAATTTTTTTTACTCTCTCTCTAATTGTATAATACACACTTAAAACTCCAATTTAAGCTCAAGATCCGTATTTATTATATATATATATATTTGCTCAAGCAAAACCACTAGAAATTCTAATGCACTAAAATGCAAAGCTTATCTAAGCAACAAAAAAAAAAAAAAAAAATTTAACTATTTATTATTATTAAAACTTGTATAAAGTAAAGTACAGCCAGCAAAAACTACAACAATATTAAACACTTACACAATTAATGAAAAAAAACAACAACAAAAATAGCAGCCCAACAGTGTTATAACAACTACTCGTAGCCATGATACAATGAATTTTTCAAGTTGCCGCCAGCAAGTTCTCAGAACTTTTATAAAACTAACGCACTGTTACAATTTTTGTAAAAAAAAATTACAGCAAAAAAAGCTATAGTATAAAAATTGAAACAGTGACGTCACGCACAACGTCGCTGCGCACTGCGCAACCTTCTAACAGTTGGATCATAACTTTTAGCTGTCTCTCTCTCTGTGTGATACTCTCTCAATCGTTGTCTCTTTTTGTTTAAATATATGTTATAGTTGTCGTACGCACACACTTACACACACACATGCACATATACTTTAAACTTTCACACAAACGCTCTCTCTCTTTCAATGAAATCTTAGCTGTCTCTCTTTCTCTCTCACTTAAGTACATTTAGACACTTATGTAAGCAAAAATGGCAAGTTTCTTACCCCAAAAACATAAATACATAAACATGCACACATACACACCTTTATATATATAGTATAATGTATATATATAATGTCATGCATACACACATACACCTTAGTCTAGTTATGCGCGTAGCAGCCAAAGTTTAGGCAACATATCTTTAAATACTTTCGCCAATTCGCAGATACACTTGTGAAAATTTGTCAAGATTATCACAGTAAAATAGACAAATTGGAAGATCGCAAATACGATCTCGAGATCGAGGTAGCCAGAAAGGATTTTGAGGCAAGCATTTCAATATCTTTGAGCTGCAGCGTAGTGTAGTGTAATTTTTTTCTCAAATTTTTTTGTATTATTTATTGCCATTTTGCCGCAATACCTGGCGCCATTAACATGTTAATAACCTTGTCTAGCTCTCTATTTTTTTATATATATATATACATAGTTAGCTCGTTTTGTCACCAGTCACAAAAATATATGAAAATATTTCAAGCTGATATGTGTGTAAAGTCAGCTCTGTGTGATGTATTTAATTTTTCTTTTTTTTTTTGTAGTAAACATTAGTGTGTGCTGTACTTAAAACTAGCCAAAAAAAAAAAAAAAAAAATTGTGCATAACTTGAAACTTTTTTGATTTTTGGAGAGAGTTGTGCAAATTTTGTATGGTAAGCGTATGCCAAAATGCGCGCTAGACCTACATTTTTTTGGGCTAATACACTGAAAAAAATGAAAGTAAACTATTTGCCGCTAACAGCTAACAAAGCAGCGCTAATAGCTCCTGCTAAAGTGGGCCAATCTAACAAGCTGCCTATACTAAAAAATTAAACAAAAAAAACAAATGTAAACAATATTTTTTGCTGACAAAATGTTCAGTAGTATTTGTTGCTGTGTAATATTTTACACATTTTTTTTGCTTTTTGTAGTTACACTAAGCTTGGCAGTCAAAATTTTTTGGCCAGTGCTTAGCAATTTTTTAGCGTTACGTTACGTTACGTTTTGTTTTTGTCGTACGTAGCACAGCTGTTGTTTTTGTAATTTTTGAAATTTTTGTATAAAAAGCTTTTACTAATTGTAGTAAACAACAACAAAAAAGTCGAAATAAAGGGGTGCGCGGAAACTTGTCCACATACATATTACATATATATATATAGCAGCTTAAGCAGGTTTATACATTTAAGTACACTCAAACACAAATCATATCAACTTTAAACACTTAAGCGCACTACACTGCAAAAAATACCAAACAAAAAACCAACGAACATAAATACATAAAAAATTATATATAACTTCAACAAACTTATATATATATATATAAAAATATGTTTAGGTACCAAAAAATTGTATGTATTAATTATATTAATAATTTCATACTTCTTTTCTCTCTAAAAAAACAAACAAATGTGCGTCGCCACTGTCATTGTCTCTGTCTCTCTTGCTCTCTTGTCGTCGTTAAACAAAACACGCACACATACTATCTGTCTATCTATTACTCTCTCTATCTCACTATTTCTTCTATTTTTGTGTCTATCTATGTCTCTTTCTTACAAACAACACTGACATACTCGCACACGTCTACACGCGCACACACACACACACACACACACACGCACTAACGTACTTTAACGTTACGATGTGTGCTACTCAATTTAATTTCGCAAACACATAACACTACGTTACGTCATGTAACTCTCTCTCTTTACGCTACCGTTCACGTTCACGTTACCGATAACGTTACCGAAACCGATACCGATACCGATACCCGCAGCCGAACTGCAAACATTATGTAAACAATATTGGCAACGGCTTTACAATTTGGAGGGCGCTAAGTTTGATTTAGAACACGTGCAGAAAATCAAAGCACAAGAGGTAAATGCCAAACAAATTTTGTCATGCACCCAAAAAAAAAAAAATACCAAACAAAAAATACTACAAGCAAAAAATACCAACAAAATATACCAATTAAAAAAATATCAAAAAGCGAATGTCTAAAACAAGCAGCAATATATATATATATATAGTATATTTTTTATATATATATAAAATATATATTTTATAATATTTAATACTATGCCCTTGATATTTAATATTATATCTTAGTCATAATTTTTTTTAACTTATTGCAATTCTATTTTTTTTTTTCTTACCTAATTTTGATATTGTTTTTAACTGCTCTAAACAAACCAAGCAAAAAAAAAAAATATATATATACCTCAAAAAACCAAAGATTTATATTTTCAAATAATATCTACAATGCAATATAAGGCATATTTTTTTTTATATATATTATATATAGCGCACGTTTTTAAGCAAATCGCCGCGTGCTTTTAAAAAATCGTAATGTACGTATTACTTTTTCAAAGTTGGCAACTCTAAACTTGGCTGTACAATAAACTTTGGAACTAGTATTTTAAAAATTGCACAACTTTGGAAAAGCGCTATAACAAGCCTCGGCTAGCCGATGTATTTTATGCAAAACTAGCCAAACGGAATTTAAAAAAAAAAACGACAAAATTAATAGTCACTTTTAACTAAATTACAAATTACTGCAGTTTTTTTTTAAATATGTCCAAAAAAATATGTTGCTCTGACGTGAAAACGTGTGCGTCCAAATCCACAAAAAAAACCAACAAATACAAGACAACAGTAAGCTCCAAAAACGTTCGCCCCATACCCATATAAAAAAAAATATATAAAAATTAAAAAAAAAATAAAAATAAAAAAAAAGAAGAAAATTCATCGAACACATAACATCTAATGTAATTAGCTGCATCCAAAAAAAAGGATGCTAAGCCAACGTATTTATGTTGATATGATATAATATAAAACGCTATAATATTATACCTACTTAAGTTTTAAGTTTCGCAGCACAGCAAATATCTATTTCTTAATATGAAAAAACGTCAAACGACAAAACTACCCCAACTCCCCCCATGTTTTTCCAGGCGAATTGCAAGAGATTTGCGAAGAGTATTACGAGCGTATGTATATTTGTGAAGGCCAGAAATGGGATCTGGAATACGAAGTCAGGAAAAAAGACTGGGAGGTACTGCTCAAAAAACAAAATAAAAAAAAAAATACCAAAAAAAAAATATATATATCAACTCTGTTTTATCACAAAAACAAATACAAATACAGTTTTTTTTAGTACCATGTTTCTTGTCCATGTCATTTTGCATCAATATCAAAGTTTTTTTTTTTTTTTTATTGATCGTTGTCTCTTATTGATTGTACTTGTATCTTATTTTTCATATATACAACTTATATATATCTATAGTATATAGCATATGGTTCGTTATTCTTACTACTCGTTGTTCGATTTAATGCCGTTCCTAATCATTTTATTTGTACTTAAAAAAAAAAAAAAAAATGAAACACTATAGACTACAGCAAACCATAGCAGCAACAACATCAACAACAACTACAGGCTCCAGAGCAGTCCAAAAAAAATTACTTCAAAGTATCCAACTCCCCCAAGTATAAAGCAAGCAGTTTTTGCTTTTCCTTTACACTTGCACAATGGGCTACAGTACATTTGTTGCACAATTTGTTTTGTGTTTATTTTTCGCACTCTCTCTCTCTCTGTTTTATGAAATCCTTAGCTCTTGCCTTGTCTGTACGCCATTTGCAAGCTGGTCTGAGCGTCCGTTTGTTGGGCTATAGCTGCCTGCCTCACTCTCGCACGTACAAGCACACTAGCTTACAGACGCACACACACAGACACACACATACATAGTACAGTATACGCATGTGTAAGCCAAGCCGCTTGAGAGCGCGCTGAAAAGTAGGCAATGTGTTTTTTTTTTTTTCGTTGTACTCATTTCTATCGAAATTTGCATGTGCACAGCGCTGCGTTTGCATTGTTCTTACTTAGCAAGCAAACAAATCATGAGACAACTACAACAACAACAGCAACTACTCAAAAATGACAACAACAACAAAAATAATAAGTACCCTTAAGTAATTAGCCCTAGTACCGCCACACCTTCCCAAAAACTCACCCATGCCACAAAGCCCGCACTTCATTGTAAATACTTAATTACTTGTCTATGTGTAAATATCTTTAACAGACTTTTACTACCAGTTGCTCACTATTTAGCTCGCTCACACTCTCTGTCTCTCTCTCTCTCTCTCTCTCTCTCACTTACTCTATATTTAGCTGCGTTTGTGCGCGCGTAGCTTAACATAGTTTGTTTCAGTTTAACACTTTAGTTAATGTTAAGCTGCGTGCTTATAAGCGCAGCATACTATCTCTTAGCTGTCTCCTGTATGTACCTTAAAAATTTAAATTGAAATTGAAATAAATTGCAAACAAAATTGAAATTGAAAAGCATAAAAGCCAAGCGTCGATTTGCTCACGTATTCTTATGAAACAGTGTGTACATAGTAAAAAACAAAACAAAATTAATACCGTGGGACTTTAGGCCAAAAGCAGTATGGCACACAGTGACAACAACAACAACAACAACAGCATGTTTGTGCCTTCTAAACAGACAGACGTTTGCTTTAGCTGCGCTCGCTCTCTCAGCTAACGCTCCTACGTTAACCTAAGCCGCCGCTGCCGCCCACTAAATTTTACCAACAACAAACACAGTCTTACTTCCTTACAACAACTTTTTGTGCTGAAACCCAGTATTGCTGTCGCAGTTGTAGCTGAAAAGTAAGAAAAAAAAAATAAAAAAAACACACAAAACAACAACAAATGCTGCCTAGTATTTAGCGTGCTCTCTCTCTTTCTCTCTCGGACTCTCCCTATATATATAGCTCTCAAAATGCTCTCAAGCTCTGTAATTGTTTAGCTTTGTGAATGTGCCATACTGTGCAGTACCTCAGCCCAGCTAGTTAGTGTTAGTCTGACCTATTTGTAGAGCTGTAGTTGAACCACTAGTTCCAACAAGTACTATACTTTTTACGCTCAAAAAAAAAAAAACATATATATATTTTTGTGTCTCAAAACTTTGTCTCTGTGTCTCTCTGCCTTAAGCACTCAAAATGCTGTCTCTCTCTATGTCTCTATTTTTATCTCGCTCATAAAACATATTAAAAATTTTATAAAAATTTTACAATAAAGCATTAAAGCAAAAAAGAAATCGACATTTGGATGTTATGCTGTTCAATCGACGAAAAAAACAAAAAAAAAAAAAAAAAAGTTCTAAAGAGCTCGAAAAAAACGAAAGCAACCAAGAAACCCTAGTACCTGTTTTTTCCCCCTCCCCCCATACCAAATTAGTACTTGGCTCGTGTTGCTAGCTCTCTCGCACTAGTTTGCTCGCTCGCTCGCTCGCCTTACAGTTACAGTTTAGCATGCCTGCGTTTTAGCTGTAAATACCAACTGTGTACATAGTAAACGTATATACATGTTTATATGTATATATATGTATATAAACCATATACAATGTGTAGTAAGTGTAATTTGTATGTTTAACAGTAACTAGCACTGCACTGCATGACAAAAAATATATAAATAGAAAAATAAAAACTGGCAAAAACAAAACTCAACTTTAGCTGAGCTTTTGCACGCACTGAAAAAAATAGTCTACCTAACTGCTCGACATTTTGATTTTGATAGAATTAGCGTACATGTCAGTATCGAAAATATATCGAAATTGTCTAGTTTTTTGTGAGCACCATTTGCCGCACATATTAAAAGTTTTCATTTTCTCTTTCACGCTCTCATTTCCAATGTGCTACGTTTAGATCAACGATCTCAATGCTCAAGTTAACGATCTTCGCGGCAAATTGTAAGTATTTTAATACTAGCTGTCTTAAAACTAAATACCAAACTTGTTAACTTGTTACAGCGTTAAGCCAGCCTTGAAGAAGGTCTCCAAATACGAAAACAAATTCGCCAAGCTGCAGAAGAAGGCCGCTGAATTCAACTTCCGCAACCAACTTAAGGTCGTCAAGAAGAAGGAATTCACATTGGAAGAGGAAGAGAAGGAGGTAAGCCCACGTCGCAACATTCAAGTCTAGCAATTACTTAGTGCTTAGCTAGTTTTTATGCCTTTATTTAAATATTTACAATTATTTCTTTGCTTTTACTATACACTACAACGTAAACTTTCTTAAAAAAATATTCCAATACTCTGCAACATATAGAAAAAGATTAAAGATGCTGCTGTGCTAAATAAAGCCAAAAAGTGTAAGAACTCTGTAATCTGTGTGTTTAAAGATTTTAAACGTCTAATCCTGGCACGCACTCTGTGTGTCCCACTGTACACCAATATTTTGTTAGACACTCTCTGCTCTCTCTCTCTCTCTGTCTCATTTTTGCTGTCTTACGCTCTTTTATACACTTTGTTTTTGCGACACTTTGTTGCGTCACACGCACATCATGTCTATTATGTTATGTATAAGTACACTGAGAAAAAAAATGATGATCATTTTAGAATTGTGGAACGCGCGGAAGTGCAATATTTTTAAAATCAAGCAAATGTCTTCTTCGCGTTGTCTATTTAGCAAAAAGTCTTATATTTTAAACTTGCTGGAACGCGCGGAAGTGAAACATGTTTTTGAATTAAACAAACGTCTCTTTCAGCTTGCTCTTTTAAAAAATTCTTATAATTTAAGTAAAAATGCCGATCATAATGGAACACGCGGAAATGAAACATTTTTTTTTTTTTAGCATATTGCTTTGCAGAAACTATGACTGTTTGGGGCCGCACTAAAAAAGAAACATCTTTTAAATCAAGCATATTCATATATTTAAAGCAAATAATGACGTTCATATTGGAGTGCGCGGTAATGAAACAATTTTTTTACTTAAGCAAACGTCTGCTCTTTTAAAAAATGCTCATATCTGAAGTAAAAAATGGCAACCATGTTAAAGCGCGCGGAAATGAAACATTTTTAAATCAAGCATATTCAGCAAATTTTCGTATTTAGTAAAATAAAACTAAGACTATTTTGGAACGCGCGGAAAAGTAACACATTTTAAATCAACTATACGTCTTTTTAACGTTCTCTTTAAAAAAAAATGCTTACATTTTAAGAAAATAAATGAAGAGCATATTGGAACGTGCGGAATTGAAACTTTTTTTTCTGCGTGCGCTATTTTTATTAAAAAAAATAACGACCGTATTGGAGCGCGAGGAAATAAAACATTTTTAAATTAAGCATAATTAGTCTTAGCGTGTTGTCTATTTAAGAACATTTTTATATTTAAAAAAAGCTGCGAACATTTTGAAAAGCGAAGAAAAAAAAACATCTTTTTAAACAAGCAAACGTCTGCTTAACGTTCTCTTTAAAAAAAATGCTGATATTTTAAGTAAATAACTGAGCTAATGGCAACGTGCGGAATTGAAATATTTTCAAATAAAGTAGCATTTCAAATTTTATTCAAAGCAAATCGTCAACTTTTTTCTCAGTGCATATAGTTCTAGTCTAGCTGTTATGTACACTGTCTACTAGTTAGCTTACATGTATACAGACACAGTGTTTGCTCACCGTGCATGTTGTACGTACGCACACACACACACACACACACACACTCTCTCTTTGTCTTGTATGCAATTTTTCATTTTTTGCTCTTACTTTTTATTTATACTCTTATTAATATTTTTTTTTCTTTACACTCTCTGTTCGCCCATCTGCAGAAGAAACCCGACTGGTCCAAGGGCAAACCCGGCGATGCTAAGGTAAAGGAGGAGGTTGAGGCCGAAGCTTAAGTGTCCACTAGTGTCCACTGACCCGTGACTCCCGCCCTAAACATTAATTTCAAATATAAATTTTACAATTACAACAATTATCTGAAGCAATACTATATAAATATATATAAATATGCTATCAAATATGAATGATGAATCAATAAAACAACAACAGCAACAACTAAACAAAATTTAACAAAAAAAAAAAAAAACAACAACAAGAACCAAATTAAAATAATTCTAGTCAAGGTTTCAATACAACAGCCAAACATCTGAACAATTTGATGAATTATTTTATTATATTTCATTATTTACAAATTATATTTTTTAATGTAAATTAAATTAAATTACATAAAAAAAAAACAACAATTTGTTAGTGTATATTACTTGCTGTACAGAAAGTAGTCGCACTGATTTTTTTTCGAGTGTATTGGAAGACTGGGCTCCTAGTAGAAACTTGTAAAAAGCGTAAGGCGTAGCAAAGCTCAGATTGCTCATCTCCGCAAGCTTTTGGAACTTCTCGAGAGCATTTTGGACAATATGTATAATAGGGACAAGCCGAGAACACTGAGATCAAATATCATGCATGAGCCAGTCGAAGCAGAAATGCATAGTCATTGGCTTTGTTGCGCGGATAGGGGATCCTTCCTCAGAGAGTTTGTGCCATAGAGACAAAGCATTGTTGCAGCTTTTTACGTGGACGTCCTTGACGCAACGTCAGCGTAGCCCTCGCCAACTGAAATGCTCTCGAATTAAAAGAATCATCCGGCTATGATCTCTTGGACATCTTCTTCTTAACTGGCCAATACAACGGGACCTCAGCTTGGTGAGCACTTTTCATTGAAGTCGATTTTTTACATGGATGGAGCTCAAGTCCTAACCTAATTAAAGTGTTGGTGACCCGCCGCGCACTTTAGTTTGCCATCCAACGGGTTTAGGCGACAATCCAGAGAGAACCACGACGAGATAGTGCGCCGGATTAAAAGGAGTAGCGTCCAGGATCGTGCTGGCATTTGCCGGGTTGAGACGCCATCAGATACTTTGCATAGTGTTCCCTAACCCAGGTGCGGATCTAGGACTTGGTCTTGGGTTGGGGTTCTTCACTTTGAAGTATATATATTTCAGAGCTCGCAAAAGAATTTCAACCCATTTTTCAAACTTTAAGGGGGGTCCGGACCCGTAAGTCCCCTCGTGGATCCGCCACTGTCTCCCGCAGTCTCTTCAATCTAATCTATCCTCTTCGACAACAAAACCAGCAATATTCTGCAACTAAAGCAGTGCACTTTAGAGTTGTGCTTTGCAACGGCTTTTTAAGATTGGGGCACTTTCCAATGATATGGGGATTCTCACTAATTACCATGATCCCTCAGCAAGAGAAACAGCTCACCAAGGCAAACGTAGGCCAATGTAGTCTCATTCCTGCCTCCGAAAAGATGCTAAGCCGCGTTAATCTGATGGGGATTCTGCAGCTTGACAGCATAGCGCAGAAGATCCCAATGTAGCAGTTTGGTTTCCGTAAGAGTCATGGCACGCCTGAACAACGACACCGAGTGGTAAGGTTCGCCCTGACAGTGTTTTTGGATATCCAGCAAACCTTCGATAGGTTCTAGTAGGCTGAGCTTCTTTACAAGCTAAAGCCATTGCTGACTCCACCGCATTTTGAATGACAGGTTCCCATGGATTAGCGTTGAAGGGGCCAAGCCAACTGAGAAACCTATTTGAGCTGCGGTACCTCAAGGCAGCATCTTAGGTCCAACCAGGTGCTGATCCAGTATTTGGTCTTAGGGCGGGTTCTTCGCTTCAAAGTGTATATATATACGAGCTTGCAAAAGACTGTCAATCCATTTTGCCAACATTTGGGGAAGGGGTCCGCACCCGAAACCCTCCATGGAACCGCCACTGGGGCCAACCTTATAAATACTGTATACTGCAGACATGCCCACATCCAGCTCTGTCTTAACGTTCCAGAGTAAAGATGTAAGTACGCATAGCCGCGTGTACAGCTGATACTGCTGGGTTGACCAGGAACCAAGACATGGATGGGTACCGGTTTTCAAATGTGGAACCTTGTTACATTTGTCAGAAGACCTCTTAGTAGCTCAGACATTTTGAAGCATGGATGTATGCTTAAGCATGAACCAGCCTGGAGCTTGGAAGACGCATGACACGAGTTCAATGATGTTGTCAAAAGCTGAGAAAATGACTGGGGTCCGCACTTGAAACCCTCCATGGAACCGCCACTGGGGCCAACCTTATAAATGCTGTATACTGCAGATATGCCCTTAACGTTCCAGAGTAACGATGTAAATACTCATAGCCACGTGTTCAGATGATACTGTTGGGTTGACCAGAAACCAAGTCATGGGTAAGGGTTTTCGAAAGTGGAACCTTATTACATTTGTCACAAGACCTCTGTAGCTATGTAGCTCAGACATTTTGAAGCATGGATGTATGCTAAAGCATGAACCTGCCTGGGGCTCATATTCGACAGATGGCTTGCTTTTGGAAGACACATGACACAAGTTCAATGGTATTGTCCAAAGCTGGCAAAATGACCTAGTCTTTGTCTTCCAAAAAACAAACTGTCACTGTTCAACAAGTTGGCGAAAGGAACAGGGACCCGGGTGTATGCGTACTTAGGACACCGAGAGGGCCCTAATAGTTCCGAAAGTCAGTGATGTACTGCGGGATTAAACGAAAAGGTATCTTAAGCTCCTCGATTCGCATTCCAATGTACAGGTAAGGCGACTTAGTAGGTTTAAGAAGTTCATCTTATCCATGCCTAAGGTATTATCTGTGCAGATAGAGGCTGTGAACCCTTTGTGATACATTTGGAATAATGGTAACATTTCTGCCTTGGCTATGACCATTGTGTTGTTGTTGGGCCTGGATTGGTGCCCGAAGATCCCCCTTCTATTGGCGAGTAAGTGTTACCAAGAAAGACATAAACCAGAGTCTGACACAGCTGGGTAATAACTCGATTCCAGTTATCAATAACAGTCTCTTTGGTCTTTTTGTATTTATTATTATATCTACATAGATTCTCTGCAATACCGCTATATCGTTTATCAGGCAAAAACAGATCCAACCAGGGGCGTGACATACCAACTCCCTCCTACGAAGACTCTGAATGGAACCCCCAGCAATCATAAACGTGATTTGTAATGCCTCGTGTTAGCTTAAATTTTAACTCAGATAGGAGGCTGGCATAGATACTTACCATATCAAGAAACTTTTACAGCCAAGTAGGCTTTGTTGTAATATGAATATAATTCTATACCTCGGCAAGTCTGGCATTACACTTCCATACGTTGTGACTAAAGGACGTGCATAAAACACAAACTTATATTTTTTTCTGGCAGAGCCATGTCTGGGGTAAGTTTCCAACACCATTTTATTTAATTGTATTTTAAAACTCTCTTAATTGCAGAAAAGCGCTCCTCGGGTATCTACCCAGTCCAGATGCAAGTTGAGTATCGGTGGTCTCGCGCGTAAAAAAACATTGGTGAGTATAACAGGGAGCAAAGCTATGTTTCCAAAGAAAATATGAAATTATAGGATTTTAGGGCAAGTACGCAGCATCGAAAAAGCGTCGAAACAAAAAAGTGCAAATTATTTTGCGAGCAAACAGTGCTGCCCATTTCGTTTTCGGCGGCTTGCGCTTGATGGCGCCAGCAATAACACAGCTATGTTGCTTTAGTATAAAAGTAAATATGCAGCAAGTTATTTTGTTGGCAAAATGTAGGCATGATGAGTGGAAGAAATGGTTAAAAACATTTATAGCCGTTTATTATGCACCGCCAAGAGACTGCTATTAGCGCTGTAATCATATAAAAAAAGTTGTCAATTAATTTTTTTTCGATGACATAATTTGACAGCTAACGTAAACGTTGCTATTTTTTAGTTTTTTTACAAAAGTCAAAACTATTTTAAAATAAGCAACAAACGGCCTAGCTCTCAAAGTTTTACAAGAATTTATTCCACACGTCATATATTTTGCCAGCAAAATAACTTGCTGCACATTTACTTTTTGATTTAAGCTTTTGCTACTGCTGGCGCCATCTGGCTTAAATTGTCACAAAGCAAAAAAAATGGGCAGCACTGTTTGCATACAAAGCTGCGCAGTAGACAGCAAAAATCATGGCGCTAAAAATTTGAACTGCTTTTTTTATATGAAGTTTTGTTTTGACTTGGCGCTTTTTATGCTGCTGCGTACTAGGCTTAAAACACAAAAAGTTTCGAGCTATCAAATTCAATTTAATGTTCAAATTTACACTTAATAAAAAGGATCATACTGAGGTTAAATTGAATAAAGGCCGCTGTCAGTCGAATACAAAAGAAAAGGTAAGCTTAAAAAATATCTTTTGATGATTAAAACTAGTACAGTCGTAGCGATATGTGTGAGAGAGCGAATATGTACAGAGCTGGGCATAAAGAGAGCGGTCTGCCGTAAATGCACGAACAAAAAGTGCCCGTTTGGGCTATGAGCTGCCCAGCTCTGATTATGAAGCTTTATTTAAAGAGAAAATTTTTTATATACTTATAGCAGATGGCAAAAATAGTCCCTCCACCTCCCGCTGCAGGTGAAAAGTTGGGGATCACCAAATTAAACATAATTAAAAAGGAAACAAAGAAGTTAGATGCTGCAGGAGACAAGGGCAGGCACGTTATCGTAAACAACATTAATAAACCCGACACGGTGAACAGCTCAAGACGTGCCAAAGTTCTCCCTGTGGCAAAATCTCGATCCCAATCGAATATAAGGGAAAAGGTAAGTTTAAAAAATATCTTTTGATTATAAAAACTAGTACCTATAGGTAGTTGTAGTGATATATGTAATAGAGCGCTTATGAAGCTTTATTTAAAGAGAAAATTTTTTATTTGTAACAGATGGCAAACATTCTCCCTACACCCCCTTGTGCAGCTGAGAAGGTGGGGATCACCAAATTAAATAAAAAAATAAAGGAAAAAACGCAGGCTACCAGCGCGAGATGTGCCAAAGTTCTTCCTGCGGCAAAATCTCGATGTCAGTCGAATATAAAAGAAAAGGTAAGTTTAAAAAGTATCTTTTGATTATTAAAAGTAGTACCTATAGGTAGTCGTAGTGATGTATGTAAGAGCGCGCTTATGAAGCTTTATTAAAAAATAAAATTTTTTATATACTTATTGCAGATGGTTAACAATCTTCCTGCACCACCTGCTGGTGTTGAAAAGGAGGTGATGGAAAACATAAGTAAGAGTAATACGGAGGATAAAAAGGTAATCAGTTCGAGACGTGCCAAAGTTCTTTCTGCTGCAAAACCTCGCGTCCAGTGGAACTTAAAAGGACAAGTAAGTTTCAAAAATATCTTTTAATTACGCTAGTTTAACAATTTTAAAAAACTTGTGTATTCTCAACTTTCGAGCGTATGGGCGATATGATATATACAATCGATTTTGCTCAAATTTAGTACAGAAAAAAAAGAGTAAAAAACTTCGGAGCACCAAATTTGGTCACGATATCTTTAAAAACATGCAAAACACAACGAATTTCGTTGAAAAAACGTTTTTTTGACCTATCTGTCCTAGCTTTATTTAAGGGGACCATTTGTGATATCCCTATTACTGCTCTTGGGAGCTTAGTGCCTCTACAAGAGCCTGTCAACTGACACTATTTGGCGTTCTCTTGTATTGGTTTCAGTAAACGTAATTTTTCGTTCGATTCGGTGATTGATCAGATGCGACTTATGCGTCCCTTGGTGATGGGACAACCAACAAAGCTCCCAGGGGAAAAAGCTCATTTTACTGGGTTGGCAAACTTTTGCCCGCCGCGCCATCTACTGGCAAAGATGAGAACCAAGGTGACAACTGTTTGCGTGCTTGCCGTTTGCATTGAGCTTGATCGAGCTTTTCGAGCTTTTACAGCATCACTTGTTTGGTTCTTCACTGCAAAGCTCTGTGCTGAAGTGATGCATGTTGGTGTAATAGCGGGGTTGAGGGGTAGAAAATATTGTAAAAACTGGATAATAATGTGTTTATGGGGATTTTGGCGCTGGGACCTCTGGGATAGGAGTGCAGCACACCAACCGCTGCACTACCAAGCCCCCCCCACTAGTGAACAATTATTATAATTTAATTAAAATAAATCAAAGAAAATTTTTAAATATTTCAGATCGCGAGCTTAAAGGAGACCCAACCAGGTACTGCCGAAAGCAAAAAGGGTTCCATGCCCAAAAGTTTGGTGAACGAAAAGTTACCACTACATCACAAGCAGTTCACAAAGACTGAACTTAATGCAGTGAAGCAAAAGGATAACAAAAATCCAGTTGCAGCCTTTACCAAAAAGAGAGTGGCTTTTGATAAAACCGAGAACGAAAAGTTAGCGCCAAACAAAATATTGCACAAGAAGTGCACAAGTACTATGCTTAAAGAAGATAAAGTCAAGACGGTGGTTAAAAATAAGAGCTACAAGCCTAATTGTGATCAAAGTGGAGTTCAAAACCCAAGTTTTACTATAGTGAGGACAGCTGCAGCCAGATTTTACAAAAGAGCTGGTGTTGCTGAAACTCTTCATCGCAGACCTTCTTTAAATATTTCTGAACGAAGACAAAAACATATTTTCAAAAAAATTGATTTTTTAATAGGGCTTAGGGTAAAAGCCTTGTTGGAAAATGACAAAGCAGGACTGGAAAATGAACTCCGTAATGGGCTGCATAGGGTGCGTTTTTCTGACATGCATTTGCCCCTAGAACAGAAAGCTAAATTGGAGCCAGCTTTGCGCAAAGAACGTTTACGGGTATTGGATTTAAAAGACAGTGACAGTGTGTTTCCTGAAACGCAAATTTCTAATCAACCTCCTATGAGTCAAATCTGCATAAAGCAAGAGGCACTGGAAAAACCAAAGATTAAAGCTGAAAAGCGCGTACCTAGCACTCCGCAAGGGCTTATGCGGTTTTTTTTTTATAAACGGAACTATTTTATACTAATCTTCGGGTTGCTAGCATTTTTATTAACATTGAATTTGTTTGGACGCATTTAGTCGAAACATTTTTTTTTTTAAATTAAGCGTGGTCTCTATATATATTTTATCTTATCTATGTGAATATAGAAATAAATGTTAAGTGTTTGTTTCTGGCTCAAGAAAAGTGACTTTTGACTAAATACGCTTATTAATGTTCATTTAAATTTAAGAAAAGGCAATCTTTCTATGTTAACGCCCGAAGACATACGGCTGTGCTCCGGAAAACGAAAAAACCAAAACGTATAAATTTTGTTCGTTTTTATTTTGGTTTGCCAACATAAAACGAATTTTTGATATAAGGTGCCTTGATTTTATGCCTTGCATAAAAAAATAAATAAATGACTTGGAATACATTTTTTTTTTTATAGCTATGGCAACAAAGAGTAAGAGAAATATGAGAAGATATCGACAGCAAAAAATGTGAAATTGTTGGCTGCAAGTGAAAACGAACGAAATTTAAACGTTGTTCGTTTTCCGGCGCCCCGCGGAGTAAATGACATATCAAATATTTTATGTAAATACGAAATTTCAAGATCCGAAGAGGCTATACACCTCTTACAGTTGACTTGGCTGTAAAATCCTAAGGGTTGGTCTACAGTTGATTAGCTATATAAAGGGTCATCAATCTTGAGGATTTTTTCCATAAGATTATTTTTGATAAATCACGCGTGAGTTTTGTCAAGTTGCCATGCGTTTTTTATTCAGTATTCATTGCCATTTCATCATGGAAAGACTCACACCCCCTACAACGTTTACAAATCGTGCAATTATGAATATAAGTAAATGCAAGAATGGTTCTCTTTATTGACAATAAAGATTTTCCGATTCATTTGAAATTTTTGTGTTCTTTTGCATTTAAAAAAAAAACCTCAAGATTGATGACCCTTTATAAACTTTACTAACCGTAATCGCTAAAATCGAATAATAAGATTATCTACCAGAAATTTTATTGACTTGAAGCTTTTGTTTCAGATATTTTATATTTCTCTAAAAAATTTATTTTACAAATCGGCGCATTGCTATTTGGCTGAACCTAAAACTTGATAAAAGTGTGCCACCCTAATATTGGCCTACAGCTTATACATATATACAGATACATATATAAGTTCTACTTACCATAATCTCTGAAATCGCATAATAATTGAGGCAGAGATAAAATTTACTAACTTTGAAGCTTTTATTTCGGATTTTTGATTCAAATAAAATTATACATATTGAACCCTAATGTGCCACCCTAATGAGGGTTCTTTGTTGATTAATTTCTTTTATAAATTTTAGTTTTAAAAATCAGATGGTAGCTTTTAAAGACTTGATGCTGAACAATTTCATTAGCGTTGTCAGTTTGGCTGAGTCTGAAACTTGATAAAAAAAATACGTACATGTGCCACCCTAACGATGGTTTACAGCTGATTAGATACATATATAAATTCTACTTAACACAATCTCTGAAATCGCATAATAATTGAGGCCGAGATTAAATTTACTGACTTTGAGGCTTTTATATCGGATTTTTGATTCAAATAATAATTATACACACTTAACCCTTATGTGTCACCCTAAAGGTGATCCTTAGATGAATAGATACTTTTATAAATTTTACTTTCCAAAATCAGATGGTAGCTTTTAAAGCCTATATTGCATTGCTAATTTGGCTGAGCCTGAAACTTGATTAAAAAATACGTACGTGTGCCACCCTAACGATGGTTTACAGCTGATTAGATACATATATAAATTCTACTTAACATAATCTCTGAAATCGCATAATAATTGAGGCAGAGATCAAATTTACTAACTTTGAGGCTTTTATTTCGGATTTTTGATTCAAATAAAATTATACATATTGAACCCTAATGTGCCACCCTAATGAGGGTTCTTAGTTGATTAGATACTTTATACATTTTACTTTCCATAATCAGAAGGAACTTGGTAAAGATTTAATGCTAAAATGGAATTATTAGATTGCCTGCCAAAAATTTTATTGCTTTTAATATCAGATGCATTCAAAAACTGTTTATAAGCAAATCGAAGAAATCCTTATTTGGCAAAAACAGCAAATTGCTTAAGAGATATTTGGAGCATACTGACCTATTGCTGTTGTATAGAAATTTTATTTACAACTAATACTATAAAAATAAAACAATTTTTTATTTAAAATGCTAAAATTTCGTTTATTTACAATAATGTGTATTAAATTCGAGCTGATTTTTATAGAAACATCAATTATATTCAAGATGGTTTTTTAAAAAATTTTGTGTTTCTAGTAAAACCAGCTCAGACGTATAACGTTGACATAAGTATATATGTTTTTGTCATACTTTGTTTGAAGTAGTTTGTATAAAAGCGTATAACGCTTTAGTACAAAATTTGCATATATACGATTATTTGACTTGAACTGCGTAAAACATACAACCGCATTGAAGTTAATTTTTTTTCAAGTTGTTCTTTTTTCTTAGAGTTCTTTTTTTATACATTTTACGCAGTTCCAAAATTGTAGTTACTTGAATTTGGTTTTGGAAAACATTTCAAGCAACACTTGACACATTTTCCAAAAACTGTTTTAATGCAAATCAATTATGAAAAGTGGGTTCGCTAGTGTTTCTTGTGTAAGTGGTTAATTTATTTTTTTTTATTGTATGAGTGAATATTAGTAAACTCTGGTTAGATGATGATTTAAGTTGACCCAGCATTCTGGTCGTAATTTGTGGAACTGCTTGTTCCCAGTTGCGCTACTGCTTTACATTGCTAGTTACAAAATTTTAGTAATATTTTTTTTTAAAAAGCTGCTATTTATTAGTGGCCCAGCATTCTGGCCGTCTTTCTTTTATAAAAACTCTACTCTATAATACTACAAAAAGTCGATACTTTGCAGCAGTAGCAACAAATGAAACTTTGTTAAGTGTTAGTTTCGTATTCGATATGAGTTTTAAATATAATATCTATGAACTTTTGCTCTAGCGCATTGCCAGCAGTTTTTTCGTAACTTTAGCTACATATAACTAACTACTTCTTTTTTCTAAGAATTGTGTTGGTGTTGGTGACCCGCCGCGCACTTTAGTTTGCCATCCAACGCGTTTAGGCGACAATCCAGAGAGAACCACGACGAGATAGTGCGCCGGATTAAAAGGAGTAGCGTCCAGGATCGTGCTGGCATTTGCCGGGTTGAGACGCCATCAGATACTTTGCATAGTGTTACCTTACCCAGGTGCGGATCTAGGACTTGGTCTTGGGTTGGGGTTCTTCACTTTGAAGTATATATATTTCAGAGCTCGCAAAAGAATTTCAACCCATTTTTCAAACTTTAAGGGGGGTCCGGACCCGTAAGTCCCCTCGTGGATCCGCCACTGTCTCCCGCAGTCTCTTCAATCTAATCTATCCTCTTCGACAACAAAACCAGCAATATTCTGCAACTAAAGCAGTGCACTTTAGAGTTGTGCTTTGCAACGGCTTTTTAAGATTGGGGCACTTTCCAATGATATGGGGATTCTCACTAATTACCATGATCCCTCAGCAAGAGAAACAGCTCACCAAGGCAAACGTAGGCCAATGCAGTCTCATTCCTGCCTCGGAAAAGATGCTGAACTGCGTTAATCTGATGGGGATTCTGCAGCTTGACAGCATAGCGCAGAAGATCCCAATGTAGCAGTTTGGTTTCCGTAAGAGTCATGGCACGCCTGAACAACGACACCGAGTGGTAAGGTTCGCCCTGACAGTGTTTTTGGATATCCAGCAAACCTTCGATAGGTTCTAGTAGGCTGAGCTTCTTTACAAGCTAAAGCCATTGCTGACTCCACCGCATTTTGAATGACAGGTTCCCATGGATTAGCGTTGAAGGGGCCAAGCCAACTGAGAAACCTATTTGTGCTGCGGTACCTCAAGGCAGCATCTTAGGTCCAACCAGGTGCTGATCCAGTATTTGGTCTTAGGGGGGGTTCTTCGCTTCGAAGTGTATATATATACGAGCTTGCAAAAGACTGTCAATCCATTTTGCCAACATTTGGGGAAGGGGTCCGCACCCGAAACCCTCCATGGAACCGCCACTGGGGCCAACTATATAAATGCTGTATACTGCAGACATGCCCACATCCAGCTCTGTTTTAACGTTCCAGAGTAAAGATGCAAGTACGCATAGCCGCGTGTACAGCTGATACTGCTGGGTTGACCAGGAACCAAGTCATGGATGGGTACGGGTTTTCAAAAGTGGAACCTTGTTACATTTGTCAGAAGACCTCTTAGTAGCTCAGACATTTTGAAGCATGGATGTATGCTTAAGCATGAACCAGCCTGAAGCTTGGAAGACGCATGACACAACTTCAATGATGTTGTCAAAAGCTGAGAAAATGACCGGGGTCCGCACTCGAAACCCTCCATGGAACCGCCACTGGGGCCAACCTTATAAATGCTGTATACTGCAGATATGCCCTTAACGTTCCAGAGTAACGATGTAAATACTCATAGCCACGTGTTCAGATGATACTGTTGGGTTGACCAGAAACCAAGTCATGGGTAAGGGTTTTCGAAAGTGGAACCTTATTACATTTGTCACAAGACCTCTGTAGCTATGTAGCTCAGACATTTTGAAGCATGGATGTATGCTAAAGCATGAACCTGCCTGGGGCTCATATTGGACAGATGGCTAGCTTTTGGAAGACACATGACACAAGTTCAATGGTATTGTCTAAAGCTGGCAAAATGACCTAGTCTTTGTCTTCCAAAAAACAAACTGTCACTGTTCAACAAGTTGGCGAAAGGAACAGGGACCCGGGTGTATGCGTACTTAGGACACCGAGAGGGCCCTAATAGTTCCGAAAGTCAGTGATGTACTGCGGGATTAAACGAAAAGGTATCTTAAGCTCCTCGATTCGCATTCCAATGTACAGGTAAGGCGACTTAGTAGGTTTAAGAAGTTCATCTTATCCATGCCTAAGGTATTATCTGTGCAGATAGAGGCTGTGAACCCTTTGTGATACATTTGGAATAATGGTAACATTTCTGCCTTGGCTATGACCATTGTGTTGTTGTTGGGCCTGGATTGGTGCCCGAAGATCCCTCTTCTATTGGCGAGTAAGTGTTACCAAGAAAGACATAAACCAGAGTCTGACACAGCTGGGTGATGGCTCAATTCCAGTTATCAATAACAGTCTCTTTGGTCTTTTTGTATTTATTATTATATCTACATAGATTCTCTGCAATACCGCTAATATCGTTTATCAGGCAAAAACAGATCCAACCAGGGGCGTGACATACCAACTTCCTCCTACGAAGACTCTGAATGGAACCCCCAGCAATCATAAACGTGATTTCTAATGCCTCGTGTTAGCTTAAATTTTAACTCAGATAGGAGGCTGGCATAGATACTTACCATATCAAGAAACTTTTACAACCAAGTAGGCTTTGTTGTAATATGAATATAATTCTATACCTCGGCAAGTCTGGCATTACACTTCGATACGTTGTGACTAAAGGACGTGCATAAAACACAAACTTATATTTTTTTCTGGCAGAGCCATGTCTGGGGTAAGTTTCCAACACCATTTTATTTAATTGTATTTTAAAACTCTCTTAATTGCAGAAAAGCGCTCCTCGGGTATCTACCCAGTCCAGATGCAAGTTAAGTATCGGTGGTCTCGCGCGTAAAAAAACATTGGTGAGTATAGCAGGGAGCAAAGCTATGTTTCCAAAGAAAATATGAATTTATAGGATTTTAGGGCAAGTACGCAGCATCGAAACAAAAAAGTCGAAACAAAAAAGTGCAAATTATTTTGCGAGCAAACAGTGCTGCCCATTTCGTTTTCGGCGGCTTGCGCTTGATGGCGCCAGCAATAACACAGCTATGTTGCTTTAGTGCTAAAAGTAAATATGCAGCAAGTTATTTTGTTGGCAAAATGTAGGCATGATGAGTGGAAGAAATGGTTAAAAACATTTATAGCCGTTTATTATGCACCGCCAAGAGACTGCTATTAGCGCTGTAATCATATAAAAAAAGTTGTCAATTAATTTTTTTTCGATGACATAATTTGACAGCTAACGTAAACGTTGCTATTTTTTAGTTTTTTTACAAAAGTCAAAACTATTTTAAAATAAGCAACAAACGGCCTAGCTCTCAAAGTTTTACAAGAATTTATTCCACACGTCATATATTTTGCCAGCAAAATAACTTGCTCACATTTACTTTTTGATTTAAGCTTTTGCTACTGCTGGCGCCATCTAGCTTAAATTGTCACAAAGCAAAAAAAATGGGCAGCACTGTTTGCATAGAAAGCTGCGCAGTAGACAGCAAAAATCATGGCGCTAAAAATTTGAACTGCTTTTTTTATATGAAGTTTTGTTTTGACTTGGCGCTTTTTATGCTGCTGCGTACTAGGCTTAAAACACAAAAAGTTTCGAGCTATCAAATTTAATTTAATGTTCAAATTTACACTTAATAAAAAGGATCATACTGAGGTTAAATTGAATAAAGGCCGCTGTCAGTCGAATACAAAAGAAAAGGTAAGATTAAAAAATATCTTTTGATGATTAAAACTAGTACAGTCGTAGCGATATGTGTGAGAGAGCGAATATGTACAGAGCTGGGCATAAAGAGAGCGGTCTGCCGTAAATGCACGAACAAAAAGTGCCCGTTTGGGCTATGAGCTGCCCAGCTCTGATTATGAAGCTTTATTTAAAGAGAAAATTTTTTATATACTTATAGCAGATGGCAAAAATAGTCCCTCCACCTCCCGCTGCAGGTGAAAAGTTGGGGATCACCAAATTAAACATAATTAAAAAGGAAACAAAGAAGTTAGATGCTGCAGGAGACAAGGGCAGGCACGTTATCGTAAACAACATTAATAAACCCGACACGGTGAACAGCTCAAGACGTGCCAAAGTTCTCCCTGTGGCAAAATCTCGATCCCAATCGAATATAAGGGAAAAGGTAAGTTTAAAAAATATCTTTTGATTATAAAAACTAGTACCTATAGGTAGTTGTAGTGATATATGTAACAGAGCGCTTATGAAGCTTTATTTAAAGAGAAAATTTTTTATTTGTAACAGATGGCAAACATTCTCCCTACACCCCCTTGTGCAGCGGAGAAGGTGGGGATCACCAAATTAAATAAAAAAATAAAGGAAAAAAAGCAGGCTACCAGCGCGAGATGTGCCAAAGTTCTTCCTGCGGCAAAATCTCGATGTCAGTCGAATATAAAAGAAAAGGTAAGTTTAAAAGTATCTTTTGATTATTAAAAGTAGTACCTATAGGTAGTCGTAGTGATGTATGTAAGAGCGCGCTTATGAAGCTTTATTAAAAAATAAAATTTTTTATATACTTATTGCAGATGGTTAACAATCTTCCTACACCACCTGCTGGTGTTGAAAAGGAGGTGATGGAAAACATAAGTAAGAGTAATACGGAGGATAAAAAGGTAATCAGTTCGAGACGTGCCAAAGTTCTTTCTGCTGCAAAACCTCGCGTCCAGTGGAACTTAAAAGGACAAGTAAGTTTCAAAAATATCTTTTAATTACGCTAGTTTAACAATTTTAAAAAACTTGTGTATTCTCAACTTTCGAGCGTATGGGCGATATGATATATACAATCGATTTTGCTCAAATTTAGTACAGAAAAAAAAGAGTAAAAAACTTCGAAGCACCAAATTTGGTCACGATATCTTTAAAAACATGCAAAACACAACGAATTTCGTTGAAAAAACGTTTTTTTGACCTATCTGTCCTAGCTTTATTTAAGGGGACCATTTGTGATATCCCTATTACTGCTCTTGGGAGCTTAGTGCCTCTACAAGAGCCTGTCAACTGACACTATTTGGCGTTCTCTTGTATTGGTTTCAGTAAACGTAATTTTTCGTTCGATTCGGTGATTGATCAGATGCGACTTATGCGTCCCTTGGTGATGGGACAACCAACAAAGCTCCCAGGGGAAAAAGCTCATTTTACTGGGTTGGCAAACTTTTGCCCGCCGCGCCATCTACTGGCAAAGATGAGAACCAAGGTGACAACTGTTTGCGTGCTTGCCGTTTGCATTGAGCTTGATCGAGCTTTTCGAGCTTTTTACAGCATCACTTGTTTGGTTCTTCACTGCAAAGCTCTGTGCTGAAGTGATGCATGTTGGTGTAATAGCGGGGTTGAGGGGTAGAAAATATTGTAAAAACTGGATAATAATGTGTTTATGGGGATTTTGGCGCTGGGACCTCTGGGATAGGAGTGCAGCACACCAACCGCTGCACTACCAAGCCCCCCCCCCACTAGTGAACAATTATTATAATTTAATTAAAATAAATCAAAGAAAATTTTTAAATATTTCAGATCGCGAGCTTAAAGGAGACCCAACCAGGTACTGCCGAAAAAAGCAAAAAGGGTTCCATGCCCAAAAGTTTGGTGAACGAAAAGTTACCACTACATCACAAGCAGTTCACAAAGACTGAACTTAATGCAGTGAAGCAAAAGGATAACAAAAATCCAGTTGCAGCCTTTACCAAAAAGAGAGTGGCTTTTGATAAAACCGAGAACGAAAAGTTAGCGTCAAACAAAATATTGCACAAGAAGTGCACAAGTACTATGCTTAAAGAAGATAAAGTCAAGACGGTGGTTAAAAATAAGAGCTACAAGCCTAATTGTGATCAAAGTGGAGTTCAAAACCCAAGTTTTACTATAGTGAGGACAGCTGCAGCCAGATTTTACAAAAGAGCTGGTGTTGCTGAAACTCTTCATCGCAGACCTTCTTTAAATATTTCTGAACGAAGACAAAAACATATTTTTAAAAAAATTGATTTTTTAATAGGGCTTAGGGTAAAAGCCTTGTTTGAAAATAACAAAGCAGGACTGGAAAATGAACTCCGTAATGGGCTGCATAGGGTGCGTTTTTCTGACATGCATTTGCCCCTAGAACAGAAAGCTAAATTGGAGCCAGCTTTGCGCAAAGAACGTTTACGGGTATTGGATTTAAAAGACAGTGACAGTGTGTTTCCTGAAACGCAAATTTCTAATCAACCTCCTATGAGTCAAATCTGCATAAAGCAAGAGGCACTGGAAAAACCAAAGATTAAAGCTGAAAAGCGCGTACCTAGCACTCCGCAAGGGCTTATGCGGTTTTTTTTTTATAAACGGAACTATTTTATACTAATCTTCGGGTTGCTAGCATTTTTATTAACATTGAATTTGTTTGGACGCATTTAGTCGAAACATTTTTTTTTTTAAATTAAGCGTGGTCTCTATATATATTTTATCTTATCTATGTGAATATAGAAATAAATGTTAAGTGTTTGTTTCTGGCTCAAGAAAAGTGACTTTTGACTAAATACGCTTATTAATGTTCATTTAAATTTAAGAAAAGGCAATCTTTCTATGTTAACGCCCGAAGACATACGGCTGTGCTCCGGAAAACGAAAAAACCAAAACGTATAAATTTTGTTCGTTTTTATTTTGGTTTGCCAACATAAAACGAATTTTTGATATATGGCAACAAAGAGTAAGAGAAATATGAGAAGATATCGACAGCAAAAAATGTGAAATTGTTGGCTGCAAGTGAAAACGAACGAAATTTAAACGTTGTTCGTTTTCCGGCGCCCCGCGGAGTAAATGACATATCAAATATTTTATGTAAATACGAAATTTCAAGATCCGATGAGGCTATACACCTCTTACAGTTGACTTGGCTGTAAAATCCTAAGGGTTGGTCTACAGTTGATTAGCTATATAAAGGGTCATCAATCTTGAGGATTTTTTCCATAAGATTATTTTTGATAAATCACGCGTGAGTTTTGTCAAGTTGCCATGCGTTTTTTATTCAGTATTCATTGCCATTTCATCATGGAAAGACTTACACCCCCTACAACGTTTACAAATCGTGCAATTATGAATATAAGTAAATGCAAGAATGGTTCTCTTTATTGACAATAAAGATTTTCCGATTCATTTGAAATTTTTGTGTTCTTTTGCATTTAAAAAAAAAACCTCAAGATTGATGACCCTTTATAAACTTTACTAACCGTAATCGCTAAAATCGAATAATAAGATTATCTACCAGAAATTTTATTGACTTGAAGCTTTTGTTTCAGATATTTTATATTTCTCTAAAAAATTTATTTTACAAATCGGCGCATTGCTATTTGGCTGAACCTAAAACTTGATAAAAGTGTGCCACCCTAATATTGGCCTACAGCTTATACATATATACAGATACATATATAAGTTCTACTTACCATAATCTCTGAAATGGCATAATAATTGAGGCAGAGATAAAATTTACTAACTTTGAAGCTTTTATTTCGGATTTTTGATTCAAATAAACATTATACATATGGAACCCTAATGTGCCACCCTAATGAGGGTTCTTTGTTGATTAATTTCTTTTATAAATTTTAGTTTCGAAAATCAGATGGTAGCTTTTAAAGACTTGATGCTGAACAATTTCATTGGCGTTGTTAGTTTGGCTGAGCCTGAAACTTGATAAAAAAAATACGTACATGTGCCACCCTAACGATGGCTTACAGCTGATTAGATACATATACAAATTCTACTTAACACAATCTCTGAAATCGCATAATAATTGAGGCAGAGATCAAATTTACTAACTTTGAGGCTTTTATTTCGGATTTTTGATTCAAATAAAATTATACATATTGAACCCTAATGTGCCACCCTAATGAGGGTTCTTAGTTGATTAGATACTTTATACATTTTACTTTCCATAATCAGAAGGAACTTGGTAAAGATTTAATGCTAAAATGGAATTATTAGATTGCCTGCCAAAAATTTTATTGCTTTTAATATCAGATGCATTCAAAAACTGTTTATAAGCAAATCGAAGAAATCCTTATTTGGCAAAAACAGCAAATTGCTTAAGAGATATTTGGAGCATACTGACCTATTGCTGTTGTATAGAAATTTTATTTACAACTAATACTATAAAAATAAAACAATTTTTTATTTAAAATGCTAAAATTTCGTTTATTTACAATAATGTGTATTAAATTCGAGCTGATTTTTATAGAAACATCAATTATATTCATGATGGTTTTTTAAAAATTTTGTGTTTCTAGTAAAACCAGCTCAGACGTATAACGTTGACATAAGTATATATGTTTTTGTCATACTTTGTTTGAAGTAGTTTGTAAAAAAGCGTATAACGCTTTAGTACAAAATTTGCATATATACGATTATTTGACTTGAACTGCGTAAAACATACAACCGCATTGAAGTTAATTTTTTTTCAAGTTGTTCTTTTTTCTTAGAGTTCTTTTTTTATACATTTTACGCAGTTCCAAAATTGTAGTTACTTGAATTTGGTTTTGGAAAACATTTCAAGCAACACTTGACACATTTTCCAAAAACTGTTTTAATGCAAATCAATTATGAAAAGTGGGTTCGCTAGTGTTTCTTGTGTAAGTGGTTAATTTATTTTTTTTTATTGTATGAGTGAATATTAGTAAACTCTGGTTAGATGATGATTTAAGTTGACCCAGCATTCTGGTCGTAATTTGTGGAACTGCTTGTTCCCAGTTGCGCTACTGCTTTACATTGCTAGTTACAAAATTTTAGTAATATTTTTTTTTAAAAAGCTGCTATTTATTAGTGGCCCAGCATTCTGGCCGTCTTAGCAAGCACTATGCCAAAACTTTCTTTTATAAAAACTCTACTCTATAATACTACAAAAAGTCGATACTTTGCAGCAGTAGCAACAAATGAAACTTTGTTAAGTGTTAGTTTCGTATTCGATATGAGTTTTAAATATAGTATCTATGAACTTTTGCTCTAGCGCATTGCCAGCAGTTTTTTCGTAACTTTTGCTACATATAACTAACTACTTCTTTTTTCTAAGAATTGTGTTGGTGTTGGTGACCCGCCGCGCACTTTAGTTTGCCATCCAACGCGTTTAGGCGACAATCCAGAGAGAACCACGACGAGATAGTGCGCCGGATTAAAAGGAGTAGCGTCCAGGATCGTGCTGGCATTTGCCGGGTTGAGACGCCATCAGATACTTTGCATAGTGTTACCTTACCCAGGTGCGGATCTAGGACTTGGTCTTGGGTTGGGGTTCTTCACTTTGAAGTATATATATTTCAGAGCTCGCAAAAGAATTTCAACCCATTTTTCAAACTTTAAGGGGGGTCCGGACCCGTAAGTCCCCTCGTGGATCCGCCACTCCCGCAGTCTCTTCAATCTAATCTATCCTCTTCGACAACAAAACCAGCAATATTCTGCAACTCTGCACTTTAGAGTTGTGCTTTGCAACGGCTTTTTACGATTGGGGCACTTTCCAATGAGATGGGGATTCTCACTAATTACCATGATTCCTCAGCAAGAGAAACAGCTCACCAAGGCAAACGTAGGCCAATGCAGTCTCATTCCTGCCTCGGAAAAGATGCTGAACTGCGTTAATCTGATGGGGATTCTGCAGCTTGACAGCATAGCGCAGAAGATCCCAATGTAGCAGTTTGGTTTCCGTAAGAGTCATGGCACGCCTGAACAACGACACCGAGTGGTAAGGTTCGCCCTGACAGTGTTTTTGGATATCCAGCAAACCTTCGATAGGTTCTAGTAGGCTGAGCTTCTTTACAAGCTAAAGCCATTGCTGACTCCACCGCATTTTGAATGACAGGTTCCCATGGATTAGCGTTGAAGGGGCCAAGCCAACTGAGAAACCTATTTGTGCTGCGGTACCTCAAGGCAGCATCTTAGGTCCAACCAGGTGCTGATCCAGTATTTGGTCTTAGGGGGGGTTCTTCGCTTCGAAGTGTATATATATACGAGCTTGCAAAAGACTGTCAATCCATTTTGCCAACATTTGGGGAAGGGGTCCGCACCCGAAACCCTCCATGGAACCGCCACTGGGGCCAACCATATAAATGCTGTATACTGCAGACATGCCCACATCCAGCTCTGTCTTAACGTTCCAGAGTAAAGATGCAAGTACGCATAGCCGCGTGTACAGCTGATACTGCTGGGTTGACCAGGAACCAAGTCATGGATGGGTACGGGTTTTCAAAAGTGGAACCTTGTTACATTTGTCAGAAGACCTCTTAGTAGCTCAGACATTTTGAAGCATGGATGTATGCTTAAGCATGAACCAGCCTGGAGCTTGGAAGACGCATGACACAAGTTCAATGATGTTGTCAAAAGCTGAGAAAATGACCGGGGTCCGCACTCGAAACCCTCCATGGAACCGCCACTGGGGCCAACCTTATAAATGCTGTATACTGCAGACATGCCCACATCCAGCTCTGTCTTAACGTTCCAGAGTAAAGATGTAAGTACGCATAGCCGCGTGTACAGCTGATACTGCTGGGTTGACCAGGAACCAAGTCATGGATGGGTACGGGTTTTCAAAAGTGGAACCTTGTTACATTTGTCAGAAGACCTCTTAGTAGCTCAGACATTTTGAAGCATGGATGTATGCTTAAGCATGAACCAGCCTGGAGCTTGGAAGACGCATGACACAAGTTCAATGATGTTGTCAAAAGCTGAGAAAATGACCGGGGTCCGCACTCGAAACCCTCCATGGAACCGCCACTGGGGCCAACCTTATAAATGCTGTATACTGCAGACATGCCCACATCCAGCTCTGTCTTAACGTTCCAGAGTAAAGATGTAAGTACGCATAGCCGCGTGTACAGCTGATACTGCTGGGTTGACCAAGAACCAAGTCATGGATGGGTACGGGTTTTCAAAAGTGGAACCTTGTTACATTTGTCAGAAGACCTCTTAGTAGCTCAGACATTTTGAAGCATGGATGTATGCTTAAGCATGAACCAGCCTGAAGCTTGGAAGACGCATGACACAACTTCAATGATGTTGTCAAATGCTGAGAAAATGACCGGGGTCCGCACTCGAAACCCTCCATGGAACCGCCACTGGGGCCAACCTTATAAATGCTGTATACTGCAGATATGCCCTTAACGTTCCAGAGTAACGATGTAAATACTCATAGCCACGTGTTCAGATGATACTGTTGGGTTGACCAGAAACCAAGTCATGGGTAAGGGTTTTCGAAAGTGGAACCTTATTACATTTGTCACAAGACCTCTGTAGCTATGTAGCTCAGACATTTTGAAGCATGGATGTATGCTAAAGCATGAACCTGCCTGGGGCTCATATTGGACAGATGGCTAGCTTTTGGAAGACACATGACACAAGTTCAATGGTATTGTCTAAAGCTGGCAAAATGACCTAGTCTTTGTCTTCCAAAAAACAAACTGTCACTGTTCAACAAGTTGGCGAAAGGAACAGGGACCCGGGTGTATGCGTACTTAGGACACCGAGAGGGCCCTAATAGTTCCGAAAGTCAGTGATGTACTGCGGGATTAAACGAAAAGGTATCTTAAGCTCCTCGATTCGCATTCCAATGTACAGGTAAGGCGACTTAGTAGGTTTAAGAAGTTCATCTTATCCATGCCTAAGGTATTATCTGTGCAGATAGAGGCTGTGAACCCTTTGTGATACATTTGGAATAATGGTAACATTTCTGCCTTGGCTATGACCATTGTGTTGTTGTTGGGCCTGGATTGGTGCCCGAAGATCCCTCTTCTATTGGCGAGTAAGTGTTACCAAGAAAGACATAAACCAGAGTCTGACACAGCTGGGTGATGGCTCAATTCCAGTTATCAATAACAGTCTCTTTGGTCTTTTTGTATTTATTATTATATCTACATAGATTCTCTGCAATACCGCTATATCGTTTATCAGGCAAAAACAGATCCAACCAGGGGCGTGACATACCAACTCCCTCCTACGAAGACTCTGAATGGAACCCCCAGCAATCATAAACGTGATTTGTAATGCCTCGTGTTAGCTTAAATTTTAACTCAGATAGGAGGCTGGCATAGATACTTACCATATCAAGAAACTTTTACAACCAAGTAGGCTTTGTTGTAATATGAATATAATTCTATACCTCGGCAAGTCTGGCATTACACTTCCATACGTTGTGACTAAAGGACGTGCATAAAACACAAACTTATATTTTTTTCTGGCAGAGCCATGTCTGGGGTAAGTTTCCAACACCATTTTATTTAATTGTATTTTAAAACTCTCTTAATTGCAGAAAAGCGCTCCTCGGGTATCTACCCAGTCCAGATGCAAGTTGAGTATCGGTGGTCTCGCGCGTAAAAAAACATTGGTGAGTATAACAGGGAGCAAAGCTATGTTTCCAAAGAAAATATGAAATTATAGGATTTTAGGGCAAGTACGCAGCATCGAAAAAGCGTCGAAACAAAAAAGTGCAAATTATTTTGCGAGCAAACAGTGCTGCCCATTTCGTTTTCGGCGGCTTGCGCTTGATGGCGCCAGCAATAACACAGCTATGTTGCTTTAGTGCTAAAAGTAAATATGCAGCAAGTTATTTTGTTGGCAAAATGTAGGCATGATGAGTGGAAGAAATGGTTAAAAACATTTATAGCCGTTTATTATGCACCGCCAAGAGACTGCTATTAGCGCTGTAATCATATAAAAAAAGTTGTCAATTAATTTTTTTCGATGACATAATTTGACAGCTAACGTAAACGTTGCTATTTTTTAGTTTTTTTACAAAAGTCAAAACTATTTTAAAATAAGCAACAAACGGCCTAGCTCTCAAAGTTTTACAAGAATTTATTCCACACGTCATATATTTTGCCAGCAAAATAACTTGCTCACATTTACTTTTTGATTTAAGCTTTTGCTACTGCTGGCGCCATCTAGCTTAAATTGTCACAAAGCAAAAAAAATGGGCAGCACTGTTTGCATAGAAAGCTGCGCAGTAGACAGCAAAAATCATGGCGCTAAAAATTTGAACTGCTTTTTTTATATGAAGTTTTGTTTTGACTTGGCGCTTTTTATGCTGCTGCGTACTAGGCTTAAAACACAAAAAGTTTCGAGCTATCAAATTTAATTTAATGTTCAAATTTACACTTAATAAAAAGGATCATACTGAGGTTAAATTGAATAAAGGCCGCTGTCAGTCGAATACAAAAGAAAAGGTAAGATTAAAAAATATCTTTTGATGATTAAAACTAGTACAGTCGTAGCGATATGTGTGAGAGAGCGAATATGTACAGAGCTGGGCATAAAGAGAGCGGTCTGCCGTAAATGCACGAACAAAAAGTGCCCGTTTGGGCTATGAGCTGCCCAGCTCTGATTATGAAGCTTTATTTAAAGAGAAAATTTTTTATATACTTATAGCAGATGGCAAAAATAGTCCCTCCACCTCCCGCTGCAGGTGAAAAGTTGGGGATCACCAAATTAAACATAATTAAAAAGGAAACAAAGAAGTTAGATGCTGCAGGAGACAAGGGCAGGCACGTTATCGTAAACAACATTAATAAACCCGACACGGTGAACAGCTCAAGACGTGCCAAAGTTCTCCCTGTGGCAAAATCTCGATCCCAATCGAATATAAGGGAAAAGGTAAGTTTAAAAAATATCTTTTGATTATAAAAACTAGTACCTATAGGTAGTTGTAGTGATATATGTAATAGAGCGCTTATGAAGCTTTATTTAAAGAGAAAATTTTTTATTTGTAACAGATGGCAAACATTCTCCCTACACCCCCTTGTGCAGCGGAGAAGGTGGGGATCACCAAATTAAATAAAAAAATAAAGGAAAAAAAGCAGGCTACCAGCGCGAGATGTGCCAAAGTTCTTCCTGCGGCAAAATCTCGATGTCAGTCGAATATAAAAGAAAAGGTAAGTTTAAAAAGTATCTTTTGATTATTAAAAGTAGTACCTATAGGTAGTCGTAGTGATGTATGTAAGAGCGCGCTTATGAAGCTTTATTAAAAAATAAAATTTTTTATATACTTATTGCAGATGGTTAACAATCTTCCTACACCACCTGCTGGTGTTGAAAAGGAGGTGATGGAAAACATAAGTAAGAGTAATACGGAGGATAAAAAGGTAATCAGTTCGAGACGTGCCAAAGTTCTTTCTGCTGCAAAACCTCGCGTCCAGTGGAACTTAAAAGGACAAGTAAGTTTCAAAAATATCTTTTAATTACGCTAGTTTAACAATTTTAAAAAACTTGTGTATTCTCAACTTTCGAGCGTATGGGCGATATGATATATACAATCGATTTTGCTCAAATTTAGTACAGAAAAAAAAGAGTAAAAAACTTCGGAACACCAAATTTGGTCACGATATCTTTAAAAACATGCAAAACACAACGAATTTCGTTGAAAAAACGTTTTTTTTACCTATCTGTCCTAGCTTTATTTAAGGGGACCATTTGTGATATCCCTATTACTGCTCTTGGGAGCTTAGTGCCTCTACAAGAGCCTGTCAACTGACACTATTTGGCGTTCTCTTGTATTGGTTTCAGTAAACGTAATTTTTCGTTCGATTCGGTGATTGATCAGATGCGACTTATGCGTCCCTTGGTGATGGGACAACCAACAAAGCTCCCAGGGGAAAAAGCTCATTTTACTGGGTTGGCAAACTTTTGCCCGCCGCGCCATCTACTGGCAAAGATGAGAACCAAGATGACAACTGTTTGCGTGCTTGCCGTTTGCATTGAGCTTGATCGAGCTTTTCGAGCTTTTTACAGCATCACTTGTTTGGTTCTTCACTGCAAAGCTCTGTGCTGAAGTGATGCATGTTGGTGTAATAGCGGGGTTGAGGGGTAGAAAATATTGTAAAAACTGGATAATAATGTGTTTATGGGGATTTTGGCGCTGGGACCTCTGGGATAGGAGTGCAGCACACCAACCGCTGCACTACCAAGCCCCCCCCACTAGTGAACAATTATTATAATTTAATTAAAATAAATCAAAGAAAATTTTTAAATATTTCAGATCGCGAGCTTAAAGGAGACCCAACCAGGTACTGCCGAAAGCAAAAAGGGTTCCATGCCCAAAAGTTTGGTGAACGAAAAGTTACCACTACATCACAAGCAGTTCACAAAGACTGAACTTAATGCAGTGAAGCAAAAGGATAACAAAAATCCAGTTGCAGCCTTTACCAAAAAGAGAGTGGCTTTTGATAAAACCGAGAACGAAAAGTTAGCGTCAAACAAAATATTGCACAAGAAGTGCACAAGTACTATGCTTAAAGAAGATAAAGTCAAGACGGTGGTTAAAAATAAGAGCTACAAGCCTAATTGTGATCAAAGTGGAGTTCAAAACCCAAGTTTTACTATAGTGAGGACAGCTGCAGCCAGATTTTACAAAAGAGCTGGTGTTGCTGAAACTCTTCATCGCAGACCTTCTTTAAATATTTCTGAACGAAGACAAAAACATATTTTTAAAAAAATTGATTTTTTAATAGGGCTTAGGGTAAAAGCCTTGTTTGAAAATAACAAAGCAGGACTGGAAAATGAACTCCGTAATGGGCTGCATAGGGTGCGTTTTTCTGACATGCATTTGCCCCTAGAACAGAAAGCTAAATTGGAGCCAGCTTTGCGCAAAGAACGTTTACGGGTATTGGATTTAAAAGACAGTGACAGTGTGTTTCCTGAAACGCAAATTTCTAATCAACCTCCTATGAGTCAAATCTGCATAAAGCAAGAGGCACTGGAAAAACCAAAGATTAAAGCTGAAAAGCGCGTACCTAGCACTCCGCAAGGGCTTATGCGGTTTTTTTTTTATAAACGGAACTATTTTATACTAATCTTCGGGTTGCTAGCATTTTTATTAACATTGAATTTGTTTGGACGCATTTAGTCGAAACATTTTTTTTTTTAAATTAAGCGTGGTCTCTATATATATTTTATCTTATCTATGTGAATATAGAAATAAATGTTAAGTGTTTGTTTCTGGCTCAAGAAAAGTGACTTTTGACTAAATACGCTTATTAATGTTCATTTAAATTTAAGAAAAGGCAATCTTTCTATGTTAACGCCCGAAGACATACGGCTGTGCTCCGGAAAACGAAAAAACCAAAACGTATAAATTTTGTTCGTTTTTAGTTTGGTTTGCCAACATAAAACGAATTTTTGATATAAGGTGCCTTGATTTTATGCCTTGCATAAATAAATAAATAAATGACTTGGAATACATTTTTTTTTATAGCTATGGCAACAAAGAGTAAGAGAAATATGAGAAGATATCGACAGCAAAAAATGTGAAATTGTTGGCTGCAAGTGAAAACGAACGAAATTTAAACGTTGTTCGTTTTCCGGCGCCCCGCGGAGTAAATGACATATCAAATATTTTATGTAAATACGAAATTTCAAGATCCGAAGAGGCTATACACCTCTTACAGTTGACTTGGCTGTAAAATCCTAAGGGTTGGTCTACAGTTGATTAGCTATATAAAGGGTCATCAATCTTGAGGATTTTTTCCATAAGATTATTTTTGATAAATCACGCGTGAGTTTTGTCAAGTTGCCATGCGTTTTTTATTCAGTATTCATTGCCATTTCATCATGGAAAGACTCACACCCCCTACAACGTTTACAAATCGTGCAATTATGAATATAAGTAAATGCAAGAATGGTTCTCTTTATTGACAATAAAGATTTTCCGATTCATTTGAAATTTTTGTGTTCTTTTGCATTTAAAAAAAAAAACCTCAAGATTGATGACCCTTTATAAACTTTACTAACCGTAATCGCTAAAATCGAATAATAAGATTATCTACCAGAAATTTTATTGACTTGAAGCTTTTGTTTCAGATATTTTATATTTCTCTAAAAAATTTATTTTACAAATCGGCGCATTGCTATTTGGCTGAACCTAAAACTTGATAAAAGTGTGCCACCCTAATATTGGCCTACAGCTTATACATATATACAGATACATATATAAGTTCTACTTACCATAATCTCTGAAATCGCATAATAATTGAGGCAGAGATAAAATTTACTAACTTTGAAGCTTTTATTTCGGATTTTTGATTCAAATAAACATTATACATATGGAACCCTAATGTGCCACCCTAATGAGGGTTCTTTGTTGATTAATTTCTTTTATAAATTTTAGTTTTAAAAATCAGATGGTAGCTTTTAAAGACTTGATGATGAACAATTTCATTAGCGTTGTCAGTTTGGCTGAGTCTGAAACTTGATAAAAAAAATACGTACATGTGCCACCCTAACGATGGTTTACAGCTGATTAGATACATATACAAATTCTATTTAACACAATCTCTGAAATCGCATAATAATTGAGGCAGAGATCAAATTTACTAACTTTGAGGCTTTTATTTCGGATTTTTGATTCAAATAATAATTATACACACTTAACCCTTATGTGTCACCCTAAAGGTGATCCTTAGATGAATAGATACTTTTATAAATTTTACTTTCCAAAATCAGATGGTAGCTTTTAAAGCCTATATTGCATTGCTAATTTGGCTGAGCCTGAAACTTGATTAAAAAATACGTACGTGTGCCACCCTAACGATGGTTTACAGCTGATTAGATACATATATAAATTCTACTTAACATAATCTCTGAAATCGCATAATAATTGAGGCAGAGATAAAATTTACTAACTTTGAGGCTTTTATTTCGGATTTTTGATTCAATTAAAATTATACATATTGAACCCTAATGTGCCACCCTAATGAGGGTTCTTAGTTGATTAGATACTTTATACATTTTACTTTCCATAATCAGAAGGAACTTGGTAAAGATTTAATGCTAAAATGGAATTATTAGATTGCCTGCCAAAAATTTTATTGCTTTTAATATCAGATGCATTCAAAAACTGTTTATAAGCAAATCGAAGAAATCCTTATTTGGCAAAAACAGCAAAGTGCTTAAGAGATATTTGGAGCATACTGACCTGTTGTATAGAAATTTTATTTACAACTAATACTATAAAAATAAAACAATTTTTTATTTAAAATGCTAAAATTTCGTTTATTAGCAATAATGTGTATTAAATTCGAGCTGATTTTTATAGAAACATCAATTATATTCAAGATGGTTTTTTAAAAAATTTTGTGTTTCTAGTAAAACCAGCTCAGACGTATAACGTTGACATAAGTATATATGTTTTTGTCATACTTTGTTTGAAGTAGTTTGTAAAAAAGCGTATAACGCTTTAGTACAAAATTTGCATATATACGATTATTTGACTTGAACTGCGTAAAACATACAACCGCATTGAAGTTAATTTTTTTTCAAGTTGTTCTTTTTTCTTAGAGTTCTTTTTTTATACATTTTACGCAGTTCCAAAATTGTAGTTACTTGAATTTGGTTTTGGAAAACATTTCAAGCAACACTTGACACATTTTCCAAAAACTGTTTTAATGCAAATAATTATGAAAAGTGGGTTCGCTAGTGTTTCTTGTGTAAGTGGTTAATTTATTTTTTTTTATTGTATGAGTGAATATTAGTAAACTCTGGTTAGATGATGATTTAAGTTGACCCAGCATTCTGGTCGTAATTTGTGGAACTGCTTGTTCCCAGTTGCGCTACTGCTTTACATTGCTAGTTACAAAATTTTAGTAATATTTTTTTTTAAAAAGCTGCTATTTATTAGTGGCCCAGCATTCTGGCCGTCTTAGCAAGCACTATGCCAAAACTTTCTTTTATAAAAACTCTACTCTATAATACTACAAAAAGTCGATACTTTGCAGCAGTAGCAACAAATGAAACTTTGTTAAGTGTTAGTTTCGTATTCGATATGAGTTTTAAAAATAATATCTATGAACTTTTGCTCTAGCGCATTGCCAGCAGTTTTTTCGTAACTTTTGCTACATATAACTAACTACTTCTTTTTTCTAAGAATTGTGTTGGTGTTGGTGACCCGCCGCGCACTTTAGTTTGCCATCCAACGCGTTTAGGCGACAATCCAGAGAGAACCACGACGAGATAGTGCGCCGGATTAAAAGGAGTAGCGTCCAAGATCGTGCTGGCATTTGCCGGGTTGAGACGCCATCAGATACTTTGCATAGTGTTCCCTTACCCAGGTGCGGATCTAGGACTTGGTCTTGGGTTGGGGTTCTTCACTTTGAAGTATATATATTTCAGAGCTCGCAAAAGAATTTCAACCCATTTTTCAAACTTTAAGGGGGGTCCGGACCCGTAAGTCCCCTCGTGGATCCGCCACTGTCTCCCGCAGTCTCTTCAATCTAATCTATCCTCTTCGACAACAAAACCAGCAATATTCTGCAACTAAAGCAGTGCACTTTAGAGTTGTGCTTTGCAACGGCTTTTTAAGATTGGGGCACTTTCCAATGATATGGGGACTCTCACTAATTACCATGATTCCTCAGCAAGAGAAACAGCTCACCAAGGCAAACGTAGGCCAATGCAGTCTCATTCCTGCCTCGGAAAAGATGCTGAACTGCGTTAATCTGATGGGGATTCTGCAGCTTGACAGCATAGCGCAGAAGATCCCAATGTAGCAGTTTGGTTTTCGTAAGAGTCATGGCACGCCTGAACAACGACACCGAGTGGTAAGGTTCGCCCTGACAGTGTTTTTGGATATCCAGCAAACCTTCGATAGGTTCTAGTAGGCTGAGCTTCTTTACAAGCTAAAGCCATTGCTGACTCCACCGCATTTTGAATGACAGGTTCCCATGGATTAGCGTTGAAGGGGCCAAGCCAACTGAGAAACCTATTTGTGCTGCGGTACCTCAAGGCAGCATCTTAGGTCCAACCAGGTGCTGATCCAGTATTTGGTCTTAGGGGGGGGTTCTTCGCTTCGAAGTGTATATATATACGAGCTTGCAAAAGACTGTCAATCCATTTTGCCAACATTTGGGGAAGGGGTCCGCACCCGAAACCCTCCATGGAACCGCCACTGGGGCCAACCATATAAATGCTGTATACTGCAGACATGCCCACATCCAGCTCTGTCTTAACGTTCCAGAGTAAAGATGCAAGTACGCATAGCCGCGTGTACAGCTGATACTGCTGGGTTGACCAGGAACCAAGTCATGGATGGGTACGGGTTTTCAAAAGTGGAACCTTGTTACATTTGTCAGAAGACCTCTTAGTAGCTCAGACATTTTGAAGCATGGATGTATGCTTAAGCATGAACCAGCCTGGAGCTTGGAAGACGCATGACACAACTTCAATGATGTTGTCAAAAGCTGAGAAAATGACCGGGGTCCGCACTCGAAACCCTCCATGGAACCGCCACTGGGGCCAACCTTATAAATGCTGTATACTGCAGACATGCCCACATCCAGCTCTGTCTTAACGTTCCAGAGTAAAGATGCAAGTACGCATAGCCGCGTGTACAGCTGATACTGCTGGGTTGACCAGGAACCAAGTCATGGATGGGTACGGGTTTTCAAAAGTGGAACCTTATTACATTTGTCAGAAGACCTCTTAGTAGCTCAGACATTTTGAAGCATGGATGTATGCTTAAGCATGAACCAGCCTGGAGCTTGGAAGACGCATGACAGAAGTTCAATGATGTTGTCAAAAGCTGAGAAAATTACCGGGGTCCGCACTCGAAACGCTCCATGGAACCGCCACTGGGGCCAACCTTATAAATGCTGTATACTGCAGACATGCCCACATCCAGCTCTGTCTTAACGTTCCAGAGTAAAGATGTAAGTACGCATAGCCGCGTGTACAGCTGATACTGCTGGGTTGACCAGGAACCAAGTCATGGATGGGTACGGGTTTTCAAAAGTGGAACCTTGTTACATTTGTCAGAAGACCTCTTAGTAGCTCAGACATTTTGAAGCATGGATGTATGCTTAAGCATGAACCAGCCTGGAGCTTGGAAGACGCATGACACAACTTCAATGATGTTGTCAAAAGCTGAGAAAATGACCGGGGTCCGCACTCGAAACCCTCCATGGAACCGCCACTGGGGCCAACCTTATAAATGCTGTATACTGCAGATATGCCCTTAACGTTCCAGAGTAACGATGTAAATACTCATAGCCACGTGTTCAGATGATACTGTTGGGTTGACCAGAAACCAAGTCATGGGTAAGGGTTTTCGAAAGTGGAACCTTATTACATTTGTCACAAGACCTCTGTAGCTATGTAGCTCAGACATTTTGAAGCATGGATGTATGCTAAAGCATGAACCTGCCTGGGGCTCATATTGGACAGATGGCTAGCTTTTGGAAGACACATGACACAAGTTCAATGGTATTGTCTAAAGCTGGCAAAATGACCTAGTCTTTGTCTTCCAAAAAACAAACTGTCACTGTTCAACAAGTTGGCGAAAGGAACAGGGACCCGGGTGTATGCGTACTTAGGACACCGAGAGGGCCCTAATAGTTCCGAAAGTCAGTGATGTACTGCGGGATTAAACGAAAAGGTATCTTAAGCTCCTCGATTCGCATTCCAATGTACAGGTAAGGCGACTTAGTAGGTTTAAGAAGTTCATCTTATCCATGCCTAAGGTATTATCTGTGCAGATAGAGGCTGTGAACCCTTTGTGATACATTTGGAATAATGGTAACATTTCTGCCTTGGCTATGACCATTGTGTTGTGTTGGGCCTGGATTGGTGCCCGAAGATCCCCCTTCTATTGGCGAGTAAGTGTTACCAAGAAAGACATAAACCAGAGTCTGACACAGCTGGGTGATGGCTCAATTCCAGTTATCAATAACAGTCTCTTTGGTCTTTTTGTATTTATTATTATATCTACATAGATTCTCTGCAATACCACTAATATCGTTTATCAGGCTAAAACAGATCCAACCAGGGGCGTGACATACCAACTCCCTCCTACGAAGACTCTGAATGGAACCCCCAGCAATCATAAACGTGATTTCTAATGCCTCGTGTTAGCTTAAATTTTAACTCAGATAGGAGGCTGGCATAGATACTTACCATATCAAGAAACTTTTACAGCCAAGTAGGCTTTGTTGTAATATGAATATAATTCTATACCTCGGCAAGTCTGGCATTACACTTCCATACGTTGTGACTAAAGGACGTGCATAAAACACAAACTTATATTTTTTTTCTGGCAGAGCCATGTCTGGGGTAAGTTTCCAACACCATTTTATTTAATTGTATTTTAAAACTCTCTTAATTGCAGAAAAGCGCTCCTCGGGTATCTACCCAGTCCAGATGCAAGTTGAGTATCGGTGGTCTCGCGCGTAAAAAAACATTGGTGAGTATAACAGGGAGCAAAGCTATGTTTCCAAAGAAAATATGAAATTATAGGATTTTAGGGCAAGTACGCAGCATCGAAAAAGCGTCGAAACAAAAAAGTGCAAATTATTTTGCGAGCAAACAGTGCTGCCCATTTCGTTTTCGGCGGCTTGCGCTTGATGGCGCCAGCAATAACACAGCTATGTTGCTTTAGTGCTAAAAGTAAATATGCAGCAAGTTATTTTGTTGGCAAAATGTAAGCATGATGAGTGGAAGAAATGGTTAAAAACATTTATAGCCGTTTATTATGCACCGCCAAGAGACTGCTATTAGCGCTGTAATCATATAAAAAAAGTTGTCAATTAATTTTTTTTCGATGACATAATTTGACAGCTAACGTAAACGTTGCTATTTTTTAGTTTTTTTACAAAAGTCAAAACTATTTTAAAATAAGCAACAAACGGCCTAGCTCTCAAAGTTTTACAAGAATTTATTCCACACGTCATATATTTTGCCAGCAAAATAACTTGCTGCACATTTACTTTTTGATTTAAGCTTTTGCTACTGCTGGCGCCATCTGGCTTAAATTGTCACAAAGCAAAAAAAATGGGCAGCACTGTTTGCATACAAAGCTGCGCAGTAGACAGCAAAAATCATGGCGCTAAAAATTTGAACTGCTTTTTTTATATGAAGTTTTGTTTTGACTTGGCGCTTTTTATGCTGCTGCGTACTAGGCTTAAAACACAAAAAGTTTCGAGCTATCAAATTTAATTTAATGTTCAAATCAACACTTAATAAAAAGGATCATACTGAGGTTAAATTGAATAAAGGCCGCTCGCTACTAGATGCTGCTGGAGACAAGGGCAGGCACGGTATCGTAAGCAAGCTAAATAATAATAATAAAAAACCCGACACGGTGAACAGCTCAAGATGCGCCAAAGTTCTTGCTGTGGCAAAATCTCGATGTCAGTCGAATACAAAAGAAAAGGTAAGCTTAAAAAATATATTTTGATGATTAAAACTAGTACAGTCGTAGCGATATGTGTGAGAGAGCGAATATGTACAGAGCTGGGCATAAAGAGAGCGGTCTGCCGTAAATGCACGAACAAAAAGTGCCCGTTTGGGCTATGAGCTGCCCAGCTCTGATTATGAAGCTTTATTTAAAGAGAAAATTTTTTATATACTTATAGCAGATGGCAAAAATAGTCCCTCCACCTCCCGCTGCAGGTGAAAAGTTGGGGATCACCAAAATTAAAAAGGAAACAAAGAAGTTAGATGCTGCAGGAGACAAGGGCAGGCACGTTATCGTAAACAACATTAATAAACCCGACACGGTGAACAGCTCAAGACGTGCCAAAGTTCTCCCTGTGGCAAAATCTCGATCCCAATCGAATATAAGGGAAAAGGTAAGTTTAAAAAATATCTTTTGATTATAAAAACTAGTACCTATAGGTAGTTGTAGTGATATATGTAATAGAGCGCTTATGAAGCTTTATTTAAAGAGAAAATTTTTTATTTGTAACAGATGGCAAACATTCTCCCTACACCCCCTTGTGCAGCGGAGAAGGTGGGGATCACCAAATTAAATAAAAAAATAAAGGAAAAAAAGCAGGCTACCAGCGCGAGATGTGCCAAAGTTCTTCCTGCGGCAAAATCTCGATGTCAGTCGAATATAAAAGAAAAGGTAAGTTTAAAAAGTATCTTTTGATTATTAAAAGTAGTACCTATAGGTAGTCGTAGTGATGTATGTAAGAGCGCGCTTATGCAGCTTTATTAAAAAATAAAATTTTTTATATACTTATTGCAGATGGTTAACAATCTTCCTACACCACCTGCTGGTGTTGAAAAGGAGGTGATGGAAAACATAAGTAAGAGTAATACGGAGGATAAAAAGGTAATCAGTTCGAGACGTGCCAAAGTTCTTTCTGCTGCAAAACCTCGCGTCCAGTGGAACTTAAAAGGACAAGTAAGTTTCAAAAATATCTTTTAATTACGCTAGTTTAACAATTTTAAAAAACTTGTGTATTCTCAACTTTCGAGCGTATGGGCGATATGATATATACAATCGATTTTGCTCAAATTTAGTACAGAAAAAAAAGAGTAAAAAACTTCGGAGCACCAAATTTGGTCACGATATCTTTAAAAACATGCAAAACACAACGAATTTCGTTGAAAAAACGTTTTTTTGACCTATCTGTCCTAGCTTTATTTAAGGGGACCATTTGTGATATCCCTATTACTGCTCTTGGGAGCTTAGTGCCTCTACAAGAGCCTGTCAACTGACACTATTTGGCGTTCTCTTGTATTGGTTTCAGTAAACATAATTTTTCGTTCGATTCGGTGATTGATCAGATGCGACTTATGCGTCCCTTGGTGATGGGACAACCAACAAAGCTCCCAGGGGAAAAAGCTCATTTTACTGGGTTGGCAAACTTTTGCCCGCCGCGCCATCTACTGGCAAAGATGAGAACCAAGATGACAACTGTTTGCGTGCTTGCCGTTTGCATTGAGCTTGATCGAGCTTTTCGAGCTTTTTACAGCATCACTTGTTTGGTTCTTCACTGCAAAGCTCTGTGCTGAAGTGATGCATGTTGGTGTAATAGCGGGGTTGAGGGGTAGAAAATATTGTAAAAACTGGATAATAATGTGTTTATGGGGATTTTGGCGCTGGGACCTCTGGGATAGGAGTGCAGCACACCAACCGCTGCACTACCAAGCCCCCCCCCCCACTAGTGAACAATTATTATAATTTAATTAAAATAAATCAAAGAAAATTTTTAAATATTTCAGATCGCGAGCTTAAAGGAGACCCAACCAGGTACTGCCGAAAGCAAAAAGGGTTCCATGCCCAAAAGTTTGGTGAACGAAAAGTTACCACTACATCACAAGCAGTTCACAAAGACTGAACTTAATGCAGTGAAGCAAAAGGATAACAAAAATCCAGTTGCAGCCTTTACCAAAAAGAGAGTGGCTTTTGATAAAACCGAGAACGAAAAGTTAGCGTCAAACAAAATATTGCACAAGAAGTGCACAAGTACTATGCTTAAAGAAGATAAAGTCAAGACGGTGGTTAAAAATAAGAGCTACAAGCCTAATTGTGATCAAAGTGGAGTTCAAAACCCAAGTTTTACTATAGTGAGGACAGCTGCAGCCAGATTTTACAAAAGAGCTGGTGTTGCTGAAACTCTTCATCGCAGACCTTCTTTAAATATTTCTGAACGAAGACAAAAACATATTTTTAAAAAAATTGATTTTTTAATAGGGCTTAGGGTAAAAGCCTTGTTTGAAAATAACAAAGCAGGACTGGAAAATGAACTCCGTAATGGGCTGCATAGGGTGCGTTTTTCTGACATGCATTTGCCCCTAGAACAGAAAGCTAAATTGGAGCCAGCTTTGCGCAAAGAACGTTTACGGGTATTGGATTTAAAAGACAGTGACAGTGTGTTTCCTGAAACGCAAATTTCTAATCAACCTCCTATGAGTCAAATCTGCATAAAGCAAGAGGCACTGGAAAAACCAAAGATTAAAGCTGAAAAGCGCGTACCTAGCACTCCGCAAGGGCTTATGCGGTTTTTTTTTTATAAACGGAACTATTTTATACTAATCTTCGGGTTGCTAGCATTTTTATTAACATTGAATTTGTTTGGACGCATTTAGTCGAAACATTTTTTTTTTAAATTAAGCGTGGTCTCTATATATATTTTATCTTATCTATGTGAATATAGAAATAAATGTTAAGTGTTTGTTTCTGGCTCAAGAAAAGTGACTTTTGACTAAATACGCTAATTAATGTTCATTTAAATTTAAGAAAAGGCAATCTTTCTATGTTAACGCCCGAAGACATACGGCTGTGCTCCGGAAAACGAAAAACCAAAACGTATAAATTTTGTTCGTTTTTATTTTGGTTTGCCAACATAAAACGAATTTTTGATATATGGCAACAAAGAGTAAGAGAAATATGAGAAGATATCGACAGCAAAAAATGTGAAATTGTTGGCTGCAAGTGAAAACGAACGAAATTTAAACGTTGTTCGTTTTCCGGCGCCCCGCGGAGTAAATGACATATCAAATATTTTATGTAAATACGAAATTTCAAGATCCGATGAGGCTATACACCTCTTACAGTTGACTTGGCTGTAAAATCCTAAGGGTTGGTCTACAGTTGATTAGCTATATAAAGGGTCATCAATCTTGAGGATTTTTTCCATAAGATTATTTTTGATAAATCACGCGTGAGTTTTGTCAAGTTGCCATGCGTTTTTTATTCAGTATTCATTGCCATTTCATCATGGAAAGACTTACACCCCCTACAACGTTTACAAATCGTGAAATTATGAATATAAGTAAATGCAAGAATGGTTCTCTTTATTGACAATAAAGATTTTCCGATTCATTTGAAATTTTTGTGTTCTTTTGCATTTAAAAAAAAAAACCTCAAGATTGATGACCCTTTATAAACTTTACTAACCGTAATCGCTAAAATCGAATAATAAGATTATCTACCAGAAATTTTATTGACTTGAAGCTTTTGTTTCAGATATTTTATATTTCTCTAAAAAATTTATTTTACAAATCGGCGCATTGCTATTTGGCTGAACCTAAAACTTGATAAAAGTGTGCCACCCTAATATTGGCCTACAGCTTATACATATATACAGATACATATATAAGTTCTACTTACCATAATCTCTGAAATCGCATAATAATTGAGGCAGAGATAAAATTTACTAACTTTGAAGCTTTTATTTCGGATTTTTGATTCAAATAAACATTATACATATGGAACCCTAATGTGCCACCCTAATGAGGGTTCTTTGTTGATTAATTTCTTTTATAAATTTTAGTTTTAAAAATCAGATGGTAGCTTTTAAAGACTTGATGATGAACAATTTCATTAGCGTTGTCAGTTTGGCTGAGTCTGAAACTTGATAAAAAAAATACGTACATGTGCCACCCTAACGATGGTTTACAGCTGATTAGATACATATACAAATTCTATTTAACACAATCTCTGAAATCGCATAATAATTGAGGCAGAGATCAAATTTACTAACTTTGAGGCTTTTATTTCGGATTTTTGATTCAAATAATAATTATACACACTTAACCCTTATGTGTCACCCTAAAGGTGATCCTTAGATGAATAGATACTTTTATAAATTTTACTTTCCAAAATCAGATGGTAGCTTTTAAAGCCTATATTGCATTGCTAATTTGGCTGAGCCTGAAACTTGATTAAAAAATACGTACGTGTGCCACCCTAACGATGGTTTACAGCTGATTAGATACATATATAAATTCTACTTAACATAATCTCTGAAATCGCATAATAATTGAGGCAGAGATCAAATTTACTAACTTTGAGGCTTTTATTTCGGATTTTTGATTCAAATAAAATTATACATATTGAACCCTAATGTGCCACCCTAATGAGGGTTCTTAGTTGATTGCCTGCCAAAAATTTTATTGCTTTTAATATCAGATGCATTCAAAAACTGTTTATAAGCAAATCGAAGAAATCCTTATTTGGCAAAAACAGCAAATTGCTTAAGAGATATTTGGAGCATACTGACCTATTGCTGTTGTATAGAAATTTTATTTACAACTAATACTATAAAAATAAAACAATTTTTTATTTAAAATGCTAAAATTTCGTTTATTTACAATAATGTTTATTAAATTCGAGCTGATTTTTATAAAAACATCAATTATATTCATGATGGTTTTTTAAAAATTTTGTGTTTCTAGTAAAACCAGCTCAGACGTATAACGTTGACATAAGTATATATGTTTTTGTCATACTTTGTTTGAAGTAGTTTGTAAAAAAGCGTATAACGCTTTAGTACAAAATTTGCATATATACGATTATTTGACTTGAACTGCGTAAAACATACAACCGCATTGAAGTTAATTTTTTTTCAAGTTGTTCTTTTTTCTTAGAGTTCTTTTTTTATACATTTTACGCAGTTCCAAAATTGTAGTTACTTGAATTTGGTTTTGGAAAACATTTCAAGCAACACTTGACACATTTTCCAAAAACTGTTTTAATGCAAATCAATTATGAAAAGTGGGTTCGCTAGTGTTTCTTGTGTAAGTGGTTAATTTATTTTTTTTTATTGTATGAGTGAATATTAGTAAACTCTGGTTAGATGATGATTTAAGTTGACCCAGCATTCTGGTCGTAATTTGTGGAACTGCTTGTTCCCAGTTGCGCTACTGCTTTACATTGCTAGTTACAAAATTTTAGTAATATTTTTTTTTAAAAAGCTGCTATTTATTAGTGGCCCAGCATTCTGGCCGTCTTTCTTTTATAAAAACTCTACTCTATAATACTACAAAAAGTCGATACTTTGCAGCAGTAGCAACAAATGAAACTTTGTTAAGTGTTAGTTTCGTATTCGATATGAGTTTTAAAAATAATATCTATGAACTTTTGCTCTAGCGCATTGCCAGCAGTTTTTTCGTAACTTTTGCTACATATAAATAACTACTTCTTTTTTCTAAGAATTGTGTTGGTGTTGGTGACCCGCCGCGCACTTTAGTTTGCCATCCAACGCGTTTAGGCGACAATCCAGAGAGAACCACGACGAGATAGCGCGCCGGATTAAAAGGAGTAGCGTCCAGGATCGTGCTGGCATTTGCCGGGTTGAGACGCCATCAGATACTTTGCATAGTGTTCCCTTACCCAGGTGCGGATCTAGGACTTGGTCTTGGGTTGGGGTTCTTCACTTTGAAGTATATATATTTCAGAGCTCGCAAAAGAATTTCAACCCATTTTTCAAACTTTAAGGGGGGTCCGGACCCGTAAGTCCCCTCGTGGATCCGCCACTGTCTCCCGCAGTCTCTTCAATCTAATCTATCCTCTTCGACAACAAAACCAGCAATATTCTGCAACTAAAGCAGTGCACTTTAGAGTTGTGCTTTGCAACGGCTTTTTAAGATTGGGGCACTTTCCAATGATATGGGGATTCTCACTAATTACCATGATTCCTCAGCAAGAGAAACAGCTCACCAAGGCAAACGTAGGCCAATGCAGTCTCATTCCTGCCTCGGAAAAGATGCTGAACTGCGTTAATCTGATGGGGATTCTGCAGCTTGACAGCATAGCGCAGAAGATCCCAATGTAGCAGTTTGGTTTCCGTAAGAGTCATGGCACGCCTGAACAACGACACCGAGTGGTAAGGTTCGCCCTGACAGTGTTTTTGGATATCCAGCAAACCTTCGATAGGTTCTAGTAGGCTGAGCTTCTTTACAAGCTAAAGCCATTGCTGACTCCACCGCATTTTGAATGACAGGTTCCCATGGATTAGCGTTGAAGGGGCCAAGCCAACTGAGAAACCTATTTGTGCTGCGGTACCTCAAGGAAGCATCTTAGGTCCAACCAGGTGCTGATCCAGTATTTGGTCTTAGGGGGGGGGTTCTTCGCTTCGAAGTGTATATATATACGAGCTTGCAAAAGACTGTCAATCCATTTTGCCAACATTTGGGGAAGGGGTCCGCACCCGAAACCCTCCATGGAACCGCCACTGGGGCCAACCATATAAATGCTGTATACTGCAGACATGCCCACATCCAGCTCTGTCTTAACGTTCCAGAGTAAAGATGCAAGTACGCATAGCCGCGTGTACAGCTGATACTGCTGGGTTGACCAGGAACCAAGTCATGGATGGGTACGGGTTTTCAAAAGTGGAACCTTGTTACATTTGTCAGAAGACCTCTTAGTAGCTCAGACATTTTGAAGCATGGATGTATGCTTAAGCATGAACCAGCCTGGAGCTTGGAAGACGCATGACACAAGTTCAATGATGTTGTCAAAAGCTGAGAAAATGACCGGGGTCCGCACTCGAAACCCTCCATGGAACCGCCACTGGGGCCAACCTTATAAATGCTGTATACTGCAGACATGCCCACATCCAGCTCTGTCTTAACGTTCCAGAGTAAAGATGTAAGTACGCATAGCCGCGTGTACAGCTGATACTGCTGGGTTGACCAGGAACCAAGTCATGGATGGGTACGGGTTTTCAAAAGTGGAACCTTGTTACATTTGTCAGAAGACCTCTTAGTAGCTCAGACATTTTGAAGCATGGATGTATGCTTAAGCATGAACCAGCCTGGAGCTTGGAAGACGCATGACACAAGTTCAAAGATGTTGTCAAAAGCTGAGAAAATGACCGGGGTCCGCACTCGAAACCCTCCATGGAACCGCCACTGGGGCCAACCTTATAAATGCTGTATACTGCAGACATGCCCACATCCAGCTCTGTCTTAACGTTCCAGAGTAAAGATGTAAGTACGCATAGCCGCGTGTACAGCTGATACTGCTGGGTTGACCAGGAACCAAGTCATGGATGGGTACGGGTTTTCAAAAGTGGAACCTTGTTACATTTGTCAGAAGACCTCTTAGTAGCTCAGACATTTTGAAGCATGGATGTATGCTTAAGCATGAACCAGCCTGGAGCTTGGAAGACGCATGACACAAGTTCAATGATGTTGTCAAAAGCTGAGAAAATGACCGGGGTCCGCACTCGAAACCCTCCATGGAACCGCCACTGGGGCCAACCTTATAAATGCTGTATACTGCAGATATGCCCTTAACGTTCCAGAGTAACGATGTAAATACTCATAGCCACGTGTTCAGATGATACTGTTGGGTTGACCAGAAACCAAGTCATGGGTAAGGGTTTTCGAAAGTGGAACCTTATTACATTTGTCACAAGACCTCTGTAGCTATGTAGCTCAGACATTTTAAAGCATGGATGTATGCTAAAGCATGAACCTGCCTGGGGCTCATATTGGACAGATGGCTAGCTTTTGGAAGACACATAACACAAGTTCAATGGTATTGTCTAAAGCTGGCAAAATGACCTAGTCTTTGTCTTCCAAAAAACAAACTGTCACTGTTCAACAAGTTGGCGAAAGGAACAGGGACCCGGGTGTATGCGTACTTAGGACACCGAGAGGGCCCTAATAGTTCCGAAAGTCAGTGATGTACTGCGGGATTAAACGAAAAGGTATCTTAAGCTCCTCGATTCGCATTCCAATGTACAGGTAAGGCGACTTAGTAGGTTTAAGAAGTTCATCTTATCCATGCCTAAGGTATTATCTGTGCAGATAGAGGCTGTGAACCCTTTGTGATACATTTGGAATAATGGTAACATTTCTGCCTTGGCTATGACCATTGTGTTGTTGTTGGGCCTGGATTGGTGCCCGAAGATCCCTCTTCTATTGGCGAGTAAGTGTTACCAAGAAAGACATAAACCAGAGTCGGACACAGCTGGGTGATGGCTCGATTCCAGTTATCAATAACAGTCTCTTTGGTCTTTTTGTATTTATTATTATATCTACATAGATTCTCTGCAATACCGCTAATATCGTTTATCAGGCTAAAACAGATCCAACCAGGGGCGTGACATACCAACTTCCTCCTACGAAGACTCTGAATGGAACCCTCAGCAATCATAAACGTGATTTGTAATGCCTCGTGTTAGCTTAAATTTTAACTCAGATAGGAGGCTGGCATAGATACTTACCATATCAAGAAACTTTTACAACCAAGTAGGCTTTGTTGTAATATGAATATAATTCTATACCTCAGCAAGTCTGGCATTACACTTCCATACGTTGTGCCTAAAGGACGTGCATAAAACACAAACTTATATTTTTTTCTGGCAGAGCCATGTCTGGGGTAAGTTTCCAACACCATTTTATTTAATTGTATTTTAAAACTCTCTTAATTGCAGAAAAGCGCTCCTCGGGTATCTACCCAGTCCAGATGCAAGTTGAGTATCGGTGGTCTCGCGCGTAAAAAAACATTGGTGAGTATAACAGGGAGCAAAGCTATGTTTCCAAAGAAAATATGAATTTATAGGATTTTAGGGCAAGTACGCAGCATCGAAAAAAGCGTCGAAACAAAAAAGTGCAAATTATTTTGCGAGCAAACAGTGCTGCCCATTTCGTTTTCGGCGGCTTGCGCTTGATGGCGCCAGCAATAACACAGCTATGTTGCTTTAGTGCTAAAAGTAAATATGCAGCAAGTTATTTTGTTGGCAAAATGTAAGCATGATGAGTGGAAGAAATGGTTAAAAACATTTATAGCCGTTTATTATGCACCGCCAAGAGACTGCTATTAGCGCTGTAATCATATAAAAAAAGTTGTCAATTAATTTTTTTTCGATGACATAATTTGACAGCTAACGTAAACGTTGCTATTTTTTAGTTTTTTTACAAAAGTCAAAACTATTTTAAAATAAGCAACAAACGGCCTAGCTCTCAAAGTTTTACAAGAATTTATTCCACACGTCATATATTTTGCCAGCAAAATAACTTGCTGCACATTTACTTTTTGATTTAAGCTTTTGCTAGTGCTGGCACCATCTAGCTTAAATTGTCACAAAGCAAAAAAAATGGGCAGCACTGTTTGCATACAAAGCTGCGCAGTAGACAGCAAAAATCATGGCGCTAAAAATTTGAACTGCTTTTTTTATATGAAGTTTTGTTTTGACTTGGCGCTTTTTATGCTGCTGCGTACTAGGCTTAAAACACAAAAAGTTTCGAGCTTTCAAATTTAATTTAATGTTCAAATCAACACTTAATAAAAAGGATCATACTGAGGTTAAATTGAATAAAGGCCGCTCGCTACTAGATGCTGCTGGAGACAAGGGCAGGCACGGTATCGTAAGCAAGCTAAATAATAATAATAAAAAACCCGACACGGTGAACAGCTCAAGATGCGCCAAAGTTCTTGCTGTGGCAAAATCTCGATGTCAGTCGAATACAAAAGAAAAGGTAAGCTTAAAAAATATATTTTGATGATTAAAACTAGTACAGTCGTAGCGATATGTGTGAGAGAGCGAATATGTACAGAGCTGGGCATAAAGAGAGCGGTCTGCCGTAAATGCACGAACAAAAAGTGCCCGTTTGGGCTATGAGCTGCCCAGCTCTGATTATGAAGCTTTATTTAAAGAGAAAATTTTTTATATACTTATAGCAGATGGCAAAAATAGTCCCTCCACCTCCCGCTGCAGGTGAAAAGTTGGGGATCACCAAATTAAACATAATTAAAAAGGAAACAAAGAAGTTAGATGCTGCAGGAGACAAGGGCAGGCACGTTATCGTAAACAACATTAATAAACCCGACACGGTGAACAGCTCAAGACGTGCCAAAGTTCTCCCTGTGGCAAAATCTCGATCCCAATCGAATATAAGGGAAAAGGTAAGTTTAAAAAATATCTTTTGATTATAAAAACTAGTACCTATAGGTAGTTGTAGTGATATATGTAATAGAGCGCTTATGAAGCTTTATTTAAAGAGAAAATTTTTTATTTGTAACAGATGGCAAACATTCTCCCTACACCCCCTTGTGCAGCGGAGAAGGTGGGGATCACCAAATTAAATAAAAAAATAAAGGAAAAAAAGCAGGCTACCAGCGCGAGATGTGCCAAAGTTCTTCCTGCGGCAAAATCTCGATGTCAGTCGAATATAAAAGAAAAGGTAAGTTTAAAAAGTATCTTTTGATTATTAAAAGTAGTACCTATAGGTAGTCGTAGTGATGTATGTAAGAGCGCGCTTATGAAGCTTTATTAAAAAATAAAATTTTTTATATACTTATTGCAGATGGTTAACAATCTTCCTACACCACCTGCTGGTGTTGAAAAGGAGGTGATGGAAAACATAAGTAAGAGTAATACGGAGGATAAAAAGGTAATCAGCTCGAGACGTGCCAAAGTTCTTTCTGCTGCAAAACCTCGCGTCCAGTGGAACTTAAAAGGACAAGTAAGTTTCAAAAATATCTTTTAATTACGCTAGTTTAACAATTTTAAAAAACTTGTGTATTCTCAACTTTCGAGCGTATGGGCGATATGATATATACAATCGATTTTGCTCAAATTTAGTACAGAAAAAAAAAGAGTAAAAAACTTCGGAACACCAAATTTGGTCACGATATCTTTAAAAACATGCAAAACACAACGAATTTCGTTGAAAAAACGTTTTTTTGACCTATCTGTCCTAGCTTTATTTAAGGGGACCATTTGTGATATCCCTATTACTGCTCTTGGGAGCTTAGTGCCTCTACAAGAGCCTGTCAACTGACACTATTTGGCGTTCTCTTGTATTGGTTTCAGTAAACGTAATTTTTCGTTCGATTCGGTGATTGATCAGATGCGACTTATGCGTCCCTTGGTGATGGGACAACCAACAAAGCTCCCAGGGGAAAAAGCTCATTTTACTGGGTTGGCAAACTTTTGCCCGCCGCGCCATCTACTGGCAAAGATGAGAACCAAGATGACAACTGTTTGCGTGCTTGCCGTTTGCATTGAGCTTGATCGAGCTTTTCGAGCTTTTTACAGCATCACTTGTTTGGTTCTTCACTGCAAAGCTCTGTGCTGAAGTGATGCATGTGGGTGTAATAGCGGGGTTGAGGGGTAGAAAATATTGTAAAAACTGGATAATAATGTGTTTATGGGGATTTTGGCGCTGGGACCTCTGGGATAGGAGTGCAGCACACCAACCGCTGCACTACCAAGCCCCCCCCCCACTAATGAACAATTATTATAATTTAATTAAAATAAATCAAAGAAAATTTTTAAATATTTCAGATCGCGAGCTTAAAGGAGACCCAACCAGGTACTGCCGAAAGCAAAATGGGTTCCATGCCCAAAAGTTTGGTGAACGAAAAGTTACCACTACATCACAAGCAGTTCACAAAGACTGAACTTAATGCAGTGAAGCAAAAGGATAACAAAAATCCAGTTGCAGCCTTTACCAAAAAGAGAGTGGCTTTTGATAAAACCGAGAACGAAAAGTTAGCGTCAAACAAAATATTGCACAAGAAGTGCACAAGTACTATGCTTAAAGAAGATAAAGTCAAGACGGTGGTTAAAAATAAGAGCTACAAGCCTAATTGTGATCAAAGTGGAGTTCAAAACCCAAGTTTTACTATAGTGAGGACAGCTGCAGCCAGATTTTACAAAAGAGCTGGTGTTGCTGAAACTCTTCATCGCAGACCTTCTTTAAATATTTCTGAACGAAGACAAAAACATATTTTTAAAAAAATTGATTTTTTAATAGGGCTTAGGGTAAAAGCCTTGTTTGAAAATAACAAAGCAGGACTGGAAAATGAACTCCGTAATGGGCTGCATAGGGTGCGTTTTTCTGACATGCATTTGCCCCTAGAACAGAAAGCTAAATTGGAGCCAGCTTTGCGCAAAGAACGTTTACGGGTATTGGATTTAAAAGACAGTGACAGTGTGTTTCCTGAAACGCAAATTTCTAATCAACCTCCTATGAGTCAAATCTGCATAAAGCAAGAGGCACTGGAAAAACCAAAGATTAAAGCTGAAAAGCGCGTACCTAGCACTCCGCAAGGGCTTATGCGGTTTTTTTTTTATAAACGGAACTATTTTATACTAATCTTCGGGTTGCTAGCATTTTTATTAACATTGAATTTGTTTGGACGCATTTAGTCGAAACATTTTTTTTTTTAAATTAAGCGTGGTCTCTATATATATTTTATCTTATCTATGTGAATATAGAAATAAATGTTAAGTGTTTGTTTCTGGCTCAAGAAAAGTGACTTTTGACTAAATACGCTTATTAATGTTCATTTAAATTTAAGAAAAGGCAATCTTTCTATGTTAACGCCCGAAGACATACGGCTGTGCTCCGGAAAACGAAAAAACCAAAACGTATAAATTTTGTTCGTTTTTATTTTGGTTTGCCAACATAAAACGAATTTTTGATATAAGGTGCCTTGATTTTATGCCTTGCATAAAAAAATAAATAAATGACTTGGAATACATTTTTTTTTATAGCTATGGCAACAAAGAGTAAGAGAAATATGAGAAGATATCGACAGCAAAAAATGTGAAATTGTTGGCTGCAAGTGAAAACGAACGAAATTTAAACGTTGTTCGTTTTCCGGCGCCCCGCGGAGTAAATGACATATCAAATATTTTATGTAAATACGAAATTTCAAGATCCGAAGAGGCTATACACCTCTTACAGTTGACTTGGCTGTAAAATCCTAAGGGTTGGTCTACAGTTGATTAGCTATATAAAGGGTCATCAATCTTGAGGATTTTTTCCATAAGATTATTTTTGATAAATCACGCGTGAGTTTTGTCAAGTTGCCATGCGTTTTTTATTCAGTATTCATTGCCATTTCATCATGGAAAGACTTACACCCCCTACAACGTTTACAAATCGTGCAATTATGAATATAAGTAAATGCAAGAATGGTTCTCTTTATTGACAATAAAGATTTTCCGATTCATTTGAAATTTTTGTGTTCTTTTGCATTTAAAAAAAAAACCTCAAGATTGATGACCCTTTATAAACTTTACTAACCGTAATCGCTAAAATCGAATAATAAGATTATCTACCAGAAATTTTATTGACTTAAAGCTTTTGTTTCAGATATTTTATATTTCTCTAAAAAATTTATTTTACAAATCGGCGCATTGCTATTTGGCTGAACCTAAAACTTGATAAAAGTGTGCCACCCTAATATTGGCCTACAGCTTATACATATATACAGATACATATATAAGTTCTACTTACCATAATCTCTGAAATCGCATAATAATTGAGGCAGAGATAAAATTTACTAACTTTGAAGCTTTTATTTCGGATTTTTGATTCAAATAAACATTATACATATGGAACCCTAATGTGCCACCCTAATGAGGGTTCTTTGTTGATTAATTTCTTTTATAAATTTTAGTTTTAAAAATCAGATGGTAGCTTTTAAAGACTTGATGCTGAACAATTTCATTGGCGTTGTTAGTTTGGCTGAGCCTGAAACTTGATAAAAAAAATACGTACATGTGCCACCCTAACGATGGTTTACAGCTGATTAGATACATATACAAATTCTATTTAACACAATCTCTGAAATCGCATAATAATTGAGGCCGAGATTAAATTTACTGACTTTGAGGCTTTTATATCGGATTTTTGATTCAAATAAACATTATACATATGGAACCCTAATGTGCCACCCTAATGAGGGTTCTTTGTTGATTAATTTCTTTTATAAATTTTAGTTTCAAAAATCAGATGGTAGCTTTTAAAGACTTGATGCTGAACAATTTCATTAGCGTTGTCAGTTTGGCTGAGTCTGAAACTTGATAAAAAAAATACGTACATGTGCCACCCTAACGATGGTTTACAGCTGATTAGATACATATACAAATTCTACTTAACACAATCTCTGAAATCGCATAATAATTGAGGCAGAGATCAAATTTACTAACTTTGAGGCTTTTATTTCGGATTTTTGATTCAAATAAACATTATACATATGGAACCCTAATGTGCCACCCTAATGAGGGTTCTTAGCTGAGTAGCTACTTTATACATTTTACTTTCCATAATCAGAAGGAACTTGGTAAAGATTTAATGCTAAAATAGAATTATTAGATTGCCTGCCAAAAATTTTATTGCTTTTAATATCAGATGCATTCAAAAACTGTTTATAAGCAAATCGAAGAAATCCTTATTTGGCAAAAACAGCAAAGTGCTTAAGAGATATTTGGAGCATACTGACCTGTTGTATAGAAATTTTATTTACAACTAATACTATAAAAATAAAACAATTTTTTATTTAAAATGCTAAAATTTCGTTTATTAGCAATAATGTGTATTAAATTCGAGCTGATTTTTATAGAAACATCAATTATATTCAAGATGGTTTTTTAAAAAATTTTGTGTTTCTAGTAAAACCAGCTCAGACGTATAACGTTGACATAAGTATATATGTTTTTGTCATACTTTGTTTGAAGTAGTTTGTATAAAAGCGTATAACGCTTTAGTACAAAATTTGCATATATACGATTATTTGACTTGAACTGCGTAAAACATACAACCGCATTGAAGTTAATTTTTTTTCAAGTTGTTCTTTTTTCTTAGAGTTCTTTTTTTATACATTTTACGCAGTTCCAAAATTGTAGTTACTTGAATTTGGTTTTGGAAAACATTTCAAGCAACACTTGACACATTTTCCAAAAACTGTTTTAATGCAAATCAATTATGAAAAGTGGGTTCGCTAGTGTTTCTTGTGTAAGTGGTTAATTTATTTTTTTTTATTGTATGAGTGAATATTAGTAAACTCTGGTTAGATGATGATTTAAGTTGACCCAGCATTCTGGTCGTAATTTGTGGAACTGCTTGTTCCCAGTTGCGCTACTGCTTTACATTGCTAGTTACAAAATTTTAGTAATATTTTTTTTTAAAAAGCTGCTATTTATTAGTGGCCCAGCATTCTGGCCGTCTTTCTTTTATAAAAACTCTACTCTATAATACTACAAAAAGTCGATACTTTGCAGCAGTAGCAACAAATGAAACTTTGTTAAGTGTTAGTTTCGTATTCGATATGAGTTTTAAATATAATATCTATGAACTTTTGCTCTAGCGCATTGCCAGCAGTTTTTTCGTAACTTTAGCTACATATAACTAACTACTTCTTTTTTCTAAGAATTGTGCATATTTAAGATCTATAAGTACCAATTTTTTTCTAACTTTTTCAGTCTTCTATTACAAGCCATATTTTTTTTTGCAAGCTCCTGCTAGGCGCTCTGCAAAAATTTCAAAACCTTTTTTTTTTGGCTTGTTATACAAGACTTTGTAAATTTTTTGCGTTTTAAAATCGTTACGAGCGATTTCAAATCTGCACAAGACGTAAAACATTTAGACGCAATGTGTTTATTTTTTTTCTACGAATTTTTAGAAGTTTCTAAAGTTAGGAGTAAATGTGGCAATGGCTTGAGACAAACGTGCTAGTTTTGAAAATTATGCATTTTTAGTTTTTCAATGAACTTGTGAATATTTTTTTTGTTTTGAGTGATCTCGTTTACTACAGCTGTTTTGGTATCGATACTTTTATAGTATTAAAAGCTATGCTAGCCAGTGACACGATGCTTTAAAAAAAACTGTCTTTTTAGCACAAGAAAATGCAAATATGAATCAGTCGAGCCGACTGTGAAATACGCTGTCATTACTTATGACGCACTGTTGCGCATTGTAGACGTGTTCAGCAAAATATCAACATTTTGTTGTTGATTGAGCTCACATGAACTCTTCGAACTTGTATGCAAAATTTGCAGCTAGATAAAGTTAATGTGAAATTTTTGATGAAATTATTGGCGAAATTCTTGATGAAATTTTTGGTGAAATTTTTAGTGAAATTTTGAAAATTTAGTGATATTAGAACTTTTTTGAAATAACTCACTTTTAGCAGCTTAGAACTTGACTGCTACAAACGCTGCTCTTAACTAAAAGTTTTTACTTATATATAAACTAGCCGAAGGCCTAAGATGCCAGGGCTTGAACAAAGTTACCTTTAGTTTTTAAGCTAATTTGTAACTATTAAATAAATAAAAATAAATACTTATATATATTTTTTTTTCATGTCTTTGCCATCTCGCTCTGCTTGGTGCACAAACTTTGCATCAGTCTGAGCGAGACAGCACATACATTGTTATTGTTTTATTCACTCGCATTCATGTGCGGCCCAACTCCTCTTACTCATGGCAGCACAAAAATGCTTTCAAGCTTTTTTTTTCTTTAAGAGACAGCTGCCGGCAGACGCCAAGTTCCAAAAAGCCGCCAAATTTTAAGTACTCTGTATGAGTGTTGAAAAAAAGGCGTACCTAAAAGTGAGCTAAAACAAATTTGCAGTACTTAGTACGAAATTTTTGCCGAATTTTTGTTAGCATTCTCTTGACGCATACGTCTATTTTGAGGTTATGTTAGTCTTACATTGCCCCGGCTGCATATTTAGAGCGCTAGCTGCCATAACTTGGGTTGCACACAAGTTCCGATGCAGACATTTATATACAAACAAAAAACATTTAGTTAGCACTTTGTTATTAGTATCTTCACTTATTTCTTTACCTTATTAAAAAAAAATCTTGAAATTTTGTAGAATATTTACAGCATCGTGTCACTGGCGCGAGTGCGATCTCTCGACTGAAGCACTGCTGCCAGCTTTAGTTGCCTGCTAGGCTCGTTTTGGGTCAATCTTCCAAGCAACCCTTATGAAAGCAAAAAGGGTCGCTGGCACTCCGGCTACCTGAACCCTTGTTTCTTGAGTTTAAGAACTGCAGCTGCCTGGCTTGCTGCGTTACTTTAATGAATTATCTGGAATTTTTCCGTCTGTTTGACTGCAGTTGAAACACATGACTAGAACCTTTGTCACTTTGTGCTGGTATTGGTGAGAAATTTTTTACATTTTGCTGTTGGCAATGCCATGCCATAGTACTGGCATGCATTGTATCTTAAATATGATACTTATGAAAATTCTTGTTTCTCGCTACCTGGTATCTTTGCCAAGCAACTAATGGCTTTTGTTACCTACCAGATCACTGCAAAATTACTTTTTAGACGCTGAGGCTTAAAAATTAACATAAGTTCTTGCAAATGTGTATGTAAGGCGCAGCAGCAGGCAACTCTGGCCCGATACATTATATACTTACTTGTATCTTGGGCACTATAGAAGCTACAATGCTTCAACAAAATATGCAGTCATAGCTTTTGGGGATTCATGTACGTTCTGTTCCCCTTTATGAGACATACCATAAAAGCAAAGCACCCATTTGATGAGTACAGAAGCGCTGGAGAAACATCTCTGTTGGCCAACATCGATATATAGATATTTAAACTTCGATCATCGATGTTTTCTTCAGCACTATTTTAGGGTTGATTTCTTTATCCATAAATTGCAACAAATTATAAAGCCATACAATCAAAGTATCGTGCTGAATCCAAATCCTCAAACCTCAAAGAATCCCATAAAACGAGTAATTTTGGTGGCTATCTCTGAAATTCGACGTGCTTAGGTCTTTTGGACTACGGATTCGAATTCAGCGACACCAAAAATCTGATCGGTCAAGCAGTCTCGAAAATTTTGTTGTTGTTTTTTGAGTTTAGCCAAACCTAGAGCCCTTGGATGGACTCAGAGTCAGCGCGTCAAAGTACAGTACAGGCCAAAAATATGGATACCACTACAAAAATTTCATTTTTTTTGATACAAATACAAAATGATTTGCCTATTTAAAGAAAATTCAGGCTCATAAAGTAATGTAATATACAGAAGGAGACATCGGAGATCCCCCGAAAAATGATCAGGATGACTAGAGAAGTCGATATAAACATGTCCGTCTGTCTGTCTGTCTGCCAGTCTGTCCGTCTGTATGTACGCCCAGATCTCAGAGATGGTAACAGCTAGATTTACCAAACTTTCAGATTAGATTTATATCGGGGATATATTAAATAGCTGCCATAGGGGTGTTTCGGACGACCTCGAAAATAAACAAAACTTTTAGATGGATAATTTGTCTCTTTATGCAAGTATCGTAACCAAATTTGGCAATCTGATGTTTTTTATAGTACTCAAGCACTGTACCAAATTTGATCAAAATCAGCTGACTATATCATATAGCTCCTATAGGACCGATCGGTCAAAAAATGTTTCTGAAACAAATACGTCTGTTTTTTGTTTGTTTATGAAAATAACGTGACCAAAATTGGAAAATAAATAAATTTTGGAGTTCTTAAGCAAAGTTTCGGATTTGATTGCAATGTGGTGCTATAGGGTATCCCAAAGTCGTCCGCACCCGAGATTAACGTACGCTATCTTTTTTACTGTCAATTGTCATTGTCGTCATACTCTGGAATCGCCAAAATATTGAAAGTTTCATAAAGTGGCATTTAGAAAACGTTGCAAAGATACTTAAGCCGGGAGTAACAACAACCGACCTGGACGTGGACGGCCTAGAAAAACAACAATGCCGTTCCAAATCCACCGCCGAAGTAAATTAGAATTCTGCGCCGAATTGCTTTGAATATTGCAGGAAAAAAGAATGGTCGGGCGGATTATTGCAAAGATTGTTATCAAGCAGTTGAGCGGCTCAAATCCAAATGTATCGCCACAAATATCAAACATGCTGGTGGTTCTGTTATGGTTTTGGTTTGCTTCTGCATGATGGAGTTGTTCCGCTCAAGAAAATTGATGGAAACCCCACGAAAGTTATATATCATAGAAATTTCCATCTGTTAATAATTTGGTTGTTCAAGGGTTTATTTTCCAACAAGATAATGATTTAAAACGTGTTCAGTGTTTCTATTTGTCATAAATACATCATTTGTACATTTTCCGTGTGGAGTTGTCTGTAACCCATTGGACGCGTCCCCAGGTGGCGGATAGGGGAATGCTCGGCACTATGCAGGCTCAGTGGCAAATAAAATACCACTCGCGGACCAAAATGGACAAAACAACTGCTTGGAGGTGCAGCTAGGGATTCTATCACCAAGCTAGGGTAGGAGGGCTAGCAACCTACCTACCTGAAACATTTCTTGCTACCGAATCGTCAAACAAACAGTTGACGCCCTATGCTCCAAATAGGAGTAAAAGAAACATATATATACTCACTAGAAGTGAATTCACCATAACATGTACCAAGAAAAAGCTGATAAAGTGAATTATTTTCATTAAAACGTTTTTTCTTTTGTAGAGGTATTCATACTTTTGGCTTGTACTGTACATAGAAAACATATGGGGTTTTTTTTTGTGTGCAAGGCTTCTATGAGTTCACATCCATATTTTGTAGCTCTAGTTTATGTGAGTTTTAACATATCTGTAGTTAATGTAGTTCTTAGAGTCCCAATTGCCACATTATATACCATAAAATGCAACTTATTCGACCAAACTTTGCAGCGTAGTATTTCTAATAACAAGATGCATAAGTATGTACAACTTCTGGTAAAATTTGGCGGCTGTAGCTTTGAAGGTCTGTGAGATATTGGCGTTCAGACCGACGCACAGACGAACATGACTCTGTCAATACCGAGGATTTTGGTATAAACTACATATGATCAGCTACTTCGTCAATTACACACTTTGACAATACTCTTTTTATACCCCAAAATGACGCTATAAATACAGGGTTTACAAATTTAGTATAATTATAATAGTGTTGTGGGAATCCGAAGTACATATCTATTAGGCAGATAGCCAGGCGGCTATTAAGTCTCTCGCATCCATGACATCATGCATGCAGTCAGTGAACAACTGTCGCTCATCTCTGGAGGAGATGGCAGAACAGTTTTCGATCCTCCTCGTCTGGGTCCCGGGCCACAGGGATATTGAGGGCAATTGCATTGCGGATGAACTGGCAAGAAGAGGAACTACCAGCATCCTCCTTTAGGACAAGGAGCGTCTGGGTATACCTATGGCCAGCTGTAAATTGAGTATTAAGAACCACTTTGCTCTAGCTGCTAATCAAGCGTGGAATCGGATATCGAACACGTGTAGAATCTCACGGCAGACATGGCCGGTATACTGCAAAAAGAGAACAAAGCAACTTTGCGATTTAAATAGAGCTCAGTGCTCGACAGTAATCCGGGCAATTACCGGACACTGGCTGGTGGGTATCCATGCATCAAGGCTCAACGCACCTCACAATGATTTCTGTAGAAGTTGTGGAGATGAGGAGGAGCTGGACACGGTGGAGCATTTATTCTGTCACTGCCCTGGGCTGTGTAAGACAAGGCTCCGATTCCTAAAATCATACGTCTTTAATGACCTATCCCAGCTCTCGGAAAAGAGTCCATGAAGCCTCTCGAGGTTTATTAAAGCCGCCGGATGGGCGTGATTTTGAAAACATATAGGGGTGTAAGGCCCACCCAGCGGTATCACAACGGGCCAATTCTCTGGCCTTAGTGAGTTGGGACGTTAGGTCCCGACTGCCGCCCTAACCTAACCTATATATTAGGCAACCACAAGCCATAGGGCTGCTCAGCCAGTCTGAACTGAGTACTTGATGCAGTGACTCAATAGCATACTTAAAAATTGGCGCCATCTAGCGACAACAAGCCAAAGCAGCTGTTGCTAACCAGTTTAATATTTTTGCTAGCTAACGCTGCGCATTTTATCACTTTTAAAAACAATAAAAATAAAAAAAAAATCGCATTATGTTGGCAACTATGTACAAATAAATCTTAACAGCTGAAATGTTTTAAAATTATTTATCTTATCTAAATAAAATATCAATCTGGCAGCTCACGCCAGCACAGTGCTGCCACTTAAGCTATTACAGACAGTGTGGCCATACTGTCAAGCAATAAAATCAACGTTTTTTTTTTTTCAAATAACAATTTAAAACTGCATATTAATACACATAAAAAAATAAATTAAAATAAATATAAAAGTATAAACATTACATATTTTAACAATTTAAAACTATGAGCGAGTAAACTTTGAGATTCTTACGATAAACAATAAAACATATTAAAATTGAGTTAAAAGCTTTGTACTAGACATCCGGATAGTCTATATAGCCATGATTACGATAGGCACCTTGATCTGAGTCATTGAGTTGTTGTGCCGGACTGCGATTATCGCACTTGGGTGTCGAACCCAGTGTTTGACAATCATACTCTGCTTGCTTACGATAAGCGCCGTAAACCGGTTCTGGTTCCTTCAGTTCACTTGCATGATTTGCTCGCTGTTGCACAACCGGACTCTGCTCGCGTTGATAGTAAACCTGCAGCTGACTACGCTGCGATGCAGAGCGGAAGGATCGACGCAGTGGCAGCCGCTGATCACGCGGCGTATCCGTTGCACTGTGCACCGAGTTGTTACGCTCATGCTTGGGTTTGCGCTTATCATCATTGCTGCTAGATTCCGCTGCAATGGACTGCCTTTTCTTTGGCGACTGCTGCGGCACTTGATCCTCATACTCATAGTCATGTGATAGATATAAAAAGAATAGCAGATCCACCAACATAATGCCAGCAAAGAGCGCAAACTCCGCCGACTGTGTGTTAAAGAACTTGAACTCTGCTATAACCACCACAATCATATTACCCACGGCTACGGAGAGCAGCCAGCAGGCCTGCAGCACGGACTTCATGCTGGCTGGAGCTTGTGTAAAGGAAAACTCCAGACCCGTGACAGAGAACATAATCTCAGCGCCGGTTATGACCGCAATCTGTGGTAATTGCCATAATATGGAGATGGTAGTCGGAGGCACCACTTGCAGCAAATTGTAGGTCTGTGTAGCAGGATCATATACAAATTTAGTTTATACGTAGAGCTATTTGTAAGACGCATACTTACATAACCCTGCTGCGCAGAGCCCTGCACCAGCAAACTATAGAGTCCGCCGTCCTTTAGCTCAAATTCTACCGCCAGCTGTCCCTTGATGAGCAGCTCAACCTTGCCCTGCGCCAGCTGATGCAGCTCAGAGGCGTTGGCTGCATTTAGCCAAAGCGACTCACTCTTCAAGGCGGCACCAAACAACTGTATAGGCCACTCATCCTGTGGTATATTAATCAACAGACGCAGCAGCGGTGCACCATGCAGATTAAGTGACTTGTTGACGCCATCCGCAAACTCATGCATTTCATCCTGGGACATAAAATAACTGGTAGACTGACCAGGTTGCAGCCTAAGCACACTCTCTATATTGGGACAGCTTTGTGCAGCATCCGGCTGCTTAGGCTTGGCCACAAACTTGTACTCCTTTGACTCGGGCATAAACAAATCCAAGTGAGCCCACTTGTCCAAAGGTTCAATAAGGCGATGCTCGGACTCGATGCTGCCCACAGCGCTGATGAACTCATAGCTGCAGGGTAGACCATTATACAGACGCAGATGTGCTACATTGCTGCGCATAGGCATAGATTCGGGCTCGGGCAGCTCCAAACGTAGCTCCAAGCAGGCGGATAACACAAAGGATAAGGCAGCAAGCAAACCACCTATGGTAAGTTTTTGTAGCGGACGCCTAATGCCCAACTTGGACAGCAGCGGATAGATGACGTAGTCAAACAGCGGCAAAAAGGTTAATATAAGCAGTGGATTCACTGCCTGCATCTGATCAGGCTTGACCGGATAGCCCCAGACATTGCCATCCATGCGCGTTGCCTGAAAGGTCCAACGTGAACCCTGCTGATCGAACAGCGCCCAGAATATGGGAAACGGCAGATACAAGCGCAAAATCTTGACCAGCGTTTTGGTTTCTTGCACCATATGCGCACCCACCGTGGGCTCAGCATAGTCCAAAAAGTGTGCCAAACGCTTTTCATGTCTATGATGGCGCCAGCCCTTAAAGGCATCCATCAAACATTGTGCAACACCAAAGGTCATGTTGCCAGCCGGTGGCTTACAGGCATATAAACGTTTGCCGGCCATAAAGATGAGCACCGATATGATCATCAGCACGGCGGGCACGCCAAAGGCCAAGGGAAAGCAATCGTTTTCGCCAAAGCAGTGCACATTGGCGCGCAGGATGGGTGTAACCGCGGTGGAGATCATAGAGCCCGCGTTGACCGCAAAGTAGAAGAGTGAAAAAAACTTGGCCAGCTGTAGACTTTGTTCAGGCAGTTTAAATTGATCACCGCCAAAGGCGGAGACGCAGGGTTTGATGCCGCCCGTGCCCACGGCTATTAACAGCAAACCCAGTATGGTTATCGGTCTGCAAGTTAAAAGAGTTAAGAGTATTCGAGGTTTTCCGAAGGATATATCGATGCTACTTACTTGGTGGGCATGTTGGGCAAGGGCACGGCGCCGAAGGCAACAATCATGGTGCCTATGCTATATACTATGGATAGGTATAAAATGGTCTTGTATTTGCCTAGCCAGCCGTCGGCTATAAGCGCTCCCATCAGTGGACAGATGTAGACCAGCATGGTAAAGGCATGGAACAATACCGTAGCGGATTCCTCATTGTAGCCCAGCTTGAGTGTGAGATAGAGCACCAAAATTGCTGGCAGAGAAGGTAGTATTAGAAATATAGCAGGGTAATATTTTTCAGCAAAGGAGGAATCCAAAAGTGTACTGATTTCAGAAATCTTAGACAGCTTGGATCCGCCTTTTGCTGCCAGAGCTACTTACTGCGCATGCCATAGTAATTGAAGCGTTCGCAGAACTCATTGCTAATGATAAAACCCACGGATTTTGGATAGGAAGGTGACGTCTCTGCTGGACGCTGAAAAGAAAAAACGAAAAGTCATTACACTAGTCAACAGTTTTAAGTCTTATGTGCAAAAATAAATTAAAAAATTATGTACATATTGTATAATATTAGAGGCAAGTGGGGTGAATTCCGAAGTGTTGTGAATTCGGAAGCGGTGTGAATCCGAAAACTAAAATGCTGAAGGCAGTGAAAATCGACAAAAGAAGTGCTCTTTCAGACAATTTTCCTTTTAAAAAAAAATTTTTTTATCATTTTTGGACACTTCCGGATTCACCCCAAAGAAATCGAAAATCGCGAATTTGGCATATTTTGCTCGGAGATCAATCGACCTGACAAAAAATGTTCGTATCGATCTGAAATTTTGACACAATGTAGCTTATTTAAAAAATGGCTCTACCAACTCAGCTACACTCTCTTAAATTTTTCGCAGTCCACTCGATGCACTGAATTATACGGAAAGCGTCTCAGTAAAAGCCGACCTAACATATAGGGTGAGCCATCTGTTGGTTTGGTTGTTTAACACTCATAATTTGGAACAAACCCGTACAAAGTGGATGCTCTTCGATATATGTCAAGTTCATAGCTACTTTATTTTAGTCATGGACCGTTTCACAAGCGAACGACGCATAAAAGTAGTACAGGGGTCTAATGAAAATGGTCGTTTTGTTTTGGCCAGTGTTGACGAGTCGCCTCAAGAATTACAACTTGCTAAGACCACTCTGCGTCGAATTTTGGATGCGTATCTGCATTTGCATGCTTACAAGATTCAAATGACGCAACAATTGAAGCTCACGGACCATTATCTCCCATCAATGAAAGGGAGAACAGCCAGATGAGTCTTCGTCAAAAAAAATAAAATCATCGAAAGTTACGATGCTCGCAAAGGGGTCTGAAGTGCTAGCCGCCGCTGCTATTTGGGCGATATTATTTTTCATACATAAAAGAGTAGTTTCAAGCTTGCATTTGTTGGAAATATAAAAAAAAAAATATAATTAACAATTAAAGCAACAGATGGCCCACCCTATATTATTGTGTATAGCAAGGAACTATGTATATCGTAGCGAAATTCAAAGTTTTTTGGAGTATCCAAGCAGCATACTGAATTTGATCGGAATTTGTTATTTCTTATCTTTTTTTTCGTAAGGGTATAGGTATCTCCAAGTCGGGGCGCCCAAAAGAAGAGGCAAGCAAAAAAACCTTTGCGCCCCTTTTTGGGCGCTTGTTCGTTTTTAAAAAGGCATATTATAGTATCTACAAATGTAATACGTATCTTATGGATGTCTTGCCAATAAATACTGCAATTAATTTGCCAGACGGCAGACAGCTTGTATACGCGTACATACATGTAACATACTATATATCTGTCATATTTATTTCTCTATTATTTAACGAGTACTTGCTGTCAAAGTGTATGCATCAGTTGGCCCAACATATACATTTGTTTGTCATTCGTTTTTTTTTGTTTGCTTTAATTATTTATTGTTTTTGTTATTGCTGGCGAGCCAGTAATTATCAACACCATAAAAGTATTATTTACAAAACTGTCAGTTCATGCGCTGATTTAGCAATTTTATATAGCATTATAGTATATAATATACTATTTAGAGTATGCCGCATTCGGCTTGGTATTAATTTCAATTATTACATTATTTATTATTTACACTTTGGCTCATGGTAATGCGGCTTGTTGTTTACTGTATTTGTATTTATACAAATAATATTATTATTATATTTTTTATGTTTGTTTATCTTTTGCATTTTTGTTTTGTGTTTCTGTTTTTGCTGCTTCTCTTGGCCAAGGTAAACATGGCTTATGAATTTTCGTCTGAGACAAGTTTAGAAACTATTAAAAGCTAGCAAAAAAACTTGGCAGTCAATATGTTGATAAAATCCAACAACAAAGACCAGCCGGCAGCTAGGCTTAAGTTTAAAGCGCCGAATTTTGTATACACTTTCAAGTGGAACTTTTTATCTTCGTAACTTTGTATCTTTGTATCTTTGTATCTTTGTATCTTTGTATCTTTGTATCTTTGTATCTTTGTATCTTTGTATCTTTGTATCTTTGTATCTTTGTATCTTTGTATCTTTGTATCTTTGTATCTTTGTATCTTTGTATCTTTGTATCTTTGTATCTTTGTATCTTTGTATCTTTGTATCTTTGTATCTTTGTATCTTTGTATCTATGTATCTATGTATCTATGTATCTATGTATCTTTGTATCTTTGTATCTTTGTATCTTTGTATCTTTGTATCTTTGTATCTTTGTATCTTTGTATCTTTGTATCTTTGTATCTTTGTATCTTTGTATCTTTGTATTTTTGTATCTTTGTATCTTTGTATCTTTGTATCTTTGTGTCTTTGTATCTTTGTATCTTTATTGCTTTGTATCTTTGTATCTTTGTATCTTTGTATCTTTGTATCTTTGTGTCTTTGTATCTTTGTATCTTTGTATCTTTGTATCTTTGTATCTTTGTATCTTTGTATCTTTGTATCTTTGTATCTTTGTATCTTTGTATCTTTGTATCTTTGTATCTTTGTATCTTTGTATCTTTGTATCTTTGTATCTTTGTATCTTTGTATCTTTGTATTTTTGTATCTTTGTATCTTTGTATCTTTGTATCTTTGTATCTTTGTATCTTTGTATCTTTGTATCTTTGTATCTTTGTATCTTTGTATCTTTTTATCTTTTTATCTTTTTATCTTTGCATCTTTGTAACTAAACCATTTAAGTATCTTCAGCTATGCATTACAAAGTCAGCGCTGGAACAATGCATCGCAAATGTTCCACAAACTTCCTTTCTAATATAAACATAAGGTAAGTGTGGTTTGAAAACTTTTGCATCCGCTAGACAACTCAATTAAAAGTTGCTAAAGTCATGCATTACAATGTAAGCAATATACACGTGTACAAAAACTAATTGCGAATTTTGCAAGCCAAGAGTAAATATACAATATATACAAATTCTTTGCCAAAGTCGTGCTACTCCGCTAAAGTGCATTCAAACAAAACTAAGCCACAGCTTAGAAATTTCTGTCACACATTTTGGTCATTTGTCTGGCTTAGTCCACAAACTAGCACCAAAAACCCATTTGGCATGGCAAAATAGATCTGTATGTAGCTTTTTGGCTGTAGTCACGCAAAAACACATTCGTTTTTGGTTTGCGTTATTTCCGATGATTGATTTGCAATTTTTTTTACGCAAACCGATGTCACAATAAGTTTTACATAAGACAAGTTACAGAATTTTGCATACTAGACAGCTAGAAGATATTTAATAAGAACTTATTACCCATTGACGTTGAATATTGAATTTGGCATGGTCAGGGTCTGGCAAGAGATTGTTGTCTGAGTCTCTCAGCTGGGTCGCTGTCTCGCTCTCAGACATATGCCAATGCATATTTAATAAACAATAAATAAACAAACGCAAGACAATACAACAAGTTGCGGCTAATTGCAGTTAAGTACAATTTACACAGCGACTTTTTTCTTGGCTTCAGGGCCAAGAGCGCAGAAGGGCAGGCGGCAGCGGCTGTAGCCGGCTATGGGGCACCACGATCGTAATGCGCATGTGCAAAAGTTTCACAATCTTGAGGCAACGACCGCGCTTCATATTACACTTGTCTGTGTGTCAATGTGTCAATGCCTCTTGCCTTGTTTGGATCAGTGAAAGTACAAAAAAGATACGAAAAGTATCTCAGAACTTGAAGCTACTAAGCTAATTAGTTGCCAGCGGCGCATGAAAGTGGGTCAAGCATCTGAAACTTTTATTTGCGCGTTATTATATCAATCACTCAGTTTTGCAATTTAGTTCAATCAATTGGCGTCAGGCAATTAAAGGATCGCAGCCAGGGCTGGTGCGCATACAATTTTTTTAAGGGGTATCAAACTAGTTTTAGAGTTCACCCCCTTTGGATACGCGCCTGCAGCTAGCACAAGGTCGTTATGAGTTTGACGTCATAAAAATGTTGCGGTTCTTACTAACTTGACCTACAAGTGAGTTTTTTTCGTTTAGCTTCTAGAGATATTTCGTTTAAAACAGCTTTATCTGCACATAAAATAAGTATGTACAGCTACTAAATAGCATTTAAAACATAAGTACTTATATATTATATATTTATGCGCTGTACTTTCTCAATTGACAGCACAAAGTGACAAAAAGTAAGTTGTCGATTTCAACTTATCTTCAAAAGATTTCTTTTTAAACGTGCGCAAAAACGCTTTAAATGCTGCTGCCGCAGTCGCTGCTGTTGCCGACGCTGGCGTAGCTGCTGCTGCTGCTGCTGCTGCTGCTGCTTCTGCTACTCATTGCCTTGATGCAGCTGGTGATGGGTGCATGCGTGAGCACGAAACACGCGTGTTAGCAGAAATATTCTCCCCTAGTTGACAACTTGTGGAAATTGCAGCAAAATGTGACCTAATATTCAAAATGCAATGGAACCACAATTTGAGAATGCAAAATAATTTTAACCTTGTACATACTATACATAAAATAAAATACAATTTTACAAAGCCAACAAAATTAAGTATCTAACAGCTTAGCTGCCCAAAATTGCAAGTCGAAGGCCACTCTTTAAATTGGCATTAAAATAAATTTAATTTATTATATATAATTCATCAAAACTGTCCAGAGGCTTAATTGGGATCTAAGACTATTACACTTTTAAAAAAAGATTTAAGTTATTGGAATATTGAATTCACTGTCAAACGATTATTAGACCAATGGCGACCGATGTGTATATGGATTGTAAATAAAATAAGATGAGAAAAACAAAAATGATATTTTTCTCATTTTATGAAGTCCCTGGCAGTGCAGGAAAACATCAATGTAACGATATATCGTAGTTCAAATTGTGATAATCGAAAACATCGTTGTTTTCCAGCAGCTACGGTTAGTTAATGCGAGTTAGTTTTAATGCTAACATAATTTTATTAAAGAAAATAAAAAACTATTGTCAACAAAACAAAACGTGTAAATAAAAAAAATTGCTAAAAATATATAAATAAACTTACACAAAAATACATATATACGTATATAGCTATATAAACTACAAAAACTGTTTACCAATTTTAAATAAAGTTAATAAATGATATGCATTTATCTCAACTGTCTATATACCTAACATATTTATTATATATTATATTATATTTTATATAATTTGACCCTGTAAAAAAAATAGACACAAAATTTGAAGCAATTTAATTTTCGGTTTAAAATAATTATTGGGTCGAACTTAATATGCCCAGACTTATCTCTCGTTGCACTACATAAATCACAATTATAATTATGTGCTTGTAATGCTTATGTACATAAATATTCTTGTACATACATATCAATAAGAAGAGTAATAGAAGAACAGTGAAGGTAAAAGTGTAACTGCAAATGTTTAACATTTTTTGTTTTACTAGTAAATATAAAGTTGGGTAGTTCTTTTGCAAACTGAACGTATTTGGTAAAAAACATTTATTAATATTTTAAAGTTAAACAACATTTGTTATTAGCTTAAATATTGTAAATATTATTTTGAAAACTATTTTAGTGGCAATAAAAATTTATATTTTACGAACTAAAAGTATTGCAACTTCGAAAAAATTCTAAATTTATTAAAAAAAAAAACATGCAACACTCTTTAATGCATTTTTTTAATTTCATTCTAAAAGTTTATGAAAAAAAAAAAAATTCAATTGAAAAACGAGCTAGACTTATTTTTTAGAACTCATTTAAAAAAAACTTAATATATAAAAAAATAACTTTCTAAATTTTATTAAATAAGCAATTCTTGTACTTTTGTACGTTTTCTAATTTCAAACAAATATAAGTATCAGAAATTAGTTTTTGCACAACAAATATCTAAATTAATAAATAAACAAACTAATTATTTTTCTAGAATTTATTAAAAAAAAAATGTTTCATCTAAAGGGGTATACGCAGTTCGAAAAATTTCGCGCGGAATGACAAAACTTCATATAAAAAAAAAGTACCAAATGGCATATCCCAAATGGGATTTTTTTGTTTTTATGAAGTTTTGTCATTCCGCACGAAATTTTTCGAACTGCGTACAGGCCTTAAAAAAAAAAACTTTCTCTTTAAACCATTTTGTGTATTTTTTTTAAATTCGAACTAATATAAATGTCCAAAGTTTTCTAAAATTTTTATTAAAAGTATATTGATTTATAGAATTTATTTAAAACAGTTTTTTTTTATTTAAAACAATACAAAGGCTTTTGCAAAATGTGTTCGATTTGTAAGAAATAACTTTTTTTTACTATTCTTTTACTTTATTATTATTATCTAAATATGCACAAAAATTTGCCAAATCTCTTGAGAACATTTTGTGTAACTTTTTCTGAAAAATTTGAACAAATAAAAATGTTACAAAATTGCTTTTTAATAAAAAATATTAAAAAACTTCTTATCAGTATTTTTATTTATAGAATTTATTTAAAATAATTTTTTTTGTATTTAAAACAATTTTTTTTTATTATATTTTAAGCACTACATAGGCTTTTGCTAAATGTGTTCGATTCGTTAAAAATAATTTTTTTTTGCAATTATTTCACTTTCACTTAATTTTTACTTTTATTTTATTATCATCTAAATATGCACAAAAACTTGCCAAATCTCTTTACAACATTTTGTGTAATTTTTTTCTGAAAAATTTGAGCTAATATAAATGTTACAAAATAGCTTTTTAATAAAAATATTTAAAAAACTTTATTAAAAGTATTTTAATTTATAGAATTTATTTAAAACGTATAAAATAACTTTTTTCTTGCTATTCTCTTACTTTTTCTAAAAATTTCAAACTTAAGGCCCATACGCAGCATGTAAAAATTCCGCAAGAAATGTCAAAACTTCATATAAAAAAAAAAATTCCCTTTTTTGGGACATTTCGTGCGGAATTTTGGCATGCTGCGTAAGGCCCATACAATAAACCAGGAAATAGTTTTTTAAAGGTGAATAAACTATTTTGTATTTATTTATTAAACATATATATATTTATATGTATATTTATTTGTAAATTTCAAGCAGTCTGAAGACCTACGTTGCGCTGGCCACAAACTTTTTATAACTTACAATATACTTCTACTTTACAATTATATAAATAAATAAAATAAAATAAATGTATATTTCAAAATGCAAAAAAATGAAAAAAATGTGAAAAATGAATGTAGGAAATGAAATGTCAATACATATTTGAAAATAATTCTCAAATAGAAATAGTAAATAAATAAAGAAGACGTTCTGTATTAAATCTTTTGTATTTCAGTTTGGTTAAATAAAAGATAAAAAAATCACAATTAAAGCAGTGGATATGCAAAAGAAAAATTTTCTTTAATTTTCAACAAAAAACCAAAAATGTATTTCTATTTTCAAATTAGCTATTCATTTTCATAAGTTTTTTGTTAAATTTTTTACTTCAAAACATTTTTTTTAGTTACTTTTGTGTGCATAGTTTTTTAAAACGAGTCGATGACCCTAGCAGCTAGCACTATTTTTTTTCTAGTTTGTTATTATATTATAAAATCTTTTATGTATAATAATTAATATATATAAATAAAATAAATAATAATAATTTTTTAAAAATTGTAATACTAACTAAGTAGAAAACACTTGAAGCCTCTCTCTCTCAAAATTTATATTAGCTAATTTTTTGAGCATAAATAAATCAATAAATAATAAGTATTTGTATTTCTTTTTAATTTTTTTTTTTGCTTATTGAATAAAAATTGTTGTTCGGTTTGTTAAAAAACTACCCACAATTATTTTAATTGCTTTGTGGCTAGCCAACACTTAATTAACTGTTTAATTTTTTATAGCAACAGTGTGTTAGCCCAACGGTAACTATATACTAACAAACATTTATCGTGCATTGTCGCGCTTACCTTTTCATTTTTGTCATCCTGCTTCGTTTGACTTATTACATCCGCCTCCACTTTGTTCACATCCAAAGCGCCCATTTCTTTAAAACTATTCTTCAGACGCTTCTATCTCTGCTTTTAACTTTTACTTAACACTTTTGCTTTTTATTATTTAACACAATTTAGCATTTAGACACATTCGTATATATATAAACATATGTACATACAAAGATAACAGCAATGGCCCACTTATCAGCACGCACGTGTGTGGGTTAAGCTATGATAATCGAAGTATCTTGTTGGCAATTAAAAATATCGTAAGTTTGCGGGGGCGAGCGCAAGGGGCACGGCCAGGGTCAGGGTCGAAGACAACGCTCTGACGATGACTCCCAAAAGACGTACACAACAATTGTTAGACAATAACTAAATGATAAATGGTATGCGGTAACTGTTTAAGCTTCGCTTATAAAGTGCGAGCAGCGCAGCGACGCAGCAGCAGACAGCGACAGCAGCAGCGCAAAACTTTATCAGCTTAGCCAAGAAGCAGTTGCAACGATGATGATGTTGCGCCGCTGCTCCCTCCCTTGCGCAAGGTGTGCAATGAATTCTAGATAAATACTATGCAGACAGAATGGGATAGCAGCATAAAAAGCAATGCCAGCGCTAATTATATACATATAAGTATACAGCTATATGTGAGCAGTGCGTTGGCACGATCCCACGCTCTCAGCGGGCAGCCGCTCTTGATTGCTTCCGCACGCTCTTCAACAGATGCGCTCTCTGTGAAGCTGCACGCTCAAACAGCTTACGCCGAAGCGTCACGGCTTAAGTAAACTCACACACACACGTACGCAGAGATATACACATACACACCCATAGCTTAAACTATGCACAGCTAGTTTAACCCATTTTTCATGCTGAAATTTTCGAGTGCATTGATAACACCAGATAATAACATTTTTTTATCGGCAGATCCTCTATACTTGCTATACTTATACCTGAAGGTACGTAGAGTGCTATAAAGGGTCATCAATTCTGAGTTTGTTTTTTTTTTAAATGCAAAAAAACACAAAAATTTTAAATAAATCGGAACATCTTTATTATCAATAGAAAGAACCATTCCTTCACTTTTTAAAGATAATAATTTCCCTGACTGACTATTTAGTCAATCGTCCCTGGGCGGAGCATTGGGGATCTCTATTAATAACTGTTTGAAGAGAACAGGGACTGACCTACAGTTTATAGCCGAATCCGCACGGCGGTGTCTTGAATTAATAGAGACTTTCTTGGGCAAATAGCGTCTTTGAGTTAGCGATGCCAGTGCTAGGCAAATGTACCAGTGCTTCTGCGGGGATTCGAATCAATGACCTTCGGTTTGTAAAGCGAGTACGCTACCACTACGCCACCGACGCACAGTGGCACGGAAGCCGAAAAAGCGTTGCAAAAATCATATTTTCTAAGCCAATAGACATATTTTAATAAAATAAACTGTAATTGAAAGAAAATTGTTCAGGCTTTAAAATAAGTACTCATACATGGTTATACGATATCTAAAAGCTGCGCAATATGTTGTGGACGTTGGATTTTGTTGCCTTTGCAGTATTTGCCATTGAAAAATATATACATATTTTTTTCATATTTTCTAAACCAATTGAGATATTCTTGTGAATTAAATTGTATTTGAAAGAAAAATGTTCAGGCTTCAAAATAAGTCGCGACGGCCAGATTTTAAATGTTGGATGTTGGTCTCAGCTGCACCGTAGCTCGTACATGCGGAGGTTCCAATTTTCGATGACGTGCTCAAGCATAATCGGCGGTATCTCCATCTAATGCTTCAATCATAGCTGGCTTATCCACTAACACTTAAGACTTCACGTAGCCCCAAAGGAAAAAGTCTAACGTTGTGATATCACACGATCCACTAACACTTAAGACTTCACGTAGCCCCAAAGGAAAAAGTCTAACGTTGTGATATCACACGATCTTGGTGGCCAATTCACCGGTCCGGAGCGTGAAACTATTTTATTTGTTCATCGAATTGATTCCATAAAATGGCCTAAGCGCGAGAAAAATATTCTATACAGAACGCGAATTTTCGTACTACAATTGTACGATTTGTAAACGTTGTTCGGGTGTAAGTCTTTCCATTATGAAATGGCAATGAAAACTGAATAAAAACATATGGCAACTTGACAACTTGACTCACGCGTTACTTATCAAAAAAACCCTATTGAAAAAAAAACCTCAAGATTGATGACCCTTTATATGTAACTATATGTTTGTAAGGTAACGTTGAAGATTCCCCAACGTTACCTAAAGCATGATAAGTGCAACTAGAGAAAGCGATATAGACATGATCGCCACTCGGACAGTCCGTGCTTCCAGCTAGTAGATCTTAGATCTACTTGATAAGAGCTAGATAAACCAAACTCTAGATTAAGGCAAGGGGTTTTATTATTATTTGATTGGAAACAGTTTTATTTTGTATTTGTCTATAAGGACTAGTGCTGGAGAAAACATCGATGTTATATCGATGCATCGATGTATTGAAGTTTAAAAAATATCTATATATCGATGTTGGCCAACAGAGATGTTTCTCCAGCACTACTAAACACCCATTTGATGAGTGTAGAAGTGGTGGGGAAATATCTCTGTTGGCCAACATCAATATATAGATATTTTAAACTTCGATACATCGATGCATCGATATAACATCGATGTTTTCTTCAGCACTAAGGAAGGACAACTCAACAACAAAAAAAACCAATAGTTTTTAGGCGCATGATATATGATCTGTAATAATAAAATCGTAACCAAAAACTAAAAAATTCAGCTCGAAAGTTTTTTAGTAAAGGCCTATACGCAGAATGAAAAATTTCGCACGGATTGGGATATTCCAAATGGAATTTTTTGTCATTCCGTACGAAATTTTAAAACTTTAACTTTAACCTAAGAGCGGGATGATGTTTGAACTGAAATTCGTCAGAGAAAAAATCTCATAAGAAATGCTAAAATTGAAAGGTATTGTATAAATATATCTGATTATTAATACTGCAGCATACAAAGGGTTAAAACGCACTTTACGAGTGTGGGCATCAGGTCCAATTGCCATTTTCATGTCACTGACTGATAAAAGTCGCACTCTGATTGTGTTGCATTGTTCAACCCGCTATTTATGCGGATGTTGCTCTTGACTCAGTTACCATTGTAAATCCGACGCAATATATTTAAGTATTTCTAGGAATAAACTAAATTGTTTTACCTTCAATATAGTGCAACACGCATATGTGCATATATGGCTATTGATGATGAATTCCGAGAAAAACGGCAAGCCAATTGCTTTGTAGCAGTTAAATTAAATGAATGAAATTGAGTACGACTTGCAGGCAGGAACGGATTATAGATGGACCACCAATGGATACTATACAATAGTATACTAGTTGAATTACTTGTACGATACTATTCGTTATCTTGAAATTTCTTAGCATCAATTAGCTATGCTCCGGGAAGCGAAAAAACCAAAACGAACAATTTTATTCTGATTCGTTTTTGCGTGCTCCGGAAAACGCATTTTATTTGTCGATACTTTCCATTTTCGATAAATTCGTATATTCCTTTTATTTTTTCAACAAATTTTCCTGTTTTGTTGGCGCGAAATTATTTTTGTTTCATACAAAACAGCTGACATGATTGCCGTAGTTATTTTCATTTTATTTTCATTAAAATATTGCTAGTTTTTTATTATTCTATCTTTTAAATAAAATTAAACAAAAATATTACTCTAGCAACAATATTTATTGAAATTAAATACGACTTAGCTATTTGGGTACAAGGGAAATTTTTTTTGTGTAACACGGGAACCCTGTCGCACTTGTCGTCATGTGTTCGTGCATGATATCTGCACATACACGAGTTGGGTTGAGCCAGAAAAAATAATTCAAAATAATTGGCAATAAATTAATAACATTAGTTGGCATAAATATAATCTAAGAATATTAAAGAATATTTAAAAAAATCAGTATAAAATGCTTATTTTTTTAAAACTATTTTGCCGATTCGTTTTAATTTCCCTCGCAACAAAACATTCGGTTTCAAACTACAATACATGAAAAATTCGTTTTGGTGAAATTGGGTGCAACAAACATTCGGTTTCAAAATTAATCCGAATAAAAGTTTCGGAGCACAGCCTAATATTTCTTACAACAGTTTTTACTTCATTCGATTTTTCGAGTTTTCATATTGGATGCATTTTTTGTAAGACCGTTTTTTGTGACATCAAAGGCTCCTAGACGGATCGCGCAATTTCAACAAATGAGGTATCAATCGAACGCTATTTACACCTAGATATGCAATAAGGTGTTATTTTTTCGATTAAATCTATATTTTGTTGGATATCGCTTAAATAAAATTTCAATCAAAGATGGTCCAATTTCAACAAATGAGGTATCAATCGAAAGCTATTCATGCGCAGATATGTTTTGGACCGAATTCCTGGTGAAGAAGTCTTATATAAAAGCACTAATTCAGTCATCTCCGATGATGAGGATTCACACATAAATTTTCCTACGGAATTTTGAAATAGCATCGAAATACGCGGGCTGCCAAGAAATCAACTTAAGCTGAAACTAGGTGCTATTGTTATTCTGATGAGAAATTTAAACGCAATAAAGGGATTAATAAACGGAACGCGCATCTACATCAAAATTCTCTGGACAGCAAGATTCTAACAGGCGCAAGCGTTAACGAAAGGGTCCTTATACCAAAAATAAGACTTTCGCCATCAGATAGTGTCCTTCCTTTTAAAATGCAGAGGTACAAATTTCCTATATTCTTGGCATTTGCAATGACAATAAACAAAAGCCAAAGGCAATCATTGAGCAAAGTAGCAATTTATTTGGAGAATCCGGTATTTGCTCGTGGTCATTGAGCCGAGCCCGCTCCTTTACTGGAGTAAGAGTATTTATAGAAAAAGCACCAAACCAAAGAGTCCTTCCACAGAATGAAGGTTTCACAACTTCAATGCCTTTAAAAAGTTTACGCACCGACAGATTCAAATCTCAAAAGTACGCGCTCGTGACACGGTGTCACCACTAACTAGTTTCATCTACAAAAAAATTGCCATAGTGCGTTGCAACAATAAAAATATAAACTATGTAATAAAGCAATATGCGTTTGCCAATAAATTACTTAGGCTTGTAAAACGTTGCAAATAAGTGTTTTAATGAATTGTGTTTTAAATAATTTTATATAATCAAGTAATCGCCCAAATTGCAAGCGGCCCTTGGGCGCTCCCGTCTATTAACTCCGGCACTGCTGCCCCTAGTGATAAATGCAGCTGATTGGATGCGTCAATTAACGCCCAGATCATGCAACATGCAATATAAATTAGGGGTTCTAAAAACTTACTTGTACATCTTCTTTCGAGGTATTGCTAGTCAGTAAAAGATTCAGAGGCTCCAGATGACAAAGGACATGCTGTGTATCTGCAACTACCACAAAATGTTGATAGTTTTTCTTAACTGTATCTAGTAGCTACTACTTACAAATAAAGCTATTATTATTTGCGAGTTCGATTCGGCACAATTTTTTCACTGTGTAAGAAAAAAGTGTGACCAAGTTTGCATTTTTTCTTTTTATGCTTATATTTAAGATTTACTTACAGGGTAAGTGCTCATGACTTTGGTTTTCCCTGTCTGTTTGTTGCGGCATTTTGAAACTGTTAACATAACAAATATGCTAAGTTGATAACATATGCACAGTTAACTAGATAACAAATCAAAGTTGATAATGCAAAAAAAAATTGGTGGAATACACTGTAAAAAGCTTTATTTTTAAAAAAAGTTATCAGCTGCGCGAAATTTCGAGTTTTTTAGGCTAGAGGTCTGCATGACTGCATTCATTTCTCATGCATTGCTCCAATTTACTGTACTCAAATTTAGTGTACAGTGCAGCCGTTCTAGCCAAAGAGAGAGAGAGAGAGTGTACATTTTTGGCGCACTCTCTTTGTATACATGTGTTTGGTCTGCTCCTAAGCTGTGTACACCAAATGGAATGATGATTACAGTAAAAATGATGTGAGTGAAGTAGATACAGTAGTGTGCAAAATTTACAGTCAGCTGTTGCGGCAATCACATAGAATGTGATCCACGCCACTTAGTTAAACGCGATATCCCGACCAACTGCCCAGATCTAAGCAAAATTGTGAGAGCTATTGGCGCACTAAAAGCTAACAAGGCGCCCGGGCCAGACAATATCAATCCAGAACTTCTCAAGGCTGATCCGGAGGTGAGTGCACGATGTCTACTTCCCCTACTAGTGGATATCTGGAACTCAGAAAAGATACCCGATGAGCTAAAGGAAGGCGTTGTTACGCTACTACCGAAAAAGGGCAATCTCTCTGAGTGCAAAAATTGGAGAGGCATCACATTGCTGAGTATTGTGAATAAGATTATAGCTCATATAATCAACAAAAGACTATCCGACGCTCAGTTGAGTGGCCTTAGTGAAGAACAAGCCGGATTTCGGCCACGGCGCTCTTGCGTCGACCACATCAACACATTAAGAGTGATCGTTGAGCAGTCTGCGGAGTGGCGCACACCATTGTATATGTGTTTCATCGACTTCGAAAAAGCGTTCGACACTCTTAACCACGATGCAATTTGGAGAGCCCTTGTCTGCAAAGGAGTTCCAGAAAAAATCATTAATCTCATAAAGGAATTGTACACAGATGTCATGTGCAGAGTGAGATTTGAGAACATCCTGAGCGGTGGTATTCAAGTACAAACAGCAGTAAGACAGGGGTGTGTACTATCCCCGCTCCTATTCAACCTGGTTCTGGACCTAGTTATGCGGCAAGCATCCATGGCAAATAGAGGTATATCCTGGAGCCTGGGCGGCTACCTTGAAGATTCATTCGCGGCGGTAAGCGCATGTGCTGCGAAAGCAGGCTTGAAAATCAACATTGCGAAGACAAAGATGATGTGCATCAACACTGCTGGCTCACAAATCTTCCAGATAAACGGCGTTAAACTCAAAGTAGTAGACGAGTTCAGCTATCTCGGTAGCGTCATCAACAACACTGGCGGCTCGTCAGCCGACATCCGCAGTCGAATATCGAAGGGTCGCGCCGTGCTTGGTCTTTTGGACAAAGTGTGGAGATCTTCACATATATCAAGGCGCACAAAATTGAGGATCTTTGAATCCAATGTAAAGTCTGTTGTCTTGTATAGGTGTGAGACATGGAACACAACAATGCGCGATATACAAGCACTTCAGGTATTTATTAATCGTATTCTTCGCAAAATTGTACGAGTTTTCTGGCCTGATACCATCTCTAACACCGACCTCTGGGCATTAACGAAGCAGATACCTATTCATCTTGAAATTCGGCGGCCAAAGTGGAAGTGGATCGGTCACACACTGCAAAACCCGCATGGGGATATTACAAAAGCAGCCCTAGACTGGAACCCGCAAGGCAGCCGTAGATGCGGTAGGCCATCTAATACGCGGAGGCGACTAGTCGAAGCAGAGGCGTTACAAGCAGGTCGCACTTGGCGACAAATCAAATTCCTAGCTTTAAATAAACCAAATTTTAACTTGTTTATTGAGGCCCTTTGTTCCATCTAGGAACTACGGGAAAATATATATATATATATATATGTATACATATAATAGAATGTGAGTAAATATGCTCTTATTTATCTCATTCATATTTGCGTACTCTTTTATAGCTCTCGCGCTTTCCAACATTTTTGTCAGTTGCTCTCTCACACTCATTTTTTCAACTGTTTTCATTTACTGTACAGTGGCTAAACTGTTTGCTGTACATTATATTGCATGGGTACACTACCTGCTAGTACAGCCACAAATAGAACATTCATTTAAACTAAACCAAAAGAGTACAGTATAAAACAAACTTTCGCAGTTTTGGATGCAAAGTGGTAAAGGTTAGGTACGTTTGCTGAGTTATTTGCAGAAAAAGTCAACGGCTTGTTAGTTATTAGGCTCACATAACTCAACATATCGAATTTAATGCTAGAAATTGGAAGCTGGCTGTGTTTTTTCAGGAGCGCACTTAAAATTGATATATTTTAAACTATGTATATCTTTTAAATTTTGTATCCGATTATAATAATTTTTATAGCAAGATAACGAATTTTGAAGTTTCACTTTTTTTGCAAACTGCACAATTCTACTACGGGGAGCGGAGCAAGATATCAATAAGACTCGATAAGCGAATAATAGGCAGCTTCTGTTTAAATTTTTGTGCATAGAGTTCCTATAGTCTCGGAGGGGCTTATATTCATATAGACGGACATGGCCGAAACTCTTTCTGAGCAGTTCCTTCTGCCTGCAAAAATTCCTTCTTTCTACTACAGTCTGCACAAATTTTTAATACCCCTAAACCCATGAGAGTACAGTGTATAATTAATCGCAGTTTTCCAAGAAGATGATGATTCTTATCGTGGTCACACTGTTGATAGCTTAACAGGCAGAAAGCGTGGCCACTTGATAAGTCCTTCAAGTAGTCAATAGTAATTGATTGCGGTCAAGATCTTTGCAATCTTTTTACGTTTTGCTTTATTTACAGTCACCTGTCAACATTTGTTCAAAGTTCCAATAAGCTAATCGGCAACAAGTTCTAGTAAAAAACTGTTTTTTAGAATTGGCAACATATAATAGGTACTTCAAAGCAAATCTCTAAAGCGAAATTTTGTTTCACTTTCTATAATTAATTGTAAAAGCAAGCGGAGTGTTCATATGTCTAAGCTAGTGCTGGAGAAAACATCGAATATCGAAGTTTAAAATATCTATATATCGATGTTGGCCAACGGAGATGTTTCTCCAGCAATTCTGCACTCATCAAACGGGTGTTTAGTAGTGCTGGAGATACATCTCTGTTGGCCAACATCGATATACATGTAGATATTTTAAACTTCGATCATCGATGTTTTCTCCAGCACTAGTCTAAGGTTATGCATAGGCTGAAAAAAAATATTGGCGCCTTCGACTTTGAGATACCTTTTAGCACAGATAGTCAGAGCTCAGGCAGAACGAGAAACGGCCATCAGTAAAATCCTAAACGCACATCTGAACAGCTACGATCTTAGAAGAACAGGAGCAGGTTGGGTACAGGAGCTGTAACGGATCACTGCAACAGTGGTCTTATAGGGGAATACATGCTGCCCAACACAACTTCGTAGCTGCGCAGAATTAAGAGAAAATTACCAAGAAGCAGCACAAACTCATAAAATAAACAAAAAAGGCGTTCACGCTGTAGCCTGTTGTATTTTTGCACAACTTTTCAACTTCTCAACTCAATAGCAAGCGTGAATACCCCAAAATAAAAATTAAGCTTTAACAATATTCAGCTAAAAGAGGAATCTTGCTCAACACTTTTTGGGACTCGTCTGCTCTTATTCTAAGGAAAAATTTGTGTTTGGGCTCTTACAATAATTAAAACAAACCCATCAATAAGCGCCCATGTTATATATGACTCAAGTCCAATCAACGCATACTCTTGCTTTTTTAGGCTTAACTTTTTATAGAAATACCTACTATTAGACTTTTTATATATAGTAAATGCTTTATGAGCAACTTATAGCACCGTATAATCGTATATTTGTAGCCAGTGCTTAATCATGTGCAACCATAAATACAATTTGCACAATAACATCCTGAGAACTTTCAAGTGATTACAAAACAAAATCGGTCATTATAATTGCAAGGTAATGTGGTAAGCGGGTTCTTTGGGCTCCTATAGATTAGACAATACCAGGGCGAGGTCGGGCAAAGCGTTAATTGGATGAAAGCACTTGTATTTATACGTAACTGGATCAAAAACACGCTAATCTCAAAGATGGTTAACTTATCAGTTTCTATATTTGGGTAAAAACCCATTGAGCAGTATTTATGATAGACGGCACGCGTGGTAACACATTTATTTGCTAGAAATTCGTATGGATTGTATAGAGTTTTGTTTTTTTTTTTTTTGATGTTAATTATACGTTGTATTTTATATGGACTGCGATTAGGTTGAAGTTTTTACAAGAAATTGGCTAATTGCACATAAAAAGGTAGCAATTAAGAGTAGACGGAAATGATAGACGGATATCGTCAGATGATAAGCAGAGTTGCCGAAAAAAAACCTATTGCCTGTAATTACCAAATAAAACTCACTAACCCAGGCACAACAAAGTACTTTAAAAACCAGAGGCGTATATATTCGGGTGGCTTCAAATTAGTTTTAAGCCTTTGAATGATGATTGACAGAGTTTTGTCGAAAGTTTTCCACAACTTCACGTCGTAAGAAATTTTTGCAATAAACGAATCGTTGCATGTCACATAATCAGCTGTTGCTTGGAACCGTCGGACTCCGGCATTTGCGGTAATGGGATATCATACGAGTGTGTCAGCAACGGATCAACGCTACCACTGACTCTTGCGGATACGGACATCTTCAAGTTTCCATTTTTTAAGTTACGGCCATGATGACCAAGGCAGAACGGAAATGGGCTACATCCTCCGGTTATCTCGCAATCCATTGCGAACATGCAAACTCCTGTGGGTACACAAAATCAGGACCAAGATGTTGATGGGAGTTGTAATGGGAAACTGCACCTAATGGCAAAAAGCATGCACTTCTCCCACCACAACTTCTGTCGTAGCTACGTAGATGAAGAAAGGGTCATCAATCTTGATGTTTTTTTTTTTATATGCAAAAAAAACACAAAAATTTCAAATGAATCGGAAAATCTTTATTATCAATAGAAAGAACCATTCTTGCCATTCACTTTTTAAAGATAATCCCTTTCAAATGTTGGCCTTAAATGCGCCGTAGCTCTTCCTAGCGGAGGTTCCAATTTTCGATGACTCGTTCGAGCATAATCTGATACAACAGATAATGTTGGCCTCTAATGCTTCAATCGTAGCTGGCTTATCCACAAACACTTTAGACTTCACGTAGCCTCAAACGAAAAAGTCGAACGATCTTGGTGGCCAATTCATCGGTTCGGAGCGTGAATGTAATTGTACACCGAATTGGTTCCATAAAATGATCTAAGCGCGCGAGAAACATTCTTTACAGAAAGCGAGTTTTCATAATACGTTGCACGATTTGTAAACTTTGCATGATGAAATGGCAATGAAAACTGAATAAAAAACACATGGCTACTTGACAGTACTCACGCGTGGTTTATCAAAAAAACCCTATCGAAAAAAAACCTCAAGATTGATGACCCTTTAGAAAGCAACCAACAGCTGCTATGTGACTGCCCTGTACTTCTTAGAAAGCGTTTTCCGTATTCAGCTAACCTTCGTAGCTCTCGAAGTGCTGCTGAAATAAGTTAAAATTAGATGGAGCCATGTCTAGCAGCTGGAACAGAACTTTTCATTACAGAGCTACCAAAAAATTATGTTGCGACCTAACAACATAGGGTGGCTCCACCCAGTCGTGTCGATGGTCAGATGTCGGGATATTTTTCTTGAAAAATCATCTGGCTTTTTCACGCTTGAAACAACCCATAATGGATGAAGCCAATCTGAGACCAGTATATGCACAGTTTGACTTTTGAGCGATGATATCGATTCATTAACGGATTAGGATGATCGTACCGCAGTCACTTTTTGTCGCCACTGAGTTGTGTATGTAAAAATTTCAAGCAGCTGCTTACAGGAGACTTAACAACTTTAAGAGTCAATTGGCTTCGACGTACTTGGAGACCACATTTCTTCTGCAGCAATTCAAACAACTTTCGAAAAGTCAAATCCGACCGATTCGCACAACTCCAGAAGCTTGTGGCAATGAACTTGATTAGGAAAGTCAACAATTCATCATCTTCCAACTATTTCGGCTGTCCTAAACTCAAAATTTCCAACTTTGAATTTCGCTGCGTATTAATTCCAGAGTCAATAGTCATTTAGGTAACTTTACTTTTTGTTTCAATATTTCTCAAAAAAAAACACCCTTTTATCCTTATGTCAAGAGCGGCTCAAGACAAAACACACTTTTTGGACCACCCTAGAAAAGATAGTTGTTGTTTTTAATACAACAACGGCAAAACAAAAAGGAGCGTTAAATGTTTGATCTGAATATATGTACATCTGTTTCCTCTTAACTTCTAAACCACTTATACCATAATTTGACAAATGAGATATCGTCGGATGCGTCCGTCAACAGGTTATTGGCTATGTGACGTCACAATAAATTGAATATAATGCGCTCAAGAGGACGTTAAGCTGTGAATAACAAATATATTTAATGCATTAAGAAAGAGCTTCATTAACACTTTTAGAAATTGTATAGGCGAAAATAAGTGAAGCGGGCTACTTTTTAAGTCAATGTCTTTGATTTTATGTTCAAAACATTTTTTAACAATGACTAGGAATGACAAAACTTCATATTAAAAAAAATAGTGTCATTCAGTATAAAAAAAAAGTGGGATTTTTTTCTTAAGGCCAATACGCAGCATGCAAAAATTCCGCACGAAATGTCAAAACTTCATAAAAAAAAAATATCCCAAAAAAGGGAATTTTTTTTTTGTATGAAGTTTTAACATTTCGTGCGGAATTTTTGCATGCTGCGTATGGGCCTTTATATGAAGTTTTGTCTTTCCGTGCGAAATTTTTACATGCTGTGTATGGGCTTCAAATTTAAAATTCAATAGTGTGAAAAACATACGAATGCACAAAAAAAAATTACAAAAAAATCTGTTTAGCAACTTAGAAGAAATGTATTCATTCAAAGCATATTTCCTAACAGCCTCCCCTAACTACGCCACTGTACCAAATAAAGTAGTTAATTAATAAAAAACAAATGCTCAAAAAGTCGCAGACAATTTTTTTAAGATAAAAATGCAACAAAACGTATTTAAAATATTGAAAGTGTATGTCAACTTGATAAGATACATGCAAAGATCTAAATATTTACACTCGCTGTGGCAATTTTTTTTTAATTAAAATTTACTTAGGGGTAGTACGAGCAACATCATCATCAACATCATCGTCATCACCATAAACCGAGTCATCTTATCAAATAGTCAACGATATTGATGCCAATACGTTATATTTTATAGGCTGTTTTTTCAGGAGGTTTACATTTTTTACATGCTTCTAACAGCTGTCAGCTGTTTTGTGTGGAAAATTATTCAGACTTTTCAACCCAACAAAAAGTAATTTTTTTGTGAAAAATTTGTCATATGTGAAAAAAAAATATTTGGGGTATTACGTCTATTTATGCTCATTTTACTGCCGCATCTGGTGCTATAAGTGCCCATCCAAAAACAAGCGATGAAAACCGAAAATGTACTCCTTAGCGCACATCTGTTGATGAAGTTCGGCATAGGATCTTGCTTAAGAAATTTTTTTCGCGGCTAGGACCGGAGACCATACTTACTCATACGTGGTGGCAATACTACCGAAATCTTGGAAACTCCTTACCACACTCATATGGCATACATATGGCAGAAAAAATTTTTCTTCACTATCACTGGCCCACATGTGGTGTGAACCTTATATGTGACAGTGCGAGCCATATGGATTTTGAGCCGCTGCATCTGAATACCAGGTACAAAAAATCCCAACTTCAAGAAAAATCTGTCAATCTGCTTAAGAGTTATGAAAAGTCTTTCCATAACAACAAATCAATATTCGAAGAGTTATTGGCGACATATGGTCGCAAATGCTGCGAAAAGTTTATGAAAATTGGTGATCCAGATTGCGCCTTATACGCGCCAGCCGTGGCGGCCACATGGCCGTAATCTGTTTTAAACATTAATGTCGTAACATTAACATTTTCTATCCAATAAAGCCCGTTTTATTGATATTAAAAATGTATTTATTTATTGTTTTATTATGATTTAAACTTGTGTGACTCTAAAAAAAACACTCTTTATACTATCTATGCATATATTTTGCAAAATATCATAAAAAAGCCGTACCAGCTCAATATAATGAAAAATAAATTTTTTTTCAGAAATTATTATGTTTCAGAAGTCTGCTATACGTAGCGCAGACAAATTCCACAAATCAAAGCTCATAAAAATTGGTTTACTCTTTACTGAGTTACGATCGTTTTAAGGCCTATAAGCAGTTCGAAAAATTTCGCGCGGAATGACAAAACTGCATTTGGGATATCCCATTTGGGATTTTTGTTTTTATATGAAGTTTTATCATTCCGCGCGACATTTTTCGAACTGCGTAGAGCCCTTTAAGATGTAGGATTTTATGCCTATAGTTGTATATCTATCTATCACTTATTTTTATATAAAAATCACCCTCTACATTGTATATGTGCAACTATAAACAGTTTGTACATATTTGCTATGATATGGGCCAGTCCAAGTCAGCGAGCCTCGTAAATACTTCAACATTTTTTGTTCTGATAAGTTGCCGCCGCCTTATCACTCATCATATACATACATAGTAGTAGATACGTATTATAGTACTGTATTGGGCATTCATTTTCCAGCTAAATTCCGGCTGAGCACTTGGCTTACGACTTGCTCTACCAAACATGGTTCGCGGGGTCTGTCCAAGCGCAATAACAACAATAATGACCACGGTACGCAGTACAGTGGCACACGGCACATATGGCACGCACAACGGTGCGCTGCCGCAGTCACTTTTGACGCCGACGTCGCTGCTGCTGCCAGCGTCGCAGCTTTAACTGTCCATAGCCAAGTACTAACGACTTCTTTCGAGCTTACATATATTACGAATCAGTCTGCTGATCGCCGTTGGCGAACTTAGACGCGCTTCGATTGAGAGCGGTTCATTATAATTATTTCTCGTGATTTTTGTTTTATTTTAAACTTCTTAACTCGTCGTCGTTGTTGTTGTTGTCGCGTTCGTTTAAGTAATTATTAATGCGTTTGTTGTTGTTGTTTTTTTCTCCAAATTTTTTAAGTTAAATGTTTTGATGTGAGTTGCAGTTAATGACCGTACAAAAAAACATTTTACGTGCTAATTACGTGCTACATTTTAAATACACTAAAAAATAAAAAAATAAAAAAATATATTAAAATATTTTCAAAAGGATTTCACTTTTTTTTTCTTGTTTTTTATTGCCAAGTGCACAATTTGTATGCAAGTGAAAAATTTTAATGCATTACAATAATAAATTTTTATTGTGTTGATTTTAAATTTAATTTTTTTTCAAATTCTTTTTAAGTGACGCGTTACAGCTGTACAGTGTTTAAGCGATTTGCAAAATGACGGATAACGAAAATGGTATATACTTACAAATATTAGCAATATTATATACATAGTTTTACAGCGGGGAAAAAATGTGATTTAGAATTTAAGTTACGGCTAGAACTATCTAGAAAGTTTCGTGAAGGACTGGAGTTTAGTTTAAGGGCCTATACGCAGTTTGAAAAATTTCGCGCAAATTTCCCTTTTTTGGGATATTTTTTTTTTTATATGAAGTTTTGCCATTTCGTGCGGTATTTTTGCATGCTGCGTATGGGCCTTAAAACTATTTAATATTATACTGCGCAAATTAAAAAAAGGCGATTTTAAAATACTGAAAATAAATCAAATTTGTTTATCATCTGATTTCAAATAAAATGTATAACAAAGAACATTTTCTTATCTTAAGCACTTTCTAATTTCCTTTTGTAGGCTATTTTGAATTTCTAACTATCTAAGATTGGAAACAGTTTGTTTTTTTCTTGTTAAGGTATTGATTAAAAAAAAAAAGCCATGTATGTATTTTATTTTATTATTTTAAAGGGTACACGCAGTTCGAAAAATCTCGCGCGGAATGACAAAACTTCATATAAAAAAAATGGGATATCCCTTTTGGGTTTTTTTTTCTATATGAAGTTTTGTCATGCAGCGCGAAATTTTTTCGAACTGCGTATATAGGCCTTTAGTATTAACTTTATATAAAAAAAATTTCTCTCCATTTGGGAATATTTTTTATATATATTTCCCTCCATTTGGGATTTTTTTTTTATATGAAGTTCGTGCGAAATTTTTGCATGCTGCGTATGGGCCTTTAACTTGAAGTAACTTAACTGCAATGTACTCGAATTTTTCTCTCTGTGTACAACTTTGCTTACACTTGCTGTGCATGGGAATTACTTAATTTAAGATAATATTACATTTGCAGCTGGTTAAGTACAGAGTTCGGTTCATTTTAGTGTAAAGAGCTACTAGTCAAGAGCTTTAAAAGTTTATAAAAAAAATTGTTTTCCATTATTGTTTATAAAAAGAATGTTAGTACTCGTTTTTAATGCTTATACAGCTAGAAGCTTTGATATTTTATTCGGTTCGAAGTTTTAAGTCTACTGATGCTTAGACTCTTCCAGACTGGCTCGAGTGGACCTCTGAACCAAGGCTCATAAACAATTTAAAAAATATATATATTCTGTTAATTTTGTGAAGCAAGTTTATTTATTTTCATCTCGTCTAAGCATGAAGTTTCTAAAATCTAAGTTTTGTTGAGACATCTCGAAAGCAATACGAGCTTTGTTTGTGCCGTTTGGTTTCTAAGGCAGCTTTATGTCAAGCCATTCCGATTGGATTAAAACTTATAAGTAAAATACTAGAGAACTAAAGAATAAAGTTCCCCTTAAGCACAAAATTTGATTGCAATATCTTTTAAATTGAAAAAGTTTTTCCCATAAGTACTTTTTAAGCCACAGCTATGCGATAAACTATGAACTTCGGGCTGATTCCAATGTATGCGCGACTTATATCAGCAAAAGGAAAAGTTATTTAAGAACTTGTGTAACTAAGAGATTAGAGACTACGAAGCAGACTGACGTTGTCATTATCCTTTATCCATAGGCATCATATTAATACTTTGCCATGTAAAAGTTTTGCTAAAAAATGCCAAAACCTCATTTTTTTGCAGTCTTTTTTATGACAGCTTTATAGCACTTAAAAAAAAAAACATTATCGAAAAATACCTATCGCTCAAGAAAAAACATATAAATTTTTTTAACTGATAACCCTAACAAAAATTCTGATAGAAAACCGATTTATAGCTGCAGATAAAACTATAATTCATATCTCTCAAATCTGTTAGTCATTAGCTTTTGCGGTCGTTTTCCAACACTTTTATTTAATATGAGGATTTAGCTGATCGGTTTAAGCAGAGACTTATAGTGCAATTTAGGGAGCATAATCCGGCACAGAAGTTAATTTTCAATTTACACACAATTTGGCACATCGACTGGAGGCAGTTCATTCAATTAGGGTATTTACAACGATACAGAAATGCAGTAGTAGTAGTGCCTGACTAAGAGCTTGAGTCACCCTAAAATAATACAAAAATGCAGAAGTGTCCAACTAACAACTTGGGCCACCCTAAAAACAATACAGAAGTGTAGAAGTGCCCAACTGAAGACCTAAGCAACACCAACAACGATACATAAATGCAGTAGTGCCCAACTAACAACTTGAGCCACCCTAAAAACAATACAGAAATGCAGTAGTACCCGACTAAAGACCTAAGCAACGCCAACAACGATACAGAAATGCAGAAGTACCCAACTTATGACTTGAGCCACCCTAAAACGATACAGAGATGCAGCAGGGCTTAACTTAAGATATGAACAACCCTAACAACGTTGCAGAAATGCAGGAGTACCCAACTAAAGACCTAAGCAGCCCCAACAGCGATACAGAAATGCAGAAGTGCCAAACTAACAACTTGAGCCACCCCAAAAACGATACAGAAATGTAGAAGTACCCGACTAAAGACTTAAGCAACTCCAACAACGATACAGAAATGCAGAAGTGCCCAACTAATGACTTGAGCCACCCTAAAACGATACAGAAATGCAGGATTACCCAACTAAAGACCTACGCAACGCCAACAACGATACAGAAATGCAGAAGTGCCCAACCATCAAATTGAGCCACCCCAAAAACGATACAGAAATGTAGAAGTACCCGACTAAAGACTTAAGCAACGCCAACAACGATACAGAAATGCAGAAGTGCCCAACTAATGACTTGAGCCACCCTAAAATGATACAGGAATGCAGCAGGGCTTAACTAAAGATTTGAGCAGCCCTAACAACAGAAATGCAGTAGTGCCTGACTAATAGCTTGAGTCAACGTAAAATAATACAGAAACGCAGAAGTGCCCAACTAACGACTTGAGGCACTCTAACAACGATGCAGAAATGCAGAAGTGCCAGACTAGCAATATTAGCAACAATAACCAGCTGTTTGCAAGTGTCTTACAGTGTGTGCTTAGTTTTTGTATGAATAAAACATTTAAGAGCATAAAAAATAAAGCTACAAATATCTGTCACTAAAATATACTATAGAACATTTGTTAATTTTCAACTGCAAAGAAGTCACAACTTAAATTTTTTTAAAATTTACTTTAAGCAGTATAGTTTCCTAACACAAGCACAGTTTAATAAATGTCTACACACTGTAATATTAATGCTTTTTACAACACTATTTTTGGCAAAAGTATTTAAACTTTTCGTAGTCAATGGTTTGGTTGAAACAGAGTCGCAAAATAATATTTGGTTGGGCACTTTTGCACTTCTGCACTTCAAAGTGAGCGAATAAAATGTTTTTTAATCTTCATATCAATTTTATAGCTTATGGATAATCACTTGAACGAATTCGAATTTCGAATATTTCATCTCTCACGAAAACAGGCTAGATTATCGTAGCTGACTTTGTGCATTCCCAAGAACAACTTAGGTTAGATTAATAAGGCTGCTCAATCAATAACTAAGATCACCCAGAGATCATGAGTTCCATTGTGATGCCTTATTGTGTAAGGAGAGTAAGAAGTATGAAAGAGAAAGGAATGGGGAAACTTGTAGAGGAGCATTATTTGGATGGTCAAAAACTAGTGGGCATACCTAGTTGCCTAAGTCCCTTTGCTGGCAGAACCATTTTGAGGATTCAACAAAAGTGGCCAGCTCCGGCCAGGTTTTCAAAGAATGTTTTATCCAGAAACTGGTTGCGTCTTCTAAGAAGCGCCAGACAATCACATAGCCGGTGTTGGAAAACAAAGTGTTTTATTTTGATATACGTAACATGTAAACACACCATGCTAAACCTTTCTGTTTATCGAATTTCAAAATTCTAAATAAAAAATTGCGAAAATCAAATATCAGAATTTCAAAAATTTTTTCTAGAGCAAATTTAAGGTAACGTAGATTTTATATCAAATTTTGAACGAAAATTTTTAATTTTGAGTTTTTTCAAAATTGAGTTTGTTTTTATTTGCTTTTCTATTTGAACTTTGCAATATTGGTGACTTTTTCAAAAAAGCGCTTTGTGCCCATTTGACGTTATTTAAAACTTAAAAATTTACGTTTATTTCAAAAAATGGAAAAAGTTATTCGAAGTGAGTTGCTGCGATTCATCATTAGTTCCTATTTCTTGAATCTCGCTTTTACATAGCAGGCAAGTCCACAAGTTATTTACAAGCCTAGAAAAATAATGTGATGTGAACACGAAAATTTTGAAAATATTGAAAAAATGTCGTTAGCCATATTCTAAACTTTTGAATAAATTAAATCAAATGAGAGCACTTTGAAAGTAAAACTACTTTTTATTAATATTTGTAAAGCTAAATTAAAAATGTTCACACCTGTTTAGATGTCTATGTAAACAAACCCAAGCATTGTCAGTTAAATTATAAAATATTTTTAAAAACTCAACAACAATTTTTTTTGCTGTTATAACTAAAGAGACTAGCTGGATAGGGTAGCAAAAAAATTTTTGAAAACTTGTAGCACAAAAAAATATTTACTTTTTCGCAAAGTTTAGTTTAAAACATGAAAAAATTAAAAAATTCCAACATTTCAAAAGGTTAATTTTGTAAATTTTTTTTTAAGTTGAAGGGATCTGTTTATGTTTAAGAAATTTTTGAATAAATTAAAACTTTTCACCCAAAGCGACCCTTTGACACACAAGGGTTAAGCACATTTTAGAGCTTTAGCAATGCTTGAACGGAATATTTGAAGTATACTAAAAAAAATTATTTCAATAAAATTTTATTTACAAAACAAATTTGTTTTTTAATAACATAGCTCAAAACAAATGTTTGTTTCTTAAAATTTAGTTAAAAAAAAAAAAAATTAAATTTTAACATTTCCAAAGATTAATTTTGTCAATTTTTAAAATGTTGAAGGTACCTTTTTATTTATAAAAAATTTTTCTAATAAACTAAAACTTTGTAATATTTTAATGCTATTAAAACAAATAATCCTATAACATTTCATTTACAAAACAAAATTTTTTTTTTTAAATTATGGCTCAAAAATATGTTTTTTTCTTAAATTTTTTTTTTTAATTTAATTTTAAGATCAGCAAATTTTACATATGCAAAGATTAATTTTGTCAAATTTTTTGTATGTTGTAGGTACCTATGTATTTATAAAAAAATTTGAATAAACTAAAACTTTTCAACACTGTTTATTGCTAGCGCTTAAAAGTAACCCCTTTGCAGGCACAAGGGTTAAGCACATTTTGGAGTGAATATAATATTTTAATTTTATTACAAAATATTCTAATAGCATATCATTAACGAATCAAAAATTTTTTAATAACTTATAGCTCAAAAAAATTTTGTTTTTTTTTCAAAATTTGATATAAAATATGAAAAAGTTAAAAATGTTGTACATTTCCCAAGATTACTTTTGTAATTTTTTTTTTTATGTTGAACATAACCCTGTAACATTTTATGTATAAGAAATTTAGGAATACACTCAAGCTGTAAAAATGTAATAGATATTTTGGATTAAGCCAAAGCTTTTCAACACTGTTCGTTGCCAGCGTTCAAAAGCGACACCTTTGCTCACACAAGGGTTAAGCATATTTTAGAGCATTAGCAATGCTTGAAAGGAATATTTTATTTCTAATAAAAAATATTCTAATGGCATATCATTTACAAATCAAAAATTTTTTAAAAGCTTGAAACTCAAAAAAAAATTGTTTTTCTTCAAATTTGGTATAAAATACGCAAAATTAAAAAATTTCTACATCTCCAAAAGATTAATTTTGTTATTTTTTTTTTTTTTTATTGAAGGTAACCCTGTAATATTTTATGTAAAAGAAATTTTGGAATAAACTAAAACTATTCAACACTATCTTTAAAACTACCCCTTGGCACACACAAGGGTTAATCACATTTTAGAGCAATAGCACTGCTTGAATAGAATATTTTAATTCTATTAAAACAAATATTCGAATAACATTTCATTTACAAAACAAAAATTTTTTAAAAATTTAAAACTCAAAAAAAAAAATTTATTTATCCTTCTTTGGTATAAAATACGCAAAATTAAAAAATTTCTACATCTCCAAAGACTAATTTTGTAAATTTTGTATATATTGAAGGTAACCCTTTTACATTTTATGTAAAAGAAATTTTGGAATAAGCCAAAGCTTTTCAACACTGTTCATTGCCAGCGTTCAAAAGCTACCCCTTGGCACACACAAGGGTTAAGCACATTTTAGAGCAATAGCACTGCTTGAATAGAATATTTTAATTCTATTAAAACAAATATTCGAATAACATTTCATTTACAAAACAAAAATTTTTTAAAAACTTAAAACTAAAAAAAAAAAATTTATTTTTCCTTCTTTGGTATAAAATACGCAAAATTAAAAAATTTCTACATCTCCAAAAGATTAATTTTGTTATTTTTTTTTTTTATTGAAGGTAACCCTGTAATATTTTATGTAAAAGAGATTTTGGAATAAACTAAAACTATTCAACACTATCTTTAAAAACTACCCCTTGGCACACACAAGGGTTAATCACATTTTAGAGCAATAGCACTGCTTGAATAGAATATTTTAATTCTATTAAAACAAATATTCGAATAACATTTCATTTACAAAACAAACATTTTTTAAAAACTTAAAACTAAAAAAAAAAAATTTATTTTTCCTTCTTTGGTATAAAATACGCAAAATTAAAAAATTTCTACATCTCCAAAGACTAATTTTGTAAATTTTGTTTATATTGAAGGTAACCCTGTTACATTTTATGTAAAAGAAATTTTGGAATAAGCCAAAGCTTTTCAACACTGTTCATTGCCAGCGTTCAAAAACTACCCCTTGGCACACACAAGGGTTAATCACATTTTAGAGCAATAGCACTGCTTGAATAGAATATTTTAATTCTATTAAAACAAATATTCGAATAACATTTCATTTACAAAACAAACATTTTTTAAAAACTTAAAACTAAAAAAAAAAAATGTATTTTTCCTTCTTTGGTATAAAATACGCAAAATTAAAAAATTTCTACATCTCCAAAGACTAATTTTGTAAATTTTGTTTATATTGAAGGTAACCCTGTTACATTTTATGTAAAAGAAATTTTGGAATAAGCCAAAGCTTTTCAACACTGTTCATTGCCAGCGTTCAAAAGCTACCCCTTGGCACACACAAGGGTTAAGCACATTTTAGAGCAATCGCACTGCTTGAATGGAATATTTTCATTCTAATAAAAAAATATTCTAATAACATATCATTTACAAAACAAGTTTGGCAAAAACTACAACAACAAAATTTCGTACAATTTTTGAGTGTCAATGATTAAAAAATATTATATTTTTTTTTGCCAAAACGTATTTGCTACGCTTTAAGCTTGGCAGTTGGCAACAAATTGTCAAGCCAAAATTTGCCACAGTGTAGAGAAACTAGCGTAGTTGAGTTTTTCCAGCACTTCTTTGTAATAGACAACACTGGGCAATTGCTTTTGTGGCTCTCGATACCAAACTAAACGCAACAGCCAAACCAAAAGCGTCTAAGAGTTCAAAAATGGTCAGCTGTTTGTGCAAAACATGGCTTAAAAGCCTTAAAGAAAAAACTAAATAAGAAAACAAGCCTTAAACGAAATGCTCACGTTTAGACAGACAGCTCAATGTCAGTGAAGCAATTTGCATATTCATAAGCTGTGCAACACTGGGGAGCTGCCCAAAGACGTGGCGTCAAGGGGTCTTGCCTTAACTAGCCAATAAAGCATATTCAATTTGATACCCGATTCATGTATCTCCAAATGTGAGCAGCGGCTACGTTTGTAGGTGTTTTTTCTTTGAGATACAAGTACTTTATAATAGATGCGTCTGCTGAGATCTTAATGTGCTGCTGCACACTAATTTGTGGATAATTTAAAACTAAATTTTTAAGCGCTGACTGTTGCTATTGCTCATTGCAAAAAAAAAACACATACTAGTACTTACTAAGAACTGACAAATGTATCTTGTAGCTCTCGACGCTTCTACTGGTATCTAAAACTAATTATAAATATATTGCTACAATTGTTTTTGATTTTTTTTTTTTACCTGGCATGTGTTGTGATTTTTTTTTTTTTTGTAACAGGAAGCAAGGCAATCAGTGGAAAAAATTCCAGCGATTTGAAGCTATTGGAGTCGAGTTATTGTTTACCAAGCCAACTTTGGCAGGCGTTTTGCATTACGTTAGATACTGTAGCTATTAGATACATTTTTTTGTATCTGCGAACTGTAATATGTACGTATCGAGTTTTTTCGATAACAGTTTATTAGTTTTTTGCAGTTGTTTTTTTTTTTTTTTTAATTACTGTAGACGCCTACAAAGATAAATTAAGGAAATTTTTATAGACATGACTGTGTGCGTTTGTATGAACGCCTAGAGCAGGTAGACTATAAGATCTGGTAGAAACAAGTGTGAGATTTGAACTTTCTTATAAGTGTAGACCAAATAGGGAAATTTTTTTTTGGCACATACCCTGCTACTCCCACAGTTACAGCTTTAAGGGGCGTACGCAGTTTGAAAAATTTCGCGCGGAATGACAAAACTGCATATAACAAAAAAAAATCCCATTTGGGATATTCCATTCGGGATTTTTTTTTTTTATATGAAGTTTTGTCATTCCGCGCGAAATATTTCAAACTGCGTATAGGCCTTTAGTTTGTGAGCGTCAAGTGCGTGAAATATTATAAAAATCCCACGATTAGTTTCAAACATCATAATAATCGGATAGATACATTTTTTTGAGATAGCATATCGTGGTCAGGCCTGTCGACAGAGGGGATAAACGGGGAACATCTGAGTTTTCTAAAGATTTGTAGACAACATAAAACATTTTAATACTTCTGCCTAAAGCAATGCACTCGTCATCACAGCCAAAGCATTTTATTTATAAAATGCCTAGAACGGTTTCAGTTGGAACATACCGGCGTTTACACAAGCTTAAAAATTTAAGGTTCATCGAGTGAACCTTCGTATAAAAGTGTTTTTTAGGCTAATTTTGGGTCGAGAAACATGAAAATGTCAGTCTTTTTTTTCTTAAGCGCCGTTTTCGAGATTTTTTCGAAAAACATGTTTTCGGGCACTTTTTTCAGTTATGCGTTGATATCTCGTGAACGTCGTTCTATAACATCTGCAGTTTCCATCCCATTTCGAAGATCTTAGACTTGAAATGTTCGCAAAAGAATTCTCTTTCAGCTTTTTTTTAGTTATTCTTTGATATCTTGTGAACGTGGTTCCATAACATCTACACTTTCTATCCCATTTCGAAGATCGTAGACTCGAAATGTTCGTAAAAGAATTCTCTTTCAGCTTTATTTAGTTATTCGTTGATATCTCGTGAACGTGGTTCCATAACATCTACAGTTTCTATACGATTTCGAAGATCTTAGATTCGAAATGTTCGTAAAAAAATTCTCTTGCAGCTTAAAGCTTAACATAATTTAAAAAATTTTGTTCGTTAATAAAAAGCAAACCGAAAATTTGTAATTTTGAAAAATGGTCGAAAATTACACTTTTATTCGACTTTGGTTGCTTGCAACTTCAATATTTTCTACTTAATCTGTACATATCATATATCACTTTTTGATCTCATCGTTCTAATTTTATTCACGGGATATTAACGAATAACTGGAAATAGTGCACAAAAACATGTTTTTTCAAAAAAATCTCGAAAACCGCGCTTAAGAAAAAAATATGGTTGTCATTTCGTGTTTCTCGACTCCAAATTAGGGCCCATACGCAGCATGCAAAAATTCCGCGCGAAATGTCAAAACTTCATATAAAAAAAAAAAAATCCCAAAACAGGGAATTTTACCCTATAAAATACTTTTTTACGAACATTCATTTTTTTTGTAAGCTAGTGTTATCAATGCTGCTTAACGAATGCCATGTATCGACCGCAAATTGTTCAAATTTTTAAAGCATCGAAATGTTGTCAAGTTTTTAGATTAAAAAAATGAGAGCTTGGCCGTGCTCCGGAAAACGCTTTTGAACATTTTTTTCGGATTCGTTTTCAAAACCGAATTTTCGGTGCTCACAATTTCACCAAAACGAATTTTTCATGTGGTTTGAAGCCGAAAGTTTTGTTGCAAGGGGAATTAAAACAAATTCGCAAAATAGGTTTAAAAACGTAACAATTTTATAACGAAATATTTTTTAAAATATTTTTTAATATTCTTAGATTATACTTTGCCAACTTCAAGTATACATTTATAGACAATTATTTATATCTACTTTTTTGCTGACTCAACTCAAAAAATAGCACGCACAGACAAAACACAGACATTTTTTTTCGTGTTCATGAACACGAACACATGACGATAATTGCGTTAGGGTTCCTACGTTAGACAAACAAAATTTTTCTAATTCAAAAAAAGCTGTCGTGTTTAATTACAATAAATATTGTTGCTAAAGTTCTATTATATTTTAATAAAAAAGAAATGTAAGCCACATATAGGAATAAAAAGCTGCAAAGCTGCGGCAACCCTGTCAGCTGTTTTGTATCTTCTTTTATTCCTTTAACTCCTTGAGGAGCATAGGCTGTTTTGTATCAGACAAAAATAATTTCGCGCCAGCACAACAGAGAAATTTTCGAATTTATCGAAAATGAGAAGCGAAATATCGCCAAAAAATGCGTTTTCCGTAGCACGCAAAAACGAATTCGAATAAAATTGTTCGGTTTGGTTTTTTTCGTTTTCCGTAGCACGGCTGCTTATTTGTTTTATACAAATGCGCTGGTTTTGGGAAGGGGAGTGGCAAAAAGTTGTTTGGACATTTTTTTATTATTGCAAAATTTTTGAATCTGTTTAAAACAGGGGTGCCCAAGCCCATAGCTCATCTGGCCCCTTTTTGTTTTTGTAATGGCTCTTAGGCATAGGCAGCAATGCGCGTGTACACGGCCCCAACTGTATATCACTCAATGTCAATGCAAATTACAAAAACAATATCGCGCGTTCTCTCACTTACTCTTTCTTACTCTCTGCGCTCTCTGAGCTCATGAGCACAGAAACAACCCTTGCGTATATTTGTTGCTGGCCCACTGATTTTCACTGTAATTTTGTTGTTGTTTTTCGTTTGTGCTCTCTGAACTGTTGCACTTACAAAAAAGTTTATGGGATTGATCGCGGACACGAAATTTTTGTGCACCACGTGTTAAATGTGAGTATTAGGCGTAGCTTGCAAAGAAAAAATAGTTACAACGAAGATCGAAACATTTATAAGAGTATATACTTTTTTGTTCAGTGCACATAATTACATGAAAACACGGTTCGCTTTAGATGTATAAGTGTTTTTCTTTCATATGTATTGGGTTTTGCTCTTCCATAAGAAGCGTTTGGGCACCCCTGGCTTAAAATATGAAATTTTTTAGGCAGATTTTTATGCATCTACCAACCTAGGTTGTAAGAAAAGCTATGAACTCTTCCTCTTCAATAAAAAAAGTTAGGCCATATTTATACCCTGTACCTATAGGTACAAAGGTTATACTAGATTTGTGCAATGTATGTAACGGCAAGAAGGAGGCGTGGCAGAGCCCAAGTCCTTTATACCAAAATGCTTATCATAACCTCGGTAGCGATTGAGCCATGTTCGTCTGTCCGTCCGTCTGTCCGTCTGTATGAACACCTAGATCTCGGAGACTATAAGAGCTAGAGATACAAAACTTTACCAGCTGATCCTCAGAAAATCAAGTTTTTTGAATCATGTCCATATCTTTCCTCGTTTCCCCGTAGCAGAGTTTCGCGGTTTTTAGCTATATTCATGTGGTGACATGCATCTGTGTGTCAAAAATAAACAAAATCGGACAATTACAACAAAAGTTATAGTCTAAAATGTACAAATTTCACCACCCCTTGCCTATAAACTGCGTCAATATTTGACTCTGCGTAATGATAGTAACATATGGACTAGAATCACCAATTTTGCTAAGCTGATTCATGTGGCTCTAATAAACAAATCCACATCCAAATTGTATCAATGCGGGACCCCCACCCCCCCCAATCGATTTATCCCCTTGAAACTTACCCCATATACTTTAAATAACTTCTTTGACGTAAATTTCGATTTTCATCAAAATCGGTTAAAATTTGCGGAGCTTTTAGGTATTAATATCGTTTTGCAGCAACAAAAAAAAAGGATCTAAGGATCTAAATATTCGGCAATTTTTCCGACTTCCGGATCATTATAGCGTTTTTCAAGCGGAGATCCTTGCCATTAACGAGGCTTTGATCTGCTTACGTAGTTCCGGCCTGGAAACCGGTGCCATAAACTCGGACAGCCAGGCCGCCATGAAGTCACTTCGAACACTGTCCTCAAGCTCGTTGACAGTCAACAACTGCCGCAGATCTATTCAAGAGATGCCACAGCAGTTCGTTATCAGCCTCATTTGGTTGCCAGGGCACCAAAGTATAACAGGCAACAAGATAGCAGGCGAATTGACCAGAAAGGGCACGATAAAGAGGATATCCGTATGCCAATGGCCATTTTTAAGCTTCAAACTATGGAAAAATTTACACCCCGCTGTACAATCAGCCACCAAATATGGCCAAAAATCGACCCAAAGCGCTCCGCGTTGCTCTGCGGACTCAACCGGTCGCAGTGTTCGGCAGTTGTCAGAGCGATCACCGGACACTGGCTTGTCGGTACACATGCGAACCGAATGAACGCTCCGAGCAACGATTTTTGCAGAAGCTGCAGAGATGAGGAAAAAGTTGAGTCAGTAGAACACTTTTTCTGCTCCTGTGAGGCTCTCAGTAGACGCAGGAAAATGTATTTAGGGAGACTACGTTCTTCATAACCTAGCGGAGCTAGAGTTTATATGTCCGAGGAGGAACGCAAGTTACATAGTAGCAACAGGATGGGAATCCTTTTAGTTTTCCTCAGGAGAAGGGTGAAAAATAGTGATCCATGCGGTTTCAACACTTTTTAAGTCAGCTGCCGCTCTTATCTACCTACCTACCTATTTCTTATCAATATACACAGTACAGATATATAATCTACTTCAACATCATCATTATACCTATATCTTCCACTGGAGCATAGGGCATGATCTACGTTCAAGTTTAAAGTTATTCATAACACAGCCTAGCAGAGCGCAGACTAGGGTTTCTTTATGTTTTTGGGAACGCTGAATCCAAATCCAAGATTAGGTTAGGATGGCAACAACAATTTCACACTTTTAAACCAGGCTACCTTTTTATCTTCAAGTCTAAGAGAAGTCAAAATTTAATGCTGCTGACATGTTTACATTGTAAACTCTATTTTTGATAAGAAAAAAAAAAACATGTCTAACTCTTTATATAAGGTTTATAATCAAGCTAAAGATGGCTCTTAAAAATTTACAACACGTTCGTTAAATAAAAAAGAATTCTTATCAGATTCAACATCAATCAAAATTTGATGTTTATGGGCAGTTTACACTGCAGATGATTATCACAATCAGTAGTTGAAATTTCACTTCCAAGATAAAAGATCTATGAACCTGTCACAGATCAATCATAACTTGATGCTATTAGCCTGCTTACAATATAAGATCTGTAATTAAGTCAAAGATCAATCATACATTGGTGCTCATAGACTGTTTACACTAACCCTGATCCATAAACAAAATTAAACTGAAGTTTTTTGATAAACATTTTACATTCAAGATCTATGATCAAGTCTAAGATCCATCAAAATTCAATTCTTCTAAATATTATTTTCTTGTGCTTTGTGAAGAATTTTTTTATATTTGTTGTTGTTTTTGCTGAAATACTTGTTAGCACTTTTTTACACATATCTATATACAAACAGAAACAAGTATGTACAAGTAAATAGAGAATTTCAAGTAAATAATATAAGATTTCAGGTAGTTACCTAGAAAAGATTCCAAAACGATGGTATGCCAACTTTTTATTTAGATCTTATTCATGTTTTCTTTAATTATATATAGCTTCAATTGAAATATTTTTATTATAAGCAAGACTTTAGTTTAAAGTCTTTCAGTTTAAGATACAACAACTATATTAAATTAATTAAAAAAATTGATTAATTAATTTTAATAGTTTTGTTATTCGCAAGTCTTTGGTCTGAAGCCTTGTAGTTTTAGTAACTATAACTAAATTTAAATTAATTAATGCATTTTTGTTTAAAAATTGCAAAATATTTACTCTGTCAATGATGACTTTGTTAAATTTATAATTTTAAATTGTTTAATTGGGATTTTGATTTGTGGGAATCCCAAAAGATCATAAAATAATGTTTTGTTTATAACAACCAATGGCTAATAATAATAAATATAAATTATGACCTTAGCTACACTGAGAAAAAAAAGTTACTATATCTAAGTCAAATAATCTATTCTTGGAAATTTTTTGCGTTTTTAGCTGAACAATATTTCTAAGCCTTTTTAAACTAGTTTATTTGAGAGAGTTTGTACTTTTGGTTTAGTTTACATGGCTTGTTCTGGACTTCTGGAGAAAAAACTTTAGAAAAACTTTGCTCAATTAACCAAGCTAAATTGCCGCATCTGTGGGGCTTAAAATTCTGGAGAGAACGTCTGCATCAAAAATGATAATATTTTTATATTTTAAGGCGTCTACGCAGTTCGAAAAATTTCGCGCGGAATGACAAAACTTCATATAAAAAAAAAAGTCCCAAGTGGGATTTTTTTTTTATATGAAGTTTTGTCATTCCGCGCGAAATTTTTCGAGCTGCGTATAGGCCTTTATATGAAAAACAAATCCGAAGCTTCTTGTTGAAATACTACGCACTTGAAGCTCTTAACTTTAAAAAAAAAATAATAATTTTTTTTCGCCTTTTCAAAAAAATCCCACTTGGCACTTTTTTTTATATAAAGTTTTGTCATTCCGCATGAAATTTTTCGCGGCCTATGCCTTTATATGAAAAACAAATCCGAAGCTTCTTGTTGAAATACTATGTACTTAAAGCTCTTAACCTTAAAAAAAAAAAAAATAATTTTTGTTTGCCTTTTGATTTTTTAAACTTATTTTTTCAAATATTTTGCAAGTTTTAGATATTTTTTTTTTACTTATTTAGCTCCCAAAAATTGCACAGGCTCACAAAAAAAAAAGAAAATTGTGAGACCGGGCTAACCAAAAGAATTTGAGCAGCTGTATCCGAATTCGAGTTTCTAAAAACATCAACGACCAAGGGTTCTGTAAGAACCTCTAAAAACTTATCAGAAATTTTCAAGAATTTATTTATAAGCTGAAAAAAAAAAATTGTTTTAAGGTATTTCGTGTTTAAGCGGTAATCTAGAGATTGTGTGTTCACTTTCCACTTTTGCTATTTTCCCAATTTTTCCTGTCTATTCTATATCCTTATCACTTACTCCCATTATCGGTATCACAAAGGGCCTATTCTTGGCTTAAGTGAGTTGTGAAGCTAAGTCCCAACTGCCGCCCTAAACTACCTACCTATACGTGTTTAATATTGGTTGGGTTTACCTTGCTTAAAAAATTTCAAATAAAACATCAGCTACTATACGAAGTTCTTGTACACCGTTTAAACCAGTTGTGAATTGTAAGCAAGGCTTCGTGAAATCCAACACTGGCCAATAGTGCTGGAAAAAACATCGATGATCGAAGTTTAAAATCTCTATACTATTTATTAGTATATATAGATATTTTAAACTTCGATCAACGATGTTTTTTCCAGCACTATTGGCCAGTGTTGGATTTCACGAAGCCTTGCTTACAATTCACAATTCGAGCACTACTGGCCAACGTGCTATCGTCTTGCTAGTTATATAGGGTGTTATTTTTTAAAGGTAGTTTTCACTTAAAACAAAAAAAATTAGTTACGCAGCATTGCAATTTTTTTTTTACGTTGTTAAACAAAGGTTTGCCATTAATGGCCATCATTAGTCATGAAATATTTCAATATTTGAAACAGTGCGGGCCGACAGTTTTATTTAGAAAAATGTCCACTGCACTTTTAATTGAATTTTAAGCTACTAGTAACTTTTCAGATTTATATTTGAGTTTGCAGTAGATTAGAAATTTATATCTAAAATTTGCCATAAACGCTTAATTCTAGAAAGTACTTAACATGCCTCGCAATCAACGCTTTAGAACTTTAAAATTATATATAAAAGATTTTCAGATCGAATCAGTGTAGACCTTAAGTTAGCTACGTTTTGCTGCATTTACTTAGAACAGAATTTCCAAAATAAGCCTCATATCAATTACTATAATTCCCAGCTATAGATCGTAAAACCCATATTTCTATGGATTTAAGCGGATCAAATATCACTTGCCGCCTTGCCGACACACACTAGTCACTAATCGTACAGCTTATCGGTCTGCGCTGTCATAAAGCCCACAAAGTAATCGAACTAATCGATTGTAAATCACTTGACAATACTATGAAAAACGAACCGCTTCAAGCTAAACAGAGTCATCAAGAGATAAGCCAACTGTCATTTATATTGTAGTTATATTGGCTAGGAGTGAAATTTATGACCGATAGCAATAGGGCTAATATATAAACAGTACACGTACACACTGTCCGGCAATGGGTTCGATTATCCGATAGTATAATTTATGCCATAACAACGACATTGACACACATTAAGGCTCTACTCTAGCTGCTAACATGCATGAACTAATGCCAAATAAATGTTTAACCACTGTGTCGTCTGATTGGCCCATTCGATAAACTAGTCTGGAGATCAACTTTAAAGAGCTGCCGCGATAAGCGTTTAGGTCTCTGATAAAAACCATAGCACTAAAATAATAATATTGTATATGTTATAGAGGCTTTATAGCCTAAATAGCATTTTTGTGCTTATATAAACGACATTGTTTTGGGTAATAAGTACATAAGCTTTATTGAAGCGTGTTGTACTATGCCATATCATTAGTTCTACTTGGTTTAGAGTTTTTTTTTTTTTGGTTTTTGGTTTGGTAAATGACATTCATAAACTGAGATGTTATCGATGCGATGAGGCAGCACTTTAAACGCAAATGTCTCAAGTATATAGATGCAGACGTCACATAGTCTGGGACAGCGAATACTTTGTACAACTATTGCCGAAAATAAAATGATTTGCGTATTACTATAAAATAGTAACCTACTAAGTCTTCACGTCTACTACATTACGTGCCATTATTGCAAGTGCAAACTGCTTGAGTGCAGTCTAGCAAGCAGTTTTCAATTGTAACTCATTGTGCCAAGTTCAAACTGCTTGAGCGCAGTATAAAAAGCAGTTTTCAATTGTATTTGGGCAGCATTATGTAAAGCAGTTTACGTTTTAAATCAATCAAGCACTTTAATTTTGACATATGCAACAGAGATACTGCTTCCCAATATTTTATTTTTTAGCAAAATTGCTTTATATTTATGGAGCTTTTGAGAAATGAATACTTAGGCCGACTTTTCTTTAACAATAAATGTCTCATAAAATAAAGTGAAAAACATTGAACCTAAGGGGAGATTCTTTCAAATTTGGCCGAAAAGAAGGCCAAGTTTGGAAATTATTTGTGGCATGATAAAAAGACATACAAACTTCCTGTTTTGATTGTTTAATGCGATTTTTATTGTACAATAATTGGCAATTTTTTTCTCGACAAAATTCGAAATGGCGGCTCTTGTCTGCCTCGGCCCGCAGAATATCGTTCCCGCAATTCAGTTCTCCAGCCTCTTGTAGTGAACCGAAATGAAAAATGTTTTTTGTTTATTAAAGTTAATGAAATTCTCTATGCCTTATACTATAAATCAGAATGAGTTTTGATGAAAATTAAACCGAAATGTGGACGTTCGAAAAATAAATTGTTTTTTTTTTTCATATTAGTTAGTATAAGGCATACCAAAAATGACTATATCCTTTTAAACATGGCTTAAATAAAGGGAATTAGAAAAACGCGTTTAAAGTTTTTAGAACGTCCCTCAGCGCGTGCGACTTAGGTGCGCTCAAGACGCTCTATTTCTATAAATTTCGATCGCATCAAAAAATCCTTTCAGACACATATTCTACGAATATGTAGCTTTCATTTTTGTACCAAAAAAAAAAAATCGATTTTCCCTACCATATATAAAAGAACCTCCCCTTAAAAAAAAAAAATGTGTTAATTTTGATTATACCCTGTACCTTATGGCACAAAGAGTATATTAAGTTTCTGCAAGCCGAAAATGTATGTAACATACAGAAGGAGATGTCGGAGACCCCCCAAAGTTACCTAAAGTATGATCAGGGTGTTTAGAGAAGTTAATATACCGATGTCCGTCTGTCTGTCTGTCCGTCCGTCCGTATGCTTGCCTAGAGCAACTAAACATTCAGATTTGATCCCTTATTATTCCGTAGTAGACAAGTTTATTTTATTATTTTGATATCGGGATTACATATAGCTCCCATAGGAGTGTTTGAGTGTACCTCGAACGGAAGGATAATACGTTTATTTTTGAAGATATCGCAACCACATTTTTTAGAGTTTCCCAGCACTGTACCAAATTTTAGCAAAATCGGTCAACTATATCATATATAGACCGATCGGTCAAAAAAACGTCTTTGTTGAAATTTTCGTTGTGTTTATGAAGATATCGTAAATTTGGTATTTGGTAGTTTTTTTTAGAGTTCCCCAGCACTGTATCATATTTTATCAAAATCGGTTGACTATATCAAATAGTCCCATAGGACCGATGGGCTTAGAAACCGCCTTTGATGAAAGTTTCGTTGTGTTTCGTGTGTTTATAATGATATCGTCACCAAATTTGGCATTCGGAAGTCTTTTAGAGATTCCCAGCACTGAACCAAATAGGTTGACTGCATCATATAGCACCCATAGGACCCATAGGAAATTTCGTTTTGTTTCGTGTATTTATGTATCGTAATCAAATTTGGCAAATAAATATCATTTAGAGTTCTGAAGCAATATACCCGATTTGATTGCAATGTGGTGGTACAGGGTAGTGCTGGAGAAAACATCGATGATCGAAGTTTAAAATCTCTACATATCGATCTTGGCCAACAGAGATGTTTCTCCAGCAATTCTGCACTCATCAAATGGGTGTTTAGTAGTGCTGGAGAAACATCTCTGTTGGCCAACGTCGATATATAGAGATTTTAACTTTGAATATCGATGTTTTCTCCAGCACTAGTTCAGGGTATCCCAAAGTCGTACGCGCCCAACTTTAACGTACGCCAACTTTATATCTTGTAGCTATCCTTTTTTTTTGACTTGAAGAAACTGATCTTGCACTTTGTCATAAATATTTCATTCGATTCCTTTGAATTTTCAAAGCTACTATAGAATAATAAGCACTGAAAAAAAACTTTGTATTTTTTTTGTTTCAATTAAATTTGAAATAAAATGAATCTTTTTTTTTTGTAAATATTTGCAAATTTTTCTTAAATATTTATAACACTGGAAAAATTATATTTGCCGAGTTTTGTGATCTTTAATTTTGAGACTTGATAATCATATCTCTAGACATTTTTTTCCTTTTATGTCGAGATTTGCCTTAATATTTTTCATTTCGCGCATCGTTACTCCGATATTAAGTTTAACATGAAAAGTACTTACAAAAAAAACACCCTCTACATGTATTAAACATCAGCGTTGAAAATGCTTTAAAGCTCACTGGCTTAAAAGTTATCGATAATAAAATTATGCGCGCGCAATTTAAAATTTCCAAAATTTTTTTTATCTGCTTACTTGCAACTTATCAGCTCTGTAGCTGTAGCTCTCCCTGTATATCTTATGTGTGAAGACGCTCGAAGAGATTACACAGCCTCTCAGACGCGTTAATACTACAAAATTTATATACCCCAACAAATTCGCACGGCTTGCAGAGATTTTCCCTTTATTTAAGCTAATCGTAGTTAGATGCTAAAAAAAAAAGTCGACGTTTTTTACCTTTTGTGATGAAATGCGCTAAAGGCCAGTAGAGATTTGTGCGCGTATGCAATGGCAACGTTAGCGGAAGCTGTGCCTCTGCTGGGTGGGATGCGTCACATATACATATTTACCTAAGTTTCACTTCATATTCATATTAATGTTGTTGTTTCTATATATTGCAGAGATAAAGCCTACGGCGGCTGTAGCGCCTCTGGGGGCAAGCAGCACGCCTGCGGCGGAAACAAATGCGACCGTAGATGCAACCAAGGCATCCACTGCTACGGCAGAGCCCACAACAACTGAGGCTACCAACGGCAAGGCCTTGATGGAGGCCAAGAAGATTGCCGAACCAGCTGAAACCAACGGCAACGATCCCAAAGAGTTGACTGAGTTTAAAAATGAGGTCGAAGCGGAGGGTCAACAGAAGGTAAGCGCAAATATTTTCAAAAATCTACCGGAAACTGCTCTAAAGCTAGTCTTTCTCCATTTTGTAGAAACTACCTTATCCCAAGTCCGTGTTCTTTATTATAAGCAATGAATTCTGCGAACGTTTTAACTACTATGGCATGCGCAGTAAGTAGACAAGCTTTCAGGCATACACTGAGAGAAAACTTGGATGCAGTATGGTCTAAAATATTAAAGTTATGTTGAAGCTCAAGTTCGAAATGGAATTGTTTTGATTTCGACTTATTGAGGCTGAAAATGGGTTCAGCTTTTTCTTGCATTACGAAAGTACTAGAAATATTGAGTAAGGTCGTTTCGATTTCGAATAAAAATGGAATGGATTTTATACATATATTGATATGTTGAATTTTTTTATTTATTAAAAAGAAGGTTAAACAACTATACTCTTAAACTACTACAAATTTAGGAGCACTAAAAAATATTGATATTAAAAGCGTTATCGCATACACTACTAAAAATAAGCATTGAAATTTTATGCGAAAATTTTACTTGCAAAAAAATTTCTCGTAACTTAAATAATTTATGAAAAGTTATTGATTTTTAAAACTGCTTTTGTAAGCATTTATATTTAAATAGAATTTTTGTAACACTTTGCTTTAGACAATTTTAGAGCGTTCGGTATTAAAAAAATAATTTTTTCAAAAATTTTATTTGGATTCTTTGAAATATTTTAATTACAAATTAACCAGGGAACGTAAATAAGAGTAATGGGGCTGAAAAAATCAAACCATTTTTTTTCTTTCTGAGCTTTTTTTTCAAACATGTTTTTGCCTTCATTTTCGAAAACAAATATTTTTGTTCATAAATCTTAATTTAGAAAAATTTTTTAATTGTTTTTTTATTATGTTAGCGTTTTGCTTGCAATTAAACTTCTCATAATTTAGATAAATCAGTCTCGAAGCGATATTCGAAAACGAGTTTTTTATTTAAAAATTGAGTACAAAAAAAAACATATTTTTTTTAAATAATTTTTTTTTTTACTATGAAAATTCTCGTACTTGCCCCCCGTTTTGCTCAGTGTACCTCGATATATGATCACTTTTACTAATAAAATCTCTATCCACAGCTGTGCTGGTGTTGTACCTCAGCTATCAGCTGGGCTATTCGGACGATACGGCCACGGTGATATTCCACGTCTTTACCATGTTTGTCTACTTTCTGTGCATCTTTGGCGCCATCATTTCCGACTCCTGGCTGGGCAAATTCAAAACGATACTCTATTTATCCATGGTTTATATATGTGGTTCAGTGCTGCTAACACTCGGCGCCATTGGACCGCTTAACTTGCCAGGAGTGACATTCACCATGATAGGTCTTGCACTGATTGCGCTGGGTTCGGGTGGCATAAAACCTTGTGTCTCCGCCTTTGGCGGTGATCAGTTCAAGATGCCCGAACAGGTCAAACAGATAACAACATTCTTTTCGTTATTTTACTTCTCAATCAATGCTGGTTCATTGATATCCACCTCGGTGACGCCCATACTGCGTGAGGATGTGCACTGTTTTGGCTCAAAGGAATGTTATCCGCTGGCTTTCGGTGTGCCTGCTGTGCTTATGGTTGTCTCAGTGGTCATCTTTGTTTTGGGTCGTCCGCTGTATAAGAGCAAGCCACCGGCAGGCAACATGGTTGTGCTGGTCAGCAAGACTATCTGGACGGCATTGACCACCAAGTGCAAAGAGAAGAAGACTAATCCACGCGAACACTGGCTAGACTATGCGGATCAGTCGTACGATCGTCAGATGATTGAAGATGTTAAGGTGCTAATGCGTGTGCTGTTTCTGTATCTGCCACTGCCCGTATTCTGGGCATTATTCGATCAGCAGGGCTCACGCTGGACTTTCCAGGCTACGCGCATGGATGGTGATATGGGTTCCTGGGACATTAAGCCGGATCAGCTACAGGTGCTTAATCCTTTGCTTATTTTGGTTTTCATACCGCTCTACGATGTAGCCTTCTATCCGGCACTGCGTCTGATTGGCGTTAGCAGACCACTACAAAAGTTGACACTGGGTGGCATTTTGGCTGGCATTGCTTTTGTCATATCCGGCGTGGTGGAACTAAATCTAGAGGTAAGTTTATAAACGCCTTAAGCTGCACCAGCTCTTTATGACACTGAACACTATACACTGCACCCAACACACTTTATTTTCCGGCTTTCTTTTGTGCACGCTTTGATTTTCTGTTGTAGAAAACCTATCCACATCTACCCTACAATCAAAATGCCCAGCTGCGCATTTTTAACTCGGAGAACTGCATGTATACCTTTAATACCGATCTGCCAGAGCTAAGCAGCTTTACGGTAGCTCCACTCAGCGTCTACACGAACAAGGAAGTGCATGTGCCGGGCACATTTGATATGACCTATACCATTGACAGCACAGATCCCGATTGCCATGAGTATGGCACCGGCAGCATTAAGCTGGAGCACAGAAATGCCTGGACATTATTTTTGAACTCGCAAAATGCCACCACGCCCGCCTACTGGCAAAAGGACTTTGTGAACAAACCCTCCAATGCACGGCCCATGACGCGCACGCTGGCCAATGTGCCGCAAAGTAGCACCATCATATGGCGCACCACCAAGGGCAGTGTGGACTATGAGGAGAAGGCCAGTGTGACCTCACTGTTTAGCATGACCTCCAGCACATATGAGATTTTAATCGCTGACAAATTGGCCACCACGGTGCATCTGCGCACAGGTGGCGTCTATACGCTGATTGTGCAAGGAGACGCTGAAGCCGGCTACAAAAGCGAGCTCTTTGAGGTTACCGAACCCAACTCATTGAGCATACTCTGGCTTATACCGCAGTATGTGGTAATGACACTGGGTGAGGTCATGTTCTCGGTGACGGGTCTGGAGTTCTCCTATGCACAGGCACCGCCCAGCATGAAATCTGTGCTACAAGCCTGCTGGCTGCTTACGGTAGCCTTTGGCAATGTCATTGTTGTGATCATAGCCGAGGCGGCCATCTTCGAATCGCAGGCCTACGAGTTCTTCCTGTTTGCGGGCCTTATGTTTGCCGATATGTTGCTGTTTATGTTTATGGCCTACAACTATAAGCCCAGTAATCCCAACCGGAATGATGAAGTGGAGCCGCTGACTACGTCCAATGAGATTGATGATCCCAAGCGTGATATTAAGCAGCTGGATATGGGCATTGAGAACAAGGGCAAGGACATCAATGAGTAGTATTGTAGCTGCCGTACTATGTAGTACTATGTAATTGTAGTTCTTGTTGTGTACAGTTGTGTTTTATATACTTTAAATATATTATATACTTTGTATGTATGCTTTATGTTAATTCATATACTATTGTAACTAACTACAGCTTGTGTCCCATTTACAATGTAAATGAGATGCCAGACTCTGTTGCATATGCCAAGACATCTGTTTAGTTATGTTAATAAAATAAATATTTCATCTATACTATATGCCATATACTTTATATTATATAGCTACTATGTAAATGCTTGAGTGCTCTATATCTTTCTTTGCACCGTACTTAACTCCTTTGTCTAGCATTATAGAGTTTCTAAGTAGCGCACTTGTTTTAGCGCACGTATCCGATAATTCCCAGCGCTGGCAACACTCAGCTGCGTATTATTAATGGAGTACCCGGATGTGACTACAGGGTCACCACCAATTTGGCAGCTAGCAATAGTTTTACACTCAACGGCTTGGATTTTCATCATAGTGGCAGTATTGCTACCAATAATGGCAGCTTTACGCTGGATTATTCCATCAGTCGTCTGGGAGAAGGTAATATTTTGACAACAAATAATGTGACTCAGTTCCATCAAAAAAGTACAATGACATGGACTACTATATATCAGAAACTCTACTTTTGGCTGGGTAAGTCAGGCTGCTCGGTTCAGCTTGAGAATACCGGGAGAACATGTGGTCCATTTCCGACATGGGTATCTCACGAAGAGTTGGGACACTGCGACCTTAAGATCTTTTGTACCGTACCCATAAATTAATGCTCCGCTCTGCGAAGACCTTTTGTCTTGTTAATATCCAGAGGTTTGACAAGCGCTTTTGCTTGTCGCAGCCCCGGTAAGCAGAGCCAGTATATCCTTTGTTCTCCTGCCACCCATTTGTTTACCATGCTCTTAATTGTGAACCAACCAATACCACAGAAAGGCGCAGTAGATATAGTCGTGCTATATCTTGAGTGATCGTGTTTTCCTCTTCTCCTGAGTGAAGAGTTACCCAACATAGCATGACTCTGTTTAGGGAAGACAGAAGTTGGAGGTAATTATGGCATTCTTTAACCATCCTGGAAGAGAGATGCTCCATGATGATAATGCCCTGATAGCAGCTTGGCTATCTGAATCAATAATAATTTTTACTCCCTTAGTTCCCTTGTGAAGGATATAGTGGGCGCAGATCTCTATGGCACGAATCTCTGCTTGAATGCATTGTGAAAGAAGAAAGGGGGTGCATGATGTAATTGGATGGGATAGTCTTTAGGCTCTGTCATAGACGGCCAAATCGCTCTTCTTGCTTAACCTTAACTTGGGCATTGGGTAGATTCGCCAGAGAACCCAAGTCTTTGAGGAAAGGCTTTCTACGAATGTGGGTTGCGTCTTTTAAGAAATGCAGCGCAGTTAAATATCAGTTTTTGGATGCCCTCAATGTCCTTCCCATCTACGCAGCTACGATAGAAGTCGAGGTGGGGAATGTGCATGCTTTCGACCATTAGGACCATGATACAGTCCAACTCCTGACACCATCCTGGTGCTGTGGAGTTCCAACAGTTCCGCTGTTTGCTATAGATTATACCTTGGCGACGTAATATTCGACGCTGTTGCCCATTGCCTTTCTGCCGAGAGGTCTTTTTATATGTATAACCGCTGGAGCCTCTGCCGTTCGTGGCACAACCGTCCCCCCTCTTATTTCCGGGTCTGTTGCAGAGCCCAGCTACACATCACAGGATGATTCAGTACTGAGCTACCGAAGAGGTTACGTTTTGTGGTTTTGCAATGACAAAGCAGCTTGACTGTCGACAGTAATATAAATATGTTCCTTGGGATATCGTCCAAGGTGCTAGGTCGTCCTGAGAACTGAGTATATCCCGGCCAAAAATGCGCTGCACCAGTTAGGAAGTCGTTGAGTAAGCTCGCAGTTAGCTCTTCTTCGTTCTCGAGCGGTCTGTGAAAATTGTCAGCTGCTTCTTGCTTTCAATCTTCTCTCAACCCTAAGACCGTCATCTTTGGTCTCAGTGTGTATCCCTATTTCTAGTAAAAGACTGCTGTAAGACGAAGCAACCTTACTTTAGTTCCTCCGATATATTATCCGGTCTCTTGCAGAGAGTTGGCCGTATATATGTCTCTCACATGTGAAGTGAAACGAGTAAGTTCAGGAAGACCCACTAAACATAAGTATGTATTTGATCGGGGATCAGGTATCAGATGTATAGACACACAAATCTAGAAGCTCAGCGAACGGATGTAATCAAATTCTGGTAAAATCTTTTAGTAAAACAGAAGCTCTAAGCTTCTACGCTCAAGTACACCCATACCTTCTGGTAACCTATATATTGTAACAACCTTGTACACCACGCTTAGGCTCAGTATATAAAAACAAACTTTTTTGCATATCTTAACGCACTGTCTACTTGCTCTGCAGGATGTCCGGAACTATATGGTGGCACACAAATATTATATGAATCAAAAGCACATACGCTCTTTCTACGCCCGGATCACACCATTTCCAACTATTGGTACGAAGATGAGTTACAAAAATCAAATAAATCCAAAGCTTTGGTCCGCACATTGGCCAATGTGCTGGCCACCACGCGCATTACTTGGCGTGAGGTAAAGTCGAGCAACGTGGTACGCGAAGAGCAGGCGCGTAATCATGAGCTCTTCGAGCTAAACACAATCGAGTACGAGGTGCTAATCGATAAACTGATTGTGCATCAGCAACGCTTACGTCATGGTGGCGTCTATGCACTGGTGATTGGCGAGAATAGTGAGGGCTTTATCTCGCGCATGATTGAGATAACTAAGCCAAACTCGATGAGCATACTCTGGCTAATACCGCAGTATGTGGTAATGACACTGGGTGAGGTCATGTTCTCGGTGACGGGTCTGGAGTTCTCCTATGAGCAGGCACCGCCCAGCATGAAATCCGTGCTACAAGCCTGCTGGCTGCTTACGGTGGCTTTTGGCAATATTGTGGTGATTGTGGTGGCCGAGTTAAAGTTCTTCAAATCCCAGGCCAATGAGTTTTTTCTTTTTGCGGGTCTTATGTTTGTGGATATGCTGATTTTTGTTTGGATAGCTTACTATTATGTACCCAATCAACAGCTGGTGGAACGCAAAGCTGCAACGCTGCCAGCACGTAACGAACAATTGGAGATGTTGAGACAAAGCATGGGACTGGGTGAAGCTAATGGTGAACGTGCCACAAATAGCAGCCAGAGCACACAGAGCTATTATGATGCGCAGCAGTCCTGGCCGCGTTATCGTAAATACGATGATATTGAGTAAATAAGCGTGACGTCACATTGTGCTGCACATAAGCGAAAAGTTGTCATTTATGTATATATACTATATATTCTACTATACTATATATTAAAATATTTTAACAAAAATTAAGCTGTTAAATTGTTGATTGGGTTGGAATTTTTTGAGGTATCAAAATATTTATGTTAACTATGGCTCTTTATGATGCAATTTTGTTGCAGTTTTTACTGCCGGGAATTCTTTTGATCATAATCTATCTATGGACGAGGACAGGGCCAGAGAGAGAAAATCCGTGCCCAGGGGAAAATGTACCGGCCCCTCTATTACACTTTTAGCTTGAAATTTTATTACGGCAGTAACTACACCGGGCCCTGAGAAAACTCCGGACCCGGGGGAATCCCCGCCAATTCCCCACTCTCGTCAGGCCTGGACGTCCCAAAAAAAACTGCCACCCTCTAATCGTCTCCGAAAATAAACTTGCCAATTAGATCTGTTTTACCAAATCGAAAAAACGAAAGGCTTGGATAGATCTGACTCAAGAGTGACCAGTATCTAGGCAGGGCTCCTTGCGATTTTGCGTGTTAATATTACGATTCTTAAGTAATATTTCTTCTTGGGTTGCTCGGTTTCCAACCAAGACACAGCACGCCGGCATTGGTTGGTTTTGCCGCCTCACAAAAGTTCCTATTTTGCCAATAGGGCAACATGCAAACTGCTTGCACTGCTTGCTGAGACTAGCGGTGAAAGAAAAAAAGGAACTTTTGTGCGGCAGCAAATTGCCTCCTCCTCCGGTGAAAGAAAAAAATAACTTTTATGAGGCAGCAAATTGCCTGCAACTTTTTTCATTCACCGCTACTCTCATCAAGCAGTGCAAGCAGTTTTGTATATTGCCCTATTGTAAGGCAGTAAATAGCCTTCTTACAAGGTTCACCGTGCCGTGCATCACGTACTTTGCGCATTTGGGCAAAAGACTGAATTTCTCTTTTAGATTTTTAACAGAGCATTTACAAAATCCCTAAATTGCTTTAATTGCTTCACATTGCTTGATCCTAATATCGTTATAGGCTCGTTTGATGCTGCGGCTTGAGTTTGAAAAACACGCAAGCCATGTAGGATGTATAGGGTGGGCCATCTGTTGGTTTGTTTGTCAATTGCATATTATTCGCAATTTATATATGAAAAATTATATTACACAAATGTCCGCCGCGGCTGGCTCTACACGACCGTATGCGAACATTGTAATTTTCGATGTCTTTTTTTTTGGCGAAAACTCAGCTGTCTGTTCTCCTATCCATGTAACGAATAAGCAACGCTGATAATGGTTCGTAGGCTACAATAGTTGCATCATTTGAATCTTGTTGGCAAAATTCGACACAAAGTGGTTCTAGCAAGTTGTAATACTTGGGGCGATTTGTCAACTCTGGCCTCAAGTATGTTTTTTTCACAGAAGGACCTTGCATAGTACTGTAGACTGTACCACTTTTATGCTTTGTTCGCTTGTGAAACGATCCAAGACTAAAATTGAGTAGTTTTGAACTTGACATATGTCGAAGAGTAGCCACTTTGGACGAGCATGTTATGAGTGTTTAACAACCTAACCAACAGTTGGCGCACCCTATAATTTACGTAAAATAAATTATACATGGTATTTGCTTAATCACTTATTCACAGATGGCCCACCCTATGTTTACGTCAAATTAATGATACATGGTATCTGCCTAATCACTTAATCCAGTGGCAACACTCATACAAACCAACATTTCTTTGTGTAAGTAAGCAGCGCATTACGCAAAAGCGCACGAGAGAGCAAGAACCGCAATCAAGTAAAAACGAGAGAGAGATTTCACATACTTGGACCGTACGTGAGCCGATTGCACTGCTGCAGAATTGTGCCCTATTCAGGTGTGTTTTGTAAATTGAGAGATTACCCATCACTAACTTAATTACAGATGGCCCACCCTATATTTACGTAAAATAAATGAAGCATGGTATCTGCCCAATTACTTTATTCACTGCAACCTTGGCGCTGCTAACTTGAAAAACCAAATATAGGCGTTGTTGGATTTAAAAAAATAAGTTTTTTAAGTACAGCGTGTTTTTTTAGAGGTTCACAATTTTGAGTTGACAACACTGCTTTATCTGACAACCCATTTAACAGCTGATAGTTGCTTTTTGTTGAGTTTAGTTTGACATTTCATTATGGATAGACTAGACTAGACTAGAGCAACGCTTGCAAATTGTTGAAATTTTTTATCAAAATAATGGTTCCGTTCGTCAAACTTATTCAAAATTCAAAATTTTGTTCTCCGATGAAGCCCATTTTTGGTCGAATGGGTAAGTAAATAAGCAGTAAGTATTGTCGCATTTGGAGTGAGGATAATCCACAAGCTTTTGTCGAAACATCATTACATCCGCAGAAAATTACTGTCACTTGTTTACGTCGATAAGCCAGAGACAATTGAATACCTGGATATCAACATTCGAAGAGTTATTGGCGGAAAGTTTGTGAAAATTGGTGATCCAGATTGCGCCTTGTACGCGCCAGCCGTGGCGGCCACATTGTCGAAATCATATTTAAACTTTAGTATCATAAAATTTTCTATCCAATAAAGCCCGTTTCATTGCTATTAAAAATATATTTCTTTGTTTTATTATGATTTAAACTTGTGTAACTCAAAAAAAACACCCTTTATAAAACGCAGTAAAATTACATATATACCAAAAATGTTCAAATAAAAGAAACCATAAAAAGTTGCTATATAAGGGCCTGTGTAACTCAAAAAAAAAACACCCTTTATAAAACGCAGTAAAATTACACATATACCAAAAATGCTCAAATAAAAGAAATCACAAAAAGTTGCTATATAAAGGCCTATGTAACTAAAAAAAAACCCCTTTATAAAACAAAGTAAAATTACATATAACACTAGTTTACAAATTTAAGGGTCATCGAGTGAACCTGCATAAAAAAGTGTTTTTTAGGGTAATTTGGGGTCGAGAAACACGAAAATGGCAACCTTTTTTTTTTCTTAAGCACCGTTTTCGAGATATTTTCGAAAAACATGTTTTTGGGCACTTATTTCAGTTATTTTTCAATATCTCGTGAACAAAATTTTGTATCGAAATGAAAGACAATTAGATCGAAAGGTATTAATTTGCTCTTTACAGTGATACATAATTATGTACAGATTAAGTCAAAATTATAGAAGTTACAAGCAACCAAAGTCGAAAAAAAGTGTAATTTTCGACCAATTTTCAAAATAACTAATTTTCGACTTGCTTGTTATTAACCAAAAAAAATTTTTAAAAATTATATTAAGCTTTGAACTGAAAGAGAATTCTTTTACGAACATTTCGAGTCTAAGATCTTTAAAATCGGGTAAGAATTGTAAATGTTATGGAACCATATACGAAAGTTCCAACCTTCACTCATTCACACTTTTGTATGAAAAAAAAATTGTTCACTCAAAGTTTTTCATTTGCGTTCATTTACGTCTTCACGCATTTGTATGCAGCTGTAGTCGTGTTTTTTCATTCATGGTTCCATAACATCTACAGTTCCTATCCGATTTCGAAGATCTTCGACTCGAAATGTTCGTAAAAGAATTCTCTTTCAGATTAAGGTTTAATACATTTTTTAAATATTTTTTTTCGTTAATAAAGCGCAATCCAAAAGTTTGTAATTTTGAAAAATGGTAAAAATTTTCGACTTTGGTTGCTTGTAACTTCTATAATTTTGACTTAATATGTACATAATTATATATCACTGTAAAGAGCAAATCGATACCTTTCGATATAATCGTCTTTTATGTCGATACAAAATTTTGTACACGAGATATTGAAAAATAACTGAAATAAGTGCCCAAAACATGTTTTTCGAAAATATCTCGAAAACGGTGCTTAAGAAAAAAAAAAGGTTGCCATTTTCGTGTTTCTCGACCCCAAATTACCCTAAAAAACACTTTTTTACGAAGGTTCATTTTTCGTGTAAACTAGTGTAATCCAAGAATGCTCAAATAAAAGAAATCATAAAAAGTTTCAATATAAGGGCCTAGGTAACTCTAAAAAAACACCCTTTATAAAACGCAGTAAAATTACATATATACCAAAAATGTTCAAATAAAAGAAATCATAAAAAGTTGCTATATAAGGGCCTGTGTAACTCAAAAAAAAAAAACACCCTTTATAAAACGCAGTAAAATTACATATATACCAAAAATGCTCAAATAAAAGAAATCACAAAAAGTTGCTATTTAAAGGCCTTACCGTTGTAAATTGTTAGTGTAAGCCTAGCTAACCGTGTAGGGTGTTTATTTAAGATGTTTTTTACTCTTCTTTACAAAATTGAGCAATTAATGATGGCAATAATGAGGTTGTTGCTTTTGACCATCATGAGAGCGCAAACTGGACTCAAAGTATTGGAATTTAAATATATTTGTAAAGAAATATGCAACGTTGGTGCCGCCGCACTATATGCAACAATTTGCGGCAACAAACTCACAATTGACAGCGCGAAATATGCAAAGCAGCAGCGCATTTAAATTGCCGCCACTTTAGCGTGCTGCCAACTAATACATTTAACTGCCAGCTGGCAATGCCTTTTTGTCCTACCATCTGGCAGCTTGCAAGTTTCCGGCAACGCCAGCCAAAGTCACGCGCATTCAGCGAATGGCCAAGATAATTAAGCAAGAAGAAGAAGAAGCACTGCTGCTAATCATATGACTTCTGGATCGATAGCGAAAAAATTTAGTTGATTTTTCTACAGCGCTGCGTTGGAAAAGTTCACATTTTTGCTAACAAATAAAACACGCCAACAACAAACAGCAAAAGTTTAACGCAATTTTGTGTAACAAATAGTTTAAATTTTTAAAGCTATTTAAAGCATTGACTGCGTTTTTTTTTCCTGTGCTCACTTTGTAGTTGTGTGTGTGCGTGTGCGTGTGTATAGCTGTGTGTAAAAAAAAAAGCAAAGCAAAAATATGAACAGCTCAGGATTTATGTTCAACATTGACAATGGCTACTTGGAGGGTCTGTGCCGTGGCTTCAAGTGTGGCATACTCAAGCAGGCGGACTATCTAAATCTGGTGCAGTGCGAGACCTTGGAAGGTAAGTTGTAGTTGCCCAGAGATAGAGCGAAAAAAAAAAAAAAAACGGGCGTACGCTTAGTCATGTGACGACTTGGCTAGCTTGCAGCCAAGCGCACATTTGTCTAATCTTTGTCTTGTGATTGTCTTGCTCATGCACTGAAATTCTGTTTATTTTGGCTAGATCTAAAGCTGCATCTGCAGGGCACGGATTATGGCAGCTTTTTGGCCAACGAGCCCTCACCTTTGTCCGTCAGCGTTATTGATGATAAGCTGCGCGAAAAGCTGGTCATTGAATTCCAGCATATGCGCAATCATGCTGTCGAACCGTTGTCCAATTTTCTAGATTTCATTACCTATGGCTATATGATTGATAACATTATTTTGCTTATAACTGGCACGCTGCATCAGCGTCCCATTTCGGAGCTAATACCCAAGTGTCATCCTTTGGGCAGCTTTGAGCAAATGGAAGCCATACATGTGGCCTCAACGCCTGCTGAGCTGTACAATGCTGTGCTTGTGGACACACCATTGGCGCCCTTCTTTGTGGACTGCATTTCCGAGCAGGATTTGGATGAAATGAACATTGAAATCATACGCAATACGCTGTACAAAGCCTATCTGGAGGCTTTCTATAACTTTTGCAAGCAAATGGGTGGCGCCACTGCCGATGTCATGTGCGAAATCTTGGCTGTAAGTAGCTGCCTGTGCTAATGCTGTCAGTTGTGTTTAATTTAATGTTGTTTGCAGTTTGAAGCCGATCGTCGCGCTATCATCATTACCATTAACTCCTTTGGCACTGAGCTCTCTAAGGATGATCGCGCCAAGCTGTATCCCATTTGCGGCAAAATGTATCCCGATGGTCTAGCGGCCTTGGCACGCGCCGATGATTATGAGCAGGTCAAGACCGTGGCCGAGTATTATGCGGAATATGCTGCGCTCTTTGATGGCTCTGGCAATAATCCTGGCGACAAGACACTCGAGGACAAGTTCTTTGAGCATGAGGTCAAACTTAATGTCTATGCCTTCTTGCAGCAGTTCCACTTTGGCGTTTTCTATGCGTATCTCAAGCTTAAGGAGCAGGAGTGCCGCAATATTGTCTGGATTGCCGAGTGTGTGGCACAAAAACATCGCGCCAAGATCGACAATTATATACCCATCTTCTAGGCTATGCGCTGCCCAAACTTTCAGCATAATTACAAACATACATGTTAATTGTTCGTGCGCATTTTGCTTATATGTTTTTTTTTTTTTCTCGTTTTCAATTTGTTATGCAATTGTTTATATACATACTATATATATATATATACCATATATTATAATATGCTGCTATATATGTATTTTTGTTTGGGTATTATTGTTAAAAAATGTAGTAGCAGCAGCAGAGATGTAACTTAAATGTTTTTTAAAGTGCAATAAGCGCAACTGTTTTAATTTTCAATACTATTTTGTAACAAAAAAGCTCCCTCAAGTATTTCTTTTCAAATTACTTTCATATCGTTGCAGCTGCACATTTAACTAAACATAAATAAATCTATATATACATACATAATATAAATATTAAAAAAAAAACAAATTAACACACTATTGTATTACAAACTGCATTGTATTTGTAAGATTCATGTACCCCACAAAAAACAAAACACATCAAAAAACAAAAAACTCAATGGAGCATTATGTTGGGCCCCATTTGATTTTTATTGGTCTTTAAAGTAGTTGCTGTATATGTGTACATATGTATAATTAATAGTTTTTGAAACGGTTACGAACATCTGTTGAACACAAATCTATAAACGAAATTCTTATATACAAAGTAATACATGCTATTCTATATACATAAGTAATAATGCAATTATTAAAACATGTTTCCCAACATTCCTTTAAACAATTGTTGTGCCATTTTGTTCGTGTTTAAAGATGAGTTTATCTTGGAATACCAGTTCCAGTTGGAATTAAGTTTTGTGGAAGACTGTAGAAAAAAGGTTTAATGTTGAATTTTAAGATGGCTTGTCAAGGAGCAAAAGGAGTTTTGTATACATTAAGTGCTTACATTATTTATGTAATGTATATGCAGTCTATAACAAAGCAAGTTATGTAGTAGTATAAGGATATTTTTTGAAACGTATTTCTGTACAACGAATTATGTATATAACTAGCCAATATTCTGCTCCTGGGCAAACTCGTTTTGGTTTAAACAATTATAGCTCAAGCGCGTCTAGACCGATTTATATGATCTGTGTTTTGTTGGAATAGCAGGAATAGCAAAAACTCACGAAAAAGAATGATGATATCTTAGGAACGATTTGACAGATTTCGATGTTTTTTTAATAACGACGTTTTTGTAATAGTAAATATTATATATATAAAAACATATTTGTATGGAGGGAATTTTAATACCAGAACAATGTCTGACGGGTCTACTAGCTCATTATGCGCATTTATGTACATCCGTACTATATATTATCACAGAATATTTATTATGTCAAATTTTGCATTTTCATGCATATACAAATTTTGTTAAAACCCATAGATGTGATCAGAATCCCAAAAAAATTAAAATTTTTAATTGTAAACAATATGATAAAATCGGCCATATAGCTATTATTAAAAATAGAAAATTTTAAATATTACCTATGAAAAATATCGCACGGAACAAAACTTCATAAAAAAATCCCATTTGGGATGTCCCCCCTATACAGAATTTTATTTTTTTGAGATATGGGGAATTTTTACAAATATTGCGTTATCTGACTAAGTTATATAAACATCAACATTCTTACATTTTGGGATGCTCTACCAAAACCCAGATAATTTCTGTAAAAACGCACGGACTTGAAAAAACTTTCCTATATGAAGACCCGTCGAGAGGGAGGGGGGAAGGATGGAGATTTCTCCCGGGCCCGGGATAACTACTGTCGTACTGTCGTGATTCAAGCTAAAGGTGTAATATGGGGCCCGGTACATTAACCCCCCGGGCCCGAATTTCTTTCTACGGCCCTGCCTATATGTATAGATACGGTTTTCACATTTCTTCAAATAATGTAAAGTTCCTCATTCAACTTAGTAGAAAGCCATCTACTTGAAGGTAAATGTTCATTATCGTAAGATGTGGGTAGAGTATTCCCCTCAGAGTTTGTTGATTTGAAGAAAATATTAAACTTTTAGATTCTGCGGAAAAATCAAGAACACTCAGGGCCCGACAATTGTATAAGAGTTTTTGTTGGATACGGAATTTCGTTGTGCTTTTCCTGCTAAAAACTTTGGACTAACTTAATATAACCAAAATGAATCAAGTAATTGTGGTATCATCTGTGGAGGAAATTCTTAATTGGTCAGACTTTTAACGAAAATTAGCAGGCGGTGCTTCAAGCAACTTCTGTTTCGTTTCCACAAGTTTCTTTATCTAGCGTGTATGATGAACTATTAGTCCGAAACTCTAGGGTACTTTGCTTGTAGTAACGATGCAATGTAAAATTAATGACGTACCTACACTTCATATTCAGCAATAAGTTGAAGTAGCTGCAATACTCCAGATCTGTAAACTATATCTCCAGGTATGCCTTATGATCTACTGATAGAGCATATCTTTGCAGCAAAGGGCTAGGTTGTTACATGTATTCCAAAACCTGTACAGCTGATCCCCGCTGATACCGCGGCGGTTTTGATAAAGTTCTGTGGTAATTGTCGTGACGTCATCTGCGATATCGGGCGAGCTGCTTACTGCGTAGCACAAACATGCTCTCTTCTACTTAAAGCCCATGTTTTTGCCCCTTAAGGTGACGTGAGTTTAAAGATTTTACAGAAAAAAAGAAATGCATACAATCACAAAGTTGAAATCAATTATTGTTGCAATTATAGATCTCTTATATAAGAGATCTATACATATACATATTGTACATATAGACTAGGGCGGGCCAATTTTTTTCGGTATAAAAGCTCACAGCGATTTTGATTCTTTGGGTCATTCAAAGAAATTTTGCCCAAGAAACTATGGGTCTTAAATGAATTTCGAGTCGCCCACTTTTTCAAAAAAGGTTGATATCAAAATATACGAAAATCGACTTAGATCATCCATTTACAAGGCCGAAAAACGTTATTTTTCCACTAACCAAATGTGTATTTAGGGGTTTTTGGGGTCGAGGAATCCTTTTTTGATATCTATTTTTAAATTCGAGTGCCGTCAGAGGGTGCTATTGTGTATTTTTTTTTATTTATTTTTTTTTGAAAACTTGACAAAAAGTTGCGAAAATCGACGAATATTTTACTTTTTCATTGTTCTCAAGCACTTTGCAAATTTTATGAAAATCGGTATACTATATCATACATCTCCGATAGGACTGATCGGTGATTATAAAGGTATCGTAATCAAATTTGGTGTTTGGCGGTTTTCAAGCGGTCCCCAGCACAGCAAGAAATTTGATCAAAATCTGTTGGCTATACTATACCGATCGATCCAAAAAACGTGTTTGTTCCAAAACTCGACTGATTTTTGTTTGCTTATACAAACTCGTAATAAAATTTGACAAATAAATATCTTTTGGAGTTTTTAGGAAATATGTTTACTGGATTTGATACACCATCTTTGTTTTGGTATAAACAAATTTTGTACATATCGAAAGAATCTGTAATATTAAGCATCACAACTCTGTCGTGTACGATAGTGTATTTATTGTTTTGTAAATTCATTCGTTGGACTCATTACTTAGATTCGAATTTGAGACACATTGTAAATAATGTTGTTAAATAATGCATCTAATGCCACGTTCAGTTGTTGTGTAGGCTGTCAAAACGAGATTTTGAATAGAATCGTGAAAAAGTTATGATGGTGACATTAGAAAGCCGTTAAAGAACCCCTAGTTATTTGGATTCTTTTCTAATACTCGTCTTTCCGTATTACTAGAGGGAAATATTTCTTCTTTATATCAAGAGTAAATACGAAAAAAACGATTGTTTTTCTTAAATTGAATATAAATTATGTTCGTCTTCAAAGAGTACGTCCCAAAACACCCACCCCTTCCGTTTTTCAAATTAATATTTTGGGAAATTTTAAGTTTGAGATTGCATTATGAACATTTTGTCAATTTTCAAAAAAAAAGATGGCGTACGTTAAAGTCGGGCGTAGATGACTGTTCAACCACATTGCAATTAAGTCCGAAATATTGCTTAAGACCTCCAAAAGATATTTTATTTGCCAAATTTGTCTACGATATTTTCAAAAACAGACAGAAATCAGTCGATGATATAGTCAACCGATTTGACCCGCCCTCATATAGATATATCCCTTATATCAGAGATCTATATAGCTTCAAAATATAAAATTTATACAAGGGAATTGGGAAACGGACCACAAAACAATTTTATAAAACAAAAGGTAGAAGGAATGGAGTGTCTAGTGTAAGAGTTTCGAGGGACTTCAGTTCTCTTAAAAATCTTCAGCATGTTCTATAAAGTACTGCAGTGTTTTAACTTAGTCAGCAATCATATTGTGAATAAAATTTGAGCTTGTCGAAATGTTTTTTCTGCACCCGTCCCGGATCAGGCCGACTGATCGAAACAAAGCAGTGTTCACCACCGAGTTCCTTCTTTTCTCTGGGACGGCTCATCCTCAGCTTTTATTCCTTCAATTCCTTGAGGAATCAATCGTATCCGGTTTTGTGCCAATGGCTTCACTTCGCTCCATTAACGTCCTGATTCTTCAGTTTCTTTCAAAACAGTCCCGCTTCTTCGATTGCCCTGCGGGTTCCAATCAAGCGCCTGACGACATACTTCATGTGGTGGCTTTTGCAAAGTATGCCCAATCCAAACCCATTTGCGACTAGTAATTATGTAGGATATCGGCTTCATATTACATCGTTGCATCAGCTCAGAGTTGCTGATCGTGTTTGGCTAACAGATTTTCAGAATGCGTCGAAGACCTCTGCCAACAAAGGCTTGCATTTTGCTAAGAATAGCTTCTGTTGTTAGCCAAGACTCACTCCCATAAAGCGAAACGGATAGCACATTGGATTTGTAGATCTGGATTTTCGTGTTTGTCGACAGAAAATTGGAATTTCAAATCTTTCGGAGCAGCTGAGGCTTTAGCCACTCTGGCTGCTATGTCTGCCTTTGCGCCACCGTCTGAGGCTATGACACTGCCAGGCTAGGAAAGAGAGTCCACTAGTTCGTTGCGCTCATTACGGATTAAAAAGTCGTCATGTCTGTTGGCGTTTACTTTCAATGCCTTTATTTTTTCCACATTTACCTCGAGACCGTGCTTACCAGCTCCTTCGACCAGTTTACTTTGCATATCATTATGTCGAACAGAAAGAAATAGACGTCATTGGCGTACTCTAAATCTTCAAGCTGCTCCGTAAGCGTCCAGGGAATACCTTTGGAGTTCATCGATGGCGATTAGAAATAGAACCGGTGGCAGAAGTCAGCCCTGACGGACTCCAGAGTTCGTTGAAAAAGGTGCAGACAAGCTTCCGTTGTGTAGAAGCCTGCATTTGAAGCCCTCGTATTGTTCTTTTATTAAATTGATTAGGCTCAGGGGGATTTTAGCTTTATGCAACGCATTCCAGATGGATGAGCGATGCACATTGTCGAAGGCTGTGCGGAAAACGATGAATATCAGTTGGAGAGACAACTGCCATTCGTTGACTTGTTCTACTAATATTCGAAGTGTGTGCTGATCTGGTCTATGCTGGAGCGGTTTGTTCTGAAGCCTGCTTGCTGTTTTCCGATGGCATTGTCTAGTGTGGCTTTTAAACGCCTTAGCAGAATGGTAGTGAGAACTTTGGAAGGTATGGACAGCAGCATAATGCCTCTTTAGTTCCTGCGGGGATTTTCATTAGGATGCCCTCCTTGCATTAAAAACTGGCTGAAGGAGCTTTGCAGTCGTATCTGGACATGCTTTTAACACCTCTGCTGGAATGCCGTCACTCCCAGGAGCCTTCACTGATTTAAGACTCTTGATAGCTTTGGTTATTTCTCTGGTAGAGGAGGGTTGGCTGCTTATATTTGCGCTGACTCCGTCCGTTGAAGGTTGTACTGCAGGGATGGACTGGTGATCTCTGTTCAACAGCTCCGAAAAATGCTCACGCCAGCGGTTGACTTGTTCATCCGTTTTGTGCAAAGTGACGGCTTGTAAAATTTTTGTTCCTAGATAGTCTTGGAGTCGGAGCGTTGGGCCGCTGCTTCAGCTGAAGTTGCAAGATCACTGATCCAATTTCTTTTGTCCGTTTTGTCCGTCCGGCAGCAATGTTTGACTCATAGCTGGATTCAACATAATTTTATTTTATTTTTATTGTTCTGATGATATATTGAGGTAGGTATCATCCCGATTCAGCATTCAGTCACTTGGTAGACTCCATTTCAACGAGCACCCATATGATTATGTTTTTTTTTGTCTAATTTTTAACGTAACGTCATGCCAAAAAAAAAAAAAGAACATACAAAAGAATTAATTGTTTACTACAGTAAAAAGGCGATGATCCTCGAATACTGGAAAACTAACGAATGTAAGTGTAACATATATTAATAGAGTAGGAGCTAAGTCGTATATCGATTGGCAGAACTCCTTAGCCGTCATTGGAAATTACGGAAATTATAATTTTATTGATACATTTTTGGTAACGAACTATGGCAAAAAAATACCAGTAAATGTACATAAAGAAAGCAATGAACGAAATCCCAATGGCTGGAATCTTTAGTGGTGTCCATGTTATACTAATTTACATGCACCACTTGGTGCTCACGTTTCTGGAATGAGTAATGGCAAGGTCTTGACAGGCATGAGGATGTGGTTGATGATGAGCACAGCGCTTATCTTTGTCTCTATGCAAAAGGTCTTTAACCAACAGCAGTGCGCCCAACTCAAGGTTCTCAAGGTGCTCAAGGTGCGGCCGGCCAACGGATTAGTCAGCAATTGTGGCAGGAATAGCTAGACAAAGGAAATGCAGGCACGTTGTAATGCCATCAAGTAATCAAGTGCATCGAGATTACAACAAAAACATCACAGTATAATAATAACGGATAGCCAAGTGTTAAAAGCAGTGGTGTGCATGTGTGGGGGAATCTTGGGTACCATTGACAGCCCTCCACAAATCTACGAAAATGATCGTAGTAGTTTTACGAGTACAATGATTATTATGATCCGCCGTGCATCGAAAAACAAAAAACGAAAACGATTCAATTTTGGTCGTTTTCGCTATTGCGTGCTCCCAATTCCACATGCTATTTTTTAGGCAGTTTAGAAAATAAAATTATTGACAATAATTATCAATAAAATAGTCGAATTCGTTTTCCGATTATTTTTAATAAAAAAAAAAAAAATATATATATATAGAAAAAAAATATGCATTACTTTATATATTTTCTTTACATTTTTAATGCACTTCAATATATAAGTATTAATGAAATAAAATCTATAAACTTTTACCTATAAACTAACTTTTTCTACAAATTCTACAGTCAAATTGGTATTTTTTGAAAAAAATTCATAAAAGCTAGAAAAAATTTTGAATTGAATGCATAAAAAACGATTCAAGCATGAATTTGATAAAAAAAAATTGAAAAAATTACTTACAGTTCGAAAAAGTCAAAATTGCTAAAATTCAACTAAATATATTTGTGATAAAATAAATCTATTATTTTTTTTTTTTAATTAAAAAAATCGTTTTTTTTCAATATCAAAATAGCCCTTTTTTTCACTAAGCGCTGGTTTTGAAATTTTTCCAAAAAACTTATGCTACAATCTGCTAAACAAAAAATTTGTGCTTTCGTGCTTTTCTTACATATCATATAACCCGCACGTTTCTATTTCAACCTGGAAATGAATTTTTTTGATTCGAGTAAATAAAAGCCGTATTTGCTGGAAGCCGATCCCGTCCAATAAACTACAGTCATAGTTAACAATTTACTAGCGCTCTAACTCAGAGCATTGGTCGGAACAAAGTGCTTGTACGAGAATGGTCCGATAAGTAAGTCTTTTGTAGGCTAAGTAAAGGGTCATCAATATTGAGGTTTTTTTTTTAAATAAAAAAAAACACAAAAATTTCAAATGAATCATCATGGGAAATCTTTATTATCAAAAGAAAGATCCATTCTTGCTATTCACTTTTTAAAGATAACCCCTTTCAAATGTTGGCCACAATTGCGCCGTAGCTCGTCCATGCGGAGGTTTCAATTTTCGATGACGCGTTCGAGCTGCAATCGTAGCTAGATTATCCTCAAATACTTTAGACTTCACGTAGCCCCAAATAAAAAAGTCTAACGGTGTGATATTACACAATCTTGGTGGACAATTCACCGTTCCGGAGCTTAAAATTATTGTTCAACAAATTGGTTCCATAAAATGGCCTAAGCGCGCGAAAAACCTTCTTTACAGAACGCGAATTTTCGTAATACATATAATTGTACGATTTGTAAGTAAACGTTGTTCCGGTATAAGTTTTAAGTAAGTCTTTCCATGATGAAATGGCAATGAAAACTGAATGAGAAACACATGGCAACTTGACAGTTTATCAAAAAAACCCTATTGAAAAAAATTCTCAAGATTGACGAGCCTTTACTTAGCCTACAAAAGAAAACAAAAATTTTGGATTCACTTCCACACGCGGTCAAAACAAAATTACTAATCCGATTGGGCTGAAATTTCGACACTAGCCATCTATGAGAATGCACTACAGGATAGTAAATTTCTCTAGCGATAGTAGCTTCATCGGGCGGTGAGGCTAAGTACTTATCGGACCACCCTCGTACATTGCGAGTAAAGTCGAACTTTTTTTAAGTTTAAAAATGTAATCAGTTTAGAGATGAAAGGTTTTTAACCATTCGATTTTTTTAGATATTTTTATTTTTTGAGTTCGCTAATTTCCTTGTAAATATATAATAAGTAAACAAATAACTATTATTATTAATTTTTGTCTTTCAAGTCACACTAGCCCCCTTCACAAAGCGCTGTCAACTACGCCACTGCTAAGTAGAAAAATGTACTGCGGGGAGCAGGGTAAAATGTCTGATTGGCCAAGTGGCACAAATTACATCGGCAAGTTCGCGCCGCAGTCAGCATTGGCAGCGTCGCTGTCTGCGTCTGCGTCGACGCCAACGTCAGTCTAATTATGTGCCACAGAGCGTTGACGTCAACGTCGACGCTGACGAACGCTTGGCGTAGGGCGAGCTGAAGAGGCGGTTGGCGCTAATGCTTGCGGTACGTGCGTATAACGTATAAAGTGACACCGTTACACATGCGCATATAAGCGCAGGTGTCGACAGCTGAGCGGGTTTGAGAGAGAGAGAAAGAGAGTCAAGCGGCAGGAAAGAGCGTATAAATGAATAAACATAAAAAGAAATGTATGAACAAACGAACTTTTAGCTGAACGCAACTTGTTCGAAGGGAAAAGAAAGCCAAAGGCGGCTTACGCCAAGTTTGATTTGAGACATCTTCTATTCTCTGACACTAGTTGTTGTTGTTGTCGCTGTCGGTTGTTGTTGTTATTACTAATGTGATGTTATTGTGACCGTGGCACAGTGGGCAAAATTAGCAATTTGCAAATACTAATAAACTAGAAATCAAAGAGTACAAACTCTAGGGTAAGTGAGTAAGCTTTGTATGTACCCTTCAGTTCGGTTCAGGCCTGAATTAGTCATGAAATCATGCCTGAATTTTAAGTACCAGCCATGAATCTATTTCATGTTCATTTGTAACTGAATTTAACACATGCCTAACGCCTAGGACATGCTAACGCCTAGGACATGCTAGGCGTTCAGGCCTGAACCTAAGCCGTAACAATCAGCTTTGAATTCAGTGCTGATTGACTTTGAAATGTCATGCCTGAAATCACAGGTGAAATTTTTTTACAATTGGGCATGAATTCAGTGCTGATTCGTTTTTAAAAGTCAGGTCTGAAATCATAGATGAGTAATTAATGGAACAAATATTCTTCATACATTTCTAACAAAATTTTATTATCAATTTTAATGTAATATTAGAAATTACAGTGGCTTGGGTGCAGCTCTAAAATTTAGATTTTTGTGGGACTTCATTGCATTACGCAGCTGTGATTCCGCTGGGCCAGAGTCCACTATAACTGGTATTGATTCTAAAACTAAAAACTTTTTTTATATATTACAATACCCGAATTTTTTGACCTACCAAGTCAAGAGGTATAAAATTGCTTAAATCCTTTCAAGGCAATCTTTTTTTGCACGTCGTCACTGTTGGCGCCCATGACAAAGGCATCAATTAATTTTTTTTGCCTTGTTTACAAATTCGTCAAAAGTACGCCCAAACTTACGCAGTTGTCTTTTGCTCCACATTGGAAATAGCTTTAAAATTATTTTATAAAGAAAAAAAATAATACTTTTAATAATAATATTTAATAAATATAGGGTTTTCCAACAAGAGGTGTTATTTCGAACCACCCGGTATTTCGGTAGCTGTCACTTTTGAAGTTTTAATTCTTTGACATTTGACAAGTAGAAACTAAGCCATTACTAAAAATGGAACGATACACGCTTCAACAACGCATTGAAATTATTGATATTCACTACAAAAATGGTGAAAATCTTGCAGTCACAGTTCGTAAAACTGAAGCATTTTTGGGTCGACGTGAAGCACCTTGTCGGACCGCAATGTAGATATTGGTGGAAAAATTCGAGCTGTTGGGACAAGTTAGTGATGTGAAGAATAAAATCCGTGCAACTGAGAACATTGCTGCTGTAGCCCAAAGTGTTGAAGCAAACCCAGGTTTGTCCATTCCTCGTCGTTCTTTGGAATTGGGCATACCACAAACGTCATTACACCGTATTTTGCATAAAGACTTGGGTCTTAAGGCTTGTAAAGTTCAGTTAACACAAGAACTCAAGCCGGCCGATCATCAACAACGTCGTGTCTTTGCTGATTGGGTCCTTGAAATGCATGAAAATGATCCGGAATTCCATAGAAAAATCATCTTGACTGATGAGGCCCATTTCCACCTCGGTGGCTACGTCAACAAGCAAAATTGTGGCATCTGGGGCTCGGAAAACCCAAGAGTTATTGTTGAGAAGCCTCTCCATCCTCAACGTGTGACTGTTTGTTGCGGTTTATGGTCCGGCGGGGTCATTGGAGCTTACTTTTTCGAAAATGAGGCTGGATCAACATTTACGGTGAATGGATTGCGTTATCGAGACATGATTAGTGATTTTTTATGGTCAGAGTTGGATGGTATTGATCTGGACAACGTTTACTTTCAACAAGACGGCGCTACCTGCCACACAAGCAACGAAACCATTGCGCTTTTACGGGAAAAGTTTCCGGACCGCGTTATCTCTGGAAAAGGTGATCACAATTGGCCACCGAGATCTTATGATTTAATACATTGCGACTTCTTCCTTTGGGGCCACGTGCAAGATAAGGTCTACGCCAACAGCCCAGCGTCGATTCAAGAACCTCAAAGATAGTATTCGTGAGGCTATCGAGAACATAGGCCAGCCACTTTGCGATTTGGTTATGGAAAATTTCATGAAAAAGATATGATCCTGTCAGCGTGGTCGTGGTGCCCATTTGGCTGATGTTGTTTTTCTTTATTAACGGCATACCTTCCTCTTTATTATGAAATAAACATACGATTATTTATCTCAAAAAATTGAATTTTTCTTTGAATACCAAAATAAAACCTCTTAGTGGAAAACCCACTACTTACCTAGAAATTAAAATTTTCACAGCAAAATTTCTTTGTGTTATAAAGAAAACTTCAGAAATAGCTACGCATACAAACGCAAACACCAATACTAATGTAAAGTCAAGTAACAAAATAAAATTGACTTTTCTTATTTCTATTTGCTTATTCTTTTTTGTTTTTTTTTGTCTGTCAAAAGAAAGAGATAGAAAGTGAAATTTTATATTTGTCCTTGTTTCTCTTACAAAGCCATGAGCATTCGTTTCCTTTTCATGCCTTAATTCAATACTGAATTTTTCAGGCTTGAACGACCGAACTGCAGGGTAATGACTAAGGACTACAATTTTTAAGGCGAAAATATTCACTTTTCCGTATCCGTGGAGTCTGTCTCTGAATCTAGTTCGGCTGTCGGAACATAGACCCGTAATAATTGAATATAAATTCCTTTTCATTATCCAAACACATGAACATGGCCAGCTCGTTGTTTACTTACGTCAAAATGCAAAAATAAGAAAATAAGTTTATATACAATAAGTTTATATAATATATATAGGTACATATTAGCTAAAAAAATATTTAACTTTAGCATTTCTTTTAATATATGCAATAGTGGGCTTCACCCACTGCACGCTTCGCAGCTCAATCCCAACCCGCTTTCGCAGCGAATGTGCTAAGAACTTAAATCTAGCCTCTTTAAGACTATTATTGTAATGAATTCGGGCCGTTTTTTAAAGTTGTTTTCAAACTTTTCTTTTCGAAACTTTATGCAAGATTTTCTTTGAGCTATTATCGTTTGGATTGCTCGTAAATCGCCTGACTGATTAGTCAGATCAAACATTTGTATATGCATATATGTATACTAGGGGGCTCTACCCCCTGCGTGCCTCGGACGCCAACCCTTTGTTCTAGTGCTGGAGAAAACATCGATGATCAAAGTTTAAAATCTCTTTATATCGATGTTGGCCAACAGAGTTGTTTCTCCAGCACTACTAAACACCCATTTGATGAGTGCAGAAGTGCTGGAGAAACATCTCTGTTGGCCAACATCGATATATATAGAAAATAAATAAAGATTTGTGTCTTTCAAAAGGTTTGCTATTTTGAAAAATGATTTTAATTTTTAAACGTAATTTTGATAGCTCAACAACTCTAAAAAAAGCAACGAATTCGCGGGGAAAAGTTTTTCTAGTTCTTTCTTTTCAAATTCAAAATAAATTGTAGTAAATGCACTAAGAAGTTTTAGAGCGTACAGCCCTGGAAATTTTATATGCCTTCTAAACCAAGCTCGTTAGGATTAGGTAATGAGAAACTTAAGATTAAATTGTATGGCCTGTGCTGGGCTACATTTTCAATAAAATATAGTGAGCTGAAAAATATGAAGAGCTGGAATAGTTATTGTTGCGCTTAACTTGAGAAAATTGGAGAACGAATAATTCTTCGAAATTCTTAAGTGAAAAAATCGTGTTTTCAGTGGACTCGAACTTAAATTGGAAATGATTCGTTTTTTGAGTGTAGCTAGCGTTGGTACTTGGTGGGGCATATGGAGTAGGTAATTGATTTAGTGGGTGAGGGAATAAAAGTCTAAAACTTTTTGGCTTTTCAAGCTTCCTGCTGCTATATAAAGAAATTTATTAAAAAACTACAAATACAAAGCTGTAACTTAAAAGTTGAGAATTAGAGCTAAAGATTTCTTATTGCAACCACTGTGCGTGCCCGTGTCGGGCTTATTTGTATTCGAATATTTGGCAGTGGGGATCACTCGGACAGACGCTATCGCTGTCGGCGTCGTTGTCGACGTCTGCGCTAACGTCGCAGTCGTGGTCGCAACCGTTGTGAGATGGCTTTGAAATTGCCAATAACTCGGCTCGATAGCATTTTCTCGTCTCAGTTGTGTTTCGTGTTTCCGAGCGTTGAGTTCACTTAAATTCAGCTCGGATCGAGCAATTATAATCCGATCAGTCTTGGTGATCAAAAGTTTCGCGTTAAGGTTCCTCAGTTCCCTAGAAACGCGCGCCAAACTGTATTATTTAATTTTTTTTGACTTAATACATAACAAAATCGGCTGCATATAACAACATTTTTTTTTTTTTAAGTTAAAGTTCAAGTTTAAGTGCATTAAATTATTATTTTAACAAAGCCGCATAAACAAAAAGGAGCATAAGGATATTAACTATATCTGTTATTGTGTCATAGGTAAAGATTAAAAAAAGTAATTTGTATCTATTAGATACAAAACTGTTGGCTGCGCTGGATGTTGCTACTTTTTTTTGTTATTACAAATTTTATTTTTTTTTTTTGAAAGCTTTGGCAAGTGAAATGCGGCCAATGGCTGCGACTGAAGAACTTTTCTATATATGTATATAGATATGTATTTATTTATTTATTTTTATATATATATATTTTTTTTTTTGCTGCCACTTAACTTGGCTAATGAAGTTGAGCAGGAAAAGCAACAGCCAAGATTTGTTGTTTTTGTTGCACGTAAAAGTCGCCGTGAAATTGTGTCAACCAGTTTCAGTTTTTTTTTTCTTCTTTCCCACTATTGTGACTGCTTTTTGTTATTGTGTTTATTGTGTAGTTCTTCTGCTTGTTGGTATTTCTTCTGTTCTCTTAAGAGTTCTTGTACTTGTGCGTTTTCGTGAATTAACTTATCCAAAATTTCAATCGAAGTGAACAATTTCAGCTCTTTTACTTTCTATGCTCAACTAACCACTATCCAATTTTTTTTGATAGTTTTTTTGCCAATTAGAGAGAGGAGAGTAAATCATTATACACCAAATGTCACCAAATATATGTTTGTCTGTTTGACGCTGAGTATCAAAATATAGATCAAAAACTCAGACAGCAAAGGTTTCTTGGACTCCAGCAGAATTTCATGGCTTCTGTCTATGCTCTCAAATATTTTTATACGAAACTTTTAAGCTCCGTAACTTTGTGAGCAACAAAGGTTTTACTCACACTTGCAATAAACTACTTCAAAGCTACATCACATTTGTTGTGTACCATCATGTGAGTGCAACAAGCAAAACAATGTTGATCTTTTGATATTATAAACACTTGAAACTCTCAATCGAGGCTGCTGACTTGAATCTGAATTGAATTTGCTTACAGATTTTCAAAAAATGTTTCCCCAAAACGTTTTCGTAAAAAAGCACTAAAAACATGATTTGGTCAGAATTATCAAATCTACATTTTTTGCTCATGTCTACGTCACGAAGTTATGCCAATTTCACAAAAATTAAGTTTCTATATAAAATATTTATTTGTTGTCTTATGAAAAATTTTCTTGTTTCGGGCTTTGTTTTCAAAAGTAAGACTTGGACTTAGTTTTCTGGAACTTAAGATTTCTTTGTTGTTTCTCAAGGTCTGAAGTTATCTAAGTAGATTACGTATTTATTCTAAATAAAAAAAGTTATTAAAGTTCTACGAAGCTTGTTTCAGGAACCGTCGATAATCAGCACCGTGTATGTACTTCCTTTTTTACAACGGCCCTATTTCTAGCTTAACATTAAAAAACTCAATCATAAAATTTATGCAGTTTTTGTAAAATTTTACGATTTTTTAAAATGTTAACAATAGATGTCATTATTTTTAACTAAGAAAACTAGCTGCGGTTCGGTTCGTGTCGTTTTACTTACGTGTGAACCAGTGGTTCAAACTGCTCCCAGACTGTTTTTTCAAAATTGTGGCTATTGTTTTTGAAGCTGAACACAATTTTTCTACTGTGCGATTATGTTGATCCCAAGATACTACTTCGGCTATGTAGTTTTTTTACAGAGCTTAAATATTTTTTCTTGTCGTAAAGGGTGTTTTTTTTTTAGAGCTAGACAAGTTTAAATCATAATAAAACAAAGAAATATATTTTTAATATCAATGAAACGGGCTTTATTGAATAGAAATTTTATAACATTAATATTTTAACATGATTTGGGCCATATGGCCGATCTGAAACACAAATTTTCACAAACTTTCCGCCAATAACTCTTCGAACGTTGATTTCCAGGTGTTCAATTGTCTTTGGTCTATCGACATAGACAAATGACACTAATTTTCTGTGGATGTTATAGTTTTTTGATAAAAGCTTGTGGATTATGCTCACTCCAAATGCCACAATTCTGCTTATTTACGTACCCATTCAACCAAAAATGGGCTTCATCGGAGAACAAAATTTTGAATTTTAAATTGGTTTGACGAATGGAACCATTATTTTGATAAAAAAATTTCAACAATTTGCAAGCGTTGCTCTGCTGTAAGTCTATTTATAATGAAATGTCAAGCCAAACTCAATAAAAAGCAACTATCAGCTGTTAAATGGGTTGCCAACTCAAAGTTGTGAGCCTCTAAAAAAAACATGCTATATATCTTTATTATTTCCTAAGGTGCGAAGTTTTCTAAGTACGTACGTATTTATTCTATATACATAAAGTTATTAAAGTTCTTTGGAGCTTGGTTCAGGCTAGCTCAACATTAACTCAACACAATCATAAATTTTTTGTAGTTTTTGTAAAATTTTACAATAGCTACAAAAATAATGATAACATATTTTTACAATAAATAGATATTAGCCATTATTTTCAACAACAAAAAAAAAACTGTCCGCGGCTTGGTTCGTGGCTTTGTTCTTACAAGTGAACCAGTGGTTCAAACTGCTCCCAGACTGTTTTTTCAACATTGTGGCTGTTCTTTGTGAAGATAAACAAAGTTTTTCTACTATACGTTTAAGTTGGTACCAAAAAACTTTGGCTATCTAGTTTTTTAGAGAGCTCAAATATATTTTCTTGTCGTATTTCGAATCCCAGTCTGATACGCTCTTTTCGGCAATAAAACTTTTTGTTGGGTTTGGGTAGGGAAATATTTAGAGAACCGACCTTAAATACCTCGTTTTCTGCAGAATTTGAATTCTGGGCCGATCATAATTTTTTTTTTTTTTTGACTTAAATGAACTTGAACCATAATTTTTTAATTTAAGTCCCTGACTTGACTATTCTTTGTTAGTCGCCTCTAGGTGGAGCATGGGCATCTCTATTAAAAACTATTCGAAGAGAACAGGCAACTACAGTTTATAGCCGAATCTGAAGATCCGAGAGATTTCATAATTCATTTTTGCAAAAAAATCCATTTTGCTCATGCAGCCAGCGTCATAGAGAGCAAAGTAGTGGCCCGATCAAGCGGCCCTAAGCGCATTTATTTTTTCTGAAGAATTCAAATATTATTTTTTCTTATCAAATCTACAGAGTCTTGAAAGAAAACTTTTTGAGTTCGAAGAGAACAGGCACCTACAGTTTAAAGCCGAATCCGAAAATCCGAGAGATTTTATGATTAATTTTTCAAGAAAAGCCATTTTGCTCATGTTCTGTTGTAGCCAGCGTCATAGAGAGCAAAGTAGTGGCCCGATGTTGACTCTCAAGCGGCCCAAAGCGCATTTATTTTTTCTGAAGACTTCAAATACTATTTTTTCTTATCAAATCTGCAGAGCCTTGAAAGAAAACTTTTTGAGTTTGAAGAAAACAGGCACCTACAGTTTAAAGCCGAATCCGAAAATCCGAGAGATTTTATTTATAGAGAGACAAGTAGTGGCCCGATGCTGACATTTATTTTTTCTGAAGAATTCAAATATTATTTTTTCTTATCAAATCTATAGAGTCTTAAAAGAAAACTTTTTAAGTTCGAAGAGAACAGGCACCTACAGTTTAAAGCCGAATCCGAAAATCCGAGAGATTTTATGATTAATTTTTCAAGAAAATCATTTTGCTCATCTTCTGTTGTAGAAGAAGAAGACTCTCAAGCGGCACTAAGCGCATTTATTTTTTCTGAAGAATTCAAATATTATTTTTTTTCTTATCAAATCTGCAGAGCCTTGAAAGAAAACTTTTTGAGTTTGAAGAGAACAGGCACCTACAGTTTTTAGCCGAATACGAATATACCAGAGATTTTCTAATATATTTTTGCAAAAAAAATCCATTTTACTCATGTAGCCAGCGTCATAGAGAGCAAAGTTTTGGCGCATTTATTTTTTCTGAAGAATTCAAACATTATTTTTTTTCTTATCAAATCTGCAGAGCCTTGAAAGAAAACTTTTTGAGTTTCTTGGCAGTCATAGATAACATAGCACATTGAACTGAACTTTTAATATTTGGCGACTTAAAGTTTTTTTGTGTACTACAGTGTAGGCTAGCCCAATTCTGCCGAAATATCTGCAATGCTTAAACATTGTGAACATATTTTGTCGATCACTGTTGTGTTTCTATTAAACAGTCAAAAATCAGACATAGTATAAAATTTTGAAAACAACTTCAAATTCAAACGCTGAATAAAATTTTTAACATCTTTCCAAGTTTTTTTCTTACTTTACGCTCAATCGAATCTCATCATCTGCAGCATTTTTTTGTATTTCGTTTGGCTGACTAAACGCCTAAACGAATTTCGTTACGCATTCTTTAGATATTGTCTTACAATAAAAAAAAAACGAGCTAATATCTTATTAATGAAGAAAAATTTACGTATGAATTACCAAGTCATTCAATTAGCGGCCAACAAATGAGCCGTTAGATTGCAACGGAAATGCCATGGCCATAATTTTGTAGCCTACAAAAATTTCACTTGACATTCATGCCAACTTAAGAGCTCTAAACAAAATAAATATATATATAATAGGTATATATGTATACCTCTACATATTTATGTATATAAAGAATTTAACCCTAATTCTGTCATGCGGCATTATCAACTTCATTTCAAACACGCACACACGCACACACGCACACACGCACCCATACAGACAACAACGATTTCACCCACGCAATAAATCAGTTCTGAGGTCTCAAAGAAGAAAGTCACGGAAAACAACATCGAAACCAAAAAAAAAAAAAAAAAACAAAAGTTGGCATTGTGCAGCACACAAAAATTATGCAAATTTGGCAAACGTGTTATATAAACACACACTCTCTCACATCTTGCTCACCTAAGCATGCTGAAGGATGTACCAGCCTAATAGGTGTTGTGCCGCAAATCTCTTTCAAATGTTTTTCAAGTTCATTTGATAAAGTTTCTCTGCCGCATGACTTTTTCAAAAGGCTGGCAATAATAACGCCAAATACAACTTTTGCTTGTTTTAAATAGTTTAAAAAAAAACTGCTTGTTTGAATTTGAAATCTCTGAAAGAATAGTTTGGTTTTCTAGTCTAGAGATTGCGTTACTTGAAGTCTTTTGAAACCCATTTACTACTTTCAAGTTATTGTGATCTAAGTTATGGGGGTACAATAGTTCCACTTGGGTCGCAGTACATTTTTACACCCATTACTAATAAAATATGTTGCAAATCTCCCAAAAAAAAATAAGTTCTGTTGCCAGCTGTTCTATTGTTTTTATTTTTAAAAGCTGTAAATTGCCTGAAATTTTTTAAGGGGTAAATGGCATATCCCATTTGGTATTTTTTTTTATATGCAGTTTTGACATTCCGCGCGAAATTTTTCGAACTGCGTATAGGCCTTTAAGTTGAATTTGGAATCTCCAAAAAAAAACTGCATTGCGATTTTAATAAACATAATATTTCCCTGACTTGACTATATTGTCAGTCTCCCCTAGTTGGAGCATGGGGATCTCTTTTAATAACTGTTCGCAGAGCTTCGATTTTGCCCGGGCTGTTAATTGTTGTGGGCCAGTGGACTGCAGCAAAAGAACCAAGTAACTTTGCTGTCTAAATACAGCTCAATACTCGAATGTTATCCGAGCCATCAGCGGATACTGGCTGGTGGAAACTCACGCATCAAGGCTGAACGCTCCTCACCATGACTTCTGCAGAAGTTGTGGCGATGAGGAAGAACTATAGACGTTGGAGCAGCCCGCGACTTTGTAGGCCAAGGTTCCGCTTTCTCAAGTCACACTCTCCAAATGACTTATCCCAGCTCTCAGAACAGAGTCCAAAATGCCTCTCAAGGTTTCTTCAGGCCAGCGCTTGGCTGTGAATAAGAACATCTAGAGCACCTGTCTAGTGGAGAAGGGTGGAGGAAAGTCCACCTAAATGAGTTGGGATGCCAGGTCCCTGCTACCGCCCTAACCTAAACTAACCTTATTGTTGTTAGTAGGGCTGGAAGTATCGATGCAGCGATGTATCGAAGTTAAAAATATAGAAAACATCGATGTTGGCCAACAGAGATGTTTTTTCAGCACTACTGTACTCATCAAATGGGTGTTTAATAGTACTGGAGAAAACATCGATGTTATATCGATGCATCGATCTATCGAAGTTTAAAATATCTATGTATCGATCCAGCACTACTAAAGTGCAGACGTGCTGTAGAAACATCTCTGTTGGCCAACATCGATATATCGATATTTTAAACTTCGATACATCGATGCATCGATATAACATCGTTGTTTTACTAAACACTAGCGCTGGAGAAACATCGCTGTTGGCCAACATACATATATATAGATATATTTAGCTTCGATACATCGATGCATTGATATAACATCGATGTTTCTACAGCACATATACTAGCGTATGTCAAAGTCTTCTTGTATATAAAAGTCTGCTTCTTTCTGGCACAATAAATCTCCTAAAATTGAATTTCAAGTCAACTTTAGTGGGTTTCTGTGCCGCTTAACTTGTTAAGGCGTATACGCAGAATGCAACAAAATTTCGCATTACCCATTTTGGGGATATTTGGGATATTCCATTTGGGATTTTTTTTTATATGGTTTGTCATTTCGTGCGAAATTTTTTTGCATGCTGCGTATAGGCCTTTAAACGAAAATTCAACAAAATCTATGAGCTGCGTGTGTGTAAACTTTAGAGATTTCGAATAAAGTTGAACTTGAAATCTGTAGAAAAAATAAGTATTTTCGATTTCTTTAAGCATGTTAGTCTGTTCGTGTTGTGCCACAAATCTTTTACAAACGATTACGAAGCTGACCTCATAAGTGCATAATAGATTTTATCTAAAGGCCTATACGCAGTTCGAAAAATTTCACGCGGAATGACAAAACTTCCCCATTTGGGATATCCCATTTTTTATCATTCCGCGCGCAATTTTTTGAACTGCGTATACCCCCCAAAAATTAATTTCAAAACCCTAGATAAATACGTTCTTATGCCAGTACTGCTGAAGACTTTACATGCTATTACTCTCGGAATGTTTGAGTCTCTCAGTGTTGTGCCACAAATCGCTTTCAATCGCATTAAACTAGTTTCATAACTGTCAGCTCTTGTATGACTCAACGTTTTCAGCAGCACGTTGAGAGAGTTTTAATCTCTTAAAGAGATTTCAGTTAAAAATAAATATTATATAAGAAATATATTTTTCTTTTTGTTAAAGCCGATATTTATTCGATTTTCTCCACATAATTATCATAATTACTTATCGTCATAATAATTATGTAATACCAACTAATTATGCAATTTTTATATAACAGTTTAAATATTTAAAAAGTCAAAACAGAAATGGCTAATTAGCATAAGGCAATTATTTATTTTAAAAATAAAAAAAGCGTACAAAAGTGAATTGACGAGAAAGAGTGAAATTGTGAACTAGTTCAGTTTTGATCATATTTTGTTAATAACTGCAGCTTAGATTTTCTTCTAGAACAATTATAACCAAAAAAAAAGCGCAAAATCTCTAAAAGAGTTTTTGGATGCTATTGGCTTATATTTGGTTGTTAGGGATATTTGGCATAACCGCGCATGCGTGGATTTGCTGGAGATATCTCTAAGAGCGATGCATATATATATATAAACATTATTTTTTTTAATTTTTTATTTTAACAAATGAAATCTAGTATGTAAAACTGAACTTAATATTAATTTAATGAGCACTAGCTACCGAGGCCTTCGACTCGCAATATGCGCTTCTAAGATTTATAAAATAATTTCAACATAAAATCGAAATAAAATGAACTACTATAAATTTAGAGATTCGCAAATCTATAAAAAAGTCTTGTAGTAAACAGACTTTATGCAGTTGGTTGAAAGAGATATCTGGTCTATCAGAAGGAGTGAGTTGAAAGTCCAACAAAGTCTCAATCAAATAAAAAAGCAAAAAAGTTCAAAATACACTGCCGGGCAAAAGTTTCCGGACACCTAATAATTACTGCTTAAAGGCCTATACGCAGTTTCAAAAATTTCGTGCGGAATGACAAAAATGCACATAAAAAAAAAGTCCCAAAAAGGATAATCCCAAATGGGATTTTTTTTTTATATGAAGTTTTGTCATTCCGCGCGAAATTTTTCGAACTGCGTAGACCCCTTAAAATTCAAAAAATTGATCATAAACGTTTGAAACTATTGATACGATGTTAAAAAACTTTATTTTAAAGATTGTTCTTTTTAAAACTATTCAATATATTACTTTAACTCTACACATAGAACGATCATACATTTTTCTCGTCAAAATATCCATCTTTAGTTTTCAACACTTTTGCGACGATTCGAGGCATTCTGTTGACAAGATTTTCAAGAACTGTTGGTTCCAGCTGCTCCCACGTCTTCTTTAATGCAATACAGAGAGTTTCTTTCGAAGACAGACACTGTTTCCTGACTTGACGATCAATTTCATGCCAAAGAAGTTCCATTAGATTTTGATCAGGGAATTGGGCCGGCCACTCCATGATTTTCAACGTTCTATCTTTTTGTTTATTTTGCAGAGACAAAAAAAAAATGATGAACTTAGTTTATTGATGAATTAAGTTGGGATATCCCATTTGGGATTTTTTTTTTTATATGAAGTTTTGTCATTCCGCGCGAAATATTTCGAACTGCGTATAGGCCCTTATAATTCAATATACTTATTCGATCAATTTTCAAACACGCTTAAAGCTCTTTTCGAGTTCGCAAATCAATTCCATATAGTTTATCAAGTGTCCGGAAACTTTTACCCGGCAGTGTAAATCTTAAAAAGCGCAATTGTTTCAAAATCATTATTTATTAGAGATTTTCAAGCATTTGCTTAAAAGTGATAACAGAAATAGATGATAAAAATCTAATAAAATAATAAATAAAAACTTAAAACCCAAATTAAATGGCAAAGCTAAAATGAGCTACAATAAATTCGAAAATTTGCAAATCTCTAAGAAAGTCTTGTAGTGAACAGACGTTATGCAGTTGGTTGAAAGAGATATCTGTTGCATCAAAGATCTTTCTCTAAATCTAACAAAGTCTAAATCAAGTGGATAAGCAAAAAAGTTCAAAACAAAATCTCACTAAGCGCAAATCTTTCAAAATCACTATTTATTAGTGATTTTCAAGGCACAGGCGGCTGGCATTTGTTTAAAAGTGATAATAGAAATAGATGATAGAAATAACAACTAAAAACCCAAATTAAATGGCAAAGCTAAAATGAGCTACAATAAATTCGAAAATTTGCAAATCACTAAGAAAGTCTTGTAGTAAACAGACATTATGCAGCTGGTTGAAAGAGATATCTGTTGTATCAGAGATCTCTTTCTAAATCTAACAAAGTCTACATCAAGTGGATAAGCAAAAAAGTTCAAAACAAAATCTCACTAAGCGCAAATCTTTGAAAATCACTATTTTTTAGTGATTTTCAAAACACAAGCGGCTGGCATTTGTGTAAAAGTGATAATAGACAATAATAGATGATAAAAATCTAATAAAGTTCCAATAAAGCGAAATCATTCAAGATCAAGCACAACCAAAGTGTAGATTTTTAAAACTCTTATACAGATTTATGACAAACAGCTGGTTTGCAGAGATATCTGGCATATCATTATCTGACATTGATTAGACAAAAATATCTCCTAGATCTTTAGAAATCTATCATGGCGTCTTACATATTTCAAATGAAAATTAATGCAGCGAATTTCGGCACACTCCCTAACCAAAAATGTTTTGCATAAGCAAAGCGTGCAGCCATTTTTTCTCCTTCCCGCTTAATCTTTCTTCAGCTCTTTCTTTGCCGCTCCGGCTTCAGCTCCCAGCTGCATGAGTTATCAACGTTTCGTAATCAATAAGGCGCTGAACGGCTGATTAGAAACAGCTGCTAAAAAGAAATTTTTTGTTTTTTTCTTGTTTCTTTTTTCGCATAGCTTATTAATAATCCAAAACAAAGCAAAGTGGAAGAGCAAAGAAAAGCAAAGCAGCGCAAAGAAGAGTGTAGAAGAAGCGGCAGCAGAGCTTGTTGATGCTGCTGATAGATATTGTAACACTTTCGCTTGAACGCAGGTCCCAGCTTGGCCCAACTGTTTTTTGGGTTACCGGGGTTGCCGAGTTTCGAGGGATTCGGACTTGGCTTGTCTTGACTTGAGTTTTGGGCTTGTCCGCATAATTAAGCGCAGTTTAACAGTTTTCTTCTTTCGATTTAAATGCCAAAGGCAAAAGCCAAAACTTTGGCCAAGATATAATATGATAATTTTTGATAAAAGAAAAAAAAAAAAATAAATTCAAGCATATACTTTCTATTTTCTTATGCGTTTAATAATTAATTAATGCTAATATCTTTTCACAACCGTTATAATTTATTTACTAAAATAGAAAATATGCGGCAACAAACTGAACCGAAAAAAAAACAACACACACACACACACAGAGTTATGTAGATAGCTATATATTTATATGTATTTAGTACATATGTATATATGTGTGTGTGTATGTTTGGGTTGCTCCAAAGCCGTATGCAAATGAAGCTGTTGACTGTTACGTATTGGAATGCCGAATGTCGGGCAGTGAAATTATGAAAAATAAAAGATTATATTATCGGCAAACTTTGGTATGCCGAAACTTGCATACCCTGGCAACCATTTTGTTCCGGTTTGGTTATACTAGATACGAAATACCCAAAAAGAAACAAATACCATCTCTTCTTCTTCTCTACAACTGCAATAAATCCTCTAAAAATTTAGATGAAATTCGCAGAGTTACTTCTAGAGTCAAGTTTTATCTGAACCAACCTGAACTATCTTAATTAATTTGCAATAAATTCTAATTTTGGCCGATAGTTCAAATGTCGATAGTTGATATGCCGATAGTTCATATGCCGATAGCTCATATGCCGACAGTTCGTTCCTAAACCTCTAGTCGATCTTAACAAATCTTCTAATTGCAATAAGAAAAAAAAGTCTATGCCAAATTTGAGATCTACAATATGTCTTAATTTTTCGAATTCCTGACAAAAAAAATTTATTGGCACGAAGTTTATTTAGTTAAAAAAGAAATATATTTTTTTTACCGGCATAAAATTTCCATCATATAGAGTATACGTATAGTTGAAACAAGAACAAACTCTTCGAAGAGGATCATGGGTAACAGGGGGATACTGATGTTCCATAAAGGTTGCCGTAGGTTTTTTCAAAAAATAAAGAAATTGCAATTTTTTAGAAAATAAGCTCATTCGATAACCTTCATTGAGCTTCTACTTTTCTCTTGACGGCTCTGAAGACAGCTGATAACATTAACTAATGGCTAATATGTCAAGGTAGGTAGGTTAGGGCGACAGCTGGGTTTTAGCGTCCCAACTCATTTAGGCCAAGAATAGGCCCGTTGTGGTACCGATAATGGGAGCAAGTGATAAGGATATAGAATAGACAGGAAAAATTAGGGGAGTAGGAAAATTGGAAAGTGCAGCACCATGCTTAACGTGGGACTCGTGCCCACAAAATCTGGTATTATAGTCTAGTGCACTGCCGCTAGGCTATCGAGACCGCTCTAATATGTCAAAGCATTCAAAAAATGGAGCTTGGATTGATTAACAAGGAGAGACGTAATGCTCTATCCATTTCACGTGAAGGCCTATACGCAGAATGAAAAATTTCGCACGGAATGACAAAACTTCATATTAAAAAGAAATCCCATTTGGGATATCCCATTAGGGTTTATTCTTGAGTAGTTTTACATTCCGCAATCCAAGTATGTAGATCTAGCACTGTGCATTGGTATAAGGGTTTTTTATTTTATTATGGAAGTAAAGCTTAAACTAAGCTAGACCATACAAAAAATAAGTCTTCAAGACGATCCCTATTTTTTGGTCCTATAACGATCGCTAAGGTGACTGCAGGCCTATGCAATAAAAATAAGTAAGTCTTAATGACAATCCCGATCAATAAGTTGACTGGAGGGCCTTTCTAGGCCTTAACTTAAATAACTTTTAAACTATAAACTTTTATCCTTAATATATTGGTAATATATGCTTATATTTTTCGCATATATGTATAGTTTAAAAATTTAAGGCCTCAAAAATGCAAAGCACTGCAGAGGCGTAATCGGTCGACCTAGGCTTAAAAAATCAAACATTATTTAATTTTTTTGTAAAGAACTTATTTCAGTTCTGCTTAAGAATGTCTTCAACAAACAAGTTTTTCAAAAGAATTGCTTTTAAGAAAAACGAAACTCTTTTTCCGTGCGACAATAGTAGATATGGGTACAAGTCCCGGCTCGACAGTGCAATTTTAGTGTTGGTAAAATTTTTAAAATTAAGTTTTTTTTTTTACATATATCCCAAATATTTTCTAAAAAATACTACAAACACTTTTTAAAAATGTCACGAGAATTTTCGAACAAATGTCCCAAATACTATCTAAAATTTTACCAAACAGTCTCTAAAGTTATCTCAATCGTTTTCTAAAAATGTCCAAAACATTATCTAAAAAATGTCTCAAATATTTTCTAAAAATGTCCCACACATTTTTTAAAAATGTCACGAGAATTTTCGAACAAATTTCCCAAACACCAGCTAAAGATGTAACAAACAGTCTCTAAAGTTATTTCAATGTTATTTATTTATTTATTTATATAATTATAAAATAGAAGTTAATTCTAAATTATAAAAGATTTGTAGCCAGAGCAACGTAGGCCTTCAGGCTGTTATTTCAATGTTTTTTGTAAAAATGTCCAAAACATTATCAAAAAAATGTCTGAAATATTTTCTAAAAATGTCCCACATATTTTCTAAAAATGTCAAGCGAATTTTCGAACTTTCCCAAACACTATCTATAGTTGTACCAAACAGTCTCTAAAGTTATCGCAATCGTTTTTTAAAAATGTGCAAAACATTTTCTAAAGATGTCACGAGAATTTTCGAACAAATTTCCCAAGCACTATCTAAAAGTTGTACCAGCATCTCAATCGTTTTCTAAAAATGTCCCGTACGTTATCTAAAAATGACCCGTAGGTAATCTAAAAATGTCCCGGACATTATCTAAAAATGTCAAGAGAATTTTCGAACAAATTTCCCAAACACTATCTAAAGATGCAACACACAGTCTCTAAAGTTATCTCAAACATTTTCTCTAGATGTTCCAAATATCAGATATCTTTTAAAAACGTCCCAAACGTTGTATACAAGGGTCACGACCATTTTCTAAAAATGACCCAAAAATTCTTTAGGGTTGTCCCAAACATTCTCTAAAGATGTCCCAAGAATTTTCTAAAAATGTTCCAAACATTTTCAAAAAAAGCCCCAAACATCTTCTGATAACTACCCAAAAAGTTTTTAAAAATTTTCCTAAAACATTCTGAAATTTTGTTGAATCTTTTAAAAATGTCCCAAAAGTGTTTACATACTGTAATATAAAGCTTAACACCAAATGATCTTGCCAAAATAAAGTACAGGCACTAATAGTAATTCGTATTATTATTGGCATGCTGATATTGAATTTTTCGCAGGTTTCCCATAAAGCTCTAGATTGTTTAGGTTTCACTGTAGCCAGTAGTATAGACATATATTATGACTATTGCACGCAAATAGCCTTATATCGTGTTCTGGGTCACCCCGATATGTAATTAAGATACAAAAGTCTGATATGCAACACGAATGAGTTATGAGTTATAGACGTAACAAAGCTATATATCAGCCGAGAGACTTAAAATTAAGTCCTTGCAGAAAAGTTAGGATTGATTAAACGATTTTATCAGAACGATTCATTACTAAGTTCGCGAGTTTTTCATTCTTCAGAATTTATCCAAATTAGGATTTATTAGTTTCCCAGTTGACCTCATCGTTCGAGTAATACTTCTTTACGTTAAATTTGGGTTACTTGATGCCAGCCTAATTTTTCAAAGCTTGTTATGGTCCAGATTTGATAAAGATTTATTTTTCGATTTTTGTGTTTGAAAACAGTAGGTACCAACTTTTTCATGTTGTAACGCTCATATAACCGATTGAGTTTAAAATGACTCTATCCTCTGCTAACTTACTCATCCTAAAATAAAGATCCTACAACAAGAGTAACCAAATTTGTCGAATAGTATTCGAGATAATTAACATTCTTTGCCATCTATTAAGTTAGTTATTTAGCTAAAAAAATTTTATAGCGCCCTACGTTGGGCGCTATACTGTTCTTTCTCAACTTGATTTTTTCTATTTAAAAAAAAAAATGTCTGCTTCTTCTAGTCTGATTGCGCCCAAATTGTGGCATCAGACAAGAAAGCGATAGCACTTGTCAATAAAGAAGAGCTGTTCTTTAGAGTGGCGCCACCTAGACATGGGTCAGAGCACCTTTTAAACAAACTTGTTTTAAGCTTTAAGTCCAGTGCCCCACGAACTTCATGACTAAGTGACAGTTTGCCAACATTTAAAGGGTAAAAGCAACCCAAATGTATGCTGAGATTAAATCCTAAGCAAATTCCAAGGCCATATAATGTTAGTAGAGTCAACCAATGAGAATTTAATCTGTGTTTTCATTAATTCTAAAACAATACCCACCTAGTTTGGATGATGACTAGCGTTTACTAGTGGTTAGTTGTGTATTGGTAGTTTGGGTTAGGGTAGTGAGTAGCATCATCGAATGGTGTGGAGCAAATCGGGAATTTGGCAGCAGATAGGCTTTAAGTCGTTAAAATAAGTAAAGAAGGATAGTTGAACAGGAAAGGCGAAAATAAGAAATAAAAGGCTGTGACATTGTTAGCATTCTGGTACAACAGCTCTAACAAGCAGTTCCAGTGGTAACTACCGGATGCAACGGAATGGGCGACAGTGACGCATAATATTCCGGCGGCTTTGCTGGCACGTTCCTGTCAGGCATATGTACGAGAAAAATGCAGCGCGTAAACTATTTAAAGCGGCTTTTGTAGTCACCCGCCGCAGCAGCAGACCGATATTCCGCTGAAAGCATCATGTATTAGGTACACCTGCCTTTGGTGTCACGGAACGAAGCAGGCGTGCATGAAGCAGAGACGAAGATGTCAATGTCCGTTCAGTGGGGTTTATTGAATTTTTAAAAAGGTGAACGTTTTTGTGAGCTTAGAATAACCTAAGCGGAGTTGGGTTAGAACGCATTTTGTGTGAGTCATCAACTGGTTTGGACTTCTACCTATTAGTGGTATAGGTCTAATGCTTCTAGCGATATATTTTGCAGACGCTGTGTGCAGAGTTCTGCACTTCTGCTTCGAGTTGGTATCTAAACTTAGACGCAAATTTGGCAATCGGAGAAGACTTCTTTCTTGGAGTAATATCCAACTGAGTAGTCAATAAATAAAAGTGCTTTAAAGAAACTAAGGTATTTAGTTGAGGAACTATCTTGGATCAAGCAATATGTGACATGAAGTGACAGCAAGCGCGGAGTAGTTTTTGGATCCACCACGATGATGCAGAGAGTGCATGTATGGGGGAGAATTCGGCATCTCGTATTAGCTAGTGCGTAGAGTGGGGGAGTTTGAGTCCCAGTACCCTGAGGTTCCACTGTCATGTGTTTCTTTTCTCCATTCGATTTGTTATGTTTATAGACAAAATCAGCAGCTGATGTACTGGCGACGAATAGTGCTGCAAAGCCACAATTAGGGCCCGAACCTTACTGTGGCATTGACATACATACTATCAGACAGCTGCTAAGAGATGAAGAAAGGTTCAGTCGGGAAATGGACTGGACCGGCATGGAGGGCTTACGGCAGACCAAGCAACTTCTTGGTTTCTACAACTTGAATAGGTTCAAGAAGATTTTCCAATTATATTTATATATATGATTTCCTTTATCTCCTATTGGAGCATATTTTATTTACTGGGTTACTGACGGGACATTGCAGACTCAGCAAACCCCTATGTATCTTAAATTGAAACATATGCAGGTTTTATAAAACTGAGGTGGAAAGCTCCCAGCAAATACTTGCAGAGTGTGATGCCCTTGCTAGAAGAAGGATATCCCTTTTCGGCGAGCATAGAATATCAATGCATGATGTCACCCGACCAAAACCATCTCAAATAATTAAGTTTGTCGCGAGTATTGGGCTAGTTGAGGGGCTCTAGAGCTTGAAGGCAGCACAATAGACTCAAAGGGTTGTAGTACTGATTTATTTAACAATATTTGTGAGACAAAATCTATTCACAGCCTTACGATATGGCCATATTGGAGGATTTTTTTTCCACTACGGGTCTTAGGTGCTTTCTACTAGCCCTAGAGCTCCTCAGCCAATCCAACAGCTCTAATGTGCTTCCTACTAGCTCTAGAGCTCCTCAGCCAGTCCAACAGGTCTACTATGCTCTTACTAGCCTTGGAGCTCCTCAGCCTATTCAATAGGTCTAATGTGCTTCCTACTAACCCTAGAGTTCCTCAGCCAATCCAACAGGTCTAATGGGCTTCCTACTAGCTCCCGAGCTCCTATGCTAATCCAACAGGTCTAATGAGCTTCCTACTAGCCCTAGAGCTCCTCAGCCAATCCAACAGGTCTATTGTGCTTCCTACTAGCCCTAGAGCTCCTCAGCCAATCCAACAGGTCTAATGAGCATCCTACTAGCCCTAGAGCTTCTCAGACAATCCAATTCCCGTAACAAACTTAAGTATTTGGGTTGACTCTAGTCGGGTTACATTGCGCATCGGAATTCTACCTATGTCCGCCAAAGAAGGTTGTCCTTCTTTTGGCTTGGGTGTCACCCTCTGCAAGTATTTCTCTTCAATATCATAGCTTCTCTATCGAGAGTGCCCACAAAATGACTTTAATATCTTTGTTGGAAGCCCGTTGAAACGCCAAATAGCTTAGGAATCAGCTGACAGTCCGGAGGACAGGGGAGTGTGGATTTCGGAGTCCTGGCGTTCCGCTGACATTTCGCTTTATATGAGGCTGCTTTGAGGTTGATAGCCTGAAAGCAGTTAATGCGAAATTTGCGTCTAAAGTGCGTCAAAAAGTCTGGTGTTAGTAGAATTCCTAATGGTTTGAAAATGCAATCCAAATTGGTGCGTGGACGCCATTATCATGGTGATGAGAAGAGGAGAGAGGCTTGCCAAAAGTAGTTCAAGCAGTTCAGTGTGATGGCAACTGTAGAATGCAGGCTGTAATGTACCCACTGTGGGTTATCTAATACAGAGAGTAAAAAGAGCAGTTGTAATAGCACTAGTTCGCCATTTTGTTCGATGCTCCCACGTTCTGGGCGCAAATAACGGCGTTCACACACACACATATTGGGCTACAATGTACGCCGGACGCCCATAAGAAGACCATGGTGCGCCAAGTTTAACTTTAATTGTTATAAGTATTCTGCTCCGGTGAAGACTTGTGTCAACCATATATGGTCACACACTTTCTATCCACTAATACACGTTGTAGTAGTGGTAGCAACCGGCGCAGAGTAACACCTGAACTGTGCCGAACCGAACTTAACTGGGCCAAAAGTGTCTGGGTCTGTATGTATGCCGGTTTCGTTTCGTTTCGATTTTTTTTGTTTTCATGTGCCTGCAACTTTATTAAATAGCCAAACAAGCTGAGAAGTTTTCGATAACTTAAGCAAACTCTAATCGAGGGGGTCTTAAATGAGCATTAGCCCAGGTTGGCTAAAGATTGTGGTTAAATTGTTGTGTGTTACAACTAATAGACTGCTACGATGCTGTGTGGTAACTACACATATGTGAGTCAATGTTGAAAAATTTCACTTTATTGGAGCCCAAGAAAACGAAAATAAAAAAAAAAACAAATTTTAAAACAAACAAATCAAAATTCCCGAATGTGACGCATAAGACGAGTTGCGTTTGAAGTGCGTTGCGGTGCGCTGCGGTGCGGCGTAGGAACTACATCTTGAGGCGCTTCACTTTGCATTGGTTTTAACCAATTCGTCAATTAAGTAACTTAGGCTGGGTAACGTTTGGGCCGCTGGCTGTATTGTGGCCAAAGCTCTTCATTGAGGCCAAAGAAATAAAGAAATTTCACTCTCGTTTTGGGTTTTTGTTTTTGTTGCCCTTTGGTAGGGTTTTTTTTTTGTTTTTTTTTTTTTTTTGTTTGCTTTTCCCTAACAAATTCCAACATTTCGTTTTAGTTTTGATTTCATTTTGTAATTTTAATATTTGCCGCTAGATGGCGGCGCGCTCAATTTGTTTACTTGCACAACTTTTTCGCACAGACAGCGGCATAAAATTATGTCAATATTTATTTAAATTCTCTTCTTTTGTTAATTTGGTTTCATTTTGTTGTTGTTGTTGTTGTTGTTGTCGTTACCTTTACATCTGATGCGTAAGACGCCTCTACGGCGGTGAAATTTAATCGCGCGCCACTTAAAATCACTTTTTGTTGACTTTTGAAATATTTTTTCTTTATATTATTTTTATTATTATTTTATTTGGAATTTCTGCCAAGTGAAATTGTTGTGTTTATTCGATTTCGTTGCTGACTGCTAATCACTTTGATCAACTCTCTCAAATCTTTTGCAGCAGCATCACCAATATGAAAACTGTGCATTGTCTGGCGCTTTTGACGGCTTTTGTTAGCCTCTTGGTTATAGCACCTGGCAGCCAGGCCAAAACCGTCTTTCGACGCACCGATAAGATCTCTGAAAATTTTAAGCAACTGGCACCCGAGGAAATCGATCCAAATGTTGCACCACCTGAGCCACAAAAGGTAGAGACCCTCGATCCGGAGGATGTTATTACAGCTGCTGCCACTGCGCTGCCCGAGACAGCAGAAACAAATGAAGTCGCTCCCGCCGCCGCCACTGTGCTGGCCGAGGCCACCAATGAGCTAACCGTGGACGAGAGTCTTAATGAGATACCCAGCGCTGAAACACCCGCCGTGGCAACCGCAACCAACGCAGTAACCTCAGCGCCCGCGGCTAGCACTGCCACGGCTGCTGCAGCCAAGCCCACCAAGCAGCCCGCCAAGCCTGAGGATGATGACAAAAATCCCATTAATCGTTACTGCAAGTGCTCAGAGTCCAGCTGTGATTGTTGCCGCAAGTTTGGTCTGCCGCTCATACCCAGCGGCCCAGGCTGCGCCAGAATCAGCTATCTGGGCAACGATGAGATGTCCGTTTCACTCAAATACGGTGATTTCACCTTGGCCTCACGCCGCATCTCCAGCAAGCGTGCGCGTCCCATTTGCGTGGGCTTACCCGGTGGCTACTCCAAGTTCTGCGGCCGCGTCTATGGTCTATCGCGTGCTAAGGAAAACTTTAAGGCCTGTTTGGCCTTTGAGCTGCGCGCCGATGATGAGGTAGAGGCTGCGCTGCGTGTTTCCTGCTTTAAGTTTGGACCCGAGGGCTTGCGTGTAGCCGAGGCAGAGCCGCTGCCCACCGAGGTGAACAAAGAGGAAGATGACGATGATGATGACATCTTTGGCTTTGCAGGTTAGTTTTGAGCTTCACTCTAAAACTGCACAGTAGCTTAATGTATGTGTTTGCTAACTTTACAGCGGGCGGCGGTGACGATGATGAGGATGAAGATGACGACTATGATGCCGACGATGCAGAGGAACCCGATGAGGATGATGATGCTGATACCGATGCCGACGACTATGCTGATGATCCCGAAGCACCCGAGGATGCAGACTATGGGGGCTTCAGCTTGGGTGGTTTGCTGGACGAACTGGAGGACGATGACGAGGAGAAGCCTAACAAAAAGCCAGCCACTGCTGCTGCCGTCACACCAGTTGTAGCCGCTGCAGCGGATCAAACACGTGAGCATGTTGAGCTGCCACAAAGCAAGGATGAGGCAGGCAGCGTTAGCGCTACTGCTGCAGAGACTGCAGCGGAAGCGGCAAGCAGCGCTGTCGAGGAAGCCGCCGTTAGTGCGGTTACTGCCGCGCCCGCTGCCACTGCCGCCGATGCGGCCACCACCGTCAAGTCCAAGAAATCCAAGAAAACGAAAAAGAACAAGAAGAAGAAGGCCGCCTCGACCACTGAGGCTGGCTTTGCCTACGAGCTGCTCAATGGCATACTGGATTTTTTCAACTGAGCGGGCAAACTGAGTTTGCCAACATGCTGGGCAACAGTGTAAATACCTTGTATCGACGATGAGCTGAGCTGCAGTTCTTCTAGATTTTGGAGGCGTCTAAGTTTATTTATTACACCTAATCTAATACGCAAAATAGCACGGATATTTTTTTTTTTTTTATTTTGGTTGCTTGCGCTAAATTATTTATTTATTTATTGAATATATTTGGTTAAACGAAATTTTGTAAGTTTAATGCTAAAGCGAAAGTTTCGCATCTAGAAATTGTTTTGTAATAAAGTGAGAAAAAAAAAACTACAACGAATAAAAAATGAAATGAATCAAAAAGAGCGCAAAATTTTACTCTACTCGGAGCTCAGATTCATTTACATCTAAATCAAAAATTCTGTGTTCGAGTGAGGCCCTTTGTTCCATCGAGCAACTACGAAAAAATATATGAACGAGTGCTAGCATGAGCATAGACGGAGGGGCGATAAAGGGGGCAGTGGTGCAGTATTGCGAACAGGCGCTGTTATTCCGAACAAACAGGCGTCATCTGAATTTCAGGCATATTAATATAATAACATGTTTAATATGTTGAGTTAAAAAGCATACTAAGAATTTCATCGATGTATCGATATATCGAAGCTTAAATTTAGATACTATCAAAGAATATAGAACTACATAGAATGCGCATCTCATACAAAAAAATTTTTTCATGTGGGGTACTGATATTAGTACCCCACAGAAAATATTGCTTGCATTTGTACATTTGCTTCAATATGAAATTTTGAAAATGAAACGCGCGCAGTGGCAATGGCCTAGTGGAATGCGTGTTCGACTCACAGTCTAATGTGTCGAGGTTCGATTCTCAAGAAGATGGTTAGATTCAATTCAACTTGTTTTTTTTGTTAATTTTCCATCATTTCTGTTCTTTTTCTATTAAATATTTTTATTTTTTTTTTATTGTCGTAAGAAAATTAATGTTTCATTTTCGTATTTTGATATCCTCGCAGGTACAGTACGCTTTCTATGCATTTAATTTCATAGTAAAATACGCACTTCTGTGAGACAAGACGAAATGAGTGTGTATTTCTTGCAACTGTTTTCCCAATGACAGTATACATACTAAGGTGTGTATGCAAAATTTTTAGAGCTCTATGGTGCGGGCGGGCAGAGAACAAACGTCTGCCAGCAATGTTCATATTTTCAGCCTCAGCCAAATTTGTAAATTTTTAGTTTTTGTGCCTTCATACCCTTTCGAAGCATGTGACTGGTATGACACTTCATAACTACGTTTGCCTTCACCCTTGCAAATGCATGTAAAAAAGGAGAAAAATTGGAAAAGAGTATTTTGCTATCGATTCTCATACTGTTGAATAGTTTTTCGGCGTATACATACAAACTGCATTCTCATTTCCGTGCGCAAAATTTTTACAGCTCTTGTTTACTCCGGCAGGCAGAGCAAACGCGAAAATCTAAAAATAGCACAGGCATTTCACGAGCGCTGGCAATTGATCTCGGCTCTGAACTTCGTTTTTGGCTGTCGGCAATGTTCATATTTTCAGCCTCAGCAAAAATGTAAATTTTTACTTTCTTAGTATCCATGCCCTTTCGGGGAATGTGTCTGCTATGACACTTCCTTACCACGTTTGGCTTCACACTAACAAATGCATGTGAAAAAGGAGAAAAATGCGAAAAAGGGTATTTTGCTATCGACTTCCAATTTGTTCAAGGGTTTTTCCGCATGCATACACAAACACTAATACTTGAATTTACATGTATTCTTGTGTGTGCACAACTGATGCAGTTAATGATAGAGAGAGTAAGCATAGGGCCCTTTATTTTATAAAATTGATTGCTCTAAATCTGATTTCGGTAGGCTCTTTCCAACTTCCTATTCTTTAGTCGAAGCATTAAAAAGACATATTATTATTTTTCACAATTGCTTTAAGAAATAACCAGAGGAATAAAAAATAAATCAACATACATACATATCATCGTTCACCTTTGCCACACTACGATTCCCGAATTGTTCTTTGTTGATTGTAGAGACCACAAAAATAAAATATAATTTTTATTTGGACCGCAAAATAAAAATTTCTTTTACGTAATAAAAAATAAAGCCTATAAAATCAAAAATTAAAAATGTGAAACCGATCAAAAAATATTAAAAATAAAAGCAAAAAATATAATAAAAAATCCGAACCCTGGAGTTGAACACAAAATAATCTCACGCCATTCAGGCACGCATACCACTGACCCATCAACACCAACTTGCAACCTATGTTAAAATAAGTCTCTTGTACATTTTGGAAGGACAACAACCTTGCAAATTAACGGAGTCTGCATGTTCTAAAAATAGAAGCAACATATCGCTTCTTTTGGTGCGGCCCGCCCGTACCAACAAGCGGTGACTGTTCTAAAAATAGAACCAACATTTCGTTTCGTTTGCTGCCGCCCGCCCGTACCAACAAGCGCTAAAATGAATTTGGGCGAGATGCGCATTCTATGTAGTTCTATATTCTTTGATACTATAAAGAATGAATATTCGATTCTGGCAAGAATTTCCGACTTTATATATTGTGAGACGAAAATTTTGGCCGGAACAGAATATTCATTCTTCGATATATCGAAACATCGATGTTGTTCAGTAAAAAGTTAGATAGCATAGACAGAGGGGCGTCAAAGGGAGCAGTGCTGCAGTATTGCGAAACCCGAACATCCAGACGTCATCTGTATTTCAGGCATATTAATAACATATTTAATATGTTGAGTTAGAAAGCAAACTAAGAATTCCATCGATGTATCGATATATCGAAACTTAAATTTATATTTTATTTTTATATTATGAGACGAAAATTTTGGCCGGAATAGAATATTCAGTCTGATATATCCAAACAACGATGTTTTTCAGTAAAAAGACAGACAGCTATGCGAGAACGGAGTCCGAGATTAAAACTCATCGACAAACTTCATCTTCGTACACCTTTGGTTTGTGTAGTCTCCGAGATCCATATTTTCACTAGGAAAGCTGGATGTTTAGACACGCCTATCTCTGACCAATATTTTATCTGTACTGAGAGATTCAAAGAGAACATGAACAGGAGCAGTACTGGGCGGACGAGGGCAGTTTCAGAACCATGTTGGTATAGGGATTCCTTATTTCCTTGGACCAACTTTTAACGTAACCATGAACACATCTGGCTCGACTGATAACTATCGAGACGAAAGAATTGTAGCATATTTTGAAGTCAAAACTAACATCCAAATCTGTGAGTAGGGAAATACTCAACCATGAAGTACCATTAATAAAGCATTCATTTAAGCAAGGCTTATGACGTTGATACGAGGGTGGTCTGATAAGTACTTAGCCTCACCGACCGCAAGCGAAATTTACTATTGTGTAGTATATTAATTAGTATATAGTATTTCAGCCGAATCGGACTCGTAGTTTTGTTTTGAAAGCGTGCGAAAGCGGATCGAAAATTTTCGTTTTTCTCTTGTAGGCCATCCTTATCGGACCATCCTCGTACGTCATAAACATGGACTGAGAGAGATTTACTTTGAGTTATGGAAAGACTTTTCATCATCTTATAGTAAAAAATGCGACGAGGAGACTTTTTGCTCAAAATTGGCAAAACTCGAGCATGGTGAACCACATTTTATCATTTATAAGAGGTCCTAGGTGGCTTTCTCGTTGCAGATCACAAGACACATAAACAATTTCGGAAAGAGTGTACCTAACCATAGCTGTTTGAACTCTCTCAGCAAGGTAAGAAGCAATGCATTGGAGAGCCCAAGCTTGGATATAAGAAACTTTTGATTAACAGAGCAAAGAGACTTACATAAGTTACGGATTATATATAACATTTGTTTTGGAGTTTTTTTTGAAGAACCCCTAAATGCTACGTATGTAAACTCAACAAGGTTTGTCCAAGTAGAAGAATCTTGCATAAAATCTTGATGACACGGAGAAACGAGCGAGCTACAGCGAGCTACTCAGATCTTCTCAAGCAATTTAAGAATCGCTGACAAGAAACTTTTTTTTTTCCTTCCAATAATACAATCAATAGTCCACTAGGTCCCACCCAAGGCCGTTGAGAGAAAATCCGGGCCCTGGGGGAAAATGTACCGGCCTCTCTATTACATCTTTAGCTTGAATCACGACAGTACGACAGTAATAACACCGGGCTCCTGAGAAAACTCGTGGCCCGGGGCAATCACCCCTTTCGCATCCTCTCGTCGGGCCTGGTCCCTTCAATAGAGCCTAAGTGGTCCTGATATTTTTCGCATTAGATTGTTAAAGCTTAGAGAAGATTAATTGCTTTTAAAAAAATTACAAATCTAACAAAGTAACATATAGCTACAAACTATTTCTACTCACCCCTGCTGCCTGAGCACTTGGCTACGCCCATGCTATGAGAATAACAGCCTAGACAAAAATTGGTCTGGACAATCTGACAGTCATATTGATAGATAGTTCGAAAGACCTGTCAACATCTGGACCAGCAACAGTTTTTGCAGTTGTTGCAACTGTTGGATTTTGCGGTTTTAGTTTCATTTCCTTTCTTGTACGTTGCTCTTGTTTCTGCGGTTGCATGCCACAAACATACATACATGGTGCATAGAATTGTACACAGCATTTTTTTTTTTGTTTCGGATTTATCTTGCTTTGCGTTAAAATCTTAAATAGCAGGTACTAAGAAAATTTCTGAAAATTATTTTTAAGCAGACTGAAAACTTTTTGTGTAGATGGTGAAAAAGAAAAGAAGTATTTTTTGCCCATAAGCAATTTGTTAATTAGAGTTGAGTTAAATTTACAAATTGGTTCAAAAAATTTGTCTTTCAAACTAAATCTTTTTCATCTCAAAACTGTGTGAAGCGCTTGGGAAACAAAGTTTTTCAACAATTTTAAAAAAATGTGTATAATAATAATAAAGCATTATATATTTTGATTAACAAATTTAGTTGTAATCGTTCTTTTTATGGGAGTTGCAATTAATATAGAATTGGGTTTTTTTTTAAGCCGTCATAGGGTAGTAAATGGTCTCCCTTATGAGAATCCATTAAAAATGCTTAAAAAAAAAAAGTTTTAAAAATCTGATTCAACAAGATATGATCTGAATCTTCACCTAAAAATGCCCGGTAATGTTGATCATTTCTTGGGGCCCCTTTTATAATATCTCCAGTTAATCAGGCTGGATTGGCGATCAAAAATTGTAGAATAGCGATTCATAAAAATATATTTAATTTTGATTTCTTGCATTATAGAATTAAAAAAAATATTCATATATATAGATATATATATATATATATTGGCGTCCCCTATATCCCAAACCTATTATATTGGGTCGTTCACTAAGTAATTTCGTTTGATGGCAAAAGCTGATCTAATTGAATTTTTTCGCAGCCAACTTTACACCTAATCGCTTTACCTTTATATATTTGAACAGCTGATGTAGTAATGCTTTATGTCAGGGATGTCCAGGCCCATTGCTCCCATGGCTCTTTTTGTTTTTGTAATGGCTCTTAGGCATAGGCAGCGATGCGCGTGTACATGCACGGCCCTAACTGTATATCACCCAGTGCCAATGCAAATTACAAAAACAATTTCGAGCGTTCTCTCACTTACTCTCTGTTACTCTCTTTGCTCTCTGATCTCGTGTGCACAAAAACAACCCTTGCGTATATTTGTTGTTGGCCCACAGATTTTCAATGTAATTTGTTGTTGCTTTTCGTTTGAGCATGCACTCAAAAAAATCGGTATGAGATTCTTTGGTTTTTTTTTTGGGAAACTTGTTAAATGGGACTTTTAAGGCATTGCTGGCAAACAAAAACTAATTATGGCCCTGTACCTTTCGGTACAAAGGATATACTAGATTTATGCAATGTATATAACAGACAGAAGGTGGCTATAGGAAAAAACATATGAATAAAATATATATTTTTTGTAAAATCCGGTGGTAAATAGATATTTTTCGGGAAATCCCTTGCGAATTTTGCCTATTTTTGGAAGCACATATATTTGTGAATGTGCGTTTACAAGCTTAAAATTTTTTTTGTTTTTTAATGGAGAAGTTGATTAACAAACATACATTTAGAGGCATTATTAAAACTATCATTAACTAAAATAAATATTGATATTGACCAATTTTTAAGTTCTTTATAAATATATGTACCATAACTTTTTTTCATTATTTTTTACCACTCTTATAAGAATGCACATACAATTTCTTTCAGTGCACTCAATAAACCGTAATAACTGTTTACTTTAAATGTGTTAGTGTTTTTCTTTATATGTATTGGTTTTTGCTCTTCCATAAGCAGTGTTTGGACATCCCTGCTTTATGTGATGTGTTGACCGAACGCCAATGCCAAAATTGGTTTGCAAAATTTCGTTCCGGCAATTTCAATCTTGAGGATGCACCACGTCCTGGAAGGCCTCTTGAAGCCGATGTGGATAAAATCAAGTCGTTCGTCGATACAAATCGTCAAATAACAACTCGAGAGATTAATGAAAGATTAAATTTGTCTAACGCAACCGTTCACAAGCACATGAAACGTCTAGGATTAATTTCGAAGCTTGACATATGGGTTCCTCATGTTCTTACATAACGAAATTTGCTTCGTCGCATTAACGACTGTGATTTTCTTATCAAACGTCAAAGAAGCGCATTGTTACTGGCGACGAAAAGTGGGTTGCTTACAAGAATGTAAAACGCAAGAGATCATGGTCAAAAAAGGATGAACCAGCTCAAACCACTTCGAAGGCCGATAGTCACCAAAAAAAGGTTATGTTGTCTGTTTGGTGGCATTTCAAAGGGATCGTTTATTTTAAACTTTTGCCAGACAATACAACGATTAATTCCGAAGTTTACTGTGATCAGCTGGACAAATTGAGTGATGCACTCAAACAGAAGAGGCCAGAATTGATCAATAGAAAAGGTGTAGTGTTCCACCATAATAATGGGAGACCTCACACAAGTTTGATGACTCGCCAAAAGCTTTTGCAGCTTGAATGGGATGTGCTACCACATCCACCATATTCTCCAGACTTGGCAACTTCGGACTAACACTTGTTCCGGTCTCTGCAAAATTTTTTGGATGGGACAACCTTCACCTCAAATTAGGACGTCAAAAACCACTTGGACCAGTTTTTTGCCTGCAAGGATCAAACATTTTATGAGCGTGGAATCAATCTCTTGCCCGAAAGATGGAAAAAGGTATTGCATCAAAATGGAGAATACATAATTTTATAAAATGTTTTACACAATAAAAAAAATCGTGTTTACATTGCACTAAAAAAAAACGAAATTACTTAGTGAACGACGCAATAGTTTCCTTTAAAAAAAATAACAAAGTTTATTTACAAAATATATTTTTTAATATGATTTCATTCCGAAAAAGAAAAAATTTCAGTAATATAATTTTTCGGGAAAAGGGGTTCAGGTTACTGTCTCAACTATATATCTTTTTTTTTTTTCTTTCAAATAATTATCAACATGGGATTCTTAAGTGTCCGATACAACACTAGCTGGTCTAGGCCTGAAGCAACATTTGTCTCCAGGCGTTTCTGCTTAGAGCGTGCCCTCCCCAGGTGGCGCCACCAAGGGCTGACAGAGCTTCAGTTACTTGACCCAGCCAGCGCAGCCGTGGTCTTCCGACAACTATTGCATCGGTCAACTTACGGGCTGAGTTTTCCGCATCCATACGCACTACCTGACCCAGCCATTGAAGTCGCTGAAGACTTATTCCATTCACTACTCATACAGCGCATCGTTCCATCGAGTGCGATAATTATCACCAACGTAGGCCGAATATCTAGCGAAGAATCTTTTTTTTTGACTACCCCAAAAGCAACTGCATTCGTTTGTGTCAACCCCGGGCCTTTGGGCCATGTCAAAGAAATGCGAGGATGAGTATCCAATAGACTCCAAGTGTTGTCTAACAAGAGAGGGAACAACTGTTTCTATGCCTACTGCGCCCAAAATAGCGTCTTTTGGCAAGAGTTATACTTTGCTTGATCCGCGCTGGCTTTATTGTTTTTCATTACATCGAAGCCAAGATGAATTACTACACAGGCTCGAACTTAAAGCTCCCAGCAGTGAGCTGAGCATCAAGAAGCCGCGGTTCTTTACTGGAGCACAACATTGCTCTTGTTTACCACGAGACCCACTTCAGCTGATGCTTTTTCAATAGCTCCGATGATGTCAATATCATTGGCGTATCCAAGCAGTTGGACACATCTGTTCGTCAATATGGATGCACATAGGAGATTAAAGTGCAAAGCAGAGAACGAGTCGCCGTGTCCGAGAGTTCGTTTGGTATCAAAGCTGTCAGAGAAGCGTTTTCCTGCCTTGACGAAGCTCTACATATTGCTCCATGTCAAAGTCGTATTAACTTTTTTGAGATATCAAGCTCAAACATGGCGGTATACAGGCCATCTTGTCGTGTACTATCTAAAAGTGTTCTTTTAAGCGACAAAAGCGGGTATGTGTCGTTTTGTTTTTCATGGGTTCTCTCTAGGATTTGGCGCAGCGTAAAGTTATGAGAAAAATAACTAAACTTGAAAAAAACTATTTTTTTTTAATAATACCTAAACTTACCTTAAAATTTAACTCTACCGTTGAAATTTAATTCTTTCTGTTCTGTATTGCCAAAATATTAAAGCCAGCCCTCGCAAATAAAATGTTAATTACATTCTAGCTGTGAGTTTTTTATAAGAAACTTACATAAATCTCTCTCTAAAATTTAAGATATGCAAAGTGAATGCAAACAAATGCGACTCATTAATAGGCAATAGCTGCCTGAGCTCCACTCCCCGCAACAATTTGGCCTGTCAACACTCTGGAGCACAAATTTTATCTCTCGCTTGGATTTGGCCTTACACAGTTGCTGTCAAAATATTTGAGGTTTTTAAAAGAATTTTTCGTTGCCCTAACGCAGGCGTCCCTCGCTCTGTTGGCCAACAATATTTAAATTCAAATTGGTATTGATATCCATGAAGTCCTTGTTGTTGTAGTTGTGGCTTGTGCCGCCATTTTGATTAGTCATTTAGAAGCAGACATTTTGATAATTTCTGTTTTGCAGCATTTTTGGCCATTTTGTTGTTTTTTTTTTTTGCTGCTGCTCTTCTTCGCCATTTGCTTTTTGACCACCATTATGCGTGTATATGTGTGTGTGTGTGAGTTGATAAAGTGCCGCATCATTTGTCAAAAGGCACGCACAGATACTCACACAGACACACACGCGCACACTTAGCCACTAAGTCAAGCAAGGAGCAACTTTTAATTAGAAACTACTCCGAGCATGCCTTGTAACTCATTGGCCTTTGCACCGGCCATGATAAATCCCAGCCAGCACAGGAGCCGCACACGGTGTCCACAGTAAGAAAACTGGCGGAAAAAAAAAATTAACTTAATTAAGTGCAAAACTTGCTAATTTATTGTGCTGAAAATGTATCTACAAAATATGCAAATCGAATTTGTTGCAAAATTTGCAACATCAAAAACTAAACTGGAACAATGTTAAACAAATTAAGGTCCAGCAACAGACTGACCAAGAGCCTGCACGTATGAAATGTATCTGAAAGATACATACACTACCTGTGAAGTATGCACTAAAGAAATTGATGCTACTTGTAGTATTATAAGGGTGGCAAAATCTCCCACTGAACCCTCCCCGAGGGTGCTGCCCGGTAATAGGTGCCACAGTTTTCAGTCTATTTTTATAGACAGAAGGCACCTAGCTAAGGTTTAAGTGCAAAATGGTGTGTTCGCTACTCTTCAATAGTACAGCATATCAAATTGCATTTTTATCATGGTGGTGAGTGAATGGGGCTGGATCAAGGTGTTATGCGACCCGTGCCGATGATCAGCCTGGCTGGGGGCCCCTAAATAGCCCAGTCGCGAACGTGAGCTTACGGATACCTGGCGCCCTCCGTAATATTTAGCCTTACCTGCGTACCGGGAGCTATGCGCAGGCGGACATCATCTCTCCTACACTCGTGGGACCAAAAATGAACTACAATCTACAACAAAAAAGAAACAACTACAAGGAGACCAGCTCCTCCTCAACGCAGCTGGAAAAACCAACAATACACGCATCAACTTCTGCCTCCACAATGGCTTCTACGAGTCAGAGTGGTGCGACACTTAGTAGCGCCTCTGCTATACATACGGCCAAGCCGGTGTCTAGCACTACGACTACCTCCAAAGCAACTGGAGCCAGTGTTGCAATTAGTCAGCGTACTGCGACTATACAGCATGGTGGTGACGGTACTGCCAAGGAGGATGCCGTGGGCGGTACTCGTGTACGCAAATGGCCCGTAATTAAAATTACTGACCCAGCTAAGGCGGGTCATGCCGAAAAGCGCACTGCCTGCAGGCTGCTCAAGCGTGTTTACTCGGAGCCGCCAACAGAGGAGGAGAAAACTAAAGACCTGTTGGCAGCCATTGAATGGGCTAAGGCCATAATTCCGGATTTCTCCCTGGAGCATCTGCAAGCAGCAGCGTCAAAGCAGGTGCAAGTGAAAACTGCATCTAAGCGCCAGAGGTCAATAGAAGAGACCAAAACAACTGCCAAGAAGGCGAAGACGCAGGGAATTAACCCGTACATGTCCTTTGCGGACGCCGCGCGCGACCGAATTATAATAGGCGTGCTGGATCAGAACGACCCAGAAGGTAAAATTCCCAAGACCCAATGGAAATGGATGCAGAGGGCCCTATCGGGTGTTGCTATGGAAGTAATCTGTAGCAACCCGGGACCACCGCCGTCGTGCGTGGATGCGGGATGGTACCAGGGTCAGGTCAAGGTAATCGCATGTGATGATGAACGGTCAGTGTCACTGTACAAGGACGCTATCTCTAGAGTTGGAGAAGTCTACCCTGGAGCGAAACTGGTAGCTGTTGATAAAAAAGATATCCCCTCCAGGCCCAGGGCTAGAGTCTGGATTCCAACTGCCCCGTCAGAGCCAGAGAAGATCATGCAATTGTTCAAAGCATGCAATCCGAATCTCCCGGTGGACAAATGGGTTTTCGTAAAAATCGAAAGTGGTAATGAAAATGCCGATATAGAGGTTGTCAAACAAAGGGCAACGATGCAAGTGCTCCTGCTGCTTTCTGACGATACTATAGAGCCGCTAGCGAAATGCGACGGCGTTGTAAACTATGGTTTTGGCAAAGTTCAGATCAAGACTTACAAGACGGATGCAGATGCAGTGGAGCAGTTAACAACGCCCAACGAGCCTGCACCAAGTGAACCTGACGTTGATATGACGAGCGATGTAGAGAGCATTGGTTCTACGGGATCAAATCTCGCATCGATCTTCGACGGAATGTTTGCAGAGGGAGAGCTATTAAGCGATAGAGAGCTTTTGAGCGCATCACAAGAAGAAGCAGACGTCACCTTAACTAATGACGCGCTTCCTTCAAATAAACCTCCACCACAGTAAGGCAGCCTCGGCTGCTCTCCTGAACCGTCTGGCAGAGACATCGCCAGACTTCGTTCTCATTCAGGAGCCTTGGGTGTGTGGAGGTCGTATATGCGGCTTGAGAACGGCAAATTACAAATTATACTATGCTAACTGTACAGGTAAAATTAGGACATGTATAATGGCTAAGTTAAATTTTAATATTTTCTTGATTCACAACTACAGCAATAATGACGTGACGACAGTTAGTTGGGAGATAGGCAAGAGAATTTATCGGCTTGTCTCCTTCTACCTACCTTATGACGACCCGGGACCACTACCACCGCAACTGTTTAAAGAGCTGGTACTGGAAAGTGAAAGGAGCAAATGTGAGCTCATTCTTGGAGGTGATGCAAACGCACACCATACTATATGGGGGAGCTCAGACACCAACGAAAGGGGTGAGTCTCTCTTTAATTACATTATAAATAAGAATCTCCTGTTGTGCAATAGAGGTAGGGAGCCCACCTTCGTTATACGCAATCGCCAAGAGGTGTTAGACATAACCTTGGTCTCAGACACATTATTAGAAAAAGTAGATCACTGGATGGTATCGAAAGAGCATTCATTCTCTGATCATCGCTATATAGAATTCGATTTCCTAGAAATAGCGCAGAGCACGGTCAAAAATAGAAACATAAAAAGGACAAATTGGCAAGTGTATCAGCGTGAATTAAGGGGGCATATTCCTGAAACACCCCCCTTTCACCCTAGTAATAGCGAGACACTAAACTGTCTTGTAGAAACATTCACTAAAGCGTGTAAGCAAGCACTGAGCAAGGCCTGCCCCTGGAGAATAAACAGAGGGAAAAAGAAGCCACCTTGGTGGTCGGAAAGTCTCAACCAGTTGCGACTGCAGTGCAGGAGACAGTTCAATAGAGCGAAATCCTCTAATGAGGACTGCGATTGGACCTGCTACTACGAAAAGCTAAAAGTATATAAGAAAAAGTTGAGGAAAGCCAAAAGAATCTCTTGGAAGTCCTTTTGTGGTGACATTGAAAACGTTACCAAGGCATCTCGGCTAAGAAAAATCCTTTCAAACTCTAATCAGACTATTGGGTACCTCCAAAAGTCGGATATGAACTGGACAGAATCCAGTGAGGAATCCTTAAACTTACTACTAGATACGCATTTCCCGGGTTCGACCAGTGAGCCCATGATCGATGCGGAGTTTAGCAGCAACAGAAGGGAGCAAGTACTAGAGTCAGACAAAGGCTTGCTAGACCAAATTACTGAATCCAATGTAGAATGGGCAGTACAGACTTTCAAACCATACAAGTCACCAGGACCCGATGGAATCTTCCCGGGACAACTTCAATTTTCGCTAGGTTATATTGTCAAATGGCTTATAACTATTTTTAAGAGTGTTATAACACTAAAATACATTCCAACCTTATGGAAGGAAGTAAAAGTCGTCTTTATACCCAAAGCGGGTAAGATATCTCATGTTAGTCCTAAAGACTTCAGGCCTATCAGCTTATCGTCTTTTCTTTTGAAAACGCTTGAGCGTATCATAGAATTGAGCATTAGAAATACTATTCCACCATCGCGACTAGCGAATTCGCAGCATGCGTACTGTAAAGGCAAATCCACTGAAACAGCATTAAACTCGCTGGTATCAGAAATTGAAAAATCATTAGAAAGCAAAGAATTCACCTTGGTAGCGTTTCTGGACATCGAAGGTGCTTTCAATAACATCCAGCCGAGGGCAATAACTACTGCGTTGACAGACCTGGGCATCTCCGAGTTTCTGGTAAATTTCATAGAACACATGCTGGTAAGCAGGTTCGTAAATTCAACGTTAGGAGATTCGGAGGTACGCAGATCTGTCACAAGGGGTACCCCTCAAGGAGGGGTCCTATCTCCTCTCTTGTGGGTTCTAGCGATGAACAAGTTCCTGCGGAATCTGGAAGAGAGCAGACATAAAGTTGTTGCCTATGCGGATGATGTTGCTATCGTTGTAAGGGGGAAATTTCCGAATACCATCTGTGAAATCATGCAAAGGCTACTGAATGAGGTTGATCGGTGGTCAAAGTCATGTGGGCTAGGCGTTAACGCCAGCAAAACGGAACTTATTATGTTCACAAGGAAGCACAAGCTACCGGAGGTTAGACCTCCGATTTTAAATGGTATCGCTTTAACATTTAGTGATAAAGCTCGCTACCTAGGACTGATTCTAGACAGGAAGCTGCTTTGGAACCCAAATGTTGAGGACAGAGTGAAGAAAGCGGCGATAGCCCTTTACTCATGCAAGAGAGCGATAGGAGCAAAATGGGGTCTCAAACCCTATGTCGTTCACTGGGTATACACAGCGATAGTGAGGCCAATCCTAACTTACGGAGTTCTAGTATGGTGGCCAGTACTTAACAAGAATAGTGTATTGAAATGCATGAACTCTATTCAGAGGGCGGCCAGCTTGAGTATCAGCGGAGCCCTCAGAACGACCCCAACAGCAGCATTAAACGTAATGTTGCATCTATTGCCGTTGGACCTTTATAGTAAGCAACTAGCTGCGAAATCGGCCTTAAGGCTAAGAGAATCATCGAACCTAGCCATTAGTTCTAGTGGACACTCAGCTATTCTGAATCATTTTCCACAGATTCCTAGAACGACCGACTTTTCTAACTCTACTGAGTTAATCTTAGACAAACCATTCAGTGTAAGATTCCCGTCTCGTGAGGAGTGGGACAATGGGTTGCTAGACTGTAACAGCAGAATCACCATTTTTACGGATGGATCTAAACTCAATGATCAGGTGGGAGGGGGTGTCTATTCGAAATCGTTGGGCATTAACGAATCCTTCCGTTTACCAGATCATTGCAGTGTTTTTCAAGCAGAAGTCATAGCTATAATGGAAAGTATCAACATCATTAAAAATCGCGTGCTATCTGACAGAGAGATTCATATATACTCTGACAGTCAGGCCGCTTTGAAAGCTTTACAATCAGGGAGGCTCACATCCAAAACAGTGATGGAATGTCATGAGCTTCTACTAGATGCTGCAAGCTTCTTTACCATTAATCTGCAATGGGTGCCCGGGCATAGAGATATCGTGGGCAACTGCAAGGCAGATGAATTAGCCAGGAAAGGCACTACGCTGCCGCTTCAGCCTAGCAAGGCGATGATGCCAATGCCGCTAGCCACGTGCAAACTACTAATCGATAGGTATATCACTAATGATGCGAATCATAGATGGGTTCAAACTGGAACCTGTTTGATTAGCAGGAAAACTTGGCCACAATGGAGCCTAAATAGAACAAAACAACTTTTAAAACTGAGTAGACAGGACGTAAGAGCAACGATAGGGGTTCTTACTGGACACTGTCTTATTGGTAGACACGCCAACAGATTGGGGGTGTCTCATTTTGACTACTGTAGAAGCTGTCAGGAAGAAGAAGAGGAGGAAACAGTGGAGCACCTCCTGTGTGGATGCATGGCACTATGCAGGAGAAGACTGAACACACTGGGTTCCGAACTTTTCGGGAATGTTACTGAATTTGCAGAAATCAGAATAAATAAGATCAATTCGTTTATTAAATCGACAGGTTGGTTCAGAGAGGATCCAGGAGAGTAGAGAGATTATCCCTAGTGGCATCACAACGGGCCTTTTAAAGGCCTAGGTGTGTCGAAAGACAACCACTTCTACCTACCTACCTGTAGTATTATAATTCGATTGTTTAGACTCTGCAAAAGTTTCGTTCAGTGTTAATAAAAATTTTAACCTTATTAGAGCAAACGATAAGTATCCTCTAAAACGAATAATTCTTGGACAGCGTGCAGGTAGCCGAAGAAGAGGTCGACCGAGGTTGAGATGGTTGGATGGTGTCGATCAAGATGCGTAGGACTTAGGACTGAGATGTTGGAGAACACAAGCCCGAGATCGCGACGAATGGAGGCAAAACCTACAACAGGCAAGGACCAAAACATTTCTGTAAGAACATTTGAACAGAACTTGCCTTCAAAATTTTATCTTTTAGAGCACAAACTACGCAGCGCATCAAAAAAGTGGATTGCTTGATGAAGTAGATAACAGCGACTCCTAAATTTCGGAATACTGCACCTTATCTTCGGCTTTTTATGAGACTCTGTTACCGAACTAAAGTTGGCAACAGATTTTAGACTAAGTCGTCAAGTCTTACGATCATGTTTGTTTGTAGAATCTTGGTCCATTCCAACCTATATGCATCTGTGTGTCAAGGATGAACAAAATCGAATAAATACAACCAAAGTTATTGTCAAAAATTATTAAACGATGAAAATATTTGCACCAAATATTTGCACCAAATACAGTCATATTCTTAGATCCATGCTGCAAATTTATTTTTTTTTATATGCTTCTTGCTTTGTTATTACCTATTATTATTAATATAAATTATTATTTTTATTTATTATAAAGTTTTCAAAACCTAGCTGTTCCCTCAAAAGAAAAAATGTTTCACCAAGCCAGAAAAGCCTATTTTTATGCATAATGAAGGACTACAACAATTTAAGTTAAAAAAAGTGTATATTCTCGCCTGGCCAGGAAATTCAACTGGCATATACTCTATCGAGAACGTCTGGAAGTTTTTGAAATCTGCAGCTAGAATGAAAGCCCTGCAACCAAGCAAGAGTTAATAAAGATGCTTATTGGTACTTGGAAACACAGCCTCGAGATGCCTGGACGCATTCAAGCTGTACTGATATACTGATTTTTCTGAATAAATGTATTTTTGTGTAAAAAAAATAATGTTTTTATGTGTACAATGTATTAATTATCAATTTTGATGTTTCAATATAAAATAGCCCTCCAAATGCCAACTTCCATGTTATAGGTAAGGAAAGCTTAATTTTCGAGCAGGGATCTAATAATATAGCAAGGGACTGTACATGCACCAAATATTTGCACCAAATCGTTGCCCGAAAATTTATTTGCCACCAAATCTTTGGATCAAATATTTGTACCAACTCTTTGACAAAATTTATTTGTCACCGAATCTTTGTAGCAAATATTTGCACCAAATATTTGCCAAAATTTATTTTTCGCCATATCTTTGTAGCAAGTATTTCCACCAAATATATGCACAAATATTGCACTACATCTTTGCCAAACTTTATTTGGCTCCGAATCTTTGTAGCAAATATTTGCACCAAATATATGCATCAAATATTTGTACCAACTCTTTGACAAAATTTATTAGGCACCATATCTTTGCCAAAATTTATTTGCCGCCAATCTTCAACAAACGTACTATGTAAAGGGTGTTTTTTTTTTTCATTTACACAAGTTTAAATTATAATAAAACAAAGAAATATATTTGTAGTATCAATGAAGCGCGCTTTATTGGCTGGAGAATTTTATGATATTAATGTTTAAATATGATTTTGGCTGGCGCGTACAAGGCGCAATCTGGAAAACCAATTTTTACAAACTTTTCGCGGCATTTGCAGCAATAACTATGCTAATGTTGATTTCCAGGTGTTCGATTGTCTCTGGTTTATCGACGTAGACAAGTGACACTAAGTTTCTGTGGATGTAATGATGTTTCGACAAAAGCTTGTGGATTATCCTTCTCCTTATGTCCAAATGCGACAATTCTGCTTGTTTACTTATCCATTCAACCAAAAATGGGCTTCATCGGAGAACAAAATTTGGAATTTTGAATAAGTTTGACGAACGCAACCATTATTTTGAACCAAAATTTCAACAATTTGCAAGCGTTGCTCTGCTGTAAGTCTATCCATAAGGAAATGCCAAACAAAACCAACTTTCAGCTGTTAAATGGGTTGTCAGATAAAGCAGTGTTGCCAAGTCAAAGTTGTGAACCTCTAAAAAAAACACGCTGTCCATATTAAATAAATCTACCTCTAAGGCCTGAAACATGAAATCTTATCGTTGAACAGTCCATCCAGATATCTACGAGATATTTTGCAAATTTACGTCATTTTAAATTTCTAGGCCACTTATACACCAAAGAGCGCCATGTTGGAGGTGCTTACCATGCCCCAGAGCTGCATTTCATGCTTCCATATTGGCTTAAGGCTTGCCTTCTAAGGCCAAACTTTATTCTCTAGTCTCAACTTTTCCAAATAAAACAACATTTTAGTTATTTTTGTAATACACATCAAGATATATTGATTAAAATGTTAAAATACTTGTATATGGATATATATTATATAAATATTTATATGCTTTGCAATTAAAAGTGTACATTCAATTTAATTGAACGAGTACAGCAAATAAGTTGCTTGTTTCAAAAAAAAAAAAAAAAAAAATATTGTGTGTGTGTATATAATATATTTTTGATATAAATATTCAATGCTGGGTAAATTGGTAGAGCAAAAATTTTATATAGTAGGTATATGCTTATGCGCACATTAAAAGTGCATCATATAGTATTAATAATACTGTACACATATATTTTACACTCAAAAAACATTTATCGATAGCTTATAGGCAAAAAAAAAAAAAAATTAATTATCGCCTTACATCAAACGCTGCTTGGCTGTACTTAAAACATTTAAATATAAGTATATTTTTTAAAGTATAATTATAGGCTTCAAACCAGAGTATATAGTTCTAATTAATTGAAGGTTTCTACAAATCAAAATTAATTTAGTTAAAATTTTGATTTTTTTTTCTTTCAAACAGAATAAAGAGCAAAATAGTTTGCATTGTTTGATTTATGTTTTACTTGTTTGGGATATCACACTCAAAATATTATTGGGTTATGCTTAATCAATTTTTAAATTTAACATTTTGGCGTAGACTGTACTTTGCCCCCAAAAAAAAAAAAAAAAAAACTATATCTTCACATTCGAGCATATGAGTCAAAAACAAAGCGTAGCGGCCATTTTTAAATTAGATCTCTGGGAATTGCAAAATAATCGCATATTTGTTAATAAAAATACGATTTTGATGCATTGTAACTCATAGGTCAAAAAAAAATGTTTTTCGCAGTGTCAGTTATTAAACTTAACGCCTTAACGATTAATTTAAAAAAAGAAAACGTGTTTTTCGTTTTAATTTGCTTGTGACTAAACTGCTGACTATTTTTGAACGATTTTTTTTTTAAATCTTAGTTGGCAACAGTGCTTTAAAAAAAAAAAAATATTTAATTTAAAAAAAAAAGTATTTAATTAAAAAAAAAAAATATATTTAAGTTAAAAAAAAAATATAAAATTTTTTTTTTTTTAAGTAGCTACGTTTCTTAAATAATTTTAAATTTAAATTAAAATTATTAATAATAATAGACTTTTATAATTTTTTATAAATTATAGCTTACTCACGCGCTTAGTTTCAAATAAAAACTACAAAATATTGAAAAAAAGTTTTACAGCGCAAAAGTTTTTCAAGCAGCTGTCTCGTATTTTTGAAAATTTCCAAACCAGAGATCTAGACGCGCCTTTTAACGCATTTTAACTCATATAACTGACATACCAATACTTAAGCTATATAATATAATATATTTAATATATTCCAATATTTCTTTATAAATATATATTTTGATTATGGTGCACAAAAGTGTTTTAAGATTTTTCATTTTTTTTTTTTTTTTTTTTTTTTTTGACTCTATGTGAAGTGTTGTTTTTGGTTGCCAAAACGAAACAAAGAAAAACAGTACAAAATATCAAGTATACGTATAATCAGTCTCGTTTTAAGTTTTCTTTAAAGTGGGGACATAATAGTTGCTGCAATATAAACCAAGTACTTTGGCAGCTGTTTGAGAGCAAAAAGTTAAGTTAAGTTCGTTTGTGACGTCAACAAGCTAGCAAAAAAAAAAAAAAAAAAAATGAAACCAAACAAACCATTTTAAAGTTACTTTTGCCAAGTTCTTTATAAAAGCCGTAGCTGACAAAAAGTTGCTTACTTAAGGACTACAATACATGCGCAAATTATGATATATGCCACTATAAACGCACACACGCTCATAATCATTATCCAACACACACTCACTTCTAAATATCCTTCAAAAGTTAACAAGCCATTTATCCTAATTCTATAAAGAGCATTTGTTTTAGCAATGTCTCAAACTGCTCGCCATTTTGTATGCCATGTTGTACAGTTGCTTACACACACACACACGCAGCTATGTTCTATATAGCACAGAACAACACTTAAAACTTTTTACAGCCCTTTCTAACACTTGTTTTTGTTGTTTTTTTGCTTGCAGCAGCGACGTTGACAGCGCTGCTCGACTAGTTTATTACACTGAATGCAGCGCAAAAACAAACTTTTTACACACATCACGCCCCCTAGCATATATCCTTCGGATACAACTACAGCATCCCGATCCCACACAAAATTATATTATCGGCCATAGGTTTTTGTTTTCTCGGCTGTCAACTGTGGAGCTTTTGGGTTCGTAGCCCCTGGTACTGCCCAGACGGTTTTTGCTTTTAAACTGTATACACTGTAAACAATTGGAGGCGAGCACTTGCTATTTGTGCAGCAGTTTGTAACGCAGTCCTTGTCTGAAAGTCACCTTTAAGCGTTAGTGTTGGAAAAGTCGGATCGTTATCGGACATAGTTCTCTTATTGATCTCAAGCTACAAGGCTTCTTTTCTTCAGGAATATTCCTTTGCTTTTGTTTCTTTTTCTAAGACTTGTAGCCGGTATGCTTAATATCCATCAAATCTACCCTCTCTTTTGTCAACACTCTCTACTTTAGCTCTTAAGTAAACGCTTAGTATCGGAATGCCCACCACTAAAGTGTTTCATATTTATTTTCGTTTCATTTTTACCAGCTGTTCCGCTTCTCACTGATATGCGTTTGCATTCGCCCACTGCATCCGGCATTTCTGCCATCCGAATGTTTCGTTTCCCATGTTCCTCAAGTGCTTTCACTTTTCACTCATACCCAATAGCTTACTGCTCGTATACTTAGCATTGAAATGTTTCACTTTAATACCTGTTTCCGTTTTAAAGTTTTCTGCACTCCCGTCTACCAAAGTTCGTGCTAGCACACGTGTGTTCCATTTCTCACTGCGTTCGTAGTTGCCTACTGCCCATGTTTCTACTTTTAAAATGTTCCGATTGATGATCGTTTCAGTTCTTTATAGCATTAGCCTTTAAAAAGTTTTCTTTTCTTCACTTGTTCCAGCTCTCACTCTTTCGCTTATAGCTCCAAATAAAATTTTAATTTAATTTTGTTTTTCATTTCGATTATTTAAATCATAATTCAACAACCCAAGTATTTTACTTAAATTCCGCATCAACGATCTAAGCTTAAGAGCTGTTTATACTAAAAATCGATAAATTTATCTGGGGCAAGAATCTTTTTTTAAGTGTTTCTCCCAAAAGCACAAATTGAGATGAAAATGAAATGGGAATGGAACACAAAGTAGCAATGGTTTTTTTCAAGCGAGGTCTTGACACAGGCATATAATAAATATTTTTGGTATATTCCACCAAAAAATTATGCGTATTACGCTCATACTATCAAGGTAAAATCCATGAAGCTCAAAATGTATTCTTTCTACTATCTCCATAATGCATTCAAATCATTTGGAATTGTGGGTTTCAAGAGAAAAAAGTGATTTTTATATATCTCGGTTTGTTAGAAGCTCTACACAAAATCTTTTATGGTCAGTAATTATGTTGGAAAAAAAAGCAACGTAACGTTTCTAAAAGTTTAAATGAATTTTTAAATGAATTTTTTTAAAAAAATTGTAACATCCACGTTGAAAAATTAATGCAGTTTTTGTTAAAACTATAAAAAAATAATTTAAAATTCCGTTACGTAACGATGCTACACGATACGTTATAACATGTATTGAAATTACCATGCGTTACAATACTTAACGATACTTTACGATAAGTTTTGGTACGTCATTTCAATAAGTTACGATACGTGAAGATGCGTTACCATACATTTCGATTTGGACACGTTATGGCAATTAACGTTACGTAACGATACTTCACGATACGTTACCATGCCTTACGATGGGTTACCATACATTACGATAGGTTACGTCACGTTACGATACGTTACATTTCGATTCGGGCACATACGTTACGTTACGTTACGTTACAATAAGTCACGATACGTAAGGATGCGTTACGAAATGTTACGAGACGCTACGAGACGTTACGATACGTTACTATAAGTTTCTATACGTCGTTACGTTACTTTACGATAAATTACGATACATCGGTGCGATACTTGACGATAAGTCAACATTAGTTTCAATACGATTGGACAAGTAACGATATGTTACATTATGATACGTTTCTATACGTCGCTACGATACTTTACGATACATTACGATTAGTTACGTTACGTTACAATAAGTCACGATACGTTAGGATGCGTTACGAAATGTTACGAGACGCTACGAGACGTTACGATACGTTACTATAAGTTTCTATACGTCGTTACGTTACTTTACGATAAATTACGATACATCGGTGCGATACTTTACGACAAGTCAACATACGTTTCGATACGATTGGACAAGAAACGATATGTTACAATAAGTTTCTATACGTCGTTACGATACTTATCGATACATTACGATACGTTTCTATACGTCGGTACGATACTTTACGATACATAACGATTAGTCACCATACGTTTCGATACGATTGGACAAGTAACTATACGTTACTATTAGTTTCGATACGTCGGTACGGTACTTTACTATACATTACGATACGTTACGATGCTTTACGATATGATGTATCGTAAAACCTATTGAAATTTTGAATACGTCGCGACGTCACGATACATTATGTTACGATACATGACGACGTTACGATATGTTATCATACGTTTCAATACTATTGAACAAGAAACGATACGTTTTTATAAGTTTCGATACGTCGTTACAATATATTTAGAAACGTAGCGTAACGTTACGATACGATACGATACGTTAGAGTACGTAGCAAGCGCTACACTACGTTACGATAATTACCGTTTTACGTCACGTTACGCTATAAACACATTTCATTGAAAAACTTATTAAAACTAAATCAGAACGTTGGCTTTGATTCATTTCTAATGGTTCCGACATTGTTATGAATATTCGGAGAACGAAAAAGAACTTAAAATGAGCTTCACAGATTTTTCCTTAACTGTAGGCTAAAGTCTATTAGAGCACCGTAGAATCTAACAGATCTATAAAAGTCTTCGTTATACCAAAGACCTTTACAGTGTATACAAACTTCGTCACTTGCAAATTAAAGTGTTTGATATCTTTTTTAGTTGTTTGGTGCTCTTTAAATTGTTGCCCCCATGTTTGTCCCTCATTCTCTACGTTTTATTACATTTTATTGCATTTGTATTTGTATCTGTATCTGTGTCCTTTTGTCTTTGTGCACAAAGTATTCAATTGATTTTATTTTCTTTTCAATTTTAGTTTTATGGGATTTCAGTTACTTCTGTTTGCCATTTTGTGTAGCTGCTTAAAGGACCTTACAGAAGGACTCGGGCTATTTGTGCATAAAACGCAATTTTATTATTACCCCGACCTCTCACACCTTTTGGTGTAAACGATAAAAAAATTATTATATATAAAAATCTTAAAATTTGTAAAGATTCGTTTGGCTTGTAAAGTAATCACCAATATACTGGCCGGAAAGTTAGATTTATGCTATAAGAGTAGTTCTTTTCAAAATCGAGTCAAATTTTTACTTTAGAATTTGGTTTGGCTTGAAAGTTTTTTGTTGGAGCTTCATTGAATATACGATGATTATACGTGTTTTGAGAAAAAATAAATGAGCAATTGAAAAAAATTTGTTTTCCCAAATATTGTTTGATTTTAAGTTACAAGATGTAACTTTTATAAAAATATCTTTCCTTTTTTTGCAAAAATCGGTTACATTTGGAATTGAGCTGTTGCTACAAAATCTCAAAATTGTTCAGCTTCAGCTTATAACGAACATTTTTTAGTGAGTCAATTTTGGATTTATTGCATCTGATTTGCTTTCAAAAAATGAATTTTTTTTTAATGGTTACCAACCTTTTTGCAATGCTATATGTTAAGCGGAGAAAAGGGGATCAGAACCCCCAAAAATCCTAGATTTCGTGATTCAAGTTATGGGCGAGTTGAAAATGGACTGCCTCCCCTCGGTGACTGTCAAAGCTCCAAGTTCAAGATACTTAGTAGCAGTAATATAGAGTTCTTAGTAGTGCTGGAGAAAACATCGATGTTATATCGATGCATCGATGTATCGAAGTTTAAAATCTCTATGTTTCTCCAGCACTTCTGCACTCATCAAATGTGTTTTTAGTAGTGCTGGAGAAACATCTCTGTTGGCCAACATCGATATATAGAGATTTTAAGCTGCGATCATCGATGTTTTCTCCAGCACTAGTTCTTAGTCCTACAGTTGTCATGGTAGTCAGTTTAGTTCGAGAAACTTTTTCCGCATTGATTGAGCTTGTTCGATTTGATTTAAGAATGAACTGCCTTGCTTATTAAGCAACTCTTTCTAGATATTTCTTGAGACACATTCTATCGATGCTTCTTAAATCTTTGCAAGTTCCAGATGCTTAGTTGCAGCATAATAGAGTTCTTACTCCTACAGTTTTTAGGAGCTTTAAGAATATTGTAGTTATGTAAGTGTTTTAATATCCTTTATCGTCTCTTTTTGACGTTTTTAAAATTCCATCTAACATTTATAGATATGCTGGTATATAATATATTGTATAATATTTGTTATTCGGTTTTTGTGATTATTTAAATATATGCAAGTATGCTTTATATATCTGTTATTGGTGGGGTAAAAAAAAAAAAATTGTTATATAGGCGAACTAACTGCAAACAAATTAGAGCTCAAAATGTTAAAAAAAATTTTTTTTAATTAATTCCAAAGTAGCACTAAGGTAGGTTTCCACTGGCGTCATATTGGAAATATTTGCAACAAATCTATTTTTTTTAAAGTTAACTTTTGTGAATATATGACAACTTATACAATGTGGTAAAACATATTCTTTTGCAAAATAATGTTGTCATATGTTGGCATATACTATATATTCCTGTATAATAAAGGCGTCATAACAAATATGGCATTGGCATTGACGATATGGCAATGCATATGAGGTAAAATTTTAGTATGACAAGAAATTAAGATATACTTTTTATGACTAAAGTATGTCATACTATATGCTTTGAAAAATGAATTAGAAAATTTTAAGATAAGCGCAAAGTCGTCATAAAATCATTAAACAAAACATCGAAAAGTCAAATGGAGTTTTAAGTCAAATGTATATGTCATAATATGACCATAGCCATTATAAATCATACTATTGGCATCAAAAATTTGAGGTAGGATCAGCTATGACAATATGGCAATCTTTATGACACATTTTGTTGTCCCAAAATTATCTTTATAAATAAAAATTATATTAAAACTAACATAAAAAAATGTAAAGTATTTTGTAAGGCATCATAAAACTATTAAAGCAAATGACTTGAAATCAAATGTATATGTCATAATATGCCCATAGCCATCACAAAATAAAGAATAATTTAGCACAAAATTTGTGACAATAATAAAAATCAGCTATGACGATATGACAGTTTTTATGACGCCATTTTTTACGTTTTTTATGCCCTCAAAAAGTTCTACAGTTTATAATAGCATCATTTCGAAAAACTAATATACAAAATTTAAAGTAAGCTGAAATGCGTCATAGAAGCAATTAAAAAAAAACAACAACTCAAAAACGACTAAAGAGTGTATAATTCAGCCAAGTGTTTATGTCATAATATGTCCAAAGCTAATAAAATGTGAGGCTATAATAAACTGTAACATTTTTGCAGTGTTAACAAAAGTTGTAAAGTTGTCATATGGTGGCATATGCCACAACGCTCGTTTGGTAAAAAAAAATTTTCGTAACAAATATAGCACTAGTTTGACAATATCGTAAGTCCTATGACGCCAATTTTTCATATGACAAGAATAATATTAGATTTATGACAACTTTTATGGCTTAAGTTTGTCATTATATGGCTTTAATAATGACAGCTAAAATATAAAAAATGTAAAGTTGAACCGAACTGATAAGTAAAAAAAAACAAAAAAAAACAAACAAGTAAAAGTTGTCATATGATGGCAAATGTCACAGCGCTCGTTTGGTAAAAAAAAAAGTTTCGTATCAAATAAAGCTTTTGTTTGATGATGTGGCATTACTAACGACGCCAATTTTTGATATGACAAGAATAATATTAGAATTATGACAGCTTTTATGGCTTAAGTGTGTCATAATATGCCTTTAATAATGATAGCTAAAATATAAAAAAAGTAAAGTTGCACTGTACTGGTAAGTGAAATGTGTGATGTACAGTATAGTATGCAAAGAATATGTCAAAAAAAAAAAACAAACAAGTAAAAGTTGTCATATGATGGCATATGTCACAATGCTCGTTTGGTAAAAAAAAAAAGTTTCGTAACAAATATACCTTTTGTTTCATGATGTGGCATTACTTATGACGTCAACTTTTGATATGACAAGAATAATATTAGAATTATGAAGATTTTAATGGCTTAAGTGTGTCATAATATGCCTTTGATAAATTTTGCATTATTTACAAAATTTACATTAAAAATGCAAAGTAGCCCAAGACAAGATATTAAAATAAAATATGTCAAAAGAAAAAAAAAACAAAAGTTGTCATATGATGTCATATGCCATATCGCTGGCTTTATATTATAAGAGTCTCATATAAAATATGGCCTTAGTTATATGCTATGCTTGTGATATGACAAAAAAATGAAATTTTTGTTTTTTTATGACATAAGTGCGTCATAATATCTGTCGGATTAAAAAAATTAGTATTTAATGCAAAATAAGTAATGCCATTTATAAGCCAGCGGAAAACCTAACATTAGAACTCTTAATTTTTTTTTTTTTAATTTTGCAAAAAATAAGTTGTTTTTTTTTTTGTAAATATTGAGTATTTTGATATCCGATTCGTTTGTAGTTAGCTTGCGATATGTTTACTTATGGGTAGAGGTACACATGTACATATATGTATGTATATAATTGTATATAGGGTATGCCATTATTTCATATGTATGCATTTATGTACCAAAATTTACTTGTTTCTTACTTGTTTACTTATGTCTTTGCTGTTTTACAAAAATCCCTGTAAACATTTCAAAATTGGTTTGTATGCATAAGATTATGTAGTATGTAAATGTTATTATGTATTTGTATGCACATATATACCACAACACTTGTAGTATATACGAGTAGACGCTCGATCGTAAGCAAAATGCTATATGATTTAAAAAAAAAATGTTCAGCACTTTTTTTTTGTCATTTATCATTCATTCATTTGGTTTAAAAAACCTTAAAATTTTTTATTTATGTCTCAAAAAAAAAAAAATTGTCAGCATTTCGTTTTGTTTTTTTTTTTTTTTGTATTATTTATGTGAGCGTCTACTTTAATTTTTAATTTTATTTTTTTTTTTCCTGCATTTTGACAATTTTTGTGTTATATTTATTTATTTTTTGTATTTATTTAGCGATTTGCTGCTTTTGTGTGTGTTAAAAAAAAATAAAAATTTATCTGCTTGTATTCATTTGTTTTTGTGAATTTTCCGCGTTTTTTTTTGTTTGCTCTGTTGTTTGAAAAAGTACAGTGTATTTTTTATTTTTTAGTGATTTGTTTTACAATAAATTCATTTGCCTGTTGTTGTTGCTGTTTTTGTTCTTCTGAAGTTTCGGTGTTGTATATTTTTATTTTAAGGCTCATACGCAGCATGCAAAAATTTCGCACGAAATATCAAAACTTCATATTAAAAAAAAAAATCCAAAATGGGAAATTTTTTTTTATATGAAGTTTGAAAATCCAAAATGGGAAATTTTTTTTAATATGAAGTTTTGCTATTTCGTGCGAAATTTTTGCATGCTGCGTATATGAGCCTTTATTTAAAAAATTCACACTGAAACTACGTGTAAATTTTTTGAAAATTTCAAAAATAAGTAAAATCTGAAAAATGCTAAATTCCTATGAGTCGAATCAGTAGCAGTTTTTTTTTGACGGAGTTTTTCATTTTGTTTTTAATAATATGCATTTTGTAGCTGTGCAAGTAAATTTTTAGTTTCATAAATTTAAAAGTTTAGTATTTTATAGAATTCAAAATTATTGTCCGCATTTTGAGCTGGCACTGCACAGTTTGCCAAAAATATATTTTTATAGAGTTCCATTTCCGGGTTTCACTTTGTATAATATGTAAAAGTAAATTTCAAAGTAATTTGCATCATTAAGCCGAATTTTAGGAATATTGTAAAATGGTTAAAAAAAAAATATCTATGACGTCATGAGTTAATGAATAAGAGCTGATTTTCATAAAAAACACATTTATCAAACTTGTTTTATGCCATATTTGAAAATTTGAAATCGTAAAGGATTCGCAATTAAGTGTAATGGCGTTAAACAAAATCACAGAAAAGTGTATTTTAGATGAAACTGCCAAATAACCATATAGGACATTTTTGAATGGGCTTTTAAAAAAATAACAAAATTTATTTGATTAATTTTGTAAAAAAATTTAACTAAGCATTATTTTTAGGGCCTTAAAAAAATGTTGAAATAATATAAAACTTTTCATTAAAAAATTTGAAATTGTGTTTAGACATGTTAAATGGCTTAACCAGTGTGCATCACACCTTGGTTCAAAATATATTAAAAATAAATATTATTTTAAATTAAAAAATATGCCTATATATTTCCTAAATTGTATTTAATAACTTTTATTTTAAAAATTTTTAAATTTTTATTTTATAAATTAAAAATAAAAATTATTTGTGTTTTATTTACTTATAGGTACTGTGAACCAATAGAAAGGTGACGTTTCCAATTAAAGGCGTATACGCAGAATGCAAAAAAATTTCGCACGTAAACCATATAAAAAAAATCGCAAATTATTCTATCCAAAATATTTTATATGGTTTTGTCATTCCGTGCGAAATTTTTTTGCATTCTGCGTATATAGTACAGTAAATCTATAGCTTCATCTGGAAATAAATACTTAATGGATGAAACTTTCAGGAATCGTTAGGGAACTTGTTCTAAGTATAAAGCCGAGTTTTCGTATTTGTGGGTAGGGGGCGTGGCATCGTCCCCTAGCAAAAAATGTTAGTAAGGTTTTTGCATGATAACTTTTTTTCTATGAAACTTAGAGTCATGATATAAAGTTCAATACTGTTGCAAATATAATTATCTATCAAACAAGACTTTAATCAAGGTTGTAGATTAAGTTGGTTCAAGCACAATGCCTGCTTAATGTTGAAAGTTGGAAATGGTATTTAGTGTTTTTCGAAAAATTTGCAAATATCTCAAAACAGGTAGGTTTTTTCGTAAATTTTACCTATATATTTTGTTAAAGTAATTGCAATTATCTACAAAATGAGTCCTCCATCACTTTTCTACGATCAATAGTTTTCCAGCAGTCGTACAAATAAGTCGCTCACAAACGCCAATTTTTATCATTTTTACGTACAAAATGCAGCTAAGCGTAAAGCAGGGCACAAAGCAGAGGACTGCTTGCTTTTTCGACTGCTTGCTTTGGTGTCGCGCACGTAGGCAGCGTAGTACAAAAGTGGCGCTTATGAGCAACTTTATTGTTCGATTGCTGGAAAACTATTAATCGTAGAAAAGTGATAGAGTACTTATTTTGAAGATAATTTCAATTACTTTAAGAAAATATATGGGAAAATTTTTCGAAAAAGCCTACCTGTTTTGAGATATTTGCAAATTATACGAAAAACACTAAATACCATTTCCAACTTTCAACTTTAAGCAGGCATTGTGCTTGAACCAACTTAATCTACAACCTTGATTAAAGTCTTGTTTGATAGATAATTATATTTGCAACAGTATCGATATTTAAATCATGACACTAAGTTTCATAGAAAAAAAGTTATCATGCAAAAATCGTAGCAACATATATTGCCACAAATACGAAAACTCGGCTTTAGACTTAGAACAAGTTCCCTAACGATCTCTGAAAGTTTCATCCAATAAGTATTTGTTTCCAATAAACGCCTTTTTTGAGCCTAGATTTACTGTACTAATAGGCCTTAAAACAAAACAAGCTTTTCAAATTGATTGAATATTTGTTTTCTAGGCTTTTACTGCTGTTAATAACAACTCTCTCAGTTTTCGTGACAATATCTTTTCTTTAACGAACTAAATTCACTTTAAGATGTTGAAAAAAAAAAATATATCTAACAAAGATGTTATTCAAAATTGTACTAAGCTTGGAAAAACAAAAATATCTTATCGATTTGAAGAGCACGCTGAGTTTAAATTGAATACGTCACCTTACAATTTGTGCACAGTATATAAATTGAATAATAAATTGAAAATAAAAATTGTTTTTCGATTTTTATTAATAAAATTTAAAATATTTAATATATTTTGAACCAAGGTGCTTGTTGAATTGGAATAAAGCATAGTTGAAAAAAAATTTTAATTTTTAATAAATATTTTAACAAAAATTTGTAATAAATAATTAATAAAAATAATAAAAAATAGAGCTACATATTTTGTAAAATAAATCATTTTTAAATATTAATATAAATGTGTCTATGTATATATATATTTTTTATACTATTAAAAAAATAAAAGAGGCATTTGGAAATTTTTAAATATATTATATGTATATTATTATTATTTCATAATTTTAATTTTTAGCTCATAATTAAGTTATTGTTAAATTTAATAAAAAAATAAATAAATAATAAATATTTTATTTTATTTATTTTTTCACAATTTGTAATACATTTTCAAAATAAATCATAATTAAATAATTTCTAAGAAAATTTATTTTTAAATTTAATTTTTAATATAAAAAAATAAATAAAAAATAATTATTTTATTATATTTATTATTTCACTATTTGTAATACATTTTCAAAATAAATCATAATTAAATAATTGTTAAGAAAATTATTTTTAATTTTTAGCTCAGAATTAAGCTATTTTTAAATTTAATGAAAAAAAAAAATAATAATAATTATTTTATTATATTTATTAATGCACAATTTGTAATACATTTTCAAAATAAATCTTTAAGATATTTAATTTTAATTTTTAACTCAAAATTAAGTTAATTTTAAACTTAATGAAAAAAGAACAATAAATAATAGTTATTTTATTATATTTTTCAATGCACAATGTTTAATACATTTTCAAAATAAATCCTTAATTTAAATAATTCTTAAGATAATTTATTTTTAATTTTCGTTTTTAGCTCAAAATTAAGTTATTTTTAAAATTAAAAAAAATCAATAAATAATAGTTATTTTATTATATTTATTACTGCACAATTTGTAATACATTTTCAAAATAAATTTTTAATTTAAATAATTGATAATGATTTTTAAGATAATTTATTTTTAATTTTTAGCTCAAAATTAAGTTATTTTTAAACTAAAAAAAAAATCAATAAATAACAATTATTTTAATTTATTTATTACTGCACAAATTGTAATACATTTTCAAAATAAATATTTAATTTTAATAATTAAATTATTTTTAAGGTATTTAATTTATAATTTTAATTTTTAGCTCAAAATTAAGTTATTTTTAAATTTAATGAAAAAAAATTAATAAATAATAATTATTTTATTATATTTATTACAGCACAATTTGTAATACATTTTCAAAATAAATCTTGAATTTAAATAATTAAATAATTTTTAAGATAATTTATTTTTAATTTAAATTTTTAGCTCAAAATGAAGTTATTTTTAAATTAAAAAAAAAAATCAATAAATAATAATTATTTTATTATATTTATTACTGCACAATTTGTAAAACATTTTCAAAATAAATCTTTAATTTAAATAACTTTTAAGATATTTAATTTATAATTTTAAATTTTAGCTCAAAATAAAGTTAATTTTTAACTTAATGAATAAAGAACAATAAATAATAATTATTTTATTATATTTATTACTGCAGAATTTGTAATGCATTTTCAAAATAAATATTTAATTTAAGCAATTAAATAAATTTTAAGATTATTTATTTAAAAAAAAAAATGAAAATTCACATATTGTTATATATTATTATATAATTAAAAAAACGCAACAAAATGTATTTTGAGACTTGTAAATACAAGTTTTATAAATTATTAATTCACAATATTAGTTTCTAGGTAAAAAAATAATTCAATTTTTTATATTAAAATAAAAAATTTTTTTTTTTTTAATATATTTTTTATTCTAAATCTGTCAGATTCCAATCAACAAATCTTGTAAATAAAATAGTAATGACAGGATCATAAATTTTTAAAAGCTCGAAAACTAAAAACTTAAATACAAATTAAATAAATTATTATTTCATAATTTTAATTTTAAGGCCAAAAAATAAGCGTTATTTTTTATTTAACAAAAATATTTCATGATTTTTATTTTAAGAATTATAATCAACGCAACCTATTTTAAAAATTTTGATTATTTGTAAGTACATAATATTAGCCAACAAAAGAAATTTTTGTGAACTTCACAGCACATCAAAGTTTTGAGATAAGCTCCAAAAACCACTTAAAATTTTTTCGAGTTATGTTTTTTGGCAATGGTTTTTATAGAATGCTGCGGTCTCTGAATCTGGTTCAGAGTTGAACCATGGTACAAAAAACCCATATACTTGAAGATTCTAAAATAGCCTCAAATCTCGTTGAAAGTGAGTTTTTGGGCTTATGTCAGAACCCTGACGTGTTAGGTTCCGGAATTCGGGAATTTGGAATTGGGCTTAGCGAACCCAAAAATATACAGCATAATTGACGTTTTTTTTTTTTTCAAAACGTTTTTGTATATTTTCGGAATAGCTAAGCCCGAATTCTTGTCTAAAAAATCCAGTAAATCAGGGTTCCAATACAACCTCAAGAAACTTCGTTTACTGGAGGCTTGAGGTTGTGTTGGAATTTTTTGGACCTTCTACTGACTTTAATGAAGAAGACTCTTAAACAAAAACGATTCTGAAGATGACTATTGTAAGAGCGACTTTTTTTTTAATAATTGGAACTGCACAGAATAAAAGTGAAATCCGGAATTGGAGTGTTAAAAAACGTTTTTTTTTTTTTTAATACTTAAGACAGGGATAGCTGCTACGCACACTGAAACACATTTTCTCACACACACTCACATACAGTCACAATAATGGTTCAATTTGCTTTCGTTGTTTTTTTTTTTTTAAGATTTTTTTTTTTTGCAAAATTGAATTCACTCTCGCACGCTCTCTCTCCCTCTCTCTAATACTTTATTTTTGCTAGCCTTAGTTAGATCACCGTAGTCCTTCACTTCTCTCTCATGTCCTCCGGTTCCTACGTTTCCTAGATAACAAACAAATCACTGCAGCTGGAGGATTGACGTCGCCGCCTATAAATGGCGCGCTTAAAGCGCAACACAGATGCCAAAAGGACCTTGGTGCGTGCCGTCAGCTTGGTCACCACCTTACGTTTGCAATCGTTGTTACCTTCATTGCCATCAGCATATTCCCTTAGATCATAGTCCTCCAGCGTATGGGCATGACGATTTTGTAGTGCAGCTGCAGCTGCAGCAGCCGACGTCGAGGGTCCATTGTCATAGGAGTAACGTTTCTTGGGCGAATTGTTCACACTGCGAAATGGCCTACGTTGTCGAAAGCCCGCTGCGAGCTGCTCGAACTTGCTCAAGGCGCTGCTGGAAGAACCAGCCAAGCTGCCTCCTCCAGCACTCGCAGCATATAGACCTTGCAGACGCTGCACCTCGGCCTCTTCGTCCTCGAGCTCGCTCTCACCCATTTTGAGAATACTTTCCAAATTGAGTGTGCGCTTGTTTGGCCTGCGCACATGGCCGCGACCCATAGGACGCAGTTGGGCACCGTCGCCGTTGGCCCTGCGCTCAACAGGCTGATGGTTGCCACCTGCGGCGCCACGCTCATGGCCATAGTCGTTGCCGTCAGGCCGCTGCTCGTCATTATTCTCGCCCCCATAGACCTCGTCATCGTCGTCAGCCTGGCACATGGACAGCTGACGTACCATGCGACGTGGTTGTATATGCATGTTTCTATGATTCTGTATGCTGCTTTGAAAATTTAGACGCTGACGTTCGGCCTCGCTTAGCAGCAGTAGACGCTGCGGATTGAGCTTGACTTGGGCCACTATGCCTACCAGCAGCTCATCCACGTTGTGATCCAAGCCCGAGGATGTCTCGATAAATTTGCAAGCAATCTCTTTGGCCACTTTGCGACCCACTGGCATGGAAAAAAAGTTTATTTTTAAGGTTATAGGCTGTTTGCCATGGGGGCTACACTGAGACAAAACAAAGGCTGAGTTGTGTTGGAGACTGAAAGCTAAAATTTGTTACCCAAGATTATTCTTCTATACCAGAGTTGTGGGTTTCGTATTGCTATTGAATTTCGATTCAGACAATATTTGAAGCCAATGGGGCTTCGCCTCCTGCTCGCTTCACTCACGGTTCATACAGCGGGCCTTACTGAAAAAAACCTTTTCATTTATTGGAAAAAATGTCTTTATTTACTCTACTAACTGCGCTATGTAGTAAAATCTGAACAGAAAAATAAATGTGTACGATGAGCACGACGACAACAGCAAGTTTTGTAAATAAAAAGGTTTTTTGGGAAGCTGCAGTGAAACTCTAAAGCATTTACTGTGCTTCCTGCTAAACCTAAAACTTCTCAAAAAAAAAGTTGCTGACTTGGTTCTAGATGTGCAAAATGGAGCATCGAGATCATATGGGCTCCGTAAATGGATCTTCTTTTTCTGGGTAGACTAGCACACTCAGATATTCTCACAACTAGGCCAGATATTTGTCTCAGTGTAATAGGGTACTAGGCATATAGCGACTAGCTCTTGGTTGCCTACTTACTATGACGCGTAACTTTGCGATGACGCTCCAGGTCAGTTTTGTTGCCCACTAGTATGGCGCCGCGCGTCAAGAGCATATCGTTGTCCTTGAGATAGTGGAGTACCTTCTCAGCGGCCTTGAATGAGCCACGGTCCACAACCGAGTAGACAACAACAAACAGGTCAATGTTGTAGGTGGAACAGAATGCCTCCGTCTGCGGTTAGTGTTTTGAAAAAAAGAATGGGTGAGATAAGAAATGGGTTGACCAAGGGTTAAGCGGAAAAATGGCAAAACTGCCGTTAAAACTGAATGTAAACGTGTGTATGTGTGTGTGAGGTGTGTATGTCATGCCTCTGCACATTGTCATTGTCATTTTTGTTAGGCGCACAAAAGTATGCAACGCAAAAAGCAAACTAATGAAATTTGTGGCAACATGCGGGATGCCCATGCGTGTATATGTAGGTGTGCGTGCGTGTGTGTGTGTGTGTGGGAGAGTGAATATGTGACTGTGAAGAGCGCACAAAACGACACATGGTCACATATGTGTAACAGACACTCGACACACATGAACACAAATATACACACAGACATATTGGCAACAGTTGCTGCTAACGGTACTTGGGTTCAGACCCCACAAACACACACTCACACACACACTTACTAACACACACAAACTTATTTGTGCGTTGTTTGCTATTAATGCGCTGCGGCCATTTTGTAATTATAAATATATAAAAAAAATACTATAAAAAAAAAAATTCAAATATGGCGGAGCGATAAACAACAATCGAATACCCTGCCATGGATACCACGTTTTATTCTTGGTTTTTAGTTGAGAATGTATGAAGAAATCTTTATACAATAATATCGTATTTAAGATGAAAACTGATGATACAATTTTCAGCATGATCTGGAGTATCTTATGCGCTGCCGTTAGTTCTGTGTACATAAAAAATATTCTAGCATTTGGGATGAAGAAATCTTCAATATCTTCTGGACAACTTTATGCATTACTTTTGGTCACGTTTTCATCAAAAGTATTTTTACATCTGAGATGACAACAGTTGAAGAAATCTTCAGTATTATCTGAGCAACTTTATGCCTTGTCATTAGTTGGGCGATTATTAAAAATATTTTTGCATCTAAGATAAACAACGGTTGAAGAAATCTTCCATAACATCATGGTGTCTTTATACCGCGCCGTTGGGCTCATGTTCATCAAAAATATGCTTGCTTTTGAGATGAAAACAGTTGAAGAAAGCATTGGTAGGATGTAGACAACTTGATGCCCTACCATTAGTGCCGCGTTCATCAAAAATATTGTGGCTTTTGAGAAGAGAACGTTTGCAGAAATCTTCTATATTATCATTACAACTTTTTACCCTGCTTTTTATCACATTTTCTACAAAAATGTTTTTGCGTCTGAGATGACGACGGTTGAAGAAATCATCAGTATTATTTGTATAATTTCCATTAATTGAAAAATTATGCAACAGATGAAGGTAGTATTAGTAGAATCTAGACAACTTGATGCCCTGCCATTAGTTCCGCATTCATTAAAAATATTACTGCTTTTCAGATGACAATGGTTGAAGAAATCTTCAATTTCTTCCGGACAACTTTCTACCCTGCTTTTGGTAGAACGAAAATATTTTGGCGTTTGAGATGACGAACAACTGCCATTGGTTCCGCGATAATTAAAAATCTGAGAACAAGAACGGATGAAGAAATCTTCAATCTGATCCAAACGGCATTATACCGTGACACTGGTCTCATGTTCATAAAAAATATGCTTGCTTTTGAGATGAAAACAGATGAAGCATGCATTAGTAGGATCTAGACAACTTCATACCCTGCCATTAGTTCCGCGTTCATTACAAATATGCTGTCTTTTCAGATAACGGATGAAGAAATCTACAATATCATGGTCTCATGTTCCTTAAAATGATTCTTACTCTTAAGATGACAACGCATGAAGAAATCTTTAATAGAATCTGAATGAACTTAATGTCCTGTCTTTGAAAAAATGTCTCGTTTGAGATGACAACGGTTAAGCAAATCAATATTGCTAAGGACATTTGAGAACTGTCTGGTCTGTGGCAAGCTTACAAATGGCATAAATATATAATACCCTTGATCCTATAGGTGCAGTGTATTAAAAGTGTTAATGACATTTGACAAAAGTGTCACTGACAGTCTCCTGGCTGCTGCTTTAGTTGACCTTCAAGGATGTCATATGTGTGGGTGAGTGCAAGTGTGTGTGTTAAAATGTTCGATAAAACACTTAAAGGCACTTGACCCACAACTAGGCAAAACTTGACCTAGTCAGTTGAGGCAGCTTGCCAGCCGTTTGTCATAAGCTGTCACCAATGTGACGCACTTTGTTGCACACTGAGTATGTGTGTGTGGGTGTGGGTGTGGGTGTGGGTGTGGGTGTGGGTGTGTGTGTGTTGTGTGCTACTTACCGACATTTCACAAGCTGGATGATCAATAACTTCCAAATCCGTTTCGACACCGTCGACCAGCACAGAAACTGTCTTCTGGCCATAGTCATCGTCTGAAAGTAAAATAAAGCAGGCAACCGAGAAAGAGCAAAAGATGATAAACTTAAGTGGAAGACAAATAAAGTTGCTTAAAAAGGTAGCTAAGCAATTGAAAAAAAAAATATATATGCGTATATACATTTTGTGCTCTTAGTGTATACAGTAAACGCTCGCATGGCAGAAATAGGAAACAAAATAAAATAAACAAAAATTCTAAGCAAGAAGAACTTCTTTGACTCAATAATATAATTCAAAAAATAAACAAATTTATGACATCTATGCAAATTAAGCAGTCAAGAAGGTTCCAAAACATAATACGATGGAGATAGCTTAACCAAGAGACTTGACTCATCGCTAGATTTAAAAGGCGGCCACAAATGCAAAATGGGAGTTGGCTAAGAAGAAACTAAGCCCAAAAGCACGTGGACCAACTACTGCCTTTTAGAAGATGCCAGAGCCAATGGTCAGAATGGGTTAGCTCTTGTTCTTTGTTGATGCTGCTAGAAGAAGAAGCCCTATCAGCGTTTTAGACAAAAGTTTAAAGTTAATGAATATAAGCAACTCTAACTCTTTGATGCTTTAGATCGCTGAAGATTAAGCAATAATCCAAGAATTCTGAGATTCTTTGTGAGTGAGTTTCATTAGGCAGCTAGTAACAATTCTGGGAAAGCTCTTAACTATTTTCAAAAGCGCCTATGAGTCCCTGTGCTTATAAGATTGCCTATCGAGCATTCGAGGGCGCTTCCAGAACAAGCCGACCCTAAAACTAAAACAACTTTATTTCTCAAAATAGTTTCCAAATTTGCAGCCACGCTCTTAAAGCTTCTCAAAATAGGCATTTACCTACAACTCCACCTTTTCATTGTTGCCAAATCTTTTCAGCGAGACATGCTCTTTTAAATTTGGAAAGAAATATAATCAGCGGGAGACTAACTCTGGCGAATAGTGTGCCATGAGGAAGTAGTTCAAATTTTAGTTCATGGAGTTCAACTGGGGCATTGTCATGATGAAACAACATTTTCTTTTTCACCAAATGCAGCTTCTGTTACTTGATTCAATCACTTAAAGGATTTTATAAACTATATAATAATAAAAGAGAGTTAAGAGTTATGTTAGTTACACACATGTATAACTCTTGAACGGCTGGGCCGATTTTGGTGATCTATGGTTTGTTGGATTCGTCTCCGCACTGGTAAACAGAGTAACGAATAAAATATCAGAAAATAATCACACAAAAAGAAGTAAACTGCGAAATTCCCTTATGGAGGCTGGGGGTAAGCTATCGAAATAAATCGAAATCGATAATTGCATTGTTTCAGGGTATTTTAAAGAAGGGCTGATGAACATTATGAAAATAGCGAGTTGCACAGGGTATATAATAATCTGGATATTCTGAAAAAAAAAGAAGATCGTACGGGGGCTTTTTTTCAAAATAGTCCACAACTTTTTTTTGGAGCCGCTAAATGCGAATACGAAATCAAAAAGAACTTAGCACGTCAGCTTTCTGAGATAGCCACCAAAATATATGATTTTTTTGAGTTTAGGATATAACCCAGACTCGTTGGACCAATTCCAATAGCGGATTTGTAGCATCAAAATTCATAAAAATTCGAAAAAAAAAAATTTTCGTCAATATCTTTATTCGTTTAGGAGATATGGCTTGTCAAAGGGAAGTCTATAATTGAAAAATCAAATTTTCAGTTATCGATAACTCGATAAATGTGCTTACTCTTGGCTAGTAGCTCTACCACATATGTAAAAATCATCAAAATCGGAGAGGCAAAGAAAAAAAGTGGCTCGTTTCACTTATTTTCACCGATTGTTATTTTTTTTTAAGAGATTTGAGACAATGTATAATTTTATGTAAACATTTTTGAACGGCGAAGAATAATATAAAATATTTGAAGACACTTTATACGTCAAGTCGGAAAAAAAACTTTGGTACGTTAGGACAACGTCTGCCGCATCCACTAGTATAGGGTTTTCCAACAAAAGGTGTTACTTTGAATACCCCGGTATTTCGGTAGCTGTCACTTTTAAAGCTTTTATTCTTTGACATTTGACAAGTAGAAACTACGCCATTACTAAAAATGGAACGATACACGCTTTAACAATCTATTGAAATTATTAAAATTCACTATAAAAATATTGAAAATCTTCCATCGAAAAATCATCTTGACTGATGAGGCCCATTTCCACCTCGGTGGCTACGTCAACAAGCAAAATTGACGCATCTGGGGCTCGGAAAACCCAAGAGCTATTGTTGAGAAGCCTCGCCATCCTCAACGTGTGATTGTTTGGTGCGGTTTATGGTCCGGCGGGGTCATTGGACCTATCGAGGACATAGGGCAGCCACTTTGCGATTTGGTTATGGAAAATTTCAAAAAAAGGATAAGCGTGGACGTGGTGGCCCTTTGGCTGATGTTGTTTTTGATTATTAACGGCATACCTTTGTCTTTATTATGAAATAAACATCCGATCATTTATCTACAAAAATGTCTTCTTTTTTTTTTAATACCAAAATAACACCTCTTATTGGAAAGCCCTATATAATGTATTTGTTATGTTGCACAATGGGGCCGCGTGGCCAGATTTTGGCCAAAAGCCCTCCTGATGAAAATCAAAATTCGGACAAAATGACAATTTAATACTATTTTATACATATTAAGGTATCCTGTGCAGAAAAACATTTTAAATTATAATTAATAGTTTTTAAGTTATTGGCAGCCGAAGTTGACATTTTGTATTTTATGAGCTTTCGCGAATATTTTCAGAAAAAAAAACCTGCATTTAACATGATACATGTAGCTACGAAATCTTCATTCACTTTATTATTTATAAGTATTACTTCAGAAAAAAAATAAAACTGAGCTTAAAAACTTTTCGGTTTTAAATATATTCGAGTAGTTAAAAAGTTTTTTTTGGTTTTTGTATCATTTGGCTGCTTTGCTTTAAGCGTACAACCGACTACCACTCGATATTTGATCGAAAAACTTTTTATAAATTGCTTCACATGTTTTGCAACAAAATGTAGTTGCTCCCGATTTTCGCAAATTGAATTTTGTATCTAAAAGTTGAATTTTTGACCACCAGGAAATTTTACTATTGTTTGAATTTCTAAGCTGCCTAAAAGTATGCTTCAATAATGATTTTTTCAAAGGTTGTACTAAAATGTACAAAGAATGTGCAATTGGAAAATTTTATAGCATACTTACAATGATGCAAATCAAAAAACGTAAAAATTATCAATTTTGACGAAAAAACTAAATATAGATTTTTGAAATTTTTTTTTTTATAAATTAAAAAAGCATGCAAAAATAAATTATAGCAGCTAAAGGCCAAAGGGATTGGTGATGTCGTCTTTCTGTAATTTGCTTGGAAAGCTGAAACTATTAGGGGCTATAACTCCAAAACTATTCAATATTTTGGGTATAGGCTATTTTTTCAATGTATGAGGAGCTCATAGCTACCTCTGCGTGAAATATGGTCCAATTCCAATAAACCATTTTTAAGTTAAAAAAATTGTTTGGATTTTTTAAATTTTTTCCAATTTTGGTCTGGATTAGCTATATCTCTAAAAATCTGAGGAGGCTCAAACTTTCCAGAAAAATAGTTCGTTTCTTTAGGAACACGTGTGTAAAATTTCATCACTCTAAAAAAATAATTATGGAAATGACAAGGTTTTGGCCAAAATATGAAAATCTGGGCTCTTGTAATGAACCTTTCCTACGTCACCAAAACAGGTTGATAAGGAAACTCATCAACGCCAAATTCATAAGCAGATTAAAAAGAACTTCCTACAAAGATAAATTCCTCCCTCACGACGTGATACCCTATTCTGATATTCCATATTACCGCTGCTAGGCAGAAACTACTCCGCCTCCAGTCTGCTTCCTTCTGCTCCCTTCGGTATACAAAATTAAAGTACCTCTCCGTTCTTTGCCTGGATCTTATTCTGTTAGATGAACTAAACTCAACAATGAACAACAAAAAAAGATGAAAATATTTCTCTTCCCAAGTGCTGAAAAATAGCCGGAACTTGTTATCATTTTCATGCATCTACTGTAAGAGTATTTTCTTGACACAGAAGGTCATATAACAAAAAAAAAAAAAAAAAACCTGAGCTGCAAGCAGCATTCATTTTTCATTCATTCCCCAATTCATTCATTCAAACATTCATTCATTAAGTCTCATGACTGACGACGACTGATGAAGTGCTCTTAACTTTTTTCCCAAGCGTAATCAATTACTTATATACAATACTTATTTATATTTATGTATATATGTAAGTACATAAGTATATATTTTACTTGAATTCAATTTCTCATAAGCTTTGCAAGATGTAGGAACCGAAATTAAAGGTGGAAATCAGTTGAGCAAAAAAAAAAGACTTTAAATCATTAAGTATACGTATATATGCATGTAACTGGGTCTGTGTTGATGACGCAATACTAGCTGCGTCATTTTGTGGCAAGCCACGTTGCACTTTGGCATCGCGGCGGCTCTATGCCATGCGCCCCTTGTCCTCAGCCCGCTGCCCCCCCTCCGCAACACCCTTGAGCTGTGTCAGCAGTTTTTATATTTTTTGAAATGTGGGTTGCATTTGCCATCTATCCCTTGGCTGTTTGCAAAGAACTGGCGAATATTTAAACATTGTGGCAGTTAATTTGCATGCGACAACAAAATATTTCTTTGTTATGGCTATGTAAACAGTTGTAGAAATCTAAAGACCGGATGAGCATGATAAAGCCTTTCAAGTCTGGACCAGATGCTCAACGCTTCAAAAGCTGACAAGCTGTGTTTTTTTCAAGGTCTCAAAGCATGTAGTCAAAATTAATTTTACCTTGCCACAGCTGGAGACCGAAATGTTTTCGAATGCTATTAAGAACTGAAAACACTCATAAAAGGAACAAACAAAAAAAAAACTATTCTTATTGCTTTTCAACAAGCCACTAAAATGTGTTCATAAAATCAAGTGTAGAAATAATGAGAGCAAAAGCTTGAAGCAAACAAGAGCCTTTGAATACCCTTTCACAAATAATTACGAACGTTTGAATGAACGTTAAGCACTAGATTGCTGCAAAAAAACGATTAATGTATAGAAAAATTCAAAAAACTGGAAGACTTGTTAGTTTTTTTAAGAAGTTGGCAGTAAATCTCTAGGCTGAATTTATAATTTAAAATTCCCCTTCTTTCTTAGACCAACTTTTTTGAACACTTTAAATTAAAATAATCATATTCGCTTTGGAAAGAAACTATGAATTCTTCTATGAAAATCGCTTGCAAGTATTTAAAGGCTTAAGACTAATAAAACTACTTTCATCATCTTATAGCTAAGGCTTTGGGTCGGGTGATGCCATCTTCACACTACGACAAATCCTAGACAAGACCCAAGGTTAACAATTTGGCGCTTTGTCGTTTAAAAAAAAAACCATTCGATATCTTATTGGCGTATTGCGCATTATAGGACTTTGATAGCCCTGCAGTCAAGGAAAAAGAATTACGCAGCTCTGGCAAAGCATACAAAAGAAGCGCATTAAACCTGCGAAAGAGTTGTCAAATAAGACGATATACTTTTTAGCAAAAGAGTCCTTTATCTGCTTGCACCTGCAGATGATAAAATTTGAAGTGGTAATAAAAAACGAAATGTTGTTAGAGATTTTAAAGTAATTCACATTAAATAAGGCAACGAAAAACAGAAACGATTTAATTCTGAACCCTAAAAACCATCACTCTGGAGGCTTGTGATGAGATGACATTTAGCTTGAGATAAGATTAAGAGATAAGATGCGTAGAAAAGAAGAAGTTTTTGATTGAAATGAGATGAAGGGCAACGAGGGATAGGGACGATTTAATTCTGGAACCTAAATACCATCACTCTGGAAGCTTGAGATGAGATGCAGTTTTTGTTTGAGATGAGATGAAGAGATAAGATGCGTAGATAATATGAAGTTTTCGTTTGAGATGAAGAAATGAGATAATGTTTTTCCTTGAATTGAGATAAATAGATGCGACTCAGTTTTTGTTTGAGATGAGATAAATAGATGAAATACATTTTTTGTTTCCGATGAGATGAATATATGGGAAGAAGGAACCGGGACGATTTAATTGTGAAACCTAAAGACTGTCACTCTAGAAGCTTGAGATGAGATGCAGTTTTTGTGTGAAATAAAATAGAAGGCAACGAGGGCCAGCGACGATTCAATTGTGAAACCTAAAGACTGTCATACTGGAAGCTTAACATGAGATGCAGTTTTTGTTTGTGATGAAATGAAGAGATAAGTTGCGTAGATAAGAAGAAGTTTTCCTTTGAGATGAAGAAATGAGATGATGTTTTTCCTTGAATTGAGATAAAAAGATGAGACTCAGTTTTTGTTTGAAATGAGATAAAGGGTTAAGATGCGTAAATAAGATGAAGTTTTCGTTTGAGATCAGATGACGTTTTTGTTTCAGATGAGATGAAGATATGAGAAGAATGGCAACGAGGAAACGGGACGATTCAATTGTGAAACCTAAAGACTGTCACTCTAGAAGCTTGAGATGAGATGCAGTTTTTGTGTGAAATGAAATGGAAGGCAACGATAGCCAGCGACGATTCAATTGTGAAACCTAAAGACTGTCATACTAGAAGCTTGAGATGAGATGCAGTTTTTGTTTGAGATGAAATGAAGAGATAAGTTGCGTAGATAAGATGAAGTTTTCGTTTGAGATGAAGAAATGAGATGATGTTTTTCCTTGAATTGAGATAAATAGATGAGACTCAGTTTTTGTTTGAGATGAGATAAATAGATGAAATACATTTTTTGTTTCCGATGAGATGAAGATATGAGAAAAAGGAACCGGGGCGATTCAATTGTGAAACCTAAGGACTGTCACTCTAGAAGCTTGAGATGAGATGCAGATTTTGTGTGAAATGAAATGGAAGGCAACGATAGCCAGCGACGATTCAATTGTGAAACCTAAAGACTGTCATACTAGAAGCTTGAGATGAGATGCAGTTTTTGTTTGAGATGAAGAGATAAGTTGCGTAGATAAGATGAAGTTTTCGTTTGAGATGAAGAAATGAGATGATGTTTTTCCTTGAATTGAGATAAAAAGATGAGACTTAGTTTTTGTTTGAGATGAGATAAATAGATGAAATACAGTTTTTGTTTCCGATGAGATGAATATATGGGAAGAAGTAACCGGGACGATTCAATTGTGAAACCTAAAGACTGTCACTCTAGAAGCTTGAGATGAGATGCAGTTTTTGTGTGAAATGAAATGGAAGGCAACGAGGGCCAGCGAAGATTCAATTCTGAGACCTAAAGACTGTCATACTAGAAGCTTAAGATGAGATGCAGTTTTTGTTTGAGATGAGATGAAGAGATAAATTGCGTAGATAAGATAAAGTTTTCGTTTGAGATGAAGAAATGAGATGATGTTTTTCCTTGAATTGATATAAAAAGATGAGACTCAGTTTTTGTTTGAGATGAGATCAATAGATGAAATACAGTTTTTGTTTCCGATGAGATGAAGATATGAGAAAAAGGAACCGGGGCGATTCAATTGTGAAACCTAAGGACTGTCACTCTAGAAGCTTGAGATGAGATGCAGATTTTGTGTGAAATGAAATGGAAGGCAACGATAGCCAGCGACGATTCAATTGTGAAACCTAAAGACTGTCATACTAGAAGCTTGAGATGAGATGCAGTTTTTGTTTGAGATGAAGAGATAAGTTGCGTAGATAAGATGAAGTTTTCGTTTGAGATGAAGAAATGAGATGATGTTTTTCCTTGAATTGAGATAAAAAGATGAGACTTAGTTTTTGTTTGAGATGAGATAAATAGATGAAATACAGTTTTTGTTTCCGATGAGATGAAGATATGAGAAGAAGGATCCGGGACGATTCAGTTGTGAAACCTAAAGACTGTCATACTAGAAGCTTGAGATGAGATGCAGTTTTTGTTTGAGATGAAGAGATAAGTTGCGTAGATAAGATGAAGTTTTCGTTTGAGATGAAGAAATGAGATATGTTTTTCCTTGAATTGATATAAAGAGATGCGACTCAGTTTTTGTTTGAGATGAGATAAAGGGTTAAGATGCGTAAATAAGATGAAGTTTTCGTTTGAGATGAGATGACGTTTTTGTTTCAGATGAGATGAAGACGATTCAATTGTGGAACCTAAAGACTGTCACTCTAGAAGCTTGAGATGAGATGCAGTTTTTGTTTGAGATGAGACGAAGAGATAAGATGCGTAAATAAGATGAAGTTTTCTTTTGAGAAAAGATGATGTTTTGTTCGAGATGAGATAAATAGATGAGAAACAGTTTTTGTTTCAGATGAAACGAAGAGATTCTCGTCTCGTCGGGATGAGATAAAATTTTTTGTCTAGTGGGCGCTTAAATGATGACGGAGTGTTTGAGAAAAATATACATACAACTATGATATCTTAGGGCTCCACAATTTGGCCAAGTTCCACGAATGTAACGATGGCATACAGGGTATCCGCGAAATTGGTTAGGAGCGATTGCGGCTGTTGAAGAAAGACATTGTAGGGTTAGATGATGCCGCCATAGGGTATCACGAAGTAGAGAAGTTATAAAAGGCCTAAAGGTATGGCCATATACATATATAAATGAAGCCATGCATAAAAAAAAAATGCATTTATTCCTTATTCATTTGCATTTAGCTTTGAGAAAAAGCCATATGACAGTCTTTGCTGTCGATTTCAAGAAACCAAACTACAAGACACTGCCTGCAATAGTTAACCACACGTTCACATAGTGAGTATAAAGTGGTTTTGTTCTTGAAAATTGGGATTTTTTGTTTTTTTTTTGTTTTTGTTGCTGTGTGACTCTTTTGCTTGAAGTGCTTATTAAAGCTTGGAGTTTTATTATCTCATAGCGACATGCCGTTTTCTCTCTAATAAGCAATGTATGTGTGCCCACGCCCACGCTTTCGCTCTCGCTCAAAGGAACTCAGATAATTTTGTGCCCCACCTTGGGCGCTTGTACAGTCGTACTGTTCCAATGACATTTGCTATCTATATGCTTATTGAGCTTTGCTTTACGTTTGCGTTGATTTTGATTTTTCGTATCCGTGACTGTTTTTGGGTTTTCTATGCTTTCGTGGAATTCTTTTATGCAGTAATACAATGAGAAATTCTACAAGCACGCAAGACATCAGCAGGTGGTCAAAGTTGCTCTAAAAGCGAGAACCAAAGGTAAACTATGCGAGCATATACTCGGACAGGTTTTGTACAGTTTGGCAATCTATTTTAGTTTATTACCCAGCTATACTCTAGTAGAGATCTGATGGCAGGAGTACTGAGTCCTGGCGTTGGCATGTGGCATGTTGTGTTTAAATGCTGCTTAGTTCATTGCATGTTCAGTGTTGCGTGTAAAGAGAGGCGGTGGACATGACAGTATAAATGCGAAAGGTTTTTGAAATTAGAGCGCACATTGCCACGTGTGGCAGCAACACGCCCTCAAGCGCCCTCTCACCCTGTTGCAGGCACTTTGTGTAGCATGAAAAGTCATGCAATGCAATGCAACTTTGGAATGCAAGGGAATTTATCGGAACTGCTCAAAGGCTATACCGGCAATTGTGCCACGCACTTCATGCAACAGCAAACAGACGAGTTTAAAGGCAAAAGGCTTTAAAAAAAAAAAAAGTGTAACAAGTGGGTACGAACATTTCGACTGTACTGTACTCTGTAGCTTGTTTAGTGTCGAGACTCTAGAGTGTTTATCCCATTTTAGGGCGAAGGGTTACTTAATTGTTGCGCAGGATTGGGCTTAGAGAACTTATAATTGAGTCCCTCTTGAGATTTATTTGCTCTTATAGAAAGATGGCAACCTCAGTTATTCATTTCATACCCGTTTCGGGAACTATTTTATAGCAAAGTTGCGATTTCAATAAAATTGGGATGGGTAATGCAAAGGAAAGGATTTGTTCTAAGCCGAAGTTGGAAGATTGTAGAAAGGGGCAAGTAGTTGTTCAAGTAGATACCTTCTTCAGAAGAAGACAGCGACATAAATCTAGAAACGACTTATACGTATCTATTGTTGAAATTTGCTGTCTCTAGCTCCAATGGTCTCAAAGATATAGTTGTTCATACAGCGTGTTTTTTTTAGAGGTTCACAACTTTGAGTTGGCAGCACTGCTTTATCTGACAACAAATTTAACAGCTGATAGTTGCTTTTTATTGAGTTTGGTTTGACATTTCAGTATGGATAGAGTTACACCAGAGCAACGCTTGCATAATGTTCTCCGATGAAGCCCATTTTTGGTTGAATGGGTAAGTAAATAAGCAGAATTGTCGCACTTGGAGTGAGGATAATCCACAAGCTTTTGCCGAAATGTCCACAGAAAATTACTGGCACTTATCTACGTCGATTAACCAGAGACAATTGAACACCTGGAAATCAACATTCGAAGAGTTATTGGCGAAATACGGCCGCAAATGCCGCGGAAAGTTTGTGAAAATTGGTGCTCAAAATTGCGCCTTGGCGGCCACATGACCGAAGTCATATTTAAACATTTAATGTCATCAAATTTTATATCCAATAAAGCCCGTTTCATTGATATTAAAAAAATATTTCTTTGTTTTATTATGATTTAAGCTTGTATAACCTAAAAAAATCACCCTTTACGACCTTGTTCAAAAATTTACCGGAATCATCACCGTGTGGCGCTCTCAGTCACCCGATTTGATGTCTCTTTTTTTTCTTAGACTGCCACATCTGTCATTGAGATTCTATTCTTTAGCCAGCGTTTGATCCAGTTCTCGAATCATTTTTAATAATCGGTTTGAGGTATGGCCATCAGAGCCATTTTCAATTTTTGGATCAAGGTAGTACAGAAGCAAGGACATGTCTTTAAGAGGACGGTTTAAGAAACTTAAACTCTGACACATTTTCTTCTGCCCTAGAGCCTCTAGCTAAAGTGTATATAAATATATAGCTATATAAAAATTGCTTGTGAAACTAGCCAGCAGAGTCGAGCTCAAGATAAACGCAGCAAAAACAAAAGCAATACGCTTCAATCACACCAGCCAAGGAAACATCACCATAGAAGGGAACCCAATCGAGTTCGTCGATAGCTTCCCATACCTTGGCACCTTTATTGGTGTTGTTAGTGAAGACGTTTCAAGCCGCCTCGCCAAAGCTCGATCAGCATTTGGAAGACTATTCCGCATATGGAGAAACGGGCAGTTAAGCCGACGCACAAAACTGCGAATCTACAATGCATGTGTTAAGACCATACTGCTATACGGCAGCGAGACGTGGTTGACCACAAGAAGAATTGTGCAACAGCTACAGGCTTTCATCAACAAGTGCCTGCGAATTATATGCGGGATATGGCGCATCACTTGTGAGTCCCCCATTCACCTCCAAATCAGGAAACGCAAATGGACATGGATAGTTCATGCTCTCAGAAAAGAACCAAGCAGCATTGTTAGGATGGCACTAGACTGGAATCGCCAAGGAAGCAGACGAGTAGGACGACCAAAAGCAACCTGGCGACGGACTGCCCTTCAAGAACTGGCGCAGCAAAACATACCATGGCTGACAGCCAAACAAACAACGCAAAAAAGAGTTCGATGGAAAGGCCCTAAGCTCCCAAGAGGAGTAAAACAGGAAGAAAAAAAATATATATATATAAATATAAATTGCTAAAAACAGCCAAGTTATAAAAAACAATTTCAGGAAAATGATTAAAAATTATATTGTATAAGCGTCTCTCCCATGTGCTTTTCACATTGTTCAAATTATATTTTAATATTTTATGACATTGTGGCTTAATTAAAATGCAAATGCGTTTAATTAAATGCCACAACTTCATTAACAGCATCAAGCTGTAAAGGTGTGTCATGAGTTCTACTATGATTTTGTGTCAGGCCAACTTTGAGCTAATTATTTTTATTTTTTTAAACAACAAATTAACAAATTTCCTTTTTACTCCAATTTAAATACAATAAAAACATCAAAAATTATATTTTTGCTGGCGGCATGAAGAGTTTTTAGAATTTTCTTATACGCAGTGTTGACTCTGAAAACTCTTTCAAGTGACCCTGGGGTGTGCCATATAAACCTATCTCTTGGATAAGTTTTAATCAAAAAGCAATCTGAAAATGCTTGAATCTTATCTCTTTAAGCGCTCTTCCGTCTTGATAACTTCAAAGAAACATATAGTAGCGCTTGTGAATTGAATTTTGACTAAAAATGTGATGTTGATTTTGGCGCAACCCTAACGAATTGGGAAACGTAGGTTTCGCCAAGAAGTCTTTAAGCTTTCGTTTAAAGCATTTTTTATTCTAGCTAAGAAAATATTAAAAGATATATGCACATGGCATCCCTTTTGGATTTCTTCAACATTTGAAGAAAATGCTAGGACTTTATTTCAAAGCCCAATATCCGGATAAACAATACATGATATTCAAGAGTATGGACTTCTATTTCAAGCCCCAATATCCTGACCGCCAAAACATAAAAATCAAGCACATAATTTACTTTGGCAATGGATTTTGATATTCCGTAATTCTGTGCTTTAAAATATGAAAATCAAGAATGGATTTTTATAGTAGCAGGGTAGTGGTAGCATCAAAAAGTAGTAGGCCGAATTATTTTAATATCTTTCATTGAACTAATCGGTACACACTCTTATTAGTTCCCGAAATAGCAGCCTTGTGCGCCGACAGAATGCGATTCTCACAGCCCCTCCCCTACGTCTTCCGGAACTAGCTTTCCGAGCTCCCCTGCAGTGGTGCTGTCACGACCTCTTGGATGTATTCTACAGAACTGTATTGGCTTCTCTTGAGCTCTCGCTTGAGACGAGAAGAAAGGTAGAGGTCCAGCGTTGCCAGAACTGAACTCTAAGGGGTGTGGAGAAATCTTATGTTTGGCCAGAAACTTCCTCATCTGCGCGCACCCTTCGCATGATCTTAGGTAATAAGTTCTTAGACGAAATACCTTACTCAACAACAATCGAACGAATTGTAGTGCGCCGCTCAGAGGCCAGAAGCTACTTTAGTTTTTCTTGAATCTTTCGAGTTGATAAGCTGGTCGTCTTCAATCCCCTCGTGGAACAGCTTACGAACCCCCACGAACACTGTTGAGTGGCTCATGGCTACATCCCCACAGGCATCTTGAATCATTTCGCGGTTCTCTATTGTGATTTTTCTGAGTTTGACGCAGAAGTTAATAGCGTATCGCAACTCGAAATGTTTCTCCCGCTTAGATCGCAACGACCATTCTTAACAGAGACGTGCCTGCAGGCGACTAAAAAAAGATCTGTCTTTTCGCAAGTCTCCCCGACCGTCCTCGCGCTACAGAAATTCAGACCAACTACTATTTGATACAGACATCTCTCAGCTATTAATTTTTGAGAGAAAAATTCTAAGAAAGCTTTATGGACCTGTCAGATTAGAAGATGGATCGTATCGAATAAGATATAATCAAGAACTTGAAGTACAACAACGAAATGTGATCCGATTCATAAAAAGTCAATGTATAAGAAGGCTAGGCCACCTAAGTAGAATGCCTAAAAGCAGAGCGATCAGCAAAACATTTCACAGACAGCCGATTGGAAGAAGAAGACGGGGACGTCTAAAGAAAAGGTGACTAAACGTAGTGAAAAATGATCTTCGTTCTCTTGGTGTATTGAACTGGAGGAATGCAGCGGTCGATCGAAGAACATGGTGAGGAATAGTTGCGGAAGCTATGGTCTGCCCAAGACTGTAAAGCTAGTGATGACTATTTGATATAGTACTTCCCTGTATAATGCCAGTACAAAGAGAAGGCGTACGTTAAAGTTGGGCGCGAACGACTTTGGGATACCCCGTACTAACACATTGCAATCAATTCCGATAAATTGCTTAAGAACTCCAAAAAATATGTATTTGCCACGGACAGACGGACATGGGTGCATTGACGTCTTTAGTCATCCTGATCATACTTTATGTAGCTTTGGAAGGTCTCCGATGTCTCCTTCTGTATGTTAAATGCACAAACTTAATTACCCTTTGTATTGTAGGGTATAAAAATAAAGGGTGTAATGGCCTTAAAGAAGCGAGTAAGATGCTACTCGCTTTATATTAAAAGAAAATGTAACCTTGACTCAAGGTGCGCCCTTTTTTTCCAATTACATGTATTCGTCGATTCTGTGCTGAGATTCGACCCTAATAACAATTCATTTAATCTCAATTAATAATTTACGAAAGAGCGAAAATTGCAGGAAAAACTTACTCAACAAGACAAAGACAATGGTTCTATGACGCAAACAAGGGTTTATCAAAATGGGTAAATAGTTTTTATGAAAAAAAAATTGATTTTATAAAGAAGTTGCTTTTTTCTTTTATTTTAAAAGATGATGAAGCAGTAGCGGATCCAAGGGGGTGGTTTTCGAATCCGGACCCCCCCCCCCAAAAGTTGCAAAAATGGGTGAAAAGTCTTTTGCGAGCTCTGATATATATACATTTCGAAGTGAAGCACCCCCCAAGACAAAATCCTAAATCCGCACCTGTGATGAAGTATTATAGCTTTTGAACAGCACCCTTTAAGTACATTAAGAAATTGCAAACAGCTTATATTTACTCTAAGAAGTTGAGATTGTTTGCTAGTATCCTTAAATAATATATAGAGATTTCACAAATGAAAACGCAAAGTCGCTTGGAAAAGTCAAAACAAGGACTATCGTCATAAAAATTCATTGAATGCGCGGAAAAAAATCGCAGCTAAGTTTGGAGTACAAGATTCGGGTTTAAAAGGCTACTTTAAAGTCTGTTTGGACATATTCTATCCAATAGGCTCAAACATCTAAGACGACTAAGGACACAAATGAACGAATCCTAGAACATAATGAAGGCACTTGCTGTCATAACTATAGAATATGAAGCTATCATTTAGTTTCTAGAAGAAACGGCCTCAAACTAAAATATATTAAGTTTTTATTCCAATCAGTGTCGACCATAGTGCTTCTAAATCCTGAGATTCTGCTGCCTTGAACTGCTGCAGATATGGATCTTGATTGAAAAACTGTACTGCCATACCAAAATTTGACAGTTTTTGTTACCATTTGAAGTACTTTGATCTAACGCTCTTTGAGATTTTTAAACTGATAACCGATAATAGCTATTTCTAACTCTTACAAATCTACACAACTCTCGAACCCATAGAGCAAATAGTAGTATACTTTCTAAATTAATGTATCTTTTGTTTTTTGAACTTACCCAAGCTTAAATCATACGCACAGATGTAATCCGATGTGGTAAACTGATAAGTCAATGTTGTCTTGCCCACACTGGCAGCTCCCAACATGGCAATCTTATAGGCTGGAACATCATCTTCAGTTTGTTGTTTTTGAGTGCCTTCATCATTGTCAACGTCATCGCCCGAGTTGCGGGAGGCATTGCTGTATTAGGGGGAGAGTGGAAGAGAGAGAATTTTTAGAGCAGAGCCAAGTGTAATGACAATACATAATAAGCAAAGATGATAAGAAAGCCTGACAGGAACAAAGCCAACAAGAAGAACAAAACGAAAAAAAAAAGAAAAAAAATACAAAAACAAAATGGCTGAAGCGACAAGCAAATAACAAAGCACAAATATCCTTACAACATGTCTGTGTGTGTGTGTGTGTGTGTACCTGTTTGTGTGTGTAGCGGAAATTGTTTTGTGTGGAAATTGTACCAAATTAGTTTGTGTCTGTGTTTGTAAAGCACACTGTACGAGGGCAGACTGAAATGTTACGAAACTGGCAGAAGGAGCATTTTTTTTGAACAAAAAAAAATGATTTGGTTGTGCTTCGAAAAATGAATTCGAATATTTTATTAAAGCGTAAAAATGTTTAAGTCCCCTTATTTTTGTTTTTTTTTTTTTTGTAAAGGCTTCGAAGTAAATTGAAATGAATATTGAACAAAATATTAAAATGAATTTTGAAAAAATTAAGAAAATTTTTGTTAAAAAATTAAAAACATGTTTTTATTTTATTCCTTATTTATTTGCATTTAGCTTTGAGAAAAAGCCATATGACAGTCCTTGCTGTCGATTTCAAGAAACCAAACTACAAAGACACTGCCTGCAATAGTTAACCACACGTTCACATAGTGAGTATAGTGTGGCTTTGTTCTTGAAAATTGGGATTTTTTTTTTTTGGTTTTTGTTGCTGTGTGACTCTTTTGCTTGAAGTGTTAATTAAAATTTGGAGTTTTATTATCTCATAGCGACATGCTGTTTTCTCTCTAATAAGCAATGTATGTGTGTCCACGTCCACGCTTTCGCTCTCGCTCAAAGGAACTCAGATAATTTGGTGCCCCACGTTGGGCGCTTGTACAGTCGTACTGTTCCAATGACATTTGCTGTCTATATGCTTATTGAGCTTTGCTTTACGTTTGCGTTAATTTTGATTTTTAGTATCCGTGACTGTTTTTGGGTTTTCTATGCTTTCGTGGAATTCTTTTATGCAGTAATACAATGAGAAATCCTACACGCAAGCAAGACATCAGCAGGTGGTCAAAGTTGCTCTAAAAGCGAGAACCAAAGGTAAACTATGCGAGCATATACTCGAACAGTCTTTGTACAGTTTGGCAATCTGTTTTAGAAATAAACAACAACAAAAAAAAAAACAAAAAAGCAATCTATTTTAGTTTATTACCCAGCTATACGCTAGTAGAGTTTTGGTGGCAGGAGTACTGAGTCCTGGCCCTGGCATGTGGCCACTTATTTTAAGTTTTTTGTTTTTTTTTTTTTTTAATAAAAATATTTCAATAAATTTAGTTTGAATCCAAAATTGTTATAATAAATGAAAATTGCTTAATTTTATTTTTTTTTAAATATTAATATTATTGGTGAACAAAGCGAACGGGTGTCGAAGCCAGCTAGTTTATGAAACAATAAAATCAAACTTTTTTTATTTTTTTTTCAAAGGCATCAAAAATTATTAAAATATATGAAATCTACTTAATTTTACATTTTTTAAACTAAAAAAAAAAATTTTAATTATTTATATTAAATAGTAAAATTTCATCTAAATGGGTGGTGAGCAAGGCGAACAGTTGGAGAAACCCGGTAGTTTTTTTTTTTTAACATGTTATGAGTAAAAAATAAAATATTATAATAAATACAAATTTGTATCGAAGCCCCTTAGCTTATGAAAAATTAAAAACAAAACTTTTTGTATATTTTTTAAAGGCTTCCAAAGTTATTATAAATGGAATCTACTTAATTTTTGCATTTTTTTGAAACTAAAAAAGATTTTTTAAATTATTTGTATTAAATAGTATAATTTCACCTAAATGGTTGGTGAGCCAAGCGAACAGGTGGAGAAGCCCGTTAGTTTTTTTTAAAGTGTAATGAGTACAAAATAAAATATTATAATAAATAGCAATTGGTATCGAAGCCCCCCAATTTATGACACAATTAAAGCAAAACATTTTTTTTTTTTTTAAAGGTGTCCCAAATTATTGTTATAAATGGAATCTACGATCTAAGATTTTTCAATTATTTTTATTAAATACAATTTCACCTAAATGGTTGGTGAGCCAAGCGAACAGGTGGCGAAGCTTTGTAGTTTTTCAAAAAATTTCAGAAGTATTTTTTTTTTTTTTAAACATCTTTAAATATTATAGTAAACATTGGTGTCGACACCCCCTAGTTTATGAAACAAAAAAAAAACATTTCTGTAAAATTTTTTTTTAGGTCATTTATAATTTTTTTAAACATTAAATAAAGTTTTTAATTTAATTTTAAATGTATTAGCGAATTCCTCTAGTACTCTTTTTAAATATAAAATTATTCTTTTTTTAAATTATTTTTTGTTAATAAAATTAAAACTTTCTTTTTTGAAAAACGTCAAAAATATAATTAATAATAAATAACAATTGTTTTATTTTTAAAATTCCCTTAAATTTGCTTTAACACAAATTCTTTTTCATATAGTAAACGAATCTTATACGAGTATGTACTTTCAAAAAATGTCCGAACCCATCGAAAAGCTGAACTTTTGCCAATTACTTTTTAGACTACCCTCGCATCTCATTGTATCTGTGTGCGCCAATATGTTTGTAGGTCTGTGTGTGCGTCTATACCAGAAATGTCGCACGTTCGTTCATTTTTGTTTATAAACTTTGCTTGCAGCTTGTGCCCCAGCCGCTCTTGTCCCACTGTGCACGAATATAAAGCAACTTTATTGCCATTTTATGAACCATTTAATGCACTGCATCACCCACTACTCCAAATACTTACCTATTGTGTCGGTCGCTCTTAGAAGTGCCCGCCGATGTGACCGAATTGATAGAACGTGACCGGCGACTGCTGCACGATTCCCAAATGGTTCCGAAAAAATACAAAACAAGAAACAAAAATAAAACAAGTTACTAGCAAAACATTCAAATGAATAACGTATCAATTATTCATTGAGAGAGTTGTGACCCAGTTGTGGGAGAACTTACCGCAGGGAATCACCCAAATTGCAAACTCCATGCGAAGTAATGCTAAAACTGCGCAAACGATAATAGTCCAGATCACCGCCATTGATGGCCGAACGACGTATATCCGCCAAACGCGGCTGGAAAAATATATAATAGTATATTATGTACATGATGTACTAGGTGTGTGTGTGTGTGAGTGTGTGCTTAGACAGGAAGCAGCTGCTTTCTCATTAAATTATTGAAGGCATTGAAAAATCGCGCTAATTAAGCGTTAGGGCAGTTCTAGACTGCAGCTCTTTCTACAGCGTATAGGGTGACTTTTGGGGAGCACTAACTTTTAACGCATAGAAATTGAAACTATAAGCGCAAAAAATAAATAAATTCAAGTACAAAATAATGATGATTTTTGGTATGAGATATCAACTCGGCGTGGAAAGCAAAGTATGGCTTTTTAAAAACTGACTCAAGCCAATTTGCAGAGCGGTAAGCGTCTTAATAATAAAATTCTTCAAAGATAGCAAACTCTCTCTCTGTCTTGGTAAGTAAGCCAAAGACTTCAATGTTCTTTATCTAAGAGATGAAATAAGCAAAATATCTCGAAACAGACTTAATGACTTGACATGGATCAAAATATAAACGTCAGAGCTCTTAATGCTGACTTAAAGCTAAAATTTAATTATTTTTTTTAATTTTTTACATATAAAATACACTACGGAGCAGTGAGTGCAACAAGCACGGGTAAGATGCAGGACAGGTTAAATGATTTAATATTATGGACCTTATTTTTATAACATAAATTGAAGTACTTATTGTACTTTTTGTAAGAGTAAGTAAGTACTTAATTTAAGGACCTGACAGCTGCTCACTTTGTCAGGCAAAAGAGCAGAAATGCACAAATGCTTTTCTACCCAACCCAGACTTTTGACTATGAAAAGTAGATCACTTCTGCCCAAAAATGTGCGCCAATTTGCATAAGTGTGTACACATTTTTTTTTAATTTTTATTATTTAGTGCTTATAGTGTAAGACTAGTTTTTTAATAAATGCGTTTTTTTTTTGTAGTGAAATATTAACAAATAAATATTAAACTCTTTATATAAATAAATGAAATAAATATTGTACTGACAAATATCCGAAACTTAAGCATTTATGCTTTTAAAAGGCATTTTGCTGTTTTTGTTTAATTTTGTGTAATAATTCCAGTTGTAATTTCTTTGCAGTATAAAATTGCCAAATATATGTATTTAGTGTATGTCCAAAATTTAACTTAACTTACATTTTTATCTTAAAAAATTGTTTAACAAAGGCAAAGCTGGACTTATGATAATTGTGAACAGCTGATTGTGGTTGCCAGCTTGTAAGTCGGGTACTTCTGCATTTCTGCATCGTTACTGCGTTGTTTGCCTTTCTGCCTTTTGTGCATTACTGCTCGACTAACTAAACCCACTAATTTTTTATTTTTTAAATTATATATTAATTATAAGTTGCGCTCAACTTAAATTTTTTGTAGCCGCATAGGCCTTAATGTAAAAAAATATTGTTTTTTTAAATTATTTTTTGTGAACATTGTAAAGAAATTGTCAATTATAGCATGTAGAATATAAGGAATGTACTCAGTGAAATTTAACAATTTCTGTGGAATTGTTTTTACTTATTTATAGTCCTATTCGTAAATTAAATAAATTAAAAAAAAAAAAAATCTGTATTATAATAATTTTTAAATATAACAACTAATAATAAGTGATAAAAAACAAGCAGTATTTATATTATGTATATTATAAATATATTTTGAAAAAACAAAAGTTTATTTTATATTTAAGCAAGTTAAATGAAAATTATTTTATACTACAAATTTTTATTATAATTATGCCCAGGATTTGGTCATAGAGTTGGTTTTACACTGCAAGGTGTATGTATTTATATCAAAGGTCGCAAAAAAAACTGTCAAACCATTTATCCAACTTTTGGTGGAGGGGGATGGTCCAGACCCCAAAGCTCCCCAAGTAGCTCCGCCACTGCTTATGACACTCTATCTTATTTTTGTGGGAGGTTCGAACCCGAAAACACCCCAAGTAGATCCGCCACTGCTTATGACGCTACATCTTTTCTTTTTTTTGGGGGGACCGGACCCGAAAACCCTCCAGTGGATGCGCCACTGCTCATGATTCTACATCTTTTCTTTTTTTGGGGGGACCGCACTCGAAAACCCTCCAGTGGATGCTCCACTTCTTATGACACTAAATCTTTTATTTTTTTTGGGTGGACCGAACCCGAAAACACTCCAGTGGATGCGCCACTGCTTATGATGCGACATCTTTTCTTTTTTTTTTTGGGGACCGGACCCGAAAACCCTCCAGTGTATCCGCCACTGCTTATGACACTACATCTTATTTTGAAAAACTCTAACAAATCGATACTACCTTAAAGACTTTTTTACTAGCTTCTTAATTTGACTTTATTTTTGCACAGAAAACATATTTTTGCACTCTCATGCTTAGTTGCTATAACTTTGAAATTTGTTCCAATTAAGGCTCTGTTAAAATTGCTTTCATTAAGTACTCTTACTTAAACGATTAACTCCAAGCGTTGTTCCAGGAAGCACCCTTTATTTATAGCAGTAGTTTGTGCATCTCCATAATGTCTGTGGAAGTCATTAGTTTGGATTTATGATCATGACTGGCAACGTGTCGTTGCCATAACTTGGCGCGTTGACACGCCATTTTTCTGTCTTTATATACACTATTTTTTATTTTATTTTTTTTTTTTGGTAGTCAGTCTAGGTTCAGAACTTCATCCTGCTTTCACTTCCACATCCACTTCCAGTTCGACATTTACTACAAGTTGTACTTATCGGGTTTTTGTATGTGCACTTGGTTGCACTTATCTGAACCACGAAATGTAATTAGTTTGTTAAATTGCTTGTCTGAAATTGTGCAGCGTCCCCTGGGCTTCAAGCCAGTATACTTTTAACAATAGTCAAGCCGCGGCTAGCTACCTAGCACTGTGGCAAAAATTGCGAATTTGGCAGCCATAAATTATTAACTTTAGAAATATAAAGCAGCGGTTGGTTTTATGGTTAATAGTCAATGCTTTTTGGAAAAAGTCTCTCTAACTACACTTCAAAGGCTGTGGGTCTAATGCAACTAAGGTAACGTTGGGAATTTTTTTTTCTTATTTACTAGACCTAGACATTTTCACTTCCTCTTACGATCGTCATCGTACAAGCTTCTTAATGTCAGTTTGCTCAGTTGATCTCAGCCATAGAGAAATATTTTACAAGGTTAGGTTAGGTTAGGTTAGGTTATGGCGCCAGCTGGCTTAAAAAGCCAGCACACTTAGGCCTGGACTGGCCCGTTGTGCTACCCCTTAGGATCTCTATTTAAACCCGCTTCGCCAGGTAAGTGTTCTTAAAGGGAATCCCAGCCTGTTGCTGCGATACAGCTTGCAATCATTCTACAAGGTTAAATAGTGCGCGATTTTGGCTGCATTGAAAACTGGTTCAATTTTTATATGGCAGCCATATGAAATAGTGCACAAATTTTGCTCTAACTTTACACAAATGCTTAGTCTAAAACTAAATGCAACTGATTTGAATTTGGACACGATATTTTAAAAAATAAACAAATTTTTGCTTTTATGTGTTTTACCTTAGTCTACACATTTGTGCAAAGTTTAATCAAAATTGGTCCAGTATATCATATAGCTGCCATATAAAAATTGAACCAGTTTTCTACACAGCCAAACTTGTGCACTACTTTGCAGCACCTTGTTAAATATCATCATGGGTAAGAGCAACGGAACAAACTGAGTTTGAGAAGTTTATACGATGACATTCGTTAGCTACCATACCATACTTGAACCTGCGCTCTCTTTTTCAGAGAGTCACGAATAACAGAGCAGCGGATGGCGTAACCTGCTTATTTTTGGATCACTGGTATCACCAGCTTTGCGATGGTAGCTTTTTCACAGCGATAATGCTGAGAAATGCACAAAGTGCACGTCGCTTGTGTAAGTCTATATTTTAACTTAACATTATTAAAAATTTTTTGTATAAGGTGGTTAAAGGTGCCTCTTAATAGAAATAGTGTTATTATAACTTTTTAGCTTAAAATCTTAGCGAAAAAGACAAGGTCTGAGAAAACGAAGATTGCTGGCTTACTTGATTTTAAAAGATTTGGAGAGCAAATATGAATGTAAGTAAAGGCGAAAATTTACCACTTGAAGATGATATGAGTAGTATCGAAAAGGATACACTCATAGCAGAAAAATTTCGCAGCTTATCTTAAAGCTAAAAATTCAACCATTCGATTATTTGGCCGTGAATAATTTTTAATGGGAAGAGTATTCAGTTCATATCATTATGGGACAACGTCCAGACTGTATAAATACATAGATATTCTAACAAAAACTTCAACTTTAACAACACCAGATAGTCGTTTTCCAACCACTGTACCAAGCAGCGCTGCCGACTGCGCTGCCAACAGCAAAACGTGGTAAACTACAAAACGACAAACTGCAAACTGCAGAATTCGCAGAAAAGTATGCTAGGAAAAAAGTAAACACGCAAACACGTTGCAAGCCAAGTTACTCCGGAATACGAAATACTTGGTACAGTACGGAATGAGGTGTATGTGTTAGTTGTATATGGTACTGTAGTCTATGGAATACGACTTAGGGCACATTGTTGAGTGCTACTACAACAAGCCGTCCATTGACCCGTGCTCTGATGCTCTGTGTAAACTTTCAAGTTGATTTTCATTTCGACACCCGCACCATGTCCACACTCACAAACATATATATATATAAAATGTCAACAGACAGACTCTTCACTCCAACCCAACCCACTCCAGGCCACTACAGCACACTAGGTCCTACTCAATCCTCATTCAACACGCCGTGTCAGTGCCAGTGGCACAGTTCCGCTCTTGGCCAAGTAAAAGCCGGGTGCGCGTTACCAAAATTGATTTGCCTGGTGATTTGTCTGGCCAACTGTTTGTACGGCTGTCTGAGTGTCTAACTGGCTGTCGACTGTCGGATGTCAGCTCTCGACTAGTCGGCATTATGGCCAACTTGTGTGCAACTGTCAAATCCGGCCGCCAGACCCCTCAACATGATGGCCCGCAGGCAAAATGTGTGCGTTAGAGATGGACAGATAAGTGATGGACATGTTAGACATTTGAGCCGAAATTTCTCTTAAGCTGACGTTGAGCTTATTTCGAATTTCGATACCGAGTGAAACTTGTGTATACTTAATGTACTGGAGATGTGCTGCAGTGAGCCTATATTTTGAATATTAAAAATTTCGACGCCGATGTTTAGGCTTTCAATATATAGTCAATAGAGTCCAGTTTCGGTACGGAGCTCATGATATGAGCAAATGACTCAAGGACTCATAAGAGATTGACAGGTTTTGTTAGTAAGGCACAATTGGATTAACCGTGCTGACGGGGAGCTTAAATCGTATACGCTGGGAAATCGAGCATGTTAGGTAGGTAGGTAGTAGTAGTTGTCTTTTGACACACCTAGGCCTACAAAAGGCCCGTTGTGATGCCACTTGAGCTAGTCCTTACTCTCCCGTGTCCTCTCTAAGCCAACCTGTCCATTTGATGAACGAATTAATCTTATTTATTCTGATTCCTTCGAATTCAGTAACATTCCCAATAGTTTCGAAACCCAGTGTGTTCAGTTTCCTCCTGCATAGTGCCATGCATCCACATAGGAGGTGCTCCACTTCTTCCTCTTCTTCTACCTCCTGACAGCTTCTACAGTAGTCGAAATAAGGCACTCCCATTCTATTGGCATGCCTACCAATAACACAGTGTCCAGTAAGAGCCCCCATATGTTTTTATTAATCCAGCTTCATAATGCATTTTGGAACCCTGTCACATGCCTTGCATATATCTTTTTCACCCTAAACCCGATCATTGCAACGCCTAAAAAAGAAAATAAACAAACACTCACGCCACGAACAACACGCGCCCATCTCTAGGGCAGTCAAATGGCAGTGCTGCAGTGTTGGTTTGCTTTGCAGGCACTACCTGCTACAACTGTCCAAACCGGAATCAATAACATACATATGGACAAGCTGTTTGTGCTGCTCCAAAAACAAAAATATGTCAAGTGTAGAACAGTGAGATAGCCGGAAGCCAGCTGTGGCAGCCGTGTGCGCCAGGTTGTACCTACCTTGCGGCTTTCGGCCGGCATGCTGGATGTTCTCATACGTTGTCGTTCCGACATGCGGTAATTCATATGCGCAGCTGCAATCGTAGCCGAGCTACCATGTGTATGACCCTTGCCACAATTGGAGACGCCAGCAGCAGCTTCTCCCACGCCGCGTTCCCGATGCATGATGGATTGCTGCTGCTGCTGCTGATGCTGTGACTTGACAGCATGTTTGGTTGTCGTTGCTGGAGTTGTAGTCAATATGGGCGACTCATCGCTGGAGCCCGCTGTGGGTGAATCTGTAGCATCTGGTCCACTGGTGGTGACATCTTCCACCACAGCAGCCAAGGCTCCACTCGAGCCCATGAGCATGTCCAGCTCGCTGGCATTATTGCCAGCATGTGCACCATACTGTGGAGATACAGCGCCCGACATGGCCTGCTGAAAGGTCAGCACACTGCTCTCCTTGGCACGACCCAGCGGAGACTTGGGCAGCGTTATGCGGTCACTGAAAATAAATAAGCAAACATGTCAGGGAATGTTTTAACAATTTCATTAACATTTTTAATTGAGCCACGATTTTTAGCTCGTTCAACGAGAGTAGGCTAAATGTATCAATGAGGGAATCATCTGATTTTAGGGGAATTCATGCAGAGCAGTGGTATGGCTATAAAATGAACGATGGGAATGTCAAGAAAGCCATGAACTTATAACTGTCGCTGGTGGAACAACTATTTTCAGCAAGCAAACTGCGGATATGACTATATTGGTGGGCTGGACGCGAATTCGCATTGCGAATTTTATTGTCGGAGCGTTGTCATTTGTTCAGGAATCTGATTCGCAGCTCTTGTGACCATGGAACTTTAGCTACATAGCCCATCTTCTGGGTTTACCAGTAAGCATTATTTAGTAGGACAATTTGAGCATCAAAAACTGAAGTCAAGACCACAATGAAGGTTAGCCGAAAATTTCACCACAATGAGCTGACTTCATTTGAAAGCAAACATTCGCACTAGGAGCACGGTTTTCTTCAACAACTCCGTCCTGAGGCTAAAACAATAGAAACTTAATACTTGAGGAAGAGGATCCGATAGCCGTGAGAGTCGATGTTGAATGATGGATATCAAAGGTAAAGGGTCATCAATCTTGAGGTCTTAATTTAAAGTGTATCTAAGTTTTATCCTTTGTTGCGCACTTCCCAAGTCTAGACAAGTTCCAAACATTGATCCCAATCAGCTATTCATAAGAAAAAAAAATGTATTGCTCACGTGGTTGCTTGTCAACACTGATAACTTTTTAGCCTGCCCTCGCACATGCTGCATGACTGATTATGTAAAACTGTGCGCTGGATTTTTTACACTCAACATAAATTAAAAGCCGTGTCAATATAAACAGCTAATTACATATGCTTAATTCGATTAAAAACCAAATGAATGTCGAAATAAAAAATAAAAAGAGCAAATGTTGCACACTTCCTGATGGCAAGGACGCAACAAAAAAACAAAAAAAACAGAAAGCACAAAGATGTCAAGGTTAGAGGCAGCTACAGCAACAGCATAAAGGAGTGAATAAAAGTATTGTGGCAACGGGTTTGGTGGGGGTGCGGACTGTAAGTGGATCCAATTGTAATGAGCATTATTGCGGGCAACCAAACAAAAGCGCGGCAAGTTGGCAGTATCCAGCAGGTAATTAGGCCAAGAAGGTCTTAAGTCCTGGCTCAAGGAAAAACTATACAAAATGGCGTCACGCAAAGGGCATGCCACCAACTTGAAAGACGCCTGCTGTGCCACAGCTGCTGCTTGCTTCATTGTTGCAAATTTTTAATTATTATTATTATTTGTTACTGCTGTGCACCGCTCTCTGCGTGTTTACTTTTATTTTTATTATTTTTATTAATAATCGCCAACAACAGAAAGCTGCTAATTAAAAATAACCAACAAAAAAACAACAAGAATACAAAAAAAAGGGATCATTGTGCATCACGGGAGTGCTACTTACCGCGTGCTGCTGCTACTATGCGACATTCTTAAAAAATCATCGCCTCCTCCAATGCTATTCCGGCTGAAGCTAAGATCGCCATGAAGCAAGTTGTTTGCAATGGACGAGGAGCGTCGGCGATTCAAGATGGGTGACTTTTGTAGACGTATGCTTTGCTGTTGTGAAGATAAAGTGAGAATGGGGTGTTCATTATATACGTCTCAGAAGAGTGAAAGGTAAAATAAGCTGAAGGTAGCTTTAAAACAAAGAAATTTATATAATATAATAAAAAACAAAGAATTGTATGCTAAGAACTCTATATATGAAACAGTCGCTCCTAGGTGGCAAATTGAAATAGTAAGCAGATTTTGTTTAAATTTCTGGGAGTGTCTACGAATCCTAACTGATTAGTAAGTGCTCTATTTCGAAAGATAAGCATACGTTATTGACATTTCAATAGCTCTCAAGCTATTTTAATGATATAGAGCGGCATGCATGATCCAACAATTAGAAGGTGACGCAATGCGCGGCTCTGTTATACGTAGCTCTCTGCAAAAGAGAGCGCAGGTTCAATTTTTGTATGGTAGCTATATGTAAAAGTGGCACAATTTTGATCAAACTTTACACAAATATCGCTGTGAAAGAGCTACCATCGAAAAGCTGGCGATACCCGTGATCCAACAATTAGCAGGTTACGCAATGCGCAGCTCTGTTATTCGTGACTCTCTGAAAAAGAGAGCGCAGGTTCAAGTATGATATGGTAGCTCACGAATGTCATCGTATAAACTTCTCAATCTCAGTTTGTCCAGTTGCTCTTACTCATGATGCAATGTATTTAACAAGGTGCTGCAAAGTAGTGCACGAGCTTGGCTGTGTAGAAAACTGGTTCAATTTTTATATGGCAGCTATATAAAATGCTGGACCAATTTTGATTAAACTTTGCACAAATGTGTAGACTAAGGTAAAACACATAAAACCAAAAATTTTGTTATTTTTTAAAATATCGTGTCAAAATTGAAGTCAGTAGCATTTAGTTTTAGACTCAACATTTGTGTGAAGTTAAAGCAAAATTGGTACACTATTTCATATAGCTGCCATATAAAAATTGAACCAGTTTGTGTTATGAGCAACTGAGCAAACTGAGAATGACAAGTTAATGCGATGACGATTGTGAGTGTCAGTGTAAAAAAATTAAAACGTCTAGGTATCGCAGATGTGCGTTATCTCAACTCACAAATTACAAATAAAAATACATAAAAAAAAAAAAAATGTTTGCCATTCTTTCCTATTTTCCTAAACTTGTGTAAAGTTTGATCAAAATTGGTTCACATATAGCTGCCATACAAAAGTTGAACCAGTTTTCTGCGCAGCCAAACCAGCGCACTGCTGCATCAAGCCATTGATGGGTAATAATAAATTTAAAATTTGTTATAATTTCTTGAAAAATGTTTGAGTAAGCCTCGCTCAAAAAAAGCATCAAATCAGCTGCGGAACCAGAATTTGGTCTTGGGGTGGGGTTTCCACCTCGAAGTGTATATATGTCAGAGCTCGGAAAAACTGTCAATACATTTTTCCAATTTATGGGGGGTCCGGACGCCCGTGGTTCAAATATAGTAATTCCTTCAAATTATTACAATTTTTGATACTGTTTTCATTTTGAATCAAGTCCAGAGCGGACGACATCCCTATCAATTTATGAATCCACTTTAATTTTGCGAAAATCGCTGAAGCTGCTCACTTTATAAAACGATCAACAGCTTACCCCGATTACTAGCTTATGACAATAATGTCAGCATTTGGGGCAACCCGCTTCAAACTTACCCCTCTGTTGGCAAAACTGTTGTTGCTGTTGTTAGTGTTGTTGCTGCAGGCGCCGCCATCATTAATGTTTAAAAAATCGCCATAGCTGCTGCGTTTGCCGGCAGCAGCTGCAGCTGCAGCTGCCACAGCCGTAGGAGAGGGAAGCTCCCTGCCATGAGTGAGATTATAGCTGCTACCAGATTCAATATAATGTTGTTGCTGTTGTTGTTGTTGCGGATTATAGCTGGAGCCGCTGACATTGCCGCGTTCATATAAACCCATATTGAGATTATTACGACTGCCGGAGAGCATTCCGCTCTGCTGCTGCACACGCTGCAAGGCTGCCTCACGTGTATGATAGGCGCCAATGCCACAATTTGTAGGCGGTGTGGGCAACAAGCGATGACCGGTGCCCGTGCCTGGATGTGGTGCATGCATCGGTTGTGCCGGTAGCTGCACGTGTGTTGGCTGATATACAATCGTGCTGGCGGCCGGAAGTGGCTGCTGCTGCTGCTGCTGTTGTTGTTGATGATGATGCTGGGACTGCGTCTGCTTTAATATGGGCTTAAGCACATTGTAGGCCAGCTGTGGCGGTGCCGGGGAGGGCACTGGACCAAGCATGCTTGACTCTGGTGTGCTAATGCTTAGGGTGTCGCTCTCGCAGCTGGTATCTGTGGGTATAGACAGAAACAGGATGAGCCAAATGACAGCATGTCCTAAGCACAAGTAATGCAGCCAAAAGCTGTGTCTTGGCAGTTGATATTAGCTTTGAATGGTTGCCAAGGGGGCGTTGGGTAAACTAATGGAACTTGGCTGGACCGCAGCCAAGTCGGATGTGGAAAGGCTAGCCGCTGGGACGTGAGCGTATGCGTGTGTGTGTGTGTGTGTGCATCATGAGGCACGCGTGTGTGCACCTTTGTGGCTAACCATCTGAGATAGTGCTTAATGTGGTTTGTGCGCTCACACGTGGCCCTAAACAAATACCAAAAAAATACCAACTAGCATATACCAAGCATATATGTAGGGCTGTTGTTTTGACAAGTTGCCACACTGGAGGCATATAGCAAACCATAAACCACGGAGCTTAATGCACACTCACACACACACACACACATAGCACACACACACATGTGTATCCTGAGACATCCTAAACGTGTGGGGCGTTAGCTTAACGAATATGCGTTCCATATGGATATTTGTAAGTATATTTATATGCGCACTTGTATAAAGGGTGTTTTTTTAGAATGTTCTGTTATTATAAACTTCGTGTGTTGGATAGTCATCATTTGTTGCGTTTTTAAGAAAAGAATTAATGCTGCAATGACCAACAGTGGGAACCCAAACTTTTTTTGGGAAAAATTTGGGTCCCCTGGTTTTTTGTGTCCATGAAAAAGTTAGCGTTTTATATTAATTTCATCTAGCTCCTTTCAGCTTCAAAGAAATTCTAAAAAATGGCGGGAGGGCACGAAAACTTCATTATTTGGTTTAAAAAAAATAAATACATATACATATATGGACGTGGCCTCGGATATAGATTTAGGCTCGTTACTTTGAATTGGCAGCATTAATTAGCTATACGAATACATGGATTTATTGGAGACGGTAATGCTATTATATAACGAGAATAATATGCCGCTTTTTTAGACTTTTTATTAGGGCAATAAACGTAAACTTTCTACACTATTGATCTCCCAAGATCCTCAATTCTAGTGAGGCCTCTAAAGATTGACTTAAATATGAAATTGTATTTGTTAAGGAAATGTTTGCCAGATAAGCCAATCCGGACCAATGAATCTTTTACTTATTATCTAATAAACTTATGTTAAAAGTAATTTTTCATAAATAATGCTTAGCCTGCGTCTGTTCAATAAAAAAAAAATGTGTTGCTCTAGCTTAACTCTTGTGCTCATAATTAAGAAATTAAAAAAAGCACCCTACATAATATATTAAAAGAAAAAGTGATGTACTTAAGCTTAACTCATGTGTTCAAAACTCAAAATTCTAAAAAAATCACCCTATACAGCTGTGTGTGATTGCGTAGTTCTATGTGCCTCTTTAGACGAGCAAAAAAAAAAAAACACCCTACGAAAAATATTTAAGAAAAACGAAGTACTTCAGCTTAACTCTTGTGCTCAAAATTCTAAATTTAAAAAAAAATCACTTTATACAGCTGTGTGTTAGTACCTAGTTCTTTGTGCCTCTTTAAGCAAGCAAAAAAAAACACCCTACACAAAGTTTTTAAGAAAAAAGAAGTACTTCAGCTTAACTCTTGTGCTCAAGACTCAAAATTCTAAAAAAAAAACACCCTACACAGCTGTGTGTGAGTGCGTAGTTCTTTGTGCCTCTTTAGACGAGCAAAAAAAAATACACCCTACATAAAATATAAAAAAAAAGTACTTCATCTTAACTCTTGTGCTCAAAATTTTAAATTCTAAAAAAAACACCCTATAGAGCCGTGTGTAAGTGCGTAGTTCTTTGTGCCTCTTTAGACGAGCAAAAAAAAAAACACCCTACATAAAATATTTCAAAGAAAAAGTACTTCAGCTCAAATGCTAAATTGTAAACAAAAAATCACCCTATACAGCCGTGTGTGACTGCGTAGTTCTATTTGCCGCCATTATGCGATTTAGACGAGCAGCTGATGCTAAGGTCGACCATTGTTAAGAAGCTTCCGGAATTCTTTTGTTATAATTCTACATACAAAAAGGCAGCTCAGATATTATTGGAATTTTGCACTACAATGGCAGTGCCAATCATCGCATGGAATTTATCTAGAAATGTATCAAGCCGATTGATAGGTTATAAATTGATGCATCGATAGCGATACTACTCTAAGGGGGCGCTCGGGTCGAGCGCGCTGCGAATTCCGCTAAAAGCTGCAGGATAATTTCGCAGGAAAATTGAAAATTGTAAAATATGCGAAACGAGCGCAACCTTTGCCGTATATCGAAAATATGCAAATAAAAAAGTAATAAAAAAAAAGCCATCAAATCGTTTAGTATGCATTTTATGAGTGCAGCCCTGAGATAATATTTTGTGTTTAAGTACACTGTTAAAAAAATTACATAAGGTTTTTCAGATTTTTGGTGACGAAAGAAGCGAATTCTTTTTTTTTTTTTGTCAGTTTAAGAACGCCCTTTTTTGACTTAGGGTGTCTTTAAGTAAGTTCGTACAATTTTTATTGAAAATTTGATTCTAAATATTACACTAAAAAAAAAAAATTTTATAATAAAAATTGTCGAGCCGCTAAAAAATCTAAAACCTAGACCAAAATTTTAATTTCAAATTTTAAACAATTTTTAGAAAACATTTTAACAGAAATATTCAAAAAAGTGTAAATAGTCTAAAACCGTGACAAAAATCCTATTTTCGAATTTTTTACTAACTTGCAAAAGGATTTTTGAGACAAATTTTTCGAAAATATTTGGATCATGTCTAGAATATAATAACTTCTTTCAAAAATTCTGAAGAATGCAATGGTTCGAGCTTAAAATATGATTGAAAAGATTGTAATCGTGACTAAACCATATTTTCGAATTTTTAAAAATCTTAAAAAAAAATTTCTGTTGGTTCATTTGTAGAAAAAATGGATTATCTTTAAAATAGAATGACATCTTTCAAGATCTTAAATTCCTGCTTAAAATATAACTCAAAAGTCTTCAATGATGAACAAAATATTATTTTCGGCTTTTTAAAAATTTTGCAATATGATTTTTTAGGCTCATTTTATAAAAAAATTGGTATCATTTCTAAAATACAATGTTAAGACCAAAAATTCTGAAAAATATTCGTTGCAGCTTAAAATAAGACCAAAAATTTTATTTTCGTATTTTTAACAATTTCGATATTTTGAAAATTTAAAAAAAATAAATTGTAAAAAAATATTTTCAAGCTTAAAGAATTTTAAACTTTTAAATCGTGAACAAAATCTTGTTTTCAAAATTACATCAATCTTTAAATATTACTATAGAAATTTTCAATATTAGAATTTATTCAAAAAATGAAGTCTTTCTTTTGGTTATTAAGCATATTTATGATGAAGCATTTGATGTTCTTTGAAAAAACAAAAATTTTTTAAAGTTTTTAAAATTTTTAGCTTTTATATTTTGTTTTTTGTTTTTTTTTTTTAATTTGGACCAAGGTTTTTGAATCTACTTTCCTTGACTAAACAACGACAATATACTTAAAATTTTAATTCAAAACTTTCAAAACATGACTGTCTCAAAGCCCATACGCAGTTCGAAAATTAATATTAATATAAAAAAATCCCGTTTGGGCTATCCCATTTGGGACTTTTTTTTTGTATGAAGTTTATTCATTTCGTGCGAAATTTTTCGAACTGCGTATGGGCCTTCAGCTGAAAAGGTTTTTTACATCCAACTCTGTAAATTTTAGTGGCAAGCCCAAAGTCGAAAACTAATTATAAAAAAATAAAGCAAATTGTTAAACTTATACTTACAATTTGTTTTATTTATTAATATAAGTTTATTAAAAGTTTGTTAAATTTTTTTTTTTAATTTGTAACGCTGCATTAAAAAAAAATATACTGATAAAAAAATGATTAATTAATGCATAACATTATAATTTTTATTGTTGTTTATATTTTAAGAACTAATGTTGAGATTTTTAATGGAATTTTTTTATATATTTTAGTTATATGTTAAACAAAAATATTATTTTTTTTAATAAGTTTAACATTTTATTATTTCATTTATTTATTATTTATATTATCAAAATCAAAATTTGTGAATTATTTATTTTTATTTTTAAGAATTTGTTTATGTTAGGAATATCGTACTTATTATACGAATTTTTTATTTTATTTTAATAATTAATATTAAAAATGCTGAAAATCTTGATTAAATAAATGTTGAAAATTTTAATTGTAATTTTTTTATATATTTAAGTTATACGGATACAAACAAATTATTTATATTTAATAAGTTTGTATATATATATATTATTTATATTATTAAAATAAAAATTTATGATGTTTTTATTTTCTTTATTCGAAACTTTAAACTTTTTTTATTTTAGAAATATCGTTCTTATTATACGAATTTTTTATTTTATTTTAATAATTAATAACAAAAATGCTGCAAGTCTTTATCAAATAAATTTTTAAAATTTCAATTGATTTTTTTTATATTTCTTAGTTTTACTGAGACAAAAAAAATTATTTTTATTTAATATGTTTCATTTAAATATTTATTATTTATATTATTAAAATAAAAATTTATGATAGTTTTTTTTTCTTTATGCGAAACGTTTAAGATTTTTTTTATTTTAGAAATATCTATTTTATTTTAATAATTAATAATATTATATATTTTAATTAAAAATAAGGAGACAAAAAAAAAATGATTAAATAACTTAAATTATTAATATATTGTATTGAGTTTGAAATTTTGTTTTGCTTAAAAACATAATTTATATATTACTTTTCTATTTCAAAAAGTTAAGAATTTGCTAATTTTATCAATATTAGTTTTAGCTTAAGCATTTTCTTTTTTTTTTAAGAATTTATATCAAATATCTCTATTATTTTATATACTTTAAATTTACTGGTAAAAAAAATATGCGAAATTTATTAAAATTATTAAATTTAAATTTTTTTTTTTAAATAATTATTAATTTTTTTTTTTTTTTTTATATTAAAAATTTTTTTTTTTTAGTTGAAAATTTTTTTTTTTTAATTTTTAGAATTTATTTCTTTTATTTTGGTAATTTTTATTTTATTTTAATCATTTTTTATCTTATTTTAAAAGTTGATATCAAAAATGCTGCAAATAAATATCTTATATACTTTAAATTTGCTGACAAAAAAAATATGTTAAAAAATAAGTCAAATTATTAAGCTTAAATTTTTTTTTTAAATCATAACTTAAAATTCTTTTATTTTGAAAATTTTTAAAATTTGTTTCTTTTTTTTTGGGAATATGTATTCATTTATTTGAATAATTTTTTTGCTTATTTTAAAATTTCATATCAAAAATGCAAAAAATTTTTATTGAGTATTTTGTATATCATAATTATATTGTTACAAAATTTATTTATTTATTAAATTAATAAATTCAAATTATTAATACATTCTCTTAAGTTTGAAATTTTATTATGCTTTAAATTATTATTTTTTTTAATTTTTTTTTTTTTTAATTTCAAAATTTAAGTTTTTTTCTAATTACAGTCTTTTGTTTTTATATTTTGATATTTGTTTTATTTTAAGCATTTTTTATATCATCAAGAACTAATATCAAAAATAATTAAAATAATTATTGAATACTTAATTTTTTTTTCAGTGTAATTTAAAGTATAGTCACGCCGTGGCAGCATGATGTTGTCAAAAATTAAAATAAGTTAGCCAGATTTTGATAAAATTAAAATTCAATTTTTTCACTTATGGCAAGTACCTAAAAAATTTAAAAATTAACAAATTGCAAGTATTAAAAATTGCGAAATATTTTTTTTTTATGCCACACTGCAGATGCCGCAAAAAACGCAAAAAACCCTAGCTGCAAATAAGTTTAACTTGAAATTTAAGGCACATTAAAGATTTATATATTTATAGAGAGGCTAAAAAATAAAAAAAAAAAAATAAACTGCAGCTTATTAGGCCTGTATTATTATTAACCTTGCTATATTAAATTCCTGCCTAACAACATCCTTGTTAAAAGCATCCTTTGCCGGTACAAATATTAACTTACAAATGAACTCAAACTTTATTGTTAGTAAAAATGTAATCTATCCTGCACAGCCAGGAGTGCATACATTTTTGAGATATTATTTTTAAAAGCTGGACATGCTTCAAAAGCCAACGGCTGTATTGTTAGTATCCTTAGTATGTTTATAGTATATAAACTTTATTCGTTCACAGGCGGGCTCTACTTTTTGTTATTTCTTGTTATTGTTGTGCTCACATACTCAGTGCTCCTTTTTGGATGTCCCATGTGTCCCTGTCGCTGTCCCAGCCCTTGTCCCTATATGTGTAAGGAAATATGCTCCTTAAGTCGAAGTCAAATATGAGCATATTTTTGCAGCTAAACTTTTGCGTTTACAATTTTTCAAAGGCCTTGCACTGCTGTCTCTTTTTCACACATGCTGTTCAAGAGGGTAGCCTAAAAAGTTATTGACTTGGCACTGAAGTGAACACTTTTAGTAAGAAAAAATGTTTTATAGTCGAGGCGGTGCCCGGCAGTGTAATACCCTGTACACTTTTCCTGGAAATAAAGTTTTATTCCTGCATATTCTTTCTAAGAACTTTCCAATTGGATTTTTTTTTTTTTTGTTGGGGCAAAACGATTTTTATACCTATAAGTTTCGCAAATTTTAACCGATTTTGATGAAAGTCAAAATTTACGTTAAAGAAGCTATTGAAAGTATATGGGATAAGTTTCAAGGGGATATGTTGAGGGGTGTGCGAGAAAACGTGGCTAATCAATTGCCGGGGATGGGGGTCCCGCATTGATAAAATTTGGATGTGGATTTGTTCATTAGAGCCACATAATCAGCTTACCAAAATTGGGTGTTTTAGGCCATTTGTTACTATAATTACGTAGAGTAAAATATTGACGCAGTTTATAGGCAAGGGGAGGTGAAATTTGTACATTTCAGACTAAAACTTTTGTTGTATTTGTATGAGAATTTTTTCCTTATTATAAGTTAGAAATTGGTTAAAGCTAAAACTCTATATTAAAGTTTTTTTTTTTTATTTTATTTCAAGAGTTTTTAGCATTGATTTAAGAATATTTGTTCCTACCATGCGAATTTTTGCTCCTAATTTAAGCATTTTAGTCTTAGTTCAAATATACTTATTTGTTTTTTTTTTAAAAGAAATTAGGCCTGCTTTATAAATTTTGAGTCTTACTTCAATAATGGCAAATAAACGTTGCAAAAATCAGTGCAAGAGTAAGCTCGTCAATAGTCAGAGAAAGCGAGTGTCCTTTGAAAAGATAAGCTTAATTTCTCCAGCCTAATGGTACTAGCAGCGAATATATGCTATAATAATAAAAAAGTGACCTGTTGACTAACATGCTAACTTGTTAAGGCCAATAACTTTTCAGCCTGCCCACGTTGAGCCAACTCTCTGAGCCTGTCTGCTGGTCTCTCTGTCTTCATGTTTTGGCATGTGTGCTGCCTGCTGCGAGCATATATAGTGCATATACATAAATATATACCCATATGTATATATATGTACGTACACATGTATATGATGGGCACGCTTATGTGTTTACGTGTTTACAGCTGAGCTTAGGTTATCGTAACAAAAATTTAATAAACTTTTCACTTTATGAGTTTCCCTTCATAATAATATTTCCTTCTCTGTTTGGTACTTGCTATTATTATTATTTACTAAGGTTATTTTTTTTTTTTTTTACCTATGATATTTATGATGAACTTTTATGGTCATGGGCCCAGTTAGCTTCTGACTTCTAATTAAGTTGGCCAAAAACAATAGGCAGACCAACAAATTTAATACCATATATAGTTTTTTTTTTTTTAATATATTTATGTAGTAGTATAAATGTAGAAGAGCTTAGAACGGTGTTTGTTCATGGCTTGCCCCCATATACTATGTACAATAGTGGACAAAAGTATTTTGACAACAATGTGCGAAATGTATTAGCGCTACTGAGAGAGGTAACGCAATCCATTTTACTTTTGAGAGAGAGAATCTAAAAGGTGATTTTTTAGCAACATTCTTTTTGGCAACACTGTTTTTGTTAGCTCAGCTGTTTTTGTGTCTTGTGTTACTGTCAAACATGGCGGCTTCGATAGCCTAGCGGCAGTGGACTAGACTATCATTCTAGAGGTTGTGGCTTCGAGTCCCACGTAGAGCATGGTCTTGCACTTTCCACTTTTCCTATTCCCCTAATTTTTCCTGTCTTTTCTATATCCTTATCACTTACTCCCATTATTGGTATCACTATGGGCATATTCTTGGCCTAAGTGAGTTGGGACGCTAAGTCCCAACTGCCGCTACAACCTACCTGCCTACTGTCAAACATGTTCAGTTTGGTCTATAATTTAACCATGAATCGACTTACAAACGAACAACGCTTGCAGATTATTGAATTTAATTATCGAAATTCATGCTCGGTTAAGAAAGTGCATCGTGCACTACATCCATTTTATGGTCAGTTTGGTGGAACTTCTGAGGCGGCTATTTGGAATGTTGTGACTAAATTTCGCAGCAAATTTAAATTATTGAACATTAAACCAGCAACACGCATACGTAGAGCGCGGACAAAGCAAAATATAGCAGCTGTATCCGCCAGTGTTGTTGATGACCGTGAATTATCGATTTGGCGCATTTCGCAGCAATTGGGCCTCTGTTACTCCACTACGTGGAAAATTTTGCGGAAGTATTTTGATGTAAAAGCATTTAAAATGCAGCTGTTGCAAGAATTGAAGCCGCACGACCTACCACAACGGATAACTCTTGGTGAATGGGCGCTGGTAAAGTTGGATGGAATGGTTCTTCACTTTTTTATCGGAAAATTGTGTTCAGCGACGAAGCTTATTTCTGGTCGAATGGATACGTGAACAAGCAAAATTGCCGTATTTGGTGTGAAGAGCAGCCAAAAGCATTGCAAGAACTGACAATGCATCCCTAAAAAGTCACTGTTTGGTGTGGATTATGGGCCGGTGGCATCAATGGACCGTACTTTTTCAAAGACGACGAAGGCAGGAACATTACTGTGAACAAACTTTATTTTGCCCAAAATGGAACAGCTGGACTTGCCTGACATGTGGTTTCAACAAGATGGTGCCACATGACACACAGCACGTTAAAAAATGGCCCGATTGAGAGGCGAGTTTGGTGAACACTTTATTTCACGTTTGGAGCCGTTGAATTGGCCGCCTAGATTGTGCGATTTAACGCCTTTAGACCATTTTTTGTGGGGCTATATTAAAGCTCATGTCTATAGCAACAAGCGCGCAACGTTTGAGCACTAGAAGCCAATGTTGAAGAATTTATTTGTGAGATACCAGCCGATATTATTATTATTATGATTAATTGGAGGAGTACAACTAAGTACAGTTGACCTTATATTATAAAGAAAATTATAATTTGTTTAGAAAAGAAAATTGAGTGTATAGATATGAACTAATCCGCATCTCTAGCCCGGTGAGTGAACTTTTTAATGATATGCACCAACTCACATCGAGAACTGGTCAGACACTTGGATTTACAATATAAAAGTTGAAACAAGGAAGCAAGATAAAAATTAAACATTATATCACAAAAAAAAAAAAATGGATTACCGTTGATCAAGTGGGTGCCTCATAATAAAGTATTGGTCAAGGATGCTCGAAGTGGCAAGTTAAGATGACTTAAGATAGAAGAAGTGATAGATTGAATAGAACGTTCGAAAGCACGGAAAGGAACGTGCAAAGCAAAATTAGATCTACAAAATTGTAAGGCTAAGGGTCGTAAATTACGAGTTACTCTGGAAGGAATGACAAAAGTTACCTTGCCAAGAAGTACGTTGGAATCGATAAGACGAAGTAACAGCTTATGCACGAATAACACGCCGTGGCATGTTCTACGATGATTTAAGGAAAGCAGCTTTATAAGACGAAGTCTATCAGAATATGGCGGCAGTCGATGATTTGGGTCCCAGTTTAAGCCACGGAGTATAAAAAGGAGAAATTGCTTTTGTACGGACTTGATCATGTCCTGATAATGGTGGTATTGAGGGCTCAAAAGGCAGGAACAATATTCCAAAATAGGACGGATGAAAGAAATATAAAGAAGTTTGGTTGTGTAAGAGTCGTTCAACTCTTTAGATCAACGCTTAATAAAAGCAAGAACACCTCTGGCTTTATTCACGATGTTGCAAATATGATTATTAAATTTAAGGTTATGATCAAACGAAACACCTAGGTCGGACACACTCTCGATGCGTTCTAAAGTAGAAGATTCTAAAGAGTAAGTAGCCAAATAAGGAGAAGAACGATAAAATGTCATAATGTTACATTTTGTCTTGTTGAGAAAGAGTAGGTTGATATTGCATGTTATCAAAATTATGCTGAAGAAGTAAGTGCATATTATTATCAGAGTAGGGCATACAGAGTGTAACATCATCCGCATACATAAGAATACGAGAAGATGAGATTACTTAAGGGAGATGATTTAAAAATAAGTTAAAAAGAAGAGGGCCTAGATGGCTATCTTGTGGTACCCCTGACGTGACCTTAATTTCTGAAGATTCGCAGCCTTTAAAAACTATCTTTTGGACTCGGTTGGATAAATAGGACGATATCTAATTTAATAGACAAGACGGAAACCCCAGACAAGACAGTTCAACAAGGAGAAGACTATGGTCTACCGAGTCAAATGCTTTACTAAAGTCAGTATAAATGACATCAGTTTGTTTTTTTTTCCGTAAAACCAAGATAATGAAATTTCTAAAAGGTTAGTAGAAGTGGAGCGACGTTTTACAAACCCATGTTGGGAATCCGACATTAAAGAACGACAGTAGTCTTGCAATTGTGAGGTGACAGTCCTTTCAAAAACTTTTGGAATTGATGAAAGCTTGGCAATACCACAGTAGTTCTCAATGTTGGAATTGGAACCTTTTTTATGTATATGGACGATAAGAGTATTTTAATGAAGTACGGAAAAGAACAGATAAAGGCATAGAAAGAGAAATCACCCTTTATAAAGAATACAGCCAGAACGCATTAAACTAAGAAAATTTAAAAAAGATGCCTTTATTACATCAAAAGCTTTATGAATTGAATTGAATAAAAAGCATAAAACATTAATTAGTAGAAAAAAAATTAGAAGACAGCTAAAGGAGGCCAGTTTTACTAACTTTTTAGCTCGTACAATACTTTAATTTTATTTTATAAAAAAATAGTCTGAAAAGGTAAACATTGGCTAAATAATATAAAAACAAAGCACGATCATTTTGGGGACACAAATTATGGACATAAAAAGCTCCTTGGAATATCCTTGATCGAAAAAATAAAGTTTATTGAAAAACCAATGCCTGTATGGGTACGTGGGGGGGGGGGGGTATAACCCTATCAGGATGCAGTATAGAAACCAGTAATGAAGTCAAGTATCTTGGAGTCAACTTTGACTCCAGGCATAACTTCAGGACCCACGTTAACAACACGATAAATAAGTGCTCATGGGCTCTCTTTACGTGTAGAAGCGTTGCCGGGAAATCGTGGGATACATCACCAGGAATAATAAGATGGCTGTATCTAATGGTTGTCAGACCCTTGCTACTATATGGGACAATAGCCGGGGCAGCAGGGCGCGCCTTAGCACGACCAAAGCCAGATTGCAGAAACTATTACAATTGGGAGGGAAGGAGTTGACTTCAAGCTCACCAGGAAAGACGCTGCAGACTTAGCAAAGGACATGCCTATGCTTCTGCAACCAAGGGATGAAATGCCGGCTGAGTACAAGTTCAATCAGAACTTCGATATTAAACTCAGCACGAATGAGGCCTGGACAAGTCTTTCGGCAGTTCACCCAATGAAACCACAGACAATAAAATGGTATACGGATGGATCCCTCACCGATGAAGGAAGTGGCCTTGGTGTAGTAGGACCCAGGACTAAATATCATGAGTCACTAGGCAGACACACCAGCATTTTTCAAGCTGAAGTCTGTGCTATTGGAAGGTGTGCAGAATTCAATCTGCAAAAGAACTACCACGACAAGGAAATCTCCATCCTGTCTGATAGTCAAGCAGCGATAAAGCACTAAGCAGAGCCAAGATCACATCAAGGCTGGTCAAAGAAGTGAGAACAGCACTTGACAAATAAGGTGCCAGAAACAGGACACAACAAGCTTCAGTGGGCACAGAAAACAGAACTAAAGCAGTCAAAAACCATCCCTTCTAACTACAACCGTAAGAGGTTCAAAGTCATGATAACTCACGGGAAAAATACTGTGAGGATCCTGACGGGCCTCTGGACGGGATCCTGTAGGCTCCGCAGCCACTTAAATAACATTGGCATAGCGGATAGTGGACTTTGTAGTATGAAGGAAGAAACCTCAGTGCATCTACTATGTGTATGCAAAGCACTCGTCAACAAGAGAAGCAAGCTTCTAGGCATGCACGTTATCTCACCGGAGAGCATTGTTACCAAAAATCTAAACAAAATACTGGAGTATATGCAGGCAATTGGACTTTTGGGCGAGCTCTAAGCCGTGAAGGGGGTACAATAGATCCACTTGGGTCGCAGTACATATTACACCCATTACAAATAATAAATGGGTACGTGGGGGATCGTTATCTTTGAGAATGACCGGGCTTCCACTTTTGGTTGCAGAGGCATTGGACAATACTTTGTTATGGTACAGGATAATGGTTCATGGCACAATGCCCATATGATCCAGTTTGTTGAGACAAGTCAATACATTTAATAGGCCGCCTCAATTTAATTTACATCAGCCCTTTAAATAAAAAAAACGATGCCTAAATTGATCAAGACTGCAATTTTTGAATAAAAAAACGTTGGAAGGATGTTTTACAGGAAACAGAAAGAATTGGTAAAACCAATTCATGAACTTTTGCAAAAGTTCTTCAACGTCAAGTAGGGCTTACTTTTTATTATGAATTTTATTTAATCTAAAGTTAAAGCTTTTTCTCTTCAACTGTCAGACTATTTTATATTGTCAAAATACTTTTGTCCACTAAAATTTATGAAAAATCGTTCTAATTTTCTAAACTATAATATTAACAATAATAAACTTAGCTTAATGCTTAATGTATTATTATTCTCAAAAAAAATGTATTAAAAGCTATGTAATTAATAAACCATAAGAAATTTCAAAATCAATTTTCTTTCTTTATGTCAAAATACTTATGTCCACTATTGTAGACAAGTTGCTTGTAATTTATATATGTAGTATACAATAGTATATTGATTGACAGCAATTATGGAGCAACAAGTTCATACTAGATTTGTACATAAGTAGCTTAAGAGATACTTGAATTGTGCCGTAAACTGAACTATGTATTATGTGTGCTGTTACTGCATGGTTACTGGCTGGACGTTATTAAATTACACATCTTAGAAAAAATTCATACGGGTTCCGTTCGTAACTTAGTTCAAAAAGTCATTTTTGTGCAGAAGGACTTGACAAATGCAAAGCCCTCTATATAAATTAAAGCTTGGAAAACCGACCTACACTCAACTTAAATTTTACATTTTTCAAGCGATTTTGACGCCTATAGGCATTTCCAAAGTATGGTCCACCCTAACCAAAAAATACTTCAAATATGTTCTAACTTGCACTATTTGAAAGAAATAATCTTTAAGTAAAGAGTTCAAAGAGTTCAAAGCTTTTTAAAAACTTAGTTTATAAAAAAATCAAGAAGTCTTGCAACAAAACTAGAATTTCATGTGTTGCTGATTTTGAATTTTAGCAAAATTTGCTCAAGTATTAGTTCGTTATAAAGAAAATTTGTTTCAAATAAAAAAAAAATTGTTTGTATCGTATCGAGTAGTGCTGGAGAAAACATCGATGTATCGAAGTTTAAAATATCTATAGACAGCGATGTTTCTCCAGCACGTCTGCACTCATCAAATCTATGTATCATCGATATATAGATATTTTTAACTTCGATACATCGATGAATCGATATAGCATCGATGTTTGATCCAGCATTAATATCGGGTCACTATATGATAATCCTATCGAATACGATACAACCCAAAAAAGAGAAAATCATGCGGACCACCTGGTCATACCGTAATATCGATAGTCAAACCAAAAACTGCTGTAAAAATAACTTATTTTGTCTGATTCGTGGTATCCCTACGCAGCACAACGGCTGATATGTGGCCGAGCTCTTAAGAGTAAAAAAATTACTGCAACAGGCATGAAAAAATTATTCTCCTACATGACAATGCACATTCCGGCGTCGTTCGAAACCCCGTGGCCCCTCCGATTATCACTAATTCCGTACATCGTTTGTCTGAAGTTATCAAAAATAAAGTCGATGCGTGAATGCCACGAAAGAAGACGAGTTCTTGCTTTAACAATCAACATATTTTCACTAAGCTGTGCTTATAATTCACAACTGCTTAAGGCAACAAGGCCATCTAAACGCAGTTTATAGTTATATTATTATTTATATACTCGTTTTGGAATATTTTTTACAATTTATAAGAAAAAAATATTTTATTTAATTGTTTAATTGGCGACTTTTTATAATTTTTTTGGGTACTTCACACTATTTCTTTCGGTGCACAAATATTTAATTGAAAATAAGCAGCAATGGGACTGCGTCCCTGAAAAACTCTTTTACATACCAAGCTACTAATTTTATTTGCGTCTTGTTTTTAACTGTGCCACATTTTGATAATTATTTTAAAAGCAATATAAACTCTTAAGTTGCAAACTGGGTCTAGCAACATTTTTTGTGGCATCAGATAAGTTTTTCCAATTGGTTTGATTATGAGGTGATTATCCATGTTCAAGCAGATACTCAAGTCAACTGAACGAATGTTGTGGCATGCCCCTTAAAAAAGGCAACTCTTAAATTGTTTCCTCTTTGCAATTGTTGTTGCCACTGTGTCGCATCAAATTTGTTGCTGCCAAGCGAAAAAAAAGGTTGCACGAACTGCCTGACTGCCTGCTACATTGCTTTTTGAAATGTTTAACTTTAACCTTTTTTTCTTTTCTTTTTTATTTTTTTTTTTTTACATTTTTAAACTTGAGTTGATGTTTAATTTTCATTTCTATAAGGTGGCTGCTGGGCCTGGGGCGCGACGTGTTGGCCAACAACATTTGAAGTTTGGGCCTGTTTGTCTGTTGACTTTGTCAAGTGCTATATATGTATGTTTGTTGTTTTTTATTTCTTTTTATTTAAGCTCGAGTTATTTTTAACACAATTTAAAAACGAGTAAAAATAATCATGTTTAATATTAAATCAAAATACTGCGGGCTAAATTGTTAATACGTAGTGGCGCTGCAAAGTAGGCAATGTAAATTTAATAAGCGCTTAAAAATCCATCAGAATCGTAGAAAACGTTGTAAAATATGATAAGCTATACTAATTTTTGCTCAATACATTAATAAACTTAACTTCTTGTAGGTACAGTTGTGTCTTTCAGCATATTTTCAGCAAGCTGTGCTTATAGTTCACAACTGGTTCAAGTAACAAGGCTTTAATTCAAATATTTACTATTTTATTTATATTTTCGGTCTAGCACTTTATTTTCGATTTGTTATCAAAAATTGTTTGGTTCAATTGTTTAATTGGACATGTGACATTATTTTTTCGTACTTTCGAAATTAATTACACAGACCAACATGGTCTAGTTTTTGAAAAGCTAAGAGTAATTTCCGAAGTAATTTGCTGCGTAGAATCCGAATCCGGGAAGATAGTTGAGGTTATGTACCTCAAAAGTAGGAAAAAACTCAGTTTTTCGGCCACGCAATTTTTTGCACCCTGTACATAACCTCAAAAGTTTTTTTCAACTGTTATACCTTCTGTAAAAAAGTATCCGGAACTTGTAAAAAAAAAAAGATGGCGTACGTTAAAGTCGGGCGCAGACGACTTTGGGATACCCTTGTACCACCACATTGCAATTAAGTCCGATAAGATATTTTTTTTTTGCCAAATTTGGCTACGAAATTTTCAAAAGCACTCAAAAATTTTTTTGACCGATCTGCCCTATGGGAGCTATATGCTATACTCAGCCGATTTTGATCAAATTTAGTACTCTAAAAAACTTCTTAATGCCAAATTTGATTACAATATCTTCACAAACAAACGAATTATGCATTTAAACTTTTTGCTTATTTCAAGGTCCTCTGAAACACCCCTATGGGAGCTATATAATATAACCCCGATATCGAAAAAACAAAATAAACTTGTCTCCCCTGACATAATTACGCATCTAATCTGAAAACTCGTCGCTCTAGCTCTTACCATCTCTGAGATCTAGACGTTCATGCATACAGACGGACATGGGTATATCGACTTCTCTCGTCACCCTGATCATACATTAGTTAACTTTGGCGGGTCTCCGACGTTTCCTTCTGTACGTTACATACATTTTCGGCTTGCACAAACTTAATATACCCTTTATACCATACGGTACAGGGTATAAAAAACGCGTAAAAGGAATCTGTAAAATTGTTTTTTCTTATGCTGGTACATGCTTCCTACGTCACCAAGCCAAATTTGAGCTCCATCTGTCAACTAGTGTATTCACAGCAGCTGTCAGAATCAGTCGCCTTCAAAAGTGCTCTGCGAATTTTATCATGAAAAAAATAATTGAACAAAGAGTTGGCTTGAAATTTTGTGATGCGTACGGAGTTCCTTGTGCCGTATCGCTGAAAATGTGAAATAGGACCTATGGTGATTCTTGTATGTCTAAAACACAGGTATACGAATGGTATGAATCATTCATAGACGGTCGTGAAATGCTCGTAGACTTGCCTCGTTCCGGTAGGACTTCAAAGTCAACAACCGAAGAGAATATTGAGCAAATAAAGAACTTAGTGCTTCAAAATCGTCATTTGAGAGTTAGGGAGATTGCTCGTCACATGAGCGTTCATTCAATTTTGACTGATGTTTTGGACAGGAGACGCGACGCTGCAAGGTTGGTTCCGAAAAGCCAAACCAAAGGTCTCATTGGACATGGTTTCTCGTGCTGATAATGATCCAAACTTTATGAACAACCAACGTATCCGCCTGGTTTGGCGCCGTGTGACTTTTTGCTCTTCCCTAAACTCAAATTGCCGCTCTGTGGAACACGTTGTGACATCATGGAAGATATCAAACAAAATTCGCAGCCTGAGCTAAAGGCGATACCATCTTCGGCTTTCGAAAAGTGTATGGAAGAGCGGGTTTGCCGATATCGTCGTTGTATTGCAAGCAATGGAGACTACTTTAAAGGGACAATATAAATTTGGATGATCAAAAACAATTTATGTGTTTTTCTTACAAATTCCGAGCACTTTTTTTACGGAAGGTTTTTCAGATGCTATCCAAATACTTTTTTGATATGGCAACGCTAAAAAGTTTGAGCGTAATAACAGTCTCTTTGTAACGTAAGCCATCCATAAAATTGAAACAGACTCCGAAATTTCGATTCTACGCCGATCAGCTAAGCAGGCCATCGCCAAAGAGACAACCCGGCTTATTTTGTGATTGCATTTGGGTCATAAAAAAAAACTGCGTAAGTTCGCTCTTTGTGAGCTAAAAATGGTCAAAGATTCGAATTCGGAACTGCCAGCGAAATGGTGGCAGTGCTACTTTTTCCATAGCCTTGATATCCGACAACGTTGTTTATAAAAATTTCTTTTGCTATTTTTTTTTTATCTGGTCACCCTGTACACTACAATTGTACAGACTTGGCTAAAGTATGTTACAAGTGTTTGTGTGTATTTGTCTGCTTGCATTTTGTGGCATGTATTTATTGAAATGTGCCATGTAGTTGGCAACGCCAGTGCCAACACAAACGCAAACCCAACAAGTACCCATACACACACACATAGAACTGTGGCATGCTTCATTTTGTTGCCACAGCAATGGATGCCAATGAAGGCTTTTTGTTCTTATTGGCTGCTGCAGATTGATAGTGAAGCACATGAATTGTTGCTCCTGCCACAAGTCGTCTCACACACACACACACACATACTACCACATACCCACACTCTCTTTAATGGTGTTGGTAACAGGACACACTTGTCAAATGCAAAATATGTTGCCTGCTTACAAAAGCAGCCGCTTAATTAAGTTGTCACCTGACCACAAAATGTTGCAAAAGTCACACAAAATCATTATTAAAAACAAGTAGGCTGCTTACAGTCGGGCCAGACCGACTAGAATATATCCTGTAACCAACTGCAAAGCTGCGCCGCAATCATTTAATCAAATTTTGAGATAACTTTGGTCTGTAAGCTACGTAGCTTTGTAGGCAGTTTGAACTTGCTATATAGTCAGTTGGTAAACGCTGCAGACTCTTGCGTTCGACTGGAGTATGGTAACCCTAGAAACTAATTTTTTATATTTTAGTCTGCATGAGCGTAGTTTTTTTTTTTTGGTATGGCTTTCAGAAATTGAGTTACATCATTAGCAAAATTTCCCAAAAAGAAAAAAAATGTCCAGAGTTGCCGAGTTGAAAAATTTTATACAGCCATGGCGGTGTCCAACAGTGGGATGCGCTGTAGTGGGCTTTACGAGAAACATGACATATACACTCTTCAGTTTCTTGCGCTGCTTAATGGTTCACATGTACAAAAAGTCAAAGATGTTTTGTTTATTACGGTCACATGAGGCTAACTATCAACTTTGGTGCTCCTAGGTCGTGTATAACCAGACTTACATAGGGTTGTATTTCGATGCGGTTTACGTTTTAAAGAGGGGTGAGCTCGGCACATTTTCGATTATGAAGTTTGCTGAATTTCTCAGAAAAATCATGATGTTAGTCATGTTAAGTTTTAGATCGATAACACTAGTTTACAAATTTAAGGCTCATCGAGTGAAACTTTGTATAAAAGTGTTTTTTGGGGTAATTTTGAGTCAAGAAACACAAAAATGACAACCTTTTTTTTTCTTAAGCAGCGTTTTCGAGATTTTTTCGAAAAACATGTTTTTGAGCACTTTTTATTATATTAAATATTTTTGTTAAAGTAATATTTTTGTGTAATTTTATTTAAAAGATAGAATAATAAAGCGCTAGCAATATTTTAATGAAAATTACATTTAAGCAACATATAGTAATAAAAAGGTACAAAACTGCGACAACCCTGTCTGTTTTGCTGTTTTGTATTTGACACAAATAATTTCGCGCCAACACAAGAGCAGAATCTATCGGAAAAATAAGGGAAATATACGAATTTAAAAAATTCGTTTTTCGGAGCACGCAGAGCCGAATCCAAATACAATTGTTCGGTTTGGTTTTTTTGTTTTCCGGAGCACGGCTGAATAACAAGCTCATGATTTTTATTTTAAATATTATAAGAGTTACGCTCCCTGGTTTAAACAGACACACTTGGTTCAATCGCTATTCTAACATTCTGCCTGTTACCTACATTGCACAAAAAACTAATATGCCCTTGATGCTATGAATGCAGGGTATAAACAGAAAATAATTTATGAACGAATCAAAGAATTTTCAAAAGCATGTCGAGCAACTCGATATGCTTCAATAAATTGCAATAATTCTACCATACAAACAGGTAATAATTAAAAAATATTTTTTCATTGTAAATTAAAAGCGTACGATGGACTTTTTAATTATTGTGCATTTGTCATTAGTAGTTATATCAAAAATTAAAGCTGTCATAAAAATGAATATAATAATAAATATTTTATTTTTCAAAGAAATATATTCACTTGTTTGAAACTTTAATTTAAAAGGAACAAATTTTCAGTTTTAAAAATTGCATGAGACAACAATTTTGAAAAATTGTGCACCAAATTTGTTCCTGAACTGGATTTATTTGCTGGTTATGCCTCAAGGACACAGTTACCGCTTGTGCTGTGCGCCTTAGAAGCCCAAACTGCCTCTACTCGTTGATACACTAAAACTCAGTTCCCTATAAGGCATCCCTTAAATGCTTACTCTGACAAGACCATGTTTATATGATGAGTTTTCGACATAATCTCAAAAGCAGTTGTTCACGTTGTCAGGCCGATTGACAACTTGAACAATTCCTACAACGAGTCTCGCCGGCAAGAATGCCCAAACCAACGAGTATGAAAAGTAACGAGAGCGGAAGTGCTATTTTGTTTTGGTATTGCTAAGAAATTTTTTGGTGAGAAAAATTATATTTCAAATGTAAAGTCTTGCAGATTTGTCCCTACAATATATATTTTCAGGATATCAACTTTCCAAGCTCTATCTCAAGAACGATTACACAGACCAAAATGGTTTAGTTGTTGGAAAGCTATGGGTCATTTTCGAAGTAATTTGCTGCGTAGAATCCGAATGCGGGGCCAGAATTGGCCCATCACGTCAGGATCTTGAGATATTTGAGGTTATGTACCCGAAAAACGGTGTTTTTTTAAATATCTCAAAATCCTGACGTGATGGGCCAATTCTGGCCCTGGATTCGGATTCTACGCAGCAAATTATCCTGAACCTATTGCCCCTGGATAAAGTGGACAAGCAAATAGCCATTCTATCAGCTCTACATATGAGAGAGGCAAGAAAATGGAATGGCCTTGACTTCGGTCACTCACGGATTCTTAATGGAAATCCTCTAATTCCTGATGGTACGGACTACTGCACACCACAGGAACACTTTTCAACTGCATTCGAGACCCATTTTCCAACCAGCTAAGAATGGAATGTTGGCATACCGGGCCCAAGTGGCTCAACAAAAATCTTCACGGACGGTTCCAAGTTAGACGACCGCGTTGGCGGAGGCGTCTACATTGAGGAACACAACGTTAGAATCCCAGATCACTGCAGTGTCTTCCAGGCTGAAGTCACGGCAATTCAGGAGGCCGTCTCGATAATTGAAAACCTACCGATTGGTAGCAACAATATCTGTATTTATTATTAAGTCTCTCGCCTCCATGACATCATGCATGAAGTCAGTGAACAACTATCGCTCATCTCTGGAGCAGATGGCAGAACAGTTTTCGATCCACCTCATCTGGGTCCCAGGACACAGGGATATTGAGGGCAATTGCATTGCGGATGAACTGGCAAGAAGAGGAACTACCAGCATCCTCCTTCAGGACAAGGAGCGTCTGGGTATACCTATGGCCAGCTGTAAATTGAGTATTAAGAACCACTTTTCTCTAGCTGCTAATCAAGCGTGGAATCGGATATCGAACACGTGTAGAATCTCACGGCAGACATGGCCGGTATACTGCAAAAAAAGAACAAAGCAACTTTGCGATCTAAATAGAGCTCAGTGCTCGACAGTAATCCGGGCAATTACCGGACACTGGCTGGTGGGTATCCATGCATCAAGGCTCAACGCACCTCACATTGACTTCTGTAGAAATTGTGGAGATGAGGAAGAGCTGAAGACGGTGGAGCACTTATTCTGTCACTGCCCTGGGCTGTGTAAGACAAGGCTTCGATTCCTAAAATCATACGTCTTTAATGACCTATCCCAGCTCTCGGAAAGGAGTCCAAGAAGCCTTTCGAGGTTTATTAAAGCCGCCGGATGGGCGTGATTTTTAAAACGTATAGGGGACTTACTGAGTGGGGGAAGGGTGGTGAGTTTTGTCATTCCGCGCGAAATTTTTCGAACTGAGTATGGGCCATTAGGAAAGAATCAAAAAAAAAAGATACGTCTAAAAAAAATCGAATAACAATGTAATCGATAACTCGATAAATAATGAGGATTTTGCAAAAATAAAATGCACGTGGTTAATATTGTAACGCTATCATGTTTGTGCAAAATATCAAAATTTGAAGATGACTTTTTTTTTGTTTTTAACTTAGAATTCTCTAAATGTGCACGAGGGTCGTCCGATAAGTACTTAGCCAACAAAAGAAAAACGAAAGTTTTGGATTCGCTTCCATACGCGGTAAAAACAGAACTCCGACTACACGATAGTAAATTTCGCTTGTGATAGTAGCGCCATCGAACGGTGAGGCTCAGTACTTATGGGACCACCCTCGTACATATATATATATATATTCTAAGTAAAAAACAACATTTCTGCATTAAAAAAAAAAAATTCTAGACACAAAATTTTTAAGATATTTTTAAAATAATTTTTTAGCTTTACCTGTCTACTTCTCAAAATTAACTTTTTTATACAAAAGGTTATATTCAGTTAAAAAAAAACCTGAAACATACACAAGCAGATGATTTGGTATCCGAAAAGAGTTCCCAAATCCGCTTTAAATCTGTTATCTACTATATCATATAGCTCCTATTGAACAGATTTGCACAAAAAAACGTTTTTGATTGGTTTATTTTAAGTTATAAAAGATATCGCAACCGAATTCGCCAGTCATAAGTTTTTTGGAATACCTAGGCACTATGCTGTATTCGACCGAAATCGTTTGATTTTTTGAGTTATTTATATTGATGGTAAAGAGTATCTCAAAGTCGGCTGTCTTGTGCAGTTTTTTTGTTGTTATTAAATGCTAAAGTCAAGAAATTGAGTAAAAGACTTAGAAACTCACATCATTCTTTGGTTCTGATATCAATCAAAAGAAAAACCTTTCTAAGGAGACACCTTAAAACTTACAACAACCGAAAAAAGAAAACTTTTGAATCTTGTCACACATGACTCGGTTCTTTGAGCCGCTTCCGTTCACAAAATTCGATTAAATTCGTAGAATTTCGGAAACTTTGTAATACGTGATATTTACACCTACACGCTGCTTAATTATACCACTAAAAATTCAAATAAAAAATAATGATTGTTAACAAAAAAAAAAAACAAAATGTGTGAAAAGTATGTCGGAAAGGAGGTCACAAGCCGCGACATGTTCCGTGACACGGAGCACACACGTGCCACTTGACACACACTGCCACGCATTTCCGGCACATTGAGGCCAACAACGTGCCTCAAAGCAAGCCTACCCTAAATATGATACTGTACCATTGTGAAAATAGTGGCCAAAATTGGATACCCGCGTCAGCTCGCTGGGTATTAGCGCCAACCTAATGACATTGCCGTCATTTGCAACCGGAACGGTTTCCAGTTTATTTTGCTGAGCTTTTAATTAGGCCCCATTTACACTTTCATTAACATTTTTTTGTGTGCCCTGCATACAAAGGAGTCCAAAAAAAAAAAAAAAACACCAAACTCAATCAGACTTGGCTTGAAAAAAATACTTTTTTCTTTGTATGGCCTGGACGTGGAACTTCATGCAATGTTTTCCATGAAGCAACTATTTGTGCAGCTGCAGTCAAAGGATTACAAACATTGTATGAACTTTTCATTTTAGGTACGTGCCCACGTCTTTGAGTTGGATACATCGAATACATACAGATTACAAGTATTTTTTTTTGCTTTGCTTGGAGATAAGGAATTCGCTGCAATTTCCACGGAAATTTCATGCAGTGCAGACAGTTCTAAAGAAGGCATTGACGATGGTAATCTGAACGAAGAGGACGAAGTTTGAATATTAGGTAAAGTAAAAAGTTCACGGCGTTTTTTCGCTTTACTTCGACGAGGCAATTAACACAGGTTCGGGTGCGGACCCCCCCAAAAGTTGAAAAAATGGATTGAAAGTCTTTTGCGAGCGCTGATATATATACAGTTCGAAGTGAACTACCCTACCCAAGACCAAACTCTAGATCCTTACATGGCTTAAGCCTGAATCGCTCGCCTCCATTCCTACCTGTTGTCCGCTTTATTTTTCCAGTCGCGGCTACCCAGCGCATCTATATCCCTCTGTACAACGTCAAACCATCGCTGCTTTGGTCTACGCCAACTGGGTCGTTATACAGACCCCCCTCGTGGGACAGTTCTCCTGCACTCGATGCATATGCCCCAGCCCTCTCAATCTCTGCTGCTTAATTTTGGCGACAATTTTGATGTTATTGTTTAGACTGTAACTTTTCTTGATTAAGAAGGCAATGTCATAATTACCCGATTGATCCCTATGGGTAAAAAACCTGACCAACTCATTTTTACAAGTCTCTCTTGAGGCAATTTCTTTACCATCAGAAAAATTTTGCAATTGGGTAAATACGGTGATAGTCGCTCTGGACTATACGGTGTATGCGATAGAACATGCCATCCAATCTCTTGGAGCTTAAAGCTGTGTGCGGACTGGTGTTGTCTTGATGGAACACAACACACTTCCTATTGGTTCATTCTGGCCGCTTCTAGTCGATTACTTGCTTCAATAAGGTTAGTTCTTGACAATATAGTTCCGAATTGAGTGGATGTTAGCCTTCCAGTCCCACCAGAACACACAACAAACCCTTCTGGCCGTTAATCTGAGTATTTGGCCCTATGAGAGCAGTTCAAAGTGGAAGGGAATCACCCTATCAATACCACCAGAACACACAGCAAAACCTTCTTGGCCGTTAAGCCGACTCTTTTTTGGCTCTTGTACCCGTATGAGACCTATTTCTCATTGCTAGTCACCAACCGCTTCAAAAATGGATGGATTTCGTTACGTTTCAGCAAAAAATCAGAAGCATCAATTGGTCCAAAAGGTTTTTTTGCGGAAAATCGTGTGTCAGCTATTAGTGCAGGAGAAAACATCGATGTTTTATCGATTTATCGAAAATATTTATATATCGATGTTGGCCAACAGAGATGTTTCTCCAGCAGGGTGTTTAACCCATTTAATGAGTGCAGAAGTGATTCAAGCTAAAGGTGTAATATGGGGCCCGGTACACTTTCCCCCCGGACTCGGATTTTCTCTCTATGGCCCTGTATCGCCTAAATCTATCAAGGTTAGGTAAACGAAGTTGTGCTTAATTGAGTGGGATTTACTGCTGCTTTAAATGTTTCAATAAATAAGAGATGCTCTCCTTGTGCTGCCAGCTAACCCAACGGCTTAGGCCTGATATGTCATTCCTGAAGTACCAACAACCCAACTTTGGACACATTTGAAAAAAAAAAAACAAAAAACCTTCTCTGCCTTTTTCAATCACTGCCACTTAAGCCGCCTACGGATTTGCACTCTGGCCTAATGGCCAATGCCGGAAATGCATAAAGATTAACACTGCCGGATTAAGTGGGGGTGAGCATACACCAACGTTCATGTGCACATTGTCTTGTATTGCCAAAAGATGTTCCAACGAAAACAACATTAAGCTGCAAAGCACTTACCAAAGTCAAATGCACGCTCCAGTATGACCGAGTTGCGCTGCTGTGGACGCTGTTCCTGCTCCTGACGATTATGGCCAGCGTGCGCATAACTCATGCTGCCACCGCCCATGTTATTGTCCGCACCAACTGGTCCAACACGCGTGTCGCTGGCATAGTGGGACTGATAGCCGTACTGCTGTTGATTGGCTGCTGTTGGCTCCGTGGAGTAGTCATTGCCGGGGATTTGCTGGGCCGGAGTTGGCTCAGACTGCGCTTTCTTTTGCGCTGTTGGCAGCGGCGGTGCCGACTGCCCATCTGCCAGCTGCGCCGGATGCTGATGCAGGCAGCAGTATTTGATATGCTTACAAAGCAAATGGCCGCTGCTGCCCAGCGCCTCGCCGCAACCACGTTCCGCATGCCCCTTACCGTGAGCATGCATATGCACAGTTTCCTTGTTGGAACCTGTGCCATGTGCATGCACATAGAGCTCTTCGTCATTGATGCTGCTGGAGCTGCCGCTGCTGCTCAGGCAAAAACCCACACGATTAATACCAGGCTGACTGCTAAAGGCGCTCCGCGGTCGGTTCACGCGAAACGAGTTCGAGCGATCCACACTAGAACTGTGTGATCCGCCGGCTACGCTGCTGCTGCCACTCGCATAACGACTGCCAAAGCCAACACCGACGCCAGCGGCACCCAAGCCCAGCGCCATGCTGCTACTGCCGGCTGCGCCCAGCTGTGATTCCTGCATATCGATGCCACTTCCACTGCGACTGCGGGCGGCGCCATGTGGCCCGCGTAGCTGGGGCAGCGCTGCCTGGCCAGGATTGTGGCTGCTATGACTGCGCAGGCTGCCGCCGTAACGCTGTCGCTGCACGAACATGGGCGAGTTGGCACGTGGTATGACCTGCAAAGTGGAAAAGTTAGGATCATAAGCTATGTGTCATGTGCGGCCTAGGCAGGACACAAAGCAACTTGTTGAAGAGGTGGACACAAACGGAACAGCGTTTTATATTAAGTTTTTCACCTTATCCTCCAACAAATTGGCAAACAAATCCACGTGATCTTCATCCTCATTCATCATTTCAAAGAAATTTTTAAAAGTCTCCGGAAACGAGGCCGGAAACTGGCCCTGACGCGCATCCAGTTTGGTATCCATGGCTGCAAAAACCCAAGAACTACATGCAAAAAAAGAGAGAACATCACACATATATATGTAAATAACAATATAGAGATAGAGCGATAGAGACAGTTACATGTACAGTTAAAGCTTCAGTTTAAATAACAGTTAAGGCTACAGTTATGGGTACAGTTTTGAAAGCGTACAAGCACACAGCGAAAGTTTTTGAGCTTTGATGGTATGGGGGTGCATGAGAGAGCCAGTGGCGTAGACGTGAGGCGTTTTGAGAAGGGGTATGTATGCCAACATGAGAACAATACAAGCTGATGTTTGTTATATGTATATATTTTTAGCTTAACAGGCTTATGTGTTTTAGAATAAATGCTTGCGAAAAATGAAGGATACATATATGTATGTATGTAATTTTCGAAATTTTTTTATGATATATGATCTTGTCAGTTTTAATAACCAGGGAGAGTTTGATCTAGGAGTTCTTGAGCGGACTTAATATTTCAGTGTGGGTTGCTTTTCAAAAAGTTTATTTATTTAATATATTTTCAACTTATCTTATGTATTTAAGAACATATGCTAACGACAAATTCGAAAAGCAGCAAGATATGCGTACTTTTGGAAATTTTTATATGCTATATGAATTTGGGCTTCAGTTTGGGATGCTTTTTCAGAAAGTGACAAGTTAAGCTTACATCAAAATTGTTTTTTGCCCCAAAAAATTCAATAATTAAATTATTTTAGGAAAAAGCCATATCACAAGTTCAACAATTGTCCGCCAGTTGGGGCAGGAAAAAAATAATTGATTGACGGTGGAAACATTTTATAATTATAATATTTCACTGCTTGTAAAGGGTCAGCAATCTTGAGGTTTTTTTTTTCAATAGAGTTTTTTTGATAAATCACGCGTGAGTACTGTCAAGTTGCCATGTGTTTTTTATTCAGTTTTCATTGCCATTTCATCATGGAAAGACTAACACACGAACAACATTTACAAATCGTACAATTATATTACGAAAATTCGCGTTCTGTAAAGAATGTTTTTCGCGCGCTTAGGTCTTGTTATGGAACCAATTCGGTGAACAATTAATTTCATGCTTCGGATCGGTGAATTGCTCAGCAAGATCGTGTGACATCACGTCGTTAGACTTTTTCCTTGGGGCTAAGTGAAGTCTAAAGTGTTTGTGGATAAGCCAGCTACGATTGAAGCATTACCCGTGTTAATCGCGAGATACCGCCGATTATGCTCGAGCGCGTCATCGTCATTGGAACCTCCGCATGGACGAGCTACGGCGCAGTTGCCGTCAACATTTTAAAGGGATTATCTTTAAAAAGTGAATTGCAAGAATGGTTCTTTCTATTGATGCTAAAGACTTAACGATTCATTTGAAATTTTTATATTTATTTGCAGTTAAAAAAAACCTCAAGATTGATAACCCTTTACAATCAAGTAACATCAAGTTTTGCATAATTATTTGTACTTGGCAACACTATCCATGCGATGTGAGAGAGCACAAACGTTGCCACCATGTTAAATTTTCATAAATTGAGCGACAAGCTGCTCTCACATCCACTACACTCTCCAGATGCGAACCCAGCGACTATTTTCTGTTCGGAACCTAAAGAAATAGCTGCGCTGCAAAAGATTTGGTTCAAGTGAACGCCTGTTTTGAGCGCCTTGGGAAAACGTTTGAAAAAACTTTGGACTTAATATATCGAGCTGTAATTCCAATTGCACATCACTAACTCTGCAAACTGCCCTCATAATATGCCTAGGTGTACTGATATCCTGGCTAGTCTATGTCCCCTCCCCTATCTACGTCACTGTCGAGAGTGCACAGAAAATCAATTAAAACTCACAACTTGAATCAAATTGTTTGTCTGTGTGTTTAAGGCGTTTTACAAAAGCTTTTTGTTTTTGATTGTTGACAAATTTCATTGTACATAAATTCAATTACACATTTTAGACAATTTTAGACAAAAACATTGTCATCCTGCTAACAACAACAACAACAACAACAAATGCAACACTGCCTTAAACAAGTTCTTGTCCAGGCAAACAGCTGACTGTCTTCTTTTCATTTTAATTGAAAATTTTTGGCGCTATTAGTGTCACAATTTTCCAGCCGGTCAGTGACAAAGCGAAATTAAGTGAGACAGTGTTGATGTGGGGCTGTGTGGGGTCTATGGGGAGATACACACAGCCACAGCTAGACCCACACTGTCCCACTCAAAAATATACAAGTGTTGGGCAAATAATTTGCATACTTTTTTGGCCGGGCTAAAAGGTGTCACACTTGAGCAAACAACTTAGCACAGTGGGCCAATTGAGGACAATTTTGTGGCAAAAAAAAAAAAAATCAGCAAACTTGTTTGAATGAAGCTAAAAGTTGTTTTTAACTGTTGCTATAAATAAAAAAAAAACTTTTTTTTAAATTAAAAAAAATACTAATTAATATTACACTTTTAGGTAAAAAAAAAATGTTTCTATTATTTTATAATTTATAAATTTATTTTTATTGTTTAGATACAATTTTTTTTTTAATTCAAGAAAAAGAATCGTTAAAAAATATTTATTTTATGGATTTTCTTGGGAATATTTTAGTTGTGTTCTACTCGGACATCCCATTCTAAATATATAAAAATATATATATATTAAAAAAAATATTATTTGCCTTTCGAATATTAAATATTTTACGCTAAAGCAAATGTAAGGCATAGAATATTTTATTTCAATTTTTGAACAAAATTTTAATTTTTTTTCAAATAGTAATAATTCGCCCGTGCTCCGGAAAACGAATGCGAACATTGTATTGGTTTTTTTTTTCATTGAAAATGTTTGCTAACGAAGCGTCAAAAAAGACTTAGTTATAATTTATTTATAGTTTATCAAAAGTCTTGCCTGAATCCGCTCATAGCAGAGGTCGCTGCTATAAATCTTTGTAATATTGAATTAATTACGAACTTGAGCTTACTGATAAAAACTAAAGTATGTACTCGTCATTTAACATTTTATAAATATAAAAGCTTTAAGAAAACTCAAATATTAACTTTAGCGCGGCCAAAGTATGCTTTTCGCCCACTGTGCAACACAAGCATAAAGCATCCAAAAGTTGAAAAGTTATTTGGCAGCAGCGGCCAAGAAAATTGACTCACTGCGGTTGTCAATCTTGCCAAAGTTATTCCCCTGCCCCTCCCACCAGCCAAGACAAAACACATTTTAGGCCGCTCGTTTATCAACCCCCAAGCACCCCAACCAAATAGTGTATATAGCATATACTATATACTATCTAACCCTTTGCTACACATAAAAAGAGCTTGGTGAAATAAAGTTCATCAATTTCTTGAAAGTTTTGCTTTTTTTGGCAACATTATTTACTGCACAGTTGGGCAACTCCAATGACACTGTCTTAACTTGGCTTAAAAGCAGCAGATTGATGTACACCATCCGGCCTATGAACTGTAATTGTGGAGCACAGTCTCAAGTCCCGTCGAGGCTATTTAAACAAAATGATTATACACCAATCAATCAAGCCACAAAAACTTGACAGCGATTTCTACTAAATGCAATTTCTATATATTTTATGTACATATATATGTAACTTGGAACATAATCTGGAGACAGATTTGGATCGATATGTGCTCCAGTTCTTAGACATGGTAATTATTTATTTAAACTGAAACTTGATCATTGATGGCATTAATGAAATTGTATAAGAACTTCGATAGATATGGTCACCCGCTAACATAGAACCTTTTTAAAATTGCATTAATAGTTAAGTATTTTTATATAGGGTGATTTTTAAAGTGCGTTTTTTTAAGATTATTTCATATCAATATTCAATACGAAAACTTTAGTCTTACTTCGTGGAACTCTTTGATAGCTTCTGTAAATAATATTTATGTAAAGGGTCAGCAATCTTGAGGTTTTTTTTTTAAATGCAAAAAATAGAAAAATTAGAAATGAATCGGAAAATCTTTATTATTAATACAAAGAACCATTCTTGCCATTCACTTTTTAAAGATAATCCCTCTTTAATGTTGGCCGCAACTACGCCGTAGCTCGTCCTTGCGGAGGTTCTAATTTTCGATGACGCGTTCGAGCATAATCGGCGGTATCTCGCGAATAACATGGGAATGCTTCAATCCATAAACACTTAAGACTTCACGTAGCCCCAAAGAAAAAAGTCTAATGGTGTCATATCCCACGATCTTGGTAGCCAATTCACCGAAATTAATTGTTCACCAAATTGGTTGCATAAAATGGCCTAAGCACGCGATATACATACATTCTTTACAGAACCCGAATTTTCGTAATAAAATTGTACGATTTGTAAACGTTGTTCGGGTGTAAGTCTATCCATGATGAAATGGCAATGAAAACTGAATAAAAAACACATGGCAACTTGACAGTATATTGATAAAAAAAAATCCTCAAGATTGATGACCCTTTATATTCGCTATTTTGTTTTTTTAGTAGGAATTTCTGTACATCCAGAGCATGTAGTTACCCAAAATTTTGAGTAAACATTAATTTTTACCAAAAGCTTTGTACTCTAAAGCAGATCAACTTGGAATGCAAAAACAATTTAAAAGTTTTTATCGTTATCGTTTAAGAAGAACTTTTGAGATGATCAATGAAAAATAAAACCTATTTATTGCGTAAATATTTCAAGTTCCAGCGTGACTAATCCAAAAAAACCCTATTGAAAAAAAACCTCACGATTGATGACCCTTTATATTCGTTCAATGTTGGAATCATCAGCATGAAGATCTTCTTCAAAATTCACTATGTGTAACTAAGCTTATATAGTGTAGTTTTTTGTTGTTTTCTTTTTTTGAAAATTAGAGAAGCACTAAGAATTAGCTTCAAGGCATATATCTCTTTTTTCCCGGAGACAATACAATATTTTAGGCCCTTCCAACGAAAGCTCCAACTTAATGCCAATTTGTCTATCTTTTCGTTAAGAATCTTGTTTATATTGTCTTTTCAACTATATTCGCATAGAAGATCTTGTTTAAAATTCTTTTTCAAATTTTGTAACTATTTTCATATAGGGTAATTTTTTTTACTATTTGTTTTGAATAGAATAAACAAGCGCTTTTTTAAGCTTATTTTCTGTCAATAATGATCAAGACTACTTTTTTAACCCTCAGTCGGACATTTGGGTCTGGCCAGACCTATTTCGTTTTTGAACGTTAATTCAAAGTATTTATAATTTAGATATCGACTTGCGGCAAAGTAGGCCGTATTTCGCAAATAACTCTTCGAATGTTGATTTCCAAATGTTCAATTGTCTCTGGCTTATCGACGCAGACAAGTGACAGTAATTTTCTGTGAATGTAATCGTGTTTCGACAAAAGCTTTTGGATTATCCTCACTCCAAATGCGACAATTCTGCTTAATTACGTACCCATTCAAACAAAAATAGGCTTCATCGGAGAACAAAATTTTGAATTTTGAATAATAACATCAAGTCAATACCTTTCGATATAATTGTCTTTCATTTCGATACAAAATTTTGTTCATGAGCTATTGACGAATAACTGAAAAAAGTGCCCTATAACATGTTTTCAGAAAAAATCTTAAAAACGGTTCTTAAGGCCCATACGCAGCATGCAAAAATTCCGCACGAAATGTCAAAACTTCATATAAAAAAAAAATTCCCTTTTTTGGGATATTTTTTTTTTAAATGAAGTTTTGACATTTAGGTTAAATTTTCATGTAATCAAAGCTTAGCTCATAGATATAACATCTAAAGGCCCATACGCTGTTCGAAAATTTTCGGCCGGAATAACAAAAATGCATTCATGACAAAATTTGGGATATCCTAAATGGGATATTTTTTTTACATGAGATTTTGTCATTCTGTGCGAAATTTTTCGAACTGCGTATGGGCCTTAAGCTAAAACTGATCCAAGAACTCAATTAAGGTAACCCATTTTATATGAACTTGAGCTTTTTCTATGGAAAGCTACAATTTTTATAGCGAATATTTATGCCAAAGATATTTTGCTCACCACCAGTGTCTTCTTTTTTTGATAAGTTTAGTCTTCTAGAAGACGCAATTTTGACATTTTTTGCGTTCTCGAAAGATTTCTATAAAATAGCTAAAGTTGCCGTAGTTAAAAGCTCTATATAGTTCCGATGTTACTTAAAAAATGTGAAAGTTAAACGATTTAAGAGAAAGTCCGACAAACATTCGAATGCGACTAATTCGTTTTCTATTTTTGTGCTCATTAGGTTCCAACGTGGACTCTAACTAATCTAACCCCTTTGTTTAATTTTATTCCCTACCCTCACAACACACAAAAGTTTAATTGACGAAGAACATCATCATCATTATGCAGCTGGAATGGGTTGAAATAGTTGAAAGTAGTTCAGGAACTCAAAAGCTGCACTCCCAACCGGGAACCATGTCAAGTAGTAGTTAAGAGTGCTGGCTGCCAAAGCTTATTACAAATGGTGGAAAAAAAAACAAAATAGCAACAGCTACAAAAATAAAAAAAAAAGTTAAGTACTTAACAAAATGGCGGCGGTAGGAACGCCCGTATTATTAAAGCGTTATTAGGCGTATTAAGCGCGTTTAACGCCTTCAACAGATTACACGGAAAAGTTTGGTGGTGGAACGTAGTTTATAGTGACTACCCACAGCGGGTATTTGAGGGGCGTGAAATTTGAATAACAACAGCAACAACAAGAGTTGACAGCTCTGCACACCTTAGGGCTGACCCCAATTAGCATTGGGACCCAAGTTTTGCTTCTAGATCTGCTGCTACACAGCCAATCCCCCGCACCCTGCTTGCAATGCTGTTTCTGTCATTTAAAAATTTTATGAGCCTAAAAATATGCGCAAGTTTTTTTTATGCTAAATTTTTTTAGGCCAAGCTTTTGCCCCACTATATCTGTTGCAATGTTTATGCGCAAGAGATAACTTAAATAATTAATTCGCGTTCATAAAGTCTTTTATGCAAAAGGTCAAGACTGTGTCAGATTTGAGACACTTTTGGTAGCTTATTTATTTTTAAGCTGACACAGCTCCAATAAAAAGATAAAGAGGCAACTTATGAGCAGTTCATAGTTCGCCTAATGTTTTTGTGATTGCGTAAACTGCATTCCAAGGACTTTATCTTATAAAAAAAATTTTCGATCTTGAATGGATTTCTTAATGCTTTGTTTTCCACGTGCCAAACGTAGAATCTTTCTTATTTTGAGAGCAAATACCAAATTTTGACTTAAGGCCCATACGCAGCAAAAAATATCCCACCATTTGGGATTTTTTATTTTTTTATATGAAGTTTTGACATTTCGTGCGAAATTTTTGCATGCTGCGTATTGGGCTTTATATATTAAAAAAAAAATTAGCAATAGTTAAAAATATTTTTAAAAGTAAGTACTTAAAAGTTAAAAAATTGAAAAAAAAAAATTTGCAAATTTTGAATTTTTTTCAAAAAAAACATCACAAAATCCAACAAATTTAAGATTTTTAAAAACAAAATGCTTTAAGTGTCTTTATTTCTCAGTTATAGATAAGGCGATAATTTATCGGAAATAATAATTTATGAAAAAATTATAAAAATCAAAAACATCCTAAATAATTTTTTTAATTAATTCAAAGTTTTATCTTTCTTTGAAAAAAAACTATTCAACTATCTTTATTCGTTTTTTAGGAATTTTTGCAAAACAAAAAATACGTAGGAAATATTAGCAAGTATCTCTTATCAAAATCAAAATACACATTATTTTAAAATCATTTTTTAATTAAAAGTTTGATTTCTCATTTAAAAAATTGTTCAAGTATCTTTATTCTATTACTAGAGATATGAAATCAAAGAAGAGTCTAGCTCTGAATACTTATTCAGCTAACAATCTTTCGATAATTTTGCCAAGTACGTGGAAAATATTGGTAAGTACCCCAATCATAAAAATCAAGAAGTTCACAAAATAAAATAAATATTTTTTAAAATACATTTTTGTCTTTACTTAAAAAAATTTTTTATGTATCCTTAACCATTTACGAGATGTATCTTATTAACATAAAGTCTAAGCATTCAGTTGTAAATAACTCGATAAATAATCGTAATTTATCAAAAAGAATTTTAATTAAAATATATCAAAAAGTAATGAAAAACAAAAAATATTTAAAAAAAAAAAAAATAAAAATTTTAAAAATCAATTTTTTGGATTTGGTTTAACATTATTTTTTTTAAATTTTCATTTTTCTTTAAAAAAAAATGCAAGTCCCTTCATTCGTTTGCGAGATATAGTAGAAAAAACAAAGAAAAATATATCTCAGTATTCAATTATCAATAATTCGATAAATTATCGGAATTTCGCAAAAAAAAGTAACAGGGGAATATTGGCAAGCGTTCTATAAGAAATCATGAAATTCTGGAAAAACTATTTTAAATGTCTATATAATTTTGTGCTGTAGAACCAGATTCTTGTTTCCTCATTGAAAAACTTGATTAACGTTACAGATTAAAGCTAAAAAATAGAACGGTCTTTGTGAGGTGTAGAAAAAAACAGACGTTCAGGCAGACATGGCTCAATAAACTTGTTGCTTGGGCAACATAATTTCGAGGTTACACAGCCTGTTATATATATTATAGTTGCAACAAATCGTTTATATCCTAATACAAATTTTTAATTTCTTTGAAAGACCTAACGAACGTTAAATTGTTTCAAATATATCGAATATCACAAAAATCACACTTTATCGCCAATAGCACGTTTTACAAATTCGTAATGAAAGCCCGCATAAACTTAGTATATAATATATAGTATTATTGCGTATTTTTAATTAGCGCATCGCATTTGCGTGCGCCAAGTGAAGTGCAAGATGGCTACGCCCCTGGAGGTTGGGGCCGCGCGCCCAAACGAGGGCCGCATTAAAGCGCAAAGCAAGCGCCAAGTAACTAAGAAACAATGTGTGTGCTGCACTTTTGTGTTGCACACTTTTGTGGCATGGAATGTTGCACACAGATTTGTTGGGGCTTTAGCTGTTATTAGCTTCATTATGTTTATTTACGCGAGGGACTTTATCAAGCCGTATTGTGGTGCGCAAACAATAGGGAATGAATGCCTCAAGAGGAAGACCAGTGGGATAGCAAAGGAACCTACAGGCTGTGGACTCTCTGCGGGTCTATTAAATAAATTACACAAAACACTTTGGTAGAGTTTATGAGCCGTATTAAGCAAAAGCCAAGGCAACTTGGCCTTTAAAATTGTGGCCCAACTTAGTTAAGGCCAAAGCATTAATGTACCTTGAATGTGTGTGTGTAGAAGATACTTAGAAATAAGAAAGCACGTAGAAATAAAAAAATAAAAAATGTGATACGGTCATGTTGCTGTCCGACAGTGGAATACTCTGAACTGCAGCTCTTGAATTGCCTCAAGAGTGCTTTAATGCTGTAGCCAGAAAGGGAATTGCTGCCACAAGGACTTTGTGAGTTTCTTGAGTTTGGTGGAGAACGCTGAAACACGAGGAGGCCATTACAATGCTCCTTCTAAACTTGAGAGAGAGAGCGATTACCAACTGGCAACTCTAGATTGTGCTCTGCAGTTGTTTGAACCCTGTTCCTCACTCGATGGTGACCCAGCCTAGGTTGAGAAAGACCCTAGTCTTCGGCTAGTCTAGTCTGTCCCATTAAACAATTCACAGAGAGTGGGTTTGACTTAATCCACTCATACTTTTGCAGCTTGAGCACAAATCATAGGGTTTCTCAAAGCACCCCAAATGGAAGATTCATTTCTTCAGGCTTGAAATCAAAAGTCTAGACAGAATAGTGAATGGGACTTGGAACAGCAATCACGCTGCGTAGCCGAGAGCTTTTCCAGGTTTCGTTCAGTTTTCAGTTCAGATGCCAACGGCCTCAGCCGCCATACTCTTGTTCTGCAGTATTAGGTCGTGGAATTTATCGACGATTTCTGGAATGACGACCTCTTTTGGGCGAGCTGAACATTCACAAACGAAATTAAATTTACTTCAAGCACTGCTAATTAAATTTTTGTTTTTTTTTTTTGACACGATTGAGAAGCAGGCTTCGAAGAACATTTCGGCCATCTACTTTAAGGAATGCAAGAGCTCCCATAATTGTGTTTTTCGTCGGATGGGTAAGGGATTATAGAAGTAGACGAAACTAATTTCGAATGAAAGAAGCGATTTCCGTTTCATATTTAATCACAATGTAGTGTCGTGACTTAATATAACCCATCAACCTTTAGTTATAGGGTATAATAATAAAAAGGCAAAGATGAATAAAGCAGCGTAGAAACAAAACGAGTAACTCCCACACTGCGGCGCCTGCACCCTACTGCCCCAGGAGGAGCAGCCACAATCCAGACGTCAGTTAACGCTGTTGTGCTGGCCACACCTGAGAAACAAACGGTAAATCGCTGTATAGAGGCAGCTGCGACTTTTCAACGCTTGCCACATGAGACACTTCGTCCGCGGCTAATTACAGGACTGACAAGTTGTGTATCCGACGCTCTACTTCAAGCACTGCTAACTGCCACGCCCCAAGCCATCGAAATTGACTCCCATTAAGGCGGTGTGAAAAACATAAACAAACAGCTTTTGACTAATGAATGGGGGAAACACATTAAAAATTTTATGATATGCTAAATATTTATTTCCTGGAAATAAGTTTAATTAAAATGCAGTTACTTTTTTTTTAAGGAATTCTTTTTAAGGTATAATTAGGCTAAATGGGGTTGTTGTTTTTTTTTTTTGCAATTTATGAAGCTTTAATATTAGGAAAGCGCGAACTTTTAATAGCATTTCATGTGACTCGCGGGAAGAGAAGTAACTACGAAAAAAATTTTGAATAAATACCTTTTCTGCAAGTTTGAATATTTTCATAACCAACAATATTACTTTTTAAAGGCCCATACGCAGCATGCAAAAATTCCGCACGAAATGTCAAAACTTCATATAAATAAAAATTCCCTTTTTTGGGATATTTTTTTTATATGAAGTTTTGACATTTCCCTTTTTTGGGATATTTTTTTTTATATGAAGTTTTGACATTTCGTGCGGCGTTTTTGCATGCTGCGTATGGGCTTTAAAATAACAAAATTTCAAATCCAAGCCGAAAACTAATTAAAATGAACTAAAGTAGAAAAAAATATATATGTAATGCCAGATTACGGACGGTTTTTTGAATCTTGATTTCGGGCTCGGCCATCTTAAACCATCTGAACTACGAAAAATTTTTGTTTTTTTTGTATGGTTCAAGCTAATATCACAAGTCAGTACAATAACCGGAAAATACTATTTGAAGCTTCTTTGAAGCCGATTTCCCTTTTGAATCAAGTTTATCCAAGACAACATACCGCTAGAACAGAGCTCACTCCGTTTCCCAAACTCCATGTTCATCGTATTTAATTATTTTTACAAATTTGTAGTAAGGGCTTGGTGGAAAGAATTTTGTGAAGACGATTTTATATTGGAAGGCATGCGCAAGCTGTAGATGCGCTGAACTAAATAAGCATCTCTACCAGCTGCTAAAGTTGAAAAACTAAGTGGTTGTGGTGATTCAAGGGCTCCACTGAGTCACGCCAAAGAGAGCAGCGTGCTAATCAGTATGCTACCATGGCTACCACTTAGGCCAGAAAGCTGGATTAGCTAATTGAAACGACTACCAATCAACCAAAGCTTGCCAAGGTTGGCATAGACGATGCAGCTGCAGCCAAAATGGTTATCATGCATTAGGTAAGTGACTTGTTGAAAGCATCTGTTGTAGGCAACAAGGATCACGGAAACTCGATGACGAATTTGATTATTGATTATATATTACCCAGGAGGACTTTTGCCGCTGACGCCACACGCAGGTTGTTCATATGGTCCATATGTATGCCATTGGTTTCAGTTTAGACAGTTGGAGCAAATAGTGCCTTTAAAGCAAACTATTATTACAGCAGCCTTTTGACTGTTCTAGAGATGGACGCGTGTCGGTCGTGTCGTGAGCGTTTGTTTAAAAGAAGAGTTGTATAGGGTTTTCCAACAAAAGGTGTTATTTGAAACACCCGGTATTTCGGTAGCTGTCACTTTTGAAGCTTTTATTCTTTGACATTTGACAAGTAGAAACTACGCCATTACTAAAAATGGAACGATACACGCTTCAACAACGCATTGAAATAATTAAAATTCACTACAAAAATGGTGAAAATCTTGCAGTCAGAGTTCACAAAACTAAAGCATTTTTGGGTCGTCGTGAAGCACCTTGTCGGACCGCAATACAGAAATTGGTGGGAAAATTCGAGCTGTTGGGACAAGTTAGCGATGTGAAGAATAAAACCCGTGTACGTCGCTCAAGAACAACTGAGAATAACCCAGGTTTGTCCATTCCTCGTCGTTCTTTGGAATTGGGCATTCTACAAACGTCATTACACCGTATTTTGCATAAAGACTTGGGTCTTAAGGCTTATAAAGTTCAGTTAACACAATAACTCAAGCCGGCCGATCACCAACAACGTCGTGTCTTTGCTGATTGGGTCTTTGAAATGCATGAAAATGATCCGGAATTCCATCGAAAAATTATCTTGACTAATAAGGCCCATTTCCACCTCGGTGGCTACATCAACAAGCAAAATTGTCGCATCTGGGGCTCGGAAAACCCAAGAGTTATTGTTGAGAAGCCTCTCCATCCTCAACGTATGACTGTTTGGTGCGGTTTATGGTCCGGCGGGGGTTTGAGGTGAGGTTGGATCAACAGTTACGGTGAATGGATTGCGCTATCGAGAGATGATTAATCATTTTTTATGGTCGGAGTTAGATGGTATTGATCTGGACAACGTTGACTTTCAACAAGACGGCGCTATGTGCCACACAAGCAACGAAACCATTGCTCTTTTACGGAAAACGTTTCCAGACCGTGTTATCTCTCGAAGAGGTGATCACAATTGGCCACCGAGATCTTGTGATTTGACACCTTGCGACTTCTTCCTTTGGGGCCACGTGAAAGATAAGGTCTACGCCAACAGCCTAGCGTCGATTCAAGACCTCAAAGATAGAATTCGTGAGGCTATCGAGGACATAGGGCATGAAAAGCATATGGTCCTGTAGGCGTGGTCGTGGTGGCCATTTGGCTGATGTTGTTTTTCATTATTAACGGCATACCTTTCTCTTTATAATGAAATAAACATCCGATCATTTATCTCAAAAAATGGCATACCAAAATAACAACTCTTATTGGAAAACCCTATATATATGTTTATATCAGGTAAGGTCATTTTAAGAGGCTGCATTCATCTGCTCTGAACTTAACCCTATAGCTGTCCTAGATGAATTTCAAATTTAATGCTATACGTCCCATTTTCCATAAAAAGTGTATTTTGAAGGGCATTGAGTGCCCGAAGAATGGATAAGATGAAGAACGGGTCTAGGGTTAAGCGAGAATGTTAAGTGGGATAGTTATGGGCATCTGCAGTGGCGGTCAGATTACGCTGAGGAATCTGGCCTAAAGGGGTAGTGATACGAAACATAGATGCTGTTTCCAGTTAGCGTCCTTAGCCTCTCCTCCTCAAACTTCTACTCACAACTTCTTGCGGTACCCCCTGTTAGTCCGTGACTTAGCACCCAACCCAAGTGGATCGATAGGTAGAAGAAAAACGAGAGATAAAAGACCGTTGTGGACACCTTCAGAGAACAACGGCAGAAGAGGGTGGCGAAGGAACAAGATTATTAAGCGCAACTAACGGCGGCGCCTAAAACTCCAGTTTTGTTTAAAGTTAAACGAAAATCAAAGCGATTTGAAGAGAAGCAGACTTGAAGCTGAAGACGAACTGTGACTCTAATGGGCTGCAAGTTTGAGGTCATAGGAAACTGACAAACGTACAAGCGCGTCGATTTAAATTATTTTGTAACAATCAGTGGCAGATCCACGGGGGCTATCGGTCCGACCCCCCTCCCCCCCACATAAAGTAGAATAAATGGGTTGAAAGTCTTTTGCGAGCGCTGATATACATGCACTACGAAGTGAAGAACCCTCCAGAGACAAAATCCTAGTTACGCAGCTGAGTACAGTGCTGCCAAGCAATTTAGCCATATACCTACATGCAGCATAACTATGTACATGCTAGTTATATAAATACTAAGTACCTGCACTTAAATGCTTATTATTCGCAATGATTGCAAAGACACTTAAAACGCAAAAAATCAATAAGACTTGCACTCAATTGTATATATCCTTCAACAAGTAAAAAGCAGTCTAGTACAAAACAAAAAAACAAGCAAACAGTTGCACAAATTATCTACTCAATATGCTGGAAAAAAGTTTCTAATAGGATTTGGCTAATGCTATTAGACAAATTAAAAAAGAAATAAAATAAAATATCAAAATGCGCATGCCAGTTGTTAGCTCAAGTTCTTGAGAATTTAATTTCCACGCTTTGAATTTAGCCAACAGGAAACTCTTAACAGCTTTAATTGGTCATGTTTACAAAGTGTTTGAGCAATGTTTACTCAGTTTTTAAGCCGTAAAAAGCTTCAAAAAAGTTTTCAACAAGCAATTGGGATTTTTATTTTTTAATGCTCAACAATTTGTCTGCAACAAAACCCGCCCAAAAAAACGATGGGCAAGGCTGTTTTAATGCAACTTGCAAGTTTTGCTTTAGAACTTGGAACAGCTAATTAAGAACACGCAATCAGGCCATTACTGGCCCAAAAATACCCAAAAGAGCTTAACGTAAAAGCACACAAAAAAATGAAAAAAATAAACCTAAAACTATGAAAAGTGCAAACTAATGGAAAACATGGAAGTTGCAGGGGGTTGAACCCCCTGTCAGCAGGCAAAGCGCGCTGGTAGTGTGACTTTGGTGTGGCATTAAATGCAATTTCCACAACCATTTGCCCATTTCTGGTTGATTTTTTATATTTCTATTTTTTTTCTGCAAGGGGTGTGGCAGCATTGGCAAATTTCAGAGACTTGGCGCCGCCATTTTGTTGAAACTGCATTGAGGGAGTGTGGCATGAGTTTGCCTTTTTTTTTTTTTTGCTTGAAATCGATATCAAATTGAATTGAGTTTAATTTAACAAATGGATTCCAGTATTGACAGGTGGCACTACTAACACTGAATTCCACAAACAAAGCCAATGTGTCGAGAACGTTTTTCAAGCTAAAGCTGAAGCAACATAAAACTGCAGACTTCAAAGTAAATTATATAATGTAATTCTGCGTAAGTCTATTTGCAATGACTTTTCACTGCAATTTTCCGTAAAAATGTTAACATTCGTATTAAAGTATAGACTTTAAGTTTTTAAACATTTTTTTGCTTTAGCTATTTACGTAAAAATCTTAGGTATAGATGATGAAAAGTTTTATTGCAGACGGAGAACGGGCTATTTAAAGAAAGTTTAAGGAATTTTTATATATTTTGACCTACAAGATAATCTACAATATCATTTTGGGAAGATCTGTCTAAGAGCTCAAATTGCCAAAGATTTCACAGATAACCAATTATTACAATAAAAAAAATGAGCTCAGCTTCAGCTCAAAGAATTTAAGTTCTAAAATGTGCGGCTTAAGCAAGAAAATCTATTGCTTAAGAGCTACTTGCTCTGGCGACGTTTTACAAGTAAAGGGTGTTTTTTTTAGAGTAACATAAAACAAAGAAATATATTTTTAATATCAACGAAACGGGCCATGTGGCGGCTGACGTGTACAAGGCGCAGTCTGGAACATCAATTTTTACAAACTTTCCGCAGCATTTGCGGCCGTATTCCACCAATAACTCTACGAATGTTGATTTCCAGTTGTTCAATTATCGCTGGTCTATCGACGTAGACAAATGACAGTAATTTTCTGTGTATGTAAAGGTGTTTCGACAAAAGCTTGTGGATTATCCACACTCCAAATGCGACAATTCTGCTTAGTTACCCATTCAATAAAAATTGGACTTCACCGTAGAACAAAATTTTGAATAAGTTTGACGAACGGAAGCATTATTTTGATAAAAAATGTCAATAATTTGCAAGCCTTGCTCTGTTGTAAGTCTATCCATAATGAAATGTCAAACCAAACTCAACACAAAGCAACTTTCGGACGTTAAATGGGGTCAAAAAAAAGCACGCTGTAAGTCAGCAGTAATTTGTCGGTAATAAATAGACGTGGATAAATGTTAATCATATATGAGAAATTCTCTAACTGGCTACTTTATACTAGTAAATCACTAGTAATTTGTCGGTACCGCAGCAGTGTCGACATGTCGCCAATTGTCCTTAGCCGCACTGCAGGCATGTTATGCTGTATGCGTGAGCAAAGCAATTTAGATAGGGTCGTGACCATAGACAATAATTTACTGGCAACTTTTTACAAGTATATCACTAGTAGTGTGACATCTGGAAGGGTCATGAAGGCTTAACCCAGTAAAGTATAATTATTTCAAAACAACAACAACAAATAGGTATTAGAAAAAATGTCTTAATTGTTTGACGTCACTGTAAAAGCTTTATCTGCAGCCGTGCTACGGAAAACGAAAAAACCAAACCAAACAATTTTATTCGAATTCGTTTTCGCGTGCTACGCAGATATAGGTTGGCTTAGGTTGAAGTGGTTGCCTGTCTTGGAACAGCCCAGACGCACTTAGGCACAAGGAGGCGCTTTGTGATGCCACAGGTAACGCAGGTCGAGAGTTGACCAGGGATGCCCTTATAACTACGTATATAGGCATTCGTGGTCAGCCTACGGTCAGCTCTGAAGAAGAACAGGCAAGACTATTCGATATCACTAGCTTACAAATTTAAGGCTCATCGAATGAAGCTTCGTAAAAAGTGCTTTGAAGGGTAATTTTGGTAATTTGCAAAAATTCCACAGGAAATGTCAAAACTTCATATAAAAAAAAAATCCCAAATGGAGGGATTTTTTGTTTTATATGAAGTTTTGACATTAGGTGTGGAATTTTTGCATGCTTCGTATGGGCCTTAAAGTAGTTAACAAACTTGTTCTTTTTTGACACAAAAAAAAAAAAAATTGATTACCTTTTCGCTAATTGTGGATCTTTGGTACTTTTACCAATGTACTGCTTGCATTTCTACAGCTGATGCCATAATAACACAAGTTTACAAAATTTTTCATCCAGAGTTGTCACCATGCTTCTTTGTTGAGTTATTCATACATCTCAAGATTCTCTCTTTTAATTATGTTTTTTTGACATGCCTTAAAAAAGTGGTCGCTTTTGTTTTCGAAAAATAACAAAAACTATTTTCACGTTTTTAACTTATAAGCATTTTTCTGTTTGAACCAGCTGACTTAATGATAGACAATTTTATTGCCAACAATTTGAAGCTGGAAAACATGACTTTACGATTCAAAGAATTAAAGAGCACATATCCGCGGAATGCAAAAACTCGATTTTAAGCTTAGTACAGGATCTTAAATAATGCCTTGAAGTTTTAGCAGCTGAGCATTTTTTAGCTCTAACTATTTGTTTAGTAAAAGGTATAGCTACAGGATACGCTGTAAAATTTTGAATTCTCTAAGTGTTAACTTAATTTTATTTTGACTGAATCAAAGAAATTAAAAGCAAATAATCTCAAAGCAGTCAAGAGAGAGAGAGAGAGAGAGCGAGAGAGACCGCTCCTTTAAGTGAGTGAGAGATAAACATACTGCAGCAAACAAATGTTGAAACTTGGGCAACATCTTCGCCTTTGTTGTAGCTGATTGTTTGCATAGGCCGTAGCCCTTTTCAACCCGTAATAAATTATGCCAGTGACACACACACACACACAGATACAATCTCATACAGGTATATACACACACACATTAACACATTTGTCTTCAATAAAGCTGGCCAAAGACAGCGCTGAAAGGAGGGCTCAACTAACAAAAAAAAGCACCCTACTGAAACTGAAACTTGAAGTGCCACTTGGCAGTTCCGTTGGGCAACTAACAAAAACAACAAAAGTGAGAACTGCACAAAAAAAAAGGCATATAAAATTGGATTTATCAACACGCACACATACACAGAGAGAGAGAGACACATACACATGTCAAACCAAAAATGCTACACTGAGAGAAAATGTGTTAATAGGTTTTGATAGTTTGGCGCATTTCGCACAGAATAATTGTGCGTTACAATTATTATTTTCTTTTTGAGCTGGTTCTTTTTATCCGACTACGCTGAAGCTAAAAGAAGGGTTATGTGTTTGATCTGTATGCATGCATGTACGTCTGTTCTCTCGTAACTTCTAAACCGCTTATCGTAATTTGGCAAATGAGATATCGTTGGAGTTGTCTTGATGGTCCGCTGGTTATTGGCTATAAAATGTTACATAAAATTTAATATGACAAATTCTAAAGAACATGGAGTCATGAACTAAGAAAAAAACAAATTTTTTTTAAATGCATTCATTTTAAAAACATATGTACTGATGAACTTTGCTGGCGGCTTTGCCTTGACAGATAATTGAAGACTGAAAATTTAATTTTCAGATGATTATTATATCAACCATCACAAAATGATCCACTTTTCAAAGAAGGTTGTGGAGGAATTGAATAGGAATTTTTTTGAAGTAGAGGCAAGTAGGGTGAATTCGGAAGTGGGGTGAACTCGAAAACACACCTGAACGGATTTCTGAGCTGACATTTGACTATGACACCAATTTTCAAATAAACGTCATGAAAGACACTAGTTTTTGATAATACTACGACTCGAGTAAACGAGTTTTTGATGATTTTGTTCAGTACAATTTTTCTAAAAAATTTGCTATCTTGAATGTTTTATTTTAAGATTTTGTGTATCTCAAATTTCAACATTCTCTCGAGTAAAATCAAATGTAAGTATATCCATAATATTATTTAGACTCTAAACTTAAAAAATGCTAAAGGCTTCGTTTCGATTTTTGCAAGCCACTAGAATGACGCTACTCCGTTTCGGAAAAGTCAATTTGGGGTGAATCCGGAAGCTCGATTCGGGGTGAATCTAGAAGTGTGTCAAAATGAGCCAAATAATTGTTTTGAATATAATTTCAGCACGGATTTCAACTGTTTGTGTCAAAATGCCATGAACTTACAAAAAAAGCGAAACAAATCCCGTAAACCGGTTCCAAGTTCAGATGATTTGTTGGAAATGCTGAAGGCAATGAAATCGACAAAAGGAGTGCTCTTTCAGACGATTTCTCTCTTTTTTTTAAGACCCTATTTTTTCATGCCATTTCAATGTATTATTCAACCTTCTTTTTACCAAAAATAAAGAAATAAAGCGTTTGCGATGAAATTTTATGTTGGTTTTTATCATTTTTGGACATTTTCGGATTCACCCCAAAAAAATCGAAAATCGCGAATTTGGCATTTTTTGCTTGGAGATCAATCTACCTGACAAAAAATCTTCGTATCGATCTGAAAAATCTACTACTGTCACTCCAAAAAATCTATGAAAAAATTCTTCCGATTTTACCCCAATTTCCTGTACTACTTGCGCGTTAATACGTTATTAATTAGTAACTACTGTTTTTCGCTCAGTGCATAGTTGACCAGCAAAAAGGAAAGCGAAAAGTGAAACGAAGCACAGCGGCTAAAATGAATGGCCAAGCGAAATGAATGAAATGAAATGAATGAATAAAGCCGGCAGCTGAGAGCCCAGAACTAAAAGCAGAGTAATGCAAAGGATTCGTTGAAGCGGAGCATGTCCAAAGCCTTGTCGTGGCATGTCGACCCAAACCAGTTTTGACGAAATAAATAAAAAAAAATAAATAAGGCACAGCCTACAAGTCCCCAGTGAATGGTCAGTGGACTCATAAATGTTTAAGGAGTTGGTTCGTGGAAGCAACATCAAGCAATAACAACAACCAACAAGATACGTAACGGAAAAGGCACAACTGGAATGTGTTCATATTTGTGTATGGCTTATGTGTGCGTGTGTGTGGGTATGAGTTTAGCTGTGTGTGTATAGGCATCTTTTGTGTACATTGTTTATTTGTTTATTTTTTAACATTTGCCACAGCGCGTCAGGGCTTAGAGCCTTGAGAGTCCTGGCACTGTGACGTTGCAACTCGCTCTTCCTCTCTCTCTCTCACTGCGCTCTTTAGCTGGGGCGGCCACTTGCGGCATGTTGATCTAGCTGTTAAGGCGTTTGTAATGACAGGGATAAAGTTTTATGACAACAATGCCAGCAGGAGCAGCAACAAAGGGCAACAACTTTTGTAGCAGCCCAAAACGGCACTAACGAGGGCAGGCTGTAAAGTAATGTTGTGCAACAAAGCAAGCTTTTAAAGCAAAGTAAAACGGTTTTAGTGTCTGCTGCCAATAACTTTAAGGCCAGCTCTCGCTGCACAATGGCTAACTATAACAAAAGCAATCAAAATGGCCCCCTCAGCCCCAAGAAAACTATAGTATGCCAATGCCAGAGACACCTACGCCCAAAAAGTAAGTCAATTTCCAAACACTAGTGCTACCTCTAACTATGCTTGACTCCTTCAGAGTCAAGTGTTTTGTAACTGTAGCTGTCATAGGATAGGATGCTGCTGATTGAAACGTTTTTCAATATTGTTGCAAGGACCTACAACCCCCAATCTATATGATAGTTCATCATTATGAGAGCTCATTAACTGTGCTTATTAATTATATTTACGCTAGAGTTGTTGCGGTGAGTTCGACTTTCCATCCATCGCCATCTAGCGGCAAAAACTAGCAATACGATCCAACGCTGCTGAAGGCGAAACACTATCTGTGTGTTTGTATATGTGTGTGTGTGTCTGCATAGTTTCCAATTAGCTCAAACCTAATTGGCGACTTTAATTGAAACAAATAGTCGGCTGTGGCAAATGGTTATGCTAAAATGTTGCATACAACTGGGCGTCTAATTGCAATTAGTTGCCACACATGTTTAACCCATTGAGCACCAACGTGACGTATACGTGACGTAAATCATAAGACGTTTGGCTAAACTATTAGTGTATTATGATTGTATATATGAGTAAGTGAAATAATTTCAATAAAGTACAGTCGGTTTTCTCTTGGAAGTCGGCAATAAATGCATGAAGCCAAGAGCGCGTCCATATGGGCACATGAAAATCTAACTAAAATAATCTTGGATTTTGCATTAGTTATCACTATATCCAAAAACCGTTCCAACGTGCTTAAGTTCAATTTCTTTTTCAAATCTAAAATAAATGAAAGACTGTCAAATTTGTAATTATAAATATTAGCCGCCTTTAAGCATTCGGCGACCATTTTGCCTTTAATGGGTTAAACTCCAATACAGCCGTCTCCATGGCTATTTGTCACTACTTCTATTTGTCTGTTCGTTCGTCCGTCCATTCGAATGTTTGTCCTTCCGTCTGTGCGCGGTTTTACGCTCAACTGTATGAGCGTAACGGACGCAATGTTGCGCAATGTGTCATATAACACATACGCCACATAGGCGGTCTTCTGATAGATAATTACAGAGCACAGCTTGTGGCATATTTAATTGAGCGCAACTCAATAACGAAATGCATCAAGTGCAACAACAACTTAACAATGTGTATAACTATTTAAAACAACAACAGTTGCGGATTCTGACCTTCTTAGGCACAGTGGAAAATATTAGCAATTATTAACTCAGAATTTTTTTGCATTATTTTCAGGCTATTGAAAATAAATGATTTCTTCATATTTTGAAGCCCATACTGATAAACTTGAAACCCTTTCGATTTTCGGGGGAAGACTGAGCTAAGAACTGGATAAACCAAATTTGCTCTCTACAAAGACGTTCGGATGATGAATAAGGACAAGGACACTAAAGAGAAGCCTCTTTTAGTTAGATATCTATGGCGTTTGCGAGACGACAAAACTTGTAAAAAGCCTGGAGGATACTTCAACGAGCAAAACTTTGCTGTTCTAAGCCACACAAAACTAAGTTTATTCGCGATACGGTAGCGACTCCCAACTAACTCAACTGGCGTGCCAGCTAAGTAGAAAATGGATCAGAGCTACTAGCATCCTTTCCAACAAACCAACAATCTTCTCTAACTCATTTAATGAAAACCTTGGCAGAACGATAATGGTACAAGCCAAGTGACTGCCATATTTCCCCAGCTCTCTGAACAAGAAACAAACCTAGTCGAATATTCGAACTTGCACAAATTTAGTAATAAGCACTGCTCTATTAGCAGACTGCATGACTATGTTCATAGCTGCGATGACGAGCTGAGCATAGAGCGCATTCAACAACCACTATATCTATGACTGCATTACACCTGGAAAAACTATTCAATAATGGTCTAAGCTGTTTGGCATACTTCCAAAGAAACTCAATTAAGTGACTCTGCAAATATTTTCACAAAAAAAAACGTCTACTACCCTTTGCTACCAACCACTGAGCATAACAATGGGCCGGAAGGTCTACGAATGAGCTTGGTTTTTAGCTATCTAAAGGATTTTTAAGAAATTTCCAACTTCTAGCACCATACTATGCGTTTTCGCCCACTGTACACTGGCATGCTAAGGCGGCATAAACTTGGCCATTATCAACAGTCTTTGAGGCAATTGCTAACAGCTTACGGCCAACTGAGTCCACGCCTCATTTGCGGTCATTGTGCCACAGAGCAAGCAGCAGGAGCAACATCTGGATAAACTCGGTACACACAACACAAAATCCAATTGCTGCTCGTTAGAGAAACTTTGTGAGAGAGGACAGCTGGAGCAGTGGCCGAACCTGTCATTGGAGGACAGCTTACGTCATAGCAAAATGTAGTGTTATGATATAGTACCAGATGTGGCATGCTGCTGCCAGATTAATGTGTGTTTGTGTGCTTGTCCAGCGGTGCCACCAATGAACGCCAGCTCATTGACCTTTTGTTGTTTCATTACCAACTCATTGCAATATGTGAGCATGCATTCAATGGGCGTTGATTACCCAATGTCTAGACAACTGCACTGGCTGGCTAAACAATGCGACGTTCTCGATTCCAGTCTACATGTCCACCAACCACCGCCCACTTAAGTGTTGATTTCCGGATTTATCGTATCGCATTGAACTGTAAAACTTGTAATACAGTTACTATTAGGTAACAATATACCGTTAACAATTGTTGGTTGTCACTTCTACAGATCTCTTTGTGCTTCACAAATTTGTTTGCGACGCTGGGATACACTGCATCCACTTTTGCCGATGAACAAAATGATTATCTACCGAATACTGGTACTAGGCGGATAGAGAGTTTACTCCCAACTACCCCTAGAGCTTCGCAATACCCGAGAGTAACTAAATCATCTGTGCTGGGACGTATTGGGTGACTTTGTGCATAGATATTCTATGTCCGCTGAAGAGGTATTTCCTACTTGTGGTTAGAGCTTTACACCGTGCCAGTATATGTCGGGAGGTTTGCTCCTCATTTTCAAGAAACCTACAAATTCAAGATGCCAATAGTACTCAGTCAGTCAGTAGCCTAAGGGAATTATAGCCCAATTGGGTTATATTCTTGAACCTATTTAAGTAATAGAAACCAAGGAGTTGCTTGGCTTGCAGTAGGGCAGCTATGCCGCTCCAGTCCGTTTTTCAACTGGACCTGTCGTCTGCCCATGTCACAAAAAGGGTTAAGACCTATAAGTGGTTTCGCAGCACCGTTTCTTGCCAGCTTATTAGCTGCTTCGTTCCCTAGAATGTTCTTCTGACTCGGAATCTATCCGAGGCTGACCTTGTTCCATTGCCCTGTTTCGAACTAATCTTCAAGCCTGTCACCGCATTAATCGCGGCTTGATTGTTTGAGACTAGAGCGATATCTCTAACTTTATATGCACTTCTCAGCTAGGTTAAAGTCCACACATCGACCTATAGCACATACACAGCTCTGCTTGAGGTATGCTAGTGTGTATACCCAGAGCCTCCGGTGGCCTGTCTGTATGCCACACAATAATAATGATTTCCTTGACGGACTATTTTGTTAGTCGCCCCTGGGCGGAGCATGGGGATCTCTCTTAATAACTGTTCCAATAGAACAGGGACCTACAGATTAAAGCCGAATCCGAACGACTGTGTCTTGAGTTAATAGAGATTTTCTTGGGCAAATTGCGTCTTTGAGCTTGCGATGCCAGTGCTAGGCAAATGCACCAGTGCTACTGCGGGGAATCGAACCACCGACCATTGGGTTGCAAAGCGAGTACGCTACCACTGCGCTACCGACGGCCACGATGTGGTCCAAATATATTTGTTACTCATAAGAGTGCTTAAATGCCTTTCGTTCTTGGTCTCGTAACTCCCAGTCCGGTGGCTTCTTTAGTCAAAGACCCTTCCGCTTACCACACAGCGTCTTTCCGTCATCAAGTTCCGCAAGTAGCGATGGATTGACCATACCTTATGTAGATCAAACAACAACATTGCAAGACATGCGCTACGTTGGAGTCCAAATGGAAGGAATTCTGAAGCCGCAGCGAGAGCTTGGCGCAGAACAGTAGATGCGGAAATAAGAGAAAGGAGTTTGTGTAGTGAAGCTTTGAATAGAACTAGTTTTAGAAAGATTTTAGAGGCCCTATGCTCCACTAGGAGTTCAGGATGGCAGTAGGAGTAGTAGCCTTTCTCTGGTATGTGTCTTCTCTAACGTTTTGAAATAGTACTCTGTAGTCATCTCATCTCTGGGTAACAGGACTAAGGTGACCATTTGTCCTAGTTTGTCGGTGTCTCTAGCACTTAATCTGTGGCCTATGCCAATTCCCTTTAAAATAATATGAAGTGGATTCCATAAGGACCTCCAAAGTCCTACATACACAGAAAAGATGTCATGTTCCCCATGATTTACCGGCTGCATGTCTACAATATAATATATATCTCCAGCTGTGGGACAGGTTTAGGTCATATCTGTATCTTCTGAATTAAATTTTAGACGAAGGTAACCTCCTTCCGATCTTTCCATGCAATAACTCTGTAGCTGAGCATCGGCCTCGACGAACTTCCCATATTTTAGCGGCTATATGTTTACAATATAATCAAGCCCAACGAGAGAGAGGAGAAGGGTGGTGGGGGATAGGGTGGTGGGGGGATTTCCCCCCTCCCGGGCCCCGACTTTTCTTAGGAACCCGGTGTAATTACTGTTGTAATACAATTTCAAGCTAAAGATCTAATAGGGGGACCGGTACATTTACTCCTCGGGCCCGGATTTTCTCTCTATGGCCCTGCTGTGGGACAGGTCAAAGTCATTCATACACAGGGCTACCTCTTAAGCTTCTTAAGTTCATTTTGAACGGAGGTGACCTCCACCTGAACACCCTCACGCCCATTAGGTATAGCACTATTCCCATTCCCGTGATTTAGGAAAATCAAATATTTTTTGCTGTACCTGCTGCTTGCCCTTGACCATATTAGCAAGACTTCTATAAAGCAGACATTTTCGAGGTCCACAGGATGTTCGCATAAAAAAATCGAAAAATTTTAAATTTGAATATGAGATCTGGATCAGTTCCTGCATTTTGCATACTCAGAAAAATATTTCAAGCTGCATAGTTCATTCACAGTCTGATTTCGCAAAATCAAAAATTTTCTTTGTGGAGCCCTAGGAGATTTATCCCTGCTTACAGCCTGTGATAATATAAGCTAGGGTTGTTAAACTCCACAGTTCACGCTAATTTAGATCCGTTCCGCCTTGTAGCTTTTGACAATATCGTAAAGAAGCATGTTATAAATATTTTTAAACTCCAAAGGCTCTTTGCAAATAAACCGTATCTTTCTAGAGCTGGTATGTTCCATTGCTGGATTAAGGCCACGTTACCCATGTACATGGATTTTGATTCGTCAGGAACAGTTCATTTGCAGTAACATTTTGGAAAATTAGACGCAGCTCCAATCTATGCCTCTGTTAAGTGTCTGTCATCTGTGAGAAACTACCAAGTTCCCATGGATTCATTAATCTTTGAACTCGCCGGAAATATCATTCAATGTAAGACAGTCACTCTAAAATGCAGCACATTTTTGGAGCGCTTTTGTTTTAGAAATGGATTGAAAGAGACATGTTTAGTGCTGGCGGATTGAGGTAAGCAAATGGAATTTGAGTGACCTAGCACTATTAGCTCATTAGTTTGAATAATTTGCAACCACTTTCCTTAGGATAACACAAAGTTTCAAAAATATTTTAACTTTGCAAGAAAATTTGTTTTTTAATGCCACCCGAGTGGACACATTTAAAAACCTTAACATTATTTATGTATTAAAACATTATATAAAGCACTTGCGCTCTATTCAGTAAAGCATTAGTATAAAACTGCATTAGCAGCTGCTGGTAAATAAAAAAGTGTGGCCAGCTTTAAGCAGTATATATATACAAAAATCTAAGCTATGCTAACATTTGTTTTAGCATACTTGTTAGCATAGCTTAGAACTGAGTTATTTGCTGTGTTATTTATTTTTTAAAAAGCATAAAATGCGATATTTTTAATTAAAAGTGAATGCAGAGAATAAAAAAATGTCTGACATTTCAAGTCCGTCAACATGATGCACTTCGTGTGCCCAGACCACTTCAGGTAAATAAAAAGAAAATAAAAATGTGGCAACATTGAGCGCCAGTGACGTAGCTAAACTTTTTGCAATAAGTGAGGGGGCGGCATATGCAAGTAAGTTACAAGATTATTTTAGTTGTGCAAGTCAAAAATGTATATAACATACAAAAGGAGACGCTCAAAGTAGGTCAGATGCGTTGGTATTGCCATGTTTAAAGGCGACCGCCGGAGAACCACGTTAAGAAGGCAATACTTACCATAGTTCCAGGTAACGGCCGTAGGGCAGGCAGAACGAAAAATACGTGGATCGGTCAAATGCAAAAACATCAGCAACGAATGGGTCTCAGCGATGACATAATCCAGGATCGGAATGCCTGCAGACGAATGCTGAGATCGCATACCCACACATCAGGAGCAGCATAAGCGAGTCCGAAAAGGGGTAAACAAGGGTTTGGGAGAATAAGGAGACGCTTCTAAGCTGTCAAAAGTCTGATAATGAGGTTTTTGAAGTTTATCTTAGAGGACCTGGGTGTTGTTTCGGATTACCCTGTTACATGTACAGTTCTGACCACATTTTTTTTTGTGCGCCTATGTTATTATTATTTTGTAATTTAGTTTCTATAGATACGATTGATATAGCCTGAAATATAGTAAAATAGTTAGAACTCAAATAAATCATGCCATAGAAAAAAGTTCGCTCTCATTCATCGAAGCATCGTCACCCAAAGAATAATTATTTTTTCAACTTTATTTTATACTATTCCTTAGTAAGAGCACTCCAAAACATTTGTCTGCTGAAAAACGAGTGTGCTGCGAAAAACGAATCCGCAAATTTTATTCGAATTCGTTTTGAAACCATATGATTAATGCTCCTAATTTCACCAAAACGATTTTGCTGTAAATTATTATTTGGGCATTATAGATTTTTTTAGAATTTCACATTTTTTCAAAAAAGCTAAAATCTTTAAGGGTCTACTTCACATTCTGTTAAGTGTATGGAAGAGCTCTCTGAAGAAGCTGCTTTTTTAACTTTTTAGGGCATGGTCATAAGCAAGCTCCATTTTCAATCGTTTTTGGTGAATTAGTAGCGCTTCTCCATACAACATTATATCACCACTCTTATTAGTGCTTGAAAGTATGAATCCCCCTAGACTACGCCTTTGTTGTATGTTGTGCAAGCTGAAGATACCCAATGCAGCAGCTTTTAATATAGTTGCAACAGAATTTTGTTTCTTCTTCTATTCTTCGCATTCTTATCTCGAAATTACTGTTATTTCCCATAGCTATTTTGTTGTTGTTTTGCGATTTAAGGAAAAACAAGAAAAATTAATTTTTATTGCCCTTAAGTTACTTCATCATATTTCAAGTGTTTATTCACTAAATCCACTGAGTTCAAGTGTAGATGATGAAGGCCTTGTGAAACACAAGTTATTGAAAAATGATACTAAAATGTTTATCAACACTTGGAGTAGCCATGGAGACATGTACATACATCTGACAATAAGAGCTTAAGACAGCGAGTTTTAGCAACAGCTGCGCAGTTGCAGTTGAACGATGCATGTCGACCCATTCTGCTTGTCTCACAATTTTACGGCTTATATTCAGACTATACATGGCTATAATCAGCCTATATACTAAGCTGCAGCTCATATATGTGAAATTCTCAGAGAAGCCAGACGAACATGTTGCGTTTAAGAAATTATAATGAATCAAAGGTACTCTGCTAATAATTCGTGGAGCCACATATACTTGGTACCTAGTTTTATGTGAGCCTAATAAACAAGCAAATGTTGACATTTTCACAGTTTCCCACTCTCCTCACAATCTAGTACGCCTAGAAGTATCCATGCAAAAATTTGTTCCAAAAAAGGGTATTCCATAGTTGTTCCTCGCCTTGGACTTATTCATTTTTTTGTATTTTTACTGAGCACTGCATTCTTGTAACAGTTTCAAAAGCAGCGCCCTGAGCGTACAATCGCTATGAGCCATTTGTATTGACTTCATTCATTCATTCATTCATTCATTCATTCATTCATTCATTCATCTACGCGACACATTCATTCCTGCACATCTACATATATAAATACATACTTATGCATATATATGTATATATCTTTTAGCATATTTTTATATGTATCTTCTCACTTATGGAATCTGTCACATCTCTTGTTGGCCATCTGCTAATGCCATGCATTTCATTTATAAATTATTTCTATTATGGTTTTCGTTTTATTCATTCGTATGTCTGACATTTTGCATTGTTTCCCCCCGCTCCCTACCCTCACTGACGCAGCATCTGTCAAATTTGATCATCAATCAACATCAAGCACTGCACAGCAGCAACAATGAAAACAAAATGGCGAAAGTCTTACAATGGCGCGAATAAAAAACGCCATTTTATTTTCGTTACTTTTTGTAGCATTTCATTTTGGCCTACATGCGAGGGCAGACTGAAAAGTAATCAGTCGGTTTTGAGTGCTGTCAAAATTCTGTACACAATTTTTGCAAACATGAATTAAATCGAATATTTTGCATTTATTCGATTAAAACAGATATTGAATGCTGAGAGCTAAGAGAAAAAGAAGGATTTTATACAGTCGGTTTGGCAAATATTAATTTCACCTAAATTTTTAAGTATTTAAAAAACTTTTTAATATTAAAAGTAAAAAAAAAAACTTTTAGATTTTGAAATTCTTTATTATTTTTATTAAAAATAGTTTTAAGGTTTACAGTTTGGATTAAAAAAATCATCAAAATTAGTATGTATTTACATAATATAATAACATTATCAATTGTCATTATTAAGCTCCAGAAAACGAAAACGCTTTAAATATTCGATTTCTTTTGTATATCATATGTTTGGTGTTCCCAATTTAAGGCCTATACGCAGAATGAAAATGACAAAACTTCATATAAAAAAAATTCCCATTTGGGATAACCCATTTTTTTTTTTTTATAAAATTACATTTTTATTTTTATTTTTTTTTTCATTTAAACATATACTCAAAAACTTTGCTTATGCTATGCTGGGCCACTTACTTTTTAGCCTACCCTCGCACATACGTATTTGTGCTCATGAAAATTGACTTAAGTCGCATATGCTAAATAGTTTAAGCCGCTTTCAGACCATCTCATATACTTTGGAGCATATGATCGATAAAATCCGTCGCAAACTCAAATGATAATGAAAATATCATCAATATTAATTAAGAGTTTCAACTAGGTCAAAGATATAATTCATTTCTCATTAACCAAGCTGTGTTCTGAAACTTTTATATATGTACATTTGGATACACTTTACTCAAAGCATAAGAAGTATAGCGTGTTTTTTTTAGAGGTGCACAATTGTGAGTTGGCAACTCTGCTTTATCTGACAAACCATTTAACAGCTAATAGTTGCTTTTTGTTGAGTTTGGTTTGACCTTTTATTATGAATAGAGTTACAACAGAGCAACGCTTGCAAATTGTTGACATGTTTTTTATCAAAATAATAGTTCCATTCGTCAAACCTATTCAAAATGCAAAATTTTGTTCTCCGATGAAGCCCATTTTTGGTTGAATGGGTACGTTCAAAAATTTTCTGCGAAATCGTTGCAAAAAGTTTTAAAAGCCTCAATTCTCTAGAGAAACTAAAATCTCTTTAATATTATAGGAAGAAAACTACGCGTATACAACTTGACTGAGGACTTTTGTATTATAAATGCAATCCGAAAGAGCAGCATTAAATTTTTCCAAATTATGTTGTGGTCACACTGGTATTGTTATCCAATTCGCAAAGCTCTACAAATATCGTTTCCACAATATAATACCAAAACAGAAGCTGTATAGAACAAAACACAGTTGCCATAAATAGCTTTGTCCAACAGTGCGTATGAGCAAGACGTAGTTAAATGCCTTCGAGGGATACCAACTCCTCCGCATTGTAACAGCTGACTAAGGCATTCAACTTTTAATAGACTTGCTTACACTTGGTTATGCTTAGTTAGCTTAGTTGTTTGTATTAAATTCACATTTAATGAAAAATGAAATCACGTTGAAATGGTAAAGCACTTTGGGATCAACGGCATCATTGGCATCCATATATATACCTTAGGTATCTTAGGTATCTGTCTATCCATCAGTATCAGACGTTGGCGACGTCGACGACGACGACGACGACGAGTATAGAGCAGAACACAAGGCCCTACTTCAAAGTCTCTGCTATGTACGCCTGCTGCACCTTATGCCCTAACCCCAAACGAGATGGCACCTGCCAACATTTGCCTCTTGGCTATGTCTCACACTGCTGGTAGCAAGTTCCGGCCAACACTCCGGGCACTCCAAAGCTTCGTACGGCTCGAAAATTCAATTCAATTGAATTGAGAAATTTGCTGCTGCGGCTGCTGCGGCCCCACGCAAAATGTTGTTAGCTATTTATCAACGCAGCCGGTAGGTACTTATGTATATATGTGCACACACACACACGCATACAGCAGCTTAGAATGTCCGACAAAAGTATTCGCATGCTTAATATTTATTTGGCAGCAGGGTCTGGCCAATTAAGCAAGTATACATGTGGGTTTGAAAAAATGTCTGTAACTAAATTCGTTAAGGGTTAGCAAAGGGTGTTTTTTTAACAGCGTGCGGATTTCCATAAGGAATATCTCTGTAACAAGCTGTTACTTTTGACAAATTTAAATTTCATTTTATTCAGTAAGGACTAACGATTCATCATGGTAAGACTTACGCGACAACAACGTCTTCAAATCTTCGAGATTTGCAATCAAAATCAGTGTTCTGTTGTAAAAACTTATAGAGCTCTTCGTGCAAGTTATGGACCAAATAATCGTTCATAAGAACGTGCTATTCGTCGTGTTCTTGATCATGTTCGAACTCATTTGACATTTCACGATGTCTGACCAACAAACAGAATGAGAACAGCACGGTACGAAGAAAATATCGCTGTTGTAGAGGCCAGTGTAAAAGAAAATGCAAATTTATCGATACGCAACGTTTTAGCGTCAATGGTGATCGATACAGAGCGATGATCAATGAATATATATATTACTAGTAGTAATATTTTTGGAACTAATTTATTATGAAATAATGTGGAACAGCATCGCGAACCTAAAGACTTACTGTCTGTAAGCAATAAGTGTGTACACATTGTCGGGCAGAAATGCAGAAGTTCCCAACTGAGAATAATAAATTGTTGATGCATATTTTTGGCAGTTGTTGAAAAACAGTTTTCTTGCACATTACAAGCACTACATAAGAGCAAAAACAGTAGACCAAAAAATTGTGTACACACTGGTAGATATATGCGCTTTTTACAATACAGTCTTGGGCAGGCACTTCTGCCCTTTTAGCTTTTTTTTTGTGGCTGAATGAAAAAGTTGCGTAAGAAGAAGAACATGCCTCTACGGTAGGCATCGAATCTCGATGATCGTTTAGCTGGATAATAGCTTACTTGAATTACGAGTTCCAAACCAATATAGTTTTCATGCCATGCACGAAAACTCCAAAAAATTTCTTCTCCACTACTCAGTTGTGCGAAAACTTTTGTACGTCAGTGTATATATATTGATGATGGAGGAAAATTCGCTTAATAGCAGGAACATGGACGTTGAAATAAATCAGAGCATACATTGGCATTAATATTTCCATTTAATATTGGAAATGCCGCATTTAATAAGCCCAACGAGTAACGAAGAGAGTGTGGTTGAGGGGTAGTGGAAAAACAGCGAAATAAAGGAAATAATTTTCATGTGTATTAAATGGTCATAAATTCAGCTGACAGTCGGAAAATTTCAAGCGAGAGCATAAATAATATAAATACCAAATAAGCACTGCCCATTTGAATAAACCCACATAGAAATCCAAACGAGGGCTGGCAAATGTGAAAGTTTTCGAATCAGTTTTGTTGCAAGTTCATGAGAGCAGCAAGATTTTGTTTCCGAGCCATCAAAAACGTGCAACAAGACCATTTATTATCAAATTTGTAGTTTCTAGCAAAACTTATTTCAAAATCATTTGTGTTTCGTCTCAAAGAGTTCACACGTTTTAAAAACTTCGTATGCAGCCCTGTAAACAACCATTGATAAAAGCAATTAAATTTATGCAACAAAAAAAAAAACTGTAGCCTACTTTTGTGCGCATTAAGCAGTACACTTGTAAAACACTTGTCAGCATATAGGATATGCCTATGTACATATACATATATATATATATATATACCGCAACGTACATAAAGCTAATTGTTCAAGTGAAATTGAAATTGATATGCCAAAACATTTGATTAAACCTACTCGAGGCTAATTGCGTTTATTTAAAGCTGAGATTTGCGTTCAAAACTGTTCAATTTTTAATGAATGAAGTTGTTGTACATAAGTTGCTTATTGTACTCGAAACACTTGAAGCACTTAGGTAAATAATTGATACGGCAGCTACAAGTATTATTTATGTATAACATGGATCTATTTACTTCTAAATATTTGACTTTAATTATTGATTTTTTGACAGTCAGTTGTTAAGTTTTAATATGTATGCGTGTGTATCTGTGTAAGTGCGTGTATATGTCTATGTGTGTGTGTGTCTCTGTAACTGTGTGTATGTCTCTGTATCTCTGTGTGTGCTTATAGATATGCCTGTGCATTATTTAAGTTCCCTTGCTGCTTATTTCTTAATTAAATCGATTTTATGGTTTTCTTTTTTTTATTTTTTTTTTTGGTGAGTAGCTTTGCGACTTCAGTAGTGCCACAGTTTGTGGCATGCTGCCAGGCTACTTAAAGTGGTGACAAGTTCAGGCTCGTATCCTGCGCAACATGTGAGTAATTTATGCCATACACCAATACACACACACTCATATATGTAAGCACGTATAATATTTGAGTCATTTTTTTATATACTCAAAAGCTAAGTAAATAACTCAAATAAATTATACCAAAAATAACAAAAAAAATAAAATAAAAAATTCTACAAAAATAAAATAAATTTTAAACATTTTAATACTTTTAACAGATTTTTTTTTTAAAAAGTGTTACCTAAAATTTGAGAATTATTAACTTTAAAAAAGAGCAGCTTCGATTGAAATGACAAAAAAATCGTCACGTAACCAAATGAGTTGTGCTTGAAAGTATCGAGTAGATTATAAATAGTTACGATAAACGCGTATATATACTTATATAAGTTTAGCAGAACTGGTGACATATTTTTTAAAATTTTTTTTTTTATTTTTTGATCAATAATTAATTTCCGAATTTGAATATCATTTTTTATACAATCATTTTAGTTTTAAATCATACTTTTGTTTACATTTAATAATTATTTTTTTACAAAATATAACATGCTAATTTTTTTGTAGTTCTTTTTTTTTTAAATACATATTATATAAAAAAATGTTTGCTCTGTATAATTTGTATAAAAAAAAATGTAATTTTTAGTAAGCAATTATTTTTTATAAAATATTAAATCAAACTAATTTTTTATTTATTTTTATGAAACTTAAGTTTTTTTCAAAAAATTTGTTTTTGTCGTTAATTCCAAATCAATTTGCTTATTTTTTAAACGCTGGCTTTAATTTTTTTTTTTATATCTTTATATTTTGTTTATTTTTATATTTTTTTATTTTTGAAAAACTTTTTTGTGTGCTAAAAAATGAGTGGTTTTCAAAAGAATTCAAAAACAGACTCAATTTATTGTAGATATAAAAACTATTTTGTACATAATTTTATTTTATTAAGTAATATTATTTTTTGTTATATAACTTATAATATACTATTTCATTTTATTGTTCAGAAAACATTAAATGAATTTTCAATTTTTCTTTTTATTTGTTATTTTTTATATAAATGTATATTTAATATTTATTATATTAACTTACATTATTTATATATATGTTTATACTTTATATATATTTATACATGGTTGTCGCTTGTTTTGTTTTTAGTTATAAATATGTACTATTTTGTACATAATTTTATTTAGTGTTTATTTTTAAATAAATGTTTTGGGTAAAATATTTTGTCTCTAATTTTTTATATAAAAAATTTTGATATAAAAATATATATTTTTTTTTAAATAAAACAAAATTTTTTTAAATTTATTTTTTTATTAATAAAATTTTTAAAATTATATTTTGTACATAATTTTAGTTACTGTTTATTTTTAATTAAATATTTTGTGTATCATATTTTGTCTCTAATTTTTAATATAAAAAATTTGTTTTAAAAAAAAAATGTTTGCTTTTAAATAAAATTTGAAATTTTTTTAAATTTATTTATTTTTTAATATAATTTGTAAAATTGTATTTTGTACATAATTTTATTTAGTTTAATATTTTGTCACTAATATTTAATATAAAAAATTTGTTTACAAAAATATATATTTTTTTTTAAGTAAAACCAAAATTTTTTTAAATTTATTTTTTTATTAATATAATTTTGAAAATTATATTTTGTACATAATTTTAGTTAGTGTTTATTTTTAATTAAATATTTTGTGTATCATATTTTGTCTCTAATTTTTAATATAAAAAATTTGTTTTAAAAAAAAAATGTTTGCTTTTAAATAAAATTTGAAATTTTTTTAAATTTATTTATTTTTTAATATAATTTGTAAAATTGTATTTTGTACATAATTTTATTTAGTTTAATATTTTGTGTATAATATTTTGTCACTAATATTTAATATAAAAAATTTGTTTACAAAAATATATATTTTTTTTTAAGTAAAACCAAAATTTTTTTAAATTTATTAATATAATTTTGAAAATTATATTTTGTACATAATTTTAGTAAGTGTTTATTTTTAATTAAATATTTTGTGTATCATATTTTGTCTCTAATTTTTAATATAAAAAATTTGTTTTAAAAAAAAAATGTTTGCTTTTAAATAAAATTTGAAATTTTTTTAAATTTATTTATTTTTTAATATAATTTGTAAAATTGTATTTTGTACATAATTTTATTTAGTGTTTATTTTTAAATAAATATTTTGTGTATAATATTTTGTCTCTAATATTTAATATAAAAAATTTGTTTACAAAAATATATATTTTTTTTTAAGTAAAACCAAAATTTTTTTAAATTTATTAATATAATTTTTAAAATTATATTTTATACATAATTTTAGTTAGTGTTTATTTTTAATTAAATATTTTGTGTATCATATTTTGTCTCTAATTTTTAATATGAAAAATTTGTTTTTAAAAAAAAATGTTTGCTTTTAAATAAAATTTGAAATTTTTTTAAATTTATTTATTTTTTAATATAATTTGTAAAATTGTATTTTGTACATAATTTTATTTAGTGTTTATTTTTAAATAAATATTTTGTGTATAGTATTTTGTTTCTAATTTTTAATTTAAAAAATTTGTTTATAAAAATATATATTTTTTAAATAAAATCAATTTTTTTTTAATTTATTTTTTTTTAATATAATTTTATTTTATTTGTCCTTAAAAACCATAAAAGCAAGAAACTTTGTTCTCGACGCGTGTCCCATAAACGCAGCCTAGTTTTTCTTCAAGTGGAAATTTATTTTCGTTTTTCAAAAGAACTACCCCAAGGTGTATATAATTATTCTTGGCATATTTAAAATTAGCCGCAAATGTTGCCGCTGATTAGTTTTGATAAATTTTTGTTGCTGTTCTTGTTAACGCTTGAGGAACTTGGCAACTCTTTTGCAGCACATATTCAGTTAACACAAACTCGTTTCCTGGGAACCATTTGCCCTGCCACAATCGTAAAAGTTTCTCTAACGAGTTTCAAGAACTATTTTCATAAATATTTTAAACAAATATTTGCCATGAGGCAGCAACAGTTTAGAAACTACGTTGCAAGTAAATTCAGTTGAAAGCTTCGTGTTTGCTTATTGCCCCACATGAGCTTGAGTCATATTATTTACCTGGAACTATAAGTGCTTTGAAAGAAATAAGAAAAAGTATATAGACAATAACATTGGTCAAGTGCAGGGAAAAGGCAAATTGACAAAGGAAAATTTTTCTAGCTAAGTTTATTGTAAGCACATGAAGTAAATGTTGACTGGGAGCTCGAGCTGTCTAAAAAAAAAATGCATTTAACATTTAAGTTCTTATAAAAAAGAAGGTTGGAAAATACATTACTTTAAACTTATACAATTTTCCACTAGCTACAATATATAAGTACTTTCGATATTATTACAAATTTAATCGACTACTAAAATATTCGTTTGTAACTTCTGCTAATTATTAATTAAAAAATTTCCATGAACAATATCAACTATGCATAATTCAACTCTTATAAAAATGATTTTTACTCATTTTTATGTACAATGAATATATAAATACATAATACACAATATTGCTATGTAATGTCTATAAATTATTATAAAATATTTAAATTTACAATTTTTCGCGTTTTTTATTTAATTTTTTTGTTCAACTTTTTTTTTTTTTTTGGTATTTTTGATGCATGGCAACATGTCAAGAACCTGAAAGAACCGCCCAATCTATTTGCATAGATTGTTTGCCGTGCTGCGTGTGTGTCTAAGTGAGTGTTTGCAACAGTGGCGGCAGCAGCAAAAAATTTCGGAGGGATGGTACAAATTTTCATGTACATAGTGATTTCTGACCAAAATGTATAAGTACCCTAAGGATACACCACTGATGTGCACTAAACATATGCACACACATTGTTTGAACAAGTACACATATATATAAAAGTGTTGTCAACGCGGCGTATGAGTAACGCAGGCTAAACTCATGGCGTATAAATAATATCGATTCACAATTTACGTATGCGTTGCTTTTTTTTTGTGCTTTGTGTATAATTTTTTTCAGCTTAGAGCGGTTCACTTCTAATGGCTTTTTTATAACAACAAACTAACGATAATGTTTAAGTTTTTTATGTATAATATATAATGCATATACTTTTTTAAACAATAATTCATAAAACAAACAAGCAATTTTTTCAATTTTTTATGCATCAAACTTGATTGTTGTTGTTGTTCTATGAAGCTAGCAAAAATGTATGAGTACGGAAAACTATTAGACCAAAATAAGAAAACTTAATGAACAATAACATGTTGCATGAAGTCAGTGAATAACTGCCGCTTGTCTCTGGAGGAGATGGCTGAGCAGTTCTCAATCAAAACCTCATATGAGTCCCAGGACATAGGGATATCGTGGGCAACTGTATTGCGGATGAACTGGCTAGACGAGGAACTACCAGCATCCTCCTTCAAGACAAGGCGGGCCTGTGTATACCCATGGCTAGCTGCAAACTGAGAATACGAAACTACTTCGATCTCTTTGCAAACCAAACGTGGAATCGGGCATCGAACACGTGCAGAATCTCACGGCAAACCTGGCCGACATACAGCAGTAAAAGAACTAGGGAACTTTGCTGTCTGAACAGAGCCCAGTGCTCGACTGTCATACGTGCTATCACGAGACATTGGCTGGTGGGGATCCATGCATCCAGATTAAATGCTCCCCACCATGATTTCTGTAGAAGCTGTGGCGATGAGGAGGAGCTGGAAACAGTTGAACACCTTTTCTGTCACTGCCCTGGACTATGCAGAACAAGATTTCGCTTGCTAAAGTCACACTTCCTTGATGATTTATTTCAGCTCTCCAAACAGAGTCCAAAATGCCTCTTAAGGTGCATTCAGGCCACTGGATGGCGGACTCATCTCGTATAGGGGACCTCTTGATAGGGGAAGAGCGGTGAATGGTCCACCGTAGCGGTATCACAACGGGCCTATTTTTGGCCTATGTGAGTTGGGACATTAGTCCCAACTGACGTCCTAACCTAACGTAACCTAATGAACAAAGCTTTTATAAACCAAATTTTGAACTGCAACGGCAGCTGGCAGAACAGGCATATTAGAATATGTTTCTTCCTTCCTCATCTTAACTGGCAAACCAGTTAGATGTGACTTCAGAAATTAGGAAGCGGAATTGGCAATGGATTGGCCACACGCTAGGAAAGAGCGATGACAGTGTTACAAAACAGGCGTTGCGATGGAAAGCTTTCCAGCAAACAGGTCGCAGCATTGGGAGACCGCGTATCACCTGGCGACGCTCAATGGAGGTCGAAATGTAATCTCTCAATCTATCATGAAGTGAGCTCAGAGTCCTTGCACAAAACCGGTTCCGCTGGCTAAGAGGAGTAGTTGACGCCTTATGCTCCAAATACGGGTTACAGGAACATATATAGATATATATATTCCTTAAGAACGCAGTAGAAGAAATGCGAATGCATAAGTGACAAGATCATGCTTGCAAAAAAAAAAAAAAATCACACTTAACCATACCTTCGTCGATTTGACGAACATTAACACTTGGTTCACACGTAGCTTAAATGCTAAAGCTAAAAAAAATATTTATAAAATGAGAGTACATAAGCAAACGAGAAGACGACAAACAAAGTATGATGTTCGTCGTTTTGACTAACATTGTCTGTATTGTGATAATGGATTTGTATAGCCATAATAAAATTAAAAGTATTAATTGTAATATTTTTTTCAAAAGATTAAGAAATTAGTATTCAAAAAAAACAAACTGGCTGCCTTTTTTATAAGTGTAGAAACGTGACTAACTCATATAGACCATAAAACTAACAAATCTCAGAGGACTCCGCCGCAAGTAAGAAAAAAATACTTATTTCAATGAGTCGATGCAAGCTTTGTAGCTCACAAAAAAAATTAACATAAAATTCATGAGCTGCATAAAGCTGCCTAAATGGCTTTTATGTTGTGTGGACCGAAATTATCCTATTAGAAGATTCCAGAACAAATTTCGACTGCATACGCATGATGCACAATTTTTGGCAAGATTTTGACGCACAAACCTTTTACAAATCCCTTTTACCCTTGACCTTATGGCTTATGGCCCTTTGCTCCAACTAGTAACCTAATCTAGCACACTAATTTATTGCTACAACAAAGCCCTTTACCCATGCCCTTTTGTTTGTTAAAAAATTAACATAAAATAAAGTTAAAGTTTAGAAAATATTTAGCAACTCAACATAATTCCACATTGAACTGCTTAATATTTTTATTGTTTGTCCCAACACAAACTTTATTATGGTGAGCCAGCTTATCATTGAGCAGCTCATCAATGGAACCCATCAGTTTGCCATAACTCAATAAGCACACAAATGAGTTCCTGCGTTTGAAGTACAGTGAAACCCCTTGCATAAAGAAAGACAACGTTTGTAATATGCTGAGTTGAATAGTGCGCATTGACTGCCGAACCAAGTTTCTTAAACAAATCAAGCTAGTGTTTAATAAAAAAAATAAAATTTATTTATAATTTAGTATTTTCAAATGAAGTAATTTATTTAATAAAGAATACTATACAAATATAAAGCTTAAAGAAGCATTTTCGGCAATAAAATGTGAAAATTTTTTGTAACTTACAAGTAACGCACAGGACCGCATTATAATATGCAGGCGCCCAAAGGCAAAATAAAATATGCAGGCTGGTATTCAGAGGCGGATCCACGGGGGGTTTTCGTGTTCGGAGTTTTACAACTCTCGTTTTTCATGATTTCTTTCGACAAAAAAAAAATTTCTTTTCAAAATTATGCCTTTCCTTTTTAATTGACATTTTTAAAAACCCCTACGTGGTTCACTTGCTTTTGGTTCATAGATTAGGGGAAAAACATATTTTTATACCCTGTACCGTATGGTATAAAGAGTATTTTAAGTTTGTGCAAGCCGAAAATGTATGTAACGTACAGAAGGAGACGTCGGAGACCCCCCAATGTTACCTAAAGTATGATCAGAGTGACTAGAGAAGTCGATATACCCATGTCCGTCTGACCGTCAGACCGTCTGTCCGTCTGTCCGTATGAACGCCTAGATCTTAGAGATGGTAAGAGCTAGAGCAACCAAACTTTCAGATTAGATCCCTTATTAATCCATAGAAGACAAGTTTATTTTATTTTTTTTGATATCGGGATTACATTATATAGCTCCCATGTTTCAGAGAACCTCGAAAAAAAGCAAAAGTTTTAGATGGATAATTCGTTTGTTTATGAAGATATCATAACCAAATTTGGCAATCGGAAGTTTTTTAGAGACATAAAGAGTACCCAAGCACTGCACCAAGTTTGATCAGAATCGGTTGACTATATCATATAGCTCCCATAGGAACGATCGGTCAAAAAAACGTTTTTTTTTACAAAATTCGTTGTGTTTCGTTTGGTTTTGAAGATATCGGAACCAAATTTAGTAGTCGGAAGTTTTTTATAGTTCTCAATCAGTGTGCTAAATTTGATCAAAATGGTTGACTATATCATATAGTCCCCATAGTACCGATCGGTCAAAAAAGTTGTTTGGTGCGAAATTCGACTGATTTCTGTTTGTTTATGAAAATATCGTAGCCAAATTTGCCGAATAAAATATCTTTTGGAGGTCTTAAGCAATGTGTTAGACTTAATTGCAATGTGGTGGTACAGGGTATCCCAAACACGTCTGCGCCCGACTTTTTTATGTCTCAAATCAATGCCGAAATTAAAAAAGCTGCAGCCGTGAAGAACTTGTCCGAAAATTAATCGTAGTTCTCTACAGCAAAAATTTTACTACTTATTACTTTGAAAAAATTAATTTTTATGGCTTAAAATATGTATAATATTGTTACCTTCAATATAAAATAAAGTTTCTTTAAAAAAAAAAACGACACTGGGTGTCCCCTTAAGTGTCTCTTGCGACCCAGTCTCCGAATCAGCATCAAAAACAAGTGGAACTTCTTCCCAATCCCGTACTACAGCTACCGAAATACCGGGTGATTCAAAATAACACCTCTTGTTGGAAAACTCTATAGTTCGTTTTCCTTGTATTTAAGTGAGTGGTGGGCAAAACTCATACAAACAAGCATTTCTTTGTGTGAGTAAAGAGCGCAGTAAGCAAAAGCGCTCGAGAGAGCAAGAAACGCAACTAAGCAAAAACGAGAGAGAGATTTCACACACTTGCACTGTGCGTAAGTCGACTGCGCTGCGGCAGATTTTGTTGCCCCATTCACGCGTGCTATAAAAACTGAGAGAGTGCCCACCACTTTTGGAAATCTTTTTTTAAAACTAATTTTCTTGTCATGTGAGAGCCAACTGGGCGACCATGCCATTGCTGCCTAATCATATCGTACAGGGATTCAGTGCTCGTTGTGTTGTCCATATGAAAGAAATGTAGCAATAAAGAAAGTATGCTATGGGAATGCTATCCATAAAGAGCCTTCTCATCAAGCAACCCTTCAAACGAAGCACGCAGGCAGTGAAGCCCCCTAATTGCATATAATGAACTTTAAGCGCTTGCTGTCTAGTTCTACTTTATAAGTGGAATATCAAATCCCCGTATTCAGTGCTCCTTGTGTTGCCCATATGAAAGAAATGTAGCTATCAAGAAAGTATGCTATGGAAAAAAAACTAACTGATGAATATCCATAAAAAACCTTCTCATCAACCATTTAGTCAACTTTTAGCGCTTGCTAAGTAGAATATGAAGTCCCTGTATTCAGTGCTCCTTGTGTTGTCCATATGAAAGAAATGTAGCTATCAAGAAAGTATGCTATGGAAAAAAAACAAACTGATAAATATCCATAAAAAGCCTTCTTATCCAGCAACCCTTCAAACGAAGCACGCAGGCAGTGAAGCCCCCTTATAGCATATAATAAACTTTAAGCGCTTGCTGTCTAGTTCTACTTTATAAGTGGAATATCAAATTCCTGTATTCAGTGCTCCTTGTGTTGCCCATATGAAAGAAATGTAGCAATCAAGAAAGTATGCTATGGGAATGCTATCCATAAAAAGCCTTCTCATCCAGCAACCCGTCAAACGAAGCAAGCAGGCAGTGAAGCCCCCTAATAGCATATAATAAACTTTTAGCGCTTGCTGTTTAGTTCTACTGTATAAGTAGACATATTGTACATATATATAAATGCGTTGTTATATATATATATAACCTATACATATATGTGTCTATGTATAGATAAAATACTTTTGCCTGCTGGAAACTGATAAGATATGACAAAAAAAAATTAGTATATAGGTATATAGCAGAGAAAGGAATGTAATTCACGCGGTTCATAATTAGTTTGACAACGTTATATAGTTATATAACACAACTGGCACTAAGCTCTCTATTTATAAGGCAAGTGCATATATGTAAATGCATGTATGAGTATGAGTATTTGTGTTTATTTGTGTTTGTTTTTTTTTTTTGTAACTGCGGTAAACGATTAATGTTTTATTTGAATAAAACTAATGTTGATTAAGTTTATCAGACGGCAACATACAGCAAGGAATCAACAACAAACACACGCGTCGCTTAATTAATTGTTAGGAAAAACGCAAAAACAAAAAAACAGAAAAAAAAAATGACAATAATAAAACCCACTGTACTTGAGTAATCGATAAAAATACGACGCATACGCTAGGGGCGCTGCCCAGCTGGGACAGGGAGGGTAGCCAATCTAGTCGCGTTGATTGACAAATATGACAGCAGTGCCTATGCCTGAGCCTAGTCAGGCGACAATTATCCAAGCACAGTGGTGTCTATCAACAAACTAACAATAATGTGCTAACATTTCAAATTTTGCAAGCTAGCAGCAGGCTGAGCACGCTAAAAAATTACGCAGTTTTTAAAAATTTTTACTTAAAAAAAAAAAAATTTTATTACTGCTGGTTTGACAATTTCTTCCATAGTGCAGCCGAACGTCAATGATAGCGTTGAGCAGCATCCGGCTCTGGGCATTCATTCAAGCGAAACCCAGAGCCAGCAACGTACTCAAGAGCTCCGCCAAATAGGCGGTTTAGCGAGATAGTTGCTGCTGCATGGGCGTGGGGCGTGGGGGGGCCCTTTGGATTTGCATAAATAAATTGAAGCGACGAATACTTGTCGTATCTATGACAATATCGATAACGGCATTGTCAGCTATACTTATTAACAGTTAGTCAGTTGCCTGCCAGCAACCACAACAACAAGAAGCAGCAAAAACAAGAGCAACAACAAATGAGCAAACATCGTTCTAGCCGGCCTTATCTGACAAAGGATTTCTGCTGCGTATACTTAATATATCTGCACAAAATCAGCTCAAGCATACTTGTCGTCAATTTTCTCGCCATTGGATTGATTAATAGATTGATTTAATTTGATTTGATTAATAATAAAAGAGCAGTGAAAAACAAAGTAAACTGCGCCCAAATCTATGCAACATTAAATTAATAAACACGGGCCTGCAACATGATTTGTTGTGCTGCATGGGCGGTTTAATAAGTTCATGAGCTTTTTATATACTATGCATCATTCTCTGTCAAACAAAGACAAATCAACGTTCTTGGGCTTAAAATTTTCGTCTTCTCGTCTACTTTTTAATATTTGATATTTCAAAATGGCGTCGCTACAATGGCCGCCAAAGCAAAGTAACTCCATAATTTAATCACTATTTTCAAACTTATGCTCAGAAAAACCCCTATTCAGACACTTTTGTGGTAGCTGTTTATAAGTACTGCATTCATTTTTCAAAATTTCAAAATGGCGGACCTAGCATGTGTTTTTCATTTTTTGTGTTTAACTTTCGAGCTGGGTATGCTAATAGCGGTTTTCGTGGTCGCTAAACACGAATCTGTGGTAAGAATTTCGAAATTACAAAATGGTGGAGCTAATAATAACTTTTTGGGTTGTCGGCGGCCATCTTAACTTGGCCATTTTGTAATTTTGAAATTTTAACACTAGATTTGTATAATGTCTTCTCCAAGGCCCTTCTTGGCATAATTTTTAATTTATATTTATACCCATTTAAAAGTGTGTTGATTTCTTGTGCTGCGAGGGCAGTTTAACGAGTTGACAACTTTTTAAATGTACAAAATACTTTTTCAAAGCTCAGCTTTTGGCATCATTTTTGGAGTTTCCGGAATAGGTCTGTTTAAAAGTTTCATGATTTGCTGTGCTGCGAGGGCAGCTTTACAAGTTAATGACTATGTATAAAAAAATACATTTTTTTTTTTCATCTTTTTGTGCACAATTTTTTCATTTTTCGAGGTATGTCTGTTTTAAACGCAGCTTGATTTGTTGTGCTGCGAGGGAAGTTCAATGAGTTGATAACTTTTTAAAAGTACAACATTTTTTTCAAAGCTCAGCCTTTTGGCTAATTCTTGGAGTTTACGGAGTAGCTCTGTTTAAAAGTTTCATGATTTGTGCTGCGAGGGCAGCTGAACAAGTTAAAGGCTATTTATATGAAAGAAATGTTTTTTTTTTGGGATTTGTATCTAAAGCTTTGACATTTCGTGCGGAATTTTTGCATGCTGCGTATGGGCCTTAAGTCTTTTTGTGCACAATTTTTTCATTTTTCGAGATATATCTGTTTTAAAGCTGTTTGTTTTATTGTATTACATACATTTATTTTTTTTTTCAAACCCTTTTTGAACATAATTTTTTAACTTTCCGAGACATGTCTGTTTTAAAGCTGCTTGGTTTTTTGGGCTGCGAGGCCAGTTTAACTAGTTAATGACTTTTTGAATAACAAAAATATTTGTTCAAAGCTCTACTTTTTGGCATCATTTTTTAACTGCTCGTGAAATGCCTATTTTCAAGTTTTTGTTGATTTGTTGTGCTGCCAGGGCAGTTTAAAAAGTCAATGATTTTTAAATAAAAAATTTGTTTTCCAAAACCTTTTTAAAGCTCGTAAAGTACAAGAGCTATGACTGTTTAAAAGTTTGTTCATTTGATATGCTACGAGGGCAGCTTAACAATTTAATGACAAATATAAGAAAAATATTTACTTAGCTTTTAATATGTATATATTATAATGTCTTCTCTTATCTCTAATTTTCATTTCATATTAATTCCCTTTATATTGATTGGACTCACTGAAGCACAATCAATCCTGCCATTATTATTTTATATATAAAATTTGCTGATTGTCGCAAATGACAGGTTTGCATAAAAATATGTACATTAAAAAAAAAAAAAAAAATTATATTGATTCCTATTTAAAAGTGCGTTGATTTGTTGTGCTGCGAGGGAAGTTTAACGAGTTAATAACTATTATATGCAAAATATTTTTTTCAAAGCTCAGCTTTTTGGCATATTTTTTTGAGTTCCTGGGCTAAGTCCGCTTAAAAGTTTTATGATTTGTTGTGTTGCGAGGGCAGTTTAACAAGTTAGTGTGCGTTTTAAATATAGAAAAAAATTTCAAAAATCAGCTTTATGGCATAATTTTTGGAGTTTGCGGGGTATGCCCGCTTAAAAGTTTGTTGATTTATTGTGCTGCGAGGGCAGTTTAACAAGTCAATAAATTTTTAAATACGAAAAATTTTTTTCAAAGCTTAGCTTTTTGGCATATTTTTTGAGTTCCAGGGATATATCTGTTTTTAAGTTTCATGATTTGTTATGCTGCGAGAGCAGTTTAACAAGTTAGTGAGCGTTTTAAATACAAAAAAAAAAATTTTTAAAGCTCAGCTTAATGGCATAATTTTTGGAGTTTCCGGGATATGCCTGTTTAAAAGTTTGTTGATTTATTGTGCTGCGAGGGTAGTTTAACAAGTCAATGAAGTTTTAAATATAAAAACTTTTTTCTAAAAGCCTTTTTTGGCAGAATTTTTTAATTTTCCAAGTTATGCCTGTTGAAAAGTTTGTTGATTTGATTTGCTGCGAGAGCAGTTTCAGAAATCAATGACTTTGGATTTTTGATTTTTTCGAAATATGCCTTTTTCAAAGTTTATGCAAAAATTAAATAAATAAATGATTGATATTACTTTCATGATTTGGCTTGGTACTTTTTTAAACATTTTGCGTGAAATTGATTTATATGCACTTTAGGGGAGGTTCTTTCAAATTTGGTCGAGAAAATCGATTGATTTTTTTTACAAAAAATGAAAGCTACATATTCGTAGAATATGTGTCTGAAAGGATTTTTCGATGCGATCGATATTTATAGAAATAGAGCGTCTTGAACGCACCTAAGGCGCACTTTAAACGCGTTTTTCTCGGAACCATGTTATTCATCCGCATTTCATGCATAGCATTTGATCTATTGTTCCGATTCGCCTCATTTAAACCATGTTTGAAAGGATATGATTTTTTGTATGCCTTATACTAACAATATATATGAAAAAGTGTTAAGTTGTTGGTTTTAAGAAAGATCAAATCACAAAAAAAAAATGAAAAAAAGAAAAACGAACATTTTTCATTTCGGTTTACTTAAAGAGGCTGGAGAACTGAAATGCGGGGATGATATTTTGCGGACAGAGGCAGACAAGAGCGCCCATTTGGAATTTCGTCGAGAACAAAATTTCCAATTTTTGTACAATAAAAATCGCATTTAGCAATCAAAACAGGAAGTTTGTATGTCTTTTCATCATGGCACAAATAAATCACAAACTTCGCCTTCTTTTCGGCCAAATTTGAAAGAACGTTCCCTTAACTGCTTAGTCCGGGAAGATGCATTTATAAACAATTTAAGCCTGAAATCTATTCAAATAAGTTATGTCACTTTAGCAAAGGCATTAAGCTTGCCCTCCATTATGTTATGGCTTCCCGACGAAATCAGTTTAGTTCACTTTTTGCAAAAATTGGTTTATATATATTCTCATTAGGCAAAAAAATAGATTATTTTTAATCAAATAAAATGAAAAAATTAAGTACATACTAAATATTAATAAGAGAACTAATTGATTATGCTAGAAACTAATGGACTTAACTGGTTATGTCGGAAATAATAGACTGGTTGGCAAAATGGCTGTTTAATAACTAAATACTTTTATGATGATATATCAAAATTAATTAGTTAGTATTTCGTGATGTAAAAATAAATAAATTAAACGCCCTAAAGCGTTTTTTATTTGGAAAGAACTTAACTGGTTATGCCGCGAATAAAAAACTTTTCTAATTTGTACAAAGGCTGTTAATTAACGAAGTAGAAAAAAATTCGAATTATTTTTTGTTTTTTAATGATAGAGTACTTGGAATAGATAAATAAATCGGCCTAAATTGATTTTTGAGCGACATGGACTTAACTGCTTATGGCCAAAAGCCTCAAAATTAAAAAAATTTGTTTCCATTTCTTAAAAAGCTTTGCTCACACAAATCGTGCTGTAGGCAACTTTTTTTCAATGCTTAAGTTCCAACTTGTTTCTAATTCACAAAAGTAAGCTATTTCTGGTATCTATTAGATCTAGAGGCTGCACTCAAACGCTGCATATGAAAAATTCACAAAACATTCCAAAATCAATTATATATTTTATGCTCAAACTCATAAAGAGTTCGAAAAGTGCTGTCTAATGGCAATTTGGTACGAATATAACTTATTGTACCTGAAAAGCAAATAATCATTATCAGCAACGTTTTTGTTATTAGAAACCAATTTCGAGCGGGCTCAAAAGCATTAAAGCCAACAAACAACAAAGTCAAATTACAAAGCAATTTTGGAGGATGATGATCTTATGCATATGGCTATCATGATCATTATTCATATCATTATCATTATAAACATTATTATTATTATTGTTATGATGCCTCGAAAGCTATCAAAAACAGCAGAGCGGCACAGTGGCAGAAATGAGCATTATGGGCACTAAAAAAAATTTGGAATAGTAATAAATAAAATTAAAAAAAAAAATGTATTGTTTTAATTTTTGTATTTATTTTTATTATTTCAAAAATCTTTTTAACAATTTTTTTATTTTTTTATTTAAAAAATCTTTAAAAATATAACAGCAATTATTTACAGGTGACGCATTTTGTAGCTTCTTTGAAAAAATGTTATTTTTGGTAAATTTCAAAATTTAGTATTTTCTTAATACAAATTTTTGTATTTTTTTTTTTATTATTTAAAAAATCTTTTAAAAATTTTTTTATTTTTTTCATTCAAAAAATCTTTTAAAATATAATAACAATTATAAACAGGTGAGGCATTTTGTAACTTTTTTTTAAAAATGTTATTATTGGTAAATTTAAAAATTTTGTATTTTTTTTTTTTTTAAATACAATTTTTTTTTTATTTTTGAATTTTTTTTTTTATTTCAAAAATTTAAAAAAAAAATTTAATTTTTTTCATTTCAAAAATCCTTTAAAATTTAAAAACAATTATTTACAGGTGAGGCGTTTTTGTAGCTTTTTTTAAAAATGTTATTTTTGGTAAATTTTAAAATTTAGTATTTTTGACTTCGTCCATAAATAAGTGCTCAAAGGCTCTCTTTACGTGTAGAAGCATTGCCGGTAAATCGTGGGGGGAAAACCACGAATAATAAGATGGCTGTATCTAATGGTTATCAGACCAATGCTTCTATATGAGGCCATAGCCTGGGGCAGCAAGGCGCGCCTTAGCACGACCAAAGCCAGATTGCAGAAACTACAAAGAATGGCCTGCATATGTAGGACAGGAGCAATGCGTACTCGAAGTATTAATGGATGTTACACCGCTTCATATCGTTGTTGATATGCAGCAGAAAGCAACGTTAATAAGAATTGGGAGGGAAGGAGTTGACTTCAACTTTATCAGAAAAGACGCTGCAGACTTAGCAAAGGACATACCTATGCTTCTGCAACCAAGGGATTAAATGCCAGCTGAGTACAAGTTCAATCAGAACTTCGTTATTAAACACAGCACGAAAGAGGCCTGGACAACTCTTTCGGCAGTTCATCCAATGAAATTACAGACAATAAAGTGGTAAACGGATGGATCCCTCATCGATGAAGGAAGTGGCCTGAGGGTAGTAGGACCCAGGACTAAATATCATGAGTCACTAGGCAGACACACCAGCATTTTTTTGTCTTTTTTTTTGAAGTCTGTGTTACTAGAAGGTGTGCAGAACGCAATCTGCAAAAGAACTACTACGACAGGGAAATCTCCATCCTGTCTGACAGTCAAGCATCGATAAAGGCAACTAGCAGAGCCAAGATCACATCAAGGCTGGTCAAAGAAGTGAAAACTGCACTTGACAAATTATGTGCCAGAAACAAGCTCACAAGTAGATGGGTTACAGGACACAACAATATGCCTGGAAATGAGCTAGCAGACAAACTAGCAAGGACAGGTGCAGCAACACCGCTAATCGGACCTGAACCATACTGTGGGATTGCCAACCAGTGGTAAGGGGCCTACTGAAGAAAGAGGAAGAAAACAAACGGCTGCTTTACTGGGCACAGATACCAGGACTAAAGCAGTCAAAAACCCTCCTCTCTAACTACAACCGTAAGAGGTTCAAAGTTATGATAACTCACGGGAAAAATACCATGAGGATCCTGACAGATCTCTTGACGAGACACTGTGGGCTCCGCAGCCACTTAAATAAAATTGGATAGTGGACTTTGTAGTATGAAGGAAGAAACCTCAGTGCATCTACTATGTGAATGCATAGCAATCGTCAACAAAAGAAGCAAGCTTCTAGGCATGCACGTTATCTCATCTCTAAACAAAATACTGGCGTATATGCAGGCAATTGGACTTTTGGGTGAGCTCTAAGCCGTGAAGGGAGTACAATAGATCCACTTGGGTCACAGTACATATTACATCCATTACAAATAATAATAATAATAATAACTTCGTCGATCTGCTTTGAATCAAAATGAGTTTTGGCTGTGCCCCATTTGGACTTAATATGCGGAAAAGTTAATTAAATGAGCCAATCATGTAAATATATTTTGTAAGATGTTAAAAAATTGGTTGAATGTCCTTTGGACAGATTACAAATAAACAAATATATATAATAGTCCAGTGCTTAGAGGTAAAATATGAAAAGAGCAATCATTTGGGCAATGAATACTTTAAGCATTAGCACTTTAACTTGAAACAATCCAATAAAGAATATGTTCGTATTTTTTAATAATTTCTTAAATTTAATAAATGAAATAATTAAGTTAAAATTCATTTTAGCATAATAATTTGAGCATAATAATTTTCTCTCTGTTGGACACATTATGTCTTCTTCTTTTATTACTTTAAGTCCTTGAGTAGCATAGAGCCACTATAAATACAAAATAAAAAACAAAAATGTTGTATAGAATGCTCTTGAAGCCATTGATACCATAAAACTGAAGGTTGCATACAATAGAGCACAAAAGTGGCATCTAGACCAAGTGTGACATTTATCTCAACTCAAGTCCAATTAAAAACTTTTACGCCATTTCATATATAATTGTAAGTCCAAAGCATTTATAAAACAGCTACGTCAAGTGCATAGAAAAAAAAAATCCCTAAAGCCACAAACATATTAAATGTTTGTGCAATAATTGCGTATACGCATAGTATAAAAGTTGTCATGGCTACTAAGTGGCTTACATAGGACCTTGAAATTTATGTCAGTGTCTATTGCTGGCCACTTTAACATAGTAATGGGCACTAGTAATTGTTTTTAATTTTAACTTTTAATAAGTTTCAAAATGGCTTAAAATGCAGCTTGCCACGATGCATCATTTTTGTATGATGCATAACTTGCAGGCAGCTAGCCAATCATACAACCCTATTCGACTCTTTGAAGTATGCTGCCATACAAATCAAGCGCACAATTCAAAATTCTACTTAACCAGCAACAGATTGTTGATATCGCCCACTGTGCGCGCTGCCCAGCTGCTGTTAGCCGCCGGAACAAAGCAGCTCAGCGAAGCGTCTTGGCTAAACAAAAAGTGTTGCCTACTTATGTGCGCGACTGGTGTATAAGTGTATTGTATGAGTCCACACACACGCACACACGCACACACACACAGCAGCAAAGTCAAATTGGCTCATTTATCTTATTTCACTTTTCTTACACATTTTGAGTCATACGCCATGTTGGCGGGTGATTTCCTCGCGCTAACTCTCTCTCTCTCTCACTTCCTATCTGCATATCGCTTTTGCGTTATACTTTATTTTTATGCTTGCTTTGCTTAAGCGTTTGTTTTACTGTAGAACAGACTCACACTCACACATGGTCATAAATATTTATATACACAGTTTTGGCTGCCATGACATTTGGGACCGCCGCCAAGGGGGTTGCGCGAGTGCATGGACATGTGAGTAGTAGAGCAGCCACAGCAGAAACAGCCAAACAGCGAAACAAATTTGTGTAAGAACAAGACAAAAATAACAACAACAACAAAAAAGTTCAAAAGTACATAGTACGTACATACACACAGACACACACACACACATACACACACGCCCAAGTACACATGATTTGAATGATTTTAAACGCATTACCATGTAAAATAAAATACGCCGCAGTGTCACGCCTCCACAAGACTGTCAAAGGTAACCAAGACAGAGACAGTCGCACGGGGATGCGCGCTTAGGGGGGGCAGTATACTAACCCAGTGTCAACGTGATCCAAGATGGAGCATAAAGTCTGCAAAACCGCGACAGAGACCCTTGAAATGATTTGGAACGCTAACGAGGATGCTGGCATGAGCCGCTCAACAGTGTGCAAGTGGCGTAAGCTGTTGCGTATGAGGCGGTAGCTCATGCAAGGACCGTCTTCAAGGATTGATGAAAATGTGGGCAAAGTGAAGGTGCTTCTGGACTTTGAATGAAGCACAAACACTTGTCTGATGGTTGATGAGTAAGGGATTTCGTTCGGTAGCGTCCAAAAATATTATTAACGAAGGTTTGGCTATGCGAACGGTATGCGCTAAATTTATGCCAAGGGTCTTGAGTGATAAACAAAAAGGGCAGTGTTGCCATGTTGCCCCAACTCTACTACAGATCTGGTACTTATGTATGTCTTCCTTTTTGCTCAGCCCAAGCGGTAACTCATGGGAAATCGATATAGCTCCATAGAAGGTGTACAAAGGGCCGTGACGTACGCTCTGATGAAGATCAAGGGAAAGCGTGCCCCAGAAAGCGTAAATGCTCTGAGAATCGCATTAGACGAATCGTTTCGGAGCACAAGGGAGCTATTTCGCAGACTTGTAAGGATTTGTACAGATTCGTTCGGTTTTACTACTTTTTAGCAGCGGCCTTGATAGCCTAGTGGCTAGTCCATTAGACTATCATTCTAGAGGTTGTGGCTTCGAGTTCCACGTAAAGCATGATCTTGCACTTTCCACTTTTACAATTCCCCTAATTTTTTCTGTCTTTTCTATGTTCTTATCACTTACTCCTATTATCGGTATTGGGACGCTAAGTCCCAACTGTCGCCCTAACCTACCTACCTACTGCTCTTTGATCCTATAGTACAAAAGGGTCATCAATCTTGAGGATTTTTTTCAATGGGATTTTTTTGATAAATCACGCGTGAGTACTGTCAAGTAGCCATGTGTTTTTTATTCAGTTTTCATTGCCATTTCATCATCATCATTCAAAACAAATATTTAAAAAAATCACCCTATATAAAAATAGTTACAAAAGTTGTTCAAGAATTTTAAACAAGATCTTCTATGCAAATATAGTTGAAAAGACAATATTAAGTAGATTCTTAACAAAAAGATGGACAATTTGGCATTAAGTTGGAGCTTTTGTTGGAATCGCTCAAAATATGGAATTGTCTCTGGAAAAAATGAGACATATGCCTTGAAGCCAATTCTCAGTGCTTTTCTTATTTAAAAAAAACAGCAAAAAATTACACTATATAAGCATTGTTACATAAAGTGAATTTTGAAGAAGATCTTCATGCTAATGATTCCAACATTGAACGAATATAAAGGGCCATCAATCTTGCGGTTTTTTTTTTCAATAGGGTTTTTTTGATAAGTCACGCGTGAGTGCTGTCAAGTTGCCCTGTGTTTTTTATTCAGTTTTCATTGCCATTTCATCATGGAAAGACTTACACCCTAACAACGTTGAAAAATCGTACAATTATATTACAAAAATTGGCGTTCTGTAAAGGATGTTTTTCGCACGCTTAGACCATTTTATGGAACCAAATCGGTGAACAAATAATTTCACGCTCCGAACCGCTGAATTGGCTACCAAGATCGTGTGATATGAAGTCTGAAGTGTTTTCTGGATAAGCCAGCTACGATTGAAGCATTAGAGGCCAAAATTACCCGTGTTATCCGATTATTCCCGAACACGTCTTCGAAAATTGAAGCCTCCGCATGAACGAACTACGGCGCAGTTGCGGCCAACATTTGAAAGGGATTATCTTTAAAAAGTGAATGGCAAGAATGGTTTTTTCTATTGATAATAAAGTTTTTTCGATTCATTTGAATTTTTTGTGTTTTTTTGCATTTTGGAAAAAAAAAAAACCTCAAGATTGATGACCCGCTATATTGTTTTGCCAACTATATAGTATTATAAATAACTATTATTAGGATGTTCTTTACATAGTTATGTTTGAGTACATGTACAAAGAAACTTTAAATTTTAGACGTAGTTGAAAATTGTAAGTATTTTTTCTTCTTCTTCTCCCAAACCCTTGTTTACCTCTTTTCGGACACGCTTCTGCTCCTCCTGAGGTGTGGGTATGCGATCTCAGCATTCGTCTGCAGGCATTCTTATCCTGGATCATGTCATCGCTGAGACCCATTTGTTGCTAATGTTTTTGCGTTTGAAAAAGGTGAGGTTTTTGGCACTTGTGTATGGAAATTTGTAAGTCTTTTGCAAACAAAAATTACGTATACGCAATGCGGGCTTACATAGGCGGCAAATGTTATGTATGGTATCATTATTAAATCCAAAATAGCCTCTTGATTACTTTTTTGTTAAATTGCTGCTCTAACTAAGCTCCTAAGCAATTGGAGCTCAACATAACTATAAAGGATCACCTGTAGTTCTTGAAAAAGTGGACAAAAATTGGACCTACAGGATGCGCTATGTATGACGATCTTTTAGCAGTTATAAATTTTGAGACATAAATGCCATGAAAGTTTTCCTCCAAGCACAATCAAAATGTATTTCAATTCCTTGATTTAACGTTTTATTTTAAGTTAAGACTTGGAAGCGCTTAAAACAATACGCATTATGTCGGACTACATTTTGCAAAGCTAAAAAAAATACTTATTATTTTATTGACCATTACCAAATAAATCTGCCCTACTAATCATCGAGTTAATAATCATAATAGGCTACAGCTCATTAATTTCCACTCAACTTGAGATGATTGACTGCACTAGCTACGAATAAACGTTTCAGTTTCCGAGGAGAAGTCTCTGACTTCAAGATTTTTGCTAAGCGAATTACTATCGACAAGTCTTGAATGCAACAAACAGGATTAGTCCTACGCTTGAGAACTGCTATGGCTTGATTTATTACCAATAATCTATTGGGTTTTTCCATTCAAGTAGGCAATAATACAATGTAGCAAAGTATCGGAAGCTGAAATGAAATCTCTGGGGTTAAGCTGGAATGAACTAAGAATGGTAGCCCAAAATCGAGTTCGGTGGAAGTTGGCAATTGAAGACGCCCTATGCTCCAATAGGAGATAAAGAAAATCATATATATAAAGTATCGGAATAATGGTTAACAATAATAAAACGTGATTTACAAAATATGAACTTGTTCAATATGATTTGAAGATGTTTCTCAAGCACCATTTGATGAGTGCAGAAGTGCTGGAAAAACATCTCTGTTGGCCAACATCGATATATAGATATTTTGAACTTCGATTATCGATGTTTTCTCCAGCACTAGTATCTGTATAGTATAGGGTATCGATATTAATGTAAACGTTTTTGACTTTAAGCATTTCATCTAAATTGTTTTTAAATTTTCAGGCAAAACGCCCCCTGCGCACGACTCTGCGCTGTTGTGGGCAGGGAGACGTTTTTTCCTCAACTCTGTCAAAAAAGCAAACGGAAACGCTTTGAGGCAAACTTTTGACTGGTTCCCTGCTCAGACTCCCATCAGACGCCCATTTGACGCTCTAGTTTATTCGGAAGCTCGTCTTGGGGCATGTGCTCCACGTCAAACGAATGAATTCCGAAAGATGCCGCCAGACGACTGTCTATGTGAATGTTTGTGTGTGTGTGAGTACACCTATATTTCATTTTACATTAGCAGACAAACAGTACATAATGTGTATGTCTTTTGAGGCATATACTTACATATGCAGTCCTACGTAGCATGTTTTTGTTTTTGTGCGTATTTATGAATGTAATGTGTGTGTTTAAAGTTATTTCTCAAATTCGCCATTTTTCAACTTAACAAGTACAATAACAAAAACACGCACTTTAATTTTAATTTTTCAAAGTTTAACTTAAGCAATATCCACTGTACTTGTACAGCTTCAAGGCTACAGCTGCATTTGGTCATATGTTAATTGTTTATTGATTGTCTGGCAATTGCATTTGCATAATCATAAAGATACAGATACAGCTGCAGCTATAACTGCAACTCTCAGATACATTTTTCGTGCCGTTTGCTGCTTTGCTTTGCGTTCTTGAGTCCCGCCTTTTTTGTCGCAATCTTTATGCGCAAATCCGTGGCCAAACTACAAGGCCAAATGACAACTTATAGCCTTGGTTAATGCTTACGCAGTAAAAAGGACAAAAAGTGGGCAAAAAAAAAGTCAAAAGATAATCGCTCCAATCTAGCGGATTGACGTTGATAGCAGATACAAATCAAAGTGATATTTGATATGCCTTGGTTCTACGTACTGTAGCTATTTGATACGTCATCAAAAAGTTGTTTGTGCTTTTATTGCGTTAACAAACAAAGTACTTTTAAGCCTTTACTCTAACTGCGCTCAAAAAATTACCCTATATATTTATGTGCAGTAGCTGTGCATAGCATGTATATCAAGTATACGTATTTAATGACTTCACTTTACAATACAAAAAAGTTCTATGCGTTAAATCTGGTTAGTAACTAGGTTTATATAGCAGAATGCTCAGAATGATACGAAAAATAATACATTTAGCCCGAATGGTCTGGGCTGAAGATGATCGATACTGTGAATTACCTATACAGTACATACTTAGAAATGGCTTGACATATAACTTTTAAATCGCTCATCACTAGTTCGGAAATTTCTTAACAAGAACTCAGTAATATTTTGTTTTCTTATACCTTCCTCTCACAACCACATTTGATGATCTAGAAAGCCGACACCGAACATTATCTTTTTGTAATCCGTCTATGGGTAACTATTAACTTATATAAAAGAGACGAAGATTTTCTAAAATAAAATGAACAAATGTTCAATTTGTAGACTCAAATTAACTTTTTACGCCCATAAAATAAGGTTATTCTCATTATGGAAATTGTGGATATATTTGCTGTAAATGATGGGGAAAAATCAAAACCAGATGCCAACTGTCACGAATGAAAAAACTTCAAATGGGTTAAGAGATTTTGAGAAACCCCATCTAAAGAATGTAGTGAACACTTTGATATCAAAAAAGTTATTCCTCATTCAAAGGTTACTCATATTTTTTGCCAAATAAAAGTCCGAAGAACTACATACAATTACGATTTCTTATGAGTTACACCAAAAAAAAAAACATACAATAATGATCCACACCCCAAAAGAACATAAGCCACAAAATGTATCTTATGGTCTAGTTTAATATCAATATAGCGTGGGCCATCTGTTGGTTTTTTTGTTACTTGCTTTTTATTCGTATATTTTCCAACAAAATTGGGCAAATGCATTTGGTATATAATGCAGTTTTGAAACTACTCATGTATGTATGTATGAAAGATGGCGTACGTTCAAGTCGGGCGCACATGACTTTGGGATACCCTGTACCACCACATTGCAATTAAGTCCGACATATTGCTAAGACCTCCAAGAGATATTTTATTCGGCAAATTTGGCTACGATATTTTCATAAACAAACAGAAATCAGTCGAATTTTGCACCAAACAATTTTTTTGACCGATCGGTCCTATGGGGACTATATGATATAGTCAACCGATTTTGATCAAATTTAGTGCACTGATTGGGAACTCTAAAAAACTTCCGTGTGCCAAATGTGGTAACGATGACTTGATAAACAAACGAAACACAACGAATTTTGTACAAAAAACGTTTTTTTGACCGATTGGGCCTATGGGAGCTATATGATATAGTCAACCGATTTTGATAAAAATTGGTACAGTGCTCGGGGTCTCTAAAAAACTTCCGATTGCCAAATTTGGTTATGATAAACAAACGAATTATCCATCTAAAACTTTTGGTTTTTTTCGAGGTCCTCTGAAACAACCCTATGGGAGCTATATAATGTAATCCCGATATCAAAAAAATAAAATAAATTTGTCTCCTATGGATTAATAAGGGATCTAATCTGAAAGTTTGGTTGCTCTAGCTCTTACCATCTCTGAGATCTAGGCTTTTCGACTTTTCTAGTCACTCTGATCATACTTTAGGTAACTTTGGGGGATCTCCGACGTCTCCTTCTGTACGTTACATACATTTTCGGCTTGCACAAACACAATATACCCTTTGTACCATACGGTACTGGGTATAAAAATAATATCGCCCAAATGGCAGCCAAACAAACTCATCTGTCTGTTCTCCCATCCACTTTGAACGGGTATGTTCCACAAATATGCGACAGAAGGCCCACCCTATTTAACAATATTTGCTGCACCGCACGATTAAATACAGTCTTAAAATGCATATTAAACTTTGAAGCGTAAAAGTTAGATAGTTTTATTTACTCTCCCCTCTCAAGCTTAATTAGCGCTGGTTAATAATTTAGCTAACTTGTTTTTAAGTTGTTGCCAAGTTTGCAAAAATGTTGCTCATACAGTTAGAAGTAACAGGTAACAAGTGTTGGTAAGGATGAAAAATGTGCAGCATGCTTGCCAGAGCTGTTGCAGGCTACGAATAATTACAATCGCAGATATATGTATGGCCCTATGCTGCTTACAGGAGTAAAAGAACCTAATTTATATAATCGCAGATACAACTGTGGCTTTTATCAGGGTCAAACATGCTCTATGTTTTGTGCTCAACTGTACATTTGTTGCTTTGCAATGAAAATTCAAATAAAAGCCGCGAATTGTTTCCAAATGTAAATGTATGTGTGTGGTTGCGTGTGTATGTGAGTGTAAAAGAGTGTGTGTGTTGGTGTGTGTATGTGCGCATAGTTTCATAAGTATGCAGTTTTTGAGTGATTCACAAAAGAAAAAGTTGCATGCAGCAGACAGCGACGACATTTCAGATTAAATTGCAAAAACCCACGAGTTGACCATTCACACACGCATACCTATGTATATATAGGGACTCACATACATGCCTATGTTGGAAATTTTTTTTTTTTGCCAGTAACAATTTCTGCTACTTCGAGATAAGTAGCTGTGAACTGCTTTAAACAGTTCAATTATAACGATTTTTTTTCCTTAAAATCGTCTGAAAGACGTAGCTTATATTTAACGTCATTAAGGCAAATTTTTAAAGAATTACGTACAATTTTTAAGGTAATTTTCTATCCATGCTCATAATTTATTTTTTTTATTTATTTAAAAAGTACAACAAGGCTTACTTAACCTTTAATTTAGAAAAAAGGAGAGCATTTTTCCAACAAGCATAAAAACCAATTCAAATTTATCTAACAAAAAAGTGAGCAAAATTATGCAATCATGGAATTTACAAAGTTCTTAAACCGAAAGGAAATTTTTTTTACTTTATTAATGCTTTTATAATACTTAAAAAAAAAAATTATTAAACAAGTTATACTGACTTGGCAAGCTGAGAGGCAGAGTTTTGTACTGTAACGGCTGTGAGAGAGAGCGAAAAAAATATACTCACAACATATGTATATAGAACAGAGCTGGGCAGCCCATAGCCCAAACGGGCACTTTATGGCATACCGCTCTCTTTATGCCCAGCTCTGATAGAGAAAAACTCGCACAAAAGCTAACGTTACGTCGCTGCGACGCACTCTCTGTACATTGCTTAGCATTCACTCAACTTAAGCTGTTGATACCGACCGAGCAAACTGAGAGAGAGAATTTCGTATTGTGATGACAGCGAGAGAGGGGGAGCGTAAAATATGCTCACTATACATTGTTTTCTATCGATTAGGTTAGAAATTAGGTTGACATGACCAAGAGGCATAATGGTTATAACAAACAGCAGTGGTTATGGTTGATTTTTAAAAACTTTATTCATAATTAAAACATAACTTCGTACTGGTATAAAACAAGTTGTCTTGTTTATTTTATCACTTTTAGTCTAGAGAGCAATATAACCCGAATATCGTCGAGTTCATGGTCTTTAGCTCTCTAGACTGAAAGTAAGCAGATAAAGAAATTGATCTTGTTTTATACCAGTACGAGGTTTGCAGTCGAATTTACGGAAATAATCATTTTTGTATACTGATGATATATTTTTAAAGTCATACCTATTAGATAATGCAGATAATCGTAAAAGGGCGCCCTTCATTTTCACTGGCCCTTGGGCCTGCGCAAGTCTAAATACGTCCCTGGTATTAAGTAAGATGTGCAGTAGGCAAGGCAGCTGCTAAGATTTCTTGCCGGACCTTAGCTGCCTTGGTCAAAGCAAGAAAAACCAAAAATAAATTCAAAGCAATTTGCTTAGAAAAAGAAGAAACTTTTTTCGGTTTTTCACATAGCGCGTTGTAAACCTATTTGGTACGAACCACAATGCAAGCAGCTCGGAATGGTTTCGAAATATTTTCCGCACTAGTATGATTAGCTGAAGGACGCTCAACGTACAAAATGTCGGGCATTTGACATTGACCGGAACCAGAACTGAACAAATTGTTACACAACAAAAGCAATAACTGGCGGTCAGGGGAAGTAACCGCACCACGATGAAAAACAAACTTGATAACCAAGAAAAACAATACTAAGCGCCTTTTTCTTAAACCAGCAACAATAAAAACAACAAAGTCCATATAACAATAACAATAACACAGCTAAAAAAACACAACCAGCCTACACAAAAAAAAAGCTGTCAAAGATGCGAGAACCGGAGTGTACATTGGGCCCAGTCCCGAGGGCATTAATGCCAGAGCCACCGTCAAACTTAGCGATGTCAGTTTTTGAAATATTGCAACAATGAGCTTCAACTTTGCTTTTGGGAAATGTAAAATATGAAACGAGACCAACATACAGAGACAAAATAAATTGACAACGTTGCGTATACGTAATACAAAGCATATTATATAGGGTGCTTTTTAGACTGATGAAACTTCCGATATGATTAGCAATCAAAATGATTTATCCGGTCTTTTGGCTTACATTTCAATAACGTTTGACAAAATGCAAGCTGCCATATCATTCAATTTAAATTTGTTTTATGTTTTTTGATTAGGCCAAAATTACAAATTTGGGGCGATAAAATTTTATGCTTCACCCTTTTTTTTGCGCTAAAAAAAGAATTACTTCCGGTTAGTCAAATGGCATTTTTAGTACCTACGGCAGATGGTTTATTTTTTGTGAGCGAAAATAAGTGAAGCAGGCTATCTTTGAGATGTGTTTAATTTTTAGCAAAAAAGATATAATATATAAATCTATTATAAATTTTTAAATATTTTTAATGTTTTTATAACAGCTGCTTAAAGGGTATATCATATTATCAGTTTTATCATTGAATCAGCATTTTGAATGAAAAATATATATTTTTAATAATATATATACAAATTTTATATAGTTTTTTTTTTTTATTTTTATACGCCTTAATATACAACGAAATCATATCAGAAAATAATCTCTATAATTAAAATAAAACAAGCTTGGAAAAATTAAAAATTTCCAAAAATTGTTTTTTTTTTCTTAATATTTTTTATAGTCATACGCTTAAATATTATATAGAAATGTGGACGGAAATTTATTGTCTAAAATTAAAAGAAAAAATAAACACAGTAAAAACAAAAAATTTTTTTTTTTTATATTTTTAAAAATTATTGAAATTATTTTTTTAATTTTTTTTAATATTATACACCTAAATATAAGCTAGAAATTATATCGGAAATTTATGGTCTTAAGGCCCATACGCAGTTTGAAAAACTTCATATTAAAAAAATCCCATTTGGGATATTCCATAAAAAAAAAAAAATTTTTTTTAAATAATTTTGAAAATATTTTATTTTTTTATTGCGTTTATTTTTCTTTTAATTTAAGACAATAAATTTCCGTCAACAAGCGTATGACTATAAAAAAATTAAAAAAAAAAAATTTTTTTTGAAAATTTTTAATTATTCTGACTGTATTATTTTATCCCAAATGGGGTTTTTTTTTATTGAAGTTTTGTCATTCCGTACGAAATTTTTCGAACTGCGTACGAGCCTTTAAACTAAAATATAAAAAAAAGCAGTAAAAAATTAAAAATTTCTAAAAAACTGATGTTATTTTTCATTGTTATAAATCATAATTTAGTAAAAAATTAAAATTTTTCCAAAATTTCCTAATTTATATTTTGTTATTGTTATACGCCTAAATGTTACAAGGTTAGGTTAGGTTAGGTTATGGCGGCAGCTGGCTTAAAAAGTCAGCACACTTAGGCCTAGACTGGCCCGTTGTGATACCGCATTAGGATCTCAATTTAAACCCCCTTCTCCAGGTAAGTGTTTCTAAAGGGTATCCCAGCCTGTTGCTGCTATATAGCTTGCAATCATTCACGGACAGATAGGATCTCGCTTTTCTAGCTTTTTGAGGAAATATTTTCCCAGCTGCTTTTTTCTGCGTCTACATAGAGCTTCACAGGAACAGAAGAAGTGCTCTATTGTTTCTACTTCTTCCTCGTCTCTGCAGCTTCTGCAGAAGTTATTGCTCGGAGCATTCATTCTGGTCGCATGTTCTCCGACAAGCCAGTGAACGTTGATCGCTCTCACAACAGCCGAACACTGTGAGCGGTTGAGTTCACAGAGTCTGGCGGAACGTTTTGGGTTGATGGCCATGTTTGGCGACTGATTCTACAGTGGGATGTGTTTTCCCACATCTTTTGTGTCTGGGAACTAAAGTTTTCCCTTGTGCGTACCTTAAAAGTGGCCATTGGCTTGCGAATATCCTACTTATTCGGGAGGAGGGAAATAGTCATGCCATGTCTGGCTAATTCGTCTGCTATTTCATTGCCTATTATATTCTGGTGCCCTGGCACCCAAATAAGGCTTATAACAAGCTGCTGTGCCAACGAGTTGTAAGACAACGCTCGTAGTGACTTTATGGCTGCCTGACTGTCGGAGTATATATTTATTTCCCCGGTTTCCAGGCCAGCGTTACGTAAGCTGATGAGCGCCTCGCTTATGGCGAGGATCTCCGCCTGAAAGACGCTGCAGTGGTCCGGAAGTCGAAAAGACTGCCGGTTGTTTAGTTGCTCCGAGAAGACCCCGCCCTCAACCTGGTTGTTGAGCTTGGAGCCATCTGTGAAGAAATTTATGCGTTCGCTTTGAACTGGTTAACTTACCACCCACGATTCCCTAGGGTGAATGGAGGTTGTAAATAGAGTTGAGGAATGCTCTAAGGGTATGCAATAATCTGTGGACTGACACGTTTGTGTCTTCTTTTAAGATGGACGAGTGTCCATATCTCAAGACTGCCCAGCAATTGGCATCCTGTTAAGGTGGCAGTTTCTTTTGCCATTAAAAGGATGGGACATATATTAGTGATGGCATTAAGCGCTTCACTAGATTGTTATTTTTATTGTTATACGCCTAAATGTTACAAAGAAATGTCGAAATTTTATTGTCTAAATTTAAGAATTTTCAAAAAAAATTTTTTATATTTTTTATTATTATATTATATATACATATAGGAAAAATTATGTAAAAAATTTGAAAATTAACAATTAAATAAAAGTAGAAAAAATGTTTTCTGAATATTAAAAAAAGTGACAGAAATTTGTGGTCAAAAAATACAACAAAAAAATTGAAAAATTCAATAAAAATTTAAACATTTCCAAGAGTTGTTTTTTTTATTGTTTTATGCCTAAATATTAAAAAAAAAAATAATGTCGGAAATTTATTGTCACGTAAAAATACAAAAAAATCAGTTAAAAATTAAAAATTTTCAAAAATTATTTTTTTAATATTTTTTATCATTAAATATATTAAAAAGAAATTATGTGAAAAATATATTGTCAAAAGCTACAATGAAATATTCAATAAAATATAAAAAAAGTTTTTTTTGTATACGCTGAATATTAAAAAATGTACAGAAATTTGTAGTCAAAAAATATTTGAAAAAATTAAAAAAAAATTTAAACATTTTTTTTTATTGTTATACGCCTAAATATTAAAAAAAAAATAATGTCGGAAATTTATTGTCTTACGTTAAAACAAAAAAAAAAATCAGTTAAAAATTAAAAATTTTCAACAATTTTTTTTTTCATATTTTTTATTATTATACAACTAAATATTAAAAAGAAATTATGCAAAAAATGTATTGTCAAAAATAACAATAAAAATTTAAGATAATAAAAAAAATTTTTTTTATATACGCCTGAATAATAAAAAAGTGACAGAAATTTGTAGTCAAAAAATACAAATAAAAAATTAAATAAAAATTTAAACATATCCAAAAATTGTTTTTTTTTATTGTTATACGCCTTAATATTACAAAGAAATCATATCGGAAATTTATTGACTTAAATTAATAAAAGAAAATTAAAATTAAGAAAATTTTTTTTCATTTTAGTATTTTTTATTGTTATTGTTTATTGTCCAAAACTACAATGCAAAGTTCTATAAAAATTTTCCACGAATTTTATTTTTTATTACTTGTTATACGAACAAATATAAAAAAAAAATATGTCCGAAATTCGTACAATGAAAAAAAAAAAAAATTCATATTTCCAAAATTTTTCATTTTTATTGTCTGTTTGCTAAGAAATTATGTCAGAAAATTGTTGGCAACAATTTGCATAAAAAATTCGTTAAAAATTAAAATATTTTCAAAAATTTTTTTTATTATTATACGCCTCAATATTGGAAATAAATTAGATTAGAAATTTGCTGTCTTTTATATATAACCGTTCGTGAGATATAGCTTGGAAAGTGGGGAGTGCTTTGATGCGAAAATTCCGTCTTTAGGCGTTGCACTCTGAAATCTTTATCTCGTGATGGGTCAGCTGTATGAAATAATGTTGTACACCGATTTTGTAGAGAATTTTACGCCCTACAACTTTGTAGAACATATTTAATATAGTTAAAGTACGGGTAAAACGTTATTTGCAAAAAAACGATTTTTGTGACCTTTAACCTATATGTAGGCGCTTTCAAAATTTATCTCAGAATGTCAAAACGATTAATCATGTCAAGTTTGAACGTATTATATTTTTTTTTGTTTTGTTTTTCGCAGTGAACTTACACGCATAAAATGTCATAAACACTTTTTTTAAGTGGGAGATCACTTTTGAATTTTAAAATTAAAAACTAAAAATGATAAAAAAATAAATAAAAAAATCTTAAAAATAAATAAAAATATTTTTTTTTAAATTTAATATTTTATCTATCATGGGAAAAAAAATCACGACAATATTTTTATTCGTTTAGAAGATATGGCATGTCAAAGAATAGTCTAAAAATGAAAAACCTAATTTTCAGTTATCGATAGATAACTCGATAAATAATCGGAATTTTGCAGTAAAATTTGAAGTGGTTACTATTGGCCAGATCAAAATCGGAGAAGGTCGCTTCAATTATTTTCACCGATAAATATTTTACTGAAATCTTCAACATGTAGAAGTAGAGTTTTGTTTCAAAATATATTTAAAACAGACATAGAAATGCATTTTAAAAATTTTTGAAAAATCTATTTAATTCTGTACGATCTTATAGAATACATTTTTCTGAAATGTTCAACGTACAATACACTTAAAAAAATCTTTTTCGATCTAAATTTTGAAGTGCAGCGAAATGTGTAGAAATTTATGTAAGTTTTGGGAATAAATATCGCTTTTGACCTCTTCAAAAATCCTTTTTAATTGGGAATTTATTCATTTCTCTATACATCCTAACTTAGGTTATAGAGTATTCTACTGTCGCAGACTATCATACTTAAATTTAATTGCCAGCGCTTTTAAAAGTAAACACCCTATAAAAATGCCTTCTTACATCTATATGCTGCATATATTGTATAATAATGATAATAATAATAATAACAATAATAATAAGAAAAAGTCAACAAGCGCAAGATATTAAGTGAAAACCTTGTGGTTCTTTTTTTTGTAATTTTGTTGGGGTGTCCTTTTTATTTCATTTATTTTTGTTGTTGTTGTAGCAGCCCACAAAATCTATCAAATCAAGTTTTTTTTTTTTTTTTTTTTATAACCAGTCGCCGACTAACTCTTAACGGGCATAGACGTCTTTAGTGCGAACAGGCCGAAGTTGTTATTCTTTTCTGTTTCTCTTTCCTCGCTTGTTTATTAATTCATTTTTCTCTCTCTCGAGTTAAAGTAATTTTTTTTTTTTGGCGCGTGGAACGTGAAAAAACTATGGCCACTAGGCCACCTGACCCCAGGGAAAATCGGTTTTCCCTTCTAAGTGAAAGTCCAAAAACTAAAAAAAAAAGGCAAATTCAACGTGTTCCGCTTGAATTCCCCGACCTCCCCGAAATTCCCGCACAAAATCCAAGATACATAGTGCTCTCAGCAATTAATGAAAAAAAACCAATAACCGAATATTCCTGCATTGCCGTAAATAATGCCATCAAACTGATATCCAAGGAAACAATATCAATTAGACCCCTACGTGATGGAACACTACTCATCCTAACAAAAAATGTAGACGTGGCCGAAAAGTTTATGAAAACAAACCTGCTGCCAGGCATCTGCGCAATAACATGCAAATTTCACGAAAACCTTAACAGTGTAAAAGGCACAATTTACGCCCCATATCTAAATAAAATCCCCGAAGCCGAAATAATTGAAGAGCTCAAAAACCACCATGTCACCTCGGTTTTTAAGTTCTCAAAAATGATCGACGGTCGCCAAACCCCCTCAGGGGTAATTCTTCTAACCTTCAACCTCTATAACCTCCCCAGCAAAATTAACGTGTCTTGGTACACTGAAAAAGTACGGGAATACATTCCAAACCCCATGCGGTGCAAAACCTGCCAACTTCTAGGGCATACTGCAAAACATTGTAAAAACCCACCAACGTGTCAAAGCTGCAACCTACCTCCACATTCCCCAGAAAAGTGCACCCGCACCCAATGCGCTAACTGCAACGAAGAACATACCTCATCCTCTCCCTTATGCAAAAAATATATAGAACAAAAAGAAATTTTAAAAATAAAAACAAAAAATAAGTGCAGCATGCGCGAGGCCCGACTTCTGCACAAACAAACCTCACACTTACCATCTACTACCGATATTACCTATTCCGCTGTTACCGCCAGCTCTCCCTCTCCTTCTCCTATACCACAACTCGACCATAAAAACAACGCAGAAACAACCGCTACTTCTTTAAAAATACCACTTGAACATAACAAAAACGCAAATAACAATCAAAACAACACCACAAGCACTAACTCCGTAGATAACAACAATAGCAATGATTCCAGCCCATCCCGTCTCCCAATCCCTCATAACCCCTTATCCCCACCAACCACAACCAAACGATTATCGGAAGATAACAACACAGAATACGAAAACGAACCAAAAAAAAATATCACAAATAACCCAAGTACAAGCCACACAAAGCTCCAATCTCTACTAAGCCTCTCAAGTTGCTCAGACGATGCAATGGAAGTCGCTGATTCTTAGTCAGTGGCTATACCTGCATACTCTCGCATGCAAGCCATATCTATTTCCTTTCTTTTGTTTTGTTTAATGTCCATTAAAATTGTCCAATGGAACATGAATGGTTACATTAACAATTACACTGAATTAAATATTCTTATTAACGACACAAATCCAGATATTGTTTGCATTCAAGAAACCCACTTATCGTATCAAAGCAAAAACATAATCTTTCCCAAAACATACCACGGATACTTCAAGAATCTCTCCAATAACACTACAGCCAAACAAGGGATTGGATTTTTGGTTAAACGCCACATCCCACACAAATACATGAATTTAACTTCAAACATTCTTTGTGACGCTTTAATCATAAATATCGGCTTCACTGTATCAATTTTAAATTGCTACATACCGCCCTGTCAAAGGTTTTCCACCTCTGAACTTCTACTACTTACCACGCAGTTCTCTAGTGCACTCTTAGTCACAGGAGACTTTAACTCTTGGAGCCCACTCTGGGGATCAAGTCTCGCCAACTCTCGGGGTAAAAAAATTGAAAGTTTTATTGACAAAGCCAATCTTATAATCCTAAACAATCGTGCACCCACACATTTTTCTTCTCATGGCTCGTTTACACATGTCGACCTTACAATGATTTCCCCACATATGTTCCACAAAACTCATTGGGCAATTGCAAACTCACTTTACAGTAGTGACCACTTTCCAATCACCACCACCATTCTCACTCGGTGCCATGTAAGCAAATCCATCCATATCCCTAAATATAAAACAGACGCAGCCAATTGGCATAAATTTCGTGGACAGTTGAGCTCCTTTTCGTTAATGCCAAACCCAAATAATATCAACCAAGGCGTTGCTCAAATCACTAAGGCAATACGAAAAGCTGCTAATTGCTCAATCCCTCAAACCAAGAGAGCATCAAACAAAGCCAACATTGTCTGGTGGAACCAGTCCCTCACAGAACTGCGCGAGCGAAAGCAAACGCTATGGAACATCTACAAAAGAACCCAAAATATCCCAAACCTAATCGCGTATAAAAAAGCTAGGGCTACCTTTAAGAGGGCAGCTAAGTGTTCCAAAAGGCAGTCGCTCACTGAGTTCACCAAACGCATAACTCCTCAGTCTTCTACACAAAAAATTTGGGCGGACGTGAAAACTTTAACTGGTATCCCACATATTCCCTTAAAGGCTCTTTCAGTCAATCAATCAATCCTCACATCGTCTCAAGACATTGCTGAAGCCCTGGGAGCCGCTTGGTCCGATTACTCCAGAGATAGTAATTTTTCAGTTAACTACCGAATCCATAAAAACATCTCGCTCTCCGCAACATATTCTCACAGACCCATGTCAGCAACTGCAAAACGCCTTGAGTCTCCAATTACCTTATTGGAACTGGAAGCCGCTTTATCAAAAACCAAAGGGAAAACCCCTGGACTTGACAAAATCTCATACCCCATGTTAAAAAACCTAGCGACAGAATCAAAACTCGAGCTAACTAAAATTTACAATCTTATCCTTGACAAAGGCATTTATCCGCATGCTTGGTTGACTGCTAGTGTTGTTCCTGTTCCTAAACCAAAAAGGTCAACACACGAGATATCCAGCTACAGACCTATATCTTTACTTCCCTGCCTTAGCAAATTATTTGAAAAAATGTTAGCCCAAAGGCTTGTCTGGTTCACGAACGCGAACAACCTACTTTCTGGCAATCAGGTCGCATTTAAACGAAAACAAAGCACGATGGATGCACTATTGCAAATTCATAATTTCGTGTCTGACGCTCTTTCGTCCAGAAATCACGTCTCGATCTTAGCGACAGATTTTGAAAAAGCGTTTGATCGCGTGGGGATTCACGCCGTTCTTGAACAACTTAGACTTTGGGGAGTCGGTCCTAAGACCTTTCAAACGGTCAAGGCCTTTATGACTCGGCGTTCCTTCCGAGTCCGAGTTAATGGTACATATTCTAGCCTATACTCTTTGTACAATGGGATCCCACAGGGGTCCCCTCTATCAGTTATATTGTTCACTATTGCCTTTGAAAAACTTAACAAAATAATAGTAATGCATAAAAATATAAGCCTGGCTATATACGCCGATGATGCTATTGTGTACACGAAAGCTAAAGACACAAAAGCAATACATGAAACATTCTCCAAAGTCATAGATGACATCCAATCCTGGGGAGATCTGTCAGGTGCAACTCTTTCCACAGATAAGTGTAAAATTCTACACATTTGCAGAAAGCACCAATGTTCCGCAAAATCCGCAAACTTTTTCCATCGCAATACCCTTATCGAAAATGTAACTAACCTTAAAATCCTAGGGATAACTTTTGATTCAAAATTTAACTTCAGAGAACACTGTTCGCAACTAAGATTAAGTTTAGACTCTAGACTCAATATCATTAAATTTCTTAGTTCTAAATTCTCACATATTCACATAAACACATTAGTTAATATAACTAGAGCTCTCATCCTCGCCAAATTGGAATATGGTCTACCGATTTTTGGTTGGAGTTCCGGGGCGAATCGAAAGAAGATCCAAACTCCGTATCACAAAGCTATTCGACGCAGTCTAAATGCTTTCCAAACATCCCCGCTAAAATGCATTCTAGCTGAAGCTGGTCTACCATCTGTTGAGCAAGCCCTACAAAGAAATACCATGAAGGTAATGGCCAATCTCTGCTCATCCCCTAATCGATCATTACACAAAACTTTTATTAGCGCTTTAAGCTCCAAAAGGAATTACAAAGTTTTATCAACAATCCGACGTTGTGCAGATATTTGGAAACAACTTAATCTAATTCTGCCAATCAAAAGCAAAAATAAATTCAACTACCCACCTTGGCAGCTGCAAAACTCATCCTTCAACCTCCAGCTCCACGCATTAAAAAAAAACGAAACCAATAGGTCCACCTTTCAGCAACTTTTCTCAGCGGAAGCTGAAAAATATGCGAAATGCACTTGGCTATACACTGACGCCTCCAGAAGTAATAGCAACACGGGATTTGCAGTTGTCACAGGTGATAACGTACTCATCGCAGGTGGTCTCCTGCCAGACTACAGTTCAGTTTTCACTGCGGAAGCATTTGCTGTCCTTCAAGCCTGTACATTCGCCCATAGTAACACTGGTCTGTTTACCATCTGCACAGACAGCCTCTCTACTGTAGAAGCAGTCAGAAATCTTAACTGCCACAACAACATAATATCCAGCATACGCAATTTCTGCATACAGCACCCTAGGAAAATAACGTTACTCTGGGCGCCAAGCCACCAAGGTATAACGGGCAATGAATGCGCTGACGCAGCTGCTAACGCCATCACCAGAACTCCTACTATAATCTTCAAACCCTACGGAGATAAAGACTTGAAGAGGCATATAAAGCAGATTTTGGAACAAAATTATCTTGATGACTGGTCGACTTTCCATCACAAATACAAGGCTATGAACCCGCAAGGCTCAAGAGCCAAATACCCTGCCGATTGCCCAAAAAAAATGTGGTCAATGTTTGTTCGCCTTCGTATTGGTCATTCGCAACTGACGCATGAGCATATTTTATCTGGGAATCCTGCGAATCGCTGTTCGTGTGGATCACCCCTTTCTATCGATCATATAATGGATACATGTGTAAATTTGGCGAGGATAAGATTCTCCTATTTCAATTCAGAAAATCCGTCTAACTTTCTCAAAGAAACATCATTTAGCAACATTAAAATTGTGTATAAATATCTTAAGCATTGCAACTTGATAAACAAAATCTAGCATTAACTATATATATACTATTAAAATCGAGTCGTAGGCCATTGATGCTAGTACTCTAATTTTAAGTATATTATTGTATAATATATTTAAGCTAATAAATAAAAATAAAAAAAAGTTTTTATATCATATGCCGACAGCTACAACAACAACAGCTGAAAACATAAAAAAAACAGGAGCGGATTCAGCGGGGCCTAGTTAGGTAGGTAGATAGAAGTGGTTGCCTTACGACACACCTAGGCCTATAAAGGGCCCGTTGTGAAGCCACTTGGGATAATCTCTCTACTCCCTTGGAGCCTCTCTGTACCAAGCTGTCGTTTTAATAAACGAATTAATCCTATTTATCCTGATTCCTGCGAATTCAGTAACGTTCCCAATAAGTTCGGAACCCAGTGTGTTCAGTCTTTTGCTGCATAGTGCCATGCATCCACACAGAAGATGCTCCACGGGGCCTATTATCTGCACAAATTTTGAAAGCACTCTGTTGAACGATGAAAAGGATATTTTGGGAAATTCGAAAATGTGAAAAAGATGCGAAATTCCTCTTTTATGTTTAGAAGATGTCAAGTATAGAAAAATTAACATTGCTAAATAAAGATTTTTGATAACAATATTTGTATTAAAAATAAATGTTTAATGTCAATAAAAAATATAATAAAAATAAATCAAATTATAATTAAAATGAGACTATTTCTTATATCACTAGCAATATTTTCATATAAATTAAAAAATTGAATATTTTACTTCAAACCGAGAATAAGTTTCTCGGAAATTCAGCTCAAAAAATATTTGCTTCAAAAATTTTTACAAAGCTTTTTCGTTCAAGACGCCATAGCAAAAAAAGTTTGCACCGCTCAAAATACTTCACCAGATCCGCTCCTGTGCAGTAAGAAATTCCTGGACAAAGCGCTGGCACAGCCGGTACCAGACACACGTGGCATGTTGCTTGTACACACTTACACAGGCTTAGTGTAGAAGAGAGCAAGTGAAAGAGAATGCGAAAAAGAAGGCAATGCAGGAGAAGCATAGAAAAAATAAAACCAACAACTTGCTAAGACTTTGGACACAGCAGAACAGCGAAAACACACAACACAAAAAACAACAAAGAGGGCGATAGAAAGAGGGGGGGGTGAGAGAGAAATTCTCGCATTTATCAATTTATATTTTATTATGAATCTATAATGCGAACGGGAGGCGGCAACAAACAGCGACAAAAAAGAAATTAAATTAACAGCTGAAGCAAAAAAAAAAAAGAAATGAAAAAAAAAATCACAAAGAAAATAAAAATAAACATAGCAGTTGCCAAAGGACATGGTCCAAGTATCGTGGATACTGTTTACATTTTGCCAACTTTTGTAAAAGAACGAAAACAAAGCAGTAAGAAACACAGCCAAAAGAAGGCAAAACAATGTGAACTAGACGAGCTGATGTCCGACTATTGAATGCCCTACACTGCAGTTGTTAAATCTTTGCAACTACTACGTTTCACGCTATTCTTTTTAGTTGAAAGCTACTTTTATGATTCTTTTTGTCTAAATGCAACTCATCAGCCAATTTCTTTTTACCCATATTCCGTTTTTCAAAGAAACTACTCATTACTTTCAAAGTTTTTACCAAAAAATTGCTTATTCATGTAAATTTCTGTACACTAAGGAACTTCTTGTTCCTGTCAACTACTTCGAACGTAACTAGTTGCGGCTAGTTGCAAAAAAGAACAGTCGGTATAGTAATAAATAGTAAGGTAGAACGTTCTTAGTGCACTCTCTCATGAAGCAATTGGCTCTCTGAGAGCATGTGAACACATACGTCGCGTCGTTTTTTTTGTATGAAAACCAAAATGTTGCTGATTGCATATTATCGTCATTTTAAGAAATTACGATTACTATTCTTCCAAACTCAGCTTAACTGATTTGATACCAGTACAGATGCATACCCAAGCGACTGATTTGTTTTCATAAAAAACTGAACCAATTTGATACCAGCGATAAAGTAAGCGACTAGGCGACTAGTATTACTCCACACGCAGCTAAACTAGCTTGATACCAGAACGGTTAAACTAGTTTGATACCAGTTCAAAAGCACATTCAAGCGACTGAAATGTTTTCATAAAGCATACATATATAATACTATCAGTGACTAGTAATATTTCAAACGCAGCTGAACTAGTATGATACCTGTACAGATGCATACCCATTTGTTTCCATGAAAACCGCAAATAAACTAGTTTGATACCAGTACAAAAGCAAAAATAGTGACTGATATGTTTCCGTAAAGTAAACGACAAGTATTATTCCATACGCAGCTTAACTAGCTTGATACCAGTACGCAACTCTACTAGTTTGTTACCAGTTCAAAAGCATACCCAAGCTGCTGAAATGTTTTCATAAAGCATATAACCGACTAGTATTAATCCCAGGCGCAATGGAACTAGTTTAATACCAGTACAGATGCATACCCATTTGTTTCCATAAGAAATGCAACTGAACTAGTTTGATACCAGTACAAAAGCATAGATAGTGACGAATATGTTTCCGTAAAGTAGGCGACCAGCATTATTCCACACGCAGCTAAACTAGTTTGATGCCAGCACAAAAGCATACTCAAGCGTTTCTAGAAACGAGCCCTTTGCTAACCCATGTAAAATATACTAGTTGGCTAACATGAAAACAAACTAGTTGAGGCTCAAACCGAGTGTTTGGAAATCAATATAGAAATGTTATTTTTGACTGCTTGGTTCGTCATGTCCACAAATGTATAATCCCCTTACTCCACATTTTGGTTGCAGTGTATAAAAACTGTAGCATACTTTTAGACAAGGGACATAAAAAATTCAAAGATAACGTTGATAACGACAGTTTTTGTTGTTTTTTGTTCAACATAAAAGCGACGAGTGTGGAGCGGGAAGCGAGGAGGATGTAGTCAAAATGCCAAGTGATTTGCTGCTCTATGAGTGCGCCAGCTGTTGCCCTTAACTAAAAATGTGAGTACACTAAAAAAAATAATGTAGTATATTCTAATTAAATTGAAAGCAAGCCGTAGAATCTAGTGCGGAACTAGGATTTAGTTTTGGGGTGATTCTTCACTTCGAAGTATAAAAATGTATATCAGAGCTCGCAAAAGATTTTCAACCCATTTTTTCAACTTTTGGGGGGCGCAGACCCGAAAATCCTCTCGTTGATACGCCACGGCGTGGAATTATCAAATCAAGTTTAAGCAATACCTTTATTAAAGGGAGACTTTACTGACTTCAGAAAGGCCCTTATCTCTTAAGTGCCTTATCTAGGACACTAGGACACACTACACTGACTTCAGAGCTATTAGAATTCAGTGAGATACTTTTAAGTAGTGACATTAAATTAGATTTTAAGGCATATTAAAAAGAAAAAAACAATTTTTTTGCATACAAAAAAAATTTTTCCTTGAACTTTTGCTCTTAAAAACCATATAGTTGAAAGGAGTTGAATATTTAGGAATTTTTTTTAAATAAGGGCAAGATTGACCAAATGTCTTCAATTTTTTACTCTTTACCCTAGGGTCAAGTGTAATATAGATTTCTGTATATAGTATGTAAATAGTAGAAAGCAGCAGGCAAAGTTTTTATATCAAAATTAACACCATCTAGACTAGATATCGGAGACTAAGCTCAAGGACTATCTTTTCATGTAAAGTTTGTTCCGATTTATGTACCTTCTTCACAAGCAGTTCTAAAGTTTGGAGAAACGCTTTTAAAAATTATTATGTTCCTCTCACAGTTGAAAATCATGCCCAAAGTAAAGTGTATTATTTTAGAAAAAAAATTCCATAAATGCAAAAACCCAAAAATTCAACTTTGTTTCATTAATAAATAAGCTTAGGGCACGAAATTTAGTATTTGAACTCATGTGAGCCTAATCAACAGCGAAATGTTGACACTTGCTCAAAATATAAGCACCCTATCCATTTACTATTCTAATCAATTTTTTTTGAAAAACTTTCATAATTCGGGATATTAGGGGACTGTGAGCACACACGTTTATTTTTCTCAGTGTAGCCAATGCAAATGCACCGTTAGCTTGACTTTGCCTAGTTATTGTTGTTGTTGTTTTTTTGTCCTCCTTATTGACTCGCTGCTCTGCTGCTCTTCTGTTCTCGTGCTCTTCTGTTCTCGTGCTCTTCTTGTGCTGGCATTTTTGCTTATCCTTTTTGTGTTATACCGTTTGCGTTTGGTACTTTTACTTTTGCTGCAGCAGTTGAACGCTTACAAGGACACTTTTGCCCCGTAGGCACACACACACACCTACACACACAGAAATAAACGCACACATGGCTACACACAGACGCACACACTTAAGGCAGCTGAGGAAAAATGTTGTAGTCAAATATATAAGGCGTATGCGCGTCTGCCCCACTGTCTGGCACAATCAAAACAATCCGAGCCATCAACTAGGCCAACGCACGCACACGGATGCCAAACAAGTTTACGCATTTCTAATTAACTGCCAGCCCATTGACACACACACCCACGAACACACACACGCTCACACAGAGAGAGAGACGTAGCGACAGACAGACACACAACGTTATGGATACGGGTGTACAGTCTTTCGTAGCCAAGCACTTTAAGAGCGATCTCATAGCCAAACAAGTTAGAAATTAAATCGAAACCACAACGTCTCAACTTTGTCATCTTTTTAAAAGTAGATGCGAGGGCGGGCTGAAAAGTTATTTAAAAAAAATTACAAAATAAAACATGTATGCATTTTCCAAAAGAGTCTTCCTTTAAAGCAGTAGACTTAATTACTGCCTCCAAAAAGTAAGACCGACCAATTTTCAATTTGAAATTCTCCAGCTTATGGATTTTGAATTATAATTTATTTTAAATTGGTCACACTATTCTTTAGGTTAGGTTAGCTTGAATAGGCTGCTCAATCTAACATTGAGGTCAACCGGAGACCATGCCTACTTAAGGAAGGATCAAAAACTGTTAGCATTTCTAGTCACCTAAGTCTCTTCTATTGCAGAACCATTTTGAGGATACGACAAAAGTAGCCAGATCCGCTACAGGCACATTAGGCAGACTGCCCAGGTCTTCAAAGAATAGTTTACCCAGAAACGGAGTTCGTCTTCTAAGAGACACCGAGCAATCATATAGCAGATATGTGTTTTGTCTGATCCTTGTCTCCGCGATGGGGTGCAGCCTCTCAGCCATTAGGCCTATGGTGCTGTGCCCCGTTATCACTCCTACCACCATCCTTGTCCTGTTTTTGTAAAAACGCAGGAGTTCAGATGTTCGCTTTGCATTGTAACGTGGCCAAAGCGCTCGGGAGATGCAACAACCAGACACAGAGTCCCATTCTGTTTCCGCCTGAGCTCTGGCCATCTCCCTAATTTGCAATACGACGTCCTATAAGGGTCTTCGTATATCCGTAACCGCAAGCTTGCTTCGCAGTGCTCAGCCGTTCCTGGCACACTCATCCGTCTTCTCTTTACCAGGGACACCTGAGTGACCCGATACCCAGGAGAGGATGATTGAGTGGTTGTGGATCTGGTTTAGCGCTGTTACTGTGTTACGGACAAATTTACATTTAAAATTGTACATAGTTCTCCAAGCGTCACTCCTAGAACCAGGAGACAACTTTGGGCATCGTAGATAAGAAGACTTAGCTACAAGTCTGGTTAAATTTATAAAGAAGTCTGCCAACGCATACTGTGACAGCAATGCTGGAAGGACATCGATGTTTTCCAAGTTTTTTAACTGAGAAACATCGATGTACCATATATTGAAGTTTATATTGTCTCAATTGAACACTATGCGATAGTATGACACTCTAGCCAGAAGATGGATATCCCTCTTTGGCGGAAATGTCGATGTACGATGTTACCCGACTAGCAGCTGAGGAGGCATCTAGCCTAAGCTGCTCAGGTACTAGTTGGGGAGCATATTGGATCCTAAGAGTCGCAGTGCAGCATAATCGACAAGAGCTGGAGTGCGGACTTTTAGCATGAAGTCGAGTTATATGTTCAGGCGAGCACTAAGCAAAGATATTGCAAAAATCCGCACACAAATGAAGGAATTTGCGTGACATTATTAAATTAGAGATAAGTTTTTTTACAATGCGATTCGTAACTCAGTGAGAAAACAAGGGAAGAGTCCTGCTGTGCCAAAAGTGAGGATGCGATCAATTTTTTGCATGCCTTCAAGTCCGAAGAATGTGGTATATCCAGGGCCGTAGAGAGAAAATCTGGGCCCAGGGGGGAAAATGTACCGGCCTCTCTATTACAACTTTAGCTTGAATCATTGTGTGCTGTAAGTACGACAGTAATTACACCGGGCCGCTAACAAAACTCCGGGTAAGGGGGAATCCCTCCCCCCTTTTTCCTTTTTTTTGACGAGCCTGGGTATATCCCATAGTGCCAAGTATCTTTGGCATACATTTATTTTAGGTTCTTTATAGGTTTTCTTCTAAATATTACAAGTACTTTGTTAGAACTTCAGGCACGGAAAGCAACACTGCAACACTCGTTTCTTGACTGTTCTAGCAATCAACTGATAAACAAAATAATTGCTTATGTAGAATCTTCGCTAACACAATTACTTCTCAGCCTGCCCTCGTCTACACACATATGTTTAGTTAGATCAGACTTTAGGCCAAAGATTAAACGCAGTGTTTGGCAGCCAAAATTTTGCTTCTGCATAGAAATGAGCTTATGAGCAACGCTTACAACTTGTTCACCAAGCTTTAACTAAGGCGTTTCCACTGTTAATTTGTTTGTCTGTCTGCCTCTCTTTGTGTGAGTGTGTATCTGTGTGATGTATCTATTTGTGCTGCCAAAATGCAATTTGTGGCACGATGAATTGAGTTTAATTGAACGCAACTTGGCATTCTAGCATATATTACATATACAAAGATACTATGTATTTGTTTAGTTTGCATTTTAGAAATGCTGCTTTGATATAGACATCCGTCTGGGAAACGCTTGCATAAGTAAAGGGACGTCTTTGTGCCTCCTAGACATGAGCGTAGCCCTGATATAACAGGGCTGCTAAGCATATAATTTTTAGTAAAAATCTATTTTAAACTTAATCAGTTGTAGAAATGCAATTCTTGGCTAAGAGCTTACTACAAACACAGTATACTCGAGGTGAACCCGATGTCCTTCGCTAATTATGCCTGGAACCTGCTTCGTTGAACGCTTGTTGACGACTGAACTTATTTACTTACGCTCAGCAGCAGCAGCAGGCAACTTCGGCATGCATACGACTCGTGTCAGTATGAGCAGCCGATTGTGTTCGGTCCCTAGGGGCTACCGCTGTCAAAGACTGCTTTAAAGATCGTAGGATGCCCTACCTTGAATGAAGTTCTATGCTTATACTTTTTCAAGGAATATAGAAAACATTTAGTTAAAAAATCGAAAAGCTTTTCAAGGCACGTCAAATATGCAAAATATTCGTGAAAATTCGGAAATATTTGATGCTATAGTTGCCAAAAATTAAAACTGGACGAGGTGTTTTTTTTTTTTAATTTAAAAAATTTCTTTGTTAAACGTTGTCTTCAACTGACATAAAAAAAAGAAAAAATTGCACTTAAAGAAAATTAAATTAATTTATTCAGCTTTTAAGGGCTCATCGATTTTAATCGAAAATACCTATTTAAGATAATAGATCTAAAAATTAAAAAAAGGAACATTTTTACTTTAATTTTCTTAAAATAAATTTTTAATAGAGAGCGTTTAAGAAGATGCTGTCCAAATCCCTGGGTTCTAAAAAAGCACCTAAGGGTTCTAATATGCGCTCCTTAAACCACATACAATTTTTCCGATTTTAACAATATTCATATTTCAGATTTAATATGTTTTTGAAGTCTTTAAATCCAAGACCCAAAAACCCTAGTACGTTTGGGTTCTGCAATAACTTACAAAATACTTTATTTAATGTAGTTTTTTGGGTTATGTAAAAACGCTGACGTGCTGATTTTTGGATCACGGATGCAGGTTCAGTAAGCTTTTAAACATATCCACCTTGTCTCTGACTTCCGAACCAGTGCAATCAATCGACCAACTTTAAAACTTTTTGGAAAAATCTATTTGCATCATGGATTATAAGACATTTTTTTTGTTCGCTAATCTACTAAAATATGATTTGCGGACTTTTATCGTATTTATTCTATTAGTTTTAACCATTTCTAAAAGATTTTGCTTAAATTCACCTTTATACTTATGCCAAGTATATAATTCTCTGTGATCAATCAAAATTCGAGTCTAATTACTTCTAAGATTATATTTTTATTACATAAAAAATATTCCGATAATCGCCGTGCTCATCACCATCATTTATTTTATTTTGTTTATATTCGCTGACTTAGTAAAAGTTTAATAACAAATTTTTTTGTCAAAAACGTCTAAGGTTGTGTGAAGCCAGCAGGTAGCGAAGCCCCTTACTAAATCATTGCCATCGCCATGCTCATCGCCATCATTTATTTTTTGTTTATATTCGCTGACTTAGTATAAGTTTGATAACAAATTTTTTTTGTGAAGGCAGCAGGTAGCGAGGCCCCTTACTGAATCATTACCATCATTGGTTTTTCTGTTCAAATTTAATGACTTTGTAAAAAATAGTAAACATCAGTTATAAAAAATTGAGTGTTGTTGAGTGCAGCCAACAGGTAGCGAAGCCCCTTATTAAATCATGGTCATCATTTCATTTTCCGTTTAGATTTTGCGACATAGTATATGTAAGCATAATATACCAAAGTTTTCATTTGTGTTACGTATAGCCTTGTTTAAAAAGTTTAAAAAGATTTAACTTTTTAGTTATGGTAGCTTTCGAACACTCACTCTCTGTTTATCTAATGCAATTACTACTTAAATAAGTTTTAGTCTCTTTTAATGAGATTATTAATTTGGACACGACTATCTAAGCTTAAGCCTTTCAAAGCTAGCTTATCAAAACATGACTACGCCCATGAACCCACATAGTAGGTCTCTGCTGCTGCTTGCTGGAGCCTTAAACACTTGAGGCGATGACATTTTGCGTCAATGCACTGACAACTTAAAAGATACAAATTCAACTACATAATAAGTAAATTTGTATATACATATATGTGGCTAGTATATAACTCTTGGCAACGTTGTAGTTTCAGTAAAAGATACTCTTTGTATGTATGTAGCTATTAATGTATCTGGCTCTGTATCCGTATCTGTGCGTGTCTGCAAGTGTGTGTAAGTAAGTAAGTAAGACATTTGATTACTAATGCGTAATGAAAGGCATTAAGACATTTAAATAATGCGACGCTGTCTGACACATAAAAAGACGATAATGATAATGATGACGTGTTTGTTAATGATGATGCTCTTAGCAATGACTGCCAAATGAGTCGCTCTCTCTCGCTCTCTTTCGCTCGCTGTTCTTTTACTCATTATTACTTACTATCTCTTATTTATGCTCTATCAATGCACCATGGTCAGAATTCAACTTCTTAGCTTTAAAAAATTGAAACAAGGATTTTATTTTGACCTGCAACCATATCTCTTATTATTTTTGTAGCTATATTTCAAGCTTTTTATTGAGAAAATTAGAGCTAGGAAAAATATTTTAAGCGCTTATTTTTTAAGTTAAGTTTAGATTTAAAAAAAAAAAGCAAACCACTCCGATCTCACAACCGCTCGGTATAACTTCCTTTTACACCAACCCTAGGCAGCATCTTAATCTACAGCCAGCTAAAAATATCTTCTTAAATGCATATTTTAAAAAAATACATATATATTTATAAATCGCAATTTTAAAATTTTTGAGCTGATTACTTAGCTTTTTTATCGTGCCATCTTTAAGGCTTAAGATTTCTGTTACATTTCTTAACTGTCCGTAGCGCATCCAAGCCGTGAACTCTTTCTAGCTTATCTAACCTCACTTTTCTATGGGATTGTATAAATTAGATATATTAAAAAAGAACAATTTAGTTTTCAACAGAAAAAATTCAGACATTTTGAAATCTTTCTTTCAAATTTTTCATCTTTGAATTTTTAAAAAGATATCGAAACCATTTTAAAGAAGATTCTGTCAGATGATATGCACCTGAGCGAGCTGCCGAACAACCCATTATCTGAACTCACTTCCCAATGAGTAAGTAAAGTACTTCTCATAGTAAAGCAGAAAAATTAAGTTTTTACCAGAAAAAAATTCAAACATTTTGAAATCTTTCTTTCAAGTTTTTCATCTTTAAATTTTGAAAAAGATATCGAAACCATTTTAAAGTATCTGAAACACACCTGAGCGAGCTGACGAACAAACCATTATCTCAACTCACTTCTGAATGTTGGAGGTTTGAAAATCTTTTATTAAAACGGCAAATTTTTTCAAAAGCTTTTTACTTTAATTTAAAATAAAAATCAAGCTTTCGGGCACACCTCTGAATGCAGTCTTTTAAACTAACTTCAGTACTGATAAAAAAAACTTTTGAGCTGCTGAAATCTTTCGCTTAAATTTGTTATCCGCATTTTTTAAAATATTTCGTATAAAGTCATCATCGAACCCCTGAACCCCGGTAGGACTCATTGAAGTAATCTCAGTTTTGCAGCTTTTTAAACTTAAGCTAATCTCACTGCTTCGAAAACTACAGCGTGTTTTTTTAAGAGGTACAAAACCTTGAGCTGGCAACACTGCTTTATCCGAAAACCCATTTAACAGCTGATTGTTGCTTTTGGCTGAGTTTGTTTCTCCAGCACTACTAAACACCCATTTGATGAGCTTAGAAGTGCTGTAGAAACATCTCTGTTGGCCAACATCGATATATAGAGATTTTAAACTTCGATCATCGATGTTTTCTCCAGCCCTAGAATGTAAGATCCAAATAAATCCCAGCACGTCAGGGCTCTGACATAACCTCAAAAAATTAACCTGTTATTAGTTTTCAACCTGTTATTAGTTTTTTTTGAGGTTATGACAGAACCCTGACGTGCTGGGGTTTTTTTGGATTTTGGATTCTTTTTAAAAATATCTAAAAACCGACTCAAAAATCTCAAAAAAGAAAATATTTTGGAATATGGCTCTCATATAAGCTCAAAAAAACTTCATAATAGGAGGCTTATGACTGACATAACCTCAAAAAATTTTCTGTTTTTAGTTTTTTTTTTTAGTTTTTGACTGAACCTTGGATTCTTCGGAAAATTATCTAAAAACAGACTCAAAAACCTCAAAAAATAAAGTATTTAGAAATATGGCTCTGATATAACCTCAAAAAAACTTCATAATAGGAGGCTTATGACTGACATAACCTCAAAAAACTTTTGTTATTAGTTTTTTATTTTGAGTTTATGACTGTAGCTTGGTTTCTTCTGAAAATTATCTAAAAACAAACTCAAAAGCTTCAAAAAAGAAAGTATTTTGGAAAAGGGCTGAGACATAATCTTAAAATATCTAGTTTTATAAGGTTTTTTAAGATTATATCAAAAAGCTGACTTTTTTTGCAGCTTGGATATTTGGTGACCTCCTAAGCCGGATATCTATATTATTTGTATGGCTGCATTATGATTAAGTGAATTTAAAATTAAAAAGTTCAGTTCTTCCAGTAGTAGAGACACCATGCCCAACAAAATAGGCTTCGTAATGATATGCGATGAAAATGATAACGATAGAAGACGATTCTCTCAATGATAAAGTAAATTTTTCACATAGACAACGAAACATCAATTTGAAAATGCATTAAACATCGAAATGTAGCTGAAAGCAAGAAACAACGTTTTTCCAAGCTGCTTTAATGTATCTTAAGATTGATCAATGGCTGCATTATGATTAAGTGAATAAAAAATTAAAAAAGTTCAGTTCTTCCAGTAAGCACATTTAATAATTGCAATAGAGACAACATGCCCAACAAAATAGGCTTCGTAATGATATGCGATGAAAATGGTAACGATAGAAGACGATTCTCTCAATGATGAAGATTCACATCGAAAACGAAACATCAATTTGAAAATGCATTAAACACCGAAATGTAGCTGAAGTAAGTACATTTAATAATTGCAATAGAGACACCATGCCCAACCAAATAGGCTTCGTAATGATATGCGATGAAAATGGTAACGATAGAAGACGATTCTCTCAATCATGAAGATTCACATCGATAACGAAACATTAATTTGAAAATGCATTAAACACCGATATGTAGCTGAAAGCAAGAAACAACTTTTTTCTAAGCTGCTTTAATGTATCTTAAGATTGATCAATGAATTAAAAATTAAAAAAGTTCAGTTCTTCCAGTAAGCACATTTAATAACCATGCCCAACAAAATAGGCTGCTTTATGATATATGATGAAAATGGTAACGATAGAAGACGATTCTCTCAATGATGAAGATGCACATCGAAAACGAAACATCAATTTGAAAATGTTTAAAACACCGAAATGTAGCTGAAAGCAAGAAACAACGTTTTTCCAAGCCGCTTTAATTTATCTTAAAATTGATAAATGTCGACCACTGTGCAATGTAGCAACTGTACCATTTGACTTAGTAATTTTAATTGCAAATGGCGCAACAGGAAAACTTACACCAAAACAGCATTAAAAAGCTAGGAACAACACTTAAATAGTAGCCCCCGTAATAGATCTATAATAATAATAATAATAATAATATGATTATAAGACTATCACTCACCTGCAGCTGGTCGCTTACTCTGGCCCTCGCTCTGCTTTGTCTCGAAGCCACTGTTGTAATGTAGCTAAAAGTCGCTTTAGAAACGCGCTGCTTTAAGCGCAATGCGCTGCTTTACAGCAAAATGGTTTAGTAACATTTTCGATTAAATTTTGTTGAATTGTTTTTGTAAGTTATTGGTTTTGTTTTGATTTTTTTTTAAGTTTTTTTGCTCGAGTTAACGCACTTGCTTTGATGGTAAGTTTATCCGCGCGTTTTGCTACACTCAAAAATTAGATGTCTTTGTTTTAAGAAAATTGCTTTTAAACAGTTGCTATGAATAATAAGGTAAAAAAAAGTAAATTAAAAATATTCTTCAAAGACAAAAATAAAACAGGGGGCTCCACCACCCACGTAAGGCGTACTATATTTCTTTCAAGACAATCTAACTATAACACTCCCAGCACTTTGCTTAAGTCTTAAATTTTAGCATATTAAAGAATTTTGGGCTGTTTTTAAAAAGCACTTCTTGGTAAAAAAAATATAAGTTTTAATGGGTAACACCTGTGTAGAATCTTTAGATCGATCTTTAACCGATTTTTTCTTTTGTAAGCTTAACTCGTAGACAAACATGTTCGAAATGCTGTGCCGAAGTTATTTATAAAAAAAAAATTTGTTCCCTACTTATGAGCTTCGGGCGCCTGACACCCCACCGTGTGGTCGGGCCAGTTTTAAACGCGTTTTTTTCGAATGACTTCACGAATAACTCAGTCAATTTTTATCCTATCGATTTTAAATCTTAACACCATCTTTACAACATCATTTTCTAGTGAAGGACAAATGTCAGCCGGGCTCCGGAAAATCAAAAACTAAAACGATTCATTTTTATTCGCATGAAATTTTATCGTTTTTCATTGGAAGGCAGCACGCAAAACCGAAAACGAAAAAAAAATAACTCAGTTAATTTTTGTCCCATCGATTTGAAATTTTGACACAATCTTTATAACATCATTTTCTAGTGCAGGATTTTGTCAAATTAACAAAAACTCATTTTTCATGATTTTTTCTTTTTTTTTGACGAAAAAATATTATTTTTTTTCAAACTTATGCCATTTTTTTTTAAATTGATATTTTTGAAAAGCTCTTTGTGGTTCACTTGCTTTTGGTCCAGAGATTAAGAGAAAAGAATTTCTTTCAATGGCGACGTCAAAAAGCTGCAGCCATGAAGACTCCTTCGAAAATTAGTCATGTACTCGTAACGCTCTACAGGCGCCATTTTGTTTTTTATTATTACCATTTGTATGCTGAATATAAAATAAAGCTTCTTTGGAAAAAAAAAACATCGAAAAATTGAAAAATTAATTATTATTTATAAAAATAAAAAATATTATGGTAGTTAAGCGGGTCAATCTCTTTGATTTTGATGATTTATATATAAAGGGTGTTTTTTTAAGCGCGTCCGGATTTCAAACTTCAATAAAACATAGAAAAATTAATGTATTGAACCCAAATATGGTTTTATTAGATAGATAATTTCGTATCATTTAATATTTGAAAAAGATTTTTGGCATGTGACCACCACGACTACGAGTTACAAAGCACATTCTGTGGGTCCAATTTTTGACCACACTATCGAGCATTTGGGGCCGTATCTCAGTAACGACACGTTTAATGTTGGTCGTCAAGTCCAAGTCGTCAATTGTTGCTGGCTTGTCTACATAAGCCAACGACTGGACGTGTCTCCAAAGAAAATAATCTACTGGGGCCCAAATCCCACGACTGCGGCGGCCAGTTGTTGGGCGCATTTCTTGAAATAACTTTCTCAACGAATTGAGTTTTCAGTAAATCAATGGTTGCGGTCGCCATCCTGTTGAAACCAGAACCCTTCGACATTGATGCCACGTAAATTTGGATACAAATATTTATTGATCCGATGATCTGTATCGATCACCATTGACGCTAAAACGTTGCGTATCGATAAATTTGCATTTTCTTCTACACTGGCCTCTACAACAGCGATATTTTCTTCGAACCGTGCTGTTCTCATTCGGATTAATGGTCAGAAATCGTGAAATGTCAAATGAGTTCGTATCTGATCAAGAACATGACGAATAGCACGTTCTTATGGACGATTATTCGGTGCATAAATTGTACGAAGAGCTCTATAAGTTTTTGCAACAGAACACTGATTTTGATTGTAAATCTTGAAGATTTGAAGACGTTGTTGTGGTGTAAATCTTACCATAATGAATTGTTAGTTCTTACTGAATAAAATGCAATTTAAATTTGTCAAAAGTAACAATTGGTTTCAGAGATATCTCTTGCGGAAATTCCGACGCTGTTAAAAAAACACCCTTTATGTGATAGAAGTACTAGCCAAAATTAGTCACATAAACCAAATTCCGCTTGTCTATCAAGTTAAGAAGAATATTTTGATTTTTTTTTTTTTGGACAAGCCGTATCTTCTAAGCGAATAATTTTCTACAAATTCGGTAAACGAAATTATATTCTACAACTGACTTATAACGAGATATACATAGTGTGCATAGTGCAATGTCTAAAATGTTTATGGCACTGCCTTATTTCCAAGCTCTAACTCAAGCTCTAGAACATAATGTCTTATACCAATCTTGTAGACAATTTCAAAAATTTATAAAAAATTGTATCTTTTATTGGAAAAAAATATTTTCATTCGCTCAGAAGATATGGCTTAGCAAAGCAGCTTCTACAAAAAAAAATCCAAATATGCAGTTATCGATAACTCGAGTAATCGGAATTTCGCAAAAAAAAAAAAGGCATGTGATTAATATTGGCTTGTATCTCTAACACATGTGTAAAAATCATTTTAGTATATTCCAAAGAAGTTTCAAAGCATAGATAAAATTTTATTTGCAAAAAACCGAGCTCTAAAAGGTCACAGCTTTGACCTTGAATATCTTAAAATGCGGCTCTGATATTTATTGTATATTATAAAGTGTCAAAATTAACTTTCAAGTTTGAAGTGAGCCGTAAAACGAATACGAACATTATTTGCGAATTCGTTTTGAAACCACAAGTTTGATGCTTTCAATTTCGCCAGAGCTAACATTTTTATGTGATTTGAATCCGACTAGAGAGTTGAGTCAGAAAAAAAAATAACTAAAAAATAACTAAATTTACTTTAAGTTGGCATAAATATAATCTAAAAATATCAAAGAATATTTAAAAAAATGTATTCAGTATAAAATGCGTACTTTTTTAAAACAATTTTGCCGCTTCGTTTTAAGTCCTCTTGCAACAAAACATTCGGTTTCAAACAACATAAAAAATTCGGTTTAGTGAAATTGGTAGCATCAAACATTCGGTCTTAAAACGTTTCCGAAGCACGGCCGTATATTTGTGCCAATTTCAATTTAGATATGTATTGATAATAATTTTTTATTTTTTTTCATCCAACCCAAAAATACCATCCATTTGTCCTTTCTTTTTGCCACCGTCCTCCAATTTCTTACGTTTAGCTCTTCTGCAGCACTATCTTACACAATCAATCCACCTAAGCCGCATGAAATTTTATCGTTTTCGTTTTTCATTGGAAGCACGAAAAATCGAAAACGCCAAAACTTTTATCATTTCCGTTTTTCATTGGAAGCACGAAAAAACGAAAACGCCAAAACTTTTATCATTTTCGTTTTTCAGTGGAAGTTTGAAAAAACGAAAACGCATGAAATTTTATATTTTATATTTTATAACGCAAAAAATTTGATCATTTTCGATTTTCATTGGCAGCATGCAAAAACGAAAACGCAAAAAATTTTATCATTTTCGTTTTTCATTGGAAGCACGCAAAAACGAAAACGTATAAAATTTTATCATTTTCGTTTTTCATTGGAAGCACGCAGAAACGATAACGTTTTCCGGCCCCCTTCTCAAAGTAAATTTTTTGTGCATGAGAAGCTGTTATATATTCTTCGTTACAACAGCAGATTTGGATCGGGTGGCTTTTATAGTGTGGATATAAATGACGAAATTCTGCTAGGGGGAAGATATTTTTATGAATCGACGAACTTGATCTTCCTAATGATAATGCGCATCTTTTGATTAAATTTGGGCTCTATAGTTCGTTAAGTCTCTGAGATACTTTTGTTCATACAGACAGGTGGACGGAAAGACAGACATGACTATATAAATACGGCTGTTGATACTTGTCAAGAATATATATATAAAGGGTGTTTTTTTAAGCGCGTCCAGATTTCCGAAAGGGATATCTCTGAAAACAGTTGTTACTTTTGACAAATTTAAATTTCATTTTATTCAGTAAGGACTAACAATTCATCATGGTAAGATTTCCATGGGGCTACAATTGTATCCACGAGCTTTTAATGCCGGCTCTATTAAAAGATACGTTTGTAGTCATATTTTGGTGAAAGCAGAACAGACTTTCAAGCGCATTCACAATTTCACTTGGAGTCAGATTTCCGATTGAGCAGTTTCTTATTTGAATAACTCACTTATTATGCGCGAACCAGATTGCCAAGCGGACCTTAATATATTTTCTAGCCTATGACTATAACTTCTGCTTTCTCAAGAAAGCCTATCAAGAAGAGTTCACTTGGATAGACGAATACTTCAAGCTTGGAATTTTTTACTACAAACTTCAGTTTTTGGCACTTTTGTTTTCTTTCTTTAGAAAAACCTTCAAAAATATTTAAACTGCTTCGATTATGGACAATGCAGCTCCTCAGGTCTTTGCAAAAGCTTGCTGTTGTAAACAATAGTGTTGACCAAAATCCAGGAACAACAATGCCCACATCATTCACAGCAACTTAAAATTTGAGGAAGCAACACGCAACGACTTTTGACAAAAGGCCGTATGGCTCAGTCAGGCCGGATTCAGTTCACTCAGCAGCTGCAATCCACAGAAAATGCATAAAGCCTGCAATTCGTGCAATGAGTAATGCAGCTAAATGAAGTGAATGCCGCAAAAATCATCTTCATTTTCATCTGACTGGACATGTCAACTAACACAATTTGAGGCTTAGAAAATGCGCAGGTGTACCAAAAGGTGCAAATGCATTCACAACAAACAACAGTCTGGTGCGGATTTTGGTTAGCCAATGTGTTTGGAGCTTAATTTTTGGCCAATAATGCAGTGATTATGAATGCCATACGTTACAGCAGCATGATAAAGGAGCTCTGTGAGCATGGAGCTGAAGGACATGTGGTTTCAGCGGGTGGCAGTAAGAACATATAGATGGAATGTCAATTAGCCACACAGGATGCTTTTGGGTTGCTGAAATCCTAGGTCTGCGCTCAAGGCGAATTTTAATACACTTCTGAAAGTTTCTATGAAAACTTTAACAAATGAAATGTTTTTGAAAATCTATGCATCATACGTAGTATTGGCTAGTAAGATTTTTGCTAATAGAATTTTTGAAACAAAAAAAAACAGCAATAAAAGCCTTTGAGATGTATATTTGAATGAGAAATATTTTTGATTATGAATGTGACATCACAAAAAGAGTATAGCTTTATATATATTTATTTATTAAAAAAGCATAAACCAAACATAATAAATAATAATGAAATCTAATAAAGGGTGTTTTTTTAACAGCGTCGGAATTTCCGCAAGAGATATCTCTGAAGCTAGTTGTTTCTTTTGACAAATTTAAATTGCATTTTATTCAGCAAGGACTAACAACAACGTCTTCAAATCTTCGAGATTTACAATCAAATTCAGTGTTCTGTTGCAAAAACTTATAGAGCTCTTCGTTTATGCACCGAATAATCGTCCATAAGAACGTGCTATTCGTCATGTTCTTGATCAGATACGAACTCATTTGACATTTCACGATTTCTGACCATTAATCCGAATGAGAACAGCACGGTTCGAAGAAAATATCGCTGTTGTAGAGGCCAGTGTAAAAGAAAATGCAAATTTATCAATACGCAACGTTTTAGCGTCAATGGTGATCGATACAGATCATCGGATCAATAAATATTTGTATCCAAATTTACGTGGCATCAATGTCGAAGAGTTCTGGTTTCAACAGGATGGCGACCGCAACCATTGATTTACTGAAAACTCAATTCGTTGAGAAAGTTATTTCAAGAAATGCGCCCAACAACTGGCCGCCGCAGTCGTGGGATTTGGGCCCTTTAGATTATTTTCTTTGGAGACACGTCCAGTCGTTGGCTTATGTAGACAAGCCAGCAACAATTGACGACTTGGACTTGACGACCAACATTAAACGTGTCATTACTGAAATTCGGTCCCAAATGCTCGATAATGTGGTCAAAAATTGAACCCACAGGATGCGCTTTGTAACTCGTAGTCGTGGTAGTCACATGCCAGAGATCTTTTTCAAATATTAAATGATACGAAATTATCTATCTAATAAAACCATATTTGGGGTCATTACATAAATTTTTCTATATTTTATTTAAAGGGGTATACGCAGATCGAAAAATTTCGCGCGGAATGACAAAACTTCATTAAAAAAAAAATCCCATTTGGGAAATCCCATTTGTGATTTTTTTTTATATGAAGTTTTGTCATTCATCGCGAAATTTTTCGAGCTGCGTATAGGCTTTAAGTTTGAAATCCGGACGCGCTTAAAAAAACACCCTCTACATAAATAAATGAAATTTTTTGATTAAAAAACGCGAAATAAATTGACTTTTTAATGCATAGTTAAAATTATTTGTGAGTTTTTACTTTATAAACTAAGATAAAAATTGATTTCAAATATTTTTTGAAGCAATTTGTTGAGAACAACTCAATAACTTGCTGTTGGTGACTGAAATACAGTATAAGGAAGGATAATGATTCCAACCAAGGTTGTATATTACCACAACTTTGTCAAAATGTCAGCGTAAAGTTCTTAAAAACAAAGAGATGCTGTGTTTCAGAAAGATCTATAGTTACATATTTTGCAATTGAAGGCCCATACGTAGTTCGAAAAAATTCGCGCGGAATGACAAAACTTCGTATAAAAAAAAAATGGGATTTTTTTTTTATATGCAATTTTTTTCATTCCGCGCGAGATTTTCCGAACTGCATATGGGCCATAAAGTATAAAAAACAAAAACAGCAAGTTATTTTTTTATAAATTAAATCCTGCCTTTCGCCCCACTACACTTGAATATTTTCAGCCAAAAACTACTGGCTTTGCTACGTTTCTCTCCCAGCACTTAAGCGCCAGCAGCTCGCTCTATTCCACACAATCATCTGCCAAAAATTTATCCAACACTAGCCCAGCACCTTAGTAGTCTGGCTCTCTCAGCTCTTGCTGCCTTTAAGTACCGCGTCAACATATTGCGCTACCCCAGCTCATCTGCCAAAAACTTATCCGACACTCCCTCAGGACCTTACTAGTCTAGCTTGCTCAGCCTTTTGTTGTTATAAAAGGCCCCACCAACATATTGCGCTAGCCAACACTCCCTCAGGACCTTACTAGCCTGGCTCTCTCAGCTCTTGATGCCTTTATGTACCTCGCCAACATCAGCTCTTCTACCAAAAACTTATCCAACACTACCTCAGACCCTTACAAGCCTAGCTGCCTCAGCCCTTGTTGCCTTTGAACGCAAAAACTTAACCAACACTACCTCGGACCCTTACAAGCCTAGCTTCCTCCGCCCTTGTTGCCCTTGAACGCTATCCAACACTTCCTCAGCTCTTGACGCCTTTATGTACCTAGCCAACAGCAGCTCATCTAACAAAAACTTAACCAACACTACCTCGGACCCTTACAAGCCTAGCTTGCTCAGCCCTTGTTGCCCTTGAACGCTATCCAACACTCTCTCAGCTCTTGATGCCTTTATGTACCCCGCCAACCTCAGCTCATCTACCAAAAACTTATCCAACACCGCCTCAGACCCTTACAAGCCTAGCTTCCTCAGCTCTTGTTGCCCTTGAACGCTATCCAACAATCCCACATCTCTTGATGCCTTTATGTACCCCGCCAACATCAGCTAATCTAACAAAAACTTAACCAACACTACCTCGGACCCTTACAAGCCTAGCTTGCTCAGCCCTTGTTGCCCTTGAACGCTATCCAACACTTCCTCAGCTCTTGATGCCTCTATGTACCCCGCCAACATCAGTTCATCTACCAAAAACTTAACCAACACTACCTCAGACCCTTACAAGCCTAGTTTCCTCCGCCCTTGTTGCCCTTGAACGCTATCCAACACTCCCTCAGCTCTTGATGCCTTTATGTACCTCGCCAACAGCAGCTCATCTAACAAAAACTTAACCAACACTACCTCGGACCTTTACAAGCCTAGCTTCCTCCGCCCTTGTTGCCCTTGAACGCTACCCAACACTCACTGGCTACCTAATAGCAGACTCATTTTACCAACACTACCGACTCGAAAAAAAACAGCCAACCCGATCAATCGGAAATACACTCCAACTGTTCTTCAGCAGACTCATTCTTTCAAAGACTCCGCTTAGAAAACTCTTATCTCACACATATTTGATAAAAATATTAAGACCACTGTACTTACTTGCTTAATTCCATCTTCGAAAACAATCCTAGCTCTAATTCACTTAAAACTTAAAAAAATAAAAAACTATTTAATAACATTAAATTTAAATTGTTAATAATATATTACTATATAAGCTATTAACAAAATTAATTCCAAACAAACTAGCCTAAGTCTCTACACAGCTCGTAAAATAATTGAAATTTATTTTATTTTATTATTTATTTACTTTAGTTTTATTTTAATGATTTCTTTTTCAAAAAATACTAAAAAAAAAAAATATATTTCAAATTTATTATTTTTCTACAAACTATTATTTTCAAGTTGCCAAAATTTTGTTTTAAGTTAGCAAATTTTTTAATTGGTTCAAATTTTGAATTTTTTATATTTTTTTGAGTGTAGCTTTACCTTTTTCAACGCACTAACAACAATAAAAAAAATGCACACGAAAAAAAAAATACCAATTGTCAATTGAAATGTGCGCGATTTTTTTGGCGCGCGTTTGGATTTAATTTTTTTTTTTTGGCCCAAACAAAAGCGGCCTAAATGTTGCAGCCACTGCTGCTTGTCCCAAAATGTTTGTTGTTTTTGGTTGTTGTTTTTGTTATTATTGTTTTATCTGTGTCTCTTATGTCTCTGAATTTGATAAACACTCTCTCTGTTTTGGTTTAGGATGTCAACGAACCGGTGCGGCGTACGTGCAGCCGCTAACTGAAGCCAGCAAGCGGCAAACGTCGCCATTTAAAACAAGTATACGCCATGAGCCACCGGCACGAGCATGCACGAACATTTAACGAACATGCGCCGAGCACTGTCAAGCCGAAGCCGCTTGGCGAAGCTTTCAGCCGTTAGCTGTTGGCTAAAAGCCGTGCGCCGAATGCTGCTGGCCTTAAGCCAAGCAAGGTAACGGCAATAACGGTAAAAGCACATTTTTGTACAAAAAAAAATTAAAAAAATACAAAAAAAAAACAGTTATTCACATTTCAATGCTAACTGTGCATGGCGCAAGCGAAAGCTTTCGCTGCGCCTTGGCTGACCTGGTTTAGATAACATTCCACGATAAATGAGACTGTGTCGTTTGCTTCTCCTTTTTTTTGTCTATTATTTTTGTCCGTTACAAGCACGCAAAAGCTTTTTTTGTTTTTATATTTGTTCCGGTTCCTGCCAGCCCTGGAAGTTCGCTTGGTGCAAGCAACACTCTCAGAGCTTTGGTCATACCTATAACAAGCCCTACTTTTGCTAAAACATACTACTTTTGGTTGCATGTTAAGTTACTTGACCTTGATAATGAAAAACTTATTTTGATGGCTGACAGCAAGCGATAACTGCGAAGCCCAGTTAAACCAGACCCTTAACACCCTGAACTACCATCTAGCATTAATAGTGGCCTTAGGAATCTAAAACCATTATTAGACTAACTTAAAAATTAAAAACGCAATATTTTGCAATGCATTATTGTTACATATTTATTTATTTTTAAGCTAATAAAAGCATAATCACTAAGGACTATTAAGTCTATGTGTGACTACCCCAGGCGTTAACCGGTTCAACCTAACAAAAACACAAGTTCAATGTATTTTAGATCGAAAAAAGTTTTCTATAATGATCATTATTACATAACTTGAGTCATCAGTTGCGTCGAAAATTATTTCGGAGCAAGCACAAAGACATTTACAAAAAGTTAATTTTCAATGGCCATAGATCCTAAACAAAAAGTTATAAACAATTGAAGTGGTATTTTTGATTCTAAGTCTTGGATGTCCATATAGCTATTGTCGACCCTGAATCTTCTCCTTCATGTATCTTCATAACCGTCTTAAACTTAATTACTTCCTTAAATACATACAAATAATAATATAAACCAAATGAGGCCGAACAAATATATAAAAATCGATGGAGACTTAATCGAAATCCGGGTGAGCAGCGCTTGGCAACCGCTTTCTATGGCCAAAGACCGAGCGGTTCCTGCTTTATTCTTAACGCAACGTTTATATTCTTCAAGAGCTCTGTTTATTTTCCACATTTGATGCATTCGTAAATAATCATAGATCTTTGTTTTTGGAAAGATCAAGTCTGTTATGTCCTCTATCAATATACGTCTTGAAAGGCAACTAGGTTCCAAAACAGCTCTCTGTAACTTGGGCATTTGTGATAATTCAAATACTATGCTGCCGACCTTAGCGGGGTCCTTCTCGTTTTCTTTCTTGGGTTTAAGTTCAAGCTGGTAAATGCTTTCCACGATGTTGTTTTTAGAGACGTGTGAAAAGCGCCTCTTATTTATGCATTGAGTAGATAGATTGATAGATTTATTTTCCACGCGTATGGCTTCATGCTCTCGAGGTTTGTTTTGCACTAGGCCTGGTTTGCTCCCCGATGAGCGCTTCTCCGCTGTCGTGAAGGTCTTACTATGAGAGCCACAAGATGGTGCCTGTAACGCATCTGGTTTATGGCTCCATATCTGAAATATTATAAAATAGACTAACAGTGGGAGCTTAATATATAATGCAGACCATTTTTGAGCCGCTTGCTACGAGTGGCTCCTTATTGTTATTGAAGTCAGCGACTCTTTCCTTATTTCCAGTATGTGGCAGGGGGTATGTTGGATCAGGTTCCTTTAATGCATGCTTTAGTAGATATTTTTGGTTGGACGCAGCGAACATGAACCCTATGTCAAATTGTTGGATGCACTGTGGGCCAACGTATATACGTTCGTCGTTCATTTGCATACAGGTCATGTAATCCACTTGGCGAATTTTCTTTGCCATAAGAAACTTAAGTCTCTGAATTATGGATGTAAGAACCTCCTTTCGAGCGATACCAAAATTGGCCACCTTGCAGCGGTAAGCCATCCTCCGGTGATGGCGCTTCTTTATTTGGTTGAGATTTATTCATTTATAAGTGAAGCAATAAAATGGTCTCAGTGACTTACCACGATCATGGTCATAATTAAGAAATATAATATGTAATACTTTATGTTAAGTATTACTTGTAAAATGTTAAAAGTTGAAGCAAGGCCTGCTGTGGGATAAGTTTGGACCTAGCCTACTTTTGTTGTACAGAGTTTCTCGGAAACTTAAGTACTCGTAACTATGGCAACATGATCTCTTTAAAGTTAAAGAACTCCATAAAAATACTTTATATCCACGAGTTGATGTTTTGGGATTAGCCCGTCAAAGTATCCGACAGAAGCAGTACGCAACGACCTTGCTTCTTTGCTTGGTGCGAGAAACGATATGATCCATATTGGCATGACGTCATTTGGATTGTTGGAGCGTCGTACCTACGGCGGCTGGAATAGGACTGTCTGCAACTCTTAATACATGAATACGGACCACACAAAATAGACAGAATGAGTTGACAATTAATATTAACTCAAGGCTAGGTAGTCCCAGTGAATGTTTCTTCCTTTCTCAAGCCTAGCATGCAGAATTTTGGCATTCAACGTTATTCGACGTCTGTTCATTTGAAAAACAATATCTTTATTTTCGTATAATTTCCAGCGATTTTCAATGATGTGAATCTTATAAAGGTACAAGTTCCGTTTGCCTTTTGGGACGATCCAATAATATTTCCAGTCCAATGTCTTGGTAATCTTTTGGCTCCCACTACGAATCCAAAACTTCCGCAAAAGAAAGCTGATTCGGTACAAATCTTGACATTTTTGCATGAATAATAATACTTCGAGGTTATGTCGTTACCAGATGACTAAACTCACGATTTCTAACGATTCCAACATAACCTTCTGGTGCGGTCATCTTTAGTCAAACGGCGAAAACTTATCTGCACTGCTTATTCCTTTCCTCCAATTAACTAAAGTTTTGATGCTTACATATAAAAAGGTATTGACAAGTGCTTTTGCTTTGTGTGTCTACCGGGTAAGTAGTGAATTCACTAGCTACAAAGGTCTTTTTCGTGCAGCTAACAATAACTGCTCCATATTTTAGCTTAATATCCTTGCGTTGCAAACTGTCAATTAACAGGACTGTCGCAGATAACAAATACAACGCACGACGCTACTCAAATGATATTGTATGTAGTATATGCATCCTTACAGGGGATGCCCTACAATTGAGACGTCCAATTAGCAAAGTGTTTGCTAAACAAGCAGCTGACTGCCGGTTTTGGCGGAGTTCGGGGGTGGCTCTAAGTTCAGTGACCAAACGCAAAATGGTTCGGCGTCTTGTAGCTCACAATTGCTGCACAGTGCTGCTACTTGTCCTGGTTCTGGCGTAAATTTTCCGCTCTCAACTTGCCCGACATCCGTTAAAGTTACGCCTGCGGCTAGACAAACAGCTTTGCACCTTGACATTTTTCAGACGAAGGACGCGAGTTGGGGTAGGCTAAGCAGGAGGCACAGACACTTGCTTTGGCAATAAATGGAAACACTTCAAATGAGTTGACTGCGAGACTGCAAGATGCTGCATTCTTCAATTGGAGCAAGTGCAGCAAGCGTTGTTACAATTGCTGCAATTTCCGCATAAATTGTTGACTTATTAAATTGTCGGCCATTGTACTACTCCACCCTTCCCAACTTGTACTTATTGTAGCTGCCGGCTGCTTGACAACAATTAAGTTGCTCCACTGCAGCATCCAAATCCCTTCTTTGTTATCACTTGCATCCTTACACCGCTTGACTTTGAACTATGTCAAAGTTGTTTACCTTGGCGTTTCTTTTGCTTGGTACTTAGTTGCATGCAAGTTTAAATGTTGAAAATACAACAGTGACGTAACGAAAGAGAGTCAGTTGGGGCATGACCCCCTTCCGCATGTTGGGAGTAAATCAAGACATTGGTAAGAAAGGTAATATCACAATTTAAGATTTTAAAAATAAAAATTTTTAAGATTATAAAATATCGAAATAAGATTTCATTTCTTGAATTAATACAAATTTTCAAAGAAAGAGCAAAGTTTTTATTGCTGCTCCTGTCTTCTCTCTTTTGTTCCTCGAACTCCTTGAGGAGCATAGGGCCTCTGCAAAGCATCAAAATCGTATCCGGTTTTGTGCCAATTGCTTCATTTCGCTCCAGGAACGTCCTGATACTTCAGCTCTGGGTCTCCCTCTTCTTCGGTTGCCCTACGGGTTCCAATCAAGCGCCTGATGACAAACTTCATGTTGTGGCAAAGTATGCCCAATCCGTACCTATTTGCGACTAGTAATTATGTAGGATATCGGCTTTATATTGCATCCTTGCATGAGCTCAGAGTTGCTGATCGTGTTTGGCCACCAGATTTTCAGAATGTGTCGAAGACTTCTGCCAACGAACGCTTGTAGTTGGCTAAGAATAGCTTCTGTTGCTAGCCAAGACTCACTCCCATAAAGCAAAATGGATAGCACATTGCATTTGTATGTCTAAAATTTCGTGTTTATTGACAGAAAATTGGAATTTCAAAGCTTTCGAAGCAGCTGTGGCTTGTGCTTGATCCATTACCTTTAATATATTATTAACAAGATTTAGAATATTTATTTAATGAAAAACTTTCGAAGCAGCTGCGGCTTGTGCTTGATCCATTACCTTTAATATATTATTAACAAGATTTAGAATATTTATTTAATAACTTCAGTTCTCGCAGTCTACTTGAAGTTTGATGTACTTAGATACGGGCACTGAGTCATCGTGCACAGCTCAGGTTTTCAGTTGACGGCTAGAAGAACGCACAAGAGCTGGTCTGTTATTTGAAGAGCTCGTGACGCGGTTTTCTTTTCGTCTTCCCAGCTGAAGCAGCGTTTTTAAGGCCATGGCAAGACTGATAGCCAGCCCGGAAGAAAGTCCAAATGGCATATAATTCCACTCGACAGTCAGGCCGCTATTAATGCTCTGTCATCGCATACCATGAATCCGTATACATCGGCATTCAATTATCTTCTGCTGGGTACCTGAAGTAACGAGTAACGTGGGGGCAGACGAGTACTAGTTACTCTTGATGTCGTTTCTGGAACTAGAGAGACAGTCAGAATTAAGGCAGGACGAGAATGGATCTGCACTGTGCCCGATTGGAACATCTCTCGAGTAAACTGGCCAAGGTACAAACCAAAGCGAACATCCGAACTAATGTGATTCAACAAGAACAGGACTAGGATGGTAAGAGGAGTTTTAACAAATAAGATGATGTATGTTATCTATCGCGGAGATAAGGAAGAGATTATAAAGCAGGTAGCACCTGCTATGCGACTGCACTGACATTCTGTCTACCCAATGCCTGGGAAAACCCTCCGCCGAAGATCTTTCCTATCTGGCAAATCTGCCCATAGCGTACTTGGCTCTTTTTATCGAATCCTTCATGTTGGTTTGGCAATGAGGGACTCTAGACAGCAAAAAGGGCGCCCAACAGCTATTCCAAGCTACTTTTTAAGAGTGCGACACCTTCGTAACCATTTGTTTAACTGGTTTTCATTGTTCCTAAATTTTTATACCCAGTACAGTATGGTATAAAGGGCATATTAAGTTTGTGCAAGCCGAAAATGTATGTAACATACAGAAGGAGATAGTGGAAACCCCCCAAAGTTACCTCAAGTATAATCAGGGTGACTAGAGAAGTCTATATACCCATGTTCGTCTGTCCGTCTGTCTGTATGAACGCCTAGATCTCAGAGATTATAAGAGCTAGAGCATTCAAACTTTCAGACAAGTTTATTTTATTTTTCGATATCGAGGCTATAATATACAGCTCCCATAGGGTTGTTTCAGAGGACCTCGAAAAAAGTTTTAGATGACTAATTCGTTTGTTTTTGAAAATACCTTAACCAAATTTTGCAATCAGATGTCTTTTGGAGTTCTTAAGCAATATATCGGACTTAAATGCAATGTGGTTGTACAGGGTATCCCAAAGTCGTCTGCGCCCCACTTTAACGTACGTCAACTTTTTTTTTCATTTTTAAATTCAAAAGTGATCTCCAACTTTAAAAAAAAAGTTTTCATGCCATTTTATGCGTGTAAATACACTGCGAAAAACAAAAATTACAGAAGTAGTACAGCATTGTACGCCCTACAAGAGGCGGGAAAGAAGAGGTCACGGGAAAAAGTGGCCCGCTTCACTTATTTTCGCCGAATATGTTATGAGTTTAATAAAAAAAAGTATAGCCTCCCGAGTAAAATTCCAACTAAGCCACTGACAGGCGGGGGCTATAGAGTCATATAAAGAACTTGGAACTCCTCAATTTAATCCCATTTACAGAGCTGTGCATTTTGTCGCATCATTGGAGCTGCTTTGTTGCTTCTTCTTTATAACAACTGTTTGCCTGTCAAAGTTCCCAGCATACAACTACATATGTATATATATATATACTTAGTGTATAAACAGCGGGCATATAGTATACTTCAAAGTAACTCTCTATTTAGCTGAAGTGAAGCCTCTGATCAGACGAAGGCAGCTTACGTAGCATACTATGAACTTTAAAATTTTATCTCTGTAACTCTCTCTGTTTTTTTTTTTTTTATTAAAAAATAATTCAATTTAGGAAGACTTTTTGTAAAAAAAAGAATCAGTAACGAATTATTGCAATAAAAAATAAGTTTTGGGATGACTTTCAAAAACAAAATAAAGTGAAAAAAGAAAGAAAAAAATTCCATCATTAAAAAGATATTTCGAAGAAAGGCTTCGCATTGTAAATAATTTGGAATTATGCAACAACACGAGTCTCTCGTGAAACATTTTTATTAATGTTATCGATAAAGCCATCCTGAGATGTGTAAAATAATATAACTTGAGCATTAATTATATCAAAAACCAAAGATAATGCATTAGGAGACGCGAAGACATTTTTAAATTCAAAGAGAACATATTGGCATAGGTATAGGTACTAATGGCCGCAGAGAGAAAATACGGGCCCGGGAAAATGTACCGGCATCTCTATTGCACCATTAGCTTGAATCACGACAGTGAGAATCCCCCCTTTCTCCGAATCTCGTCGGGACTGGGTATACTCGTGCTAAGGTTTCCGAGAAACTCTGTACAACAAAAGTAGGCTAGGTCCAAACTTATCCCACAGCAAGCCTTGCTTCAACTTTTAAAATTTTACGAGTAATACTTAACATAAAGTATTACATATTATATTTCTTAATTATGACCATGATCGTGGTAAGTCACTGAGACCATTTTATTGCTTCACTTATAAATGAATAAATCTCAACCAAATAAAGAAGCGCCATCACCGGAGGATGGCTTACCGCTGCAAGGTGGCCAATTTTGGTATCGCTCGAAAGGAGGTTCTTACATCCATAATTCAGAGACTTAAGTTTCTTATGGCAAAGAAAATTCGCCAAGTGGATTACATGACCTGTATGCAAATGAACGACGAACGTATATACGTTGGCCCACAGTGCATCCAACAATTTGACATAGGGTTCATGTTCGCTGCGTCCAACCAAAAATATCTACTAAAGCATGCATTAAAGGAACCTGATCCAACATACCCCCTGCCACATACTGGAAATAAGGAAAGAGTCGCTGACTTCAATAACAATAAGGAGCCACTCGTAGCAAGCGGCTCAAAAATGGTCTGCATTATATATTAAGCTCCCACTGTTAGTCTATTTTATAATATTTCAGATATGGAGCCATAAACCAGATGCGTTACAGGCACCATCTTGTGGCTCTCATAGTAAGACCTTCACGACAGCGGAGAAGCGCTCATCGGGGAGCAAACCAGGCCTAGTGCAAAACAAACCTCGAGAGCATGAAGCCATACGCGTGGAAAATAAATCTATCAATCTATCTACTCAATGCATAAATAAGAGGCGCTTTTCACACGTCTCTAAAAACAACATCGTGGAAAGCATTTACCAGCTTGAACTTAAACCCAAGAAAGAAAAAGAGAAGGACCCCGCTAAGGTCGGCAGCATAGTATTTGAATTACCACAAATGCCCAAGTTACAGAGAGCTGTTTTGGAACCTAGTTGCCTTTCAAGACGTATATTGATAGAGGACATAACAGAATTGATCTTTCCAAAAACAAAGATCTATGATTATTTACGAATGCATCAAACGTGGAAAATCAACAGAGCTCTTGAAAAATATAAACGTTGCGTTAAGAATAAAGCAGGAACTGCTCGGTCTTTGGCCATAGAAAGCGGTTGCCAAGCGCTGCTCACCCGGATTTCGATTAAGTCTCCATCGATTTTTATATATTTGTTCGGCCTCATTTGGTTTCTATTATTATTTGTATGTATTTAAGGAAGTAATTAAGTTTAAGACGGTTATGAAGATACATGAAGGAGAAGATTCAGGGTCGACAATAGCTATATGGACATCCAAGACTTAGAATCAAAAATACCACTTCAATTGTTTATACCTTTTTGTTTAGGATTTATGGCCAATTAAAATTATAAAATATATTAAGTAGGTAAACTTTTTCTAAGTGACTTTGTACTTGGTCCAAAATAATGAACTTATAATTGCTCCATCTCTAAGAGAAAATATTAACATTTAAATAGGAACCAATTTTAAGCGAATTGGCCAAAGTATATTTTTCCAACTTCAAATGGCTATGTCTCGGAAACTAGACGTCGTAAGCGAAATTAAGTCAATCGGCTTAGAAAATGAGCCCAAATTCGTGTCGGTCGCGTATAAATCTGTATTCGGTGCAAATGTAAAGCCCATCGAAGAAAGTTTATTTTCTAGATTTTAACTCCTGTAGTAGGTTCTACTACCAACACAAAGTTTATAAGAACTAACACAAAGCTTTAAAGTGCATACACCAACCCATGCTTGTACGAGCTTTCTCGCTGAGAGCTTACACAGTCAGAGCTTTCACACTGCCAGCTCGTACAAGCAGGGGTTGGTGTATGCACTTAGAAGCTTTGTGCTAGTTCTTATAAACTTTGTGTTGGTAGTAGAACCTACTACAGGAGTTATATATATGTATTCCTAGACTACTGTAGAGCTTAGTTTTGCATTCTTTGCATTATGGCCAGTTAAAAGTTACAAAATCAAATTTCTTCGATGGGCTTTACATTTGCAACGAATTCAGATCTCGACGCGACTGACACGAATCGGGGCTTACTTTCTAAGCCGGTTGCTTCAATAGTAGCTGACGACGCAACTGTTACGAATCCGGGCTCCTTTTCGCTCTACGACGCCTAGTTTTCCACAGTATAACTCCGATTTCGAAAAGAAAAATAGGTTTGCCTTGACAAAATAAAGGATATCTTACCATCTCTGAGTTCTAGGCGTTCATACAGACAAAAAACTTTTTTGTACTGGCTATAAAAAATGCATTATACATTTAGTTTCCATTTTACCTTAATATAAACCTGGAGGCGAGGAGCTCAGAGCCTATCCTAGTTCCTGTTCTGCTGCCGAAGTTTCACTCCACTCTATGTGAATACGCAGCAAGCTAATTTTCCGCACCAGCTGCTGCTCCAAACTATTGAAGTCTCATCTAACAGCAACTTTTCTGACATACTTGGAGTCCTCCGCCCCAACCATAGACATATGTTTATAGTATACTTAATTCTAGTTTAAATAACATTTTTGCCGCAAATTGTATTTTCATATTTTTAATTATATTTTTATTATTTTGTTTGTTGTTATTGCTGCAAATTTATATAAGTCCAGTTTGTTGCTGGTTCGTTGGCAACGGGCCACAATAAACAGTTCACCCAAACATACTAGGCGTATACTTTTTATTTTAATATTTTTTTATTTATCTCACATCATGTGCGCACCCCTCTTCGGGGATTGCGGCCTTGTCGTGGCGAAGGGCCTCAGTAAATGCAAGGATCCTGAGAGCGATGCCGGCGGTAGCGAAGCTACTGGTAGGGTCTCCCATGCCGGTAAGGTCGACGGTGAGCAGCGAAGCTAACAACAATCCACAAACATTAGCAGCGTCTGTTTGTTTCTTTGTTACGAGTAAAATTTAACTCTCTCATAATGAGCGGCTGCACCAGCGTCTGTTCTCCATGTTAGGAGTGGCTTCCTCAATATGTGTCTGGCCATCCGAAAGGCTTAGCAGAGCCTTAAGCTTACAACTTACCGACCAGAATCTGCTAAGCCATATCATTGACAAAAGAAACATGGATTCAAATACGACTATAACAAATTTGTTTCTTAGGGTAAATCCACCCGCTTCGGCGTCATGCACATCGGATCTGGAGGTGCAAAATTTATGTTTCAATGACAATGATACTGTAACAGAAACCGTGAGGCCCTTTGCTCCAACTAGGAACCTTATATAGGACACTAACACGTGCGCACGTACTACAAAAAAAAAAACATTTATTATAAAAACAAGAAGAAATTAAAAAACAACTCAAATCGTTTTTAAACAACAGTCAAAAGAGCTAGGACAAAAATTGTATTTGTCCAAAATGCAATAAGTCACTATTGCGCAGCTGCAACGTACTCCAACGTGGCATGCCACAATATCTTCATCTATTTTCATCTTATCTTCTGTACAAATGCCACCAAACTTCAGCAAGCTATTAACCCAATTAGTACACATAAGTCATGCGTGTGAGTTCCAACAGGAATGGCTAAACATGACCAATTGGATTCCTGGGCGGAACCAGCTCAGTGAACAGCTGACTCACATGTTGCAAGCCATTGGAAATGTTCGCCAACTGTTTGGTTGCAAAATCTAGCACCATTTTCGACTTTGGTCAGTTCGTATACATGCTCCAGCACATCTCTAAGTTCCTCCTAATTACCATTCCAATATACGTGCTGTTTTAATTAAGAATTTATAAAGATTTAGCGTTTAAAAACCCATATAGCTATTTTAGTGTGACCGTTTTCAGTTTAATCTGAAATACCAAAACATGATTTGACCGCATACCAGCAACACCACAAAAAAACGGATTTCAAAACGTTTGGGCACACTTTTCAAAATGAAAGCTATTTAAGCGGCAGAGCGACACAAACACGTCGCATTCGCAAAAAATATTTCGAAAGGATTGTTCGGTGTGCATAATTACAATTAAAAACTTTTTCTTTTGTGCAAAAGTGTAAGCAATACAAAGCTAGTGTTAAAATTTGGAAAATTTCTCGCCTATCATATAAAAACTTATTTGTGGAGCAAGCAATCTCACAAGGCCCAATACGCTTCGAAAAAGAACGCATTTTGTTAACAGAGAAGAAGAAGAAGCAAGCAAATCTGACAACCTGCAAGTCACAGTCATAAAAGGAATTTTCCAAAGGTTTGTTCTAGTGAAAATTGTGGCAAGCGTAAACTTAAAAACGCTTTTAACCAAAAAAATTTACATTTTTGTTGTTGCAAGTGGTCTCAAGGCACTTATCGTGACGCCTATATAAAAAACGAAATTCCCTAACAAACACTAACAGTGCATTTGGTGCTTTTTTTACAAAAATTTAACTTATTTGTGGAGCACGACGCTCAATATTATTAGTTCCTTGGCGTAGGTACAATAGATATTTGAAATATATAAAGTAAAAACGCAGCTCTTAGTAAAAGCACAAATAATATTGGAAAAAGAGCAAAGAGGAAGAAGAAGAAAAAGTGACAAGCAAAATCGTGCAGTTTTTCCTACAAATTTTACTGTCGAAATTGTCGTGACGATTTGATTTTTTTCAGAGCACGCAGTGGGACCGATTACCGTGACAAGTATATCAAGTATTAAGCTACAAGAAGTCTGCTCATCGATATAATTTTTATTAAACTAAACTGTAAGTTACCTAACCTATATTTACATAATTATAATTAATATTATTTGCTGATGCTTGTTTAGAAAAATTTGATTTTTCACTCACGACGCTCAAAGTGACGCTTACATAAATTCGATAAAAATCTTAGTGGACGCAATAAAATTTAAAAAAAATAACAGCAGCCGTAAATTTTTAAAACCTTAATAGATAGACTATTAAGCATTTGATAGTATCTTTCTTTTGTACAAAGAGAGCACGGTACACAAATAATATTCGAAAAAGAACACATTTTGTTAATAGGGGCACACTGTTCGAGCGTAAAGCAAGTACAACTGACAGAAAAAATGCATGCAAGACACCGACACCGTCAGACATAAACGAATTTCGTACGCATTTTTCTTTCTGCCTTACGTTCACAAAAATCAGCTCAAAATCTTTGTGTGGTATCGGTATTAGTTTTAATAATTAATAATTTCAGGCACCATAAGTTAACCAACAAATATTAATAATATATAAGCGCTTACTGGTGCTTTTTTACAAAGATTTTACGAGTTTGAGCACGCTCAGTAGGGTACACAAATAATATTCGAAAAATAACACATTTTGTTAATAGCACATAGGGTCACACTGGTCGAACTCAAAGCAGGTCCAAAGTGACAGACAAAATCATGCAAGTCACAATCATAAAATAATTTCATACGAATTTTATTTCTGCCTTACGAACTTGTCCTGACGATTAAATTTTTTTTTTAGCACGCTTTCAAACCTTCTACAAAACTTGAAATCTATTAGAATCTAACCAAATTGCATAATGGCTGCCCAAGAACAAGAATTAGTGGTAAGTAGTCTATACAAAGCTGGCCAAGTTGCGAAATACTTTATGACTTCCTTGCAGATTAAGTTCGATAATGCCTTTGACTACGCGGACTATTTCTTACCTCTGGTTGAATTAGAGGCCGAAGAACAAAAGCGCGAAGACGAAAAAAGGAAACGCTTAGCTAAAGACGAGGACGATGAGAAAGACGAGGGAGCGTGGCGCATGATCCCAAGCGAGCGCATGAAGTGCGCTTTAGATAAAATTCAGTGCTATTACGCATCCAAGGAGTTACTTCTGATGTTACTAGGAAGTAAACCACTTGTCGCTGGCGACGATATGCTGCAAGATATTGAACAGCCCAAGGCACGCGCTACTGTAAAAAGTGCACCAAATTTACCGAGCCTGAATCAGTCTCAAATCAATGCCATCAAGCATGCTTTGCAGAGACATTTGAGCCTAATACAAGGACCACCCGGCACAGGAAAGACGGTAACTGCGGCCAATATTGTTTACCAATTCGTGAAGCACATTGGTGGGAAAGTGCTGGCGTGTGCCCATAGCAATACAGCAGTGAATCATTTGGCGCAGAAGCTCAATCAGACCGGGCTAAAGATAATACGCATAGAGTCGCTGAGAGCGGAAAAAATAAGCGGCCCCTTGAGCGTCTTATCCCTGGCACACAAGCTTAAGCATCTTGAGGTCTGTGCAGCATTTAAAGAGCTTCAGGACAAGAGGAACAAAAACATTCGACTTAGGAGGCGTGAGTGGAAAGACTACAATTCGTACAAGAGCACATACACTAAACAGCTGCTAGAGGACGCCGATGTCATCTGTTGCACCTGTGTGGGCGCTGGAGAGAGCTTCTTATCCAGCATAAAATTTAGGGCTGTACTCATTGATGAATGCGTGCAGGCGGTTGAGCCGGAATGCCTGGTGCCAATGATGCTGCGTGCAAAGCAGATTGTGCTGGTGGGCGACCAATGTCAGCTGGGACCTTTGGTTTTGTGCCAGAAAGCCGCACGCGCTGGACTTGAGCGTAGCCTCTTTGAGCGGCTGATTGCACTGGGTGTATGTCCATTTCGCTTGGATGTGCAATACCGTATGCATCCGGAAATCGCGCTCTTCCCGTCGTTGAACTTCTATGGGGGCACATTGGAAAATGGCGTAACTGCCGCAGATCGCCGTTTGGCTATAAAATTCCCATGGCCACAACCAAATCGTCCCTTGTTCTTTTGGCACTGTCAGGGCAAGGAAACTGCTGACTTGGGCACATCGCTTGTAAACAAGCTGGAGGCTATGAAGGTGCAACAGCTTGCGGCCGAATTGTTAAAGGCTGGTCTTGAGCCGCACAAAATCGGAATCATCACGCCTTATGAGGGACAGAGCGCTTATTTGACAGAGTATCTGCGCAGTTTGCGGCCGCGAACATTCTATGGGAATATTGAAATTGCCAACGTGGATGGCTTTCAGGGACGCGAAAAGGACGTGATAATCATTTCATGTGTGCGCTCCAATGATCGTCAGGACATTGGGTTCTTGAGCGACTCGCGGCGCTTGAACGTGGCGCTTACACGTGCCAAACATGGCATTATTATTGTAGGCAATGCCAAGCTCTTAGCCAAGCAGGCACTATGGAAAAGCCTTTTAAAATCTTTTGGGGAACGCAAAGTTTTGGTCGAGGGCCCACTTGAGAAACTACAGCAGTTGCATTTGAACTTGGGTTCAGGCTACTCACGTTTGACCCATCGGCATGGCTCGACTGCTGACGGCGCCAACAGACGCAACTCTCTCGAATCGGCTCAGCAGAAATTTGCTGCTCTAGATTTACACAAGAGATTGTAGTTCACCAACCGATGTCAATACAAGGGTCTTTTTCGGATAACCCTGTAAGTATAGTATATATGCTTCATAGATCCATTCAGCTAACTTTTCATCTCCTTATTTCAGTTACACATAAAGCCCATAACAAAGCTTCTACACATTACACATGAGTTATATTCATATCAATTAATATTTTACATCACTTGAGCTTACAATCTGCCAAACAGTGTCACCATAAGAACTGGTTTCGTATACTCTGGTAAGTACAGTATGTGCTTCAAGTGACGTCACAAAATTTTGTGCTATTTGTTTTATTTACCATCAAAACAAACCACAAATCGTAATTATGTATTATTAATTATATGAATTTCTTGTGCATAATTTCAGCGCCTTATTTATTTGAACTTAACATGATGCAACGTCCCATTACCCCTGGCAGCCGGCAGTCTCCAGATCCAACTTGACCAATTCTTTATATCGTGAGCATACAGCGCGAGATGCATCCAGCTTGTTTCGTGTCATAGCAGAGCAAAGGTTCATGACTCGGAAGCGGCGCATATTCGAGAAAATAATGTTTTTCTTGGTATGTGAGTGGAAATTTTGATGCTTATATGCTGGACATGGTCAAGCCAAGGACCTATGGCACCATGCTGGAGCTGCGCGCTGTGTGCTGTCTTATATGTAAGTAAGTAGCTGAAATCTGTATAAAAACAAATAACTAAAATCATTTTGCATTTCTTTTAGGCGAAATTTTGTACTGTATGAAGCTTTTAATCTGGGCACTGCAGTTACCTTTAACTTGGTTCATACCCAAGACTTCAACGTTTATTTCACCAAGGACAACCATTTTGATTCGGTGTTTGCCGTAGATTATATAAAGAGAGCAGCTGCATGCCAATGTAAGCAGCGTATTTTCATATAGACTAGTGCTTTATTCTTGAACTTCTATAAAATTACCATTTACAGCCATTTCCTTTAAATTGCTATACAAGATGGTTTTTATGCTGCCCGATCTTGAATTTGCCATTGAAAACATTTTGTATCCACAACTGCAAAAAGGAGATCGACTATTCGTTTAATAAGCGAAGGACGTTATTTTAAACTGGACTTACCAAACTATACCAAATGTATTTTGGAAAACTTTAAGCTGTGTAATTTTCATATCGTGAATCAGCTGGAATCTTGAACTTAATGTTGACCATAATGCGATCATTGAAAACAGATCCAGATCAATTTATTTCCTGTGTGCGCCAGCTGCTGGAGGATGGTCAGTTAGCTATACTTTAATGTATAAAATTGTGTGAACTTAAACTTAAACCTAAGTCTTGCAGGTATTACACCGTTTCCTTAAAAGGTGGCCAAAGCATTGGACTCGAATATGTATCGTAACGTTGAGTTTGACAGCTGGAACGATACGCGCAAAGAGGCCAAGCGTTTTAATGTTTATCTCGGAGACTACAATTTTAAGGTATGACAAGTTGGTACAACACGCCTCAAGGTGTTTTCTATTCTATACACACACTGTACACTGTGCCACATTTACACAAACAGACACTATTTACAACTCCAATGACACACGAGCATCTTATTACACCATTATTAGGCTTTTTAAAAATTTCGTTTTTTTTGGTTTTTAAATAAAAACCCCTTTTCAGGATGGTGCAAAATGTCGCTTCGAGTTGATGAAAGATTTTGAACGACAATTGCACATATGCCATATCCAAAAAATTGATAAGGATAAGAGCTATTGCATTGTTTTTGTCGAAGACTTTGGAAAAAAGCTTCTGGTAGGCTGCTCATACTCTTCTCTTCTGATCTCTACTAAACTATCCTCTACTCTAATATATCTAAGCTTACTTATTCTAGAACTTACATTTGTTAATTATAATTATTAATTGTAGAACAAGCCAAGTGTCTTAAATAGTTTTGCACGTCTTGATGCAAAAGCTATTTTCAAAACACTTGTGCATATATTTTTAGCCGTATTATTAATATTTTGTTAACATTATTATAGGTGCCGTATAATGGCCCAAAAGGAGTTCCGTCCTTGGGCGTTGCCCTTCCGCAATCAACGTCGATTGCAACGAGTATATCTTGCCAGACTTGCCAATCGACCCAAAATAAGCCGGCAATAGTTTATTATCACCTCCTGCTTCGCCTGCTAAAGAACCAAGATAGCTTTGGAGCCACCGCAGGAGCTTGAAATATAGCCGCGACATTCTTTGCGTTCTAATGGTGAAGACTTGCCCGGTAATAAGGGCACAAGCTCATGCTACAACGATCAGGTGACATGCTACCGCGTGTCGAGGTAAGTCATTTGTACAACTATTGGGTCTGCAATTTGAAAATGAGGTTCAACAACATGTTCTGGCCCACAATCCTCATTTTATAGCAACTGCTAATTTAGGTTAATCATTTTAGTTTTCAATCTGGATTCTCATAATTTTTCTTTCTTACAGAGCTCTGCAGAGGATGCCGGGTTGCGTATAGTTGACGTTACGCCGCCACTTGGCACAGATGGAAATTTGAAATCAGCGAATGGAGAAGTAACAAGGGTTATGGAACAAGGAAGTCGCATGCCAAACATCGGGAAGAGCAACAAGTTATCACACATATTGGCAATAATTGTGATGTGAATCAAATGGAAATGACTGCCATTGGAATGTTGCCGAATCCCATTCCCACACCATCACCCACGAAACCAGGCACACAATTTAATTTCTATGCCGCGGCGCAGGCGCCATGGCAGACCTCCAAGTTTTATGTTAAGCACCAATAAGCTTGTATAGACTAATGGTCTTAAGGATTCACTCTTGAAAACCTCTCTTATGTGACAGTAAAAATGCATAGACATTATTAATACACAAGGCTTATATAATTATGCAAAAAAGAGTATAAAATTTAAAATAAAGAACACAAATTGTAACACACTCATGCAAGTTTACTTATACCAATAGATTCAATAGCAAGACATTATTTGTACAAGAATATACACTTTACTGAGTACGATTGATACTACGCCGCTCAAGTGAGCGATCTCTGCTTTTATTCAATTTCTTCAGTTCTTATTTCTAAGTTACATAATAAACGCTGTGTTGTAAGCAGCAGCGTACTTAAAATTATTTACATGAACCATGTCAAGTGCACAGTCTAATTTATGATTATGCGAGTACAAACGGATATTGGAGAAAGGCACACATGAAGTGTAGGCCATTTATGTCCATGACATTTGATGCGCAATGCGTCCCAAAACGATCATACATATATGCAGGCCGCATGCTTCTTAGAAATAGTCATAAACTATCCGATTTATGCGCGTTGCAAGGGTTCATGTTTATGCGTAAATAGTTTGGGTTCAATTATGCTTATCGTAAGTATTCTAGTCAGGCGGCCTTATCGCTGATTAGGCAGAGTCTCATGTTCACGCTTGAACATTCTCCGGGCGGCCAGAAAATGCAAGAGCAATAACTGGTGGTTGTCTGCATTTGTACCACGAGTAAGCAACAAGTACTATTATTAGTATAGTCACCATCGCAAGTGATGTATGCCCACTTACAGTGTAAAAATACACGTCTTCCAAATGTATCTTGCTGTTGTTGAGGTGTTGTATTTTTTGGTGTAACCTCTCCAGCTCCAAAGTGTTATTGATTGTAATGGATCCGATTGGAGCAAGCTCGAATGGTGTATGCTCGTCTGCTTCTTTAATGAAATGAGTGGTATGCTTGACCTTATGTGAGGTTTGCATATTTTGCGATGCTTGGAGTGTTATTCCTTTAAGCCTTAAAGAACATCCTTCTTCCAGATCTATAATCCCGATTTTGGGCATCTTAATTATTTGGTGGTACGAGTCGGTGCATTGAATATGACCCGATGTAGTTTGGAACACTTTAAATAGCCAGCGATTTGGTAGTTCCAGTTCCACCCAGAAAGATTGCTCTCTGTACCCTTCCATAGGACATGTCATTTGGCTGTGAGGTTTGAGTGGTGCGGTTTCACAAGAATTTTCTCCTGCATCCTTCCATGGCCAGTTACCTTCGCATACTCGTGTATTGGCACTCTCCCAACGACATTTGTTGAGTTCTGCTTCAGACATCAGATAGTAGGCATTCAAAGCCATATTGTAAATCATAAAGTTGCCCGCTACGTATGGTATCATTTTGTGATTATTCCGTATAAGTGGTAGCGGAATAATTTTGAAAATATTGGACTGTTGATTTAAATATAGCGGTATTTTGGCTTCGATTATTACCATGCCATCCTTAAATATACCTTGGGCTGTAAGAAGTTTATAAACTGATTGTAATATGAGTTTGGTACTTCTCCCAGGTAGCACGTGGTTGCTTGGTAAAGAGTTTTGCACCTTGTTGATTTCATTGAGTAGTTGATCTGGCTTGATCAAAGTGGGATTTATTTTACCATGATTTATGTCTATTAATAAATCTATAACTTTCCCTTGAATTTTTTCCATATCGTCAATCCAACCTTGCAGCTGACTTATTAGCATAGAGAATTTAATTGACTCCCAATATACTAAAAATTGTTTTTGGACTGAGTTTGCAATATCATCAATCCGAGTAGTCATTTCCTTAAAACTTTCATTAACCTTTTCGGTTGTTATTCTGACCAAACTCTCTGTGGCACTTATGACCGACGTTTGGTTTTCAACAAAGTTTTTGATGTTTTCCTGGTTTTTCCTCAGATTTTGTATATTCATAAGTGTGTATACCTTTTCTGATATGTCAAACCATCCGCCGGGGCATGCATAAATTGTCTCGCAAGCCCTTTTCTTTCTTTTATGTTCCGATTCCATGATCAGGTTGTTGTTGTCAACTATTGCTTTTAGCTGCGTACTAACTCTTGCCGTTATCGCTTCGCATTGTCGTTCGAATTCTTTTAGCTGCGGACAAATTTGCTCCGCTTTCTCTAATATTTTAGGTGTTTGCTGGAGTACGTCAAAATAGGCTTGTAGATCAAAGTAAAATATAAAATTCCAGCTTGACGAGACTACTTCCACACTGCCAACCTTGTCCAGAAATACAGCTGTGTCTTCATCAAGTTCATGAATTTGTAGTTTTGTAGTGACGTTGTTAGGCGTTGTGAGGGTGCTAGCCACATGGATCATCATAAGTAGACCAAGAACCGTCGCTGTAGCCCGACCTTTAATTCGATGGCTGCGTTTTTGTACAGGTTTTTCTTCTTCAGCTGCTGGAAGCGGACAGATTTTGTTGAGAGATCTTTTAATTTCGCCACTACTTGTTTTTAGCGTTACTACTCTGACTTTATTGTCCTTTCCTTCTGCAGTTTTGATAATTTTTCCCATTGGCCACCTTCCTGGGTGCGTGTTTTCTTGCTTAATTAACACAACTTGGCCTTCTTTGAGATTTGGTTGATCATTGCGCCATTTTGCCCTTTTTTGCAGAGAGATCAAATAGTCTTCTTTCCACTTTTTCCAGAATTCTGCTCTTATTCGCTGCAGATATCTCCATCTGTCTAGGGATCCGATCCTCTCGCTTTCGTTGGTGTGATCTGGGGCGCTAATTATTGGTCGTCCCACCAGGAAATGTCCAGCAGTAAGTACATCCACTCCTTCAGTCTCCTGATGCGCTGCGACCAATGGACGTGAGTTTAGAACTGCTTCTATGCGGCATAACAATGTTGTGAACTCCTCGTACGTACAGCTGTTGTCACCAAGGATTCTCTTTAAATGATATTTCATTGATTTTACGCCTGCTTCCCAAAGTCCTCCCATGTGGGGGCTTCCCGGGGGGATAAAATGCCAAGAGATGCCCTCCTTTTGTAATACTGGGGCAAGTTTGGTGTTATTTTTGATCGCCGTTGCCAATTCCTTATCCAGTTTTCTTGCTGCTCCAATAAAATTTGTTCCATTATCTGAGAACAAATGCTCACTTTTGCCTCGTCTTGCAAAAAAGCGGTGCAGTGCTTCCAAAAATTTGTTGGTCGACATATCACTGACGAGTTCCAGATGTACCGCTTTTGTGGCCATGCATACAAATATGCAAATATATCCTTTGTAAGATTTCTGACCACGTCCTTTGGAACACCTTATTTGAAAGGGTCCTGCATAATCAATGCCCGTGCCATTGAACGGATAGTTTCCAGTGACTCTGTAGGCAGGGAGATTCCCCATTAACTGGTTAGCGGTGTCCTGTTTGTATCGAATGCATGTGATACAGCCTCCCAAATATTTTTTCAGCATGTTGCGCAATCCGAATATCCAATATTCCCGTTCAATAAAGTTTTTCATAAGCTTTATTCCACCATGGAGCGTCATTTTGTGGGAATGGTTAATCAGTAGCCATGTTACATGAGATTTTCCCAGAATGATTGGATGTTTCACTGAAAAAGGTAGCGTTGAATTTTGCAGTCTGCCACCCACACGCAGTATTCCTTCACTGTCAAGAAATGGGTAGAGCGGCAGAAGTTTATTTTTGGTTTGCAACGGCCTCTTTTGTTGAAGTTGAGCTATTTCCGATCCGAAGTCCAGCTGTTGCTGGAGCCTTATTATAATGGTTTTTGATTTTCTCCATAAATCTATTGCGCTAATTGGACTTTGCGTCGATTTTTGACGAACCATGGCGATAAAGCGCAAAACGTAGAAGATAACGCTTTTTAATTTTTCCAGGCTTGAATATTTTGTCAGAAGTCGGATAAATGGATTTTCGCCCTTAATCGTCAGAGTCACGATGACTGGTTCCGATTTTTCATGCACCGGCCAATCACAAGTGGGCTGAGCCAGCCACTCTGGTCCATGCCACCAAATTGCATGATCCTTAAGCTTATTGGGTGCGATTCCTCTTGAAGCCACGTCTGCAGGGTTCTCCTCTGATCTTACGTAGTTCCATTTTACATCGCGTAGCTTGTTTGTGATGTCATCCACTCTTGTTTTTACAAATTTGTCTTTGCTGCGCTTGTTACTTATCCAAGCAATAGCTATCTGTGAGTCGCTCCATGCGCAAATTTTGTTTTGCCCTCCCAATGTTGCGTGTATTTTTGCCAAAAGTTTGGACAAAAGATGAGCAGCGCATAGCTCCAACTTGGGAATGGTCTTTTTATTTTTTATTGGATTCACCTTGCTTTTGGCTGTAAGCAAAGTGACCTTGTTGCCGATCTTTGTATAGACAACGGCAGCGTATGCTTTCTCTGATGCATCACAAAACCCATGAAGTTCTATGCAGTCATGGTCTGTGCCTCCAATCCAACGAGGAATCCTGATTTTAGCAAGTTCTGGTAACTCCTTTGCATAGTCTCGCCAAATATTAGCTGAAGTCGAATCAAGCTCCTCGTCCCAAGACATGGACATTTTCCATAGCTCCTGTATAAAGCATTTGCCCTGGAGCGTAACTGGTGTAAGCCAACCCAAGGGGTCGAAGATCCTTGCTAACTGCGATAATACCGATCGTTTTGATATCCGATCCAGCTGAGGTACCTGAACGCTGAATGTAAATACATCTTTGGTTGGATCCCAGTGTAGGCCCAAAGTTTTAATGGATTCATCTTCTGTAATGAAAACCTTTTCTGCTTCAGATTTGTGTGTGATATTAGCGAGCACACTCTCATCGTTGGAAGCCCATTTTCTCAAATGCATGCCTGCACTTTCCATAACAGCTCTCAATTTATTTTGAATAGCAATGCAATCGTTGATTGTGTGAGCACCAGTCATCAGGTCATCCATGTAAAAATCTTCTCTAATGATTTTTGTAATGATTTTGTCGTTCTTGCAGTAAGTATCTGCAACCTGATGCAGTGAACGTACTGCCAGGAATGGCGCAGCAGAAGTCCCATATGTTACTGTTGTCAGCTTGTATTCCTTTATGGGTTTCTTTTGATCATCTCGCCACAGGATGTGCTGATAATCTTGATCAGCCAGAGCAATTTTAATTTGGCGATACATCTTCTCAATATCCGCAATCATGACGAATTGCCACATCCGCCAACTGATTAAAATATCGAAAATATCCCTTTGAATCTTGGGGCCGATTGACATGACATCATTTAGACTCAGCCCATTTGAGGTTTTGGCTGATGCGTCGAATACCACTCTTAGTTTTGTAGTTAAGCTGTTGGGTCTAATGACTGCCTGATGTGGTAAATAGTATTTACCTTGACCAATTGTGTTAACTTCGACCATATGCCCGAGCTCAAGGTACTCTTTCATGAATGCCTGGTACTGCTTGAAAATATTTTGGTTTTTATTGAATTTTTTCTCCATTTGTAGAAGCCGTGCCAGAGCTTGCTTGCGGGAGTCCCCCAATTCAAACTCGCCTCGGAAGGGAATCGATACTATAAGACGCCCGTCTGTATCGAGAGTGGTAGTTTTTTGGTAATATTGCTCGCATTGTTGCTCCTCCTCCGTTTGACTGTCGTCCTCTGCCTCCAATTCCCAGAATCGTTCCAGGTCTATGTCGCTAATAGTTGTCGCAGCTGAAACAACTTTTTTCTGTGGCGCCCGAGAGATGTTTCCAGATATTATCCATCCGAATTTCGTTCTTTGGCCGAGCGTTCCATTGATTTTTTTCACTTGTCCCATCATTATAACAGGGAAAAGATCTGCGCCAATTATAATATCAACTCTGCTGGCCTTGTGGAAATTTGGATCAGCCAGAGAGTGATTCTTCCAAATGTTTTTGATAGCAATATCGATACTTTTGCTAGGAAGTGCTCTTTGTAGCTTTGAAAGCACTAGCGCCTCTGCACTCGTCTTGAACTTACTTGAAAATCTTGGCTTTATTTCAAGTTTGATGGTGCTGTTAGATCTCTCGAAGCGTTGTGAGCAGATGCCCTCCAACTCCACCGAAGTCCTCTGTCTTGGCAGGTTTAGAAGTTGGGCTGCCTCCTCTGATATTATAGTTCGCTGTGATCCTCCATCCATTAGCGCTCTAAGTACCTGATAAGTGCCATCAGAATTTTTTACATTGACTACTGCTGTAGCCAATATTGTGTCCTGCCCAGTGTTCTGTTTTATGCAGTTCACGCTTTCCTTTTGGGGCTCCTCATGTAACAAAACGTTGTGGCCCCTGTTACATTTTTGGCATTTCCATTCTTTTTTGCATTCCCCTATGCTGTGGGGTCCAATGCAACGAAAGCATAGGTTGTGTTTTTTGACGAACTCCCTTCGTTTTGTTGTGGAAGTCGCTTTAAATTTTTGGCATTTTATTATGTCATGCCCATTTATGGAGCAAAATCGGCACAGTTTTATTTGAAACATCTTGGTTTCTTTAACAACACTTTTTTGCACCGAATTCATTGAGTTATGCAAATGTTCAATAAATGCAAATACATCGTCCAGAGATTGAATTTCCCTGTTTTTAGTTTTTATGTGTTGTTCATACTGCTGCGAAGCCTCTATTGAAAATTGACGTAGCAATATTTGGGCAAATACGCTGTCAACTTCGTTGCCAATTTTCTCCTTTATAATGTGGATACATTCCACAGCTGTATCCATAAATTTCCGAATACTCTTTTCTGAGTCGCATTTTAATGGTTCCAATTCCATCAATGTGTTAAGCCGCTCAGCGAATATTTTTCTGTTATTTTCGTAGCGCTTACATATAAGCTCCCACGCCGCTTCATAGTTGGAAGCTGAGCCGATCAGCAGGTGGCTCACCACTGTTTTTGCCTCGCCCTTGAGGCACGACTTCAGATAGTTCAGCTTTTTTGTATTGCTGATATCTACCCTGTCGTGGATGATCTCGGTAAATAGCCCATAAAAATTAGGCCAATCCTTTGGATTGCCATCAAAATGTGGAAGTTCCACTCTTGGCAGCTCTGGTTTCTCTGCCGTAACTGCAGTTTGATGTTCGGCAACCTTTCTTTCTATTTTTCTGCACAAACAGAACGCCTTAGTCTGGATTTGGCTGATCTTTTCGTCAACCTCAAAATAATCATACTTGTTTTCCAGCCTGTCAATGGATTTTTCGACCTTAAGGGACAGACAATCAATCGTGTCCTTACAATCCAGCATTTCAACTATATTTGAATCGGCTAGATATTCGTAGGCCTTCTCCACTTCTTGTTGTAGCTCGGTTGCCTGTTTGTCGACCAGTTCAACAAGGACGTTAAATGGGCTCACTTGTTCTCTTTCTGTTCTCGATGCATTAGCGGTAAAGGTGGAAGTAGCCATTTGCCCAGAAAGTTCTTCAGATGGGCCGGGCAATTCCTCCACGGTTTGGTCAGCAACTTTGACCATCAGAGACTCTTTGTAGGCCCTGATTTTTTCCATAGTCGTCTCGAATATTTTTTCATTAAAATACTGATTGTCGACTATTCCGCCTTTTAGTATAGCAGTGTTGTTGGCCGTAAACTTAGCCAATACACTGTCCACTTGGTGCGCACTTGCACCTTGCGCCATGAGCTGGTGAAGTTTTTCATGAATCTTTACCTGCTCGTTCATCAGCACAACTGCTTTATTCGAAAACATATTAGTTTTTTAACTTTAAAACTTTTTTGAACTTTGAAAATTTTATTAACTTTCTGTTGTAAGCCACAGAAACGCCTTTTAATACTCGAAGGACCAAAAAATGTACAAGAATATACACTTTACTGAGTACGATTGATACTACGCCGCTCAAGTGAGCGATCTCTGCTTTTATTCAATTTCTTCAGTTCTTATTTCTAAGTTACATAATAAACGCTGTGTTGTAAGCAGCAGCGTACTTAAAATTATTTACATGAACCATGTCAAGTGCACAGTCTAATTTATGATTATGCGAGTACAAACGGATATTGGAGAAAGGCACACATGAAGTGTAGGCCATTTATGTCCATGACATTTGATGCGCAATGCGTCCCAAAACGATCATACATATATGCAGGCCGCATGCTTCTTAGAAATAGTCATAAACTATCCGATTTATGCGCGTTGCAAGGGTTCATGTTTATGCGTAAATAGTTTGGGTTCAATTATGCTTATCGTAAGTATTCTAGTCAGGCGGCCTTATCGCTGATTAGGCAGAGTCTCATGTTCACGCTTGAACATTATTTAATATGTAACTTATACAATTTTACAATTTAAGGGAACTTAATAAACATAAAATGTTAACTAAATAAAGATTTACATCAGTGTTAAAGCTAGTTTTGAGTTTCCTACAAAAATTATTTTTATAGGCAGCGTTTTATTTACTTTTTTTGTTTATGCCTTATGCTTATCTGTCCTGTAAATTAACATTTGTATGTTAGATCATTACAGCATGCTGCTACCAACAAGTACATCTTGTGTGAGAATAGTTATTGTTAAAACTTTTTTGATTTTTTGCGATATCGCAACCAAATTTATGTCAGTTTAATTAAGAGCCAGTCTTTATATTTGTGTGAAGTTTGATCCAAATCAGTCCACTATTTCATGTAGCTACCATGCAAAAAGTGAACCCACTCTCTTTTGGGAGAGACGCGAATCACGGACCTGCGCATTGCGTCGCGACGTCTCCAAGCAAAAAGAAAATATTAGAAGCTATAAAAACGTTAAAAAATAACAAAAACAAAACGATGCCATTCCCACTGAAGCACTCAAAGCGGATGCGAATTTGCTTGCAGATGCACTTCACCCTCTGTTTGTTGATATTTGAAACAGAGAAAAGTTCCCTGAAGACTGGATGCAAGACAACATCATCAAGTTGCACAAAAAAGACGATGCCGCTAACTGCAAAAACTGGCGTGGTATTACAATAAGTTTTTCATGAAAATCATCCTGAAGCGGATGCTGCAAGACATCGATGGAAAGCTGCGGAAGGAGCTAGCCGGTTTTCGACCAAACAGATCTTGCGCAGACCAAATAAATACATACACCCCGAATAATCATCGAGCAATCCGCTGAAATGCGATCAGCGCTGTACCAGATGACGAAAAGGCTTTCGTTCCCTTAGACAGAGAATGTATCTGGGCTGAGCTGGCAAATGTTGGGGTACCAAATAAAATAATCTTACTTATTCGGAAAACTAACGTGAGTTTTAAATGTTCGGTAACATATAACGAGAAGAAGTCGGAGGCATTTTCTGCCGCATCTGGCGTGAGACAAGCGTGTCTCCTCTCGCCGCTAATTTTTCTCATAGTCATTGATGCAGTAACAAGACGCGCAACAAATGATAAACCGAGGGGAATCACCTGGAACCCTCTAATTCCTTCATCCAGACTTGAGTCGCTGGATTACGCAGACGACAAGTGCGAACTGTCTCACAGATGCATCGTCTGGCATATGAATGCCCTAAGGTCGGCTTACGTATCAATGTTGAAAAAACAAAGGAAATGCCAATCAATGTTACATCAAATGAACCTTTAAAACTAAACGGCCAATCTATAGAACGAGTAGAAGCATTGTGACACACAGAAGAGGTACTGAAAAAGATATAGACGCAAGAATTAAAAGGGCTATTGGTGCTTTTACGCGTCTAAACAAAATATGGGCCTATGTTATTTATTGTAATGGGTGTATGGGTGTATTGTACCCCGCGGGCCTCATGTTGCTACAGCACCAAAACTAAAATTTCCATCTTCAAATCTTGCGTACTATCGGTACTATTATACATATGGCTGCGAAACGTGGTTCGTAACTGAGCAGTTACAACGAAAGCTGCGTGGTTTCGTCAATCGCTGTCTTCGCAGAATTCTAAAAATCTTCTGGCCTAACCGCATATCCAATGACGAGAACGAATATCCCAGATATCAACATTGAAATTCGTAGACGTAAATTCGGATGGATTGGTCACACTCTGCGTAAATCTCAAGATGATAATGCTAACATGGCATTACAATAAAACCCTCAAGGAAGCAGATGAAGGGGTCGCCCAAAGACAACATGGAAACGCTAATATTAAATGAAATTAAAGGACAGCTTTGCTGACATAAAATTAGTAATTGTTGAAGCCCAACAACTATATATAATATAATTTAAGTTAAAACAATGTAAACATAGCATATAAGTCTAAATCTGTTAAACACTTAAATATTAATACTAGGCTAAACATAAATGTGCAAGCATGTAAATTTACATAGAATATTCTCTTAAGACATCACAACATAATGTTAACATAAAATACACAAAATGTTAGTAACATAAGCTCAACGCAAGCCGGCATGTATCTCTCTTTTGCAAGAAGCAAACATATGTACAACACATTAAACATATGTACATATATATAAAAACCTTAAAGTTAAAAAGTTATTATTTGAAATTATTATCTATTGTACCCGAATTATCATCCTTTGGCGAAAGCAGGGAACAGTAATTATTTCTAGTTTTTAGGGAGTATTTAATTACAATGAAACTCTGAAGCGTATTTTTGTGACAATAGTTAACTTGCTTTATTGCCAGCTCAGCCCAGATACATTCTCTGTCTAAGGGAACGAAAGCCTTTTCGTCATCTGGTACAGCGCTGATCGCATTTCAGCGGATTGCTCGATGATTATTCGGGGTGTATGTATTTATTTGGTCTGCGCAAGATCTGTTTGGTCGAAAACCGGCTAGCTCCTTCCGCAGCTTTCCATCGATGCCTTGCAGCATCCGCTTCAGGATGATTTTCATGAAAACCTTATTGTAATACCACGCCAGTTTTTGCAGTTAGCGGCATCGCCTTTTTTGTGCAACTTGATGATGTTGTCTTGCATCCAGTCTTCAGGGAACTTTTCTCTGTTTCAAATATCAACAAACAGAGGGTGAAGTGCATCTGCAAGCAAATTCGCATCCGCTTTGAGTGCTTCAGTGGGAATGGCATCGTTTTGTTTTTGTTATTTTTTAACGTTTTTATAGCTTCTAATATTTTCTTTTTGCTTGGAGACGTCGCGACGCAATGCGCAGGTCCGTGATTCGCGTCTCTCCCAAAAGAGAGTGGGTTCACTTTTTGCATGGTAGCTACATGAAATAGTGGACTGATTTGGATCAAACTTCACACAAATATAAAGACTGGCTCTTAATTAAACTGACATAAATTTGGTTGCGATATCGCAAAAAATCAAAAAAGTTTTAACAATAACTATTCTCACACAAGATGTACTTGTTGGTAGCAGCATGCTGTAATGATCTAACATACAAATGTTAATTTACAGGACAGATAAGCATAAGGCATAAACAAAAAAAGTAAATAAAACGCTGCCTATAAAAACAATTTTTGTAGGAAACTCAAAACTAGCTTTAACACTGATGTAAATCTTTATTTAGTTAACATTTTATGTTTATTAAGTTCCCTTAAATTGTAAAATTGTATAAGTTACATATTAAATAATGTCTTGCTATTGAAACTATTGGTATAAGTAAACTTGCATGAGTGTGTTACAATTTGTGTTCTTTATTTTAAATTTTATACTCTTTTTTGCATAATTATATAAGCCTTGTGTATTAATAATGTCTATGCATTTTTACTGTCACATAAGAGAGGTTTTCAAGAGTGAATCCTTAAGACCATTAGTCTATACAAGCTTATTGGTGCTTAACATAAAACTTGGAGGTCTGGCATGGCGCCTGCGCCGCGGCATAGAAATTAAATTGTGTGCCTGGTTTCGTGGGTGATGGTGTGGGAATGGGAGTGGGCAACATTCCAATGGCAGTCATTTCCATTTGATCCACATCACAATTATTGCCAATATGTGTGATAATTTGTTGCTCTTCACGATGTTTGGCATGCGACTTCCTTGTTCCATAACCCTTGTTACTTCTCCATTCGCTGATTTCAACTTTCCATCTGTGCCAAGTGGCGGCGTAACGTCAACTATACGCAACCCGGCATCCTTGCAGAGCTCTGTAAGAAAGAAAAATTATGAGAATCCAGATTGAAAACTAAAATGATTAACCTAAATTAGCAGTTGCTATAAAATGAGGATTGTGGGCCAGAACATGTTGTTGAACCTCATTTTCAAATTGCAGACCCAATAGTTGTACAAATGACTTACCTCGACACGCGGTAGCATGTCGCCTGATCGTTGTAGCATGAGCTTGTGCCCTTATTACCGGGCAAGTCTTCACCATTAGAACGCAAAGAATGTCGCGGCTATATTTCAAGCTCCTGCGGTGGCTCCAAAGCTATCTTGGTTCTTTAGCAGGCGAAGCAGGAGGTGATAATAAACTATTGCCGGCTTATTTTGGGTCGATTGGCAAGTCTGGCAAGATATACTCGTTGCAATCGACGTTGATTGCGGAAGGGCAACGCCCAAGGACGGAACTCCTTTTGGGCCATTATACGGCACCTATAATAATGTTAACAAAATATTAATAATACGGCTAAAAATATATGCACAAGTGTTTTGAAAATAGCTTTTGCATCAAGACGTGCAAAACTATTTAAGACACTTGGCTTGTTCTACAATTAATAATTATAATTAACAAATGTAAGTTCTAGAATAAGTAAGCTTAGATATATTAGAGTAGAGGATAGTTTAGTAGAGATCAGAAGAGAAGAGTATGAGCAGCCTACCAGAAGCTTTTTTCCAAAGTCTTCGACAAAAACAATGCAATAGCTCTTATCCTTATCAATTTTTTGGATATGGCATATGTGCAATTGTCGTTCAAAATCTTTCATCAACTCGAAGCGACATTTTGCACCATCCTGAAAAGGGGTTTTTATTTAAAAACCAAAAAAAACGAAATTTTTAAAAAGCCTAATAATGGTGTAATAAGATGCTCGTGTGTCATTGGAGTTGTAAATAGTGTCTGTTTGTGTAAATGTGGCACAGTGTACAGTGTGTGTATAGAATAGAAAACACCTTGAGGCGTGTTGTACCAACTTGTCATACCTTAAAATTGTAGTCTCCGAGATAAACATTAAAACGCTTGGCCTCTTTGCGCGTATCGTTCCAGCTGTCAAACTCAACGTTACGATACATATTCGAGTCCAATGCTTTGGCCACCTTTTAAGGAAACGGTGTAATACCTGCAAGACTTAGGTTTAAGTTTAAGTTCACACAATTTTATACATTAAAGTATAGCTAACTGACCATCCTCCAGCAGCTGGCGCACACAGGAAATAAATTGATCTGGATCTGTTTTCAATGATCGCATTATGGTCAACATTAAGTTCAAGATTCCAGCTGATTCACGATATGAAAATTACACAGCTTAAAGTTTTCCAAAATACATTTGGTATAGTTTGGTAAGTCCAGTTTAAAATAACGTCCTTCGCTTATTAAACGAATAGTCGATCTCCTTTTTGCAGTTGTGGATACAAAATGTTTTCAATGGCAAATTCAAGATCGGGCAGCATAAAAACCATCTTGTATAGCAATTTAAAGGAAATGGCTGTAAATGGTAATTTTATAGAAGTTCAAGAATAAAGCACTAGTCTATATGAAAATACGCTGCTTACATTGGCATGCAGCTGCTCTATTTATATAATCTACGGCAAACACCGAATCAAAATGGTTGTCCTTGGTGAAATAAACGTTGAAGTCTTGGGTATGAACCAAGTTAAAGGTAACTGCAGTGCCCAGATTAAAGGCTTCATACAGTACAAAATTTCGCCTAAAAGAAATGCAAAATGATTTTAGTTACATATTTGTTTTTATACAGATTTCAGCTACTTACTTACATATAAGACAGCACACAGCGCGCAGCTCCACCATGGTGCCATAGGTCCTTGGCTTGACCATGTCCAGCATATAAGCATCAAAATTTCCACTCACATACCAAGAAAAACATTATTTTCTCGAATATGCGCCGCTTCCGAGTCATGAACCTTTGCTCTGCTATGACACGAAACAAGCTGGATGCATCTCGCGCTGTATGCTCACGATATAAAGAATTGGTCAAGTTGGATCTGGAGACTGCCGGCTGCCAGGGGTAATGGGACGTTGCATCATGTTAAGTTCAAATAAATAAGGCGCTGAAATTATGCACAAGAAATTCATATAATTAATAATATATAATTACGATTTGTGGTTTGTTTTGATGGTAAATAAAAAAAATAGCACAAAATTTTGTGACGTCACTTGAAGCACATACTGTACTTACCAGAGTATACGAAACCAGTTCTTATGGTGACACTGTTTGGCAGATTGTAAGCTCAAGTGATGTAAAATATTAATTGATATGAATATAACTCATGTGTAATGTGTAGAAGCTTTGTTATGGGCTTTATGTGTAACTGAAATAAGGAGATGAAAAGTTAGCTGAATGGATCTATGAAGCATATATACTATACTTACAGGGTTATCCGAAAAAGACCCTTGTATTGACATCGGTTGGTGAACTACAATCTCTTGTGTAAATCTAGAGCAGCAAATTTCTGCTGAGCCGATTCGAGAGAGTTGCGTCTGTTGGCGCCGTCAGCAGTCGAGCCATGCCGATGGGTCAAACGTGAGTAGCCTGAACCCAAGTTCAAATGCAACTGCTGTAGTTTCTCAAGTGGGCCCTCGACCAAAACTTTGCGTTCCCCAAAAGATTTTAAAAGGCTTTTCCATAGTGCCTGCTTGGCTAAGAGCTTGGCATTGCCTACAATAATAATGCCATGTTTGGCACGTGTAAGCGCCACGTTCAAGCGCCGCGAGTCGCTCAAGAACCCAATGTCCTGACGATCATTGGAGCGCACACATGAAATGATTATCACGTCCTTTTCGCGTCCCTGAAAGCCATCCACGTTGGCAATTTCAATATTCCCATAGAATGTTCGCGGCCGCAAACTGCGCAGATACTCTGTCAAATAAGCGCTCTGTCCCTCATAAGGCGTGATGATTCCGATTTTGTGCGGCTCAAGACCAGCCTTTAACAATTCGGCCGCAAGCTGTTGCACCTTCATAGCCTCCAGCTTGTTTACAAGCGATGTGCCCAAGTCAGCAGTTTCCTTGCCCTGACAGTGCCAAAAGAACAAGGGACGATTTGGCTGTGGCCATGGGAATTTTATAGCCAAACGGCGATCTGCGGCAGTTACGCCATTTTCCAATGTGCCCCCATAGAAGTTCAACGACGGGAAGAGCGCGATTTCCGGATGCATACGGTATTGCACATCCAAGCGAAATGGACATACACCCAGTGCAATCAGCCGCTCAAAGAGGCTACGCTCAAGTCCAGCGCGTGCGGCTTTCTGGCACAAAACCAAAGGTCCCAACTGACATTGGTCGCCCACCAGCACAATCTGCTTTGTGCGCAGCATCATCGGCACCAGGCATTCCGGCTCAACAGCCTGGACGCATTCATCAATGAGTACAGCCCTAAATTTGATGCTGGATAAGAAGCTCTCTCCAGCGCCCACACAGGTGCAGCAGATGACTTCGGCGTCCTCCAGCAGCTGTTTAGTGTATGTGCTCTTGTACGAATTGTAGTCTTTCCACTCACGCCTCCTTAAACGAATGTTTTTGTTCCTCTTGTCCTGAAGCTCTTTAAATGCTGCGCAGACCTCAAGATGCTTAAGCTTGTGTGCCAGAGACAAAACGCTCAATGGGCCGCTTATTTTTTCCGCTCTCAGCGACTCTATGCGTATTATCTTTAGCCCGGTCTGATTGAGCTTCTGCGCCAAATGATTCACTGCTGTATTGCTATGGGCACACGCCAGCACTTTACCACCAATGTGCTTCACGAATTGGTAAACAATATTGGCCGCAGTTACCGTCTTTCCTGTGCCGGGTGGTCCTTGTATTAGGCTCAAATGTCTCTGCAAAGCATGCTTGATGGCATTGATTTGAGACTGATTCAGGCTCGGTAAATTTGGTGCACTTTTTACAGTAGCGCGTGCCTTGGGCTGTTCAGTATCTTGCAGCATATCGTCGCCAGCGACAAGTGGTTTACTTCCTAGTAACATCAGAAGTAACTCCTTGGATGCGTAATAGCACTGAATTTTATCTAAAGCGCACTTCATGCGCTCGCTTGGGATCATGCGCCACGCTCCCTCGTCTTTCTCATCGTCCTCGTCTTTAGCTAAGCGTTTCCTTTTTTCGTCTTCGCGCTTTTGTTCTTCGGCCTCTAATTCAACCAGAGGTAAGAAATAGTCCGCGTAGTCAAAGGCATTATCGAACTTAATCTGCAAGGAAGTCATAAAGTATTTCGCAACTTGGCCAGCTTTGTATAGACTACTTACCACTAATTCTTGTTCTTGGGCAGCCATTATGCAATTTGGTTAGATTCTAATAGATTTCAAGTTTTGTAGAAGGTTTAAAAGCGTGCTAAAAAAAAATTTAATCGTCAGGACAAGTTCGTAAGGCAGAAATAAAATTCGTATGAAATTATTTTATGATTGTGACTTGCATGATTTGATCTGTCACTTTGGACTTGCTTTTAGTTCGACCAGTGTGACCCTATGTGCTATTAATAAAATGTGTACTTTTTCGAATATTATTTGTGTACCCTACTGAGCGTCGTGAGACCGCATGCTTAAACACAAAAATTATTAATTATTAAAACTTGAACGTACGAAATTCTTTTATGATTGTGACTTGCATGATTTTGTGTCCCTTTGGACCTGTTTTTAGTTCGACCAGTGTGCCCCTTCCTATTAACAAAATGTGTTCTTTTTCGAATATATTTGTGTACCCTACTGAGCGTCGTGAGACCGCGTGCTCAAACACGTAAAATCTTAGTAAAAAAGCACCAGTAAACGCTTATATATTATTAATATTTGTTGGTTAACTTATGGTGCCTGAAATTATTAATTATTAAAACTAATACCGATCCAAAAACAAAGATTTTGTGCTGATTTTTGTGAACGTAAGGCAGAAAGTAAAATGCGTACGAAATTCGTTTATGACTGACGGTGTCGGTGTCTTGCATGCATTTTTTCTGTCAGTTTTACTTGCTTTACGCTCGAACAGTGTGCCCCTATTAACAAAATGTGTTCTTTTTCGAATATTATTTGTGTACCGTGCTCAAAAAAAAAATCAAGTCTTTGTACTAAAGAAAAATACTAGCAAATGCTTATAGACTATTAAGGTTTTAAAAATTTACGGCTGCTGTTATTTTTTTTAAATTTTATTGCGTCCACTAAGATTTTTATCGAATTTATGTAAGCGTCACTTTGAGCGTCGTGAGTGAAAAATCCAATTTTTCTAAACAAGCACCAGCAAATAATATTAATTATAATAATGTTAATATAGGTTAGGAAACTTACAGTTTTGTTTAATAATAAAAATTATATCGATGAGCAGACTTCTTGTAGCTTAATACTTGATATACTTGTCACGGTAATCGGTCCCACTGCGTGCTCTGAAAAAAATCAAATCGTCACGACAATTTCGACAGTAAAATTTGTAGGAAAAACTGCACGATTTTGCTTGTCACTTTTTCTTCTTCTTCCTCTTTGCTCTTTTTCCAATATTATTTGTGCTTTTACTAAGAGCTGCGTTTTTACTTTATATATTTCAAATATCTATTGTACCTACGCCAAGGAACTAATAATATTAAGCGTCGTGCTCCACAAATAAGTTAAATTTTGGTAAAAAAAAAAGCACCAAATGCACTGTTAATGTTTGTTAGGGAACTTCGTTTTTTATTTAAGAGGCGTCACGATAAGTGCCGTGATGCCACTTGCAACATCAAAAATGTAAATTTTTTTGGTTAAAAGTGTTTTTAAGTTTACGCTTGCCACAATTTTCACTAGAACAAACCTTTGGAAAATTCCTTTTATGACTGTGACTTGCAGGTTGTCAGATTTGCTTGCTTCTTCTTCTTCTCTGTTAACAAAATGCGTTCTTTTTCGAAGCGTATTGGGCCTTGTGAGATTGCTTGCTCCACAAATAAGTTTTTATATGATAGGCGAGAAATTTTCCAAATTTTAACACTAGCTTTGTATTGCTTACACTTTTGCACAAAAGAAAATTTTTTTTATTGTAATTAGGCACACCGAACAATCCTTTCGAAATATTTTTTACGAATGCGACGTGTTTGTGTCGCTCTGCCGCTTAAATAGCTTTCATTTTGAAAAGTGTGCCCAAACGTTTTAAAATGCGTTTTTTTGTGGTGTTGCTGGTATGCGGCCAAATCATGTTTTGGTATTTCAGATTAAACTGAAAACGGTCACACTAAAATAGCTATATGGGTTTTTAAACGCAAAATCTTTATAAATTCTTAATTAAAACAGCACGTATATTGGAATGGTAATTAGGAGGAACTTAGAGATGTGCTGGAGCATGTAAACGAACTGACCAAAGTCGAAAATGGTGCTAGATTTTGCAACCAAACAGTTGGCGAACATTCCCAATGGCTTGCAACATGTGAGTCAGCTGTTCACTGAGCTGGTTCCGCCCAGGAATCCAATTAGCCATTCCTGTTGGAACTCACACGCATGACTTATGTGTACTTACTAATTGGGTTAATAGCTTGCTGGAGTTTGGTGACATGTGTACAGAAGATAAGATGATAAAAGATGAAGATATTGTGGCATGCCGCGTTGGAGTACGTTGCAGCTGCGCAATAGTGACTTATTTCATGTTGGGCCTATTTTGGACAAATAAACATTTTAAAATCCTGCTCAAGAGCACCAAGTGCAGTATGCTATGTATCTGTTTGATTATAAAGTCCGCTGCCAAAAAGTAAACATTTTGTTAGATTGTAAACCAGTTCTATATTGTATTGATTTGCAGATGTACCCAAATTTAAGCTATGCAAGCACACACTAACAAATAGGCTTATGTACTTGCGCGTTTTATCCAGTACCATATACTGGATACCTCAGGCTAGACGAAACTAATCCATTACAGTAGAATTTTGACCAAGAAGCTTTTAGCTTTTATAGGTTGTAAGACGCAGCAGCGGGCATTGTAATTGCTTCAACCCATCATTAAATTTAATATAACATATTTAATAAATGTTTTTTACGATTTTATGATTTTCATAGCTGTTGCACATAAGTTTTTGTTGTGCCGGCAAAACCAAACAGCTGTTCATATAATATTTATTCATCAAATCGTGGGGCAACACTGTTTTGTCTGTTTTGCTTGCACCACGACATTAAGCGCTTACAAACGTGTTACATGAAGTTTTTCGACTGTTTTGGATTGATTATTATGCAAAATTAACGCCAATTACATTTGCAACATTTTGTATACCCTGTACACATGGTGATCAAGGATATTATGGATTTGTGCGCGGCATGCAGCAGGCGTGCGAATCATGCGTTACTTTTATAAAAATGCTCAATCTTGTTACGAGTAGCCATGTGAGCCATGTGGGTCTGTCCATGGTAATGGTTTGTGGGTAAGGCATAGGCCTTTATGCACTGCGACCAGCTTGATCTATTCGGCAGCCTCTGTCCCTAAAAGCGAATCTCTCCAAATCCTTTTAAAAACTGCGCACTATTCGTAAGAAGTTCATGTCGATTCATGTGGATACTTTGCTGCTAAAATTATTGATTGAGTTTGGATGCAAACTTTAAAAGACATTAGCAGACTTATATGGACCTCATCAACAACGACACGTTGAGATTTTCACGAAACATGCCCATAGCGCCTAGTATACTACTGAGTTGCATTTGGTTGGCTATAATGGTAGCTTACAATTTAACAGTTCGGCTGAAAAGTTCGTATCGTTTTCAAGAAAATCATTTTCTCGATTAGTTCATTTTCCAAACTTCAAATGGCTATATCTCGGAAACTAGACGTCCTAGAGCAAAAAGGAGCCCGGATTCGTATCAGTTGCATCGCCAGCAACTTTAGTATCAAATCTTATGCCAATCGGACAAAGTTGATTTTCCAAACTTCAAATGGCTATATCTCGGAAACTAGACGTCCTAGAGCAAAAAGGAGCCCGGATTCGTATTAGTTGCGTCGCCAGAAACTTAAGTAACAAATCTTATGCCAATCGGACAAAGTTGATTTTCCAAACTTCAAATGGCTATATCTCGGAAACTAGACGTCCTAGAGCAAAAAGGAGCCCGGATTCGTATCAGTTGCATCGCCAGCAACTTTAGTATCAAATCTTATGCCAATCGGACAAAGTTGATTTTCCAAACTTCAAATGGCTATATCTCGGAAACTAGACGTCCTAGAGCAAAAAGGAGCCCGGATTCGTATTAGTTGCGTCGCCAGAAACTTTAGTAACAAATCTTATGCCAATCGGACAAAGTTGATTTTCCAAACTTCAAATGGCTATATCTCGGAAACTAGACGTCCTAGAGCAAAAAGGAGCCCGGATTCGTATCAGTTGCGTCGCCAGTAACTTTAGTAGCAAATCTTATGCCAATCGGACAAAGTTGATTTTCCAAACTTCAAATGGCTATATCTCGGAAACTAGACGTCCTAGAGCAAAAAGGAACCCGGATTCGTATCAGTTGCATCGCCAGCAACTTTAGTATCAAATCTTATGCCAATCGGACAAAGTTGATTTTCCAAACTTCAAATGGCTATATCTCGGAAACTAGACGTCCTAGAGCAAAAAGGAACCCGGATTCGTATCAGTTGCATCGCCAGCAACTTTAGTAGCAAATCTTATGCCAATCGGACAAAGTTGATTTTCCAAACTTCAAATGGCTATATCTCGGAAACTAGACGTCCTAGAGCAAAAAGGAACCCGGATTCGTATCAGTTGCATCGCCAGCAACTTTAGTATCAAATCTTATGCCAATCGGACAAAGTTGATTTTCCAAACTTCAAATGGCTATATCTCGGAAACTAGACGTCCTAGAGCAAAAAGGAGCCCGGATTCGTATCAGTTGCGTCGCCAGTAACTTTAGTAGCAAATCTTATGCCAATCGGACAAAGTTGATTTTCCAAACTTCAAATGGCTATATCTCGGAAACTAGACGTCCTAGAGCAAAAAGGAACCCGGATTCGTATCAGTTGCATCGCCAGCAACTTTAGTATCAAATCTTATGCCAATCGGACAAAGTTGATTTTCCAAACTTCAAATGGCTATATCTCGGAAACTAGACGTCCTAGAGCAAAAAGGAGCCCGGATTCGTATCAGTTGCATCGCCAGCAACTTTAGTACCAAATCTTATGCCAATCGAACAAAGTTGATTTTCCAAACTTCAAATGGCTATATCTCGGAAACTAGACGTCCTAGAGCAAAAAGGAGCCCGGATTCGTATCAGTTGCATCGCCAGCAACTTTAGTACCAAATCTTATGCCAATCGAACAAAGTTGATTTTCCAAACTTCAAATGGCTATATCTCGGAAACTAGACGTCCTAGAGCAAAAAGGAGCCCGGATTCGTATCAGTTGCATCGCCAGCAACTTTAGTACCAAATCTTATGCCAATCGAACAAAGTTGATTTTCCAAACTTCAAATGGCTATATCTCGGAAACTAGACGTCCTAGAGCAAAAAGGAGCCCGGATTCGTATCAGTTGCATCGCCAGCAACTTTAGTATCAAATCTTATGCCAATCGGACAAAGTTGATTTTCCAAACTTCAAATGGCTATATCTCGGAAACTAGACGTCCTAGAGCAAAAAGGAGCCCGGATTCGTATCAGTTGCGTCGCCAGTAACTTTAGTAGCAAATCTTATGCCAATCGGACAAAGTTGATTTTCCAAACTTCAAATGGCTATATCTCGGAAACTAGACGTCCTAGAGCAAAAAGGAACCCGGATTCGTATCAGTTGCATCGCCAGCAACTTTAGTATCAAATCTTATGCCAATCGGACAAAGTTGATTTTCCAAACTTCAAATGGCTATATCTCGGAAACTAGACGTCCTAGAGCAAAAAGGAGCCCGGATTCGTATCAGTTGCATCGCCAGCAACTTTAGTACCAAATCTTATGCCAATCGAACAAAGTTGATTTTCCAAACTTCAAATGGCTATATCTCGGAAACTAGACGTCCTAGAGCAAAAAGGAGCCCGGATTCGTATCAGTTGCATCGCCAGCAATTTTGGTATCAAATCTTATGCCAATCGGACAAAGTTGATTTTCCAAACTTCAAATGGCTATATCTCGGAAACTAGACGTCCTAGAGCAAAAAGGAACCCGGATTCGTATCAGTTGCATCGCCAGCAACTTTAGTATCAAATCTTATGCCAATCGGACAAAGTTGATTTTCCAAACTTCAAATGGCTATATCTCGGAAACTAGACGTCCTAGAGCAAAAAGGAGCCCGGATTCGTATCAGTTGCATCGCCAGCAATTTTGGTATCAAATCTTATGCCAATCGGACAAAGTTGATTTTCCAAACTTCAAATGGCTATATCTCGGAAACTAGACGTCCTAGAGCAAAAAGGAACCCGGATTCGTATCAGTTGCATCGCCAGCAACTTTAGTAACAAATATTATGCCAATCGAACAAAGTTGATTTTCCAAACTTCAAATGGCTATATCTCGGAAACTAGACGTCCTAGAGCAAAAAGGAGCCCGGATTCGTATCAGTTGCATCGCCAGCAACTTTAGTATCAAATCTTATGCCAATCGGACAAAGTTGATTTTCCAAACTTCAAATGGCTATATCTCGGAAACTAGACGTCCTAGAGCAAAAAGGAGCCCGGATTCGTATCAGTTGCATCGCCAGCAACTTTAGTACCAAATCTTATGCCAATCGAACAAAGTTGATTTTCCAAACTTCAAATGGCTATATCTCGGAAACTAGACGTCCTAGAGCAAAAAGGAGCCCGGATTCGTATCAGTTGCATCGCCAGCAATTTTGGTATCAAATCTTATGCCAATCGGACAAAGTTGATTTTCCAAACTTCAAATGGCTATATCTCGGAAACTAGACGTCCTAGAGCAAAAAGGAACCCGGATTCGTATCAGTTGCATCGCCAGCAACTTTAGTATCAAATCTTATGCCAATCGGACAAAGTTGATTTTCCAAACTTCAAATGGCTATATCTCGGAAACTAGACGTCCTAGAGCAAAAAGGAGCCCGGATTCGTATCAGTTGCGTCGCCAGTAACTTTAGTAGCAAATCTTATGCCAATCGAACAAAGTTGATTTTCCAAACTTCAAATGGCTATATCTCGGAAACTAGACGTCCTAGAGCAAAAAGGAGCCCGGATTCGTATCAGTTGCATCGCAAGCAACTTTAGTAACAAATATTATGCCAATCGAACAAAGTTGATTTTCCAAACTTCAAATGGCTATATCTCGGAAACTAGACGTCCTAGAGCAAAAAGGAGCCCGGATTCGTATCAGTTGCATCGCCAGCAACTTTAGTATCAAATCTTATGCCAATCGGACAAAGTTGATTTTCCAAACTTCAAATGGCTATATCTCGGAAACTAGACGTCCTAGAGCAAAAAGGAGCCCGGATTCGTATCAGTTGCATCGCAAGCAACTTTAGTAACAAATATTATGCCAATCGAACAAAGTTGATTTTCCAAACTTCAAATGGCTATATCTCGGAAACTAGACGTCCTAGAGCAAAAAGGAGCCCGGATTCGTATCAGTTGCATCGCCAGCAACTTTAGTATCAAATCTTATGCCAATCGGACAAAGTTGATTTTCCAAACTTTAAATGGCTATATCTCGGAAACTAGACGTCCTAGAGCAAAAAGGAGCCCGGATTCGTATCAGTTGCGTCGCCAGTAACTTTAGTAGCAAATCTTATGCCAATCGGACAAAGTTGATTTTCCAAACTTCAAATGGCTATATCTCGGAAACTAGACGTCCTAGAGCAAAAAGGAACCCGGATTCGTATCAGTTGCATCGCCAGCAACTTTAGTATGAAATCTTATGCCAATCGGACAAAGTTGATTTTCCAAACTTCAAATGGCTATATCTCGAAAACTAGACGTCCTAGAGCAAAAAGGAGCCCGGATTCGTATCAGTTGCATCGCCAGCAACTTTAGTACCAAATCTTATGCCAATCGAACAAAGTTGATTTTCCAAACTTCAAATGGCTATATCTCGGAAACTAGACGTCCTAGAGCAAAAAGGAGCCCGGATTCGTATCAGTTGCATCGCCAGCAACTTTAGTATCAAATCTTATGCCAATCGGATAAAGTTGATTTTCCAAACTTCAAATGGCTATATCTCGGAAACTAGACGTCCTAGAGCAAAAAGGAACCCGGATTCGTATCAGTTGCATCGCCAGCAACTTTAGTATCAAATCTTATGCCAATCGGACAAAGTTGATTTTCCAAACTTCAAATGGCTATATCTCGGAAACTAGACGTCCTAGAGCAAAAAGGAGCCCGGATTCGTATCAGTTGCATCGCCAGCAACTTTGGTATCAAATGTTATGCCAATCGGACAAAGTTGATTTTCCAAACTTCAAATGGCTATATCTCGGAAACTAGACGTCCTAGAGCAAAAAGGAACCCGGATTCGTATCAGTTGCATCGCCAGCAACTTTAGTATCAAATCTTATGCCAATCGGACAAAGTTGATTTTCCAAACTTCAAATGGCTATATCTCGGAAACTAGACGTCCTAGAGCAAAAAGGAGCCCGGATTCGTATCAGTTGCATCGCAAGCAACTTTAGTATCAAATCTTATGCCAATCGGACAAAGTTGATTTTCCAAACTTCAAATGGCTATATCTCGGAAACTAGACGTCCTAGAGCAAAAAGGAGCCCGGATTCGTATCAGGTGCGTCGCCAGAAACTTTAGTAACAAATCTTATGCCAATCGGACAACGTTGATTTTCCAAACTTCAAATGGCTATATCTCGGAAACTAGACGTCCTAGAGCAAAAAGGAGCCCGGATTCGTATCAGTTGCATCGCCAGCAACTTAAGTAACAAATCTTATGCCAATCGGACAAAGTTGATTTTCCAAACTTCAAATGGCTATATCTCGGAAACTAGACGTCCTAGAGCAAAAAGGAGCCCGGATTCGTATCAGTTGCATCGCCAGCAACTTAAGTATCAAATCTTATGCCAATCGGACAAAGTTGATTTTCCAAACTTCAAATGACTATATCTCGGAAACTAGACGTCCTAGAGCAAAAAGGAGCCCGGATTCGTATCAGGTGCGTCGCCAGAAACTTTAGTAACAAATCTTATGCCAATCGGACAAAGTTGATTTTCCAAACTTCAAATGGCTATATCTCGGAAACTAGACGTCCTAGAGCAAAAAGGAGCCCGGATTCGTATCAGTTGCATCGCCAGCAACTTAAGTATCAAATCTTATGCCAATCGGACAAAGTTGATTTTCCAAACTTCAAATGACTATATCTCGGAAACTAGACGTCCTAGAGCAAAAAGGAGCCCGGATTCGTATCAGTTGCATCGCCAGCAACTTTAGTATCAAATCTTATGCCAATCGGACAAAGTTGATTTTCCAAACTTCAAATGGCTATATCTCGGAAACTAGACGTCCTAGAGCAAAAAGGAGCCCGGATTCGTATTAGTTGCGTCGCCAGAAACTTAAGTAGCAAATCTTATGCCATTCGAACAAAGTTGATTTTCCAAACTTCAAATGGCTATATCTCGGAAACTAGACGTCCTAGAGCAAAAAGGAGCCCGGATTCGTATTAGTTGCGTCGCCAGAAACTTTAGTAACAAATCTTATGCCAATCGGACAAAGTTGATTTTCCAAACTTCAAATGGCTATATCTCGGAAACTAGACGTCCTAGAGCAAAAAGGAGCCCGGATTCGTATCAGTTGCGTCGCCAGAAACTTTAGTAGCAAATTTTATGCCAATCGAACACAGTTCATTTTCCAAACTTCAAATGGCTATATCTCGGAAACTAGAAGTCCTAGAGCAAAAAGGAGCCCGGATTCGTATCAGTTGCGTCGCCAGAAACTTAAGTATCAAATCTTATGCCAATCGGACAAAGTTGATTTTCCAAACTTCAAATGACTATATCTCGGAAACTAGACGTCCTAGAGCAAAAAGGAGCCCGGATTCGTATCAGGTGCGTCGCCAGAAACTTTAGTAACAAATCTTATGCCAATCGGACAAAGTTCATTTTCCAAACTTCAAAAGGCTATATCTCGGAAACTAGACATCCTAGAGCAAAAAGGAGCCCGGATTCGTATCAGTTGCGTCGCCAGAAACTTTAGTAACAAATTTTATGCCAATCGGACAAAGTCGATTTTCCAAACTTCAAATGGCTATATCTCGGAAACTAGACGTCGTAAAGCAAAAAGGAACCCGGATTCGTATCAGTTGCATCGCCAGCAACTTTAGTATCAAATCTTATGCCAATCGGACAAAGTTGATTTTCCAAACTTCAAATGGCTATATCTCGGAAACTAGACGTCCTAGAGCAAAAAGGAGCCCGGATTCGTATCAGTTGCATCGCCAGCAACTTTAGTATCAAATCTTATGCCAATCGGACAAAGTTGATTTTCCAAACTTCAAATGGCTATATCTCGGAAACTAGACGTCCTAGAGCAAAAAGGAGCCCGGATTCGTATCAGTTGCGTCGCCAGCAACTTTAGTAACAATTCTAATGCCAATCGGACAAAGTTGATTTTCCAAACTTCAAATGGCTATATCTCGGAAACTAGACGTCCTAGAGCAAAAAGGAGCCCGGATTCGTGTTAGTTGCGTCGCCAGAAACTTTAGTAACAAATCTTATGCCAATCGGACAAAGTTGATTTTCCAAACTTCAAATGGCTATATCTCGGAAACTAGACGTCCTAGAGCAAAACGGAGCCCGGATTCGTATCAGTTGCGTCGCCAGCAACTTTAGTATCAAATCTTATGCCAATCGAACAAAGTTGATTTTCCAAACTTCAAATGGCTATATCTCGGAAACTAGACGTCCTAGAGCAAAAAGGAGCCCGGATTCGTATCAGTTGCATCGCAACCAACTTTAGTAACAAATATTATGCCAATCGAACAAAGTTGATTTTCCAAACTTCAAATGGCTATATCTCGGAAACTAGACGTCCTAGAGCAAAAAGGAGCCCGGATTCGTATCAGTTGCATCGCCAGCAACTTTAGTATCAAATCTTATGCCAATCGGACAAAGTTGATTTTCCAAACTTCAAATGGCTATATCTCGGAAACTAGACGTCCTAGAGCAAAAAGGAGCCCGGATTCGTATCAGTTGCATCGCAAGCAACTTTAGTAACAAATATTATGCCAATCGAACAAAGTTGATTTTCCAAACTTCAAATGGCTATATCTCGGAAACTAGACGTCCTAGAGCAAAAAGGAGCCCGGATTCGTATCAGTTGCATCGCCAGCAACTTTAGTATCAAATCTTATGCCAATCGGACAAAGTTGATTTTCCAAACTTCAAATGGCTATATCTCGGAAACTAGACGTCCTAGAGCAAAAAGGAACCCGGATTCGTATCAGTTGCATCGCCAGCAACTTTAGTATCAAATCTTATGCCAATCGGACAAAGTTGATTTTCCAAACTTCAAATGGCTATATCTCGAAAACTAGACGTCCTAGAGCAAAAAGGAGCCCGGATTCGTATCAGTTGCATCGCCAGCAACTTTAGTACCAAATCTTAGGCCAATCGAACAAAGTTGATTTTCCAAACTTCAAATGGCTATATCTCGGAAACTAGACGTCCTAGAGCAAAAAGGAGCCCGGATTCGTATCAGTTGCATCGCCAGCAACTTTAGTATCAAATCTTATGCCAATCGGACAAAGTTGATTTTCCAAACTTCAAATGGCTATATCTCGGAAACTAGACGTCCTAGAGCAAAAAGGAGCCCGGATTCGTATTAGTTGCGTCGCCAGAAACTTAAGTAGGAAATCTTATGCCATTCGAACAAAGTTGATTTTCCAAACTTCAAATGGCTATATCTCGGAAACTAGACGTCCTAGAGCAAAAAGGAGCCCGGATTCGTATTAGTTGCGTCGCCAGAAACTTTAGTAACAAATCTTATGCCAATCGGACAAAGTTGATTTTCCAAACTTCAAATGGCTATATCTCGGAAACTAGACGTCCTAGAGCAAAAAGGAGCCCGGATTCGTATCAGTTGCGTCGCCAGAAACTTAAGTATCAAATCTTATGCCAATCGGACAAAGTTGATTTTCCAAACTTCAAATGACTATATCTCGGAAACTAGACGTCCTAGAGCAAAAAGGAGCCCGGATTCGTATCAGGTGCGTCGCCAGAAACTTTAGTAACAAATCTTATGCCAATCGGACAAAGTTCATTTTCCAAACTTCAAAAGGCTATATCTCGGAAACTAGACATCCTAGAGCAAAAAGGAGCCCGGATTCGTATCAGTTGCGTCGCCAGAAACTTTAGTAACAAATTTTATGCCAATCGGACAAAGTCGATTTTCCAAACTTCAAATGGCTATATCTCGGAAACTAGACGTCGTAAAGCAAAAAGGAACCCGGATTCGTATCAGTTGCATCGCCAGCAACTTTAGTATCAAATCTTATGCCAATCGGACAAAGTTGATTTTCCAAACTTCAAATGGCTATATCTCGGAAACTAGACGTCCTAGAGCAAAAAGGAGCCCGGATTCGTATCAGTTGCATCGCCAGCAACTTTAGTATCAAATCTTATGCCAATCGGACAAAGTTGATTTTCCAAACTTCAAATGGCTATATCTCGGAAACTAGACGTCCTAGAGCAAAAGGAGCCCGGATTCGTATCAGTTGCGTCGCCAGCAACTTTAGTAACAATTCTAATGCCAATCGGACAAAGTTGATTTTCCAAACTTCAAATGGCTATATCTCGGAAACTAGACGTCCTAGAGCAAAAAGGAGCCCGGATTCGTGTTAGTTGCGTCGCCAGAAACTTTAGTAACAAATCTTATGCCAATCGGACAAAGTTGATTTTCCAAACTTCAAATGGCTATATCTCGGAAACTAGACGTCCTAGAGCAAAACGGAGCCCGGATTCGTATCAGTTGCGTCGCCAGCAACTTTAGTATCAAATCTTATGCCAATCGAACAAAGTTGATTTTCCAAACTTCAAATGGCTATATCTCGGAAACTAGACGTCCTAGAGCAAAAAGGAGCCCGGATTCGTATCAGTTGCATCGCAAGCAACTTTAGTAACAAATATTATGCCAATCGAACAAAGTTGATTTTCCAAACTTCAAATGGCTATATCTCGGAAACTAGACGTCCTAGAGCAAAAAGGAGCCCGGATTCATATCAGTTGCATCGCCAGCAACTTTAGTATCAAATCTTATGCCAATCGGACAAAGTTGATTTTCCAAACTTCAAATGGCTATATCTCGGAAACTAGACGTCCTAGAGCAAAAAGGAGCCCGGATTCGTATCAGTTGCATCGCCAGCAACTTTAGTATCAAATCTTATGCCAATCGGACAAAGTTGATTTTCCAAACTTCAAATGGCTATATCTCGGAAACTAGACGTCCTAGAGCAAAAAGGAACCCGGATTCGTATCAGTTGCATCGCCAGCAACTTTAGTATCAAATCTTATGCCAATCGGACAAAGTTGATTTTCCAAACTTCAAATGACTATATCTCGGAAACTAGACGTCCTAGAGCAAAAAGGAGCCCGGATTCGTATCAGTTGCATCGCCAGCAACTTAAGTATCAAATCTTATGCCAATCGGACAAAGTTGATTTTCCAAACTTCAAATGACTATATCTCGGAAACTAGACGTCCTAGAGCAAAAAGGAGCCCGGATTCGTATCAGGTGCGTCGCCAGAAACTTTAGTAACAAATCTTATGCCAATCGGACAAAGTTGATTTTCCAAACTTCAAATGGCTATATCTCGGAAACTAGACGTCCTAGAGCAAAAAGGAGCCCGGATTCGTATCAGTTGCATCGCCAGCAACTTAAGTATCAAATCTTATGCCAATCGGACAAAGTTGATTTTCCAAACTTCAAATGACTATATCTCGGAAACTAGACGTCCTAGAGCAAAAAGGAGCCCGGATTCGTATCAGTTGCATCGCCAGCAACTTAAGTATCAAATCTTATGCCAATCGGACAAAGTTGATTTTCCAAACTTCAAATGACTATATCTCGGAAACTAGACGTCCTAGAGCAAAAAGGAGCCCGGATTCGTATCAGGTGCGTCGCCAGAAACTTTAGTAACAAATCTTATGCCAATCGGACAAAGTTGATTTTCCAAACTTCAAATGACTATATCTCGGAAACTAGACGTCCTAGAGCAAAAAGGAGCCCGGATTCGTATCAGTTGCATCGCCAGCAACTTAAGTATCAAATCTTATGCCAATCGGACAAAGTTGATTTTCCAAACTTCAAATGACTATATCTCGGAAACTAGACGTCCTAGAGCAAAAAGGAGCCCGGATTCGTATCAGTTGCATCGCCAGCAACTTAAGTATCAAATCTTATGCCAATCGGACAAAGTTGATTTTCCAAACTTCAAATGACTATATCTCGGAAACTAGACGTCCTAGAGCAAAAAGGAGCCCGGATTCGTATCAGTTGCATCGCCAGCAACTTAAGTATCAAATCTTATGCCAATCGGACAAAGTTGATTTTCCAAACTTCAAATGACTATATCTCGGAAACTAGACGTCCTAGAGCAAAAAGGAGCCCGGATTCGTATCAGTTGCATCGCCAGCAACTTAAGTATCAAATCTTATGCCAATCGGACAAAGTTGATTTTCCAAACTTCAAATGACTATATCTCGGAAACTAGACGTCCTAGAGCAAAAAGGAGCCCGGATTCGTATCAGGTGCGTCGCCAGAAACTTTAGTAACAAATCTTATGCCAATCGGACAAAGTTGATTTTCCAAACTTCAAATGGCTATATCTCGGAAACTAGACGTCCTAGAGCAAAAAGGAGCCCGGATTCGTATCAGTTGCATCGCCAGCAACTTAAGTATCAAATCTTATGCCAATCGGACAAAGTTGATTTTCCAAACTTCAAATGACTATATCTCGGAAACTAGACGTCCTAGAGCAAAAAGGAGCCCGGATTCGTATCAGGTGCGTCGCCAGAAACTTTAGTAACAAATCTTATGCCAATCGGACAAAGTTGATTTTCCAAACTTCAAATGGCTATATCTCGGAAACTAGACGTCCTAGAGCAAAAAGGAGCCCGGATTCGTAACAGTTGCATCGCCAGCAACTTTGGTATCAAATCTTATGCCAATCGGACAAAGTTGATTTTCCAAACTTCAAATGGCTATATCTCGGAAACTAGACGTCCTAGAGCAAAAAGGAACCCGGATTCGTATCAGTTGCATCGCCAGCAACTTTAGTATCAAATCTTATGCCAATCGGACAAAGTTGATTTTCCAAACTTCAAATGGCTATATCTCGGAAACTAGACGTCCTAGAGCAAAAAGGAGCCCGGATTCGTATCAGTTGCATCGCAAGCAACTTTAGTATCAAATCTTATGCCAATCGGACAAAGTTGATTTTCCAAACTTCAAATGGCTATATCTCGGAAACTAGACGTCCTAGAGCAAAAAGGAGCCCGGATTCGTATCAGGTGCGTCGCCAGAAACTTTAGTAACAAATCTTATGCCAATCGGACAAAGTTGATTTTCCAAACTTCAAATGGCTATATCTCGGAAACTAGACGTCCTAGAGCAAAAAGGAGCCCGGATTCGTATCAGTTGCATCGCCAGCAACTTAAGTAACAAATCTTATGCCAATCGGACAAAGTTGATTTTCCAAACTTCAAATGGCTATATCTCGGAAACTAGACGTCCTAGAGCAAAAAGGAGCCCGGATTCGTATCAGTTGCATCGCCAGCAACTTAAGTATCAAATCTTATGCCAATCGGACAAAGTTGATTTTCCAAACTTCAAATGACTATATCTCGGAAACTAGACGTCCTAGAGCAAAAAGGAGCCCGGATTCGTATCAGTTGCATCGCAAGCAACTTTAGTAACAAATATTATGCCAATCGAACAAAGTTGATTTTCCAAACTTCAAATGGCTATATCTCGGAAACTAGACGTCCTAGAGCAAAAAGGAGCCCGGATTCGTATCAGTTGCATCGCCAGCAACTTTAGTATCAAATCTTATGCCAATCGGACAAAGTTGATTTTCCAAACTTCAAATGGCTATATCTCGGAAACTAGACGTCCTAGAGCAAAAAGGAACCCGGATTCGTATCAGTTGCATCGCCAGCAACTTTAGTATCAAATCTTATGCCAATCGGACAAAGTTGATTTTCCAAACTTCAAATGACTATATCTCGGAAACTAGACGTCCTAGAGCAAAAAGGAGCCCGGATTCGTATCAGTTGCATCGCCAGCAACTTAAGTATCAAATCTTATGCCAATCGGACAAAGTTGATTTTCCAAACTTCAAATGACTATATCTCGGAAACTAGACGTCCTAGAGCAAAAAGGAGCCCGGATTCGTATCAGGTGCGTCGCCAGAAACTTTAGTAACAAATCTTATGCCAATCGGACAAAGTTGATTTTCCAAACTTCAAATGGCTATATCTCGGAAACTAGACGTCCTAGAGCAAAAAGGAGCCCGGATTCGTATCAGTTGCATCGCCAGCAACTTAAGTATCAAATCTTATGCCAATCGGACAAAGTTGATTTTCCAAACTTCAAATGACTATATCTGGGAAACTAGACGTCCTAGAGCAAAAAGGAGCCCGGATTCGTATCAGTTGCATCGCCAGCAACTTAAGTATCAAATCTTATGCCAATCGGACAAAGTTGATTTTCCAAACTTCAAATGACTATATCTCGGAAACTAGACGTCCTAGAGCAAAAAGGAGCCCGGATTCGTATCAGGTGCGTCGCCAGAAACTTTAGTAACAAATCTTATGCCAATCGGACAAAGTTGATTTTCCAAACTTCAAATGACTATATCTCGGAAACTAGACGTCCTAGAGCAAAAAGGAGCCCGGATTCGTATCAGTTGCATCGCCAGCAACTTAAGTATCAAATCTTATGCCAATCGGACAAAGTTGATTTTCCAAACTTCAAATGACTATATCTCGGAAACTAGACGTCCTAGAGCAAAAAGGAGCCCGGATTCGTATCAGGTGCGTCGCCAGAAACTTTAGTAACAAATCTTATGCCAATCGGACAAAGTTGATTTTCCAAACTTCAAATGGCTATATCTCGGAAACTAGACGTCCTAGAGCAAAAAGGAGCCCGGATTCGTATCAGTTGCGTCGCCAGAAACTTTAGTAACAAATCTTATGCCAATCGGACAAAGTTGATTTTCCAAACTTCAAATGGCTATATCTCGGAAACTAGACGTCCTAGAGCAAAAAGGAGCCCGGATTCGTATCAGTTGCATCGCCAGCAACTTAAGTATCAAATCTTATGCCAATCGGACAAAGTTGATTTTCCAAACTTCAAATGACTATATCTCGGAAACTAGACGTCCTAGAGCAAAAAGGAGCCCGGATTCGTATCAGTTGCATCGCCAGCAACTTTAGTATCAAATCTTATGCCAATCGGACAAAGTTGATTTTCCAAACTTCAAATGGCTATATCTCGGAAACTAGACGTCCTAGAGCAAAAAGGAGCCCGGATTCGTATTAGTTGCGTCGCCAGAAACTTAAGTAGCAAATCTTATGCCATTCGAACAAAGTTGATTTTCCAAACTTCAAATGGCTATATCTCGGAAACTAGACGTCCTAGAGCAAAAAGGAGCCCGGATTCGTATTAGTTGCGTCGCCAGAAACTTTAGTAACAAATCTTATGCCAATCGGACAAAGTTGATTTTCCAAACTTCAAATGGCTATATCTCGGAAACTAGACGTCCTAGAGCAAAAAGGAGCCCGGATTCGTATCAGTTGCGTCGCCAGAAACTTTAGTAGCAAATTTTATTCCAATCGAACACAGTTCATTTTCCAAACTTCAAATGGCTATATCTCGGAAACTAGAAGTCCTAGAGCAAAAAGGAGCCCGGATTCGTATCAGTTGCGTCGCCAGAAACTTAAGTATCAAATCTTATGCCAATCGGACAAAGTTGATTTTCCAAACTTCAAATGACTATATCTCGGAAACTAGACGTCCTAGAGCAAAAAGGAGCCCGGATTCGTATCAGGTGCGTCGCCAGAAACTTTAGTAACAAATCTTATGCCAATCGGACAAAGTTCATTTTCCAAACTTCAAAAGGCTATATCTCGGAAACTAGACATCCTAGAGCAAAAAGGAGCCCGGATTCGTATCAGTTGCGTCGCCAGAAACTTTAGTAACAAATTTTATGCCAATCGGACAAAGTCGATTTTCCAAACTTCAAATGGCTATATCTCGGAAACTAGACGTCGTAAAGCAAAAAGGAGCCCGGATTCGTATCAGTTGCGTCGCCAGAAACTTTAGTAGCAAATTTTATGCCAATCGAACACAGTTCATTTTCCAAACTTCAAATGGCTATATCTCGGAAACTAGAAGTCCTAGAGCAAAAAGGAGCCCGGATTCGTATCAGTTGCGTCGCCAGAAACTTAAGTATCAAATCTTATGCCAATCGGACAAAGTTGATTTTCCAAACTTCAAATGACTATATCTCGGAAACTAGACGTCCTAGAGCAAAAAGGAGCCCGGATTCGTATCAGGTGCGTCGCCAGAAACTTTAGTAACAAATCTTATGCCAATCGGACAAAGTTCATTTTCCAAACTTCAAAAGGCTATATCTCGGAAACTAGACATCCTAGAGCAAAAAGGAGCCCGGATTCGTATCAGTTGCGTCGCCAGAAACTTTAGTAACAAATTTTATGCCAATCGGACAAAGTCGATTTTCCAAACTTCAAATGGCTATATCTCGGAAACTAGACGTCCTAGAGCAAAAAGGAGCCCGGATTCGTATCAGTTGCGTCGCCAGAAACTTTAGTAGCAAATCTTATGCCAATCGAACACAGTTCATTTTCCAAACTTCAAATGGCTATATCTCGGAAACTAGAAGTCCTAGAGCAAAAAGGAGCCCGGATTCGTATCAGTTGCGTCGCCAGAAACTTAAGTATCAAATCTTATGCCAATCGGACAAAGTTGATTTTCCAAACTTCAAATGACTATATCTCGGAAACTAGACGTCCTAGAGCAAAAAGGAGCCCGGATTCGTATCAGGTGCGTCGCCAGAAACTTTAGTAACAAATCTTATGCCAATCGGACAAAGTTCATTTTCCAAACTTCAAAAGGCTATATCTCGGAAACTAGACATCCTAGAGCAAAAAGGAGCCCGGATTCGTATCAGTTGCGTCGCCAGAAACTTTAGTATCAAATCTTATGCCAATCGGACAAAGTTGATTTTCCAAACTTCAAATGGCTATATCTCGGAAACTAGACGTCCTAGAGCAAAAAGGAGCCCGGATTCGTATCAGTTGCATCGCCAGCAACTTTAGTATCAAATCTTATGCCAATCGGACAAAGTTGATTTTCCAAACTTCAAATGGCTATATCTCGGAAACTAGACGTCCTAGAGCAAAAAGGAGCCCGGATTCGTATCAGTTGCGTCGCCAGCAACTTTAGTAACAATTCTAATGCCAATCGGACAAAGTTGATTTTCCAAACTTCAAATGGCTATATCTCGGAAACTAGACGTCCTAGAGCAAAAAGGAGCCCGGATTCGTGTTAGTTGCGTCGCCAGAAACTTTAGTAACAAATCTTATGCCAATCGGACAAAGTTGATTTTCCAAACTTCAAATGGCTATATCTCGGAAACTAGACGTCCTAGAGCAAAACGGAGCCCGGATTCGTATCAGTTGCGTCGCCAGCAACTTTAGTATCAAATCTTATGCCAATCGGACAAAGTTGATTTTCCAAACTTCAAATGGCTATATCTCGGAAACTAGACGTCCTAGAGCAAAAAGGAGCCCGGATTCGTATCGGTTGCGTCGCCAGAAACTTTAGTAACAAATCTTATGCCAATCTGACAAAGTTGATTTTCCAAACTTCAAATGGCTATATCTCGGAAACTAGACGTCCTAGAGCAAAAAGGAGCCCGGATTCGTATTAGTTGCGTCGCCAGAAACTTTAGTAACAAATCTTATGCCAATCGGACAAAGTTGATTTTCCAAACTTCAAATGGCTATATCTCGGAAACTAGACGTTCTAGAGCAAAAAGGAGCCCGGATTCGTATTAGTTGCGTCGCCAGAAACTTTAGTAACAAATCTTATGCCAATCGGACAAAGTTGATTTTCCAAACTTCAAATGGCTATATCTCGGAAACTAGACGTCCTAGAGCAAAAAGGAGCCCGGATTCGTATTAGTTGCGTCGCCAGAAACTTTAGTAACAAATCTTATGCCAATCGGACAAAGTTGATTTTCCAAACTTCAAATGGCTATATCTCGGAAACTAGACGTCCTAGAGCAAAAAGGAGCCCGGATTCGTATTAGTTGCGTCGCCAGAAACTTTAGTAACAAATCTTATGCCAATCGGACAAAGTTGATTTTCCAAACTTCAAATGGCTATATCTCGGAAACTAGACGTTCTAGAGCAAAAAGGAGCCCGGATTCGTATTAGTTGCGTCGCCAGAAACTTTAGTAACAAATCTTATGCCAATCGGACAAAGTTGATTTTCCAAACTTCAAATGGCTATATCTCGGAAACTAGACGTCCTAGAGCAAAAAGGAGCCCGGATTCGTATCAGTTGCGTCGCCAGAAACTTTAGTAACAAATCTTATGCCAATCGGACAAAGTTGATTTTCCAAACTTCAAATGGCTATATCTCGGAAACTAGACGTCCTAGAGCAAAAAGGAGCCCCGATTCGTATTAGTTGCGTCGCCAGAAACTTTAGTAACAAATCTTATGCCAATCGGACAAAGTTGATTTTCCAAACTTCAAATGGCTATATCTCGGAAACTAGACGTCCTAGAGCAAAAAGGAGCCCGGATTCGTATTAGTTGCGTCGCCAGAAACTTTAGTAGCAAATCTTATGCCAATCGAACAAAGTTGATTTTCCAAACTTCGAATGGCTATATCTCGGAAACTAGACGTCCTAGAGCAAAAAGGAGCCCGGATTCGTATCAGTTGCGTCGCCAGCAACTTTAATAACAAATCTTATGCCAATCGGACAAAGTCGATTTTCCAAACTTCAAATGGCTATATCTCGGAAACTAGACGTCCTAGAGCAAAAAGGAGCCCGGATTCGTATCAGTTGCGTCGCCAGAAACTTTAGTAACAAATCTTATGCCAATCGGACAAAGTCGATTTTCCAAACTTCAAATGGCTATATCTCGGAAACTAGACGTCCTAGAGCAAAAAGGAGCCCGGATTCGTATCAGGTGCGTCGCCAGAAACTTTAGTAACAAATCTTATGCCAATCGGACAAAGTTGATTTTCCAAACTTCAAATGGCTATATCTCGGAAACTAGACGTCTTAGAGCAAAAAGGAGCCCGGATTCGTATCAGTTGCGTCGCCAGAAACTTTGGTAACAAATCTTATGCCAATCGGACAAAGTTGATTTTCCAAACTTCAAATGGCTATATCTCGGAAACTAGACGTCCTAGAGCAAAAAGGAGCCCGGATTCGTATCAGTTGCATCGCCAGCAACTTTAGTATCAAATCTTATGCCAATCGGACAAAGTTGATTTTCCAAACTTCAAATGACTATATCTCGGAAACTAGACGTCCTAGAGCAAAAAGGAGCCCGGATTCGTATTAGTTGCGTCGCCAGAAACTTTAGTAACAAATCTTATGCCAATCGGACAAAGTTGATTTTTCAAACTTCAAATGGCTATATCTCGGAAACTAGACGTCCTAGAGCAAAAAGGAGCCCGGATCCGTATCAGTTGTGTCGCCAGAAACTTTAGTAACAAATCTTATGCCAATCGGACAAAGTTGATTTTCCAAACTTCAAATGGCTATATCTCGGAAACTAGACGTCCTAGAGCAAAAAGGAGCCCGGATTCGTATCAGTTGCGTCACCAGAAACATTAGGAACAAATCTTAGGCCAATCGGACAAAGTTGATTTTCCAAACTTCAAATGGCTATATCTCGGAAACTAGACGTCCTAGAGCAAAAAGGAGCCCGGATCCGTATCAGTTGTGTCGCCAGAAACTTTAGTAACAAATCTTATGCCAATCGGACAAAGTTGATTTTCCAAACTTCAAATGGCTATATCTCGGAAACTAGACGTCCTAGAGCAAAAAGGAGCCCGGATTCGTGTTAGTTGCGTCGCCAGAAACTTTAGTAACAAATCTTATGCCAATCGGACAAAGTTGATTTTCCAAACTTCAAATGGCTATATCTCGGAAACTAGACGTCCTAGAGCAAAAAGGAGCCCGGATTCGTATCAGTTGCGTCACCAGAAACATTAGGAACAAATCTTATGCCAATCGGACAAAGTTGATTTTCCAAACTTCAAATGGCTATATCTCGGAAACTAGACGTCCTAGAGCAAAAAGGAGCCCGGATTCGTATTAGTTGCGTCGCCAGAAACTTTAGTAACAAATCTTATGCCAATCGGACAAAGTTGATTTTCCAAACTTCAAATGGCTATATCTCGGAAACTAGACGTCCTAGAGCAAAAAGGAGCCCGGATTCGTATCAGTTGCATCGCCAGCAACTTTAGTATCAAATCTTATGCCAATCGGACAAAGTTGATTTTCCAAACTTCAAATGGCTATATCTCGGAAACTAGACGTCCTAGAGCAAAAAGGAGCCCGGATTCGTATTAGTTGCGTCGCCAGAAACTTTAGTAACAAATCTTATGCCAATCGGACAAAGTTGATTTTCCAAACTTCAAATGTCTATATCTCGGAAACTAGACGTCCTAGAGCAAAAAGGAGCCCGGATTCGTATCAGTTGCATCGCCAGCAACTTTAGTATCAAATCTTATGCCAATCGGACAAAGTTGATTTTCCAAACTTCAAATGGCTATTTCTCGGAAACTAGACGTCCTAGAGCAAAAAGGAGCCCGGATTCGTATCAGTTGCGTCACCAGAAACATTAGAAACAAATCTTTTGCCAATCGGACAAAGTTGATTTTCCAAACTTCAAATGGCTATATCTCGGAAACTAGACGTCCTAGAGCAAAAAGGAGCCCGGATTCGTATTAGTTGCGTCGCCAGAAACTTTAGTAACAAATCTTATGCCAATCGGACAAAGTTGATTTTCCAAACTTCAAATGGCTATATCTCGGAAACTAGACGTCCTAGAGCAAAAAGGAGCCCGGATTCGTGTTAGTTGCGTCGCCAGAAACTTTAGTAACAAATCTTATGCCAATCGGACAAAGTTGATTTCCCAAACTTCGAATGGCTATATCTCGGAAACTAGACGTTCTAGAGCAAAAAGGAGCCCGGATTCGTATCAGTTGCGTCACCAGAAACATTAGGAACAAATCTTATGCCAATCGGACAAAGTTGATTTTCCAAACTTCAAATGGCTATATCTCGGAAACTAGACGTCCTAGAGCAAAAAGGAGCCCGGATTCGTATTAGTTGCGTCGCCAGAAACTTTAGTAACAAATCTTATGCCAATCGGACAAAGTTGATTTTCCAAACTTCAAATGGCTATATCTCGGAAACTAGACGTCCTAGAGCAAAAAGGAGCCCGGATTCGTATCAGTTGCATCGCCAGCAACTTTAGTATCAAATCTTATGCCAATCGGACAAAGTTGATTTTCCAAACTTCAAATGGCTATATCTCGGAAACTAGACGTCCTAGAGCAAAAAGGAGCCCGGATTCGTATTAGTTGCGTCGCCAGAAACTTAAGTAGCAAATCTTATGCCATTCGAACAAAGTTGATTTTCCAAACTTCAAATGGCTATATCTCGGAAACTAGACGTCCTAGAGCAAAAAGGAGCCCGGATTCGTATTAGTTGCGTCGCCAGAAACTTTAGTAACAAATCTTATGCCAATCGGACAAAGTTGATTTTCCAAACTTCAAATGGCTATATCTCGGAAACTAGACGTCCTAGAGCAAAAAGGAGCCCGGATTCGTATCAGTTGCATCGCCAGCAACTTTAGTATCAAATCTTTTGCCAATCGGACAAAGTTGATTTTCCAAACTTCAAATGGCTATATCTCGGAAACTAGACGTCCTAGAGCAAATAGGAGCCCGGATTCGTATCAAACATTTTGCGTTCGACTATAAGCATTTCACCAGATTGATTATTTTGATCGGGATACCTTTGTATTCTCTTGCTTTCCATATTGCGTGGTGAATAAGGGTGTCATAAACGCGTTCAAAGTCGATGCATTTTACGTTTACTTTCCATTTTTTCTTAATATAAACCTGTAGGAGAGGAGCTCAGAGCCTATCCTAGTTCCTGTTCTGCTGCCCAAATTTTCCGCACCAGCTGCTGCTCCAAACTATTGAAGTCTCATCTAACAGCAACTTAGGTTAGGTTAGGTTAGGGCGGCTGCTGGCTTGAAGCCAGCACACTTAGGCCTGGGCTGGCCCGTTGTGACACCGCACGAATCTCTATGCTTACAATTACATCTTTTTACCCTTCTCCTGCTTGGTATGCCTAAAAGGGGTCCCATCCTGTTGCAGCAATGTAGCTTGCAAACTTTCTGGGACAGATGAACTCCAGCCCTGCTAGGTTCTGAAGGAAATAGTAACCCAGGTGCTTTTTCCTGCGTCTGCTAAGAGCTTCGCAGGAGCAGAAGAAGTGCTCTACTGTTTCTATCTCTTCCTCGTCTCTGCAGCTTCTACAAAAGTCATTTATAGGAGCATTAAGTCTAGCAGCGTGTGCTCCAACGAGCCAGTGCCCAGTAATCGCTCTAACGACTGCCGAACACTGTGAACGGTTAAGACTGCAAAGTTTTCTGGAGCGTTTTGCGTCAATAGTTGGCCATATTTGGCGGGTGATCCTACAGTGAGGTGTGTTGTTCCACATACTTTGAGCAAGAAGGCTATACTTTTCCCTGGTATGTAGCTTAAAAGTAGCCATCGGCATACGTATATCCTCCTTATCAGGAAGGAGGGTAGTGGTCGTGCCGTTTCTGGCCAGTTCGTCTGCTATTTCATTGCCTTTAATATCTTGGTGCCCCGGCACCCAGATAAGGCTAATAACAAACTGCTGTGCCATCTCTTGAAGAGATTTGCGGCAGTTGTTGACTGTCGTCGCATTTGAAGATAACGAACGAAGTGACTTAATAGCTGCCTGACTATCTGAGTAGATGTTAATTACCCTGTTGTCTGGACTGGCGTTGCGTAAGCAGATTAAAGCCTCTTTGATAGCAAGGACTTCTGCCTGGAAAACACTACAGTGATCCGGGAGCCGGAAGGACTGCCTGATATTTAGTTTTTCCGAGAAAACCCCTCCCCCAACTTGATTGTTGAGTTTGGAGCCATCCGTGAAGAAACTAATGGAGTCTTTTTGACCCGGCTGAGTTCCTCTCCACGATTCCCTTGAAGGTATAATGGTAGTAAAAAGGGTTGAGGTGTATTCCTTAGGGATACAATAATCGGTAGCTGACACAATAGTGTCTTCTGCAAGAATGGACGAGTGCCCATAACGTAAGACTGCCCAGCTTTGAGCATCCTTTAGGCGTCTCGCTGTTAAGGTAGCTAATTCTTTTGCCACTAGAAGGATTGGAGAGATATTGGTGATGGCATTTAGTGCCTCACTTGAAGTAGTTCTAAGGGCACCTGTGATACATAGTTGTGCCATTCTTTGCACCTTATTTAGTGCTTTAAGCTTTGATTTTATGGTGAGGGCTGGCCACCAGGTCGAAACCCCGTACAGCATTATGGGTCTCACTATGGCGGTGTATAGCCATCGAACCACTTGGGGGGACATACCCCATCTAAGTCCTATTGTTTTTTTGCAGGCGAAAAGTGCTGTATTAGCCTTCTGGACTCTTTCTGAAATATTTTGGTTCCAGCTAAGTTTCCTGTCCAGTATTAGCCCCAAGTATCTTGCAGTATCACTGAAAGACAGGACTGAATCATTTAGTCTCGGAGGAGAAAGATTTGGGAGCTTGTATTTCTTCGAAAATAACATAAGCTCAGTTTTATCTGGGTTAACGCTTAACCCACTTTCAAGTGCCCACAGTGACAGTTCCTTGAGCTTTGCTGTCATACGGTCACAGAGGGTCTGTGGAAATTTCCCGTTCAGCATTAAAACCACATCGTCCGCATATGCAACAACTTTGCAACCCCCTCCTTCTATGCGACATAGCATCGTGTTGACTGCCATGTTCCATAGAAGAGGTGATAGTACCCCCCCTTGTGGAGTGCCTCTGCTCACGTACCTACAGAGAGTGGATGTACCAAGTGAAGATGTCACCATTCTGCACAGCAGCAGTTGGCTAATCAATCTCACTAGCCGGTCATCCACCCCTAGGTGCCGCAGTGCATCAGTAATTGCATTGGGGACGATGTTGTTGAAAGCGCCTTCTATATCCAGAAAGGCCGCGAGAGTATATTCCTTATAGTGTAAGGATTTTTCTATATTTGCTATGACAGAATGAAGTGCTGTTTCTGTCGATTTGCCCTTGCTGTACGCGTGTTGCGACCCCGATAATAACTTTGGGTCGATGGACGTTCTAAGGTATAAACCTATCAGCCTTTCCAGAGTTTTTAATAGGAAAGATGACAAGCTTATAGGTCTGAGGTCTTTGGGGACAGTATGTGAGGCTTTACCCGCCTTGGGTATAAATACCACTCTAGACGTTAGCCAAGAAGAAGGTATTTTACCTAACGCAGTGATTTTGATATAAATGGCTTTTAGCCACGAGACTACCAGGTTTCCCCCATTCTGCAGATGGGCGGGTATTAACCCGTCAGGGCCTGGAGATTTGAAGGGTTCGAAACTGTTTACAGCCCATTCAATGTTGGACTCTGTTATTATCCCATTCAGTACATGTACTGGGAGATAGAAAGGAATACACGATGGTGTATCTGAATTGCTACCCGGAAAGTGTGTATCCAGAAGTAGCTTTAGAGACTCCTCACTGGAGTCCGTCCAGGAGTCATCTCGCCTCTTAAGATACCCTAAGTTTGTGGGTGCTTTTGAGAGCACTTTTCGAAGTCTTGCCACTTCAGATGAGGACTCGACTTCGGAGCAGAATTTCCTCCATTCATCCCGCTTTGCCCGCCTTATTAATTTTTTATAGCTAGCTAGGCTTTGTTTGTACTCCAGCCAGCTTTGCTCACAATTTAATCTTTTTGCTTTGTTGAAAAGTGTCCGACAGCTTGCCCTGAGCGTATCTGTTTCAGGTCTCCACCAAGGTGGTTTCCTTTTGCCCCTTGGCTTGCTTATCGGACACGAAGATTTATAAGAATTTATGCACGCATCTGTGAAGGTTTTAATAAGATGCTCAAGATCCTCATTTGAGGAGGGAGTCATCCTAGGTGGGGTCGAAAGAGCATTCGACAGTTTTGTTTTATAAGACTTCCAGTTGGTTCTGCGTGGATTTCTGAACGCAACTGGAGTTGGGGAGGATATGGATAATAACGTCTCGATATACCTATGATCTGAAAAAGAGTGCTCTTTAGAGACTCTCCAGCTTATGACTTGGTCATATATGAGATTAGAGATTAAAGTTAGGTCAATGACCTCTTCTCTGTCTCTAATTATAAAAGTTGGGTCACTACCTCTATTGCAGATAAGTAAGTTTGTGGAGAGAAGATATTGAAAAAGTAACTCACCCCTCTCGTTTGTGTTGGAGCTCCCCCATTGTCCATGGTGAGCGTTAGCATCGCAACCAATCAGTAGACCAATGCCCCGGTCATCGCTGTCTCTGGTCAGTTCCTGTAGCTTGAGACCCGGAAGTGGATCCATAATCTCATAGGCCAGATACGCCGATGCTATTCTTAACGGTTTGCCATGGAGCTCCAGGCTTACCGACGTGGTGTCACCATTACTGTAATTAAAGAGCAAAAATACACTAAGGTGCTTTTTTGCTAAAATGCAGGTGCGACTTTTACCTTCTTTAGAATCCGCAAACAGTCTATATTGTGGAGTGCTGAGCCCGGATACCCTGTTGGAAACAATCCAGGGTTCCTGAATCAGCACTATGTCGACTTCGCCTCCTGCCAGGCGAAGCATAAGGGCAGCAGTTGCTGCTTTACAGTGGTGGAGGTTTATCTGCAAGATTCTTAGAGACATCTTGCGTTTGTACCTCCACCACCGTTACGTCCGCTTCCGTGTCATCGCTGATGTTTTCATCAGCGGAGTCAACACCCTCCTGACACAGCGCTTCTAACCCTCGGACCAAGGACGCATCGGACATCACCGATTCGCAGTCCTCGATCTCTGGGTCCTTCTCTGGTTCCTCGATTTCCTCATCGAGAACCTCTTCTATCGCCTCTTGGCTTTCTGTCCGCCTGGCATCCGATTTATACACGCGAATATGCACCGAGCTAAAACCGAAGTTTAGCTCTCCGTGCATCACGTCAATCGGTGCCAGCGACTCTTTGTTGAGGATAAGCAGAATCTTCCTCATGGGAGTCTGCGTATCCTCAACTTTAGCGACCTTCCAATCTGAGGCCGGAAGGTGAGGATTGCACCTCTGCAGCATCTTGAGGATCATCTCCGGCTCCTTAAAGGATGCCGGGATCCACTGATTGCGCGAGGTCTACTCGGAACGTCCTTCCAATCTACTGCGACTAGATTGGCGCCCGGGTAAACCTCGCCCACCTTCGATACGGCCGCTTTGTAAAGCTCCGCCGATCGAGTGCCTTCGCAGGCTATCACCTTCACGTTGCCCTGGTACCACCCGACATCTTTGCAGATTGGGGGTGGACCGGGCATCGCTTCCAGTGCTTCGAAACAGTGGATGGCCAGTGCCGCCTCCACCCATCTCCACTGATTTCTGGGGATCCTGCCGTCGGAATTGCCTTGGTCCAGGACCCCCAAAAGAATCTTTTCTTTCGCTATCTCAGCGAAGCTTCTATTGGCTACCAACCCGTTCCCCCTAACTCTCTTTGGAGCATTAGGGACCGCGAGCTCCTGCGATCGTTGTCGCTTGGGTTGCTTCATTTCTGCTCTAGGCCTTTCCACAACAAAATTGGGCAACACCGCCTTAGCCCACTCTACCTTCCTCAGCCAGTCGGCCGTTGGGTTTGTGACGCTAGTGGTGGCCTGACGCTTCAGGATTTGGGCAGCGTTTTTTTCTCCGCATACCTCTCCCTTTTGGCCTTGCTTGTGGAGGGCCTCTCTAGCTCCCCCGCACCCGGCCGAGAGACAGCTGCGCTTAAGGTAGCACCTTGCTGACTGCTCAGGGTGACAGGGGCCTTCGAGGTGCCTTCCGCTTTGCACATGGCCAAGGGGCGATTAGGCACAGTTGCCTGCTTCGCCGGTGTGGAGCTGACTACCGGTCCGGTGACCTCTGTACTCGAGCTCATAATTGAAGGGGCAACGCCAGGTCCAGTGACCACTGCGTTTGCTCCCGAAGAAGGACCTTCGGTCCTTTCCGGTTTTTTAAGAGTTCCGGACTCTTTTTGAAAAGAATTTTTATTTAAAGTAGACATAACAGGTCCCACGAGTGGCGGAGAAAGGGTGGTCCACCTGCGCAGAGATCCGCAATACGCAGGTAAGGCTAGTTAATCCGGAGGGCGCCAGGTATCCGGATGCTCCGTTTGCGACTGGGCTATTTTTGAAAGGGGCCCCCAGCCAGGTTGATCATCGGCACGGGTCGCGTGACACCTTGATCCAGCCCTTTTTACCTAATAGCCATGATAAGGAGTGACAAACAAGCCACCAAGCTATAGAGGAGCTAAGTTGCAAGCAGCTAGCTCCAAATCTTAGCTGGTACCGCCCATAAAAGGGCACTGTAGTACCATTACCAGTCGGCACCCTCGTGGAGGGTTCAGCTATAGGATTTTTGCCAACCAAATAACAGCAACTTTTCTGACATATTTGGAGTCCTCCGCCCATAGACATTAGATAGTATAATAAATGATAGTTTAAATTACATTTTTGCCGCAAATTGTATTTTCATATTTTTAATTATATTTTTATTATTTTGTTTGTTGTTATTGCTGCAAAGTTGTATAAGTCCAGTTTGTTGTTCGCTGGCAACGGGCCACAATAAACAGTTGCAAATGTATACACCCAAACATACTAGGCGTATACTTTTTATTTTAATTTTTTATTTCTTTTTATATCATCAAGAAATTAAAAAGCAACTCAAATCGGCGTTACTTGTACTTCAACAAAACTGATCAAAGCACTTCTTTTAATCATTCTTTATGTTGCAAAGCCCCCGTAGTACTACGAGTCTCACTCCTTATATTTTGCTTTATTGTTTTTCAAAATATTCTCTTTGAGGATCAATACACTGTTTTCGAAACAATTGTGGAAACACTTTGAGTTATCTGCAAAATATGAATTTTGATCGTATAGACTGAACTCGAAAAAAGTTATTGGATGCTTAATCAGGAGTCTATCACGGATGGTCCCATCAATTCGATGTTTTCAGCGCTCAAAAACTCTCCTGTTTGAGTCTATGTGTGAGAGCTCGTATTATCGTTATCGATGAACACTTCTGGCAAACAAGTGCTTGTATATGTAAAGTACTTCCTTCAGATTAGACAATCCTACATTGCCAAACAGGTGCAATTTCGAAGAAACAGACGAAGACTTCAAGATTGATGACCCTTTAGACTACTACAGTCAAAAACTGAACAAGTGAAAATTATGACCTTTGACCTATTTTCGCGACCATCAAATACTTTCGGATCGTCTTTAAATTTTACAGGCGCTATATGCAGGTAAAAAGGAAACTTTTTAGGCGCTGACGTTTTTGATATCGTCGGTTTAAAAATGTTCCATACCAGCGGCGGCCACCCTAATATGCACTCTAACTGTTTGCAGTTAAAGTAGCAAAAGATAACTGAACATATTTTTTGCTTTTTTGTTTGTAATATTGTATAGACACACACACATACATAAATTAATTAATATTATTATTATTAATATAAGGCTGTATACAAACCTTTCAAGTGGCATATAAACATTTTGTTTTATTAAAAGACTAAACAACGAATTTATTATATGGCCCATAAATGGAGCAAAAGAGCCCAGAGGCTGTGAAGCCAGGGAGAGGGCATAAACGGGGCGTGGGCTTAACAGCTGTGTGCCAGGGCTCTTGTCGTCAACTTTAAAGCTGCGCGTAACCTTTGGTAAGGTTAAATGTGAAGTTGTTGGGCAGCGGATTGAAGTACCTACGTACGCCTCCTCGACCCGCTGCCACAACCAAACATACACAGCAAAAAAACACCCATGAGAGCGCTACAGCAAATATTCATTATATGTGGGTGAAAGGAAGTCAGAGAGGTGGCGCTACGGTAAGGCACAGGCACAGCCACACCACAAACACACACACACACACACACACACACACACACACGCATACAATTGTTGCTGGCTTTTGCCTCTTTCCTGCCCTTTGTTGGCATTGTGCTTTGTTGTTGCTGTTACGTTTTGTTCTCTGCAAAGCGCGCTCGCCTTTTAAGCAGCGCCGACGCAGACGCAGTGTGTGTGTGTGTTAGTAGAGCAGAGCATGCATGGATATAGGATATCCTGTATCGAACCTAAACGAACCTCAACGCAACCAAATCGAAACCGTTCAAACATGTTGCTTGCTAACAAAACGACAACTGCCTTGTCACGTGCAGAGCTGCTCGTATAAATTTAAGCATGTAGTTGTATGCATGTGTTTATGTATGTATGTGCGTATGTTTGTGCGAGAGCATGTTAGCGTTTGTTTGTAGTCCAGCGCCAGCAGCAGCAGCAGCAGCAGGAGCAGCTACAGCTATAAACAGCATAAGCATCTCTCGCAGCTCTGCGCGTGTTGTGTGTTGTATATCAATCGCCGCCCTTTTTGGTGGAGCACTGCCGGCGGCGCGGGTGTTGTAAAGGAGAACGAGCAGCCACACCAAAACAGAAACAACAAAAGAAATATTGAAACGAGAGGGAGCAAGCAACGAGCAAATGTAGTGCAACGAACTTTGTATACTCTTACAGCTTACGGATTTGATTGATATGTTGAGACAGCTATTAACAGCGCGTCACCTACAAGCGCGAATCGCTTCCATAAGTACGGGGAGCAAGGTTTCTTAAGAGCCTGCAGCTTACTTTATAAACTCAAAATCTTGTTCGTAAACGTGGAGTTTTTATTTGAAAAACAACTTTTGGAGCTAAAAATTTGGATTTGTTTCAGAAATGACAAGATAAAATTAAAAAAAAAACATGGAAGTAGTAATGAAAATTGGTAAGAAAGTTTTAAAAATCACATTACATTTGCCTAGCACTGGCATCGCTACCTCAAAGACGCTATTTGCCCAAGAAAATCTCTATTAATTGATGACACCGCCGTTCGGATTCGACCCTGTTCTCTTTGAACAGTTATTGATAGAGATCCCCATGCGCCGCCCAGGGGCGACTGACAAAAACTGTCAGTCAGGGAATTATTATTATTATTATAGTGCTCATTATAAAGGTCAGTCATTTAGTTACCAGGGATAACTCTTATAATTTTTATAAAAAAAAAATTAAATAATTATTATTTTCACCCAATTGCATAATAACTCTTTTTTTTTATGAAACAATATTTAAATGAAAATTTGTATTATACAAATTTTAAAATAAAAGTTATTTCATAAATAAAGAGTTATAAAAATTACGTTATAATATTATATATATTTTATATATAAAAATGCAAAATAAAATTTTATCCTTGATCCAGATAATTCTTTCAAATGTATGATACGCTGTGGCTTGCACTTTCATCCAAAGCACTATTTTTCGCTTTGATTTTTTTCAACCCCAAAACTCTTATTTGCGATCCCTGGTTATAACTTCACAGTATTGTACCATGTACAAGGCGGTATTCAAAGGGTCTAGCTGGATTAGGTACTGAAAACTGCCCCCAGTGATTTTCGAAAAGTAACGATGCAATTCGATGCATATGGCATTTCAGTTTTTAAACTTAACATGTTACGGCTTAATTAAAAAAAAAAACCTGTTTTTCGTTTTTATTTAATTGTGACTAACTAAGCTACTGAATATTTTTGAACCAATTGTTTTAATCTAAGTTGGCAACAGAGCTCTTAAAAAAAAAATATTTAATTTTTATTTAACAAACACATTTTCTTAAAAAAATATGAAATTTTCTAATTTTATTTTTAAAACATTCAACACAAAAAATTAAACGAAATTTACCATTTGCTATTCCTTCTGAAAACAGTAAATAGTAGAGAGGCTTCTCGACCTGCATATCAGAAACAAACTGCAAGTCGCGACCCCGTTGCATCCAATGCAGTGAAGTCAACAGAGGTTGCCTTACACCACCTAGTCAGAAAGATTGAAAGCGCTTTTGACTCCAAGAACATAGCTTTATGCGCCTTCCTGGATGTCGAAGGAGCTTTCGACAACACTGACTTTGGTTCTATCTCTAGAGCGCTGGCACGTAGAAACATAGAACCACACGTGATCGCATGGATCGAAAACTCCGACAGAGGGACATAACTGCATCTCTAGATGGCACAGCAGTCAGCATAAGAGCTGTAAAAGGCTATCCACAAGGAGGTGTGTTATCTCCCCTGCTATGGTATCTCGTGATCGATGAACTGTTAACTAAGCTGACAGTGCTTGGTTATAAAGTCATTGGCTACGCAGATGACCTGGCTATCATAGTGACGGGTAAATATGAGAACACCATCATAGAGATGATGGACAATGCTCTACAGATAACCCTGAACTGGTGTCTAAGCGAAGGGCTTAACATCAATCCCCTGAAAGCTGTGATTGTTCCCTTCACGAAGAAATACAACATTAGGCTTCGGAACCTCGTTATAAATAACACTGAGGTGGAGTTTTCAGAACAGGTCAAATATCTAGGTGTGGTCCTAAACAAGCGACTCTACTGGAACTCCCACTTAGAACAAGTGCTCTCCAAAGCTACTCGAGCCATGTGGGCTTGTAGGAAATTCTTTGGCAACACTTGGGGCTTAAGCCCAAATATTATAGAATGGATATACCGTATGATGGTACGGCCTATCGTCACATATGCAGCCCTTGTGTGGTGGCCCAAGACGCAGCAAAATGTGGCCATTAAGAAGTGCAGCAAGCTTCAAAGATTAGTATGCCTATCTCTCTCGGGGGCTATGCGTATCTGTCCAACAGCTGTCATGGAGTCAGTCCTTGGACTTACACCACTGCACATTTTCATCCAAAAGTCAGTCATGCAGAGTCTACTCCAGATCACATCTGGACTCTTAGCAAGCGACACTGGTCATGCGGCACTTATATATTCCCTTCCTGACGTATCCATCTGCTCTAGATCAGATCTTATGATCACGGAACTATTTCATAACAAGAAACTTAGATCTCTTTTCCCAAGTCGGGAGACTTGGTCTGATGGCAGCCCCTGTGGAAATTTTCGGTGGCAACAATGGTTCACGGATGGGTCCAAAACTGAGCAGGGTGTAGGTGTTGGAGTCGTTGGGCCCAACACCAGAATCTCTAGTGCAATGGGCATCTGGCCCAGCATCTTTCAAGCAGAGATTCATGCCATAGAGATCTGCGCTCATAGTATCCTTAGTAAGGGAACTAGGGGAGCAAACATCTGTATCTACTCAGATAGCCAAGCTGCTATTAGGCCACTATCATCATGAAGCATCTCCTCCAGGATGGTCAAAGAATGCCATAATTACCTCCAAACCCTGTCCTCCTGGAACAAAGTCTTGCTATGTTGGGTACCTGGACACTCAGGAGTGGATGGTAACACGATCGCTGACGATCTAGCACGACAGGGTGCCTCCACCCTGACCACTGCCCCTGCGCCCTTCTGTGGTATTGGTTGGTCCACAATCAAAACTATGGTAAGCAAATGGGCTGCAGGAGAACATAGGAGATACTGGTTCTCCTTACCGGGGCTGCGTCAAGCAAAAGCGCTTATCAAACCCCGGGATATGATCAAGACAAAAGGTCTTGGCAGAGAGGACTTAAAACTCCTGGTAGCTTACCTATCTGGCCACCACACTGTTAGATACCATCTACAGAAAATTGGCCTATCGGACTCTTCAGAGTGCAGACTCTGTCTCGAGGACGATGAAACCACCAGACATATTCTCTGTGACTGCCCAGCGCTGGTATGGGACAGAGCCTGTCACTTGGGTAAGGAACGGATTGGTCCCTTCCATCTTAGGTCAATACCAACAAAAGACCTACTGCTATTCATGCGGAAAGCGGAAAGTCTTTTGCTTTAATTTGTGGGTATGGTACAAAAGATCTTCTGGTCACAGTGAGGAACCCATAGGGGACAAAAAAAAAAAAAACATTTGCTACATAAGAAATAGTGCATATATGTGTCTGATCTCTTTCTAACCGTGTAGAATAAAAAAAGAGAGAGTACAGATTTTTGTGTAGACACTATTATCTCTTTCTAACCTGTGTACTCGCTGTATGCAGAAAATCAATTAACGCCAACTCAGTCATTAAGGCTAAAGGGGTATACACAGCTCGAAAAATTTCGCACGGAATGACAAAACTTCACATAAAAAAAAAAATCCCATTTGGGATATCCCAACCCGCACCGAACAGTAACACGTTGAGGATGGAGAGGCTTCTCAACAATAACTCTTGGGTTTTCCGAGCCCCAGATGCGAAATGGTGGAAATGGGCCTCATCAGTCAAGATGATTTTTCGATGGAATTCCGGATCATTTTCATGCATTTCAAGGAGCCAATCAGCAAAGACACGACGTTGTTGATGATCGGCCGGCTTGAGTTCTTGTGTTAACTGAACTTTATAAGCCTTAAGACCCAAGTCTTAATGCAAAATACGGTTTAATGACGTTTGTGGAATGCCCAATTCCAAAGAACGACGAGGAATGGAAAAACCTGGGTTTTCTTCAACACTTTGGGCTACCGCAGCAATATTCTCAGTTGTTCTTGAGCGACGTGCACGGGTTTTATTCTTCACATCGCTAACTTGTCCCAACAGCTCGAATTTTTTCACCAATTTCTGTATTGCGGTGCGACAAGGTGCTTCACGACGACCCAAAAATGCTTTAGTTTTGCGAACTCTGACTGCAAGATTTTCACAATTTTTGTGAATTTTAATCATTTCAATGCGTTGTTGAAGCGTGTATCGTTCCATTTTTAGTAATGGCGTAGTTTCTACTTGTCAAATGTCAAAGAATAAAAGCTTCAAAAGTGACAGCTACCGACATACCGGGTGATTCAAAATAACACCTCTTCTCTTGTTGGAAGACCCTATATTATGGATAGACTGACACCAAAGCAACGCTTGCAAATTATTGAAATTGTTATCAAAATAATGGTTGCGTTCGTCAAACTTATTCAAAATTCAAAAATTTGTTCTCCGATGTAGTCCATTTATGATTTAATGGGTACATAAATAAGCAGCATTTTTAATCCACAAGCTTTTGTCGAAACACCATTATATCCACAGAAAATTACTGTCACCTGTCTATGTCGATAAACCAGAGACAATTGAGCATCTGGAAATCAACATTCGTAGAGTCATTGGCGAGATACTGCCGAGTTTGTGAAAGTTGATGTTCCAGATTGCGCCTTGTACGCGCCAGCCGTGGCGGCCACATGGCCGTTATCATATTTAAACATTAATGACATAAAATTTTCTATTCAAAGCGCGTTTCATTGATATCAAAAATATACTTCTTTGTTTTATTCAGTTTTAAACTTTTTTAACTCTAAAAAAAACACCCTTTATATGCGTTGCTCACGCGCTCTCAGCATTCGTTTTCAATTACGCTTTCACTCTCATTTTTCAACTCTTTTCATATACTGTACTAGCTCATAGCCCAAGCGTTACAAACAGCATAGCAAAACGCATATGGCCCAAACAAAATAAAGTGTATTCAAAAATAGAAAATAACAAAAAAGAAAAAAAAACAAGCGCTACAACAACAAAAAGTAATTTTGTGCAACGATGCGACGACCCTTGGCCAAAAATTGTAATGAGAAACCTTTTATGGCACTAGCACATGCTCGCTTTTGGCTTTGCTGATTTTTCCTCTTTTCCTGCTTTTCTTGCGTTTTCTCTGTTTTGCTCTTACTTTTTTTTTTGTTTTTTTGTTGGTTTTTTCTTGCTGCTGTTTTTGTTTTTTGGCAAATTTGTAACATTTGTTTTTTTTTTTTTGTTTTTTTTATAATGTAGCTTACTTTTTAATTTTTTCATTTTTTTTTTTGTTATTCCACTAAAATTAAAAATTTGTAGCTTTTATTTTTATATTTGAATACAAGCTGTTTTTTTATTATAAGATACTATTTACAAAGAAAGCAAGTTAGTTTGGCTTAGTAGTGTTAAGTATCTGGAAGCTGTTGGGGTTGGCGCAGCAACTTGTGCGCGAGCTAAATCATTTTGGGCGACAGTTGTTTAAAATAAGATACAAGATACAAGATACAACAAGCTAAACCTTAGGATACTACATGTGTTTGCATGTATAACTAAGTAGGTAAGTGGCGTTGCCAAGGCTTAGGTAAGTTGAAAAATTAAGCCAGCTGGCGGCAGCGGCGGCATCATTTTGTGTCCACCCCTGGGACAAGCTCCCAGGCCCAACCCAATATATACCACAACGCATCCCCATCGATGTGTTGTAACATTGTAATTGCTTTTTGATAAATGAAGCACGCGCTGCACAACTGACAGTTGGAAGAACATAATAAAAAAAAAAGAAAAAAAAACATAGCTACACTGAGAAAAAAAATCAAGTATTCCGTACTTAAAACAAGGAAATCCGCACTTGATTTGGGTTCAAGAACGAAAATTCTGTAATGTAGAATTTCGGTCTTGTTTCAAGTAACTCGATTTTAAGTCCGAAATTCTTAAATTAAGAACATGATTTCTTAAAAAATAAGGACGAAATGTTCTTGAAATAAGTAAAAAAATCTTATTTCAAGTATTTTTTGAACTTAAATTGAGATAACAAAATACTTCATATGAGTATGAAATATTCTTGAAACAAGTTCTCATGATTTCGATCCAAAATATTTGCATCTTGAATCAAGTCCATATTCACTCTTAAAGTAAGTACGTAATGTACTTGAATCAAATAAAAAAAATCTTGATTCGAGCATATTATATACTTGAATCAAGTTTGACCTGAAATTTAAAATAAGAAAAATGTAATCTTGAATCAAGATTTCAAGTTTTCGATCCAAAATATTTGCATCTTGAATCAAGTCCATATTCACTCTTAAAGTAAGTACGTAATGTACTTGAATCAAATAAAAAAAATCTTGATTGGAGCATATTATATACTTGAATCAAGTTTGACCTGAAATTTAAAATAAGAAAAATGTAATCTTGAATCGAGATTTCAAGATTTTGATCCAAAATATTTGCATCTTGAATTAAGATTTCAATATTTTGGAACAAAATGGAAACAAAATGGAAACAAAATGGAACAAAATCTTGAAATCTTATAACAAGATTTTTTCATTTGTTTACAATAAGAACGATTATTATTTATTTCAGTAATTTTTTCTTAAATATACTTATTTCTAACATAGGTTTTGCCATTATTGTTAGGGTACAAATGAAGAGGTGGGCTTACAAAATTTTCAATTCTTTTTAACTCTAAATTTTGACACAATTCTCCAACTTCATAAGCATGAAAATGTCGATTTAAATCATTTAAATTAACCTTTTGACAAATTACAAAAACTTGATTATTACTAATTATGATTGATATTATTTTAAACAATTGAACAATATCAAGTTTAGTGGCCAAATAATAGTTACTTTTATATGCTGTTCCTTTATAAGTTAGCTCGGTGCACATTTTATATTCTTCTAATTTAAACATATTTTTAATAAAATACCAAAGTTCTGATTCAGGAAGTACATTTTGCAACTTAATTGATGAGTAATCCAATTCGGATTCGAATCCATTTTCGTGGTCCACTAAAAATTTTGAAAACTTAATGCATGCTTTAAAGGCAATCGTTTGAGGAGGATTTAAACGTGAAGTTATATTGTGGAAATATATTTTAGACTCTTTATGCTTTGCTTCGAAGCGCATGCTCCAAATATATTTCAATGGCCCACAGTTTCTTATAGCTGTGGGATAATGTACAAGAAAGTGGTGCTTAGGCTTCAAAGACCCGTAAAGCTTTATAAAATCTGAATGGTGTTTTTCGATTAAACATTTAAGCCTAATTAAATCGTCTTCCACGTAGTCTGATCGAAAAAGTAAATCAATTATATCTAATAAAATAAGGAAAAACTGCCAGTGCTTATTATCTACAGGTATTAAATCCCCTATCATAAGTGGTAAGAAATATATGAAACAGTCTATTTCACTTGCAGTCATTTTAAGATTAAACTTAGCTAACCGCTTATAATCGAGAGGAATCGAAACATTATTGATTTCTGTTTCGCCATACTGAAATAGTTGTTTTCTTCCATTTATATCTAAAAGTGAAATTACATTTGAATTAATTAACTCTTTAAGTACGTTACATATGTCATAAATGCATACACCTTCATATACATCGTGCATTAAATCGAAAACAAAATTTTCTGTTACAAAAAAACTAGGCAATTTTTCAAAAATGCAATAACTCTTTATCCCTGTGTCTTGAAAATTGTTAGCTAACAAATCATTTTGATATGACCCTTCATCTCTTAAATCGGCAAAAATTTCGGAAACATCGCATTTCATTTGAACTTTTGTTCTTTTACAGGCACGACAAAATTTGTTGGAATTAAAAGATTGTACGAAGCCTAAAACAGTGTTTACAGCTAAATTATCTCCAACCACAAAACTTAAAACGAACTTAATTTTCTTTATATCTTGACCCGTATTGATTTCTATACCGTTTTCTAAAAACTTAAGTTCTTCAACCAAATGATAAAAAGATTTTTCGATACCAATTGATTTTACATTTGAAGTTGAAATATAAGCAACTGGAAAAATGTATTTAAGTTTTGATAGCAAATGCTTTGGCATGGATGGAAAACTTACATAACAAGCACAAATACTAAATGTATGGCTACCTAGTGGATTGTTAATTTGAAAATCGTCAAGATATAAAATATATGGAATTATAAGATCATAATTAAGAAACTGTGCTTTTTTTTTAATATATGTCCGCATGTTAAGCTATTTAAATTAATTTCAAGTAAGCCTTTTTTAACGTTTTGTAATGTGCAAGATAAAAGATTTGGAATTTCAAAAATTGTCTTAAATATAAAACGTAATGGCATAATAATAATTTCAGCTTTTTTTTGGCCCAATGTAGGATTACCATGAGCAATAATTTCAGAAACTTTTTCGTCAATTAAATAAGCGGTTGGATATTCAAATAAATGCATATCTTTTAAAATTTTAAACATTCTGTGTTCTGTCCGAATATCATCAAATGGTTGTTTACAAAAATTAAGAATACATTTCAAATCATTTCTATGTTTCTGACTTAATTGTGTTTCTATTGCAGCAGTAACATTTTGCAAAAGGGTTGAAAACATAATTTGTAAATCCATGACATAGTTTCTAGGCAATGAACTTTTTTCATATAAATTTAAAGATAAATGTAAAGCTTCTTTTTTTAATTTTTTGACAGTGTTGTTGCTGTTAAAAGAAATCGACATTTCATCAGAGTCACATGTATTTTCTATGATTGTCAAAGGTTCATTTAAATTTGACGGATCTATAACATTATTAACTGAAGGTAAATGGTTATTGTTTGATGCAATATCACTCTCATTATGCGTGTGTAGTCTCTCTAAGTGTATACGAAATCTGCGGAAGTTACTAAATATTTGAAAACAATTATTTTGAATACAAGTTAATTTCAAAAACTTGTTTGTCATTAAGTGATCATTTTTAAAATGATTAATTAGAACCTGGGGTTCCACAAATGTCTTTTGACATTGAAAGCAGGCAAACATCTTAATTACTTAGAAAATCTGTTAGGGATGACAAATTTGATGATTTTTTATCATAAATTGTATTAATTTCGAAAATAAATTTTTGTATTAAAGTCCAAGCTTGTTGGCAAGCTTCGGGATACTTTAAAGATAGCACGTGAAACATCTTAAAACATATGTCAAGACTTTCTAAAAAGGAAATACATTTGCTTAAGTTTCCATCAAAATATACATAAAATGAAGTGATTTCTGAATCAGATAGTCCCTCTACGATTATAAATGGTTGAATTTTTAATCCTGACAAATAGTACTTATTCGTAATAGTGGTAATTTTTCTCTGGTAATCATTGATGGTAATTAATCGTAGAACGAAGCATTCCATGGCATCATTTATTGTTGCTTTTTTGTATTTTTTGCCGACATCATTTTTAAAACGGGCTGTCGATGGCAACACAGCGTTGATCAGAATTGCAACTATGAAATCTTGTGCATCTATAGAAAAGACAAGAAAAATACATTTTGATTAGAATTTAAGACATTATTTACTTATACATAAACATTTAAGAAATATGGGAAAGGAATTGATTTTTAGTACCTTTGTTTGTTGTAGAATTGGCTTTCTCTAAAAGCTGTTTGCAATGCTCGTTGGTAAGATTATTTTTGTAATATAGCAAAATTTTGTTCTTAAAGTCTTCCCATTTCGCAAACAGTAAGTGAGTTTTTGTGGGATGCATCAATTCAAAGTCAATTTTAATCTGAAATATATTATGTCTTATTTATGTCATTTAAACCATTGATTCTTATTTACCAATTCGCTTGATTTTGCTTGTGATAATTTCGACCAATTTTTTAAAAAATCGACGCTATTGAGCTTCTTTAAATCTTTTTGACGCATGTGAAAAGTCTTTTTCCAACTCTCACATACATCCTCCCAATTTGAGCAATCTCTATTTAAAGTTGTTTTTATTGAGACAGCTACAGAGGTGTCAATTTCGGGTTCATCAAAAATTTCTTGATTGCTTTCCACTTTTTGTTCTGATTCCAATTTGAGTATTTTTGAGCGAGCATTTCTATATTTGGAATATAGTTTGCCGCTGGGATTATTTTTAGCACTTCGTGGTATATAGTAGTATTCCTTTAATGAAAAAAATAAGCGTTGACTATTAAAAGTTCGAAATAATAAATGCACATGTTATAGTACCTGCATATGTTTTTCACAAGGAAATATCGTACAAATCTCATTCACAAGAAGTGGAAAATCCAAAACTTGAATACAAATTTTGTTAACAGTCGCATCCTCTACTATAATGTTGATAATATCATCCCTATGGCAATTTAAAAGTTTCTGATTTTGTTGCTCATAAAGAATGATAGCACGTCCTTTTGAGGATTCATTTAAAATACAAGCCAAATCCTATATATAGTATACATATATAAAATATATATATAAAAAGATATACCAATAATGTTTATGTTATATTTAGCTTATGGTGTGTACTGTTTCTAAATAAAGTGACTAGCATCAAACATTTAAATAGACGCTTACCTTATGCAAAACAAATTTTGTATTTGAAACAACAGACTGTTGGGATGGGCTATTCACGTCCAACCAACTATCAACCTTAGACTTCACTGAAATGGTAGTGTCTTCAATTCCAAACTGAAAATAAATGAATATAGAAATTAATAATTTAATTTACTCTCACATCTAAACATTAGATTTACCTTTAGTTTTCTCCAAATAAACAGCTTTTCTCGAAATTCTGCTCTGAGGCCTATTGATGGCACTGCACCAACTAAGTCTTCGTTGTTTAAAAATTGTAGGCGCTCATAAGTTATTTGTGCAGCTACACAAAAAAATATACATACATATATATGTTTGTATGTATGTATATAGTATATTCCCCATATTCATATAGTGAATAAAATTATTGATCGCCGAAAAATACTTCGATACTTAAATTTGCAAAACTTAAATTAATATAGCAATAATGCAAGTGCTAATGAAAAAATCACTAATATAATACAATACTAATATATTTACACTTTGTGCGTACATAAATACATATGTATTATACATATGTTGCTACAATATAAAAGTTGCTGGTAAAGATCTGCTTGCCAGCGAAACAAAACGCGGATTTATTTGAGCAATAGTGTGCGCACATGTATACACATGTATGCACATATGTATGTAAATGTGGTGAAATTAAATTGCTTCGCATTGTCTTATAAAACATTGGAAAATAGCACTAGTAACATACTTATACAATATTATAAACACATTCATTATTGTTATATTAATTTCAGTTTTGCAAATTTAAGCATCGAAGTATTCTTTGTCGTTCAATATTTTAACTTACTAGTAGTTTAGTGTATAGTATAGCACAACATACATACATATATGTACATATATACATATGTACTTATGTGCATTCACGAATTGAAAATTTTAGCTTACCCTCCAAATATGGCAAAATTTCGCACAAATTAAATTCTTCCAATAAATTCAAAAGATTTTTGTCCACTTCTTTTTGGCTTTCGCCCACATTTAATTCATTGTTAGACATTTGTACACTCGCGGCAACAAATTAAATTTTCGACGTGTGCTCATTGATTGTGAAACTTCGACTAATGCGTTAAAATTTGGTCGTGACGCTAACTCAACGTACAAAAAGGATGCAAAGAAGGAATAGACAAGAAATAACGGTAAACTCTATGCATCTTCTTTGCTCTTACTTGCTTGTTGGCATTTTTTTCCTTATTCAGTTTTCTGCTTGCTTTGCCTAGCGTCAATCACATACACACATACACTAAATTACGCGTTGACGAAAATGGTCAAGCACACAAAAATGCTTGTTTAACACTCGTCTCTAACAAAAAGTAAAAGAAAACGAAGCAAAGCAAAAAACTACAACAACACAGGCGCGTGGCGCGGGCTGTAATGTTTTTGTTGTTCTTGCACTGCGTGTAACAATACATACATATGTATGTATTTTAAGATCGCTTTTTCTTAATTTAAGAATTATTGCACATATTATGAGGATTTTTAAAGTTTGTTTGTTGTTGCTTTACAATTCAATTCAACATTTTGCATTCATATTTTAAGTAAAAAAGGATTTATACTATTTTAGGCTAACTTTTACTTAACCTAAGAATATTCGTTCTTGTTATTAGATTTTTCGGACTCATTTTTGTGTCTTTGATGTTGTGTTTCAAACTTCATATAAGATTATTCATTCTTATTGCAAGTAAAACAGGACTTATTTTTATTTTACGTTCACTTTTTCTTAATTTGAGAGTATTCGTACTTATTTTTAGATTTTTCGGACTCATCTTCGAGTCGTTGTTGTTGTGTTCGAACTCAAATTAAGAATTTTCATTCTCATTTTAAGTAAAACAGGATTTTTCTTGTTTTGAGTACATTTTTACTTAATTTAAGGATTTTTTCACTTATTTTCAGTATTTTCGTGCTTATTTTCAGTAAAAAATTCTTATTTTAAGTATGAATTTTCAAGATTGAAAATTCTTAATTCAAGTGAAAACAGTTTTAATTTTAGACCGACTTTTTTTTCTCAGTGTACATATATATACTATATCTATATAAATCCCAAAAAAAAAAAAAATAAAGTATATAAAACAAGGCGAGGCCAAAAGTGTTGTTAGGGTGAGTGCATGGGGATCATCCAACTGACAGTGCTCTAAAGTAAAGCGATTTACAGTCACTCAAGTGCCTTGGACCAGCCGACCAGCCGTCGAGACAAACAGACAGACTTCAAGCTACTTGAAGCTACTTCAAGACAATTTTCAAAATTCTGAAAAATGCTCGGCTAATTGGCGCATGACAGAGACTGGGAGCCTAATGAATTAATTAAGTACTAGAAATTGGCGGGCACTCAAATTTAAGAAATGAATGAAACGTGTTGGCCAACTGGCCAAAAAAACACCAGCTACATAGTATATTTGTATATAAGATATATATATGTACTTGTGCATGTACTACAGCTACATGACTTGAGTGCGCCACAACTCTTGGTTAGTCCAATTATAGAGCTACTTTAATTAAAAAGGCAGAACGCATGCGAAATTCGTTTTTTTTTTTCGGCGGACTACTTTTTGTGCATACAATGCATTTTTGAGAAAAACATTCGTAATTGCTTAATATGTCCAACAATAATTGAGACTCTTCCGGTTCAGCTTGATTCACAAAAAAAATGTTGCACAAAATTTATTTCAAAAATTTTCATTACACTTGAAAAGATTTGTGAAACGTTTTAAGTTTATTTTTTGCACTTTTTGGTAGTGAAAGTGGGTTGCAAAACAGGCCTAATATATTTTGATAGCGCTCGTTTTCGGTCCCATACGGCTTGGAAACGCTTGAAAACTTTTGCAGTTCCAATTTAGTCACGTAATATTTGTAAATATTTATCTTAATTTTTTGTGGGATATATGTAAGGTACCCTTTTGGAAGGTTTTTGGGTTCTGTTCGGAAAGTAGTCGAAATGCCGACGGTTTTTGATACCGATGGCTACTAGTCTCCATAGCGCTTTGAAACTCATCAAAACTTTCGAATGACAAACTTAATCACGGTAACTTTGTAAATATTTGCCTCTTTCTTTTGAGGGGCTATATGTTGCCCTTATGGAAGCTTTTTGGGGTCTATTCGGAAAGTAGTCGAACTGCCGACGGTTTTTGATACCGATGGCTGCTAGTCTCCATAGCGAATTTAGTCACGATATCTTTATAAATGTTTGTCTTCATTTTGGGGGGATACAAGTTGCCCTTTGGAAGTTTTTTGGGGTCTGATCGGGAAGTAGTCGCACTGCCGATGGTTTTTGATACAGATGGCTACTAGTCTCAATAGCGCTTTGAAACTCATCAAAACTTTCGAATGACAAACTTAATCACGATAACTTTGTAAATATTTACATCTTTTTTTTTGAGGGGCTATATGTTGCCCTTATGGAAGCTTTTTGGGGTCTATTCGGAAAGTAGTCGAACTGCCGACGGTTTTTGATACCGATGGCTGCTAGTCTCCATAGCGAATTTAGTCACGATATCTTTATAAATGTTTGTCTTCATTTTGGGGAATACAAGTTGCCCTTTGGAAGCTTTTTGGAGTCTGATCGGGAAGTAGTCGCACTGCCGATGGTTTTTGATACAGATGGCTACTAGTCTCCATAGCGCTTTGAAACTCATCAAAACATTCGAATGTCAAACTTAATCACGATAACTTTGTAAATAGATATTTGCATCTGTTTTTTGAGGGGCTGGCTGTATGTTGCCCTTATGGAAGCTTTTGGGGGTCTATTCGGAAAGTTGTCGGACTATTTTTTATTTTTTTTGGGTGGATAGACGCACTGCCGACGGTTTTTGATACCAATGACTACTAATCTCCATAGCACTTTGAAACTCTTCAAAATTTTCGAATGTAAAACTTAATCACGGTAACTTTGTAGATATATTTTTTTTTGAGGGGCAATATGTTGCCCTTATGGAAGCTTTTTGGGGTCAATTCGGAAAGTTGTCGGACTTTTTTTTTTTTTTGGTGGATACCCGCACTGCCGACGGTTTTTGATACCGGTGACTACTAGTCTCCATAGCGCTTTGAAACTCATCAAAACTTTCGAATGTTAAACTTAATCACGATAACTTTGTAAATAGATATTTGCATCTGTTTTTTGAGGGGCTGGCTATATGTTGCCCTTATGGAAGCTTTTGGGAGTCTATTCGGAAGGTAAACGAACTCATTTTTTTCCGGTTGGAAAAATGCACTGCCGAAGGTTTTGCTGGTAGATTAGGGTTCCGGGAAAATGTCAATAAGCTGTAAGCCCTGTGTTCCAGCTAGGAGCGCTACAACTGCCAAGAATTTTTATTTTGTCAATAAGCTGTAAGCCCTGTGCTCCAGCTAGGAGCGCTACAACTGTGAAGAATTTTTATTTTGTATTTTGTATCAAGGAATTATAAAAAAAAAAAAGCTTTAAGCTTTAGCAAAGCAAAAGATCACTCGTCTACTTTGTGAGTTACCTTCTCGAGCTGCTTTATAAGCAGTCTCTTGGAACCGCCAAGATCTTATTTTTGGACAAATTGTTTACTAGGAACGAGACGTAGACGTTTCACTATGGATCCTGTGACCAAAAGACAAAGCGCAGAATGGCACACTTTAAACAAGCAGTCCAAGCAGTTCGAAGCAGAAAAACAAGCTTATTTGCATTTTTGATTCGAAAAGAGTGATCCATAGCAGTGATGCCAACTACTCGTCCCAAAAAAAGGGACAAGCCGATCAGAAAAAAAATCCAAAATTACATTACACCCTGTACCTTATAGTACAAAGCGTATACTAAGCTTTTACAAGCCGAAAATGTATGTAAAATACAGAAGAAGTTGTCGGAGACTCCCCAAAGTGACCTAAAGTATGTTCAGGGTGACTAGAGAAGTCCAAATATCCATGTCAGTCTGCAGTGCCGCAGAGAGAAAATCCGGACCCAGGGGGGAAATGTACTAGCGCCTCTATTACACCTTTAGCTTGAATCATTGTGTTCTATAAGTACGACCGTAATTACACTGGACCCCTGAGAAAACTCCGTGCCCGGGGGAAACCCCCCCATTTACGCTCTCTCGTCGAGCCTGTCTAGATCTGAGAGATGGTCAGAGCTAGAGCAACCAAACTTTCAAATTAGATAGCTTATTATTATTATCATCGTCTGCGATCTCCCAGCCATCGCCAACTACTGGAAGCTCCATCCTGACAACGCACCGAGTCATACTTCCACTTGGCGGCAACACTTTTAAAAAGTGTCGTGTTCTAAGATGAAGAAAAATCACGAGGCGCACAATGCCATTAAATTCTGCATCAAACTTGAGAAAACCGTAACAGAGACCCTCGGAATGATGAAGAAACGCCTGCCATGAGCCGCTTAACAGTTTTCGAGTGGCATAAGCTATTCCGATTGTGGAAAATGAAAATGATTTTTGTTCTCTTGGCGTCTTGAGCTAGAGGAATGCAGCGGTCGATTGAAGAACAAGGAGAGGAATAGTTGCGGAAGCTTTGGTCTGCCTAAAACTATAAAGCTAGTGATGATGATAAGCTATTCCAACAGGGGCGGAAGCAGTTCGAAGACAAACAGCACGCCGGTCGCGCATCAACTTCAAGGATTGTTGAAAATATGGCTTTGACTCTAACAAGCGCAAAAATATGCGTCTGATTGTTTGGTATTTCGAAAGAGAAGATTTGGCCATGCGAGAGATGTGCGCAAATGGTTGCCACATTGCCTACAGACCGTACTTCTTCCTTTTACCAAGGCTCAAGCGGTACCAGAGTCGGCAGCGCCGTATTTGTTCCTCTTTTCTTAGCTCAAGCGGGATCTCTAGGGCAATCGATACAGCTATGCAGTAAACGTCCATGGCGCTGTGACGGTAACTCTGAAGCAGATTCCGAATAGTCAGTTTTTATCTTGCTCGAGTTCAATAAACTGTAGAGAACACACACTTATAACAAAGCATATACATATATTCTGGTTTAATTCGAGCCTCCAACCATATTGTACAGATGTATATAGATGGATTGAGTGGGTTATTTTATACGGATGTAATTACTTTATTAAAGCAAAGCCAAAAGTGCACAGCTATAGAATCCACATAGATATATGCCTGCCAGTATGTAGCTCTTTGCATTATAACAAGATACTCTCTAAATTGGTCTTAAATGGATGCACAGTGTGTCATGCACAATGCTTTGACGAGATTGCACTATTTTACAAATTTAAGGGTCATCGAGTGAACGCAGTTTTCTAAAGGAGCCGCAGTTTTGAAAAAAAAAGTATTGGAAACATTAAGTGCTTCTGGAAAAAGGCATGCGTTTAGGACCCGACGTGTTTTTTTGAAGCTAGACTTTGGATTCAGCGACACAAAAATCATTAATAAAGTTACGCACACTGTATCCGAAAATCGGCTTTATATATAGTATAAGGTGTACAACTTTGCTGCCGCCGTTTTTTCTCAATGTTTGAGGCTTTATTGTAAAAAAGTGTTCACACATTTATTATTGATATTACTGCCCGACTACTTTTTCGAATCTTTCTGTTAGTTATAGGTTACCATCTCGAAAAAACTGTGAATCTTTTGAGGCGACACACGAATCGCTCCAATTTTTGACTTCTTCATAAGAGTAAATTGATTTCTGGTTCGCTAGACTGTGTCCCTAGGCTCAAAATCCATGGTAATCCGCAGCAGCAATAACTGGGGAGTACGGCGGCTGAGGTAGGACATCCAGGTATGTTTTGACCGGTCTGGCAACAGGTGTCCGCTCATTGTCATGCTGGCGGATGACTTTGTCGGCTACTGTGGCCGTTTTTCCTTCAAAGAACTGCTCAAACTAGTGCTGAAGAAAACATCGATATTATATCGATTCATCGATGTATCGAAGTTTCAAATATCTGTATATCGATGTTGGCCAACAGAGATGTTTCTCCAGCACTACTAAACACCCATTTGATGAGTGCAGTAGTGCTGGAGAAACATCTCTGTTGGCCAACATCGATATATAGATATTTTAAACTTCGATACATAGATATAACATCGATTTTTTTTCTCCAGCACTAGCTCAAACGCATCAATTGCTTTCGATACCGATCTCCTGTGATAGTTTCAACTGGTTTCAGAAGCTCAAAGTATACTACACCGAGCTGGTCGCACCAAATACAAAGCATAACCTTAGCGTCCTGAATATTAGGACTGGTCATCGACGTGGAGGTATATGCAGGCATTTTCCATAGTTTTTTGCGCTTGGGATTATCGTAGTGAACCAATTTTTCAGCGTCGATCGCAATGCCATATAATAACCCCTTCCGATTGTGTGTTTAAAGCAGCTGTTCACAAGTGAAGAAACGCCGCGCAACATCTCTCTCTGCTTCAACTCGTACGGAGCCCAATTCCCTGGTTTCTTAAACGCTCCGTAGGCTTTAATGCGTTTCCAATACGCTTGGAATAACTTCCAATGATATTGCCATTTCGAGTCTTCATCAAGCGATTCCTACAATTCGGAGTCTTCGAAAACTCTCTCTGGCCCAACGCTATGCTAGTCCTCCACGTCAAAATCACAGATTTTGAAGCACAGAAATGACTCACGATGTTTTCTTTCACTAAGTGTTTTGGAGTCTTCTATGAGCCTAAGCAAATTACGCAAATTTGGCTCGAACACTGGCATCTTCAATCAGGGATGAATTTTGAATGAAAGTACACAAGTTCACTTAGGCATACCTGCTGGGGGGACCGGGGATAGTGATTACTGCTCCACGGCTCATAAATGGAACAACAATTTTGTCGTAGTTTTCCCGCAGAGGAAAGATTGGAAGCAAAAAACCCCTTTAAAAGGGAACGAGCTGACAATATATACCAACGGTTCGAAGATGGATGAGGGCACAGGAGCAGGCATCTTTTTTGAACAGCTTTCGACGAAGCTCTCATTCCGTCTTCCTGACTGGTGCAGCGTTTTTCAAGCCGAGATTCATGCAATCTGGCAAGCGGCTAGACTTATTGATGCCGTGGGCGAAATTCCAAGGAACGTTGTAATTCTGGTCGATAGTCAGGCTGTAATCAAGGCTCTATCATAGCATACCATAAAGAGCAAACTGATCCGTAAGACGCCGCTTGCGCTCAACCGTATCCAACACCACTCAATCACCCTCTGCTGGGTACCGGGACACTCAGGCGTCCCTGGTTACGAGGAGGCTGATGAGTGCGCCAGGAACGGATCAGCGCTGGCAGCTAACATTGCGGTTACGGACATAGAAAGACCATTACAAGACGTTGTATCGCCAATCAGGCAGACGGCCAGAACTCTAGCGGGAAGAGAATGGGATACGTTGCCCGGTTGTCGCATCTCTCTAGCACTCTGGCCTAGGTATAACCCGAAGCGCACATCTGAACTCCTGCGTTTTCATAAAAACAGGACCAGGATGGTGGTAGGAGTTGTCTGGGGCACTGCACCATTGGCCATATGGCTGAGAGGCTGCATGTTCCCCATCACGACTTCTGCCGAAGCTGCGGAGACGAGGAGGAGACAGAAAGCATCCAACACCTGCTGTGCGACTGCCCGGCGCTTTTAAGAAGACGAACCCAGTTTCTGGGCAAACCGTTCTTTGAGGATCTGGCTAATTTGGCTTATGTGCCCATTGCGGATCTGGCTGCGTTTGTCGAATCCTCAAAATGATTTTGTAATAGTAGAGTTTTAGGTAATTAGGGATGTCCTACAGTTCTGATCCTCCTCCCTTCCCTTCGCCACCCTTCTCCAACTCCTTTCTTCCTTCTCTCAAATAAGGCAACATTATGGATCTCATGGTCTCAGGGTGATCTCAGTTAACTGAGCTGCCTACTTAACCTAACCTAACAAGTTCACTTATTTGATTATGTTGCTCTGTTGGCAGCTGACTAAGCTTATTTTGCGCCAATTTAATTTACGTATTTGTACCAGCACATGCCGCTACAGTAGTCGAGCGAAAAACGGCGGAAGCGAATTTGTTCACCTAATAAAGGGTCATCAATCTTGAGGTTTAAGTGCAAACAAACAAAAAATTCAAATGAATATGAAAATCTTTTTTATCAATAGAAAGAAGCATTCTTGCCATTCACTTTTTAAAGATAATCCCTTTCAAATGTTGGCCACAACTGCGCCGTAGCGCGTCCATGCGGAGGTTCTAATTTTCGATGACGCGGATAAAACGAGTTATGTTGGCCTAAAAATGCTTCAATCGTAGCTGGCTTATCCACAAACACTTTAGACTTCACGTAGCTCCAAAGGGAAACGTTTAACGATGGGATATCACACGATCTTGCTGACCAATTCACCGATCCGGAGCGTGAAATGAATTGTTCACCGAATTGGTTCCATAAAATGGAAAAAATTCTTTACAGAACGCGAATTTTCGTAATATAATTGTACGATTTGTAAACGTTTTTCGGGTGTAAGTCTTTCCATGATGAAACGGCAATGAAAACTGAATAAAAAACACATCGCAACTTGACAGTACTCACGCGTGATTTATAGGGTTTTCCAACAAGAGGTGTTATTTTGAATCACCCGGTACTTCGGTAGCTCTCACTTTTGAAGCTTTTATTCTTTGACATTTGACAAGTAGAAACTACGCCATTACTAAAAATGGAACGATACACGCTTCAACAACGCATTGAAATTATTAAAAATCACTACAAAAATGGTGAAAATCTTGCAGTCAGAGTTCGCAAAACTAAAGCATTTTTGGGTCGTCGTGAAGTACCTTGTCGCACCGCAATACAGAAATTGGTGGAAAAATTCGAGCTGTTGGGACAAGTTAGCGATGTGAAGAATAAAACCCGTGCACGTCGCTCAAGAACAACTGAGAATATTGCTGCTGTAGCCCAAAGTGTTGAAGAAAATCCAGCTTTGTCCATTCCTCGTCGTTCTTTGGAATTGGGCATTCCACAAACGTCATTACACCGCATTTTGCATAAAGACTTGGGTCTTAAGGCTTATAAAGTTCTGTTAACACAAGAACTCAACAACGTCGTGTCTTTGCTGATTGGCTCCTTGAAATGCATAAAAATGAACCGAAATTCCATCGAAAAATCATCTTAACTGATGAGGCCCATTTCCACCTCGGTGGCTACGTCAACAAGCAAAATTGTCACATCTGGGGCTCGGAAAACCCAAGAGTTATTGTTGAGAAGCCTCTCCATCCTCAACGTGTGACTGTTTGGTGCGGTTTATGGTCCGGCGGAGTCATTGGACCTTACTTTTTCGAAAATGAGGTTGGATCAACAGTTACGGTGAATGAATTGCGCTATCGAGTGATGATTAATGATTTTATATGGTCGGAGTTGGATGGCATTGATCTGGACAACGTTTACCTTCAACAAGACGGCGCTACGTTGCTCTTTTACGGGAAAAGTTTCCGGACCGTTTTATCTCTCGAAGAGGTGATCACAATTGGGCACCGAGATCTTGTGATTGAACACCTTGCGACTTCTTCCTTTGGGGCGACGTGAAAAATAAGGTCTACTCCAAAAGCCTAGCGTCGATTCAAGACCCCAAAGATAGAATTCGTGAGGCTATCGAGGACATAGGCCAGCCACTTTGCGATTTGGTTATGGAAAATTTCATGAATTTCATTTCATATGGTCCTGTAGGCGTGGTCGTGGTGGCCATTTGGCTGATATTGTTTTTCATTATTAACATCCGATCATTTATCTCAAAAAATGGCATTTTTCTTTGAATACCAAAATAACACCTCTTATTGGAAAAACCTGTATCAAGAAAAACCTCAAGATTGATGACCCTTTATTATATGCTGAAAATCTATATTTATATAAAAAAAAGAACAACCAACACTTGGTTCAAAGTAATTCCAAATGGATATGCAAATCGAAAATATAATCGAGCACTTTTATTATTTCAAATAGAGCTTTTAATATACCATCTTTAACAGAAGAAATAGAAGGATATGCTATTATATAATTGTGAGTGTTGTAAATATGTGTTTTACTGGGTTTCTAAAAAAAAAACATTGATTGTCAGGTCTGTGCGCAATTTCGATAACGATCTAGCGTGCACGATTTTTGTTGTTTTTTTTTTGTTTTTGTTTTTTTTTTTTTTAATACAATACTGTTATTTAACGGCAGTCATTTTGAACAAACGAAATCGTTATCGAAATTTGAAAAACAGGCCTGTTTTTGTTTTGGTTTAGTTGAGTTAAGTTCTATTAAAATTTTATACTTTAGTCTAAATAAAATTAAATATACAAAAACATTGCATCAATTTGAAGCCTTATATATGTTAACAATTTAAAATATATATTTACACCTAAAAAGAAAATAAATATGCATAATTGTTTAATGACTAAAAAAAAAAAAAAAAAAAAATTTTTAAATAAAAAATTTACATGTTTATATGTCTAAAGTTAAAGTTAAAGACTCTAAACAAGCCACGTATAATGGATGCTAAGGTTCGCCCAAAACATATCTCAAAATTCTTAATTTTTTTTAATTTTTTTTTTTGTTTTCTGATCCATTAACGATTATTTACAGGCATTTGCGTAGCGAAGCTTTTGACATGCTCTCAAGTACATATAGTTGCCATAATTAGTAATCTCATATACTAAGCATATAGTATATATATGTATGTATATATTAAATGCATTTAGCTAGTTATATAAACACTTAAAAATTTTGAAAAATACTTTATTAAATTGATTTTTTTTTTTAATTTTCTTCTTTCTTTTTTTTTGATTTGTTTAAAAATTTTAATTGTACGTATGTTTAAGATGAGGAATTAAAAATGCTACATGCAATTTATTTTTTTTTTTGATTTTGTATTAATGTTTGACAAAAAAAAAAAAAAAAAAAAAGCTAGAAAAAAATATATGTATATTAGGGTGGACCAATTTTTTTCGGTATAAAGGCTCATGGCAATTTCGTTTCTTTGGGTCATGCTAAGCGATTTTGAACCAGAAACTATTGGGTCGTTCACTAAGTTTGATGACAACAGCTGATCTTATTGAATTTTTTAAAATTTCGTTCCGGCAATTTCAATCTTGAGAATGCACCACGTCCTGAAAGGCCTTTTGAAGCCGATGTGCATAAAATAAAGTCGTTGGTCGATGCAAATCGTCGAATAACAACTCGAGAGATGGCTGAAAGATTAAATTTGTCTAACGCGACCGTTCACAAGCACATGAAACGTCTAGGATTAATTTCGAAGCTTGACATAGTATGGCTTCCTCATGTTCTTACAGAACGAAATTTGCTTCGTCGCATTAACGACTGTGATTTGCTTATCAAACGTCAAAGAAGTGATCCATTTTTGAAGCGCATTGTTACTGGCGACGAAAAGTGGATTGTTTACAAGAATGTAAAGCGCAAGAGATCATGGTCTAAAAAGGATGAACCAGCTCAAACCACTTCGATGGCCGATAGTCACCAACAAAAGGTTATGTTGTCTGTTTGGTGGAATTTCAAAGGGATCGTTTATTTTAAACTTTTGCCAGACAATACAACGATTAATTCTGAAGTTTACTGTGATCAGCTGGACAAATTGAGTGATGCACTCAAACAGAAGAGGCCAGAATTGATCAATAGAAAAGGTGTAGTGTTCCACCAGGATAATGCGAGACCTCATACAAGTTTGATGACTCGCCAAAAGCTTTTGTAGCTTGAATGGGATGTGCTACCACATCCACCATATTCTCCAGACTTGGCAACTTCGGACTAACACTTGTTCCGGTCTCTGCAAAATTTTTTGGATGGGAGAACCTTCACCTCAAATCAGGACGTCAAAAACCACTTAGACCAGTTTTTTGCCTGCAAGGATCAAAAATTTTATGAGCGTGGAATCAATCTCTTGCCCGAAAGATGGCAAAAGGTATTGCATTAAAATGGAGAATATTTAATTTCATAAAATGTTTTACACAATAAAAAAATCGTGTTTAAATTGCACTAAAAAAAACAAAATTACTTAGTGAACGACCCAATATTTGTAATTTTGAGCGCCGCCTGAGGACGCTTTTGTGTATTTTTTTGCGTTTTTTTTTTGTTTGACAACTCACTCGAAAATCGACGAATATTTAACTTTACCATAGTGAAATCTCAAATTTAAATTTTTTCAAAAATATGCGTCGCAACATTTTGTCAGTTTTCACAAAAAAAAATAACGAAAAAAAATAAAAAAAAATACACAAAAGCGCCCTCTGGTGGCGCTCAAAATCAAAAATAAGTGTCTAAAATAGATTCCTCGATCCCAAAAAACCCCAAATACACATTTGGCTAGAGGAAAAATAGCGTTTTTTGTCCTTGTAAATAAGTTTAAGTCGATTTTTGAATATTTTGAAAAAAAAAACGTATTTTGATAAAGTGGGTGACTCGAAATTCGTACCAAAAAGCGCCCTCTGGCGGCGCTCAAAATTAAAAATAGTTGTCAAAAATGGATTCCTGGAACCCCAAATAAACATTTGGCTAGAGAAAAAAAAACGTTTTTTGGCCTTGTAAATGAAAGCTCTAAGTCGTTTTTCGAATATTTTGAAAAAAAAAACGTATTTCGAAAATTTGGGCAACTCGAAATTCATTTTATATGGGTCAAAAATGGATTCCTCAACCCCAAATAATAACTTTTTTTGGCCATCTGAATGCAATGTCTAAGTCGTTTTTTGAATATTTTGAAAAAAAAAACGTATTTCGAAAATTTGGGCAACTCGAAATTCATTTTAGACCCATAGTTTCTTGTACCAAAAATGGATTGCTCGACCCCAAAAAAATAACCTTTTCTGGCCTTCTGAATGCAATGTCTAAGTCGATTTTTGAATATTTTGAAAAAAAAAACATATTTTGAAAAAGTGTGCGACTCGAAATTCATTTTAGACCCATAGTTTCTTGTATCAAAAATGGATTTCTCAACCCCAAAAAAATAACCTTTTCTGGCCTTCTGAATGCAATGTCTAAGTCAATTTTTAAATATTTTGAAAAAAAAAAACGTATTTCGAAAATTTGGGCAACTCGAAATTCATTTTAGACCCATAGTTTCTTGTACCAAAAATGGATTGCTCGACCCCAAAAAAATAACCTTTTCTGGCCTTCTGAATGCAATGTCTAAGTCGATTTTTGAAAATATTTTGAAAAAAAACATATTTTGAAAAAGTGTGCGACTCGAAATTCATTTTAGACCCATAGTTTCTTGTGTCAAAAATGGATTTGCTCGACTCCAAAAAAATAACCTTTTCTGGCCTTCTGAATGCAATGTCTAAGTCGATTTTTAAATATTTTGAAAAAAAAAACGTATTTCGAAAATTTGGGCAACTCGAAATTCATTTTAGACCCATAGTTTCTTGTGTCAAAAATGGATTTGCTCAACTCCAAAAAAATAATCTTTTCTGGCCTGCTGAATGCAATGTCTAAGTCGATTTTTAAATATTTTGCAAAAAAAAAAATGTATTTCGAAAAATTGGGCAACTCAAAATTCATTTTAGACCCATAGTTGCTTGGTCAAAGTTTCTTAAAATGATGCAAAGAATTCAAAACGCTGAGAGCGCCAGCACGTTTTTTCGACCTCATACAAATTGAACCACCCTAATGTATATGCATGCATGTATGCATGTACCTAGATGTATGTATATGTACTATATAGTTTTTGTATTAGTTACAATTGTTACAATTTGTTTAGTTTTGGTGTAGTATGTAGTGTAGATATTATATATGTATGTATATAGTTGTTTGGCCGCGGCCCCTAGTTAGTTAGTACATATGTATAACTATGCAATTTAGGTATTTTATTTTGTTTAATAGTAGTATTTGAATGTAGCTAATATATAATTACTATATATATATATATATATATATATGACTCTTTAGATGACACTAGTTAATGACTCTCTCGACTTTTTTGACTTGGTTTTGTTGTATTAAATGCTAAACTTAAGCTTATTTACTAGTTAAGTTGAGCGAACTTTTTTGGACTTGATTTTAATGTGAGATACATTTTTAGTTTTATATATATAATAATACAAGCTAATGTTATGTATATATATAGTATTAATGTTTGTAGCTTGTTGTTATTTTTGTTTTTTATTTTTTATTAGTTGTGTTTTTTTTTAGTTAGTTGTATGCAGCACAGCAAACCGGAACTGGAGCGCTCCTGTGCAGCGTTGGACGCGTTCTTCAGTGTTGAGATCTTTCCAAGCGTCTCGAGTTTGTTGTGCTGGTTTATATGCGAGTGTCTTTTGCCATGTATTTTGTTTTTTTTTTTGTTTTGTTTTTATGTATGTACATTTTGGGTGCAGAATATCACATAGTCAAACGGACTACAAGTTGTTGAGTTTCTTTCTTGTTGTTGTTGTGTTAAACAATATGTTCTCGCCGCCCCCTTGCTTGCTGGCTCTCACATCCATTCTAGACATGCAACGTGGAACCAATATTATCAATAGAGTTAGTGCTACAGCCATGACTAAGCAACAATGTCTTGTCTCCAGCGTTATATAGACGCTTGCGCTGCGGGCGCAAAAACAGGAACAAAACCAATAGACCCAGGAAAAAGGCCAAAGCACCAAATGCCGGATAAATCACGCCACCCAAATGACTCTCCTTTGGCAGCGCACTGATTATGTACACCTTGTCCGAGGGCGCCAGCGTGGGCGTGTTTATGACTACACGTAGCGTCGCAGACGTTGCATCATCATCATCATCAGCATCATTAGCAACATCAGCATCTTTAGCTTTAACGCCGCCGCTGGCTGAGATTGTCTTGACTGTGGCTGCTGTTGGTGCGATCAATTGGCGCGTGTCCACATTCAATTTTATTGAACGACGCATCAGTCCGCTCAACTGCAAATAGTTATAAGTATGTTGCTTTAGTCCAAAACTGACTGTCCATGCTCAACTTGCACTTACCTTGTGCTTGCAGGTCACTTGTATGTTGTACGCCGTATCCGGCCATAGTGAGAGCTCGGCGCGCGCAGCATCGGTTAGAAGATTACCCATTAGACCGCCGCCCGAGACCTCCCATGTAATTAGACACTGTCGCGAGGCATTGGCAATGGCCTCGTCCCAGGCAATGTCCGTCAGCACAAGTGCTCCCTGACGCTGTGCCGCGCGCACGTGCAGCGTAAATGATGCCAGCTGTTGTTGGCAATCGTTCCAGCACTAGAATATAAGAGCCAGAGTATGAGGGGCGTGGTAATTGAACAAGAGTTAGGATTGACATTAAAGTGTCATGTGGTGCTTAATCTGTAATTACTGTGGCTAGTGTTTGGGCACGCCCAAAAGTATTCCAAAAACAAAAAATTTGTTGGCGTCACAAATGAGGCGAGCACTTTATTTTTTATTATACGCTCGTTATATGCTTTTCAAATACCCTTGCAGAGTCAAGCTGTTCGAATTTGTTGCATGATTTGTGCCCTAAGTTAAGTGCGTTCAAAAAGATATATACCCATGTTATATATATTTATTTTTTTGTATTTTGCTATTGCTTTCCTTCGTGCTATCTGGTAAGCGGCTCTTCAGAAGTAGTTTCAAGATTATATTACAAATATCGTTTGAACCATAATGACTTTTTCAAAAGTACATTAAATTTAAAAAAAAAAAATATATATATATATATATTATATAAGTGTGGGAAATCCTGTTTTCAAAATATTATCTACACACTGCTTCTTATTAAAATTTAGTTCTGGAAATTTTCTTCAAATTCTGACGCGCCTTAAAATTACGATTTGAAACGTTTACTTTATCGAAAAAATTTCAACATTTTTCTTGAAAAGAATTACAAACTATATTTACAATATATATTTTATATTTAAGCCCACTTACTTTGAGAACTGTGGTATTTTGATAACAGCTTAATGTTAAAATTTTAGAAACTCAAATTAAACAAATTTTTCTAAAATAAAAGATGGCGTACGTTAAAGTCGAACGCGGACGACTTTGGGATACCCTGTACCACCACATTGCAATTAAGTCCGACATATTGCTTAAGACCTCCAAAAGATATTTTATTCGGCAAATTTGATCAAACTTGGTGCAGTGCTTGGGAACTATAAAAAATTTCCGACTGCCAAATTTTGTCCTATGGGAGCTATATGATATAGTCAACCGATTTTGTTCAAATTTGTTTCAGCGCTTGGGAACTATAAGAAACTTTCGATTCCTAAATCTGCTTACGATATCTTCATAAACAAACGAATTATACATCTAAAAAGAATTCAAGTTCCTCTGAAACACCCCTATAGGAGCTATGTATTATAGCTCCGATATCAAAAAATAAAATAAACTTGTCTCGCCTGACATAATAACGCATCGAATCTGAAAATTTGGTTGCTCTAGCTCTTACCATCTCTGAGATCTAGGCATTCATACAGACAGACGGACAGACAGACATGGGTATAACGACTTCTCTAGTCACTCTGATCATACTTTAGGTAACTTTGGGGGTCTCCGACGTCTCCTTCTGCATGTTACTTACATTTTCGGCTTGCACAAACTTAATATACCCTTTTGTACCATAAGGTACAGGGTATAAATATTACTTAAGCAGCTCCGCAAAGAAACATTTTTGGATTCCCTCTAACTTCTATTTGGTTTTGTCGGACTGCAGTTACGTTTTATTTCTACTAGAACACTTCCGTACAAATGGTTTTGATTTAATGAATTTTAAAAGGAAGCGCTTGATTTCGGCTGCACAGAAAACTGGTTCAATTTTTATATGGCAGCTAGATGAACTGGTGAACTAGTTGAGATCAAATTTCACACAAAATGTTTAGTTTAAAGCAAAACACTGCTGACATAAATTTGCTCAAGATATTTTATAGTGGAAAAGGCTTGTAAGTTGCCATACCTGTAAAAATGTAGAAAATGGAAGCAAAAACTATATAAAAGGAAAAACTACTATATATAAACCTATACTTTTTTTTTTAAATTAAAAAGTTTTTTTAGCATAGATGTGTTTCTTATTAAGGTCCATACGCAGTACGAAAAATTTCGCATGGAATGACAAAACTTCATATAAAATGGGATTTTGAATCACCCGGTATTTCGGTAGCTATCACTTTTGAAGCTTTTATTCTTTGGCATTTGACAAGTAGAAACTACGCCATTACTAAAAATGGAACGATAGACGCTTCAACAACGCATTGAAATGATTAAAATTCACTACAAAAATGGTGAAAATCTTGCAGTCAGAGTTCGCAAAACTAAAGCATTTTTGGGTCGTCGTGAAGTACCTTGTCGGACCGCAATACAGAAATTGGTGGGAAAATTCGAGCTGTTGGGACAAGTTAGCGATGTGAAGAATAAAACCCGTGTACGTCGCTCAAGAACAACTGAGAATATTGCTGCGGTAGCCCAAAGTGTTGAAGAAAACCCAAGTTTTGACCATTCCTCATCGTTCTTTGGAATTGGGCATTCCACAAACGTCATTACACCGTATTTTGCATAAAGACTTGGGTCTTAAGGCTTATAAAGTTCTGTTAACAGAAGAACTCAAGCCGGCCGATCATCAACAACGTCGTGTCTTTGCTGATTGAGTCCTTGAAATGCATAAAAATGATCCGGAACTCCATCGAAAAATCATCTTGACTGATGAGGCCCATTTCTACGTCAAGAAGCAAAATTGTCGCATCTGGGGCTCGGAAAACCCAAGAGTTATTGTTGAGAAGCCTCTCCATCCTCAACGTGTGACTGTTTGGTGCGGTTTATGGTCCGGCGGGTTCATTGGACCTTACTTTTTCGAAAATGAGGTTACGGTGAATGGATTGCGCTATCGAGAGATGATTAATGATTTTTTATGGTAGGAGTTGGATGGTATTGATCAGGACAACGTTTACTTTCAACGGCGCTACGTGCCACACAAGCAACGTAACCATTGCTCTTTAACGGGAAAAGTTTCCGGACCGTGTTATCTCTCAAAGAGGTGATCACCAAGATCTTGTGATTTAACACCTTGCGACTACTTCCTTTGGGGTCACGTGAAAGATAAGGTCTACGCCAACAGCCCAGCGTCGATTCAAAGATAGAATTCGTGAGGCTATCGAGGACATAGGACAGCCACTTTGCGATTTGGTTATGGAAAATTTCATGAAAAGCATATGGTCCTGTAGGCGTGGTCGTGGTGGCCATTTGGCTGATGTTGTTTTTCATTATTAACGGCATACCTTCCTCTTTATTATGAAATAAACATCCAATCATTTATCTCAAAAAATTACATTTTTCTTTGAATACCAAAATAACACCCTTTATGAAGTTTTGTCATTCCGTGCGAAAATTTTCGTACTGCGTATGGGCCTTGAGTCTACACATTTGTGTTACGTTTGGTTACAAATGGTGCTCTATTTCATATAGCTATCTTACAAAAAATAAATCACTGCTCTCTTTTGCAGCGAGTCCATTTTAACGAATCTGCGCATTGCGTCACCTTCTAATTATTGTATCATGGCTTGCTCTAGCAACTAAAAATCTGTTTTTCTTTTATTGATAGATATATTTAATCTTTACCATTTTGAGAACTGCAACTATTTTGTTATTTATGTTTACTGGAACTCTTCCCCTTTTTTTCAGTCATATATACATCAGAACTTGTCACTTAAAACTTTCGTCGTTTTTCATTATAAAAATTGTTTTAATTTTATAACAAAAAAAAATCGTATTAATAAGCTTATGGGTCTTCGCAACTTGTTCGCTCTTTGCTTAGACAAATGGAAAACCCTTTTCCTTGCATATATTTTTAATTTTCTGCTTCCTCTAGCTTTTGGATTTTTCATTTTTCCTTTTTATCGTTTAACTTTTCCATTTTTCGATTTCCCTGCTGTGCATTAATTATCCTGGAGTGTTCTGTTTTAGCTTTACTTTTCTTTTCGTTTTTGTTTATCTTGAGCTTGCTTGCATTGAAATTTTCTACGAATTATGCTTTGTTCCTTTGACTGTTGCAGCAGCAAAAAGAAATGAAAAAAAAAAAAGATGGAGAAACTATTTTGCAGTAATTATTCATGACTATTACAAATTGCGGGTTCACTTTGTCGCTTTTGACAATGCAAAATTATGGCTATGTATTAATTAAGCTTATACATAAGAGCATGTATGTATGTACTAAATGCTATTGTTTTTGTTGCTATCAGTTTTAATAGTATAAAGAATGTCTGATTGACTATAGAAAACTTTAATATTTATAATTAATTGACGTAGAGGAAAGTGGAGTGAATATGGAAGTGGAATGAATCTGAAAACGCATTCTTAGGGATTTCTGATATCGACATTTGACTATGACACCAATTTTCAAATAAACATCATGAACGAAGCTAGTTTTTGATAACACTTCGACTCGAGTAAACGTGTTTTTCTGTTCAGTATTATTTTTCTAAAAAAAATTACTACCTTCGAAGTTTTTTTGTCGCTGAAATTTCAACATTTTCTCGAGTAAAATTAAATGTAAGTATATCCATCATATTCCTTAGACTCTTTACTACAAAAATGCTAAAGGATTACTTTTGATTTCTGCAAGCCACCAGAATGACGCTACTCCGTTTCGAGAAAGTCGATTTGGGCTGAATCCGGAAGTGTCGAAAAGAGCCAAATAACAAAGACCAACATGGTTTAATTGTTTGAAGCTATGGGTTATTTTCGAAGTAATTTGCTGCGTAGAATCCGAATCCGGGGCCAGAATTTGCTCCTCAAAAGTAGGAAAAAACGCCGTTTTTCGGGTACATAACCTTAAATATCTCGAGATCCTGATGTGATGGGTCAATTCTGGCCTCGGATTCTACGCGGCAAATTACTTCGGAAATGACCCTTAGCTTTCCAACAAATGACATGACCCCGGTATTTGTAGGCCTGTTAAATTTTTTTGAATATAATTTCAGCACGAATTTCAATTTTTTTTTGTATCAAAATACTGATAGCTTACAAGAAAAGCAAAACAAATTCCCTAACGATTTGTTGAAAATGCTGAAGGCAGTGAAAATCGACAAAAGTAGTGCTCTTTCAGACGAGTCCACTCTTTTTTTACAAAAACATTTTTTCAGGCCATTTCACTAGGCAACAATTATTGGTTTTCCAAATTTATTCATTTCAATGTATTATTCAAACTTTTTTTAACCAAAAATAATGAATTCAAATGCTTGCGATGAAATTTTTTGTCGGTTTTGATCATTTTGTGACAATTCCGAATTCACCCAAAAAAAAATCGAAAATCGCCAATTTGTAATTTTTTGCTCGGAGATCAATCTACCTGACAAAAAATCTTCGTATCGATCTGAAACTTTGAAACAATGTAGCTTATTTAATGCCCTGAACGACACAACTTCAAATTTCGAAAAAAAAAATGCTTGTCACCCCAAAAAATCTACGAAAAAATGCTTCCGAATTCACATTTTGATCAAACTTGATGCCAGTTGCAGTCGTTTTAGTCTAAACAACTGTGTAAAGTTTGATCAAAATCGGTTCACTATTTCATATAGCTGCCCTAAGAATATTGAACCAGTTTTCTGCGTAGCCGGACTCGCGCACTTCTTTGAGGTACCAAGAAAGATTCTGTGCAACATGAAAGTTAGAGTGTTTTAGTCTCAAGTTTGTTTAGGTATAAGAGTCGAGGCTTAACGGCTCCATGAGGTTGAGAAAGCCCTGTAGCTGGAATACTGAGATAATGCTAACCCAGCTGTGTACTTTAAAAGCACTCCAACTATTCACTACATATATATATAAGTGAAACACTAAGAAGCTTTCATATACCATGCTTTTAGATAGTATGATGTGTCAGATGGTATAGCCCGACTTACAATCCCTTAAATAAACTTTAGAACCATTTCCAATCGCAAGTTATAATGTACCCAAACATCGCTATAAAGCTCTCTAAACCAAAACCGCCAACTTACTTCTAAAAGGTACTATTTAGGTGTGCGCTAAAAAGAGTTCGAGAGCTGATGCACTCAGATAACCCGGTCAAAGTCATATCCTTAATAAACAAATATATAGCTTTCATATAGCATAGAATAATAATTATATGTATAGAGTTTAGAAAGTCAGGTCGCAATAAATGTAGTATCAATAATTAGTTTAGTTGGTTTCCATGTGACACTAATATACCCGAGTATAATATTGCAGACAAGCTATGTAGGAGTTCCCAAGGGTAGTAGGTCAGAACATCCCGAACAAGGTACCATTATAAATTTTTGCGGTAGGGACGGACTAGACAAATTATCTAAATTTCGGCAAATGGGGTAACTAGCTGCAAGATGATATACGACGCGAAAGCAGCAGCGGGCAGGGTTCTTATAAGCCAAAGGTTAAGATAATTTGTTTGAACCCCTAAACAAGTCAAGGCAGTAATTTTTGTAATTACAATGCTGGCATATCTTCTTTTACTAACATTTGGTATACATGGTCTAACATGTCTATGTTTGTTCGATGCAATTTAATAGCCCTTGTTTCCTGTAGACTGTCGTCAAATGATCATTAAAAATGTCTAAGCCGATAGTGACATTCTAGGAAATCAGATTGCTGATGAGTTGGATTCAGCTGAGTCCGAAAATAACCCATTTACACTATATTCGTAGAAATAATTGATTGTCATGACTTGACTTGGACTTGAACTCCACTGCAGCTCCGATATTCCATATATTTAAATAAAACAAACAAAAAATGCATTTAAAGAAAAAAACGTCAAGATTGATGACCCTTTATATAGGTGCCAGTACAGTAGCAGTGCTTTAAGAATCTGAAACTATATACGTTCGGGTTTTCTCGGTTCACAAGCTATAGGACTCTCTTCCTATATATGTTTTTTTGCGTTTAAAGCAAACAACCTCAAGATTGATGACCCTTTATATAGGTACCAGTACAGTAGGATTGCTTTAAAAATCTAAAACTATGTACGTTCGGGTTTTCTCGGTTCACAAGCTATAAGACTTAAGATTGATGACCTTTTATATAGGTGCCAGTACAGTAGCAGTGCTTTAAGAATCTGAAACTATATACGTTCGGGTTTTCTCGGTTCACAAGCTATAGGACTCTCTTCCTATATATTTTTTTTTTGCGTTTAAAGCAAACAACCTCAAGATTGATGACCCTTTATATAGGTACCAGTACAGTAGGATTGCTTTAAAAATCTAAAACTATGTACGTTCGGGTTTTCTCGGTTCACAAGCTATAAGACTTAAGATTGATGACCTTTTATATAGGTGCCAGTACAGTAGCAGTGCTTTAAGAATCTGAAACTATATACGTTCGGGTTTTCTCGGTTCACAAGCTATAGGACTCTCTTCCTATATATTTTTTTTTGCGTTTAAAGAAAACAACCTCAAGATTGATGACCCTTTATATAGGTACCAGTACAGTAGGATTGCTTTAAAATTGTAAAACTGTATACCTTCGGGTTTTCTCGGTTCACAAGCTATACGACGCTCTTCTTATAAGCCCGCTTTGTGAGGCTTCTAGCGATTGAAAGTGATTTGCAAGTTTATTCCCGGGAATGTTAGTGTAACCATACCCATTCCGTAGTATGCTATACAGTTTCAGCACACTCCGCATAAGGCTTAGTTTTCCAAAAATTAACTCAAACCTAAGCCACTAAACGTGACATTAATTTACCGATTTAACGACTACTATTATACTAATCTTAATCTAAAGATCTCTGCAAGGGTATAAAAATCTCAACTTTGGACGAAAATAAACTTTCTTTTACTTTACTCTCATTATTATTAGCAATTGGAAATTTTTATTACAAAAGCCAGAGCAATAAACTTCTGGAGGGGCTGGGGGTGTGGAAGACATAAAAAGCGACTTTTACAGTTAACATTACTCACATTTCTGCAGTCCGCAAAATCCGTGCAGTAGTGCCAGTCCCGTGAAAACTGCAAAAAATAAATGAGAAAAGAGAAACATAAAATAAAACAAAGTTTGTCAAATGGGTCGCGAGGCGGAGCTTAAGTTAATTTCATTGAAAAAATCATCAGGGGATTTTGTGGTAGCAAATGTAATCAGCAACAGAGGATATACGAAGAACGAAGGACGTAGGACATAGGACGGACAGCGTAAAGGTCCGACGACGCTGGTGACGACGGCGAGCAAGTCAAAACAGCTCAAAATTTGTTACTGTAATAAAAGGCAAAAATAAATGACCACAAAGTTCTATTACGAATCGACATTCTCACGCTTATGTCAAGGGAATGGGAATGGGAATGGGACGGACTACAATTGTGAACTGGTTTTTTTGGGCGAGTTTTGTAGTTAAAAAGACAGCGCGAACTGAAATTGAGACTGGGACGGAGACTGCGACTGAGACTGCCTGCTTAGCCTTTGTCAATTGTCGCTTTAGCTACGGCTGAGCGACAGCTGGACGGAGTAGCTGTGCAACTGTCCATTTGTTCAGCTGTCCGTCTGTCTGTCTGTTTAGTTTATGAATGAACACACACACACGCACACAGGGTAGCGCAAAAGGACCCAAAGGAACCAGAAGACAACAGCGGCGACGAACAAAGACGACAACGACGACAGCGACAGTCAAATGAATGAATGAATGAATGAGTGCTGGACTAAGGCAGCAACTCAGCGAGTGTCAAATGATAGAATATGTTAAGGCCTGCTTCGAGGAACCAAACGAACTGCAACTTCTGCCACCTTTTCACATTGCCAACGAGCAGCACTTTGTCATCATTACACAATAAGGCGTTCAGATAAGCAAGGACTCTCTACAACTGACACTGTCTCTGACTCTTTATATATAGTAGCTACATATATATATATACAGTCAGTGTAAAAATTATGCCAACATATTCCACATTGCATACTTAAACGGCTGTTAGAATGTGCAAAAAATGTTTGGAACTTTGTTCATGTTTCTAAAGGGTGTTTTTTTTTCAGAGTTACACAAGTTTAAATAGTAATAAAAGAAATAAATATATTTTTAATATCAATAAAACGTGCTTTATTGGAAGGAAAATTTTATGACATTAATGTTTAAATATGATTTCGGCCATGTGGCCGCCACGGCTGGCGGAACACCAATTTTCACAAACTTTCCGACAATAACTCTTCGAATGTCGATTTCCAGGTCTTCAATTGTCTCTGGTTTATCGACGTAGACAAGTGACAGTAATTTTCTGTGGATGTTATGATATTTCGACAAAAGCTTGTGGATTATCCCTACTCCAAATGCAACAACAACTCTGCTTATTTACGTACCCATTCAAACAAAAATGGGCATCAACGGAGAACAACATTTTGAATTTTGAATAAGTTTGCCAAAGGGAACCATTATTTTGATAAAAAACATGTCAACAATTTACAAGCATTGCTCTGGTGTAAGTCTATCCATAATAAAATGTCAAACAAAACTCAACAAAAAGCAACTATCAGCTGTTAAATGGGTTGGCAGATAAAGCAGTGTTGCCAACTCGAAGTTGTGAACCTCTAAAAATAACACGCTGTAATTGTGGATAATAGTGCTGAGTGGATACATCTACTGTAAGTGGCGTGAATCTGAATGTGGATTGAATCCGAAAACGCATCCTAAGGGATTTCTAATTTCGACATTTGACTATGACACCAATTTTGAAATAAACGTCATGAGCGTCGCTAGGTTTTGATAATACTCCGACTCGAGTACAAAAAAAAAAAATCCCAAATGGGATTTTTATATGAAGTTTTGTCATTCCGCGCGAAATATTTCGAACTGCGTAGACCCCTTTAAGTATAATTTTTCTTAAAAAAAATGGCTACCTTGAAAGTTTTATTTTAATTTTTTGAATCGCTAAAATTTCAACATTTTCTCGAGTAAAATCAAATGTAAGTATATCCATAGTATTATTTAGACTTCATGCTTCAAAAATGCTAAAGGGTTCGTTTCGATTTTTGCAAGCTACCAGAATGACGCTACTCCTTTTCGAAAAAGTCGATTTGGGGTGAATCCAGAAGTTTCGAAATGAGCCAAATAATTACTTTGAATATAATATCAGCACGACTTTCAATTGTTTTTGTGTCAAAATGCTGAGAGCTGACAAAAAAAAAACGAAACAAATCCCCTGTTGGAAATGCTGAAGGCAGTGAAAATCGACAAAAGGAGTGCTCTTTCAGACGATTTCACTCTTTCATTTCAATGAATTATTCAAACTTTTTTTTTTACCAAAAATAAAGAATTAAAATGCTCACGATGAAATTTTAGGTCCGTTTTGATCATTTTGTGACAATTCCGAATTCACCCCAAAAAAATCGAAAATCGCTAATTTGGCATTTTTTGCTCGGATTTCAATTCATCTGAAAAAAATCTTCGTATGGATCTGAAATTTCGACACAATGTAGCTTATTCAATGCTCTTAATGACACAGCTTTCAATTTTGAAAAAAATAAATTATTCCAAAAAATCTACGACAAAAATCTTCCGAATTCACCCCACTTGCCCCTAGATTCTTGATTTGATTTGCGTTCTCAGGCCGAACTTTTTTTGCTTTGTTAAAATAGATTTCTATAACATATTTTGAGAGATACTGTTTAAAGGCCTGCAAATCATTTAGCCATTTATCTTCTGGAACACATAAGTGCGACTTAAGTGATTTCATTTTCTAGATCTTTCGGATAGATTTAAAGCGTAAATTATATAAATGTTTTTGTTACTTACTAGAAATCTATTAATCCAATAATTCCAACTATTACTTGTTATCCAAAATATATTTTAAGAAAAAATTTTAAATAAACGTTAAAAAATTTTTTCTACAACTCTCTTTTTCTCTTCCAGTTGAACTGACTGACTGGGAACTCTCAAAAACTCCCGATTGCCAAATTTGTTTACGATATCTTCATAAACATAGGAATTATGCCCTTAAAAAATTTGTTTCTTTTTGGATATGTTAGGAAATAAACCTATGGGAGCTATATAATGAAACCCCGATACTACTACTACTACTTATATTCTTGAATCCTAAGTGGAGCGGAAAACCTCCCTGGTTACATTCATCATATTGTCGTTATAACGAAAATTAGCAACTCCAAATCTTCTGTGCTGGCTGTTGTAGCAGCGGGATTAACCAATAATTGTTTGGAACCCCTTGAATATATGTTTCTATTATTGTTTTGTTCCATATTATAGTATTCTGACAACTTTTATGAGAACCAATGAGTGATGGGCTCAAAGATCTTTTGTTAAATGCCGCTCCTGATATGGGGAAACAGACGCTTACCTGTTGGCAATTCGTCTGCCAAAAAGGCATCAGGATTTATTTTGGACTGTCTTAGCTACAGGACTCTTACTCAACCTTATCGATACGGGTGGCCCTACCGATAGCTATGCTACCGCCGACATCGTTCTTAGATTCATCGCCCCTAATGAGCCCACTCACCAGGAAAAGGCGGCAATCCTTGATACATTGTATAAAAATTAATTATTCTGAAATTATTGGTAATAAAGTGTTTCTTTATCAGGAACAGCACTTTTTAAAAAAAAAAAAAGAGTACCTTGGAAAAAATGTTAAAAGAAATGCATTCCTGTGTTTGCTTTCCTTAAAAAAAGATTGTTTTAAGACTTTCAAAAAAAAAAAAAAAAAACCAAGATGACTCCGCTACAAGAATGGGAACGTCTGCCAGAAACTAAAAGTTCCTCAACTTTGGAAATATTATCTGAAATTCACAATCTCTTAGTTATTCACGTTATAAAAAATGGAACGAACTCAAAATTTATTTGTGGAAAACATTATAATGTATCATAATATACTGTGATTAACCTTAGTTAGATGTTGAAATGCACTTGAAGCTGAACAAATAATCTTCATATATGACAAATATATGACATATGCTTAGGTAGGTAGGTAGGTTAGGGCGGCAGTTGGGACTTAGCGTCCCAACTCACTTAGGCCAAGAATAGGCCCATTGTGATACCGATAATGGGAGTAAGTGATAAGGATATAGAATAGACAGAAAATATTAGGGGAATAGGAAAAGTAGAAAGTGCAGGACCATGGCTTTACGTGGGATTTGAACCCACAACCTCTGGGATGATAGTCTAGTGCACTGCCGCTAGGCTATCGAGGCCGCCTTGACATATGCTTATCTAACAAGTAAAAAAATTGATTAAATACAAACTTGTGCTTGATCCGCGGCTGCCGATCTGAAGAGGAGGAGGAAACCGTTTTCCAATGCCCCTCCCTAACCAGAAGAAGACTTAGGACGCTTGGGTCTCCATTTCTGACCAGCCTTACAGACCTTTCCAATCTCTGTCCCAGAGAAATTCCTAGGTTCATTGAATTCTCAGGTTGGTTCAGCAAGAATACGATCGTGCCTGTCTTTTTCAGAGCTGATCATATGCTGACCACTGATACCTATATACGCAGATATAAATGAATCTCTGGTCAGCTCTCGGCCAGCGTTACCTGTGGCATCACAGGTCAGGCAACCACTACAACCTAACCTAACCAAAACTTGTGCTTGATCCACACACAATTTTGCTTCAACAAGAGAATTACCCAATAATGACTTTCTTAACTAAGTTTGGAGCGCTACAAAATTCTCAAAATTCTAAGCATGTTTGAAAAATTTTGAAAAAACGATTAAACAAACATATAATAGCTTCAAAGGAATTTCTTGAAAACGACCAAACTTGATGAGTGGGAGAAAATTAGAGCTCATGACACCAATTTCTTGGTAAAATATAGTCATTAAATGTAAGGCGACCCCAAAAAGTATTAAAAATGTGCTCGCTATCTTTCTTCTTTCTTTTTTGTGTTTAGCTTAAGAATTCTGCCTTTGACAAATGATAATTTAATAGTTTTTATTTTTAGCACATTACTTGCCGTATGCGTAGTATAGAAATTGTTCCAAAAAATGTTTTCTCAAAATTTGTGTACTTTAACATAAAAAGGCAGACAGCAAATATTTGCTCGTAGTGGTTGGGGTTTTGTTCTGATTTTTTGGGGAGCTATTTAAAATTCAAAAAAGATATGTAGTTGCTTCAAATCTATAAATTTCAAAAAGTTTTTCAAAGGAAAAATTGAAAATTTTTAGCTTTTTTAATATAGTTCGTTAACTTTGTGAAATATAAAATAGAAGTAGTTCAAATTTGTAAATGGAAATGGTTTTGTAATATTTCAACCAGTGACGGATCCACGAGAGCTCCGAAACCCCAACCATAAGTTGTAAAAATAGATTAAAAGTCTTTAACGAACTCTGAATATACAGCGTGTTTTTTTTAGAGGTTCAAAATTTTGAGTTGGCAACACTGCTTTAGCTGACAACCCATTTAACAGCTGATAGCTGCTTTTTGTTGAGTTTGGTTTGACATTTCATTATGTATAGACTAACACCTGAGCAACGCTTGCAAAATGGTTGAAATTTCTTATCAAAATAATGGTTCCATTCGTCAAACTTATTCAAAATGAAAAATATTGTTCTCCGATGAAGCCCAGTTTTAATGGGTACGTAAATCAGCACTATTGTCGCACTTGGAGTGAGGATAATCCACAAGCTTTTGTCGAAACACCATAACATCCACAGAAAATTACTATCACTTGTCTACGTCGATAAACCAGAGACAATTGAACACTTGGAAATCAAAATTCGTAGAGTTATTGGCGAAATACGGCCGCAAATGCTGCGGAAAGTTTATGAAAATTGGTGTTCCAGATTGTACATGGCCGAAATCATATTTAAGCTTTAATGTCATCAAATTTTCTATCCAATAAAGCACGTTTTACTGATATTAAAAATATATTCCTTTGTTTTATTATGATTTAAGCTTTTGTTACTCTAAAAAAAACACCCTTTAGTTGAAATTTGTAAATGGAAAAGGTTTTGGAATACTTCAACCAGTGGCGGATCCACGGTGGCTCTCAATAAATAAATGAAAAAATGGGTTGACAGTAGTGCTGGAGAAACATCGATGTAAGCCAACATCGATGTTTTCGATACTTTTTAACTTCGATACATCGATGTTTCGATACATCGAAGTACATGTGGCGGCTATTTTTTGAATGCCTTAATTAATTCAGAGTGGGCCATCTGTTGGTTTGGTTGTATAAGTATTTTCAAATAATAAAATGGATAACAAACAAACCAAGAGACAACTATATTTTCATAATATACATTTTAAAATAAATAACATTTCATAGAAAATTAAGCAAAGAAATACTAAATAACAACCTAAAAGGTTATACAATGAAAGCAAAAGATAAACAGGCCATTATGGATCCATTATGGATTTTGAGCAGCCGAATCCGAAGTCCAAAAAACTCCTACACACATGGGTTATGGATAACCAGCAAAAAGTCCCATAAAACTATATAATTCAAATATAATCTAAGAACCCTTGGATCGGGGTTTTTTGAACTTCGGATTCAGCTGCCCAAAGTCCATAAGGAGTGCCTCTGTCACATGTAAAGTTTACACCACTTTTTTTGTGAGCCAATGTGTTATAACAAAAAAATGTTCTGTTCCGATCAGAATTGCAGTCTCATAATCTTTAAACTAATTTGAGCTCCCTTCATTATGGTTATTAAATAAAATCATGTTAACGTTTTTTGATTTTAGCGAACTCCAATCGTCGCTCACTAGATTGCCAGCCTTGCTAAACTTTAAAAAGTATTACCTTCCAGTAATTCAACGGGCACATGCTTGAATCTAAGTTTTCGACATTAAAATATTGTCAAAGTGCCAAAATTGAGTCAACCCTACTATTTCGGATTTTTTGGAATTTGATTTTCTCTAAAAAAAGCAATGCCGTTGTTTGCCCATATTTTGTCCGTAATGGGTTTTGGTCGATAAACGAAAATCGAAATAAAATTATCGATGATCGGAAAAAAAATAAAAAAATATCGATGCATCGATGTTACTTCCTGCACTAGTTGACAGTCTATTGCGAACTTTGATATACTGATGTCTATACCCTTCGAAGTAAAGCGACCAAATCCTGAATCCTCACCTGACTTTAATCTAGCTTAACTTTTAGATTAAGAAATTTCAGATTTTTTTAAGACACTTAAAAAACATAGCACTTTATTAATGAAAAAAAACCTTTAACAATTTGGTCCAATACAGACGCGTGAGGTCATTTTTGACTGAACGCTAACTTTGTTTTCTGTCATCTTTCTTTTTACTTGCTTTTCACTTGAAAATTTGCCGAGAGAGTCATATTTGCATTAAAGTTACTGAAGACCACCAAAAAATGGTACATATTTTTAAAATAAGTAAAATATGTTGTGAAAATGACAATTGGCCAGCCAGATTCCTGCTTTTATGAGCTTCTTTGAAAAGCAAAGTGTACGTCAAACATTCAGATACTATCCTAGAACTTAAAAACAGCAGCATCGATGAGACAAGTTCGTATTGAAAAATATCTTCGAAATCTTTGACCAAATGCTGTCCTAATACACATTTATCGGCTTTAAAGCTTTAAAACAAACTAGCCAACTTGTTCTTGCTACAATTTGCGTCACGTCAAATAAATCTTTTATTTCTCCAAGACTTGCTAACAAAATTTCAGCTAACCAAAATTGTATGACAAATTCGCGTGTGCGTAAAATTTTTGGCCAGACTGTAGTTGGTTAAGCCAAGGCGCTGGCAGCAGCTGGCAGACGCGTTCTACGAGCTAGACAAATTGCGAGCAACTCGGCACGGAAGTGCAAAGGAAACTACGCACAGGCACAAAGCAAGAAAATACAAAAAGAAAATGAAAGAGACGGAGGACGAAGGAGCGCAAAAAAAAAAGAAAGGAAAATCGCAAAGACAACATATTTTCCGCTCAATTGAATTTTTGGTCTTGCGCTAAAATGGGAAACAACTTCTTGGGCGATAAGTAACCAAGCAACAATAAGGCGAAAAGTGAATGAATTGACCGAAAGACTCTATAATTGTATTGTGCTACATCAAAGAAAGAAGCAACCAACAAAAAACAAAAAAAAAAAACCGCTGAGCTGGACTACCTGCTACTACATAGAGCCGTTTAGTACATCCTACTCATTTGGATTGTGTGTATAAATTAAATGCTGCAACGGTGACAACAACTACAAAGCCCTAAGCCCATTGAAGCCCGCCCATGTACACGACAAGCCGGAATGTCATTGCCGGAGCAGTTATGGGTAGTCAGTATTTTATTATGAGGAGTTAGGGCTGGGGGTCATGACCATGTCACGCACCCTAAGTCAAACAAAACAGCTCATCAGCAAAGTTGGCCGTTAAGGCAGCAGTTATTTGGGACCACCTCAAAGGAAATTGATGGATTTTGTAGCGTTAGCAAATGCCGACTCTTAAATACACTCTCAGTTTATCTTTTCTTTTCTGTTTTCTTTAATAACTAATATTATTTTAAATCCTTTCACGTAATGGTGTGAAATGTAAACACAAACTATATGTACATATATACAAATATGTTTGTATTTGTTTGCTGTATGTGTTTATTTAAGTAAGGCTATTTATCTGGGATCTGTTTATTGCCATAACATCAATATTTGTTTTCAGCTAAACACGATACCTTATATAATGTGTGTATGTGTTTGTGTGCATGTTATTATGTGTTTGTGTGTAATTAGCAAAATATCTACAAAATAAAATAAATAAAAGACGTCTGCCTAAGGAATTTGTTGCCAATGGCTTTGCTCATATTCCACATATGTTTGTATGTATGGTATGTGTATATAGAAGCATGAAAAACCTGCAGGAACCAACGGCTTTACATATGTATGTATGTGCTGGCTTGAATTCTGCTCCAAATGGCGTTTCATGCGGAACTCTGTCTTAATCCTATTAAGCCTGCATCCAAATTACAAAAAAAAATTCTGAAAAAGAACATTTATCTTCTAAAACTAAGTGATTAATTTAGAATTCGAATGTTTTGCTGAGTACTTTAAAAGCCTAAATGCATTTTTTGCATAGAGTTGTTTATAGAGGGTCATCAATATTGAGTTTTTTTTCATTTAAATGCAAAAAAACACATGTAGGAAGAGAGTCCTATAGCTTGTGAACCGAGAAAACTCGAACGTATAAAGTTTCAATTTTTTAAAGCACTGCTACGGTACTGGCCTACTGTACCTATATAATGGGTCATCAATCTTGAGGTTGTTTTCTTTAAATGCAAAAAAACACATAAAGGAAGAGAGTCCTATAGCTTGTGAACCGAGAAAACTCGAACGTATATAGTTTCAGATTTTTAAAGCACTTCTACTGTACTGGTGCCTAAATAAAGGGTCATCAATATTGAGGTTTTTTTTTTTTTTTTTGAAATGCAAAAATTCGAATGAATCGGAAAATCTTTGTTATCAATAGAAACAACCATTCTTGCCATTTTATTTTTTAAGTTAATCCCTTTCAAATGTTGGACGCAACTGCGCCGTAGCTCGTCCATGTGGAGGTTCCAATTTTCGATGACGCGTTCGAGCAGAAACGGCGGTATCTCGCGAATAACGCGCGTAAAGGCTTCAATCGCAGCTAGCATATCCAAAAACACTTTAGACTTCACGTAGCTCCAGAGGAAAAAGTCTGACGGTGTGTGATATCACACGAACTTGGTGGCCAATTCACCGATCCGAAGCGTGAAATTAATTGTTCACCGAATTGGTTCCATAAAAAAAAACATTATTTATAGAACGCGAATTTTCGTTATATAATTGTACGATTTGTAAACGTTGTTCGGGTATAAGTCTTTCTATGATGAAATGAAAACTGAATAAAAGACACATGGCAACTTGACAGTACTCACGCGTGATTTATCAAAAAAAACCATATTGAAAAAAAAAAACCTCAAGATTGATGACCCTTTAAGTGTAGCTGAATTTTTAATTTTCTCGGCCTAAGTACTTCGATTTTCGATGCTTTTAAGAACGAAATGCCTTAACGCAGCTTAGGGCCCATACACAGTTCGAAAATTTTCGCACGGAATGACAAAATTTCATATAAAAACAAAAAACGCGATAAAATGCGTCACGTAACGAAAAGAGTTAGGCTGTGCGTGTATGCGTGAGAGTAGCATCGTTTAGACAAAAAAAAAAGTTTGGTATATAAGGAAACGTGTTGGTAAAATATAGGCATCAAAACTTTTAAAACCGGCTCAAGTTTCAGCTTCGATTTTCACTCAAGATTTTAACTTTTTTTGCCAATTAGTATTTAATTTATCTTTTTGCATGATAAATAACACTAGCTTACACGAAAAATTAACCTTCGTATAAAAGTGATTTTTTAGGCTAATTTTGGGTCGAGAAACACAAAAATGACATTCATTTATTTTTCTTAAGAGCCTTTTCCAAGATTTTTTCGAAAAACATGTTTTTGGGTATTGTTTTCAGTTATTCGTGAATATCTCGTAAACAAAATGTTTTACCGACATAAAATACCATTCGATCAAAAGGTATTGATTTGGTGATATACGATATGTGAAGATTGAGTCAAAATTATTGAAGTTACAAGCAACCAAAGTCGAAAAAATTCGAATTGTAAGGACTACGTCTGTGGGTTAGGGCCCCCTTGACCGTATCTAGGCTCGATTAAGGGGTAGGAGTTTATGGCTGGCGGGCGCAGCCAACGCGTACCAACAAAAGGGCCAGCATGTATTGCACCAGTGCACATTGGGCCAGAAAGCCAAATTTTTGGCATAAATTCGAAAAATAAAGTTACAGGCATGAAATTTTGTGTAGTTGTTTGTAATGACATATATAAGAACTGAGATAAATTTCAGACCGATCCGGCCACGCCCACTCCCACCGCCCATATAAGGTGAATTTTTGCTGAGTGTGATTTTTGTACTAAAGCACTATTACTGACGCGATTTATAAATTTATATTTATAATTTAGTTTTATTTATGCCAATTTATATTCAAGTTTAAAAATTATATAAAAAATTCGAATAAAGCAAGGTGCAATCAATTTTTAACAGTCGATTTCCACATATATTTCAGACGAAAAGAGATTTTCATTTTCAGAATGATCAGTGCCATCATATATCGAAGTGTTACAATTATCAGTGTCACTATGATTACCTGTAAAATTATTATTATTATTTAGGATATAATTATCACAATTATTTTTAAAATTTTGCGGTTCTGAAAGGTCAATCTCAGCTGCCGGTAATGGTATTTTTTTGCTTTGAGCAAATTTATTATTTATCGGTTACCATAATTTCCAAAGGCCTACATTTGGCTTCTCATATTCTATTGTAACTGGGATAAATATCGGAAGATCGGCTTTTATGAAGCTCCTGAATGTTGCAATATTGGCTTTTTCCAAAGGAGTTTTCGAGCAAAAACGCCAAAGCCTCATTGGGCGTTAAGGGTGCTCGCTCCGAAACAAAAAGGTTTTTTCTTACTCGATTTGGGCCATTTGAAGCAAGCAAAGTATTTTTCAATATTAGAGCCGTGTCTTTTTCATTTAATTTTTTGACCGAAACTGCAGCAGCATGCACAAGTGTTGTGGCGTTGTTTATCTGCTAAATCGGATGATAACTTTCTCTTTAAACGTGGTTCAGCATATTCCATCGGTGGACGTCCTACTGTGTTTGAAAATGACTTTATAGGCTTGCTTGAAGATGTGGAACCTAAGCTATCGAATAAAAATATAATTTTTAACGACAGCCACTTGGAGTGTTTTCCTTAAGTACTCAAATTTCTGCCGCATTTTGGCAAGTATCTTTGGATATAAATAGCAAAATTTTTTATTTTTGCATTAATTTCATATTTTTTCTCTGCGCTTGAGTTGTAGTCTTTAAGTTGATGAAATATTCAGCGCGAAACATCGGAAGCCTTTCGAATATTGTCATTCCAGATATTAAGCAGCGTTGCATAGCAGAAATTAACCTTAGCTTCAAAATGGCAATACCCGAAAAGCCGCAAAAAGCCGCAAAAAGCATAACAAGGGTAAATTAGTATATATTTTGTACTTTAATGTTACATTAATACTTTTTTGCAGAAGCTTGCAGAAAGTTCTTTTTTATTCCATAATAGACGGGCAAGTTGGTTAAGTTTTCTCTAATAAAGGACAACACAAAACAATACACATATAAAACAAATTAACAAATATAAGGAAACACCTTTTTAACATAAACATTCTACATACCCGTACCTCTATTTACCATTATTAATATTATCTTTATATTTAAAATTAATAAATATACAAGCTCGCAAAGTTAACAAAAAATTTCGCGCCGTTTTTACTGCAACACGCAGCTGATCGAACATGTAACTTTGAAGGGCTGCCAAAACTTCAGGGTTGCAATAAAATCAATAATATTTTTTAATTTTTTGCAAATAGGGTATTGACTATAAAATGGCAATGTTAAAAAACGAATTCGTTTCTATGAATATTTTGAATTTATGCCAAAAAATCGGCTTTCTGGCCCAATGTGCAGTGTGGCGAAGCCAGCTCGGTTTATAATACATGCGGCAGGAAGGTGGGGAATAGGAATTTTCGACCATTAAGCTTTAAGCTGAGAGAGAATACTTTTACGAACATTTCGAGCCTAAGATCTTTAAAATCAGTTTAGAACTGTAGCTGCTATGCTTAAAAATTATCAAAATCAGTTTTGTACAACCAGAGATATTTGCTTTTAAGTAAAGATACTTTTTTTTTCTTTTCGAAAAATGTATTTTTTTATCTCGAAATCCGTTTCATGAACAAATTTTTGGACTTCATTTTCGGTCACTTTACTACGTAAATGACTAAAACATGTTGAGGATACCAAAATTTTTTCAAATTTGTTAACTAGTGTTATTTACAATTTTTAATTACTATTTTGAATAAATGAAAATACAATTTTTTGCTTAAAGTGGTATACGCAGTTCGAAAAATTTCGCGCGGAATGACAAAACTTCATATAAAAAAAAAGTGGGATATCCCATTTGGGACAAAACTTCTTAAAAAAAAAAAGTGGGATATCCCATTTGGGACAAAACTTCAAATAAAAAAAAAGTGGGATATCCCATTTGGGACAAAACTTCAAATAAAAAAAAAGTGGGATATCCCATTTGGGACTTTTTTTTATATGAAGTTTTGTCATTCCGCGCAAAAGTTTTCGAACTGCGTATAGGCCTTAAGGCCTTAAATGAAAATTAAAATTTTTGTTTTGAAAAAGAAAAAGCGGAAGAAACTTCGTTTCTGACGGGGGTTCCATAATCGCACGCTAGTTTTTATTTTTGTTATATTGATGCTCCTCAAGTTCACAAAGATATAAAGTATTAAGTATTTTGCTGCGTTTTGCAACTTCGTTCTAAGCTCTTCTGACGGTATTACCCCACTTAAAGTCGAGACCCTTGAAAGTTAATCAATTTCTTTACCCAAGCAAGAATGGTTTACTTGGTTGGTAAGAACATTAAAAAGCCTTAAGTATGGTTTTAATCTTTTTTATAAACATTAAATTTAACATTATAAAGAAAAGGTTTAAACTCAGAAATCAAAATCCTTTAGGGGGCTCTACTACGCTCACCTTGCACTTGATCCAACAAATGCAATTATCCTGGCACCAATTTGGTTGTTGCACAGTGTAATTGTCACAAAATTTTATATTTTCCTCGAAACAAATTTCTTTAACTTTATACTAAAAGCTCTCCCATAGTTTACAATTTAATAATTTTTTTTTTAAGTCAGGTATATCAGAAATTGTGAATTCTGAAAATTTTCACACTTATACATTTTAATAATCTAAATTTTCGTTAATTATTGGATTGTAAAACATTTAACATTCATCAACATCATCGTTTAGCTCTACAAACCGGGTTGGGTTTCGGCTTTCTCTGCAATCTTCCTCCATTCGTCTCGATCTTGTGCAAGGTCCTTCCAAATTCTTATACCGATTGTTCTAATATCATCTGTTATACAATCGATTAGTGTTTTTCGCAGACGTCCCTTTTTTCTGGTCCAAGTTGGTGTATCGTGTATTGCTCATTCTAAGAACGTGAGCTATCCATCTTAGTCTTTGAGATTTAATAAATTTGACAATGTCTTTGCCTTGTGATAGCTCTAGCAATTCGGCATTGTATCTTAACCTATTTTCACCTCTTTCATTGCGCTTTGGTCCGAATATTTTTCTTAAGATCTTTCTTACGAAAATTCTTAGCAGTTCATTATCCGACGTTGTCATTGGCCATACTTCGGATCCGTAGGTGGCTATTGGTCTTATTATGGTTTTATATATTGCCAGTTTACTTTCTCTTGATAATATTTTTGATTTAAAAAGGTTAAGATGAGCGTAGTAGGCCTTATGCGCTCCTATCAGGCGTTCTTGTATGCATTAAAAGAAAAATACCCTTCAATTCAATTACGAAAAATTCATACAAAAAAAAGTCAAGATTTTTTATGGCATTTATCGATTTCAGTAATCTGTCCGAAAACTTACATCTGAAATTTTAAAACTCTTAGCGTTTACCATACAGATATCAATTATAAACGAACTACAGATACAATATGGTAGTCCTTTATTTGAATTCCCAAAAATGCAAGATTACAACAGATTACAAATTATTTTAATTTTTCTTAAAATTGAGAAACATCAAAAAAAAAAGACCAACACCGTCGGCGAACCACGTACGAAAAGTTGTTTCAAAAACGTGTTTCAAACGATTTTCACACCTTTTTTTTTGTGTGATTAAATATTTGTTCACTAATTTAGAAGAAACATATTTGTAGAGCAATTCCCGAACTAACCTTAACACCACGTTTTCGTTAAGTAATATACTTGGTGTCGTGACAAAAATCGATTTAACTCGCATTCCAAATATTTGTATATTTCTTTTGATTATCCATCTATTGAGAACAAAGTCCATATGCTGGTTTTGGCATACATACCTGGTGCCTGTATGCACAATTCCCTCAATCATGCCCTGCCTTGGCTGTCAAGGAATAATCGAAATGCTGTTTTCAACTTTGGCCTCTTTTAAACCAAACCACTTTTAAAGCAGCTCCATAATTCAGCTGTGGGGTTTTCTGGACAGGAACGCTGTGCTCATAAATGATTTGCAGTCTGCAACTCCATGATTTACGCCTTAAGATGCTGCTTCAGCTCCTGCCAGCCTATTGGCCTATTTCAAGTCCCACAGCTCTGTATAATACCCTTGGGGTAAGAGATAGCTCTAAAAACTTTCAATACACGCTGCCCAGCAGCAGAAGGCATTGCTACTGACATTAAATCGAGGTCAAGACCATATGTCTCTGCTGACCAAGAATTCCGTCGGCATTAAGGAACTGACAAAATGGCATGCCGCAGTCTTGAGATACAGACAAGACGTCTGGAAATAACTGAGATTCTAGAACTTGCAACACATTATGATTTTTATGAGAACTTGCAACGATTTGCTGATTGTGGTTTCTAATAAGCTGAAGAAATGCTTTTGAAGAGTCTTAGAAATTCTTCTGTCTTCTACCAAGCTGCCAACGCTACTCGCTGTGTACACTCTCCAGTCAGAGAACTGACTATTTTATAAATCCAAGAGCTTATCATGCTATCTATGAGAGTCTCCAAAATGTATAATAGAATTTTTTGATCGAAATTTAAGAGATTTCAAATTTTGTGACGCTAAAGAATTATTCTTAAAAGTAGACAAAATTTTTATATTAAATTTTGATTTCATGATATTATATTTTCTATAAATTATTTAAAAAATGTAGATCCAAAAAGGAGATGAAATTTTTACAATTATTTCCATCAAATTGTGCTTTCCTTTATATTATCTTTTCTAAAAATTATTTGAAAAATGTAGATCTAAAAAGGAGATGAAATTTTTGCAATTATTTCTATCAAATTGTGCTTTCCTTTATATTATCTTTTCTAAAAATTATTTGAAAAATGAAGATCTAAAAGGGAGATGAAATTTTTACAAATTTCTCCTCAAACTTGTGATTTCTTCCATATCATCTTTTCTATAAATTATTTGTAAAACGTAGATCTAAAAACGAGATGTAATTTTTACAAATTTCTCCTCAAACTTGTGATTTCTTCCATATCATCTTTTCTATAAATTATTTGAAAAACGTAGATCTAAAAACGAGATGAAATTTTTACAATTATTTCTTCCAAATTGTGCTTTCCTTCATATCATCTTTTCTATAAATTATTTGAAAAACGTAGATCTAAAAACGAGATGAAATTTTTACAATTATTTCTTCCAAATTGTGCTTTCCTTCATATCATCTTTTCTATAAATTATTTGAAAAACGTAGATCTAAAAACGAGATGAAATTTTTACAATTATTTCTTCCAAATTGTGCTTTTCTTCATATCATCTTTTCTATAAATTATTTGAAAAACGTAGATCTAAAAACGAGATGAAATTTTTACAATAATTTCTTCCAAATTGTGTTTTCTTTCATATCATGTTTTCTATAAATTATTTGAAAAATGTAGATCTAAAAAGGAGATGAAATTTTTGCAATTATTTCCATCAAATTGTGCTTTCCTTTATATTATCTTTTCTAAAAATTATTTGAAAAATGAAGACCTAAAAGAGTGATGAAATTTTTACAAATTTCTCCTCAAACTTGTGATTTCTTCCATATCATCTTTTCTATAAATTATTTGAAAAATGAAGATCTAAAAACGAGATGTAATTTTTACAAATTTCTCCTCAAACTTGTGATTTCTTCCATATCATCGTTTCTATAAATTATTTGAAAAATGTATATCTTAAAAGGAGATGAAATTTTTTCAATTATTTCTTCCATCTTTTCTATATATTATTTGAAAATGTAGATCTAAAAAAGAGACGAAATTTTTACAAGTATATCCTCAAAATTGTGATTTCTTCCATATCATCTTTTCTATAAATTATTTGAAAAATGTAGATCCAAAAAGGAGATGAAATTTTTGCAATTTATTTTCTAAAAATTATTTGAAAAATGTAGATCTAAAAAGTAGACGAAATTTGTATCATTATTAAATACAAATTGTGATTTCTTCGATATCATATTTTCTATAAGTTATTTGAAAAATGTAAATCTAAAAAGGAGATGAAAATTTTACAATTATTTCTTTCAAATTTTGCTTTCCTCCATATCATCTTTTCTATAAATTATTTGAAAAACATAGATCTAAAAACGAGATGAAATTTTTACAAGTATCGCCTCAAACTTGTGATTTCTTTCATATCATCTTTTCTATAATTTATTTAAAAAAAATGTAGTTCTAAAAAGGAGATGAAAGTTTTACAATTATTTCTTCCAAATTGTGATTTCTTCTATATCACCTTTTCTATAAATAGTTTGAAAAATGTAGATCTAAAAAGTAGACGAAATTTTTAAAATTATTTCATCCAAATTGTGATTTCTTCGATATCATCTTTTCTATAAATTATTTGAAAAATGTCGATTTTGAAGCCATTGAAAGCTCTAGCTAAGAATTCAGAAATAAAAACAACAAGAAAATTAAAAAGATTTGGTTCCAAATTTGACTTTTAAGTTCCTAGCTTAAAAAATGTTTAAGTCAAGTTAGTTTATGATTAAGATGATACTGGTTTAAAGATATAAAATTTCTCAACGACAGAGAGACTGGGAAGGCCGCTATAAGAGTGGATTTGGAGTGTTCCGGAGTGTTCCTTTCGTGGTAGCCTGCAAGAGCTGTATTGTTAAAACGAGCTCCAAAAATTGAGTAAAGGTTACTCATTAGAAGCTTACAGAGCAATCGAAGTGCTTCCACATGCACCACATAAGAGAATCAAGTTTGTTCTGCAAAGTTAAAACTGTATCGATGAATCGGAGTTGACAATCCAATCCAATTCGAAAACTAATATTTCGCCTAAGCAACAAAACCAATTTGTATCTTATGACTTCATCTACATCCCAAAACTAATATGCCAAAAGATGAAGCTATCCAAGCTATCCATGCGTATGCCTAGTTAGTCAAAAACTTTTGCCAACACTCCCACTTTGGGTAACTGCCACACCCAGTGCAGTATGTTATACACTTTTGTGTACTACCTAGCCTATTGCATAGCTGCAGGGTATTACCAGGAGCAAAAAAAAAAAACAAGCACGTAGCCGAAAATGCCTCAATTGTCAATTATTGAAAAGCTGCCGGGCCAGATTCGTTTGATAAAATCCACCACCGAGAGTCAAGAGCGAGTCAGGCGAGAGTCACCAGCAGCACCCAAATGTCACCATCGTCACCACCGCAAGAATGATGGCTACGACTACGTGCCTGGCATTATTAAAAGATTGCGCCAATTTCTTAACTTTCTTTGCAAGCTTACCCCAGACGCCACCGATGCCAACGCCGCCACCGCTGCTACGCCTGACTTTAATGGTGTTAATTTTGCGTTGATGGAGTGATGCGTTACGCTTCCGATTCTATATTTTTTTTTTTGGAAGGGGGAGGTGTGGTGTTGCATGCCACGGATTAGGCTAGTGTGCCGTAAAATTAGCAATGACCAACCCCCTGCGTGCATTGCAATGCAAGTCACGGCAATTTATGTGCAGATCGCATTAGTAATGCCTTGGAACATGGAAAAAAAAACCAGGGTGGTCCGTGCGCATACAGTTATTGGAAAATCCAGTCGCACTCAAAGGCTTAGTGTTTTGGGCCAAACTCGTCTAAAGTCGTGTCTATAATATTAAGTTCTTTTGAGGAAGGGGGCGGCCTTAGGCGCTACATAATTGTGTCTGTGGCGAAAATTGCTCTGTGCCTATGGGATTTTTCATTTTTTTTTCTCTATATATTCTGCCAAGACTTTTGACGCTGCATGTGGTCCACAGGCCCAAGATTGTCACTGTCTCTACCTGTGTACAAAGAAATGAGCATGATTAAGTGGCAAGATAAAGGCGCAGCAGGTGCAGCAGCAAACTAAACGTTGCCTAACCCTAAGCCAAAGATAAAAACGAAAAATGTGAATCAGTCGGATAGGTGAGTGCCGCCGAACATGGAATGCTCTGTAAACACGTGTCCAAAAAAAAGAAAGGTTATTGCTCAAGGGGGCAGGCGGTAACGTGGGTTTCAGCCCAAGCTCGCGAGCCTGTAGAGAAAAGCCTCAAACAGAACCCAACGAAAGACACAAACGGATTCGTATTTTACTCACGACGGCCCTGGCTGTAGGCATGTTTTGTGAAAATATCAAACTTTTTTGTTTATTAGACTCACATGAGTCTGCATTAACAAATTTGAGGGCTTCAGTTGATGTATTAAATGGACAGAGCAGTCTTGTATACCTTTAAAAATTTTGACCCAGTCTTGATTTTGTTTTTGGAGCGTCTTTCGTCGACTTCCGCAAAGCTTTCGATAGTTTAGATAGGAAGTTCTTGTGGACAGTGCTCAGAAATCGTCATATGCCTGCTAAGTTCATAAATCTAATCAGAACAATGTATAAAGACTTCATATGCCGCGTGTCACACAAAGGATTACTATCCAAACCCTTAGAAATAAATACTGGCGTAAATCAAGGCTGTATTCTCTCTCTGATACTGTTAATATTGGCATTGGATGACATTATGCGCATAGTATATAACGAATCCCAGAGAATCCAATGGTCTCCCTTCACAAAGCTTGACGATGTGGAATATGCGGACGACATATGTCGTTCTCAGCACCAATGCGTTACGAGCCGGCTTGTATATCAATAAAGAGAAGACGAAAGTGTTAAGCAGTGGATATCATCATCACTAGCTTTACAGTCTTGGGCAGACCATAGCTTCCGCAACTATTCCTCTCCATGTTCTTCGATCGACCACTGCATTCCTCCAGTTCAAGACACCAAGAAAACAAAGATCATTTTCCACTACGTCTAGCCACCTTTTCTTTGGACAGCAGTGGATATACCGCTTCTAATAATCCGAAAATTCTGTTGGGCAACGAAGAAATTGAACACCTTAAGACTTTCTCATACCTCGGAAGTTTTATTACTGAGTAAAGCGTTGCAGTAGAAGATGTCCAAGCGCGGCTAAACAAGGCCAAGTCAACTTTCGGCCAATTTAGAGCAGTGTGGAAGTCTAGCCAAATAAGTGTTAACACCAAGTTACGGCTATTCAATTCTAATGTGAAACCAACCCTGTTCTACGGATGCGAAACGTGGAAAAGTACTGCAAGCAATAAGTCTATGACTTATATTGAAGATTTGATGGCCAGAGCGTATCTCGAACCAAGTCCTCTGGGAGCCTACTCAACACACACAAGCAGTGGTAGAAATTAGGTGAAAAAAGTGGATATGGTTTGGTCACACTTTGCGAAAACCTTTGACCAGCATTCCAAAGCAAGCATTACGTTGGAACCCGCAAGGCAGTCGCCGCCCGGAAGCTCCAGCACGAACCAGATACTCCTGGAGTGAAATTGATTGCGAAGCACGAAACAGAGTCAGATTTCGTAGGATTGTTGAGGCCCTATGCTTCACTAAGAGAGAAGGACGACAGTAGTAGTAGAGTAGTAGTCTTATGAACAGGGTGTCCATCAGTAGTTTTTTATAATGAGCAGCTATACAGTTCTGAAGTTTAGATAGCTCCTGCTTATTTGCTCTTTATAATATAGTTCCAGTTTCCAGATGCAGTTCCTCAAAAAGAAAGCAGAACGTAGGTACGAGAAAAGATGTTGTTAAGACCATAACAAAATAGAACCTATGCCCAGTTCCAAAATTGTTACCAAGAGCAAGCAGTATAGAAATCATGACAATTTTTTCAATATTCCAAGTTGAACGCAGAAAACCTTTAATAAATAGTGTCGAAAATTGTAAAAACAACATCCATACGTGATACATGGGCAAACAGAGCTACGCTGCGGAAAGAAAGGATTTGTAAAAATCTAGGTTAAATGCTATAGCTTAGCACTTAGTATGGCCTATAATACCCTTGAACTCTATGCGTGCAGGGTATAAAAGAGACAATTCTCAAATATAACATTTTTATCTCGTAAGGTACATGTTTAAAGGTAGTCGCAGTGTTGGTGTATGAAGCAGGCTTACCTGATGATAGCAGCTTTGACGGCATCTATAGAGCTGCTTGCTGCCAAACGGTGTGGCGCTTGTCAACTTAAGCGGCTGATGCTGCTGCGACTTCTGGCCTTGGGCAACGGAGCTGCCAGAATATATGGCAAGTGCACTGAGTATGCTGAGCCAAGCAGCAAGCGTTGCCGCTGGCCTCGATCTGTTATGCCTGAACATGCTCATGTGGAAGCTGTGTAGCTGTAGCGGGAGGAGCTGGAGTAGCTGCTGCTGCCTGTAACTGCGCTGAGCTGCTGAGGCGCGGCAACGTTGTACAGATTGATTAATTGATTAATTTTGTTTGTTTATTTTTGTATTAAGTGGTATTTGTTGTGGCCCATAATACGCGACGACGACGACAACAACAACAGCAACAACAATAACGAGTTGGTTAAGTGTAGGCGCAGCAGCAGGGATGCGGCGTATTTGTGTATTTACTTAACGATTGCTTTATTTTCACAAAAACAACAACAATAACAACAGCGGGCGGTGGCATCAACAGCAGCAGCAGCAGCAGCTGAACTGGAGCCGGGAGCACGGCTTGATTTGTAGCAACGAGCGGGTAGCGCGGCGCAGTTGCTCCGTTTTTGTGCCGTTAGCTGAGCAGCCACTTTGTTTGCCTTGTCTTTATGTGCTCTTTTTTTTTTTTTTTTGCTTTTGTTGTTGCCCTTTTTTGCTGCTTTTTGTTGTTTTTTTTTTTTCTGCTTCGTTTTTGTTGGGTGGCAATGGCGCGGTAACAAGGGCCGCCTTACATGCTGCTGGCTTGTTTGACTTTGTTTTTTTTTTTTTGTTTTATTTGTGCGCCTCGTTCAGGTAAGTTGGCACCATAATAAAAACACACTTGCACACACGTTTACAATAAATAAAACGTGCACACAGCACTGAGAGACTGGGAGAGAGAGAGAGCATACAAGTAGCAAAAAAAAATTGCAATAAATAAACGGCACACACACAAGGAAAAAAAAAAACAACAAGCACACACTCACAATAACAAAATTGGAAGACGAGTAACGGGCGCAATGCAGCCCAGAGAGACACGCTGACGCGACGCAAAGACGACGATAACAAACGGCGACTAGACGATAAACGACAAGGCAATGGCAAACGGATAACCGAGAACGTTGCAGCGCAGCAGCCTGCTTAATATACAACTAACCTTGTCGAGGATAAATGCTGCAATGAAATGTCTTTTGCCCGCGCGGCGCAGCTCGAACGGAAAACGGCGCGCACGCAACATGTTTGAAGCAGCTACAGACCTGCTCGATGCCAAACACACACACACACACACACACACGCGCGTGCATGCAACTTAACTGAAGCGAACGACATTGCCCAATATACTATCACCACCCAAAAAGTTACCCAGCGCACATAATAATTGAGGCGAAAACGTATAACTAAAAAATGTAATACAGTCGAGGCGGTGCCCGACAGTGTAATACCCTGTACCTTTTTTTCTCGAAAAAAGTTTTATTCCTGCATATTCTTTCTATGAACTTTCCAATTGGAATATTTTATTTGTTGGTGCAAAACGATATTTATACCTATAAGTTCCACAAATTTTAACCGATTTTGATGAAAATCGAAATTTACGTCAAAGAAGTTATTTAAAGTATATGAGGAAAGTTTCAAGGGGATGTGTTGAGGGGTGTGGGAGAAAACACGATAAATCGATTGCGGGGGGTGGGGGGCCTGCATTGATAAAATTTTGATGTAGATTGGTTAATTAGAGCCACATGAATCAGCTTACCAAAAATTGTGATTCTAGTCCATTTGTTACTATAATTACGTAGAGTCAAATATTGACGCAATTTATAGGGAAGGGGTAGTGAAATTTGTACATTTTAGGCTATAACTTTTGTTATAGTTTTGACACACAGATGCATGCAACCACAATGCATCGCTCTGTTAAATTTCAGACTAAAATATTAAACGGTGTAGTCAAAAACCGCGAAACTCTGCTACGGGGAAACGGGGAAAGATATGGATTTGATTCAACAAACTTGATCTTCTCAGGAAATATGCGCATCAGCTGGTAAAGGTTCGTATCTCTAGCTCTTATAGTCTCCGAGATCTAGGTGTTCATACAGACAGCCAGACGGACAGACGGACAGACGGACAGACGGACATGGCTCAATCGCTACCCGAGGTTATGATAAGCATTTTGGTATAAAGGACTTGGGGTCTGCCACGCCTCCTTCTTGCCGTTACATACATTGCACAAATCTAGTATACCCTTTGTACCTATAGGTACAGGGTATAAAAATCCCATTTGGGATATCCCATTTGGGTTTTTTTTTTTTTTATATGAGGTTTTGTCATTCCGCGCGTGATTTTTCGAACTGCGTATAGGCCCTTACTTAAAAATTTAGTTGCTTGGTTAAAAAGAGTATATTTTGTGTTACATGGTAATGATAGCAATTAGAGAAACTTTATTCAGTTCATTTCCGATCGTTTTGTTATATATCCAACCTGAAAAATTGTTTCCTTAATGTATGTTTTGTGCCAAACGTTCTGAAATGGACATTTTCAAAATTATTCCCAAATTTTTTGTTCTTAAACATATACAAAATTTTTTTGTGTAGTTTCATCATCCATTTGGGATTTACAAAGCGTATATAATAATTGATTAAATTCAATTAGTTGCCTGATTAAAGAGCGCAAATTTTGTGTTTTATTGTAAAGCCGGCAATGCGAGAGACTTTATTCAGTTCAATTCCGACCGTTTTGTCATATATCCCACCTGAAAAATTGTTTCCCTAATGTATCTTCTGCGACTGACGTGACTTAATTTTCACAATTTTACTGACTAATGTATCTTCTGCGACTGACGTGACTTAATTTTCACAATTTTACTGACTAGATGTACACCAGACACCATTTCGACGGCTTGTATTTTTTTAAGTTTATACAAAAATTATTTTTATTTTTAGCTTAATGTTTAAAGTTGTTATTAAAAATTAATTTTATGTAAAAAAGTTGTTATTGACATGGCACAAATTGAACCTCCATGTGTTTTTCTGTTTCTTGGTGAGAGACACTTTATTCAGTTCCATTCCGACCGTTTTGTAATATATCCCACCTGAAAAATTGTTTCCTTAATGTATGTTTTGTCCCAAACGTCCTGAAAAGGACATTTTCAAAAGTTAACCCTAATTTTTTGTTCTTACATATATACAAAACTTTTTTTTGTAGTTATATCATCCAAAGAGTATTTACCAAGCGCATATAATAATTGAGTAAAGCTCAAAGTTGAAATTAAAAAAAAAAAATAGTTGCCTAATAAAAGAAAGGAAATTATGTGTTTTATGGTAAAGCCGACAATGATAGAGACAGTCAGTTCAATCTCGACCATTTTGTTATATATTCCCTTTAAAAAATTGTTTTCCTTGATGTATGCTTTGTGACAACCGTCCCGAAATAAACATTTTCGGGAGTTGAGTTTGAACCCAAAAAGTGTTATTTGCTTAAATTTATTGCATTATTAGGTTATTACTTAGTAAAGAAAACATTTTTTATGCTTTGTAGTAAAGATGGAGATCCCATTGTCATTGTCTATTTCTAAAAAAATCATAATCTGAGGTCGAGGCATATATTTTCTGAATTCGAATTCGCTATCAGAATTGAACTGAAAAAACCGCACAAAATTTTAGAAAGTGCTTGGGTCATTTTGACCTCGGATTCAAATCCGACTACTTTTGATCATTGGAAAATCATATATTTTGTAAAATTTGTTGAAATTCCCGTATATTGGGAGATGTAAAAATCCAGAAATTTGAATAAAAATAAGTTGTTTGGGCAATTTTTTGGGCTAACTAAATAAAAGTAAAGTCGTAAAGTCGTGATTCAAGGTAAAGGGTTAATAGAGCGGCCGGTATATTTCTCCCCCGGAAAATGTCTTGGTTTTTTATAGGAATCTCCGTACATCAGAGCATGTAGTTACCCAAAATTTTTTAAATGACAATATTTTTTTCCAAAAGCTTTGTACCAAGCTTTGTACTCTAAAGCAGACAAATTTTAAATATTTCGAACGTTTTTATCATTTTCGTTTACGAAGTACTTTTGAGATAATAAATTGAAAACAATATTTACTTCAAAAAAAGTTCGATTTCCTGAACATCAGGGCAAGTTATTACTAATAAGTATTTTCGCCTATCAAAAATTCGAACCAAAAAAAAAAAAGGGTTTTGGAACTCTCTAGGTAAGGTTAGGTTATGGCGGCAGCTGGCTTAAAAAGCCACTTAGCCACACTTAGGCCTAGACTGGCCTGTTGTGATACCGCTTAGGATCTCAATTTAAATTTAAACCCCCTTCCCCGCCTGATGCTGCGATATAGCTTTCAATCATTCTCGGATAGATAGGACCTAGCTCTTCTAGGTTATTGAGGAAATAATTTCCCAGGTGCTTTTTTCTGCGTCTACATAGAGCTTCACAGGAACAGAAGAAGTGCTCTACTGTTTCTACTTCTTCCTCGTCTGTAGCTACTGCAGAAGTCATTGCTTGGAGTATTCATTCTGGTGACCGGTGATCGCTCTAACAACTGCCGAACACTGTGGAACTCTCTAACGCGGATAAGTATTAAATTTGAGTCACTTGGAGTTGTTTTTTATATGATTCTTTGTATACAGCATATATCAACTATGTCAGCCACATCTGTCCTTCGTGGAGTTCCTTTGCTACAGGATTTGCATTACCCTTTCGCCAAATACAGCTTGCCGTCACTTTGTTTGCTGGGTAACATGCTGTGTTATTTCGTGGTGGTGATTGTGATAGCAATGGTAATGGTATTGTTGGTGGTGCTGGTTATATTGGTGGTAGTGGTGGTTGGTTGGTTGGATGGCTCGTGATGCTGCTGCTGCTGCTGCTGCTGCTTCTGCTGCTGGCGCTGCTGACGTCGCGCATGCAGATGAATCAAAGCAGCCGCTGATTATAGCAATAGCAACAATATGGTAATGCTGCCGTTGGCCTGTATCTCGTTGCCGCTCTCTGGGCTCTCCCCGCTTTCTATTGAGCATTGTTTATTTATATGCCATGCTATGCTCCACATATGTACATAAGTAGTTAGCAATGCCTAAACACACCGTTACACACAAACATACATGTATGTACATATGTAAGTATGTTTGGTTTTATAACTTCCTTTGGCCAAAGTATGGTAAATTCTTTCAAAGCATTATTTGTACTACATTTATTATTTAAGCCATGCCTGCTCATGCCTGGCCATGCTCTCTACTCTATGCTTATTGTTCTAGAACTGGCTATCTCTATAAGAAGGATGTATATGTATATGTACCATATAGTATATGTGTGTGTATACATTTGTGTATATATGTATGTGTGTATTAGCCGCCCCTATATAGCGTATAGCGCTGCGGCCCATAACAATACCAACAACAACAACAACAATGAAACGGAAAGTTTATTTGCATATTTTGACTTTTATGCGGCAAAAATATTACAGGCTGCGATGCTGCTCCTGCTCCTGCTGCTGCTTCTTCAACTTCTTTAGCTGCTCTTTCACTGCTACCAACAACAACAATAACTGCGAAAACAACAACAAAGCACAATGTTAATAAAGACCATGTCAAAAAGAAGAAAATAAAAAAAAACCATACATATGTATATACTGCATATTATGTACTTTTTTTTTACCATTTAACATGCTGCTTATAACTTGAAAGCTGCTCGTTATTTTTCTGGCCCCTTTCATACTTTATATGAAAACATGGTCTACAAAGTTTGCAATTTTTTTTTTTTTTTTTATAACTAGTTGGTTTAAAGCTGTATTTGTTGCAACATGTTGCATATTTCAAATTTAACTGAAAATTTAAATTTTTAAATTAAATATGACATGTTTGCAGATAGCATTAAAATTTGTTTGTGTTTTTGAACATGTTACCATCAGTTAGTTAGAGCGCGTCATAAAGTCTGGCTCAGCTGAGCTTCTACAGCGTGTTTTTTTTAGAGGTTCACAACTTTGAGTTGGCAACACTGCTTTATTTAAAAACCCATTTAACAGCTGATAGTTGGCTTTTTGTTAAGTTTGGTTTGACATTTCATTACACAGGCCTACAAATACCGGGGTCATGTCAGTTGTTGGAAAGCTATAGGTAATTTTCGAAGTAATTTGCTGCGTAGAATCCGAATCCGAGGTTTTGCACCCGAAAAACGGCGTTTTTTCAAATATCTCAAGATCCTGGTAATGGGCCAATTCTGGCCGCGGATTCGGATTCTATTACTTCGAAAATGATCTATAGCTTTCCAACAACTAAACTATGTTGGTCTATGGATAGACTTACATCAGAGCAACGCTTGCAAATTGTTGCAATTTTTTTATCAAAATAATGGTTCTGTTCGTCATACTTATTCAAAATGCAAAATTTTATTCTCCGATGAAGCCCATTTTTGGTTGAATGGGTAAGTAAATAAACAGAATTGTTGCATTTGGAGTGAGTGGTGTCGAAACACCATTACATCCACAGAAAATCACTGTCACTTGACTACTTCGATAAACCAGAGACAATTGAACACCTGGAAATCATTTTTTGAAGAGTTATTGGTGTTCTAAATTGCGCCTTGTACGCGCCATCCACATGCCCGAAATCATTTTTCAATTTTCTATCCAATAAAGCGCGTTTCATTGATATTAAAAATATATTTCTTTGTTTTATTATCATTTAAACTTGTGTAACTCTAAAAAAAACACCCTTTAGTTCCATACACACAATACTGACACAATGCTGCTCTGAGCCCCTCTTAAAAGTGCAAGAACCCAACGTCCCAACTATTCAAAGAAAAACAACAGAGAGCCATAGGAACAGCGGAACTGATACTGCGCAGGCAGCAACTTAAATAGGTTCAAGCAAGTCTCCCGAAACAATCAAGAATTCTTCTAACTACAAGTAAGCCTACACAACACCTGAGTCAACTGGTGCCTTCATAACTTATCTGAAAACAAAGTCTAAAACGCTTGAACTTTGTTGATGACTAGTGGCGCCATCTTTAGGAAAGAAATCGCTACGAAGCTTTATGAAGAATTGAAAAACTTAAACGTAAGCAACTATTAAAAGAAGATGAGTAAAAGTTGGACCAAATGCAGAACTGGAACTGCAACCAATTTCAAGAAAGAACCTTTCCGAGAGATTGCAAAACGCAACGTTAAGCAGCTATCCAAAGAAGAGAGAGCCAGACGAATTGTGGAACTGGAACTGCGCAAGCAACATTCAGGAGCTTATAACTTCAATAAGTTCACGATACAAAAAATCTTCTGGTCGCATTGCCCCACGTCTTTGTGAGGAACCCATGCAGGAAAAAAAAAAAACTTAAATAGGATCAGGCAAATCTACCAAAAACAAGAATTTTTAAAACTCTAATTAAGCTTAAAAAACACCATCTAGACAGACTAACATTTTTTGATGAGTAGTGACGCCCTCTTAAGGGACGAAATCGCGAAGAACCTTTATGAAGAATTGAAAAATGCAACCGTAAAAGATGAACGAAGTATAGAACTGAAAAAAGGTTCAAGCAAATCTCCCAAATAAGCACGTATGGCTTAAACTAGAACTAAGCTAGAACAAATGATTCCTTTATACTTTCTCTGAGAACACCGTCAAAAAAGTTTGAAATTTGTTGACGACTAGTGAAGCGGTCTTAAGGAAATCTCTAAGAACCTTTATGTAGAATTAATTAAAAAGCTACCGTAAGCAACTTTTAAAAGAAGAAGAGTTAAAGATGTTCGAACTATTGAACTGGAACCGGAAATAGGTTCCCAAAAAAACAGGTATTCCTTAAAATACAATTAAGTTAAAACAGCACCCAAGTAATCTGATCCCTTCATACTTCATCTGAAAAACATCGTCTTAAAAGTTTAAAATTTGCTGATAACAAGTGGAGCGCTCTTTATGAAATCGTAGAACTGAAAAACGCAACCGTATGCAACTATTCCAAGAAGAAAAGTAAAAGTAGGACTAACTGCAGAACTGGAACTGGTTCTGGCAAATATCCCAAAAAAGTAAGTATTTCTTAAGCTACAATTAAACTAGATTTAAAACTGTCTTTGTTGCATGTTTTAAATTTAAACGGAAATAAATATTTTAAAATTAAATAAGCAGCTAGTCAGACAGTCACCCTCGGATGAGCTGCTTCCATACTAACAACCCCGGAAACAAAATCGCGGACAAGCTAGCGAAAGACGCTTTTAAAATGTAATAAGCTATGCACATTTGACATGATAACAGATAGCTGAGGATTTAGCTTCAGGGCACCGAATGTTATTTGCTCTTAAGATAGTCAGACCGCATCATAAAATCTCCCTTTCATACTAACAACCCTAGAAAAAAAATCGTGCACAAGCTAGCGAAAAACGCTCTTTCCTGTTTAATTTCGTGAAAAAAAACGAAATTTTTATCGGATAGAATGAAATTAAAAGATCTGAGTCGCCCTCAAAAGTATAGCTGGTTCTTAGCTAATACAAACAGAAACGAAATACCGAACAAGCTGGCGAGAGACGCTTCTTCAAAGCACTAGCCACATCCATTACTATGTAGTGAAAGCACAAGAAAATATCCTAAATAAGTAACTACTAAAAGAAGAGTAAAATATGGACGAACTGCAAAACTGGAACTAGAGCTGGAAATAGGTCGCCCGTGAAAAAGGGGGGGTAAAGTCGGGGATTACCCGGGCCCGTAGTTTTCTCAGGGGCCCGGTGTAATTAATGTCGTACTGTCGTGATTCAAACTTAAGGTGTAATAGAGGGGCCGGTACATTTTCCCCCGGGCCCGGATTTCCACTCTACGGCCCTGCCTTTGCAGCTTCCTCCCATTTAAGGACGTTTAATTTTTCCAAACACAGTGTGACATTTCACAAAGGCTTCTTTCATAGATATCACTGATCTGCCGATAAAATCCTTATCATTTGATCGGATTTTTCAAAAGCTAAATAAGATTCAAATTATTTGTCATAAATTAATAAGTTGAAAGCGTCTAGAAATTTCAGGTGCAGCACTTTAGAGGCACACGGGATATAAAGAAGCTCTAAAATGTAGACTAGTCGAATAGAATCATATGTCTTCCTTTGGTCCTGAAGAGTTTTTACAATCCAGTAAGAAATCACAACGTGCCTGCGATTGGAACTTCCCCTCTGCCGTACATTCTGTAGTGCCATAAACTCTTTTAGCAAATTTGTTACTAGTATGATATGTGACAAAACTCTCAACAAACTTACAATACTTTTTCTAAACATGTTGAGTGTGTGGAAATCAGTTTTGTTGTAGAAATTAACTGCGTGTCGTTTGTGGTCATGGTATATATGGTATATGTACATTGTTAGTGATAGTGCGGGTAGCTTTCGTTATACATATGTATGCGGGCCAGTGACCGGCAATTGAACGTTATTTAAACATTAAATATGTACAGCATACATTTAATTTTGATTTATACATTTTTACATGCATACGAATTTGCCATATGCAGACACTTTCTGTTATCATATGTAAAATAGGGCGCTTCTTTTTATATACTCATACAACCCTTTGCCAGATTTCCAGCCGTTTCAGACTGACTGTAAACCCATTAACAAATTTGAAATTCTTTTCAAATTACATTCTTGAAATTGCCGTGTGCGCGCGCTCTGCAGACCGTCTCAAGAATAATTAATGGAATTTTTGAACTCTCGGTGCAAATGCTAAGCCGCTATAGCAGCATCTCTCCATTGATGTGTTCGGTCCTTTCAAATAAGTAGTACTAGTATGTTGTCGAGAATGTACACATGTACATATGTACTGTATGGTATGGTGCAGCTGGCATTTTACTTGTTCTGCTTGTGATACCAAAATAAAACAATTTGCATCATTCAGCGAATGGATTTCTTAATGAATTGCACACAACTTGCCAAGAAAGATATTTTGTCTGTGTGGCGGCGGCAGCGGCGGTGTTGCAAGTTTTTGGGCACTTTTGTCTACAGAGCATCACTCTATAAAACGCACAACTGAATGGGGTGGGGTGTCGCTATCTGTTGTCTCTGTAAGTATGACTGTCTGTCTGTCCGTCTGTTTGTTTGTCTATGCGCGTTTATATCGCTGCTGTGGCTGCAATACGTGTTTCCCGGCTGCCTGATTGCCCGCCCTATTTTCATCAACGGAGTTAATGCAAGATACCATTTGCATCCCATACAGTCATCCATCTATCCATATTTCTGCCGTTTACCACAGAGTGTGTATAGCAGCTGTGCTGATTCGCCATTTTTCGTTGTCGTCGTCGTAGTTGTTGGCTCTGCCGTTGCCTTTACTCGGACCATAATTCATGTCACCATGTTTATTAAATGTACTTTTCATTGCAATTGTAACATCGTTTTTCGAGTGGGCTGTGCATAAGGCTACCCAAATGGCTGTGAGCCTGTTTTTTTTTTTTTTTATGCCTGGAACTGCTGCCATTAGTCAGTTAAGCCAGTTTCAGTCCGGGTAGCTCACGTAACAAGCAAACAGTATTATTGTCTATATGCGCATATGGTTAGCACATTATTAAGTCCATTTTATCATCATATAGTGCGGTCGTTGGTACAACTTCATGGTTCTGCATTCCAAAGCCTTGCTCGTTTGGGGGTGGCTGCCAGATTGTTTTTGGGACGAGCACGCGCGTACATATGCCAACATTTGGTTGCAAAATGTGTGATTGTGATTAATTGCAGTAACAATTTTTGTAAAAAAGATGTGATAAGGTACAGCTTAACGCCCATAGTTGCCTGTTGGATTTAGTACACTGTCCAACAATAAACGATTGTTGCCATACAAGCGTATTAGCTACTTTCATGTTCATGTATAACTTTATGCTTAAATTTGGCAAATATTATTCAGCTAAGCTAAAGCTTAATGCCCATTTAAATTAATTTTTAGCCAACAATATTGTGCAGCAGCCTGTTGGCTTAAAGACAGTTGCTAACGATAAGCGATTAATGATTAACGATAAGCAATCAGTGCAAGAGCAGCACAGAATTTAAATTTAATTAATAACTGCAATTTAAACAATTCATTTGTGACTTAATTTGTGGATAGCATGCCTAACCTGGGCAGATTTATTTAATTAAAATGCAGCTAAACGGGCTTAAAATTATTTTTAGTCAACATTGTTGTGCAGCAGCGAACGATAAGCGATTAACAATTAACGATAACCGCAAAACAATCAATGCAACTGTAGAACCAAATTTAAAGCGCTTACATTTTTTGAAAACAAAAAAAAGACTGCGCGTACTTAAGTATTAAGACAAAGGGCTCTCAGCTCAACACCTATTTTAAAGTATAAGCAAGTTATGCTAACTTAAGTTATTCAGTACATGTAAGCTGGCCATACTTTGACAAATTAATTTTAATAAAATTGGCTTTACTAAGCAAGCTTTTTTTTCAACGTTGGACATTGTACAACGTTTAAAAATCGCAAACTATTAAACTTAAGTAGCTAAAAGCTAACTATAAATATAATAAGCTTAGTAATTTACTGACTTGTGTGCGTATCTGTCAAAAAGCTGTTCAAACAAGCAAGCGACTGTTCAATCGTTTAATTAAAAGTTAATACATTTGCGTTTGCAAAATGGCCATTATAAAAACTGTGTTTTTTTACAAGTTACGTTGTGTTAAAAGCTTAACTTGTCTACGCCAACAAAGCTACTTTTTGTATTAGAGCGTTTAAAATAATTTGCGACCTTTGTACTAAACGATTACCGATTACCAAATAATAAACAATATCATATTTATCGTAATTGTTATACATGCCGACTATACGCCGTTTACCTACACTAACACTCTTTTTCCTATATTTTTCAACAAAATATACGCATGTAATAAGTGAAAAGTGTTTATATCTAAAAATAATAACTATAATAATTTGTAAGTGAGCATTATTTAAGAAGCATTGTAAGTAACAATATAACAACTTAAAAAAGCTCAATTGGGTAGCCGCAGCAACGTATCTGGCAAGTTGCATTAATACAAACTTAAGTCGTTCTTTGGTTTGTTTGCGTGTTTTTGTATTAGTGCATATCGTGGTATATGTACGTATATACATAATTCTCGATATATGTATATATTTAAACAGTGAACAGTGTACTCTACTAATCGTGGTCTCGTTCTACATAGAAAGGTAATGTTTGCCAATGCTCAATTTTAATTTATGCAATATGAATGGTCTCTATAATACACCCACTTTACAGCTGCAGCCAGCAGGATGAGCTTTGTGCCTGGCGAGCCCGTGCCACCGGGCTTTGAAGAAGATATGGCTTGCTCAGCCTTAATAAAACAACAAATTGAGGATTACGATAATGGCGCACTTTTGGGCACCGAATATGCCGTGGAATTGCACGAACCCGGTCAGCAACGCCCCGATTATTTTTGTGTACTTTGTGGTACTTGCAACGATTGTCGTTCTATTTTTGTGCATTGGACATCGTTTTCACATCGCATCAAATACTTGGAAGCACATTTTCAAAAGGCATTCGCCACCATAAAAAAGCTGCACGGCTCTTCTACACTTAACCAATCTCCGGAACTAGGAAAAGCCATAGGCTTTTTGATTGAGGCCATTGAGCAAAAATTTGGTCGTGATTTGAACCTAACAGCTATGTCTGGTGAAGATTTTCGTCCTGATAAAGCAAAAGTATTCAATCAAGTTCGCCGTAAATATCATTGTAATGAGGGCGCTGGCGGGGACTTTGTTAATGAAGCACGAGAGGCCATGCTGCAATCAAATCCATTGTTGCAAAAAGATGAAACACTTAAAATAACGATTAAGCTTAATGATCACTCTAAGGAATCAGGCTTTACAGCCGACGAGGACACAATAGCTCTTGATGCTATTTCAAGCGATGATGATGATATGGAGCCTACATTGGGCGAAAAGCAAAGAAAATTGCACGATGCACAGTGCAGTGTTCGTGGAACCAATTGTTCTCCGCCAAACGCAGCTGGCAAAAAAGGGTCTATTGCCAAAATAAAGCAAAAACTGCCAACACCCAAGGAGTTGTCCTTACAGGCTTCCAACATTGCGCAGGAGCGCTATAAATGGGAAAAATTTCGTTGCATGCTGGAGCTTCAGCTAAAACAGTTGCGCCATGAAACAGATATGTACGAGTTGAATCCCGAAAAGCATCCTGATTATTCAGAAGAGTGGAAACTATTTTGGAATCGTCGCTACAAACAGTTGCAGGAGGAGAAGAAATGTGATCCCAATCGTTATGACTATAAGCCTGAATGGATTTCTTACTGGAAGGAACGTCGCGTTGAGCTTTTCGATATTCAAGTCAATAAAATAAAGAAAGAATTGAAGGAAAAATTTAAGCTAGGTGATGAAGAGGAGGAAAAAACGCTTAAGCTAATGGAGCGCTATAAAATAAGCGTAGACGAAACAGCTTCACGTGCTACCAGCTCACCGGAACCACCAGCGGCACCACGTCGCAAACCCAACTTTCGTAACAATCGTCCAGAGACGGTCGTTATAAGTGATGATGAGCATGGTTCACCGCCACGTCGTAACAACCGTAATCGCACTTATGAACGTTCGCGTTCACACTCACGCTCCAGTTCGCTTTCAAAGCGTTCTGGCAGAGCAGCACCGCGAATTGGTCAACGCACTCGCTCGCGCTCGCCCAATATACGGCGTGATCATCGGCTTGTTGGTCATAACAACTCGCGGTCTCGCTCACGTTCACCTTTTAGGCGTAGCCATGAACGCATGCGTGGCCGTGATCGCGAGCATGATTCACGCGAGCGCAATACTAGATCCAATCACTCACGCAGTCGTGATGGTTATTCGGAACGTCGCAGCACAGAACGTGATTACTTCAGGGAGAGCTATGGACGCTCAAAACGTAACTATGAATCCATAGGCTCATTTCGTGTACTTGACTCAAGTCGTTATCCGGAATACAATCGCTCAAAACGTTCACTTTCGCCTACTCATGCCAAGGAAAGAGAATCGCCAGTCGAACCCGAGGGTCCCTTGACTGTGGTTAGCGTGCTGCGCATGCTTGCAGCCTTGGAGGAGCATTTAGGCAGTCTGGGACCCAAGGCGCTCAATCTGCTTGGCAAGGCCTTGGCCATGGAAAAGGTGCAGGCAAATGCTGCCGATGATTTATTGCTTAATGAAGATAACTGTGTGTTCCTAGAAACAACCAAGGAGAAACTCAAGGGCATACTTATTGCCGAAGTGATTGATGATCCACAAAAAGTGCGTGTTGTTAAAAAGTTGGTTTCCAATATCGCGGCCATCATATTTCAAGTCACCAAAGGTAAGTTACCAAAAAATATTTTGAAACTTTTGCAGAAACGAACAGCGTCAGAGGCAGAAGACGTGAATGGCGGTTTTTTTTTTTTCGCGTAGTTCTTTTTTTTTCTTTTGAAATATTTTTTTTAAAAAGTAAGGTCTTTTAGCTTAATAATGGTTATAACGTTAAGTACAATTTATTTATAGTTTCCAACTGGCAGTGCTGCAAACATTTGTTTATAAGCAGTAACTGGAAGTGCTGGGACTAGCTGAGAATATAACTAAAGATAAGCTGATGTCGCAAACAGACGGGTTTATAGGTTATGTTTATGTTGGATCAGATGCCAGTTTAGAATTCTATAAATATTTGTTTATTTGAAAAAACCATTGTTAAGCGTCATCTGTTGTATCTTTACTAATTAAATATCGCGGGTAGTTAAAGTGAATTGAGTCCGTAGCTTGGTAAGTACTTGTCTGTATTACTAATACGTCAGCAAATCGGTTTCTCTGCAATGGGAATCAAAAAGTTAGTTTGAACGTTCGGATTTACGCGCTTTTCAAAAGTTCTTTAAGCCGTTTTGTGAAGTGCATTGTACAGCCTCCATTTCAGTAATACTCCAATGTTATATTAGTATAAACGTGTATTAACTAAAACTCTCTGAACTATTTTAATAGGTGTTACATTGAATTAACCAACATTTTTTGTGTTGCTTCCCCTTCTTTCTCTACTGCTACTGCTACTCTCTACATATAGGTGGCACTAAAACGGCCGATGGCGCCAAAGCGGTTGAAAGACCCAAAGAATATCAGCTGCCATTTGATCGTCAAATTGTATCCTCAAAATTGGCAGCGGGTCTATTAAAGAATGGCATTGATACGGTAACCACAGAGGACATGAACAAGATGGTGCATTTTTTCACGCTGCTAGTCAAGACACATAAGATGCGTCGTCAAAGTGACAAATCCTCGCTACACTTTGCCGAAGTGCCCGCCAGGTTGGGCATTAAAACCAAGGAGCGTCTGGAAGAGAACCTTAGCGAAATCATCAAAGAAGTAGAGCAACATTTGTCCAAAGAAGTAGCGTCGTCCAAGGCAGCTGCAGCGGCTGCTGCTGCTGCGCCTAAACCCATGCCCAGCGTTGAAAGCGGCGGTGGCGGCGGTGGCGGCGGCGGCATGGAATGTCTGACTGATTCCGATTTGCAAACACTTTTGCAGAACTTTAAATTCTTGTCTATGGAAGAGCAGGTACATCTAATAGCACATTTACGCAAATTGGAAATGCTAGAGCCAGCAAGAGTGGAGCATCTGCGTAAATATATAAACATTACGGAGCTAAGCAGCGATGGCGAGTCTTGTAGCGATTTCCTAACACGTGTCATAGGCAACTCCAGAACTAGCGCTGATGCAACAGCCACAACTGCTTTGCGTGCATCACCGGCTGTGGTGTCAGGACGTCGCAAGAGCAACGAACGTGATTTGCCACCGCCTGGTACGCGTGAAAAGTCACCCATGCGTGGCGTAGCTGCAGCGTCGCCCAAAATATTTCTGGATGACGACGATGATGATGATTATAATTTCGATGACTTGATTATGAAGGCTAAGGACTCAAATGGCCAGTTGGAAGCAAACATTATACCAGTGGAAACGACAACTAGCGCTTTGACCTTTAAGCCGACACCACCAAAAATATCGCTTAAAGATACCGAAAATATCATAGCCAATTTGATGGACACCTTAGTTGGCGCCAGTAATCAGAAACAAGCAGCTGTACAGCCCAATAATGAGCGTGTTATGCATAATGCAGCAAATATGATGCAGATGCCACAACGCATGTCGCAGCCATTTGGAAGACCACAAAACATTGACAACGGGCAGATGTATCAACGCAACTACGAAAACGAACAGCAGAACATGGGTCAAGCTATCGGTGCTGGACAATATGGTGGCGGTATGCAGCAAACGTATAATATGTCTGGGGGCTATGGGGGTGGTTTTAATAATATGCCTGCACCAGTTGCTCAACAAAATTTCGGCGGTTTTGCTGGTCAAATGAATGTTCCTCCTTGGGCCAACAATGTTCCACCACAATTTAATACCATGCAGCAGAACTATATGCAACACCAACAGCAGCAAAATCAGCCTTATAACAATATGTACGGACACAACTGAAGCTACATATGTATATACATTCAAGTGTCTATAAATTAAGTACAAAAAAATTAATCTAAATTCCCTGATATGGGTTTGTTTTGGAGACATCAACAAAATGTTTTATAATAAAATTCGCGGGTTGTTGTGTGGTGTGTATACGTGACTAGCTTCCTCTTAGCACTCGTTATAGTTAATAAGTAATACATACTTTTTTTTTGTGCCCAAATAAAGATTTAAGATGCAGCTTTTTTTGTTGTTAAAATTTCTGCATTTCAAACAAACAAACAATTAAATAATGGGTTCGTTTGAATTTGTTGTAACAAATAAAGTACATTTGCAGCATATGAAATAATTGAATTTTTATAAAATTTAAATAGTTTTGTTTTTTTTTGTTTTATAAAATTTATACACTATATATGTACATATAACTACTGTATACAAAATGAATACTAAAAAAGAATAAAATAATTATTTTCAAAGCGCGTTTTGCGTTATAATCAAAAATTATTACGCAGAATGTGTAATAAATGCAGTTTTGCGATTACTGGGCAGCATATACCACGTTAACGTAATAAAATGCACGGGTTTTCGTTAAGCAACATAAAGCCTAGTTTACTTAATATCAACTATTATCAGTGCTTGGCCTAAGTGCCTTGTATATAAAGCTTATGTATAAATAATTGCTGACTATAGTTAGTCGCCTTCTAAGTAACATCATTTAATAAAACGTTAAAATATATGCAGCTTTTAAGTCTAATTTATACATTTACAAACATTAACCATAACATTTAACAAATTTTAACTAGAGTAAGGCATTTGCATAAAATCCAAAGACTGAGCTGTTATAATCTGCTGCATTTCGTTCTGTAGCAGTTGATGCAAAGATTCGCCGCTGTGCTTGTAAATCCACTTGCCGGAGCTGCCGGATATGTCGCCCACAAAGTCAAAACGCTTGGGTCCACTTGTGGGCGAGCTTAGCCAGATTTGCTTATTAACTGACTGGCGATTGATGACATAAGTGCCATGAGTCTGACCCAAATTTATAGTTAGTACGCCATCCTATAGTACGAAAACAGAAAATTAAAAATATATGATGTAACATTGTTAAAAAATTGTGTTTAATTTGCTTACGCTATATGCCACATCGCTGCCGCTCAAGTCTGAGGCGTTCTCAACAATTTCCTCAATGTAGTCGCAAAGCGCATCCAGAGTTTCGGCACAGATACGCTCATAAGTAGCGCTGTCTATGCTGGCATCGGCAATATCTGTTTGGTAGCACCTGCATTGCTGCTGTTGCTTGTTGTGTGTCATTGCCAAGGCGGCATAATTTCTGGCTTGCGCACTTTGGCCGCTATGTATAGATGTCTTCAAGCTATCCAGGCAGGAATGTGCAATCTCTGTTTGATAGCGCCGGCATTGCAGCTGTTGCCCAACGTTAGTCATTGCAAAGCCGGCATAATTTCTGATAGTGACAGCTTTGCATGACTGCAGCATGACGTTTGCCATAGAGACACTTGCAGTATAGTTTGGTTTATAACTACATGTATGTTTGAAATATTGAAGCAAACGTGCCAGTTGCATTTTTACTTAATGAGCCTTTTTACTCTATTAGTTTTTTGTAGCAGTGCTGTGAAACTGACGTTTTATTTGATTGAAAACTATCGCCTACTTATCGTTTTATCGATAAACCTCAGCTTCGGTATAGAGAAATATCAATGGCGGCGAGAAAATATTGCATGTGGTTGTTATTATAAAAGTACTTAAGAAAATATTTGTTCAAATATATTTGTGAAAAGCTTGCGTAAGCATTGCTAGTGAGCTCAGCAATTTGCCAACAGACAATTATGGCCTTGCCCAGTAACTACAAGCAAATAGCAGTAGGTGCGCCAACTGGACCGGCTACTCCCATAGCCAGTGGCAGCAGCCGGTCTCGTTCTTCTGGTGGCGGCGCAGGCTCGGATCGTAATAAAGACCAAACGCCTGTATTTACGCACAGCAACTATGGAAATCCAGCGTTTACACCACAAAAGGTTACCAAATCATCAAGCAACAAGAATCAAAATGAATCTCGTCTGCCAAAGCCGCCAAAGCCACCAGAAAAGCCTATACTGCCCTATATGCGTTATTCTAAACGTGTCTGGGATAGAATTAAAGCCGAGTTCCCTGAGCTGAAACTTTGGGAGCTGGGCAAGAAAATTGGTGCAATGTGGCATCAACTTACTAAAGAAGAAAAAGCTGAATACATTGATGAATACAATGCCGAGAAATTGGAATATGAAAAGGCTTTAAAGTCGTACCATCAAACGCCTGCATACCAAGCCTATATGTCAGCCAAAAGCAAAGTGAAATCCGATGTTGACGTTCACGAGACACCTTCACGCGGTGGCGGTGGTAAGAGTCAGCACGAGCGACGCATAGATATACAACCAGCCGAAGACGAAGATGATCAAGACGAGGGCTATGCTGCCAAGCATATGGCCTATGCTAGATACTTACGCAATCATCGCCTAATAAATGAAATTTTTTCCGAGGCTGTAGTGCCAGATGTACGTTCCGTGGTCACCACACAGCGCATGCAAGTGCTCAAGCGTCAAGTTAGCTCATTGACTATGCATCAAACAAAATTAGAAGCAGAGTTGCAACAAATGGAGGAAAAGTTCGAAGCCAAAAAGCAGCGCATGGTTGAGTCCAGCGAAGCTTTTCAGGATGAACTTAAACGTCATTGCAAGCCGGCTGTGGATGATGAAACATTCCAAAAAATGGTGCATCGCATGTATGAGGATATTAAGCGTGATCGTCAGCGCATGGAAGAGCCCAACTCAGCAGCGGCACAGGCTCAGGCAGCAGCCGCAGCTGCATCTGCTCAGGCTGCCGCTGCAGCTGCTGCCTCTACAGTGCGCACGGAAGAGCACAAGCAACCGCCAGTTCAGGGTGGTGCTGCAAACACGTCCGCAGTTACAACAAACACACAAGACAGCACAACGGTTGCAGCAACAGCTACTGCAACAAAGGAGCCGCCTACAATGTCAGCTAATGTAACAAAACCGCCCGTAGCCAATAATGTGCATGCTTCAGCTCCTATAGCTACAACAGCGCCTATAATACACCAGCATGAAACTGCCAGCAAAACTGATCCCGAGCCTATGGATATAGAACCACCACCAAAGCCCTCGGTGCCGCCACCGCCTATAAAACACGATAAATTAGAATTGGCCGGAGCTTTGCCACCATTATCGGTGCCAACGATTGTAGCGCCACCCATAAGTGAGCAGCAGCATGTTAAAGATGCGGCCAAGGTTGCTGCGGCGCCCAGTAAAGTGCCCACACCTGTACCAACTCCCACGCCGCCGCCCATAACAGCTGCTCCTAACAGCGCAGAGACAACAGCAACTGTACCTACGTCGGCCACAACACCTACGCCACCACCACCAACGACTATACAGCAGCAACAACCTGGAGCAGCGCCAACAGTTGCACCGCCTAATATGGCACAAATTCATGCACATCATGCGCCACCGCCTGGACATACGCATATGCCGCCACATATAGCGCAGCATCAGCCACCAACGGGCATGCCTGGCATGCCGCCGCATTCAGGCTATGGTAATTATGGTGCACCCACGCATGGACCGCCTGGAGGCCCCACACGCTCACCTTACTATCAGCCGCAATACGGTGGGCATCCCACGCCGCAGCCCTACTATGCACCTTACTCGCCATATCAACAATCGTATGGACCGCCGCCTGGCTCGCATTATATGAATGCGCGTCCACCACCGCAGCACAATGGCTCGCCAACGGTACACTATGCACCCGATCATGGTGCAGCACCACCAGGACCGCCGCCACAGGCACAACAGCAGCCGCCACCTGGTCACATGCATGATCCAGCTACTGTTTATGCTCAGCAACCGCCGCAGCCACATCAAATGCCACCTGGTAGCTCCCAACAGCAGCAGCAGCAGCAGTCACCAGCAACAACGGTGGCCAGCTCTTGCAGTGCACCTGCAGCGCCGCCGGCTAATACAACCTCTGCTATACCAACATTAACGACTTCTGGCCAGGCGGCGCCCAGCGATGCAGCTGCCAACAAGCTTGAGGGTGAGAAACACGAAGCCGATTAAAATAAGAGCTTTCAATATGCTACATGCGAATTAATTTTTTTTTATATATATATATACATGTATATTCTGCGCATAAACTTTGTTTATTATATTTTAATCACTGTGGAATAACCCTAATCTTTAACAAAAATTTACACTTATATTTAATACGCTTAAGATGATTTAGTATTTTTATTTAATATTTTTTTTAACTTTTGCCCGTAAGTTGATTTTGTAGTTATTTTAACAAAATATGGTCACACTAGCTACGATTTAGTTGTAAGCTTAAAGTTGTAAACGAAATTTAAGACTCGATATTTCATTTGAAAACTAATAAATAAACAACATACAAAACATTAAATAAACAAAATGGAATATGAAAGAGTTTTAATTGTGAAGCCCGAGGTATTTGTGTACAAAATACCGCCACGTTCCAGCAACAGAGTTTATAGGTGAGTCAACGTAGTCCAAAAAAAAAAATAAGTGCATTTTGTGTAAAAATAATTTCTCTTTTTTGTTGTGATGGCTGTTGCAATTGTATGCCAAAGACGCCCCCACGTTTTGTATATAACAAAGGCCTGTACATACGTTTATGTACTGTTTAGTATATAGAGCAATGTGTATACTAGAAAAATGGCAACAAAAACATGCTAAATTCTTTGTTGCTGCTGCACTTATTGACACCTGCTGCTATCGTTTGTGTACTTAAAAGTTGAAACTGTTTACAGGGCGGCGGATTGGAATCTCAAAGAGCCCACCTGGACGGGTCGTATGCGTTTGCTATCCATCAATGTTAGTTGTGTGCTTAGACTGGAAGATAAAAACAGCGGCGAATTATTTGCCAATTGTCCCATCGATGCATATCCCGGCTTGGCAATGGAAAGCGTATCAGACAGTTCGCGTTACTTTGTGATACGTGTACAGGATGATAATGGCAGAGCGGCTTTTCTAGGTCTGGGTTTTGGTGATCGTTCCGATTCGTTTGACTTAAATGTGGCCTTGCAGGATCACTTTAAGTGGGTTAAGAATCAGCAGCAAATCGAAAAAGAGCAGTCCGAGCCAAAACAGGAACTTGATTTGGGTTTCAAAGATGGTGAAACTATTAAAATTAATATGCGCATTGCGGTAAGCATTTACGAAAGCAAAAAAAAAAAACAAATCTATTGAACATTTTTTTGCACTACTGATGCAGAAAATGGATGGCACAGAAGGTAGCCCACGTAGCAGCTGCAAAGGTAAAGCCTTTAGTGGCTTGTTGCCGCCTCCACCGGCCGGTCCAAGCAAAATTGTCTCACCTGCCAAGCCGGCTGAAGCAAGCACTGCAAACTCCGCCGAATGGAATGACTACGCATTTGCCGAGTAAGTTTTTTTGTGCATACTAGCAAACTAGGCGGCTTTCTTTCTAACTTAACATATTTTTATTTTAAATAATTTTATCAGCAATACTGATGGAGCACAGGACAAGGGCAATAACTGGGTACAGTTTTAAAGCAACTACGCAAATTAGCAAAAAAAAAATTTTCTATGCACTTTGCATGTACCTACTATGAATTCGACGCACCCATGGATCATCATATAATTAATCTATATAATATAATAAAGCATATGCAAATATAAATTAGTTTTTGTGTAAATTGTTCTATACATTTATTAGCCAATGCAATTATAAAATGTATTTTTATAATGTTAAATAAATTAACATTCCGTTAGCGATGCTGTGTTTGGAGTACTTTAAATTATCAGGACTTCCGCCCTATGCTCCTCCTAGGGGCGAAAACTAAGCTCTACAGTAGTCTAGGAATACATATATATAAACTAGCAGGACTGATTACAAGCCATTAGCTTATTGTAAGCAAAGTCTTTCCTCTGAAAACCATTGAGTTTAAGAAATAATATAATGATAATAATGAGCATGTTTACGTTTTGATATCTTCTTATTCTGGGTGATAGCACAACATTCATAGTACTATCATGGGCTGCATTAGTTAAACCCTTGCTAAAACATATTAATACATACAATCACAATTTTGGGTCTTCTTCATCAGCATTATTCTTACCGCTACAGCTATAATTCAGCTTTGGCCTTTCGCACAATATTTCTCCAATAATCTGTATCCTTTGCAGCTTCCTTCCAGTTTAGGACGTTTAATTTTTCCAAAGCATCTTTCACAAGTCTAGCTGCCTATGTCAAGTCACAAAGATTTAGGTCGCGACCCGGTTCAATCAACCATATGAAAGAAGAGTAGTTGGGCAACCCCGAGCACGCTGGATACATGGAGTGAAAGAAATTTTGGTTTTTACTGCCATAGGCAAGCAGCGAAACTTTTTGGGACAGGCACAGACCGTGGTTGGACTAAAGGGTATAATATGTATGTGTTAACATTTAACCAGGGCCGTAGAAAGAAAATCCGGGCCTGGGAGGAAAATGTACAGGCCCCTCAATTACACCTTTAGCTTGACTCGCGACAGAACGACAGTAATTACACCGGGCCCGGGGCGAATGCCCCCTTCCTACCCCCCTCTCGTCGTGCCTGTATTTAACACAGATCATTATACATTCCTTTTGAACCGCATGGAACATATATATATTCCCTTATTCATACAATATAAAAACTTGATTATGCTATATGAAAGCTCAACAAGAGCATAGGGCGTCAAAAAATTCTCTCCTACTTCTGTCTTTTGCCAATAGTTTGAGCTGGTTCCATGTCATATGTTGACCAGCTCCTTCATTTCGGACCATTCTTATTCAGGTGATTCGTGGTCTTTCGGGGCGTCTGCTCTTTCAATATCTTGGGCTGGCCGTCTTGGAGTGTGGCCAATCCATGACCAGTTCCTTTTTCGAATTTCTAGCTCGATCGGGTGAATTTCAGCTAGATCAAGTAGCTGCACGTTTGTAATCCAAGTGGGGCAAAAAATTCACAAGATCCGCTTGAGGCATCTATTGACGAACGCTTGTAGTTTTCTGCGTGTTGTTTGTGTTGTGCTCCATGTGATGCAGCCGTAGAGGAGCACCGACAGTACGCTGCATTAAAAAATGCGAAGCTTTGTTTTGGTGTTCATATTGTGCGCTCGCCAGATTCTGGTCATCGATGAGAAGGCAGTTCGCGCTTTGTTGATGCGTTCGGTTATATCTGACGTGGATCCATCGTCCTTACAGACTATGCTGCCAAGATACGTAAAGGAGTCAACGTCTTCTATGGGTTGGTCGTACAATAGAAGTGGTGTTGTGTTGTTGGAGACGATGCGCATTAGCCTCGTCTTCTTTACGTTGACTCTTATACCAACTTTACAGTCGTTTTCAGCTAGGCAGTGAAGTTTCCTTTGTATGTCGTCAAACCGCTGCGCTAGCAGGCAGATATCATCAGCATAGTCCAAGTCTGTTAATACCTCATCCAAGTTTCCACCTTAAGCCGCAGGGTGGGTCTCGGTTTGTCTGATCCATTACACCGTCCAGCAGGATCAAAAGTAGCGTAGGCGAAAGGATATACCCTTGTTTCACCCCAGTACCAGGCTCGATTCGTCGCTTAACACGCCTTTAAAGCGGACTTTGCAATGAGCACCATTGTAAAGCTCGCGGATCATTGACACAATTTTGTCGGAGATGCCTTAACTGCTGAGGGTTTCCCACAGAGCTGCACGGTGAACTGTGTCGAAAGCACGCTTGAAGTCAACAAAAAGCAGGTATAGTGGAACATGGGGCCTCTTTAACACAGCTGCTTCAAGAAAATCTTTTCCGATGCTGCAGCTTTAAATGCTGCTGCGCATACCATGGCGCTGCTTTTATATTCAGTTTGGCATGTCAACGCTGAACACATATTTCTCCTTGGAAGACAACATCTTGCTAATAAATATTTTGTATTGATGCTTTGTAAAAATATTTGCATTATTTTATGGAATATTGTAATACATGTTAAAAGTCATAGCCATATAAAAGTCATACGAAAAACATCGAGAACTTAACAAGTATATAAAATATAGTTTTGTCTGGAATTCAATGCATTATAAAAAAATTGCTTGAATTGTACTTACAATAAAAATAGACGACATATTGTATTTATCATGTTTTTATTTAACTTATGCTTTTAGTTTTTTTTTTTTTTTTTTATGGCTGCTTACTTTTACAATTTAGTATTATTACAACGCAAGATTTTCATAGGATTTTCTTCTTTTAATTTTTTGTTTTGTTCTCAAGACTGTTAAATATGTGTGTAGTTTTATAGTATATATATATATATATATATATATATGTGTGTGTATATATATAATTTATATGAAGGCTTGTTTCCATTTTGTTTGTAATGCTAGCTAATTTTTTATGTTTTGCATATGTTTTAACGCCATATTGTAGCATATTAATTAGTTAACTCAATTATATAAATACAATTACAAACATTGGATACAAGCCGCACATATGTATGTATATTGTATGCATGTTGTTAATTAGTTTTCATACAAAGAACAAAAATCGTTGGCATTCATAATTTTCGATGCAGCTGTACATGTATTCAAATGTATTCATTTAATTTCTTCTTTTTTTGTTTTGTTTTTTGCCAATTATAATATAACTATAACTAATATACATAACATCATTGTATCTTTCTTCTCTTATGTCTTATTTACATACATGCTGAATTATTGATTTCTTTTAAATATTTGCTTGCTGTAATACATATTTTGTATCTAATACATAAATTGTGTTGTTTAACTCTTCTATCATTCTTAATTAGGTTACAAATTGGTTTTGCAATATTATTTAACAAATGAATTTATCTGTGTATGAGCCAGAACATTTAAACAAAATGTAAAAGTTCTTCTTTCTAGAAGTTTACTTTACAAATGCGTAAAATATGAAAAAAAAAAAATAAAAATATAATAATGTGTTCAAGAAGTATAAATCATACAATAGACAATCGCTTTTTTGCCTTTTATTTACTGGCTCAAATAATGTGTGTGTGTGTGTATATGTGTTGTTGCGATGAAAATGCTGATTTTTTTTTTTTTTTTTTTTTTGGTTTCTGACATAGTTGGATGCTTCTTTTGTTGGATTAGATTACATAAAACGCTGACGTTTACTACTGTAGTGGCATATATCCATTTTATCATCTATAGGACTGCCGGGACGCTTGCAGTGGCGTGCAATCTCGCTGGCAACAAATGCAAATAGTTCTGGGCCGCTGTAAAATAAATATGAAATAATAATAAGCATTTTTTTACAATTGTTTATGTCTGGTAAATAAAAACAATATTAGAATATTAGGTTTCTTTAATTGCTGATGATTCAGCTTTAAAATGTAAATGTTTAAACAGTGAATACGACTCATACAGTACCTAAGGATTTAAGTTCTGCAGTTTATGTTTATGTCTAGCTACCTTTATGTATTTATTTGGGTTTTAATATTATTTATTTATTTGCAAAAGTTTACAAACTGCGTACAACTGAAAATTTTTGCATAGCAGCAAAGACCTGGCTTTTAGTTGACAAGAAAACTTAGTTTTCAAAGAAAATATGACATAGGTCTCAATAAGAGAAGGTAACAAGAAAGTAAAGTTTGTCCTTACTCTTAATTCAGCCTCTAGGAAGGAAGCGGTTCACTTTTTTTTTGTTCATTATGTGCTGTTGCTGTTAAATTTGTAAATATGTACCAAAAGTTTGAAGATCCACTAGCCACAATTCGGGGCGTTCCGAACTTCTTCATTGAAACCGGCAAAGCGTTCCAGATATGACAAAAACCTTGCCAAAGTACTTATTTATTATATCATAATAAATTCGAAAGTTCTTTAAGCTTTGCCAATATGGTACAAATTTAAAGATCTAATAACGTAGTTCTATTGTTCTGTTCTGTCATCCTATAATTCATTGGAATTAGGTATTTATTTACTTATGTGTTTCGCAACTCTATATTCCACTTGCAGGCTAATAAATATTTTCTTTTTCTACGCGCTTCAACAATGTCGTCTTTAATGCTTTAGCTGCTAGCGTGCCTAATTCTCACGAACTCCATTCATATATTGTTTTTTAGGTCTTTGGCCCGAAGCTAACTCACCGTGGACGCAAAACTAAGGCCTCCTTGAAAGTGTGCAAATCATCGCCATCTGCAGTGGCGGCTGCTGTGGCTGGATTATTACCAAGAGCGCCTCCAGCGCCCAACAAATGAGATTGAGGCGTAGCCGAAACTGTTGACATAGCAAGATTGGAGCTGGGATAGGGCAACGACAGTCCACCACCGGCATGATGTGCTGAATGATTGTGATGCTCCGGTTTGGGCGATCTAAAAGTATTAAAACAATTGCTTGGTTGTATATATTATACGCTTATGTCATATATTAAATAAAAGCCCAACATACGGCTACCGACTCACCGACGATTGTTATGTGGATTATTGCTTGGCAGTGGTTTTCCAGCTAAATAGGCCAACAGATCCTCACGGCGTATCATGCGACGCTTTTTGTTGCGTGCCCAATCGGCCAGTTCGCGTGTGCGTCTTTGGTAGCCGCATTGTATGGCAGCGTCGCTGGTGCGTTTCAGGCCATCACATGATTCTAGAATATAATTTTAAAAGTTAGTAAGGCGCTTATAAAAAGAACTAACATAATGTTTACACTTATGGCTGTCAATGTTTTTATGTTTTTTTTTGTGCAACTTATATTTGGTTAAACATAATAGTGTAAACACTACATACCTTTATAAAGCGTGGTTACAGTACCAGCAGCAGTCTGAAATGGTAGCCAAAGCACACCTGTATCTGATTGATATATGTTTGAGGAGCGGTCTGGAATAAATAAAATTATAGTTGAAACAAATTAGTAAACAGATAAACGTTTTTTTTTCTTTTTTTTCTTAAATTTAAACATAATACGAGGTCTGTCTTGTAAACTTTCACATTTTTTTGGCCTCAACAGTCACTTGGGAAAATGCAAAGTAACCGTGATCATTGAGGCACTCGTCATCACTCGTTATCAATTCTAGGTAACTTGCTGGGAACGACAAAAGTGACTGCTGTTCCACAGGGCAGATATGAAACGATAAGTTCGTCAGAGTATTCCCAGAGTATTGGCAGCGACAAGCTCCTCTCATGGCAAACGATATATACAGACGGCGCGAAGAAGATATAGGAGCCGGCGTCTTATCTGAAGCTTGCGACGCAGATTTCATTATTTCAGATATGCGCTGTTTGGCAAGCGGCAAGACTGATAGGCGACACCCTGAATGAAAGTCCAAGGAACGTAACAATTCTTGTCGACAGCGAGGACGCTATCAAGGTACTGTATTCGAACTGTAAGATGATGATGGCTCTAAAACGTGTCCATCAGCACTCAGCTAATCAGAGAGTTAGTTAGAACCGAGGCAAAACGAGAATGGAACACGGCGTCCGCTGCTCGCATCTTCAGCGCAGTACCAGGATTATGATATTAGCAGGACCGACGAGAGAGGGGAAAGGAGCGATTTCTCCCGGGACCGAAGTTTTTTCAGGTGCCCGGATTTCTCCCGGGAACGGAGTTTTCTCAGGTAACCGGATTACTCCCGGGACCGGTGTTTTCTCAGGTACACTGTGTAATTACTATCGTACCGACAGAACACCATGATTCAAGCTAAAGATGTAATAGAGGGGCCGGTACATTTTCCTAAGCTAAAGAAGAGATAGAAAGCAGCCAACACTTGAAATGCGACTGCTCAGTGTCTGGGACAGTCTCTTTTTCGAAAATTTGGGCTGTCTGGCAAAACTGTCTATACCTGGCTGTCCAGACCTGGCGCTTTTTATCGAACTCCCAAAATTTTCTAGCAAGAAAAGTATTGGGGCGCGCACAACAGCTATGACACCCAACCTAGCTTCCCCTGGTTGGTGCGTTCAAAATACTTGTTTTGTGGAAACCTATTAAGAAGTTTAATGATCTTGAAGCATATTTTAAGGAAATCTATCAGTTTGCTAGAATTTAAGATTATATTATTGGGGAAAGCTGCATTGCGACACTTAGGATCTATTGTGTTCAAAATTTAAGATTTCTAAGAGTAATTTAAAACCGTATTGCTAAATGCTTTGTGTTCTCTAATTGAAACATAAGAGGCAACCCTCGAATATATATATACTTATATACATATATAGGAATATGCAGGCCCCACTAGAGAGAGAGAGAGGGAGAGAGAGAAAGATTTTCTTGGGCACGGAGTTTTCTAAGGGACCCGGTGTAATTACTGTCGTACTTACAAGTATTCAAGCTAAAGGTGTAATAGAAGGGCCGGTACATTTTCCCCCCAGGCCCGGATTTGCACACAACGCCCCGGGGTATATACATATTTTCAAAGACAAAAACTTGTATATTTCATTATGCTATGTTTGCACGGGTTTATAAACTTAAACGAAAACTTTGATTGGAATTTCCGGAAGTATGTTGTATTGTATTAGATTCGAACATTAAGCCGCATTGGAACTAAAAATATACCAAATATAATTAGAAAGAACGAAAGGTTTTTGCGCTAGGTATAGTATGTTATAAAACAACATGCATATGTAAATATATTTTGTTGTTCTTAATTTGCACAGGTTTTCTATTAGAATGTCTTTGGAATTTCTGGGACCATTAAGTTAGACAAGAACTTGTTTAAAAATGTTCGAAATTTCATAGTATTGTGAATACCGAGATTTCGTTAGACTATTTTTTCGAATACACTTTCAACATAAAGTAGAGGAACTAAGAAACCTTATGAAACAACAACATGTATTTATTTATTTAGTTTTCCGTGCGTAATACTCCGGATTTTGTTTTTTTTTGTTGCTTGAACTACTCCCTACCAAAAAAAAAAAAATATGATATAGTATTTATGCATATTCATAAAGTGCAGCTTCCTACACGACGACGAAGCGCTTGACGTTGAAATCGAAACAGCTGTTTTTTCAAGTTGTTGTTATTGCTATACTGCGTAAATGACGCACATACAACTATGTACATATGTATGTATATATGTTTATGTATGTACATATGTATGTATGGTTTGAGCATTTTTTGAGCATTAGGGGTGTGCGGTTGTTTGTTGCTGTTGCTTCTACTGAAGTATATTGCGTGCTCATGCTTGGATTAGAGCATATACATACGTCTGTGTATGTGTATTTGTATATACATAGGTATGCACAATATGTATATGCTACCAAATATCTTAAATATGAGCGCTACTCGAAAAATAGTTGACTTAAAAACAAAAAACAAATCTATTTAAGCGATCTATGTATTGTATGTACATACATATGTATGTATGTACTTTGTGAGCTGCGGAAATTCTTGGCAACATGGGACTACGCCTGCAGCGCACGCTCTTGCTGTCTTTGCTGCGACTTACTGCCCCTTACCACTTGCACTGCGCATTATTTTAAGGACCCACTCTAAATGCGTAGTTCTCAGCAAATGTATCTTAGGAATAGCTTGAAAAAAAAAGACGTAATTCAATTTTTTTTTTGTTTTGCTGTTTCTTAAGTTGCAGCTAGAAATGTTGTATATAAGCGGCAGCCATATGTAGATACATACAAGCATGCATATAAAGAATGTCAGCAACAACAAACCTACATACATGCATAGAAGCAAATGCATTGCTGCAAAGACTTGCATACATATTTACATGTATGTATGTACATAAGTAAGGCTCACTGCCGCCGCTTTTATTTTTTTTTTCAAGTTTTCTTTTTATAATTTTAAACTTTAATGCTCGAAAAAAAAAAAATTTTTTTGCAACTTACCACGATATAGCTGTGCAACTGCTGTAGCCGAGTCCTGAAAAGCGCCCCAAACTGTGCCCAAATTGTTGTCACGTTGACGCACATATTCACGCTCCTGTTCATCATGTTGTCCGTTTATTTCACGATGGCATTGCTCCTCCAGCCAGCTTTCTTCACACGAGTCCGGTTGTTGTTGCATTTTGACAACGCCCGTTATGCTTTAATAAATATATATAAGTCCTGCTACGTATCCGGCTAGTTCTTTAATTTGTTTGCTGCTCCTTTACGTCTGCTCTTTGCAGCGCCAACGAAGACAACGGCAACGCCAACACGCACGCACTGATACACACACGCACACGCTGCTTTGTTTTGCGTGTGTGCGTTTTGTGGCTGCTATACGTATATAAGTTTATGTGGTTGTTCTTAAGCACATATATACATAAGCATTTATTAATATATATTGATGGCTTTCATTGCTCGTATATAGAGCAACATGCACTTGTTTTCAAAACTTTGCTTGCTTAGCAAAACGCAGCTTCAATTTTTTTAAGACAAAAACACTTGTACAATATTATAGCTTATTTTATGCAGCTTATAGTAAGTAGTAACACACACGGACTGATATTGAATGAGCTGCCAACCTTTTTAGTCATCAATGGTATTTTACCATTTCTATCGATAGCCAGTGCTCTACATTTTATCGCAAATATCAACGCTTATTATTTATTGTTAATCGTTTGTGCATTATCGATAGCTTGCAAAAAAAAAGTTCCATCCTGTTTCTTGGTGTTTTTCTTTTTGTTTTTCTTTTGCGTGTATGTACCGTATGTGTGTTTGTGTGCGTGTGTCTTAACGCTTTGTTTGACGTACACGCATTGAAATATGGCCACTGAGCCAGAAAACAAGCCACCTATTTTACACATCATAGTCGTTGGCTTTCATCATAAGCTCGGCTGTCAGGTAGAGTTCTCGCATCCACCCTTAATAGCCGGCTCCAGCGGTCGCAATGAATGTCCATCCGGCTGGAAGTACCTGCCCACACTGGCTCTGCCAGATGGTTCTCATAACTTTTTGGAAGATACGGTTTTCTTCAATCTGCCCAGCCTGTTTGAGCCAGCCGAAAGCATCTATGGCGTATCATGCTATCGTCAAATAGCCGTAGAAAAATTAAAAATACGCACAGCAGACGTAACACGTAGCACGGTACAAAAATCCGTTTGCATATTGGCGCGTCTGCCCATCTATGGCTATATCGAAGTGAAATTATCGCTTATTGCCAATGCTTTCTTCGAACAGGGTGATTTCTCCTGCACCGATCTGCTGGTCAAGGCCTATCAGCAGCTTAATGCTTGTCTGCTTGATGACGAGTCACGTCGTCCACTGCGTCATTTCCATGGAGGCTTATCGCTGCGCGAAATTGTTTTGCACTGGCGTCACAAAACCCTTATGCTTTTTAAGTTATTTCTGCTGCAGCGACGTGTTGTTTGTTTTGGCTCACCTGTGCGCGGCATGTGCGTATTAATATTGGGCATTGCCTCGCTAATACCGCGTCTGCTGGAGAAGGGCTTTCAGGAGGTGGCCTGCGTGCGCACTTCACGCCCACTATCGCCCATGCCGGACTTTACCGACTCCTTGCAGCGGGAAGCTGAAGCTGCTGCGCAGGAGCAGCTGCAACAGCAAGCACCTGAGAGCACAGCTGCTGCAGAGCACTACTCAGTTGCTAATGCAATAGAACAGCAAGGTCACAGCAGTAGTGGCACCTCTTCGCCCAATTCTCAAAAGTCGCACGACTCAAGTTCTCATCGTGAGCTGGAGCGCCTTGATTCCACGGAAAGTGGCAACAGCGCTGGTGGCACATTCGATAACAGCAAACGCAATGGACGCAGTAGCTCACTGACGCGTGAGGCGAGTGTAGACACGCTGGCATGTAAGTTCATACCATACATGCAACATGCATTCTCTTATGGTTCTCACATTTACAGCTAATCTGGCCGCACTCTGCGCAGTTAATCCAGATGAATACCGTGCACCCATCACTATCTTTGCCAGCGGCAATTTGTGCCTACCTTATTTATCGCTGCCGTACATGGATTTACTTACAGACCCTATGGTATTGTCCTATGTTATTGGCACCTCTAATGTGCTATTCCAACAAAAGCGTCAGCTTGCCGATGTGCTAGTCGATATTGAAGCTGCAAATTTAGAAGCACATGATGCCGAGCTACGTCGGCAACTGGTACTAAGCACAGAGGATCTGCGTTTTATGGACTACATACTGAAGCATGTGCAAGCTCCAAAAGAGAACGCAGAGGGTAGTGAGTTCTGGATACGTGAGCAATTTCATGGCTATATATTAGCTTTACTACGCACAGCTGTGGTGCAGGGTAAGCAAGTTGTAAAAATTTAACATGTTTAGTAAAGAAACTTGTTGAAAAGGGTTAACAGTGGATGCCTTAATGTTCTTAATTTACGATTGTTAAGAAATAATTTGATTTTAAAAAATGCTCCTTTACAGATGCCACGCCCAAGGATAATGATCATTTTAATGCGCACTTTATTAGCGCCTTCAAGCGCACACAATGCTATCAGGAATGGTATGATGTGCGACCTGGACCGGAATTTTTCGATGCGCTGCCTGCGGGTCATCCATTTGCGGGTACACTGTCTGTGGCCGATATGAAGCTGAAAATTGCGCAGTAATTATACACATAAATAACGTTCAAAAGATCAAATGAAAGCTCATAGTAGTGTCGACTAAAATGGAGATGTTTTCAAAGAATCAAACTTAACGAAAATACCTAGAACTTAAAGGATAAAAGGTTAAGGTTTTGACAAAAAAAAAAAACGCTTTCGTAATAGCTTAATCGGCAGATGTTGGGAAAAAGTTCTTATGTTTAATTGCTTTTACAAGGCTGGCCAAAAAATGAGACTGCTTCCAATTCTTCGAGTTGTTTAAGGTTTAAATTTACGCAGGCTTTCATAAAATAATCTCAAGCTAATAAAATTATAAATCAGTCCAAGCAAAAAACTACAATTTATGATTGTAATAAGTAAAATAAGCTTAAACTTAAGTTACAAATTAGACTTGAAACTAAATTAGGTTCTAATAAGTTCTTATTTTTTGTTGTTTAGAATAAAGTGGAGTTGTAGGGGATAATTTCGAAATTAGGACTTGTTTGTATGTCGTTGGTGCGTAAGAATGGCAAAAATAGCTTTAAAATATAACCAAGTTTTCCTGCCCAAATAGCTTTCGCCTAAGTGTTTTGAAAATGTATTTTTCCATTTCCATCGTGTCACTGGCTTTCCTTTGATTTTAAAACTATCGAATATAAAAAGCTAATTAAAACGAATTATTTTTTAGAACTATGCAAAACAGCGAAAGCGGCAGAAAACTCAATCAGGCGGTAAATTCAACCAGCCGCGCTGTGGGCGGTGCCATTACCCAAGCAAAAGGCGCCTTCTCCAGCTGGTGGTCCTCTATAACAACAGCGCCAGCAACAGCTGTGGGTACAACAGGCGCACAGGGAATCAACTATGGTGAATTTGATGATAGTCCAATAGCCGAACAGCCACCTCAAGAGATCTCAGTGACATTTCAAAATCATAGAAACGACGAAGATTTAGATGTGGCCGGCGTTAATATAAATTTATCGGGAAATACTTGCGACAATTTTGCTAGACTGGAGGAAGCACACGAGTCTAGCAATGTATCAGAGCAAGTGCAACAGGGCATTGTGGAAATTGGCAAAGAGGCTGAAATACTTGACAAGAATGCAGATGTTGCAGCTGAGGCACAGCAGCTGCCGACTGCCAACAAAAATGAACATGCGCCAGTCAGCTGTGCTCCTGGCCTGAGCACTGCGGAGCAAAAAGTTGGCGATGTGTTTATTGTTTAAGTGACACTATAATTTATATGTATATGTATCTTAGCTTAATATATAAGATGTCCCACAATCTTTTTTTTTTTTTTTTTGTATTATTTAAACTTACGCAAATTGGCCAAATATATTATATGTATGTGTATATTGTTAAATTCGCATAAAATCTCAAGGAACTGTCGCACAGCAGCCCCACAACAAACTTAAAAAAAAACAGCGTACTCTTGCTTTTGCTAAACTTGTAACTAAACAAATATGAATTTATATGTATTATGATAAATATCTGATGCGGATTCGATTCATTCCATATTTAATTCCAACTTGTATTGGAACTAAGGGCAGATATGCGTAATAAAGGCAATATGTAGTATAAACAAATGAAGTTGATAAAAAAAAAGAATCAATTGAATGCTAAAGTTTGTATTTATTTATTGTTAACTCACTATTTGTATCACTCTTAATGGATATTAAGCAGTTAATATACATATTACTAATAAAAAAATAAACAAAAAGCAATTATACTATGCCTTGCATAAAATATTTGCATGTACCAACAAAAGTTGACTCCAATATGGCGAGGAGTACGTCTGTCTGTTTGTATGCATGCCGGAATCTTGGAGACTTTAAGTGCTATTTTAGAAAAAAATAGGGTTGGAAACTCGGCCAGGTCAAAGTGACTGTATTAATTTCTTCACGAACGGCTCTAAGCGCAACAACCATTTTGGGGTGGAGTCTACTCTGAGGAACTAAATATTCGGCAGTCTTTCCGACTTCTGGACCACTGTAGCGTTTTTCAAGCAGAGATCCTTTGGTCTGCTTACGCAATACCGGCCTGGAAACCGGTGCAATAAATATATTCTTGGATAGCCAGGCAGCCATTAAGTCACACCGAGCACTAACCTCCAACTCGATGAAAGTCAACAACTGCCGCAAATCTCTTCAAGAGATGGCACAGCAGTTTGTTATTTGCCTCATTTGGGTGCTAGGACACCAAATTATAACAGGCAATGAAATATTAGATGAATTGGCCAGACAGGGCACGACCTCTACCCTCCTACCGGATAAGGAGGATATTCGTGTGCCAACGGACACTTTTAAGTTAAAAATAAGGGAAAAATGTAGCTGTCACGTACAAAGGCTGTGGCATAATCAGGGCCGTAGAGAGAAAATACGGGCCCGGGGGAAAAATGAACCGGCCCCTCTATTATACCTTTAGCTTGAATCAAGTCAGTACGACAGTAATAACACCGGGCCCCTGAGAAAACTCCGGGCCCGGAGGAATCCCCCCCTTCCCCCTCCCTTCTCGTCAGGCCTGGGCATAATACCCCCCTTTGCATAATCAGTCGGCAAATATGGCCTAAAATCGACCCTCAAACGGTCGCAGTGTTTGGCAGTTGTAGGAGCGATCATTGGACACTGGCTTGTCGTGACACATGCGACCAGAATGAATGTTCCGAGCCATGACTGTTGTAGAAGCTGCAAAGACGAAGAAGAAGTTAAATCAGTTGAGCACTTCTTCTGTTCCTGTGAGGCACTCAGTAGACGTAGGAATAAGCACCTGGGAAACTACTTTCTTCATAACCTAACGAAGCTAGCATATATATGTCCGAGGAGGATTGCAAGCCGCATTGCAGCAACGGGATGGGAATCCTTTTGGCATGACTATCTCAGGAGTAGGGTTAAAGAGAGATTCGCGGTTTCGCAACGGGCCGGTCCAGGCCAGCAGCCGCCCTTACCTACCTACTAGTGCTGGAGAAAACATCGATGATCGAGTTTTAAAATATCTATATATCGATGTTGGCCAACAGAGATGTTTCTCCAGCACTATTAACATCTCTCTTGGCCAACATCGATATATAGATATTTAAAACTTCGATCATCGATGTTTTATCCAGCACTACTACCTACCTTTATTACTATAGCCTACATACGTAGTCTCGCTAATCCCAAACTCACATGCAACCTATCATATCTATGGGTTTTCTGCGACTAAGCACTTAATTCTTTTCGAACTCTATCTCAAGAACGTTTATCTTAGACTCGAGTGACGTATTTTACCCCATATATATGTATGTATATTTAATTATTGCTTTAATAACCATAATTTTATTATAGAAATCTTTTTGTTAGCCCAGCTGTAAGACTCTGACGTTAGCTGAAACTTTATATTAACAACGTTCTAAATTCTAAAGAAATATTGCAGCTCCGATCAGTCTGAATAAACATATATATTTTTTTTAAAATAAGACCTAGTAACTAATTTAGATGCAAAGAAAGTGATAGTCAGTGGCGTGCCAGAAATCATTCTTAACCGAATTTCGAGCAAAAAGTAATACGTTGTTGTATCAGTCCCAAGATTCGAACATGTGGTTGAAGGGGTCTGAAATTCTTTTCAATTCCTATAATACCAAAGAAAAGCTCAACAAATACGCTTGGAAGATTGTAACACGCGACGAGCCTTGAACTTAAGCCTATGAGCATTAAACCAAACAACAATCGACAGTATGGACAACTTTTTACTGGCGTTACAATTTTACATTTATAATTTTTCACGTATATTGAACACTTCTCAATTACTTTTAGTAATCAGGCCATTTGCAGCGTTTTTGTATAATTGGCTTGAGGCAACCCGTTTGTGTCATTCTCTCAGCACGGTTGCGTTCCCTTCTCACCTCCATGGCTAGCTCAACCGTAATAATGTCATCTGGACGGAAACCAAGCAAAGATTCTTCGTGCTGGCAAGCCACGCTGAACTGGTCCGGTCGCAACACTCTTGTCGATGTCTTATATAGGCAGCAATTATTATGGTATATCTCTGATTTCTTTTTTTCTATACGAGCTAAAACTTCTTCAAAGGTTGGTTTCATGATTTTATAAAATAAATAAAAAGTTTCAACTTTAAAATTTTGTATATTTTTAAATGGATTTTGTTGACTGTTTGCTAAAAGCTTGCTTTGGTTGAAGTACAATTTATTTGAAGAGATTTAATATATAAAAGGTGATTTTTTAGCAACTTTCTTTTTGGCAGCACTGTTTTTGTCAGCTCAGCTGTTTTTGTGTCTTGTGTTAAGGCCCATACGTAGCATGCAAAAATTCCGCACGAAATGTCAAAACTTCATATAAAAAAAAAAAAATCCCAAAAAAGGGAATATCCCAAATGGGATATCCCAAAACTGCGTATGCCCCTTTAACCATGAATCAACTTACAAACGAACAACGCTTGCAGATTATTGAATTTTATTATCGAAATTCATGCTCGGTTAAGAAAGTGCATCGTGCACTCCTTCCAGTTTATGGTCAGTTTGAGCGACCTTCTGAGGCGGCTATTCGGAACGTTGTGACCAAATTTCGCACCAAATTTACATTATTGGACATTAAATCACCAACACGCATTCGTAGAGTGCGGACAGAGGAAAATATAGCAGCTGTATCCGCCAGTGTTGTTGATGACTGTGAATTATCGATTCGGCGCCGTTTGCAGCAATTGAGCCCCTGCAGAAGGATTTGGCTGTAAAACCATTTAAAATACAGCTGTTGCAAGAATTGAAGCCACACGACCTACCATAACGGCTAACTTTTGGTGAATGGGCGCTAGGGCTGGAGAAAACATCGATGATCGAAGCTTAAAATCTCTATATATCGATGTGCGTCAAGAGAGATGTTTCTCCAGCACTTCTGCACTCAACAAATGGGTGTTTAGTAGTGCTGGAGAAACATCTCTGTTGGCCAACATCGATATATAGAGATTTTAAACTTCGATCATCGATGTTTTCTTCAGCACTAATGGGCGCTGGCAAAGTTGGATGAAGATCCAGTTTTTTATCGGAAAATTATGTTCAGCGACGAAGCTCATTTCTGGTTGAATGGATACGTGAACAAGCAAAATTGCCCTATTTGGTGTGAAGAGCAGCCAGAAACATTCCAAAAACTGCCAATGCATTCCCAAAAAGTCACTGTTTGGTGTGGATTATGGGCTGGTGGCATCATTGGAGCGTACTTTTTCAAAGACGACGAAGGCAGGAACATTACTGTGAATGGCGAGCGCTAACGTGCGATGATTACAAACTTTTTTTTGCCCAAAATGGAAGAGCTGGACTTGGCTGACATGTGGTTTCAACAAGACGGTATCAAATGCCAAACAGCACGCGAAACAATGGCCCAATTGAGAGGCGAGTTCGGTGAACACTTTATTTCACGTTTGGGGCCGGTCAATTGGCCGCCTAGATCGTGCGACTTAACGTCTTTAGACTATTTTTTTTGGGGCTATGTTAAGGCTCATGTCTATATCAACAAGCTCGCAACGGTTGAAGCACTGGAAACCAATATTGAAGAATTTATGTTGGAGAGAGTATGCCAAAATTGGACCCAGCGTATAAGCCCTTTGCGGCGCAGCCGCGGTCAACATTTACATGAAATCATCTTCAAACATAAAATCGTGCTATCGATTCAAATAAAGATTTCATACATTTTTCTGAATTTTATGTGTTTTTTAAAAATAAAATCTGAAAGCTCTTAAAAAACATCCTTTAGTAGTAACTAGCTCTTAGAAAAGCGTCAGATTTTATTAAACGAATTGCGCTTGAAGAACTAGAGCCATTTTTTTTTTACATATCGTCAGAAAAGTTCCCAATATTTTTGCAGACTCTACGAACCTTGAAATGATTTCGGTCAAAATTTCATAACATTCTATTCGTAAGTCCAAAGGTAAACAGTAAGTCCCTAGTGACGATATTTTTGTGTAATTCAAAACCATGGACAAGTAAGAATTTCGTGTCTTGATTGAACACTTAGTACAGTAAACGAAGGCTCAAAAAAGATGTCCATTGGGAAAAATACTTGATGGATGAAACTTTCAGGGATCGTTAGGGACCTTGTTCTTGGGTATATGTTCGTACGGTTTTTGTATGATATCTTTTTTTTATCATGATTGAAACTGTTGCCAATAAAATTATCTATCATGCAAAACTTGGAAATCGTGTTTGATGTTTTTCGAATAATTTGCAAATATCTCAAAACAGGTAAATTTTTTCGGAAATTTTACCCATGCATTTTGTTAAACTAATGAAAATTATCTTTCTCCTACCTTGGCAGTGTCATAGCCGCAGACGGGGGCGCAAAGGCAGACATAGAAGCCTGAGTTGCAAAAGCCACAGCTGCTTTCGCGCGACTTCGAAAGATCTGGAATTCCAATTTTCTAGCAACAAATAAAAAAAATCCAGATATACAAATCTAATGTGCTATCCATTTTACTTTATGGGAGTGAGTCTTGGCTAACAACAGAAGCTATTCTTAGCAAGATACAAACCTTTGTTGGAAGAGGTCTCCGGTGCATTCTGAAAATCTGTTGGCCAAACATGATCAGCAACTCTGAGCTGATGCAGCGATGCAATATGAAGCCGATATCCTACATAATTACCAGTCGCAAATGGGGATGGATTGGGCATACTTTGCGAAAGCCACCACATAAAGTTTGTCGTCAGGCCCTTGATTGGAACCCGCAGGGCAACCGAAGAAGAGGCAGACCCAGAACAACATGGCGCCGAAGTGTTTTGAAAAAAGCTGAGGAATCAGGACGTTCCTGGAGGGAAGTGAAGCAATTGGCACAAAACCGGATACGATTTAGATGTTTTACAGAGGCCCTATGCTCCTCAAGGAGTTAAAGGAATAAAAGAAGAATAATTAAAATTATCTACGAAATGAGTTCCCCATCACTTTTCAACGATTAATAGCTTTCCAGCAATCGAACAAATAAGTTGCTCGCCTATACTTTGTATAGGGCCATAGTAAAACTGCTTGAACTGCTTGGTCCGAGTAGCGCGCCTATCCTCCCCAATACTAATTAAAGCAGAGCAGAGGCCTTAGGTTTGGCGCCCTGCTTATTGTTTGGTATTGGTGTGCAGGTTGATTGTAGGCGTGAGAGTAGTTAGGCGATAGGGATAAGGCTACGGCCATCTCTGTCTTATCCATTAGGAAAAAGAGATATATTAGCTGAGTGCCGTTAATGATTTATTAGTGTTGGTTTGGGCGTCAAAAACAGGATTTGGCAGATCTGCAGTCAAATCTGGGTCAGTCTAGTCTGGACTGTCTTAGGTGGTCGTTCTAAGTGATTATCAGTCATTCAGTGAGTGAGTCAGTTTTGTGAAAGTCAGCGTGTCCCGGGAATTTAATTAGTATATCAATGGGTGTGACTGCGTCATGAGGCCAAGGGCTTTGAAACAAAAAAATTCCAATTGTACTAGATTATAAAGTATTCGATTGGTTTATTCGTTTTGTTATCAAATATAGTTAGAATGCTTAATTATGCAAGGTATTTGCTCCTAAGGGACAAGGCTAGTTAGAAGATGTAGTTGTCAGAGGATGTGTGATAAAGGCTTCAAATTAATGCAACTGTGATGGAAAGAAAGACAGTGCTCAGTGCTAGTCTCAGCAAGATACATGCCAAGTCGAGATTCCTATCTGTAAGGGCATACAGACTTTGGTGCCCGGAAAGCCGCGTTAAGTTTTATCTGTGGATTTGAAATGGTTATTTTTTGTTTTAATGAAAGACAAATCCGCTTACGGAAATATGCTGTCATGTGGCATTTAAAACTTTTCCAATTGAGATCGATAAAAGCCTTACTATTTGTATGTACTTAACACTGTCATTTGGTAGATAAGACGGAATTTAGCTAGGTACTTACCTTAATATGACAGTTGAACATTTAAAACATTGAAAAAAACATTGAAATTGACTTTTGCTATAATCGGTGACAGCTTTCAGGGGTTCAACCTGCCCGCCCTCATTAAGGTAATTGTTTACAATACTTCCCAGAGAGTAGGTTCCTATCCAGCTTAAACTTCGAAAAACTTCTAGATATAGATGTGGATACAATTGAACCAAAAAAAAGACGCACAGCATGTTCGATAACCAGTGATTATACAAGGTGGCGCAAAAGAAGTCATCCGATGTTGTTTGGCTCTTATTTTTTTTCTAAATGAAATTCCAAAATTGACCAAAAATGACCAAAATTCGTTGCAGGGACCGCCGGCTGAGGCCCAATTGCGTGGCACGTCGTCTGGTCGATGTTTCGGGGCTCACTTCGACGTCCTCGGCTACAGCGGCGATATTTTCGGCAGAACGGGCGCTCCGGGGCCGGCCACTCTTGGCAACGTCTCGTGTGGTCCCATACTCTTCAAGATTAGTAGCTAAACGGCGCAGTGTTTGCGCAGTTGGTGTCGGACGGCCGGGAAATCGGCGACGGAATTCGCGCTGCGCCAACACCACAGACGAATAGTTACGCAAAAAAAATAGACACAATTATTCCGCGTTCTTGGGGAGTGTATCGCTCCATGGCTTATTCACTTGTATTCTGTATCTGTCTAGTCCACAAATGTCAAAACAGATTTGATATTGGCGGCCATTTACAAAAATGAGAGCATCTTCCAATAGGGTGATTTCTTTTGCGCCACCTTGTAGTTATCGTTCTTCTACCGTTAAGATATTTTAAAATGCAGTTACAGAGTATGATCAAATTCATAGAAATTAAGAAAAGTGCAGGGGTTAGTATAATTAGGAAATTTCGAAATATATATAGATGGCCTTACAGTGATTGGCTTCTGAAGTACTCAGGAGGCGAAGCCCCCTAGTTTTGGTATAAAGGTTAATGTCTTATGCATTTCCTTTTTAGTACAGTAAACGAGATTAAACTTTCGGGGGTCGATAGGGACCTTGTTCTAAGTCTAAGCCGAGTTTTCGTATTTGTGGGTAGGGGGCGTGGCATCGCGCACTGGCAATATATGTTGGTACGGTTTTTGCATGATATCTTTTTATACCCTGTACCTATATGTAGGTACAAAGGGTATACTAGATTTGTGCAATGTATGTAACGGACAGAAGGAGGCGAGGCAGACCCCAATTCCTTTATACCGAAATGCTTATCATGCCTCGGGCAGCGATCGAGCCATGTCCGTCTGTATGAACACCTAGATTTCGGAGACTATAAGAGCTAGAGATACGAAACTTTACCAGCTGGTGCGCATATTTCCTGAGAAGATAAAGTTTGTTGAATCATGTCAATTAATTTAACAGAGCCATGCGTTGTGGCTACATGCATCTATGTGTCAAAAATAAACAAAATCGAACAAATGCAACAAAAGTTATAGTCAAAAATGTACAAATTTCATCTCCCCTTGCCCATAAACTGCGACAATATTTGACTCTATGTAATTATGGTAACAAGTGACCTAGAATCACAATTTATGGTAAGCTGACTCATGTGGCTCTTATGAACAAATCGAGATTCAAATTTTATCGATGCGGACCCCCCACCCCCCGCAATGGATTTACCGTATTTTCTTCCATACCCCTCAACATATCAACGTGAAACTTTCCATATACACTTTAATTAGCTTATTTGACGTAACTTTTGATTCTCATAAAAATCGGCGCAAATTTACGGAGCTAATAGTTATAAATATCGTTTTGCATAAAAAAAAAAATTTCCATTTGGAAAGTTCTTAGAAGGAATATTCAGGAAAGGTACATTACACTGTCGGGCACCGTCTCGACTGTATTACATTTTGTTCTATAAATTTTAGAGTCATTGGTATTGTTGCCAATAAAATTATCTATCAAACAATTCTTAAATTAAGGATATCGGTTTATTGGTTCAAGCACAAATCCTATTTAAAGTTACAAGTTGGAAATCGTGTTTGGTATTTTTCGAATAATTTGCAAATATTCGCATATTCTGTTAAATTAATTGAAATTATTTACAAAATGATCAAAAATCAATTTTCTACGATCAATAGTTTTCCAGCAATCGAAAAAATAAGTCGCTCACGAACGCCGGTTTTCATAATTTTTACATAGAAAATGCAGCTAAGCGTAAAGCAGGGAACAAAGCAGAGGACTGCTTGCTTTTTTCGACTGCTTGCTTTAATGTCGCGCTCGTAAGCAGCGTAGTACAAAAGTCGCGCTTATGAGCAACTCGAAATCTGTTTATCGTAGGAAAGCGATGGAGGACTCATTTTGTAGATAATTTCAATTACTTTAACAAAATATATGGCTAAAGTTTCCGAAATGGCTAAAAATTTATTGGCAACAATTTCTACCTTCAAATTATGACTCTAAGTTTGATAGCAAAAAAGATATCAAGCAAAAATTGTCACGTCCCCTACTCGGTTTTAGACTTAGAACAAGGTCCCTAACCATCCTGAAAGTTTCATGCATTAATAGCAACAACTTTTCAACACTGTCTACGGGGACACCAACGGACATCAGACGGCCAGATCCACAAAAAATACCGGACCTGTTGGATTTTATAGTCTTTTCTGGAGTACCTCGAAATCACCTTGATATTTCGGAAAACTACGACCTAAGCTCTGACCAATCGCCAATTATAGTTACATATAGCACTGCTCTTCCAGCCTTTTAGAACACATATAAAATTGTCACACCTAGGACAGACATTTTATCGTTCCAGAATTGGATAGATGCGAAGTTGAACACAAATATATCTCTTAAAACTGCCATAGATGTAGATGCAGCTGTTGAATCTTTAACAAATATTATCCATGAAGCGGGTCTGATGTGTACTGTACCAGCTGCTACTAACTGTACAACAAATAATGTTTTTGTATCAGCAGAGCTACGGAACCTTATAAATAGTAAACGTAAACTTCGGTAAAAATGGCAAATCAGCAGAAATCCGGCAGATAAAAAGAGATACAATGCAGCATCAAATCAACTTAAAAAACGCCTCTACGAAATTAGAAATGAAGCAACTACCGGGTTTCTCAAAAGTTTGGATCCCAACACTAAGGATCAAATATTTAAAACGTCCTGCAAAGAGATATGTAACTATACGAAATCAGATTGGAGAATGGTGTAGAACCAACAAAAGTAAGGCTGAGGCATTTGCACAACATTTACACTCAACGTTTCAACCTTATTCTTATCCTGCGCCAGAAGACACTGAAATAATAGAGTTTTTGGATGTGCCTTGTCAGATGTGCCTGCTCATTCGCCGAATCACTGTGTTACAAATTGAAGAAGAATTCACAAGATTAAATCCAAGAAAGTCACCAGGCTATGACACAATTGACGAAAGAGTGATAAAAAGTCTCTCTCAAAAATGTATTCAATATTTAGCTCTAATTTACAATGCAATTTTGAGGCTGGATCATTTTCCTACACAATGGAAATGTGCGGAGGTAATAATGATTCCAAAACCAAACAAGCCTGAAAACATTCTCTTGTCATACCATCGACACTTTTATGTTCAAAAAGATGAAGAAACATCACAACTATACAGTATACATGCAGGTGTTCCACAGGGTAGTGTTCTGTGTCCCGTCCTTAACACGATATTCACTGCTGATCTTCCTGTTGATGAAAATGTTGAAGTAGCCACTTATGCTGATGACACAGCTATAATTACATCTAAAGAATCAGCGGCAGAAGTATCCCAAGTTATTCAAAATGAAATTTTTGAAATAGAGCGATGGCTTAAGAAATGGAAGATAAACAGGCATGTTCTGAAAGGTGTTCTGGATCTCGATTCCGACAAGAGTCGACTCGTTTTGAAAAGTTTGGCTCTCAGCTGTCGAAATGAAAAGTATTTTGCTTTGTTTACTTAAATAAACGCATTAATGCCACTAAAATTCATTTTGTATTATTTTTGAATGCTTTAAGAAAATTTAGATGTGCTCACTTGAACGAAACAAGGTTAATTTTCATTATATATTTTTATTACAAAAAATGTCTATGGAAATTGTGTGTACATGCAAAACCAAAACGAGTGGAATGAAAGTAAGGTGTTCTGGATTTAGACAAAACAGAACTTCGAAAAGTTATGTGTTGTCGTGTTGCACAAGTAAATTCGAAGTTAATTTTATTAATGGATGGCTTAAAATATATATATAAAATAAATTGTACAAAATTTGTAAATAAATAAAAAATATTTCTCGCTCAGAAAAATGTTGGCAAAAAGAAAAATAAGTTATTTAGTTAGTTGTTCGAAAACTTGTGGCAACTCTACAAGTGAACTTATCGATATCACACAGCTGTTCAATACAAAAGGTTATCGATAGCACTCGAAATGAAAACGATTCGAAATCGATTCGAACTCAGTCGAAATCTAGAACACCATTTGTCGGAATGCACTCGTTATGACTTTTCAAAACGAGTCGAAATCTAGAACAGGCCTGAAAGTCCGGCTTTACAAAGCCATTTTGAAGCCTGTATGGACTTATGCTATCCAATTATGGGGCACAGCAAGTCACTCAAACATTGAAATAATTCAACGCTATCAGTCCAAGATTTGTAGTTAGAGGACGACTGCGACAACAAGTCCTCCAGTTCACCCCATTGAACGACCAGATCGCTACAATCCTTATTAAGGCGAAATTCTTCAACCTTAGCCTAATTTGCGCGCATGCCCCGACGGAGGAGAAGGACGATGGGATCAAGGATCTCTTTTACGCTCAGCTTGATGATGCGTGAGATCGCTGCCCCCGCCACGATGTTAAAATCGTGCTTGGCGATTTCAATGCCAAGGTGGGCAGATAAGGAGTATTTGGTCCAACCGTCGGAAAATTTAGCCTACACGAGCAAACCGCCGGCAACGGCATGAGGCTAATCGACTTCGCCGCGGCAAGAAACATGGTAATAAGTAGTACTAGATGCCAGCATCTTGACATCCATAAAGCAACCTGGCTGTCTCCAGATCGGTTGACTCGAAACCAAATCGACCATTTTGTGATTGACGGAAGGCATTCTTCAAGTATCTTAGATGTACGCACGATTCGGGGAGCCAATATTGACTCGGATCACTTCCTTGTTGCAGCTAAGGTTCGCATGCGTCTTTGTGCGAAAAAAAACGTGCAATCTAAGATGCTTGAAAAGCTCGACGTCACCAAGCTGCAATCACAAAAGACAGCCAGAGACTTTGCTACTCGACTCTCGGAGCTGCTTACGCAGAACGAATCTCAACTCGACGATATATGCGCGGAGTGGAAAAATATTTCCGACTCGTTGCGTACCGCTGCGGATGACATTATTGGCCCCTGTCGTCCGCTTCGCAACTCCTGGTACGATGACGAGTGTCGCGCGGCAACTACAGAGAAAAACGCGGCCTACCAGGCAACACTGCGAACAGTTGCTACGCGGACTCTTGTGGAGCGCTACAAAGAAAAGAGGCGAGCAGAGAAATGTATCTTCAGGCGCAAGAAAAGAGAGGCGGAGAGACGCGAGTGTCAGGAAATGGAAGAGATGCATGACAGAAATATGGCCCGAAAATTTTATCAAAAAGTAACGCGCCTTACTCAAGGTTTTAAGACCGGGGCCAGTTCCTGCAAAGACGCCGCAGGGAATCTAGTAACAGACGTCCAAAGCCCGCTTAGTGTATGGAGAGATCACTTTTCGAAGCTGCTTAACGGTGACAGCAGTTCAGCCAACACGAAAAGTGGTCCAGAAGAGACAATCACTGACGATGGAATTATCGTCGCACCGCCCGACTATACCGAAGTCAAAACAGCCATCCAGCGGCTCAAAAACAACAAAGCTGCCGGTGCTGATGGCCTACCAGCAGAGCTGTTTAAGGCTGGCGGCGAGGAGCTCATGAAGCGCATGTACCAACTCCTATGCAGAATATGGTCGGAAGAATGCATGCCGAGTGATTGGAATCTAAGCGTTCTTTGTCCAATACTTAAGAAGGGGGATCCAACGAACTGCGCCAACTAACGTGGAATCTCTCTACTTAACATCGCATACAAGGTCCTTGCCAGTATCCTATGTGAAAAATTGAAGCCAACCGTCAACCAACTGATTGGAACTTATCAGTGTGGCTTCAGACCTGGTAAGTCCACCATTGACCAGGTATTCGCAGTACGGCAAATCCTGGAGAAAACCCTGGAAAAGCAAATCGACACACACCACCTGCTAGTCGATTTCAAAGCCGCCTTTGACAGCATTATTAGGTGTCACTTGTACGCTGCTATGTCTGAATTTGGTATCCCTGCAAAATTAATTAGGCTTTGCAGAATGACGCTACAAACCACTTCCAGTTCGGTGCGAATTGGAAAGGACCTCTCCCAGCCTTTTGATACCAAAAGAGGTTTCAGACAAGGTGACATTCTATCTTGCGATTTCTTCAACATTATGCTGGAAAAAATTATACGTGCAGCAGAGATTCATCGCACTGGCACGATATTGGGGCAAAAGAGTGTCATGCTACTGGCGTATGCCGATGATATCGACATCATTGGTCGCAACAACCGCGCCGTATGTGCTGCATTTTCCAAGCTTAATGAAGAAGCAAGGCGAGTGGGTCTTGCGGTGAACGAGGACAAAACAAAATACCTCTTGTCGACACAGAAGCCCTCTCAGCGTCTTGGGCAACATGTAACTGTCGATAGCTACACCTTCGAAGTAGTAGAGGATTTTGTCTACCTAGGAGCCAGCATAAACACCAAAAACAACGTCAGCCTTGTGATCAAGCGTAGAATTACTCTTGCCAACAGGTGCTATTTTGGGCTAAGTAGGCAATTGAGAAGTCGAGCCCTCTCTCGCAGGACGAAAACAACTCTTTATAAAACGCTCATAATACCCGTCCTTATGTATGGCGCAGAATCATGGACGATGACGAGCAATGATGAGCGAGTCTTAGGAGTTTTCGAGAGAAAAATTTTACGTAAAATCTTTGGTCCCTCTCGCGTTGATGATGAGTACCGTTTACGATGGAACGACGAGCTGTATGAGCTATACCGCGACATAGACATAGTCAAGCGCATTAAGTTGCAGCCAACCTTCGAATCGGTGCCCACTGGTGGTAGGCGCGAAAGAGGGAGACCTCCTCTGAGATGGAAAGATCCAGTTTCTATTGACCTGGCTAGGCTTGATATTTCCAACTGGCGTCAGTGCGCGCAAAACAGAAACGACTGGCGAAGGCTTCTGGATGCGGCCAAGACCGACCCACGGTTGTAATGGCCAATTGATGATGATGATCAGTCCAAGATGCTAAGACTAATTGTAGACGCCCCCTGGTTTGTATCCAATGAGCAAATTCATAAAGACCTACATATTCCATACGTTAAAGACGAAATACGAAGACTAAGCACTAGCTGCCTGGAAAGGTTACATAATCATATGAATGTTTTGGCAATAGGCCTCTTGGATGATAGCGATACAGCACGAAGATTAAAACGCAATCATGTCCTAGATTTACCATTTTCAAATTGAGTTTATAGCATTTAAAAAAAAATAGTTATTACTCATTGGAGTTTAACTATTATTTACTTATTGTCTTAGGGATAGATTGTAAATAAACTATATTATAAAAAAGCAAAAAAAAAATATACTTTTTTCCAGCTGAAATTCTACGCGCAATATTTTTGTGCACTTGCATAATCTAAAGTTAAGCATATATAAAAAAAAAATGATTAAGAATTTATTAATATTATATTATGTTTATTAAAAATAAATAGCATCGGGTAACAGCTGTGACGCGAACTTGAGCTTTTTAAATAAATACGAAAGTTGTTTTTTTTTTTTTCATACTGTCTTCGTTTATTTCAACACTTGCTTTAATTATTATTTATGAATTAAATATGTAATACACAATAATCATGCTATATTAATGTTTACATTTATAATTATTGTTGTATGTTGTTATAATTAAATATTGATCACATTTACTTTTGCAACGTCTAAACTTTTCCCTGCTCGCTAACAGATCTTTGTTTATTTATTACTTTTATTTTATTTTTTTTACATGCAATTTAAAAAATTAAGCTTAAACAAATAATAATTGCGTAACTAAGTAGCAATTAAAAAAAAAAAAAAAAAAAAATGATTAAAAATAATAATTATAATTAAGCTGTTAACTTTTAGGTGTTGCCTGTATTTTGCATTGACAAACAAATAATAATAATAAATATGCTCTAGAATATATATATATATATGTATATATATAGTAGCTACTATGTATATAGTATTTTTAAGCTTGTAGTTTAATTTGGACGCTGTTGAAAATAAATTATGTCTACGCTTTATTGCTTTGTGTGTACATACATATTTATACATCATATACATATAGACATAAAACAAAAACAAATACAAATACATACATATACATAAAGCAGCATTTGTAAAAATCAAAGCTGCGCGCTAATACCATTATTTGATAATTTAAAAAAAAATCAGCATTATCTTTCACTGGCATTTTTTTGCAATTTTTTTTTTTTTTTATAATTTTTTAATTTTTAAATATAATTGTATAAGACTGCGAGCAAAAAGTTTTCAGTTTTAAGTAAATAGTATTTTAGGCAACTTAATTGAAACTGTTTTTTTTTTTGTTTTTCGTAGTATTGTCCTAAAAGCTTTCAAAAAAAAGTGCTTTCAATCCTTTCAGCGTTGTAACCATACCAGATCGTTTAATTTTGAATAGTAAGAAATCCAGAATTTAATTAAGTTATTCATTTCGTTGAACATTATTTAATTTAATGCATTACAGCAACAACTTGGTGTAGTATTTGTTTTTAGTTTTGTGTCTTACCATAAGCCTTGTGTGTGTGTGTGTGTGTGTGTACTAAATTTTTAGACTATCTGTATGGGTTTTTTTTTTTGGTGTAAATTTTCTTTTTTTTTTCTTTTGAGTTTTAGGTACATCTTAACAGTTCTTTGCGTCTTATTGTTGTTTTTATTGTAAAGTGGCTTCTATGGAAGTTTGCCTGCAGTTCGTGTACTTGGTGTTGCTTACTATTTAAAACAAAAAAAAACAAAAACATAGCAACAAAATGCTTCGTCTCCTAGTTAGGCGCATTCAGTGTATCCAGGCCGGCGCCGTATTCCTTGTTAATCGATAGCAAAAATAGGAACGCAACTGCTAGCAGGCTGGAGCCCAGTAGATCACCCAAAGCGGTCAGATAGGGTATTGACGAGTTGTCCGGATCAATCTTCCATTTCCACATGGCATGCACAATAATATGCGCAATGTACAGCAGCAGCATAACCTATAAAGCGGGCGATAAAAAATATTTCGAAAAACATCAATTAATCAATAATGTTAATTGATATAAAATTTATAAAAATTAAATGTATAAAATAATGTTTTTTTTTAAAAAAAAAAGGTTGCGCTATATTTCATAAGTCGATAAAGTAGCGTTCCAGCAAATCGCTTGGGAATTTGTATACCCTATAGCAATGGATAAACATCGATGTTTTCAATGCTTTTAGCTGGAAAACATCGATGTATCGATATATTGCAGTTTAAATTAAGATGATCGGCCGTACGAACATTTTATTAGGATGTTTTCAATGATTTTAGCTGGAAAACATCGATGTATCGATATATCGATGTTTGAAAAAGTTAATATTGGGTCGTTCACTAAGTAATTTCGTTTGATGACAAAAGCTGATCTTATTGGATTTTTTTCGCAGCCAACTTCACACCTAATCGCTTTACCTTTAAATATTTGAACAGCTGATGTAGTAAGGTTTTTTTGGAAAAAATTTTGTTCAATTTTTTGGAATAGTTTTTGTTTGGTGCCCTATCGAAGATGGAAGATCGAAAACAACATTTTCGGCATATTTTACTGTTTTACTATCAAAAGGGTAAAAATGCAAATGCAGTTCATGCAAGGCGAAAATAATGTGATGTGTTAACCGAACGCCAATGCCAAAATTGGTTTGCAAAATTTCGTTCCGGCAATTTCAATCTTGAGAATGCACCACGTCCTGAAAGGCCTTTTGAAGCCGATGTGGATAAAATAAAGTCGTTGGTCGATGCAAATCATCGAATAACAACTCGAGAGATTGCTGAAAGATTAAATTTGTCTAACGCAACCGTTTAGAAGCACTTCAAACGTCTAGGATTAATTTCGAAGCTTGACATATGGGTTCCTCATGTTCTTACAGAACGAAATTTGCTTCGTCGCATTAACGACTGTGATTTGCTTATCAAACGTCAAAGAAGTGATTCATTTTTGAAGCGCATTGTTACTGGCGACGAAAAGTGGATTGCTTACAAGAATGTAAAGCGCAAGAGATCATGGTCTAAAAAGGATGAACCAGCTCAAAACACTTCGAAGGCCGATAGTCACCAAAAAACAGGTGATGTTGTCTGTTTGGTGGGATTTCAAAGGGATCGTTTATTTTAAACATTTGCCCGACAAGACCACGATTAATTCTGAATTGTAATGTGATCAGCTGGACAAATTGAGTGATGCACTCAAACAGAAGAGGCCAGAATTGATCAATAGAAAAGGTGTAGTATTCCACCAGGATAATGCGAGACCTCATACAAGTTTGATGACTCGCCAAAAGCTTTTGCAGCTTGAATGGGATGTGCTACCACATCCACCATATTCTCCAGACTTGGCACCTTCGGACTTATTCCGGTCTCTGCAAAATTTTTTGGATGGGAGAACCTTCACCTCAAATCAGTACGTCAAAAACCACTTGGACCAGTTTTTTGCCTGCAAGGATCAAAAATTTTATGAGCGTGGAATCAATTTCTTGCCCGAAAGATGGCAAAAGGTATTGGATCAAAATGAAGAATATATAATTTCATAAAATGTTTTACACAATAAAAAAATCGTGGAATCAACATGCTGTCCCGTCCCGAATTTTCGTCTTTTTAAATTTTCAGTTTTATCGATATATCGAAGTTTATATTAAGATAATCGGACGTGCTCCGGAAACGAATTCGAACATTTAATTCGGAGGTTTTCAATGCTTTTAGCTGGAAAACATCAATGTTTCGATATATCGTCGTTTGAAAAAGTTAATATAAGGTATGAATATCCTGTTCCGGCAAGAATTTTCGTCTTTTTAAATTTTGAGTTATATCGATATATCAAAGTTTCTATTAAGATAATATAAGGAATGAAGATGCTGTTCTGTGCCGAATTTACGTCTTTTTAAATTTTCAGTTATATCGATACATCGAACTTTATATAAAGATAATCGGCCGTGCTGCGGAAAACGAATCTGAACAATTTATTCGAATGTTTTCAATGCTTTTAGATGGAAAACATTGATATATCGATATATCGCAACTTAAATTAAGATAAAATAAGGTATTTTCCGGCAAGAATTTTCGTCTTTTTAAATTTTGAGTTATATCGATATATCGAAGTTAATATTAAGATAATCGGACGTGCTCCGGAAACGAATTCGAACATTTAATTCGGAGGTTTTCAATGCTTTTAGCTGGAAAACATCAATGTATCGATATATCGTCGTTTGAAAAAGTTAATATAAGGTATGAATATCCTGTTTCGGCAAGAACTTTCGTCTTTTTAAATTTTGAGATATATCGATGCATCAAAGTTTATATTAAGATAATATAAGGAATGAACATGCTGTTCCGTTCCGAATTTTCGTCTTTTTAAGTTATGAGTTATATCGATTTATCCAAGTTTATATTAAGATAATCGGACGTGCTCCGGAAAACAAATTCAAACATTTTATTTGGATGTTTTCAATGATTTTAGCTGGAAAACATAAAATATATCGATATATCGATCAAATTTATTTAATTTGCATCTTCTTATTTTGAGTTATATCGATATATCAAAGTTTATATTAAGATAATATAAGGAATGAAGATGCTGTTCCGTCCCGAATTTCCGTCTTTTTAAATGTTGAGTTATATCGATATATCGAAGTTTATATTAAGATAATCGGCTGTGCTCTGGAAAACAATTCCGAACATATTATTCGGATTCGTTTTGAAACCAGAAAGTTTGCTACTCCCAATTTCAACAAAATGATTTTTTATGTAACCATTTTTTTATGATCAGGGTGACTAGAGAAGTCGATATACCCATGTCCGCCTGTCTGTCTGCCCGTATGAACGCCTTGATCTCAGAGATGGTTAGAGCTAGAGCAACCAAACTTTCAGATTAGATCCCTTATTATTCCATAGGAGACAAGTTTATTTTATTTTTTTTGATATCGGGGTTACATTATATAGCTCCCATAGGGGTGTTTCAGAGGACCTCGAAAAAAATCAAAAGTTTTAGATGAATAATTCATTTGTTTATGAAGATATCATAACCAAATGTGGCAATCGGAAGTTTTTTCGAGACCCCCAGCACTGTACCAAATTTTATCAAAATCAGTTGACTATATCATATAGCTCCCATAGGGCAGATCGGTCAAAAAAACGTTTTTCGTACAAAATTCGTTGTGTTTCGTTTGTTTGTTAAGATATTGTAATATTGTTTGTCGGTTGTTTAAGATTACTCAGCACTGTACAAAATTTGAGCAAAATCGGTTGACTTTATCATATAGCCCCCATAGGACCAATCGGTAAAAAAAACGTTTTTTGCTCAAAATTCGTTGTATTTCGTTTGCTTGTGAAGATATCGTATGGAAAATGTTCATGTCTTGCTTAAATAGTTCATATCTGCCATAAAACAAAATTTCCCTCGTAATAGGAATAGCATTGTCGTGATAATTTCCCTTGAAAAGTGTAAAGCTGTGCTATTGTTGAGCAGGTAAAATTTGAGTAGATGGATTTGGGAGCACACAAAAACGAATCCGAACAAAATTGTTCGAAGAAATTTAATGTAAACTTGAAAGCAGCGAAAACATCGATGCCTGTTACTTACAGAAGCAGACATAAGAGACCTTTAAAATTTCCTAAAATATGATCAGACTGAATTCAGAAATAGATAAGCCTATGCCCATCTGTGCGTAGGTATGAACGCCTAGATCGCAGAGATCGTAAGAGCTAGAGCAATCAAACTTTCAGATTAGCTGCCTTCTTATGGGAGAAAACTTTATTTAATTTTTTCGAATTTACAACTGACTGACTTTTCTGGCCAAATCCATATGTGTCCTTTTTGCAGCGTTTTCCATCACTTTTTCGAGCATCTAGTGCAGTGTAGCGATGATTTTTTTGTTTTCGAATATTTGCGCTAAGCTCGGTCTGAGGCTGGCTGGCGAACACTTTGCTTTTGATCACCCCACAAAAATGAATCCGGTTTAAAACTGGAGATATGGATGACCAGCTAATGTTACAAATTTTCGAATTCGAAAGCATGAAAAACGAAAACGAACAAAATTTATTCGTTTCAAAATAATAAAGAACTAGCAATATTTTAAAGAAACGAAAATGAAAACAATATAAAGTAATAAAGAGTTTCAGAGCTGTGCTAATCTAGAGTAAGGGAAATTTCAGCAGCAAAAAATGTGAAACTGGGAGCACGGCAAAAATTTCTACGTTTTCGTTTTTAGGAGCACACCCAATTATTGTAAAGGACTAGGCAATAGCTTTGCTTTCGTCTTAAGGGGTATGCGCAGTTCGAAAAATTTCGCGCAAATAGGCTTGCGAATAGGCCTTTAGCTGACACTTGTCTACAAAGTGAGCGCTTGTTTTTTTTTATTTTTTTTTTCAAATTCTCAAACTGCTTACTGCTACTTTTAGGTTCAAGAACTTACCTGTATCAAACTGGCTAACAAATAGGCCAATACAAATGCTACCGTCACCGTGGAGGTGGACATGTGTATATAGTCGGCCACATAGATAAACAAGATGTTACCAGGTATGGACATACCAATGAGTATGCGTGCCGTCTTGGCATAGGGCACTAAGGCAAGAAAAAAGAAGTTAGTTAGTCAGCTTTGAGAGCAATCTTAACAGCTCTAGCAAACTTACCGCCCTTGAAGAGTGCACGCCAAGGCCATTCAAATATCTTTGTATGCGGTGGTATAATGCCAATAATTGAGCTCTGATGCAGCATGGTCGAGATCTTGCTAGCCTGCACCGATACCAGATTGCCGCCAATACCATTGATAATGGGCTGAAAGACGACAAATCCATTGAATACCTCAACGGCTGCATCCAGCACCAGACCGCCAAGACTGCAAGTATAATAATATGTTAATAAGTAAATAAGTTGTTATAACAATAACGCGCTTAATTAATTTATAAATAAATCAATAATTTGGCTAAATTTTGCAATAAACATTGCAACAAACTTCAAGCATGATTTGGCATATAAAAAAAAAAAAAAAAGTACTTAATATTGTTTTTTGTTACGACTGCTTGAGGCTACGTAAGTTTATTAAGTACTATAATTAGATTGTGTTTATCATGGCCCCAAAAACCGCAAAATGTTTACCCACTATTCAAGCAAAGCTTTGAAGTGCACTTCAAAATCAAAAGCACTGCACGAATCTAATTATGGGAACCGCAAGCAGGTAAAGATCGCAGCACAATATATAGAACCTACCCGCTGATACACAGCGCCGAGAGTACGGGCACCCAGCCGCTCTTAAGCACCGGACGTGTGTACTTGTTCTTCAAGACGATAACAACCCACATTGGCAGCAGCACGAGATAGCAGAGCACCACAATAAACGTGATCCACAAATGTGTCTCTGTTGAATATAATTATAAATTAGAATAAAATACAGAGCACCAACAAAAACTACATACTTATATGATCGTAGAGCAGCGAGGCGATAAACGAGAGCAAACTGATCGATACAACATCACCAATCGAGGCGGCAAGCGGTGTGGCCAGATTATCCGGATTTAAACGATACTTGGCCGAAAATAGAATCACAGCCACAAGCACGAAATCTAAAAGCAACGAAAAAAAATATAAAACAAAAACGTAAATAAGCAATGTCATAGCTAATGTGGGATAAATTTTTTTATTTTTGGAAATAGTTATCAAGTCATCAGCTAAACCAAAATTATATTTCAAGTAGCATCAAAATTTATCCACTATACCATAAAAACGAACCAAAAATTCATAGGTACTTCTTTACGAAAACTTGAAGTTTCAACAAGATCGCTTCAACATATCATATAGCAAACTAAGCAATTTTTTAATTAATACCCTTCTGCGCGTCACCTTAAAGTCTCACCAAAATTGGTTTCCCTTATATAACAAATTTCGAAGAAAAATTTATTTACTAACGTCATTCGTTTTTTCGCAAAACTTCTTTACGAAACCTTGAAGTTTCAGCCAAATCAATTCACTATATAGTTGTCATAAAAACGAGCGTCCTTGCGATCTCAAAATCGTTCCACTATATGATACAGCTGCCTTAACTACTTATATTAAAAGCGCAACACTGTTCACCACTTGGACTAAAGAGGTCTCACTCGATCTAAATATCATCTCGGACGGCCGTACTATCCCCACTGAGAGATATCCCAAGATTCTTGGTGTCTTTTTCGACAAACTCTTCCAGTTTGCCAAGCACTCGGAAGGCATTGCCAAAAAAGTGCGTGATAGAAACAAAATACTTAAAGCAGTGGTCGGCACAAAATACACTTACATTTTTTCTTGCTTATTGTGACGCTGACGTTGCTAAGCAACAAACACGAAGTTGATGGTGCGTGGCTTCGGCTCATGTTGCTCTGCTTTACTGCCACTGCAGCAGAGAAAACAATATCAGAGCAACAAGAGCCGAAGCCACGCACCATCAACTTCGGGTTTGTTGCTTAGCAACGTCGAGCAACGTCAGCGTCGCAATACGTCACTGCGGCAGAGAATATTTCAGTACAAAAAGCACGCACACATGCATGCGTTTTGTGTATAAGACATAACGTGTGTCGTCGTCGCTAATCCCTATGCACGCGAGATAGGGCCGTGCCGACTACTGGCTTAAAGCCTTAGCCGATAGTACCTGGGGCAAAGACAAAGAAATAATCACAACCACCTTTAAAGCTATAGAATGTCCGCTTCTTGACTATGCAGCGCCTGTCTGGACTACTTCCATAAGCGAAACGCAATGGTGGAACCTCCAGACTAAGAGTCGCCACTGGTTGCCACGCTATTACGCATGGTGACCACCTACATCAAGAAGTGGGCATACTCGCTATGCGCGACCACTGCATATTGACCCTCGAACCTCATCCTAACCACAGCGTTTTACTGAGTCCCTTGTCAGAGAGACCCAGACCTGTTCGACTCGACGTCCGCAGCGAGCTACCTGCCATTTCAAATGTAGCTCATTCATTCGCTGCCATAAAGGACAGACTTCAAATTATCCACACGGAGTCGGTGGGTAATTATATTTCCAATTCAAGACCGAACCCAGTCTTAGGCACAAGGCCTCGCCTAATTGATCCGTCTGCGCTCACCCTCCCAAGGCAGCAAAGAACTGTCTTAGCCCAACTCTGCTCAGGTTACTCAGCTACTTGGCGCGAGTTAATCCCGAAATAGTTGATGTTTGCCCCAGCTGTAACTGCAGCCCACATAACACCCTACACCTTTTTAGATGTCCTGTAAACCCGACTGGAGGTTGCCAGCTTTCTTCACCTGTATAGGGTTCTTCTTTAATGTTCTTCTTCATTTCTAACTTTCTTCTCTTGCACGTGTATGTGGTGTACGTGGTGCACCGAGACAACTTATATGAGTTTTTCCGTAAACTTCTTTACATGCTCGTTTTTTATTAATAGCAGCCTTAATAATTAACAATAAATTTAATCACTGACGTCATACATTTTTCCGCGACTCCCTTGCAAGCCTTTCGAGTTTCATCAGGACATCCCACTTTATCATAAAAGCTGCCTTAAAAACGAGTTTCTTTAAGATTCCTTGCAGTTTTCTCAAAATAGCGATACTCTATGAAAAAGCTGCCTTGAAACCTAACAAAATATTTACTTTGTGACGTCATTCATTTCTATGCGAATTTCTTTACGATCTATCCGAGATTCATCCTAATTTATTTATTGACTCCACTCATTTCTACGTGGACCTCTTTACAACGCCTTCAGGTTTCTTTAACATCGGTCACTATATCATATTAGTTGTCATTAAAACGATCTCAAAACTTTCATCAATAGCTGCCTTAAAAACTAATCAAAAATGTATTCAGTGACGTCATTCATTTTTTCGCAAACTCCCTTACGACAACTTCGTATTTCAACAGGATCAGCCATATCTTGGCAGCTGTCATAAAAACAAGCTTCTTCACGATTCCTTGCAGTTTCCTCAAAATAGCTCCACTATATGATACAGCTGCCTTAATAACTAACAAAATATTTACTTTGTGACGTCATGCGTTCTTTTTGCAAATTTCTTTACATGTTCAAGTTTCAGCAATATCGATCTACTATATTATAATAGCTGCTTTTAAAACTTAAAATTAGTCGATGACGTCATTCATTTCTTTGTGAATTTCCTTACGACCTCTTGGAGATTTATCCTAATCGGTTCACTGCATCATATAGCTGACTTGAAAACTAACAAATAATTTATTTATTGACTACACCTATTTCCACATGGACAGATTTGTATGAGCTTTTTAAGATTTTATATTTTTAATTTAAAAAAAATCGATGTTATTTAAAAATTTAACACTTTCTTTTTAAATTTTCTTTAAATTCTATTGTAGAAATTGGTTACACGTGTTTCAAAATCGATAAAATATTAAAAAAAATTTTTTTTATTATTTTTTAAATTTTATCGTATTTTGAAATTTTTACGTCACTTTTTTTAAGAATTACTCTAGTTCAAAAATTTTATAAATTGTACAAAAAATATATATGCATTTTGTTTTTTTTAAGTTTCGGAATTTTACACAAAAATTTTTAACTTTTGAGAGTTATTTGATTTGAAATTTTCATGTATATAAAGCCAGTGTTTTGAGATTTGTATGAGCTTTTTAAGATTATATATTTTTAATTTTAAAAAAATCGATGATATTTAAAAATTTAACTTTTTTTTTTAAATTTTTATTAAATTCTACATATTGTAGAAATTGGTTACACGTGTTTCAAAATCGATAAAATATTTTGAAATTTAACACTTTTTGTTTAATTATTCTTTAAATTTTATTGTGTTTCGAGATTTTTTATCTCACTTTTTTTAAGAATTACTCTAGTTCAAAAATTTTATAAAATGCACAAAAAAACGATATTTTTTTGCCTGTTTTAAGTTTTTTTAAGTTTCGGGATTTTAGACAAAGATTTTTAATTTCTTAGTTACTTTTATTTGAAATTTTCAAAACATGTATTATCACTTATTTTGCGTTTCGGATGAGCAAATATTTAAAAATTTAAAAAAAAAAATTTTACCCCATAAAATCAAAAAAATTTCCAAATTTTTTCCCCAACAAATTGAAAATAATGAAATTTTTTTTCCGCCCGAAAAATGCAAAAATTTGCTCGACCCTAAAAACTATAGAAAACACTACTTCATCTTATGGTCTTACTACTCACAGATACTACTTTAAACTTTTTTCACTTCTTGCTCTCAATATTCTTAAACTTACCCAAAACAAAGCAGGAAGATGTTGCCGTAAACATGGCAGATGCTGTCAGGAGCATAACATGCTCAAAATAGAAATGCCCGTTCATGGCTGCACCCACAGAGACAGCAAACATGGCCACCAGAAAGGATGCTACTGTCGCCTGAACTTGTACCAGCGCAATGTTACCCACAATCATGCGAATAACCTCTGGCCGTGACGTCATATTGCCCAAATTGACCTGCGTTGAGAGGCGCGATGCCAGGCACATGTCCAGATTTCCTTTGAGACCCAATAATGCCGGTACCAGAATAAACAGCTCGCTGACATTTTTGAAGACATACCATTTCTATGAGAGCAAGAGAAAAATATACAAATTACTCGATATGCCTTATATGCTTAGTTATTCGATTAATTGCGTAAACAAATTTATATTGCGATATCGATCCGATTTATGACTTAAGATTCATTCAGTGATAGTGTCGCTCAACCATAAACAATTAGCAACATTGCAAAATTAAAATAATTTTGGAAATATGGGTTCTCTAAAATCACATTGTATTCTAACTTGGGGGAGTCAACTCAAACTGGTAAAACACCGACGCTGACCGGTTCAAAAGCAACTCGTGCACGAAAGCAGCACTTAAGAGCTACAATAATACTATCATAAAGTAAAAAGTATCATAAAATTGCAAAACTATGACTTTGGGATACTCTACATACAGCTGCTCAGTGGAAGAAAGTAGATAAAGCTGAATTTTATGATCAACGCATAAGGTTTAATAGCTTAAAAAGTTAAACACGCTAATAATAATAAAGCCAAAGGCTCATCAATCTTGAGGTTTTGTTTTAAAACACAAAAATTTGAAATTAATCGGAAAATCTTTGGAAAGAACATTCACTTTTTATAAATAATTTCTTTCAAATGTTGACCGCAACTGCGCCGTAGCTGGTCCATGCGAAGGTTTCAATTTTCAATGACCCTTTCAAGCATAATCGGATAACAATAATGTTGGCCTCTAATGCTTCAATCGTAGCTGGCATATCCACAAACACTTGACTTTACGTAGCCCCAAAGGAAAAAGTCTAACGGTGTGATATCACACGATTCGGAGCGTGAAATTAATTCTTCACCGAATTGGTTCCATCAAACGGCTTAAGCGCGCGAAAAACATTCTTTACAGAACGCGAATTTTCGTCGTATAATTGTACGATTTGTTAACGTTGTTCGAGTGTAAGTCTTTCCATGATGAATTGGCAATGAAAACTGAATAAAAAACTTGACAGTACTCACGCGTGATTTATCAAAAAAAAAAAACCTATTAAAAAAAAATCTCAAGATTGATGACCCTTTATAAACAGTTTTATGAATATCTTATCAAATATTCAAACAGTTGAACCAAATTTAATGTAACTTCTTTCTTTTTTTTCTTTAGGAATTAGTGTGCATTATTTTGAAGAAGAATCAAGCATAGAATGCAAGCTCCTACCTCATCTGGTCCAGCTTTAAACCAAAGAAGCTTTCTTCTAGATTCTTCTTTTTTCATGAAGATGATATTACGATCTTGGTTTTTATATTATGGCTGATATAACTGCGTATTGGGGCCCAGCTTTAAACCAGACAAGGTTGTTTTTCTAAATTTCTTCTTTCTTTTAGTTGATATTAAGGCATTGTTTCAAGTAGTTATAAAATGACGCCTAAAGCAGCTGCGGGGTTCAGTAACAGACTATACAAAATATTTATTTTTCTTCCAGATTCTTTATTTTTTCTAGATTCTTACTTATTTTTAGATTCTTTCTTTCCTCTAGATGCTTTCTTTTTTCTAGCTTCTTTCCTTCTTAAAGATTATATCTTTCTTCCAGATTCTTGCTTTCATTTAGATAATATTATCCAAAGCTTCATGTAGTTGATAAAACTGCGAACCAAGATGACGACTAAGCAGTCTATAAAAAATATTTATTTTTCTTCCAGATTCTTTCTTTCTTCTAGATTGTTACTTATTTCTAGATTCTTTATTTCTTCTAGATGCTTTCTTTTTTCTAGCTTCTTTCCTTCTTCAAGATAATATCTTTCTTACAGATTCTTTCTTTCTTTTAGATAATATTATCCAATGCTTCATGTAGTTGATAAAACTGCGAACCAAGATGACGACTAAGCAGGCTATAAATAATATTAATTTTTCTTCCAGATTCTTTCTTTCTTCAAGATTCTTACTTATTTCTATATTCTTTCTTTCTTCTAGAGGCTTTCTTTTTTCTAGCTTCTTTCTTTCTTAAATAATATAATATCTTTCTTCCAAATCTTTCTTTTAGATAATTTTATCCATTGCTTCATGTAGTTGATAAAACTGCGAACCAAGATGACGACTAAGCAGGCTATAAATAATATTTATTTTTCTTCCAGATTCTTTCTTTCTTCAAGATTCTTACTTATTTCTAGATTCTTTCTTTCTTCTAGAGGCTTTCTTTTTTCTAGCTTCTTTCCTTCTTCCAGATTCTTTCTTTCTTTTAGATAATATTATCGAATGCTTCATGTAGTTGATAAAACTGCGAACTAAGATGACGACTAAGCAGGCTATAAAAAATATTTATTTTTCTTTCAAATTCTTTCTTTCTTCTAGATTCTTACTTATTTCTAGATTCTTTCTTTCTTCTAGATTCTTACTTATTTCTAGATTCTTTCTTTCTTCTAGAGGCTTTCTTTTTTCTAGCTTCTTTCCTTCCTCCAGATTCTTTCTTTCTTTTAGATAATATTATCCAAAGCTTCATGTAGTTGATAAAACTCTGAACCAAGATGACAACTAAGCAGTCTATAAAAAATATTTATTTTTCTTCCAGATTCTTTCTTTCTTCTAGATTTTTACTTATTTCTAGATTCTTTCTTTCTTCTAGAGGCTTTCTTTTTTCTAGCTTCTTTCCTTCCTCCAGATTCTTTCTTTCTTTTAGATAATATTATCCAAAGCTTCATGTAGTTGATAAAACTCTGAACCAAGATGACAACTAAGCAGTCTATAAAAAATATTTATTTTTCTTCCAGATTCTTTCTTTCTTCTAGATTTTTACTTATTTCTAGATTCTTTCTTTCTTCTATTTGCTTGCTTTTTTTCTAGATTCTTTCTTTAAAATTCTTTCTTAAAAGAACGTACTGTCAGTACGTGCTCTTAAAAACAGAAGAAGGCTTCCAAAAAAACTAGAAGAATTAGAACTTTAATTACTCTTGCTTAGACATCCATGTTTTATCAGGCTATCTTCTGTTCCGACTTTTTAAAGAATTTCGGATTAGTATAATACTAAAACTACAAACTAGTACTTCATAGTAAGTTGTACGACTATGAAAAAGTTTTGATATCAAAAACTTTAGCAGCCCTATGCTACACATTGTATATACTTGAAATATCTGGAAAAGTTATAATATTTTCTTGCTTTGTTTAATTGTAATTTGAAATTTTAATGACTCGTAATTACGAAATTTTTACAATTTAATTTGCTATTGTCTGCGCATCTTATCTTATTTGTGCAATGTCAATGAGGCAATTTATGAGATTTTAGATATATATCATCATATTGTGCTTTGTCTCTCGTAGAGTTGGAAACAAGCATAGATATACCCATTACCACATATGGCCCAAACGACACTAGAATTGTGATTAAAATTTAGTTTATGATAATTACCTCGACACGACCAAGTATAATGCCAGCGCCAATGGTTCCAATGCCGGCCAAAAAGAATGGTATGGAGACCTGTATGAGTATTGTGGACCATTTCTCCTGTTTAATGCCTGGCCGATTCAGTGCCACTTTTTCCTCAGAGCTGCCATTAATGCCAGCTATGCTTGAGGTATCCGTTTGAGCGCCACCGCCAGGCCCGCCTCCTCCGCCGCCGCCACCACCACCACCACCAGCACCGCCGCCGCCAGCACCACCGTGGCCACCACTCGCCGCACTAGGATCCGGTTCTGAGGAAGCTATGGACGTCGTGATGATGGAGCTTAGTGAACCAGTTGTCGAATTTGGTAGGCCCGACAATTTCTCATTGTCGATGTCTAAAGAATATATATAAAGAGAGAGAGAGATATAGAGCAATATGTTAGTCGTTGTCACATAGTTATTAACTGAATTCTGTCTTATATATAGTATATTATATATATATACATGTATACTAAGTTTAACAACATTATGCAATTAGCACAGCAATTAATTAGCAAAACTATAAATTATTGTGGGGGGGGCGATTCTTCTATAAAGAAGCCAAATAAATTTTTTGTACATTGGCATTACTTTTTTTTTTTTCTTTGAAATAAATAAATTTTTTTTTTTTTTTTTCGCCAATTAGCATGAACAGCTGGCCAGTTGAAACTTGTTCAAAAATTTTCGACTTGCAATAGAGTATGGTACAGAACAGAGTCTTCTGTACAGTTGGTATCATGGTCATCAGTGAGACATGAAGCATAAGCATAGTTCTGTACATTTATGAACAATGAATATTATGTTTGGAGGATAACATAAAAAGCACCCTATATCCAATACATATTTATTACATGTTGCCGAAATAAAGCTAACCGAATTTATGCGCAATTCTTTAAAAAAGTCAAAAATGTTTCGATCAAAAATCACATCCAAAAACTAGAGATGAAATGGGTTCCCATGGAATGAGTCCTGAGGAACGAAAAAATAAACTTCTTATAAATGAATCTTAAGCTCCTTATATGGTCCAGAACAGATTCTTCTGGACAGTTGGTACCATGGCTATCAGTAAGACATGCAGCATAAGCAAAGTTCTATACATTTATGTACAATGAATATTATGTTTGAAAGATACCATAAAAAACACCCTATATCTGATAAAAATATCTTATAAGTTGTCCAAATAAAGTATATCAAATTTATGCGCCATTCTTCAGATTAAGACAATAATGTTTCGTGTCACAAAAATCACATCCAATAACTAGAGATGGGATGGGTTCTGCGGGACGAGAAATGAATCTTAAGTTCCTTATATGGTCCAGAACAGAGCATTCTGTACAGTTGGTACCATGGCTATCAATGAGACATGAAACATAAGCATAGTTCTGTACATTTATGAACAATGAATATTATGTTTGAAAGATAACATAAAAAGCACCCTATATCTAATATGTTTTATATTGTAAGTTGTCCAAATAAAGTTAATTGAATTTAAGCGCCATTTTTCAGATAAAGTCAGTAATGTTTCGTGTCACAAAAATCAGTTCCAAAAACTAGAGATGGGATGGGTTCTGCGGGACGAAAAATAAACTTCTAATAAACTTATCTTAAGTTCTTTATATGGTCCAGAACAGGGTCTTCTGGACAGTTGGTACCATGGTACCATCTGCACATTTATGAATAATGAATATTATGTTTGGAAGATAACATAAAAAGCACCCTATAAGTTGTCCAAATAAAGTTAATCGAATTTAAGCGCCATTCTTCAGATAAAGTCAATAATGTTTCGTGTCACAAAAATCACATCCAAAAACTAAAGATGGCATGGGTTCGCATGGGATGGCTCCCGCGGGACGAAAAATAAACTTCTAATAAATGAATCTTAAGTTCCGTAGTTAAGTTCCTTAAAAGTAAATATTTCTCATCAAAAACTACAGTTGAGATCGAAAATTCCAGTAGGATTATTGCAGATCTAAAAATTTAGCTCCAAGTACAGAAGTAATGAATATTTTATATCATAAACAGCACGACTTATTTTCTGGAAACTAGAGATGGTATGTTGACGGGAATACTGCGGGGGACGAATTTTTTTCTATAAACTCAATATTTCCAAAGGCTCATTCGCAGATCTCTAAACAACTGTTTGCGTTTAGAACCTAGAGATGGGATCGGGACGGGAATTCAGCGGGTGCTACAATCAGCGGACAGGAATTTTTTTGATGAACTTAATATTTCCAAAGACTCATTCATAAATAACATTTTGAAGTATAAATGCCTATACGAGATCATTGTGTAGAGCCTAGAGATGGAATCGTGACGGAAGTACTGCATGTACTGCAAACAGCGAAATTTTTTTTTATGAACTTAATATTTCCAAAGACTTATTTGCAGCTCTTAAAATTACTGTCTGCGTTTATAAATAATATTTTGGGCGGTCCGATAAGTACTTAGCCTACAAAAGTAAAACGAAAATTTTGGATTTGCTTTCACGTGCGGTAAAAACAAAACTACGTGTACAATTCGGCCTTCTACGAGAATGTACGACACGATAGTAAATTTCTCTTGCGCCATCGGTCGGTGAGGCTAAGTACTTATCGGACCACCCTCGCATATGCCTATAGAGATGGGATCGGGACGGGAATTCAGCGGGCTATGCAAAAAGCGGACTGAAAAAAAACTTTAAAATGCGCGGGAACTTTTTATGAATACGAAATTCCGGATCATTGCAGATCTTAAGATTAAGGTCTAAGCAGAGAAATACTCAATACTGCACATCATCATAAACAGCACGCCTTATTGCCTAAAAACTAGAGATGGGATCGTGACAGAAATGCAATCAGTGGAACGTGGCTCATTCGCAGTTCTTAAAATAAATGTCTAAGTTCATGAATAATACTATATTTTCAAGTGCAAATGCCTATGCTACTTCATTGCGTACAAACTGCAGTTGGGATCGAAATGGGAATTTTACGGGCCGGAATTTTTATTGAACACGAAATTTCGAAAAGTTTATTGCAGTAGTAAATCATATTTCAAATCATAAACAGCACGCCCTGTCGCCAAGAAGTTAGAAATGGGATAAGCACAGGAATAACACGGTTTTTGCAAAAAGCGGGACCAAAAAGGACTTTTTGCGGAAAGACGTTATTATTTCTTGAATCGGAAGTCTAGGCCTTCAGGCTGAGCGAGAAGTAAAGAAATTTTAAAATGTGAGGAAAGGGCGGTATTTTTTTAAGAACACAAAATTCCCAAATGTTTAATCGTAGGTCTTACAACTAATGTTTAGCTTTAAGGGGTCTACGCAGTTTGAAAAATTTCGCGTGGAATGACCCATTTGGGATATCCCTTTTGGGATTTTTCCGCGCGAAATTTTTCGAACTGCGTATAGGCCCTTAGAAACAAATAATATTTCGAATTACAAACAGCATGCCTACACTATATAGCAAACCAAAAATTAGATATAGAATCAGAACGCTATTTGAACCCAATAAAACGTGTTTATTTATATAATTATATAGTAGAAGTTAATTCTAAGTTATAAAAGGTTTGTAGCCAGAGCAACGTAGACTTTCAGGCTAAATATGAAATTGAGATGTCGTGACAGGACGAATTCAGGTGTTGGAAATTTTCGCTCGAGGTCGAGCGTTTAGTGGATCACCACGTAAGTCATGGTATCGTAGAGTTTTTGGTTAAGCGGGTGGGCTATGACCACACTGAGAACACCTGGGAGCCCATCAACCACCAAAACTGTAGTCAATGAGTTGGTGCTGTGGCTTTTTGGACCTCGGATGCGAAAAACCTAAAAAAAACTCGAAAAATATATTTTTAGGTTCTTTTGAGGCTAATTGGCGGATCCACGGTGGGTTTTCGGGTGCGAATCCCCCCTCAAAAAGTTGTAAAAATGGGTTGACAGTTTTTTGCGACCTCTGATATATGTACACTTCGAAGTGAAAAACCCCCTATGACCAAATCCTGCATCCGCTCCTGGTTTAACATAAGCTTTTACAAAAAATCGATTTTTAGTCTGGGCAGCTGGTGCCGAAAAAAGTTTGTTGTAATTTTTTGAGGTTAGAATAGAAGCAACTACTCTGGGTTAATTCTGATGACGGATTCCAGGCCTTGTCCATCGGAGATCACGAATTTCTTTTTTTGTTTGTGTGGCCAAGGAAAAAAAAAAGTGAATAATACGAATATTGACAATCGCTATTGGAGAATGGAGTATAACGCCAAATAGATTTGTATATGTCTCAAGTATGATCCTGGATGCTCTCTAGAGAAGCCTCGTATCTTTTGGATTTCCTTATCTAAAGGCCCATCAAGTAGGACCCTGGATGTATCTTTTGGATAATCTTCTACAAAGGCCCATATTGTCTTGTTCCCAAATCGGGACACTTTTTTTTTTGTATGGCCTAGGTATCAATGGAAAAGAAATGAATACTACGAATAGTGACAATCGCTATTGAAGGATGGAGTATAATGTCAAATCGATTTATATTCATATGATCCTGGATGCTCTTTAGAGAAGCCTCGTAGGAGCCTGGATGTATCTTTTGGATAATCTTCTCTAAAGGCCCATATTGTCTTGTTCCCAAAACAGGACACTTTTTTTTTGTATGGCCTAAGTATCAATGCAAAAGAAATGAATATAACGAATATTAACAATCGCTATTGGAGAATGGAGTATAATGCCAAATAGATTTGTATATTCTTCAAGTATGACTCTGGATGCTCTTTAAAAATCTAGCTTTTAGATAACCTTCTCTAAAGGTCCATAATGCATTGTCCCCAGATCACGACACTTTTTTTGTTTGTGTGGCCCAGCTACCAATGGGAAAGAAACGAATACTTTGAATATTGACAATCGGAGAACGGAGTGTAATGCTAAATAGATTTGTATATTTCTTAAATATGACCCTGGATGCTCTTTAAAAATCTATCTTTTGGATAACCTTCTCTAAAGGTACATATTGCTTTGTCCCCAGATCACGACACTTTTTTTGTTTGTGTGGAAAAGAAATGAATACTTTGAATATTGGCAATCGCTATTGGTGAATGGAGTATAACGCTAAATAGATTTGCATACACATGTCTCAAGTATGACCCTGGATGCTCTTTTAAAATCTATCTTTTGGATAACCTTCTCTAAAGGTACATATTGTTTTGTCCCCAGATCACGAAACTTTTTTTGTTTGTGTGGAAAAGAAATGAATACTTTGAATATTGACAATCGCTATTGGAGAATGGAGTATAACGCTAAATAGATTTGTAAACACATGTCTCAAGTATGACGCTGGATGCTCTTCACAAATCTATCTTTTGGATAACCTTCTCTAGAAGGCCCATCGTGAGTTGAGCTTACAGTAAGAATGCGAATTAAGCCTATATTCCATCTCTAGGCTGCTATATTTTGAAGTTTTTGAAATCAACTCAATTTGCATTAAGCATAGACTTGCGGAAGTACTCAAGAAATTGTCTATAAAATCGCAGCTAACTCTTCTTACTCATCACAAGTTCCTTCAAGTATTTCTTAAGTTTTTCCAAATTATTCCAACTTTAACATCTAAACCTGTAAGAAGACATCAATATTAAAGCTCAATTATCTCGCAAAAACTTTAGGCTATAGATACTTACTTAAAAAAGAAACCCATAGACAGATAATAATAGTCTTAACAAGACATTTTACATAGATTCCAAACAATTAGGGTAATACGTAAGTACTTAAAAAATAAAAAATAACCGTGCCTTGTTGTCTAAATAATTTGAGTATTCCAATTATAAACAAAACTATAAAATTGTTTGTAAACTTTTTTTCCCCAATATTATCATTGATAAGCTTATCTACAAAATTTTCAATTACTTGTCTGGAATGTCTAAATATGTAATAGCTGTTACTTATTACCTATTGTAAGTGTAATTAATTATTTCTGGACAATACTAAGTACTACCATAAAAGCGTATTGTCTGAAGCGAAAGGAAACTGCCAATCCATAGTTCTTAGGGTTTAAGTTGTTACAATAATACAAAATGGATGTTATCATGCTTTCGGAATTTTATTTCTATGATAAGGCTATAAATCTATAACTACTACCTAGGTTATATGCAATCATAAAAATAATTTCAAATTATCATATGATTTTTTTATTGTTAAAAGCTCTAATGGTATTTTTATTGTTTGTATGTACTACTATCTGCACATTATGTGCTTAACTTTCATTCTTCATTACAAATTAATTATACTTGATGGGTAATAAATAACACTAAACAACAAAACGTTGGCGTGCAAATAATACTAATGATATAGGATCTGCCGATAATGAAAAATTCGCATAATATTTATTTTCAGCTTGTATACGTTAAGGCCTATACGCAGTTCGAAAATTTTCGCATGGAATGACAAAACTTCATATAAAAAAAAAATTCCCTTTTTTGGGATATTTTTTTTTATATGAAGTTTTGTCATTTCGTGCGGAATTTTTGCATGCTGCGTATGGGCCTTAAGGGCCAATATGAAGTGTAATGTATTTACGTGATAAGCAGCCGAATTCTCTAATCGTTACATTAAGCATTTTAAACACTGGCTTAAGCCGTTTTACAACACATTATAACATTACATTTTACATTATTACGTCTTTATTATCTTTTAAGGCCCATACGCAGATCGAAAAATTCCGCACGAAATGTCAAAACTTCATATAAAAAAAAAATATCCCAAAAAAGGGAATTTTTTTTTTATATGAAGTTTTGTCATTTCGTGCGGAATTTTTGCATGCTGCGTATGAGCCTTTATGCTTCAATGGAAAATAAGCTTTCGAAAGTCCCACTTAGTTGAAGCATTCAAACTGTATGTACTTGGATATTGGGTACACAAAGTATAAGAAATAATAAAAAGAGCCTTAAGGCAATTTAATAATACGTTCAACATCAATAAGGAAAGTGCCATCTATACAACCCGTCGTTGCTTCAACCCGTTCCTACTCAAGACTTTGTAAAGAGCTGTAGTCCTTTGTCAAGTGGACAGCCCCATTTTATCCAGGAATTTCCTTCAAATGATATTTTAAAGGGTAAGTTATGCTTTTTGTAAGGTATACAAAAAACTTTTTTAGCCACTGTATCAATTGTACCTTACTTTATGGAGATTATTTTGAGATAGAAATCAAAATCTTACTTTTTGCAGTTAATATAAAAATTTTAGAATTAATAATTGTACAAGTCTAAAAACGAGGCTATTAAATTAAAATGCCAAGCACATTTAGGGCTGCACTCTAGTGCTGGAGAAAACATCGATGTTATATCGATGCATCGATGTATCGAAGTTTAAAATATCTATAAATCGATGTTGCCCAACAGAGATGTTTCTACAGCACTACTAAACACCCATTTGATGCGTGCAGAAGTGCTGGAAAAACATCTCTATTGGCCAACATCGATATATAGATATTTTAAATTTCGATACATCGATGCATCGATATAACATCGATGTTTTCTCCAGCACTACTGCAGTCTTGTAAACTTTTTCCAAAATTGAAAATATGACTGCTGACTAAGAGATTCACTTTTTTCGAAATGTCATCTATGAAAGCATTTTCTCATTTTGAGTTCTTTGGCAAATGTTGTTTTTCGGAATTTATACAAAGATGGCGTACGATAAAGTCGGCCGCAGACGACTTTGGGATACCCTGTACCACTACATTGCAATTAAGTCCGACATATTGCTTAAGAACTCCAAAAGATATTTTATTCGGCAAATTTGGCTACGATATTTTCATAAACAAACAGAAATCAGTCGAATTTTGCACCAAACAATTGTTTTGACCGATCGGTCCTATGGGGAATATATGATATAGTCAACCGATTTTGATCAAATTTGGCACAGTGCTTGGGAACTCTTAAAAACTTCCGAGTGCCAAATTTGGTTACGTTATCTTCACAAACAAACGAAACACAACGAATTTTGTGCAAAAACTTTTTTTTGACCGATTGGTCCTGTGGGAGCTATACGATATAGTCAACCGATTTTGATCAAATTTGGCACAGTGCTTGGGTACTCTAAAAAACTTCCGAGTGCCAAAATGATATCTTCATAAACAAACGAATTATCCATCTTAAACTTTTGGTTTTTTCGAGGTGCTCTGAAACACCCCTATGGAAGCTATATAATATAACCCCGATATCGAAAAAGTAAAATAAACTTGTCTCCTCTGACATAATTACGCAACTAATCTGAAAATTTGGTCGCTCTAGCTCTTACCATCTTTGAGATGACAGACAGACGGACATGTGTATATCGACCTCTCTAGTCACCCTGATCATACTTTGGGCAACCTTGGAGGGTCTCTGACGACTGCTTCTGTTTGTTACATACATTTTCTGATTGCACAAACTTAATATACCCTTTGTACCATACGGTACAGGGTATGAAAAGATGGCTACTTGCTTAGAGATTTACTTTTGTTCAAAATATTTTCATCTATTATAGTATTTTGAAGAGTTTGGCAACAATAAGAGAATCTAAAGAAGCTTATGTTGAGAAACAAAATTGTTTTCAAGTCATTTTTGCAAGAGAGGAATTTCTTTTTAGAAATTTTCTGGAATTCGTAGTTTTTGGAAGGCATAAGAAGTTTAAAGAATCATTTTTCCTAAGGGAGATTTTTTTACGAAACAAAAAACATTCCGAAAAAGTTCCTTTTGCTTTGGTGGGCCAAGTACACTTGAAGAAACTGGTGTTTTCCTTAAATTATTATCATTATCTATGAAGTGAACTTTGGCAAACCACAGTTTTAGGAAGGCATACGCAATTTGTAGATTTGGATCGTAGGTTGCTTTTAGAAAGCAAGTGGATTTCTTCCTTGATGGGCCAAGTACACTGTTTTAAACTAGAAGAAACCGCTTTTTGTTTAAAAATTTCATGGACTTTATATCATATCATAGTTTTCGAAAGTCATATAAAAATGGGAGAATCGTAGATTATTTCAAGAAATAAAATGTTTCGAATAAAATGGCTTGCTGGGCCAAGTACATTTTTGCATACTTCAAGAGAGGCATTTTTTTTTTAAATTTTTCCTGGACTTTGAAAATGTTTAGAATCGTAGAACACTAGGCTTATAAATTTAAAAAAATTTGTTATCCTCGATATGTTTTAGCCATTTTGCGTAGTAAAATGGCATGCTTAAACTGAAAATAAAGTCCAAAATTTTTTTCTTGGAACGGATTTCGAGATATTTCGAAAAATCCATTTTTCGAAATTAAAAAAAAAAGTGTATTTACTTAAAAGCAAATATCTCTGGTTGTACTAAGCCGATTTTTATTATTTTTTTATTGCACTGTAGATAAACGAATTATCCGAATTACCCATCGATTAATTTTGGAACATATTTATGTTAAATTTATTTCAAGAGAGGCATTTTTTTTAATTTTGTGGACTGGAAAAATTTAGTTTTTAAAAGTCATGCAAAATTTGGAGAATCGTAGATTACACTAGTTTACACGAAAAATGAACCTTCGTAAAAAGGTGTTTTTTAGGATAATTTGGGGTCGAGAAACACAAAAATGGCAACCTTTTTTTTTCTTAAGCACCGTTTTCGAGATATTTTCGAAAAACATGCTTTTGGGCACTTCTTTCAGTTATTCGTCAATATCTCGTGAACAAAATCTTGTATCGACATGAAAGATGATTAGATTGAAAGGTATTGATTTTACAAAGATGGCTTTTTAGAAACTTTGGACTTTGGCAGTTCAAGATTTTTGGAAAGCAATCAAAAATTGAAAAATCGTTGCGCTTAAAGAAAAGTATTTTAAGAAATAAAATATTTAGAAAAAAAGTGTTGCGCCAAAAACTTTTATCCAAGCTTATTGTTTAGAAATTTTTTGGATTTCCGCATAGTTTTTGGAGGTCATACAAAAATTGAAGAAACGTAGATTATTTCAAGAAATAAAATGCTTAGAAAAAAAGGGTTTCTTCACTACTAACATACTCTGCGCAATGCATTAAAAACAAAATGGTTGAAAATAAAACGTATGTGTGTTTTTTTTTTTTTTTTGGATTGGCAGTGCCAACTAGAACTGTTTAGCCTGCTCTCGCTTAGTGCAACGTTTAAAAAATATTCATATGCAAGTGTGCGTGCAGATGCATGTTTATGTGTATGTGTGTATGTGCGTGTGGGACTAGTATAAATTTTTGTAACAGTGTAATTTTAAAAAGAGAGAGAGAGAGAGAGAGAGCAAAAGAGTTTAAGAGAGCCAAAAAAGAGTAGTTAAGAGAGGGAGCATTGTAAGAGAGAGAGAGAGAGAGAGACAGGCAGTAGAACTCACCGTTTCCATTGGAAATTGTAAATAATTTATATTTATCATCCGGCGCAACATCTAAAGGTGTCATTAATGACAATTGTTGTTGGTATATAGGTGTTGCATATGGTGAGGGCGTTGTGTTGTTGTTGTTGTTATTATTATTATTGTTGTAGTTGTTATTGTTGTTCATATTGATAGTTGTTGTTGGGGGATTAGAAGGCGGCAGTGTATTACGATAGTTGCCATAGGGTACATCATTGGTGCTGGTGTACGAAGATGGTGACGTTGAAAAGTTGTTTTCCAGAGAATTGGTAGCAAGTCCTCGTACATTTAGAGGCGATAGAGATTTGTTGCGCAGCTTGATCTCATTTGGTGGTGTGGTTGTTGTTGTTGTTGTTGTTGTGTACGTGTTGTTGGTAGTGTAAGTGTCTGTCGGTGTATTCTGATTGTGTTGCACGTTTGTCTCTTTGTTTGGCTGCGACATTTTTGCATTTGTGTGTGTGTGTGTGTGTATATATATATATATATGAAATAGGGTGACTTTTTTGTAGGGGCAGCTATGTCTAATTGTTTATAGGGCTAAGCGTAGCTGCTAGCTTGTTAAGTAAACTAACTAAAAAAAAAGGCCTCAACTTATATAGCATATAAGTAAATAAAGCGTTTTTTTTTTTTAAACTAAATTAAATAAATTTTTTTTTATTTTTTTTTTTAAAGGAATATGCAATGAGCAGCTAACCTTATAACTAAACAAATATACATAGAAATATCACACAATTTGTATTGGTTTTTTTTTTTTTTTTTTAACTAAAGCTGTGACATGAGCATATACATATTATAATAAAAAAATAATAATATGTATAAACAACAATTGGACCTATAAAGCTTAAATATGATTTAATAAAAATACAAGATGTTTTAAAAAAAAACTAAAGATGATATCAGTTAGTTTACATTTTAGTTAGTGTATGTGTGTGTAGGGTGTAGGTAGTGTGTGTGTGTGTGTGTGTGTGTGTATGAACTATGGGTCTATGTTGTGACTGGTTCGAGAGTTTTGTGCGTTAGGATTGTCGTTTTGTAGTGTCGTCCGTGTGTCTAGTGTCAGTGTCCTGGTCTCCGTCTTGGCTTTGGTATTTGTTCGTGTGCAAGACAGGATTGCTTAGTCACCGGACCGTTGATATGGCTGCAACAACAATAACGAATGTTACGTTGAAAATTATGTTAATTTAAAAAAAAACAAAAAATCGAAATGTATGTATATCTCAAGATAGTACAAACAAAAAAAAAAAAAAAAACAATTACTACAAAATAACAAACTCAATCAATGGAAATTTGCAGCTTCAAGTTTAATACTTTTTTTTTTTTCTACTTATAAAGTATAATATTAATTTCTTAAAATTTGTTGTTTTCCAACACAGTTTTTTGTCTTTTTTAGCACACCTATAAAGTTACTTTATATTCATACAAACACTCAGCAAGCATAATTTAATTTTAAATTATTTTTTTAATTTGCTGCCATACTTCAAATGGCTCAAAAACGAGCAAACATTAAGTGTTGTAAAACTTCATTCATAGAATTCGTTGAGCGTTCTAAACCAATACAATTTCGACTGCCGTAGTTTTTTTTTTTTGATATAAACCAGTTCATAAGTTTTGACGACAAGGTTTTTTTCTGTTCTGACTTATAGAACTGCATTCAGCGCATTCTAAGTCATCTTAACTCTGACTCTCGAGTCATATCTAAACCAGTAATATTTTTGTCCATTGTATAATATTCGTTTTCAATTGAAGCCTAGTGCAGTAGAGCCAAGTTTAAATTAAAATTAGCGCAAGTTTTCAGCCAAAAAAGCGCACCCTTTATGAGACTTCGAATTCGGTTACAGCAAGCCCGAAAATCCCAAAAAGAAAACATGGCTTTGAAAGTCGTTCTCTCTTTGTAAATCTAAATTCATTCAAATACATTTTCGCTAAATTTTAGTGAAAGTGAAAATCAGAACAGTCTTGGTTATTGCATTTGAACTAAAATTAGGCGTTCCAATTAATTTTCACTAAATTTTGGTGAAAGTGAAACCGCAACAGTCTTGGTTATTGCATATGAAACAAAATGATTCATTCAAATTTATTTTCGCTAAATTTTAGTGAGAACCGTAACAGTACAAAAATGAATGAATTTTTCAAATTCATTGTCGCTAAATTTTAGTGAAAAAGCAAAACTGTAACAGTCTTGGTTATTTTACTTAAACAAAAATGAACTATTCCAATTCATTTTTGCGAAATTTTAGTGAGAAAAAAAAACTGATTTTCGCTAAATTTTAGTGAAAGTGAAACCATAAAAGTCTTGGTTCTTCAATTTCAACATAAGTGATTCCTTTTCGCAAAATATTAGTGAAAGTGAAAGCCGTAACAATCTTGGTTATTTTATTTCAAATGTTGCGTTGAAATTAATTTTCACTAAATTTTAGTAAAAGTGAAACCATAACAGTCAAAGTTCTTGTATTTCAATAAAAATGATTCGATCAAATTTATTTTCGCTAAATTTTAGTGAAAGTGAAAATCAGAACAGTCTTGGTTATTGCATTTGCACTAAAATGATGCGTTCCAATTCATTTTCACTAAATTTTAGTGAAAAAGAAAACTTTAACAACAACAATGATTCGTTGAAATTCATTTTTCCGTAATTTTAGTGAAAGTGAAACCATAAAAGTCTGGGTTCTTGTATTTCAACAAAAATGATTCCTTTTCGCAAAATATTAGTGAAAGTAAAAACCGTAACAATCTTGCTTATTGTATTTGAACATAACGATTTGCTTAATTTTAGTGAAAGTAAAACTAAAACAGTCTTGGTTCTTATATTTCAACAAAAGTTATTCGTTTTCGCCAAATTTTAGTGAAAGTGAAAACCGTAACAATCCTGGTTATTGTATTTTAAAAATGATGCGTTGAAATGCGTGTTCCCCAAATTTTATAATAGTAAAAGTGCAACCATAACAGTCAAAGTTCTTGTATTTCAATAAAAATGATTCGGTCGAATTCATTTCCGCTTAATTTTAGTGAAACTGACAACCGTAACAGTCTTGGTTATTATATTTGAACAAAAATGATTCGTTCAAACTCATTTTCACTAAATTTTAGTGAAAGTGAAACTATAACAGTTATGGTACTGGTATTTCAACAAAAGTGATTTGTTTTCGCTAAATTTTAGTGAAAGAAAAAACCGTAACATTCTAGGTTTTTGTATTTCAAAAATGATGCGTTGAAATGCATTTTTCCTAAATTTTTGTAAAAGTGGAACTATTACAGTCAAAGTTCTTGTATTTCAATTAAAATGATTTATTCAAACTCATTTTCACTAAGTTTTAGTGACAGTGAAAACCGTAATACATAGTTTTGGCTATTTGAGCACAAATGATGCGTTCAAATTCATTTTCGTTTAATTTTAGTGAAGGTTTAAGCCGCATTGTAATTGGGCAACATTGGGTTATACAAATTCATTTTCGCAAAATTTTAGTGAAAATAAAAAACGTAACAGTCTAGTTTATTGTATTTAACCAAAAATTATATGCAAAATGATTACAAAAATCGACTCAATGTCTATTAAGCTGGCAGTAGAAGTAGTCGGAATCGAAATCCGTAAAATTTCGTAAAAATTGGAACCATACGATTAATCGCAACATTCATATAGGTTGAATACAAACAAACAACATGGATACACTTCCACAACAGATTACAAGATTTTAATCAGAAGTCAATAAATTATTGTCCTATATAGTAAAACTTAAAAAAAAAACACATAGAAGAAATGGCACTGCTGCAAATAATACCCAAAACGCAATTAGACAAGTTTTTGGATGAAAAAAAAAACTTAAAAAGCCAACTAATCCATTCCTATATTTCAATTGGTCGGAAACGAAATTCGAAACAGGTCTGGGTACAAAGTTTTTCGTGAAAACCGGAACATAGCGATTATATCAGTTGGTCTAAACATAACTATGGCATACATACAACATAATTTAGATAAACTTTCATTAAAGATTACAATTCATTTTTTTTTTTGCCAAAATTTTAATTAGAATTCGATTTTTTGGTGTCACATATATATATATAAAACTGTTTTGTTTAACCGGATTTTAAGGTTAAGCACCTTCTGGATGTGTGTGTGTCCGGCCATATGTTGATTATAATCGTAATAATGATGATGATGATGATGATGACGTCGTCAATAAAGCTACCGGCAAATGTGGTTTTGTTGTTAGGCAGCTTTAATCCAATTTTTTTTTTTTTCAAAAATTTTAATATGAACTGGTTTTTATGTGTGTCTCTCTAGCAGTTTGTTTGTAAGTGTCTCTACAGCTACGGACGCACTTCCCATACTTTTTTGTAGAAACCAAAATCAGAAAAAAAACACTTTGATTTATTTTCAACTTAATAGCTTTCGAATGAAAGCGATTCGCAATACATTTGCTGAAGGAAAGAAGGAAGAGTCTCGATCCTGATACTTTATGATGAGTCTCAACAAAAGACGAGAGACTAAGATTTTAATTAAGAATCTTGATTCTCAAAGACACAACTAAATGTTCCAATAGCAAATTTTTAATAAAGATAAGTCAAAACACAAGAAGAAAGATTTAGTTTCCAAAGACTCAGATATAAATTTTTCAATAGCGAATTGTTAATAAAGATGAGTCTTAACTAGAGAATAGGTCTTTAGTAAAAACCTTGATGCTGATATTCAGATTTAAAGCTTCCAATAGAAAACTTTTAATAAAGATAAATCTTAGCACAAGTAGAAAGAATTAGTTTTCAGGTAAGAATCTTGATACAAAGACTCACATATAAATTTTTCAACAAAGAATTGTTAATAAAGATGAGTCTTACCAACAGACTAGAGAATAGGCTTTTAGTAAAAATCTTGATTCTTATATTCAGATTTAAATATACCAATAGAAAATTTTCAACACAAGAAAAAAAAATAAGTTTTTAGTAAAATCTTCCCTCAAACTCAAATTTAAATTCAAATAAATTGCTCCATAGAAAATTTGTAATAAAGATGAGTCTTAACAAACGACGAGAGAATATGTTTTTAGTAAGAATCTTGATCCTGATACACAAATTCAAATATTCCAATAGATAATTGTAAATAAAGATAAGTCCTAAGGCAGGAAGAAAGTAGCAGAATCTTGATCTTGTTCGTCATATTTAATTATTTACTATTTTTAAATAGTCTAAACAAAAGACAAGAGAATAAGTTTTTAAGTAAGAATCTTCAACGAAATACTAGAATTTCAAGATTCCCAAAAACAAATTTTTAATATAGATGAGTCTTAGCTTGGATAATATCGCATTAAGATTAAAAATTAGAATCAAATTAGAAAACAAGAAATTTATTTGCAGTAAGTTCAATTTTTGGTCTTGATTTGGATTTAATTTTTGGTTGATGGTTTTTTTTTTTTTATAAAAGTTGACAATATTGCACAGCAGTTAAAAATTTTGCATAAAAGTTGACAATTTTTCATTGTTAAAAGTTTTGCATAAAAGATGACAATTTTGCATAGGCATTAATATTTTTGCATAAAAGATGACGATTTTGCATAGCCGTTGATATTTTTGCATAAAAGATAAAAATTTTCCATGAAAGATGACAATTTTGCATAGCCGTTAATATTTTTGCATAAAAGATGACAATTTCGCATAGCCGTTGATATTTTTGCATAAAAGATGACAATTTTGCATAAAAGATGACGATTTTGCATAGCCGTTGATATTTTTGCATAAAAGATAAAAATTTTCCATGAAAGATGACAATTTTGCATAGCCGTTAATATTTTTGCATAAAAGATGACAATTTCGCATAGCCGTTGATATTTTTGCATAAAAGATGACAATTTTGCATAAAAGATGACAATTTCGCATAGCCGTTGATATTTTTGCATAAAAGATGACAATTTTGCATTACCTTTGAAAACTTTGCGAAAAAAAAGATGACAATTTTGACTTGACTAGAAAAAATTGACAACTTTGCATTAAATATAAAAATTTTGCATAAAATTTGAACATTTTGCATAAAAGATGACAATTTGGCATAAAAGATGACAAGTGTGTATATTTTGATTTTTTTGCATAAAAGATGACAATTTCGCATAGCCGTTGATATTTTTGCATAAAAGATGACAATTTTGCATAAAAGATGACAATTTCGCATAGCCGTTGATATTTTTGCATAAAAGATGACAATTTTGCATAAAAGATGACAATTTCGCATAGCCGTTGATATTTTTGCATAAAAGATGACAATTTTGCATTACCTTTGAAAACTTTGCGAAAAAAAAGATGACAATTTTGACTTGACTCGACAAAATTGACAACTTTGCATTAAATATAAAAATTTTGCATAAAATTTGAACATTTTGCATTAAAGATGACAATTTGGCATAAAAGATGACAAGTGTGTATATTTTGATTTTTTTGCATGAAAGATGACGATTTCGCATAGCCGTTGATATTTTTGCATAAAAGATGACAATTTTGCATAAAAGATGACAATTTTGCATAGGCGTTAATATTTTTGCATAAAAGATGACAATTTTGCATAGCCGTTGATATTTTTGTATAATAGATGACAATTTTGCATAGGCGTTAATATTTTTGCTTAAAAGAAGACAACTTTGCATTACCTTTGAAAATTCTGCAAAAAAAAAGATGACAATTTTGACTAGACTCGAAAAAAAATCAACAACATTTTTCATAAAATTTGAACATTTTGCATAAATTTGAACATTTTGCATAAATTATGAACATTTTGCATAAAATTTGAACATTTTGCATTAAAGATGACAATTTGGCATAAAAGATGACAAGTGTGTATATTTTGATTTTTTTGCATGAAATATGACGATTTCGCATAGCCGTTGATATTTTTGCATAAAAGATGACAATTTTGCATAAAAGATGACAATTTTGCATAGGCGTTAATATTTTTGCATAAAAGATGACAATTTTGCATAGCCGTTGATATTTTTGCATAAAAAATGACAATTGTGTATATTTTGCATAAAAGATGACAATTTCGCATAGCCGTTGATATTTTTGTATAATAGATGACAATTTTGCATAGGCGTTAATATTTTTGCTTAAAAGAAGACAACTTTGCATTACCTTTGAAAATTCTGCAAAAAAAAAGATGACAATTTTGACTAGACTCGAAAAAAAATCAACAACATTTTTCATAAAATTTGAACATTTTGCATAAATTTGAACATTTTGCATAAATTATGAACATTTTGCATAAAATTTGAACATTTTGCATAAAAGAGGACAATTTTGTGAACACAGTTCACAATATAATATACAAATTGACAATTTTGCATACAAGCTCACAATTTAGCATTAAAGTTCACAAATTCATAAGCACAAGCTCAATTTTGAATAAAAGCTTATGGTTAAAAAAATACCACGAAAGTTCACAAAATTAAAAAATTTACATAAAAGTGAACAGTTTTGCATTGAAGTTCAAAAACTAGTAAGCAAAATTTAATACAAGTTAAAAAATTTTTATCAAAAGCTCAATTTTGCATAAGACTTTGCAAAACAGTTCCGAATTTAGCATTTAAGTTCATAATTTGGCTTTAATGTTAAAAAAATACCATAAAAGTTCACAATTTGGCATAGATTTGTACAGCTACATATTAAAGTTCCAAAATTCGTCAGCAAAGTTTTAGTTTTTAATCTAAGCTTTAAAATTTTCTCAAAAAGTTCACAATTGGGGGCCTTAAGTTTACAAAAATACCACAAAATTACATAAAAGTGGACAGTTTTGCATTAAATTTAAAAAATTAGTAAGTAAATTCTGAATTTTTTAATAAAAGTTACAATATTTTTCTTAAAAGCTCAATTTTACATACGACTTTGCAAAACAGTTCTGAATTTAGCATTAAAGTTCGAAATTTGTTTTAGAGCTTAAAAAAATACCATAAAAGTTTACAATTTGGCATTAAAGTGTACAGTAATGCATAAAAGTATAGAATTTAGTAAACAAATTCAAATTTTTTATAAAATTTAAAAATTTTTCAGAAAAGTTGACTCATTTGTATAAAAATTTGCAAGAAAAATTTGTTCGATGGCGGATCCGAAGTGGGTTCGGACATCCCAAAAGTTTGACAAATGGGTTGAGTTTTTTGCGACCCATGATATAAATACTCTTCGAAGTGAAAAATCTTTCCTATGACCAAATCCTAGAAAGTTACGCACACAAGTTCACAATTTCACATTTAAGTTCACAAATTAAAACTAAAGCTCACAAAATAACGTAAAAGTACACAATATAGCATAATTATGTACAGTCATACATAAAAGTTGGCATTTTTAAAAAAAAGCTTACGATCACTGCTCAAAGATTGCAAAAAAGTTATAATACTTTTTAAAAATAACGAAGATAAAAATATAAATTTAAAATAGTAAACACAAATCTTGACTTGGTAAGATCAAAAAAATTACGACGTAGTTGAAACGCTGTCTCGAAACTATTGCTAAAGAGCTCTTTGAACCGGCTTGTGAAGAGAGATTCGCGTCACCTTAGACCAAACCAGATCATCAGAACATTTATGAGCTTAGCAGCACTAATTTTTCTTACTTAGTTTTTTGTAAGAAGTTCCAAAAATTGTATTAAGCATAAACTTGTGTGCATTTTGATTTGAAAATTATAAACAAGTGTTGGAAAACGTTGCCAACAAAGAGTTGCACAAACTGTGCATACCTTTTTTCACGTTATAGTGTATAAAAACGTGCGCTAGAAATGTATTTAAATGAAGAATTTTTTTTTTACACATAAATATGCATAAGATGCGTGTGTTTGTTTTTATTAACCACATAAAGCCGGTTTTTTTGTTTTAGCCAAATTTACTAAGGCTTCCTAGCCAACAAATTTGTGTGCAAAGACTTGCAATCTCTTGACTCAGAAAATAAAACAAAAATAATAGCTCTCAGCCAGACGGTCTAGCCACGACGACGCCAAACATTTTCAAGTTTACGCATGTAACTGTATTTCATTTTTATTTTTATTTATATTTTTTTTTTTATAAATTTTTGAAAATCAATTTTATTAACGTTTCACAATCGCATGCAACGGCGACACATGGATAGTGATAAGATTTTAATTAAAAAAGAAATACTTTGTAAAACAAATGATCTTACATACTTTTACTAAAGTGGCCACGCGGCGTATGCGTAATATTGGCACATAAATACTTCTGTGTGCGCCTAATAAGCAAAACAAATACTACTCGTTATAAACAAATAAACAAAAGTCTTTCTACATACAAGTATGCATAGTGTTTGTATGCCAAGGCTAGTTAACCCTGACAATAGCCAGCCAGTTCGGGTGATAAACAAGTCTAAAAAAACTAACTAATGGCTTGAACGGACCTGCAATACTTGTCAGCAGAAACTAAGCAAGATTAATGAGTCCCAATGCATCTTATCAAACGAAAATCGGACGATGACCAACACTCTTGATTACACTTATCAGTATGTTTTGTTGATCAACTAGTACGACTTACCAATTCAAGTTGACCATGGCATAAACAAAATGGGTAGGCCCAAAAACACGATAGCTTAATAGTTCAAATCAGTGTTATAAACAATTATTATGGTAGCTCGAAAAAAAAAAAAATTTTTTATAATAAAAGTATAATTTAGTATGCAATGCAATAAACAAATCAGTTTACCAACACTAAGTGTAAATAAATTCTATAAAAACTCTTGGTTACCAAAAAGATATTCCACATTCAATGCCTTATCGGTGTGGAAAATTTCAGCTGCTGTGTTCTAGAGTTCTTGGAAACAATATACCAGATGGCTAGCTATTGCGATTTTTTCGATATTTGTTAGTATTTTAATACTCTAATAATAAAGATTGAAAGATCAAAGTAAGAACTATTGTAGAAAAGTTAAATGAAAAAATGTTGGCAATAAATTGGCATTTAATAAGAGTGAATTTTTTTTCTTATAAAGAACTCAGTAAAAAAAATTTAAAAGTCTATAAGTTAAGTTTGGTTTAAGTTGGAAAATTTTGAAATACGAAACTATAGGATTATAGGTTTTAGGAAACGACAATTAGCTGAAAAAAACTTGGGATGCAGCGAACAGGTAGCGAAGCCCCCTTATATTTGGCAATAATTTTCTTATATAATTGCGTTAAAGATATTATATAGCACTGACTCTGTTATTCTGTATTGGTTAAGGAAACTGCGTCTGTTGAGATGCAGCGTACAGGCAGCGAAGCCCCCTTGTATTTGGCAATAATACTCTTATTTAATTGCGTAAAAAATTTTATATAGCAGCAATTCTGTATTCATGTAGCAAACAGCGTCTGTTGAGACGAAGCGCACAGGCAGCGAAGCCCCTTATATTTGGATATAATTTTCTTACATTATTGCGTAAAAACTATTATTAAAACATTCATTCTGCATTGATTTAGCAAATAGCGTTTGTTGAGACGCAGTGAACAGGCAGCGAAGCCCCCTTATATTTGGCAATAATTTTCTTATATAATTGCGTTGAAGATATTATATAGCACTGATTCTGTTGTTCTGTATTGATTTGGGAAACAGCGTTTGTTGAGACGCAGCGAACAGGCAGCGAAGCCCCCTTATATTTGGCAATACTTTTCTTATATAATTGCGTTAAAGATATTATATAGCAATTATTCTGTATTCATTTAGCAAACAGCGTCTGTTGAGACGCAGCGAACAGGCAGCGAAGCCCCCTTGTATGTGGCAATAATTTTCTTATATAATTGCGTTAAAGATATTATATAGCACTGATTCTGTTATTCTGTATTGATTTAGGAAAGAGCGTTTGTTGAGACGCAGCGAACAGGCAGCGAAGCCCCCTTATATTTGTCAATAATTTTCTTATATAATTGCGTTAAAAATATTATATAGCAATTATTCTGTATTCATTTAGCAAACAGCGTCTGTTGAGACGAAGGGAACAGGCTGCGAAGCCCCCACATATTTGGGAATACATTTCTTATAAAACTGCGTTTAAAATGTTATATTAAGCTCAATCTGTATTGATTTAGGAAACAGCGTCTCTTGAGACGAAACTAACAGGCAGTGAAGCCCCCTTATATTTGGATAAAATTTTCTTATATAATTGTGTAAAAAATATTATATAGCATTCATTCTGTCATTCTGTGTCGATTTAAGAAACAGTTTCTGTTGAGACGAAGCGTACAGACAGCGAAGCCCCCCTATATTTCATAATTATTTTATTTGCTCATTAGATATGACTGCGTTCAAAATATTATATAGCGCTCATTTAATCATTCTGAATCGATTTAAAAAGATTTTTTTTTTTTTTTTTTATGTCATATTTTTTTATTTTTATGTCATTGAAGAGGAAATATCGAAGAGACCTACAATAGATATGCCTGGCTGTCCGTATAAAGCAAAGTATCTAGGACACCAAAGGAGCTAGAGAGCCTAAAAAAAAAAAGAAATAATGCTGTGAACTTTACTTCAAAACAGGGCTAACTATATAGATTTTGAAGAGCCGCTGAATACGATTTCGAGATTCAAAAAACCCCAATACCCAAATGATAAGAAATAAACAGAAAAACCGCCGTTTTGAAGTTTATCTCAGAAAGCTGACTTACGCGGGTCTGTCATAGAATTCAGTTGGAGTCTTATGTTAAGTTCACACTATTATTTTTTTGATGTGGGTCCGTGAACTTTTTTTGTCATAAGCCATTTCTCGTAAGCGCATAAACATAACTGAAGAAATTTCTAAAAATATTGTACAGAGTTTTAGGAACTTATCTTTTGAAGCTAGCTCTTAGAGTGCCTGATATCTGGTTGTTTATATGAACTAGCCCACAAGACTTTAACGATGCTGTTCATTTTGGTGTATGTGGTTAAACACATCTGGTTCAAATTTACAAATAGGGTTCCGTGTGCTGAGTTGCTAAACATAAGTGAAAAAGCTTCGAAAAAAAATTGTAGGGGATCTTCGAGGTAGCTCTTAGTGTATCCAATAACTGGATCTTCATATGAACTCACAAGGCTTTAACTATGCTGTTAATGTTGGTGCATGTGGCTAAACACATCTCAGTGGAACCAAAGAGTTTTAACTGGTTCAAATTTAAAAGAAGGCTTCCGGGTGCTGAGTTGCTAAACATAACTGAAAAATTTGGAAAAATATTGCATAGAGCTTTTGGAGCTTATCTTTTAAAGCTAGCTCTTAGAGTGCCTGAGATCTGGGCTTTCATATGAACTAACGAACAAGGCTTTAACGATGCTGTTCATTTTGGTGTATGTGGCTAAACACATCTCACTGAAACCAAAGAGTTCCAACTGGTTCAAACTTAGAAGAAAGCTTTCGGGCGCTGAGTTGCTAAACTTAACTGAAAAATTTGGAAATATATTGCAGAGAGCTTTTGGAGCTTATCTTTTAAAGCTAGCTCTTAGAGTGCCTGATATTTGGGCGTTCATATGAACTAACGAACAAGGCTTTAACTATGCCTTTAATTTGGGTGTATGCGGCTAAACACATCTCACTGGAACCAAACAATTCCAACTGGTTCAAATTTAAAAGAAGGCTTCCGGATGCTGAGTTGCTGAACACAACTGAAAAATTTGGAAAAATATTGCAAAGAGCTTTTGGAGCTTATCTTCTGAAGCTAGCTCTTAGAGTGCCTGATATCTGGGCGTTCATATGAACTAACGAACAAGGCTTTAACTATGCCTTTCATTTGGGTGTATGTGGCTAAACACATCTCACTGGAACCAAACAATTCCAACTGGTTTCAATTTAGAAGAAGGCTTCCGGATGCTAAACATAGCTCAAAAATTTTGAAAAATATTGTATAGAGCTTTTTGAGCTTATCTTTTGAAGCTAGCTCTTAGAGTGCCTGATATCTGGGCGTGCAAATGAACTAATGAACAAAATTTAACGATGCTGTTAATTTTGGGGTATGTGGCTAAGCATATCTCACTGGAACCAAACAATTCCAACTGGTTCAAACTTAGAAGAAGGCTTCCCGGCTGCTGCAGCATAGCTACAAAAATTTCGAAAAAAATTTTAGGGGGATTTTGGAGGTAGCATATGCGATAACTAGGTCTTCATAGGTACTATGGCACAAGGCTGATTATTTTGGTGTAACACACTGGAACCAAAGTGTTCCAACTGGTTCAAATTTAGACAAAGAGTATCGGGTGCTGAGTCGCTTTACAATTTTGAACATGTGCTGAAGCCACGAAAGGGTTTATAGGACTCTTTCAACAATCGCACTAAGAAATGATTTCAAAATATAGATCAATTAAGAGTTTACAAAAGAAATGCATGATGATAGAAAAAAACACTTGGTAACAAGTTCGTTTTATAGAGATCATAAATGATATATGATTGGGTGTATTGCTGGGGCTTTATTAAGATCATATAAATGCATGCCTTAACTGCCTGTAGAGAGCGATTGTTTTATCAATAATTGCAGTAAAAATAATTAAATTGAGCATAGTCTTTTAATTTAATGTTATTTTTTATTAAAAAAAAAATACAACTGTTTCAAATTGTTTCCGATTATTTTGTTTCTAAATTACCAGTCGAAACACTTGGTAGCAAGCACCATTAATAATGACTATGAATTGTAATTATACAAAACTGAGACTTGCTTAATAAACATGTCGTGAACATTCTGTGATCATGATGATGAACAACGTCATCATTGTAGTACCTCGCGATTATCATATAAAAGATGCTTTATATGGGTAGCCCAAAAAAAGGCATAAAAAATGCGACGACAATGAGTCTATTTAAATGTATAAGCGTGAGTGGTAGCGTCATCAACAAATTAAACCAAGTTTTACAATGTTTTGCAATATATGGTATATACTTATACATAATATATTATGGAGTGCACTTCAATTGACTGATAAGACAAAAATCAATGTATCGCATGGTATACGATATTTAATTTATTGATAAGACTAATCAATAGCGTATTCAATGTAATTTCGCTTTAAGTATCTATCTATCTATAGAATGTATCTAAAAGTACGTTTTGTTTGAAATATCGCGTCATTTGTAGCTTTGTTTGTTGTTTGGTTTGTTTGGTTCCTTCCGGAAATTCCAGTTTTTTTGTATTAAAATTTAAAAAAGTTTGCTTTCCAAAAAAACCAATTTTTAAGCATATAGCTTTAGTTTATGGCTTCAACTTGAATCCATTAATCATTGTACTAACAACGTATATAAATTATATTTTTTTTATGTACATTTCACTTAACTTTTTTTAATTTTTTGTTGCTTTTGTTTTACTTGGAACTACAAATATTAACAAAGCTGTTGAGCCGTGCCTCTTAGAAGTATAATACCAGACGGCTATCACAATGTAGATCCCTTAAAATTGGGTGAAACCAATACGGAAGCCAGCTGTTCTGTAGGGGAATTACTTTTTGCCATTGTTTTAGCTCCTTTATGCCATTGTAGGAGGAGTACACAGGCAGCTTTATAGCAGGCCTAGAGTACAATGACTCAGTACAATATGAAATATTTTACATACTTGTACTTATTTTATGATATGGCGGTAGACTATGATAAAAATGCAGCCTAGAAGCTAAATATGAGTCAGCTTTTTGTATTTGGAACTTGAACAAACACAAGCCTTGTGCTAAAGTAAAAGCACTAGTTCTTTGGAACATTGAGAAACAGCTGCTATGGACAAAAGCGCGAAACGTGTAGCTTTCAGTATAAAAGAACGAAATTTCGCTTTATTTAGATACAAGTTAGAGTCAACAAATATGGTAGCTAAACAAAGCCAACATATATCTAATACCACAACAGTTACTCTAGTTAAAAAATTTTGCAATTTTAGACTCGCTTTGCTTCAAACTGCAGCAGACAGCAAACTGAGTAAACACATTTTTTTTAACTTTTACTCGCTGAAAAAAAAAGAACTAGTTCTAGTTTTTAGTTCTTTTGATTATTGAGAAACAGCGTCTACGAATAAAAGAGCGAAGCGAGTAGCTTTGCGGTCATTTTCTCGCCTAGTGCTGGAACTAGTTCATTGTTTTTTAGACGCAGCAAAGAGAAGAGCGAACCATGTAAAATTAGATAAAAAGTTGCTTCTGCAACAAAATTTTACTTTCTTTAGTTTTTTTTTTTGTATGGCATAACTGCCGCTCGCTGAACTAAAATGAACTAGTTTTTAGCTCTTTTGATCATTGAGAAACAGCGGCTACGAATAAAAGAGCTAAGCGAGTAGCTTTACTGTTATTTCCCCGCCTAGCGCTGGAACTAGTATTTTGTTCTTTAGACGCTGCAGAGAGAAGAGCGAACCATGTAGCTTTAAAATTTGATAAAAAGTTGTTTCTGCAGCAAAATTTCACTTTCTTTCGTTTTTTTTTTGTATGGCATAACTGCCGCTAGCTGAACTAAAATGAACTAGTTTTTAGCTCTTTTGATCATTGAGAAACAGCGGCTACGAATAAAAGAGCGAAGCAAGTAGCTTTATTGTCATTTCCTCGCCTAGCGTTGGAACTATAATAGTATATTGTTCTTTTGACGCTGCAGACAGAAAAGCGAAGCATGTAGTTTTAAAAGTGCTTCTAAAACACAATTGCACTTTCTTTAGATACTTTTGTAAGGTATAACTGCCGTTTGCTGTAATAAAATGAACTAGTTTTTAGTTCTTTTGATCAATAAGAAACAGTCTATGGACAAAAGCGCGAAACAAGTAGCTTTAAATTTAATATTAAACAATTTCACTCTATTTAGATAAAGGTATTCCTCTAGTACAAGCTAGCGTCATAAACTATGACTTGTAAATCACGCCATCATGCACATAACCCTCCCAACTATATTTCAACGCAAAAGTGTTGCAATTTTGGAACACTTCAGCCTATAAGCTGCACCAGAAATGAAACAGAGTAAGCTATTATTTTGGAAACTTTTAACTGTCACTTTATCTTCTAGCGTTGTAACTAGTTCATAGCAACCCATCTAGCTTAGAAAAATTGAACTAGTTTTTAGTTCTTTTGATCATTGAGAAACAGGCGTAACGGACCAAAGAGTGAAGTTGCTTTAAATTTGATAGAAAAAAAATGTCTCTAGTGCAAGCTAAAATCATTATTTACGATAGATTAATACCGCCAACATCCTTGTAACCAGTGGCGGATAGGCGGGGGGCTTTGGGGTTCGGACCCCCCCCCCCCAAAAGTTACAAAAATGGGTTGAAAGTCTTTTGTAAGCTCTGAATTATATAAACTTCGAAGTGAAGAACCCGCCACAAGACCAAATACTAGATCTGCACCTGCTTGTAACCCTCCCAACTATATTTCAAGACAAAAGTATAATCCCCGCCTATAAGCTGCATCAGAAATGAAACTGAGTAAACTTTTATTTTGGAAACTTAAACTAGCTGTCACTTATCTCCTAGCGCTGGAACTAGTTTATAGTTCTTTTGACGCTACAGGCCGAAGAGCGAACTGTGTAGTTTAAAATACAGACCATAGACGAACCTTTGGGGTATTTTTACAATAAAGTCTAAAGAAATCAAAGAATCTACAAAAATTTAAGCAAGCTGTGACAAATTTGATATCCATCTTAAGGAGACTATATTATATATGAGGGATTTTTACGATAAATTGTATAGAAGATAAAATTAAAGAATCAACAATAATTTAAGCAACCTGTGACAAATTTGATAACAATATCTTTAAAAAACAAACGAATTATGCGCTGAAAACGTTTTTTGACGGATGAGTCTTCCAGGAGACTATATAATATTGTCAATCGATTTCGATAAAATTTGGTGCGGTGTGTGTTTGAGAACTCTTAAAAACTTCCAAATGCCAAATTTGGTAACGATAGCTGCATGAACAAACGAATTATAGTATGCATCTAAAGCTTTTATTTTCTTCGAGGCGCTCTGAAACAGCTCTATGGTAGCTAGTATATAATATTAACGCGTATATAAAAAAAAAGGAAATACCTAAACTTGTCTCCCACAATAAGGCAGCTTATCTGCAAGTTTGGCAGCTCTAGCTCTTATCATCTCTGAGATCTAGGCGTTCAGACGCACGCACGGATGTCATTTCTAGTAGGTAACTCTGGGTTGTGCCGCTCAATATATCTTTTGTACTTTAAGCAAGAGTATACAAAAACTGCACCAAATAGTTTGCAGTGTTAGGACAGTAAATCCCTGCCGGAAGCAGTGTATTAAATAGTCGGAACTTTTGCGTATCTTATCGCAAAAATGAATTGAAATCAATAAAAGTGTTGTCAAATTATTGCAAAATTGTGCCAAAAATGCATTAAATAGTCGCATTTTATGTGTTTTTTTTTTACGCTTCTAATTAGTGATTACTGAGTACTGATACTGACCAAATAAAAAACCAATTGCAAGACAACCCAATAACAATTCATTTGACACTTAATTACTTTATGGCACCTGTGTGTCGACTACGATTAGATAAATTGGACAAACATACATGCAAACGCCAGAAGTTTTTTTATTTATTGCAAAATGGTTCTGGTTTTTTTTTTTTTCGGAATTGCAGCTCAAGTGATGATGAGTCGTCAAGTGGAGAACGTGAAAGTCATAAAACGAAGTCAATTGTCTGGCAAATTGTAGTTTTTGATGATTAGATGTACTTACACTTTCGGAGATAGAATATGCGAAACATTTTCATTTGTGATACTACTACTACTACAATTACTACAAATTTAAATCAGTCGGGTTGTTAAACTTTTCTGGAATACCCTGCCTTCGATTATAATGCACGAAAAACTTTATACAGTCAAAATTTGACATAGCGTATACGCCGGGGGCTACAAAATTCATTTGGAAGTTCCTAAAATATATTTTAGTTTTTTCTCATTAAGGGGTCCCAAATGGAATTTTTTTTTTTATATGAAGTTTTGTCATTCCGCGCGAAATTTTTCGAGCTGCGTATAGGCCCTTAGTTTAAAATTATATTTCAAATGGGTAACGAAACATTTTTTGAAAAAAAATCGTGATTAAATAAATTACTTTTTTATATAGAAAAATAAAAATCGTTAAAAAGGGTCATCAATCTTGAGGTTTTTTTTTACATGCAAAAAAAATAAAAAATTTCAAATGAATCGAAAATCTTTATTGTCAATAAATAGAACCATTCTTGCCATTCACTTTTTCAAAGATAACCCCTTTCAAATCTTGGACACAACTGCGCCGTAGCGCGTTCATGCGTCGCGTAATGTTGGCCTTTAATGCTTCAATCGTAGCTGGCTTATTCACAAACACTTTAGACCTCACGTAGCCCCAAAGGAAAAAGTCTAACCGTGTGATATCACACGATCTTGGTGGCCAATTCACCGGGGCGTGAAATTAATTGTTCACCGAATTGGTTCCATAAAATGGCCTAAGCGCGCGAAAAACATTCTTTATGACGAAATGGCAATGAAAACTGCATAAAAAACACATGACAACTTGACAGAACTCACGCGTGAAATATCAAAAATACCCAATTGAAAACTAAACCTCAAGATTGATGACCCTTTAGAAACAAGTTCGTTGTAGAAAAGTTCATTAAAGCAAAGTTCGACTGTATTTACGAGAAGCTGTAGGATTTGGAAATGAAAAAAAAGTTTTCATTTTTATTGTTCATTAGGCTCACATGAGTCGATCAGTCAGAAGGCCCTGGCTGAAGCAGCCACAGGGTTGCAAAAAATAATTATTAGTTGATAATTTATTTAAGGAATTTCTGAAAAAAAAAACCTTATATATTTGGCTTTATGGCAAAAAATTGTGTACTTCGATTGTATAATTCGCATCTTTGGTTGAAATTTTGTATGCCTAGCTCTTATGTACGCACGATCTAGTTCTTTCTGCGTTCAATTCGATATGATTAAAATATTTTTATCGGGTAGTCCGACCAACTGCAACTTTTTGTTAAAATTTAGCTATAACTAGCGCTTAAGCACTACGAGTTTTAGGATGCACGTTTTAATCGATATCCAATCCAAGACCTTGCTCTTTAATTTGATATACCATTAATAGTAGCTTATTAACTGCCTTTTACAAACATGGAGCAATCTATAATACCCTTTATGCTATAAGGCATAAAAATGACTTGACAACGATAAGATACTGTGCTGTTTTGCATTTGTTAACAGCTGACTGCAACAGGCACAACAACAGCAACTGAAACAACAATAAAAGTATCTTTTGGATACATCTGTTTCGAGCAGCATAACGCGAGGGAGGGCCGTGAAGTAGGCGACACAAAGACATTGTGCGGACTAATTAACAAAACGTGCGCTAAATGTGCGCCGGCTGCTAATTTCTATTTATTATGATTAAGACGCGCCATCAATTTTTATTATAGTGCCAAGAGTAAGAGCATTAAATTCCCAGTGTTTGTGATATTTTTTTATTTTTTTTATAATTTATTTGGTTTGGTTTGATTTAGTCAAGCGAGGGTTGCCTTGAATATTGACGCTGATGGATTCAAAATACTAAAGATAGCATTGTCTGACTAAAAAATTAATTTTGGTGAAATTGTTTGAGCTTGTCCCAAAAAAGCTTGCAACATAAAACTTAAAATGATTATTAACGAAAACTACTGTGAGAGGATCCAAATACAAAGTTGAAGATTGAAAAAAGTAAGCATCTAGTTTAAAGACCTACAAACACTTATTAAACACTCACTACTACACATCAAAAGTAGCTTTTAGGCATTTAATCCACAAAAAGTGTTTCATTACATTTAACAAGGCAAAGCAAAGTGTATTTAACTTAAAGTAAAATATCTTGAAACGAGTTTCAACTCATCGTCTGATCATGTTATTTTTTTTTTTTTGGATGAGTTGCTAAATTTGTAGCTTTATCATTTTTTTTCTGCGCAATGCACATTTGTTTATTGAAACATTGTTTTTAAAAACATAGATAATTTTACGAAATCAATTATTCACTTATTTATAGAAACATAAGGCGCTGTTTTTTATTATAATTATTTTGATAGCTTTGAATTTTTGCATGCTGCGTATGGTCCTTTGAACAAAAAATATTTTCCAACCGTAAACGTATGCAATAGAAGCTGATTGATTTTGTTCTCAATTTCAGGAATATTTATATAAGTTTAATAGATCAATTTTAAACAAATAAGGAATATACTGACAACTGTAAAGAAAATAAGTCTGCAGCATCTAAATTTTTGGTAATGGCCCATACGCAGCATGCAAAAATTCCGCACGAAATGTCAATATTTCATATAAAAAAAAATCCCCTTTTTTGGGAATTTTTTTTTTTTTTTCATGAAGTTTTGACATTTCGTGCGGAATTTTTGCATGCTGCGTATGGGCCTTAAGGCATAAAAGGTCTCAAATCAAACTTTAAAAGCCTCACACTACTTATTAATACATATTCACCGTAGTAATTGAACTTTTTTTATTTTTAATCTATCAGAAACAAATCATGGTTTAAACACAACTTTGGGCATAGATCTTAAGCTAATTTCTAGTTGAGCAAAAATTTTGATATAATTGACATAAGTACAAACTTTCTATCATACGTGTACGCCCAGCGTTGAATTTTACATAATTAACATGAGCGAAAAACTTTTACCCGACTCTGTAGTAGATATATTTTTATATTTTATATATAATACATGCGGAGTTGCTTCGCTTTTACGTATTACTTTTTAACGAACTGCTTTTTTGAACTCATTTCTGTTAAACGAATTAACTGTGTAACAAACCCATATATAAAGAATTTTCTATATAACGAATCAATTCTCTGCTACCTTGCGATTTTATTTAAAAGACAATAATTAAACAACCAAGTTAGTCCCACTCTCTATCATATTTAACAACTTAATTTTTACCAGACGTTAAAATGTAATTAATCAAAAAACAAATCAAACAAAATATTTTATAATAAATCGCCTAATGGCCAGATTTTGAATTAAGATCATGGGAATAATAAAGCTAAGCTAAGCGTTGGCTACACTATGCAATACCCTAAACAAACAAGACAGCTCTCGCAGTTTTATAGTCTAACAGCAAACATTTTGTATTGCGCTAATTTAACAGCGCTTGAAATTCTATTTACATATAAATAAAATGTTAAGTGCATTAATTAAAAATGTTCATGTCTGGACTTAACATTGTTGCCATTACATTGCCGCTGCAGCTTGCATAGCAGCAGAAACAGACTTAACAGTCTTTTAACAGTAAAACTTAACATGCTCATGGTTTTGTTTGAAAAGCGCTTGAGAGTGTGTGTGTGTGTGTGTGTGTGTGTGTGTGGGGCCATCACGGCGTATACGCAACTTAATAACAGTTATACAATGACATATGTATGCGCTTGCGAGTGAGTGGGCTGCACATGTGCACACGCATACATGCATAGCACATGCAGCTGCGTTGTTGTTGCTGTTGCTGCTGGAGGCTTAAGCACGTGCACAAAACAGCTGCTGCTTACGCTCGCTCACGCGCCGCTCTCTTATGCTCAGCTGTTACAAATTACATGATGCAGGAGAGCACATGCTGCCACAGCATGTTACGAGATTTTGTATTTTAATGTTATGCACGCCAAAGGCAAGTAGAAGAGCAAATATAAATTAACATTTGCATTTGATGTAAACGAACTTTAAACAAATTTCAGTTAACAGTCAGTCGGTCAACTTAAGTGCTTTTACCTAATTAATTATACAATAGGCGGCAAAAGTATTTTGACAAAAATGTATGACAATGTAAGATCAGTGGTTTGTGTTAAATAGGGCAGAGCTGGGCAAAAAGAGAGCCATCTGCCATAAGTGAACGAACAAAAATTGCCCGCATGGGCAATGGGCTGCCCAGCTCTGCTTAAGGGTCATCATTGTATGCTCTTAACTGAGTATTAATAAACTAAGTTTTTTAATTTAAACTTTGGTGTGTTATCATTCTCTCTGTTAGTTGCTGTAGTCCGCTATGGGACAAAGCGCCTCATGTGTTGTCATTGATTTTTTTTTTTAATATTTTAGTTTTGTTAACTAAAGATTTAGTAATTTTGACAAAACATTTTAAAATATATTATAAACTAACAGCTAAGCTAATAAATAGTACTTACTTAGCAATAAAAAGTTTGAGAAATATGATTGGCCAAATTAAATACTCTTTCTAGTAATATTAAGATATCGGATTGGAGTAGCTGAAGTTGCATTCATATAGCATAAAAAATAAATTATTTTTAGTGCCACAAAAGAAGACAGCATTTTTTTTTTTTTTGTAAAGTAATACTACTGCCGCTATATATTTGTAAATATTTTTATTTTTATATAAAAATTTGTGTTTTCTTAAAAGCTTATTTTGTTAGCAAAAATTGGCATGCACTTCAGGAATTTTTCTAACAAATTGCGAATTTATTTCTTGTCAATATACTTTTGCCAAACAGTGTATTTAAGCAGTTAATAAGCAAATGTTTTTTATGGCTGCTGAGCATAACAAATTATCCTTAAAATTTAAGTTTTTTTGAGTCACTGCATTATAACAATTACTATGTTCTTTGTTAATTTTTTACGCATATATATTGTTGTATATAAAGTATACATATGATGCAGAAGTCTTGTATGTATATTTAATTATTTTATTTGGTTATTTAGTTATTTGCAACTAATATATATTCTTGACGCCTCTCACAAACATTTCCATTGAATTGTTGTGCGAGTTTTGTTTGCTCATTTTATTTAATTTTAATTTTATTTAAATTTTATTGTAATTTGTTTGCTTGATTTTGGTTAATACATATATATCTAAGCATATATAACCCATATGCATATAGTATATATGTATGTATAGCGTTGCCGTCATACTAAAACGAATACGAGATAGATTTTCGATGACGCAGGTGAAACTGATTGATTTCGATTACTGTGCTGGCTTTTATTTATTTAATTTATTGATTGCCTGCCTGACTTTTTTATGAATGGCCAACAAAGAGATTAACAACAAAACACACATTTTTTTTATTTTTTTTAGGGGCTGACAGCAGCTGGCAACTGATTTGAGGTCTATAGCTGTATAATCGTTGATTTCCAAGTCCAACTACTTGGTTGCACCTTAAGTACGAGTACTCAGGTACAATATTCAAACGTTGAAAGCAGGGGTGTGTTGGAAATATCTTGCCGTTTTTTGAAAAATTCGTCGATCTAAGTTTGTTTTGTTTTTGATAGAATTTCAATCTTGCAATGATATAACTGCTACAACGATGGATTGTTTTTAGCTTGAAGTTTGTGCTCATGAGATATTTGGCACATTGACCCATTGTTATGGGCTTAAAATTCGTTTGAAAAAGATTTATGATATAAATAAATGAATAAAAATGAATTAAAGCGCAACCAAGTTGTTATAAGGCGCATAACATTTTAATTATTTTTAACAAAATTTGAAGTTGCAACTCTTATTTTTTATGAAAAATAACGAATTCCTAAAAGCTCTATCAATATAGCAATGCGCTCTTCGACTAAGCTCTGCCCATCTGCATGAAAACTTAGCTCTCTAATCTCTAAAAGAATCTGTAAAAATCCAAAATCAAATCCGTTTTATACTCAAATTCATTCTCTTCAGCATTAATTTTAAAGTTAACACTGATTTGTGTTTGTTGTCTCTCATGTGAGCATAATAAACAAAACGTTGCTGATCTTTTGTTGATAAACCCAACCTGCTAGCTTCTATAAACATTTATATTTTTTTAGACTCATGACGAAATTTTTGTCAAAAATACTGCATTTCTACGCCGACTGATCGAAGTGACTTTTTGAGCTGTACAAGCGGAACCAGCAGCCTTAAGAACCCTCTTGTAAAGTTCTCTTTAGCGCCAGATTAAAATGCTGCTACGCTTTAATCATCTCAGTTTCGGTTTAGCAATACAAAGGTACTTATATAAAACTTATTTATTATGCAAAGATACTACAATACAAAGTTGAGTTGAAAATAGCAAAAAAACAAAAGAAACTTAACTAAAAAAAACCCCCCCCAAAGAAGAAAGCTAGAAAAATCGTCTCTAAACTATGGAGCATACTTTCTAACAATGCATCAAACATTTTAAAATATTTAAAAAACAAGGAGAAACACCTGCTCTGTAGGTAACGTGCTTTTTTTGGTAACTCGCTAGGGAATCTCCTAAAAAAAATCAGCCGTCAGCAGTGATCATTAAATTTTATTTATATTTTGGTATTATCCCGCACATTTGCAAAAATAATAAAATAAGAAAAAAATATTTGCTATAGCTTCGTGGGAAAAGAAATATCAGCCAAAACGATCATTAAGCATGCACAGCGCATACAAATGTGCTTACTGAAGGTCAAGCAACTCCAGAGGATCACTCAATAACTTTCTGGACGTAACTACGGGGAGATACTCGCGATTTAAACGCTAATTATATTTGCTGGTAATACAAAAAGCAGTAGCTTTGAAAACTATGAACCATAAAGAACTAGTTCCGCACTTGTAGCATCTAGAAATACGTGTTTATAGCACACACCTGTTTGCAACATGAAAAGTAATGCGCATCGCAACCTTAGTTTACTAGATCCTTTTCGAAATATCTGGCAACCTTAAATATTTAAAAGCTAAAGCCAAAGTATGGATTGTCGCCTAACAACTGTTGGGTGGCAAGCTGAAGCGCGCGGCGGGTTTTCTAAAGGCCCATACGCAGCATGCAAAAATTCCGCACGAAATGTCAAAGCTTCATATAAAAAAAAAATCCCAAAAGAGGGAAATATTTTTTTTTTTTGCGTATAGGCGTTAAGCCTTTAAATTAGATTATGGCGTAGGACTTGAGATACACCCATGGAAAAAGACTTCTTCAATGAAAGATGCAAGAGGTGCCTCGGAACGGATTCGACCTATTGTTTACAAAGCCAAAGTAACAACTTGTTTAAACACACAAAATGTCGTCTAAAGGGGTATACGAAGTTCGAAAAATTTCGCGCGGAGTGACAAAACATCATATAAAAAAAATCCCTTTTGGGATATCCCAATTGGGATTTTTTTTTTATATGAAAATTTGTTATTCCGCGCGAAATTTTTCCAACTGCGTATAGGCCTTAAACAAATAAACTTTGAGACTTTCGAGACAACTAAGCATAATGAAAGAATTTATAAATTTAGTTAAAGGCCTATACGCAGAATGAAAAATTTCCCACGGAATGACAAAACTTCATATAAAAAAATCCCATTTGGGATAATGATTGAAAATGCTTTGACTGAACCCAATTACTAATTTAAATTTAAAGGCCCATACGCAGCATGCAAAAAATCCGCACGAAATGTCAAAACTTCATATAAAAAAAAATTCCCTTTTTTGGAATATGGGTCTTCAATCTGAAGCATCCAATTAGAACCCAACTTTTTCATGATTTCATTTTGCTTAAAACTATAACCGTGGCTCCCGAATGAAAAATAATTACTTAGCTATAATGCAACCCAATTCTTTCAGACTTAAAAAGTAAAGCCATTTTAAAAAGACACATGGTAATATTTTATACTGTTCACAAAAAGTATTCATCCCCGAATTCCAGAGCCATTGTTGCAAAAATTACCTTTATAGTACTTTTTATTTTGACAACGAATTAACACAAAAAATGGCAAAATATAAGAGGAAATTCATTGGGAAATTACGATCATTGCTTAAGCGATTTCAGGAAACGCTTTTGGAAATTTGTAAAAATACCAACAATAATCTGATAGAACCATTATTTGGTTTGTTTTAAAGGAATTTTTTTGTAGCAAGAAAATAAATTCAAAGTAAATAGGGAAACAAGCCTATAATTGGGTAAAAAATAAATCTTTCAGGGAAATATTGTTGGGAAATTTAATAAAATAGCAAGAACATTGTTGAGGCAATTTTAGTGAACGCTTTTGCAAAATTAGCAACAATAATTTGATGGGACCATTCCCTAGGCTATTTTAAAGCAACTCTGTTGGGAATTTTTAAAAATCTTTTTATATTTACTTTAATAAAATTTGAAAATTAAAATTAACTTAATAATAAAATAAAAGTGAGTACGTGTTCCATAGTGAAGTAAAAATTTCTTTCAGGGAAATTTTGTTGGGAAATTTGTTAAAATAGCAAGAATATACAAATGCTTAGGTTAAAATAGCAAGAATAGACAATTGCTTAGGCAATTTGAGGGAAACTGTTTTGGAAATTTGTAAAAATAGCAATGTAGGATCATTATTTGGCCTTTTTTAGAGGAACACTGCTAGAGGAAGAAAATAAATTAAAAGTAAATAGGGAAACAATATGGGAAAAAATATATCTTTCAGGGAAATATTGTTGGGAAATTCAGTAAAATAGCATGAACATTGTTTAGGCAATTTTAGTGCACTCTTTTACAAATAGGCAACAAATAACAACAATAATTTGATGGGACCATAGCCAAAGGAAAGTTTTAAAAATCTTTTTATCTATACTTCCATAAAATTTTCAAATTAAAATTTACTTAATAATCCAATTTTTGGGCTATATTGGCTAAAATTTGTATATTTTTGCAAATATGTAAAAATAAAAGTGAGAATGAGTTCCATAGTGAAGTTAAAATTTCTTTTAGGGAAATTTTGTTGGGAAATTTGTTAAAATAGCAAGAATAGACAATTGCTTAGGCAATTTGAGGGAAACTGTTTTGGAAATTTGTAAAAATAGCAAAAATAATCTTATAGGATCATTATTTGGCCTATTTTAGAGCAATACTGCTGGAAATTTGTCAAAATGGCTAGTATACTTTAATAAAATTGTTATATACAAATTAACTTAAAAAATAAATTAAACAAGAGTACGAAACATGCTTTGAAAAAAAGATACTCATTTAGAAATATTTACTTGGGAAATTTCTTAAAATAGCAAAAATACTGCCAGAACATTGCTTAGGAAATTTCAGGGTAATTCTTTTGCAACAAATAGCAACAATAATTTCATGGAACCACGAGAGAAGATCCACTTCCCAACTGATTGCTGCCGTTCAAAGATAAGCGCATTTTCGCGGCTACGTATCGGACACTTGCCATAAAACTCACGCCCACCTACTCTGTCTGGGGATCAACGCCCAACAGTGTGGGCAGGTCTTAACTACAGTCCACCTGCTTGACATCTGCTCGGGATTTGACAATATAAAGCAATCTCTTTTCCCAAATAAAATACCATCTTCATTACTTGCAATTCTAAACAAAACCAATATCGTGGCTATATTTAATTTTCTTAGGGTCTAAGTTCTAGTTACTCGTTACCCTAATGATTATTAGTTATAGTATTGTTATTGTATTATAATTAATATTTAAATAAATAAAAATTTCATGGAACCAATTTTTAGGCTATATTGGCTAAAATTTGTATATTTTTGCAAACACGTAAACATAAATCTATAAATTTAAAAAAAAATTGAAATTAAAGTTATTTTAAATAAAGCAAATTCATGTCGTATACTTAATTTGTGAATATAATTGGTACAAGAGCAACCCCGGCTTGCTAAAGTCCATTGAGCTACAGGCGAGTATTTTTGTCAACTTCAATTCTTTAAGTAGTTTAAAAGCAAGTTACTTTAGAGAGCTTTTTCCTGTTCCTTGGCACACGAAGTAACCTGACTAGCGCATCTATAAAATAGAAACTTATTCTGGGCACACTTTACTCTGCTTCCTGTCTATTCCCTACTGAAAATTGAAGCTAACAGAGTATTTTTGGTTTTAAAGCTTATTTTAGACGGGAAAGTGAACTTCAAAAATAAAAATTTTGCCATAAATCGCATAATATTTAGTTGCTAATAGATGAAACAAAAGAGTTTCTATAAGCTCTGTCAGAAACATAAGAAAATCAGTGAAAAAACGATACGATTCTACAAAATTTAAAAATGGCATACATTTTCGATACTTTTTCTGTCCAAAGAAAGACTAAGGCCTGGGCATCTCCTCAACGAACTCTGGAGTCCGTCAGGGCTGCCTTCTGTCACCGGATCTATTCCTAATCGCCATCGACGAAATCCTGCACAATACACTAGTTGGAAAAAACAGAGGCATTCCCCAGCTTGAAGATTTTGAGTACGCCGATGACGTCTGTTTCCTTTCTGTTCGACATAATGATATGCAAGGTAAACTGGACGATCTGGTCGAAGAAGCTGGTAAGCACGGTCTCGAGGTAAATGTGGAAAAAACAAAGGCATTGAAAGTGAACGCCAACAGCGATGACGACTTTCATTGAACTTGTGGACTCTTTCTCCTACCTTGGCAGTGTCATAGCCGCAGACGGAGGCGCAAAGGCAGACATAAAAGCCACAGCTGCTTTCGCGCAACTTCGAAAGATTTGAAATTCCAATTTTCTGCCGACAAACACGAAAATCCAGCTATACAAATCCAATGTGTATCCATTCTACTTTATGGAAGTGAGTCTTGGCCAACAACAGAAGCTATTCTTAGCAAACTGCAAGCCTTTGTTGGCAGAGTTCTTCGACGCATTCTGAAAATCTGTTGGCCAAACATGATCAGCAACTCTGAGCTGATGCAGCGATGCAATATGAAGCCGATATCCTACATCATTACCAGTCGCAAATGGGTATGGATTGGGCATACTTTGCGAAAGCCAACACATGAAGTTTGTCGTCAGGCGCTTGATTGCAACCCGTAGGGCAACCGAAGAAGAGGAAGACCCAGAACAACATGGCAACGAACTGTTTTGAAAGAACACTTCCTAGAGAGAAGTGAAGCAATTGGCAAAAAACCGGATACGATTTAGATGTTTTACAGAGGCCCTATGCTCCTCAAGGAGTTAAAGGATTAAAAGAAGAAGAATTCAAATTATCTACGAAATGAGTTCCCCATCACTTTTCAATGATTAATAGTTTTCCAGCAATCGAACAAATAAGTTGCTCGCCTATACTTCGTATAGGGCCATAGTAAAACTGCTTGAACTGCTTGGTCAGAGTAGCGCGCCTATCCTCACCAATAATAATTAAAGCAGAGCAGAGGCCTTAGGTTTGGCGCCCTGCTTATTGTTTGGTATTGTTGTGCAGGTTGATTGCAGGCGTGAGAGTAGTTAGGCGATAGGGATAATTTAGGCTACGGCCATCTCTGTCTTATCCATAGAAAAAAAAAGATATATTAGATGATTGCCGTTAAGGATTTATTAGTGTTGGTTTGGGCGTCAATAACAGGATTTGGCAGATCTGCAGTCAAATCTGGGTCAGTCTAGTCTGGACTGTCTTAGGTGGTCGTTCTAAGTGATTATCAGTCATTCAGTGAAAGTCAGAATGACTCGGGAATTTAATAAGTATGAGGCCAAGGGCTTTGAAACAAAAAAAATTCCAATTGAACTAGATTATAAACAACATGGCGCCGAACTGTTTTGAAAGAAGCTGATGTATCCGGACGTTCCTGGAGCGAAGTGAAGCAATTGGCAGAAAACCAGATACGATTTAGATGTTTTACAGAGGCCCTATGCTCCTCAAGGAGGTAAAGGAATAAAAGAAAAAGATGAAGAGATCTCCTCACCGGAGATCAAGTAACACTTAGTTCAATAAAAATACTGAAATATATGCAGGGCATTGGACTTTTGGGAGAGCTCTGAGCCGTGAAGGGGGTACAATAGATCCATTTGGGTCGCAGTTCATCTTTACACCCATTAATAATAATTATAAACTAATACCTTACTCCGCAGCTACGACAGACGTTGTGATGGGGAACTTACATCTACAAAAGAAACAAGCTCCTGGGCATGTACGTTTTCTCACCGGAGATCGTTGTTACCCTAAGTCCAAAGAAAATACTGGAGTATATGCAGGCCATTGGACTTTTGGGAGAGCTCTAAGACTAAGGCCAATATAAAAAAATTGGAGCAAAATGGATAAAGTATCAAGTTTTTGGCAAATTCAGCAAAATTTTGAAAAAAAAAATAAAATATTAGTGTTGAAGTCTAGTTAGGGGCTGTATTTTGTATGCACGAAAATCAAGTGTGGCAACACTGACACAACTTAATTGGTTTGCAGAGAGAGTGGCCACACATGACATCTAAAAAAGAAGATGTAAACACACTCTCTCTCTCATATGACTGCTCTCTCTCTCTAGCAGTCACGCAAGCAAAATTTAACAATATTTGCAATTGTATCAAACAAATGTTATTCAACTTGACACAGAAATTTTCAAAAAATAAATATATGTACATAAGTACTTAATAGTATTTATAAAAAGCATCAACGTACAACAAAAGCAACATCAAACACAACATCATCAGCAACAACATCATCATCATGCTCAACATCAGCTCTTGCTACAGTAGAGTATATAGGCTCTGAAAACTCGATCAAGTTCATAGGCAGACCGCTTGCACAATATTTGGTAGGTATTTATTTCATTTATGGGAAAAACCTCGTGGCGCATGCGCAACGTATGGCCAGTTGGCCAAAAGCAAAACAATGAGGGCCAAAAGTCAATTGGTAATAGGGACGCTTGATTTGTACATAGAACTTCCAATACATAAAAAGTAATTAGCCGTAGCGTAAAAAAAATAATATTATGGTTATGTTAAGTATTTGTCCGTGAAAACCAAATGCCAGCAACATAAATTAATTATTATTATTTTGTATTGTTTAAGCTTTTTTTATATTTTTTTGTTTTGTTTTAAGCAAAACTGCTGTGCATAAATTAAACAAAAAAAGTTGAAATAAATAAAAACAAAAAAAAAAACAATATAAAACTTGAACTAACTTTGCGACTGTGTCTTTTGTATTTTTCTTTTTAATTTGGTTTAGTTTGTACTTGGCATTTATTTTTTTTTTTTGGAAATGTAATCAATTTTTTTTTCAAGGTAAGTTCAGCGTGTTAAGGACTTGGTACTTGGCCTAAAAGAGAACTTTCGAAAGCTAGACGCAGTTTTAAAACCGAATTAAATTTTATTTAATTATTAATTTTTTTTTTTTGGCGCTGCACACGTGTAGCCCAAAAAAAATACCATTTTTTTTTTTTTTAATTTTTAAACAAAATTTAGTTATGCTAAACATGATTTATGCTTTTTTAATTAGTGATTGTATATATATATTCAGCTGCACATTTCCATTGATTTCCGCATGCCCTTCTAACTTTATGTAAAACATTTTTATATGTACATATATATATTTATAATAATTTTAAAAGTTTGCCTACATTTTGCTCACATTGAAACTACACTTTTCGACGGGCTTAAAATTTTTTAAACACTTTGTTCAAGTTTGGGCGTAACTTGTAACTTGCGCGTTTTCAACAAAAAATGTTTAAAACTTTAAAAAAAAATTGACAATTTTTTAGAATTTTTTAGGTTTTTTTTTTTTTTTTAACTAAAAAATCACTTTGCAGCCGCGCGTGCAATTTTGGAATTTTATTGTATATTTATATTCAGCAGCGTTTAGTAAAACGTCTGCACCGTGTGCCGGGATATCGTACACTGAATGTCCAAAGACGGCAAACACTTGTTATTATAACGCGTCAAAACGCTTCATTCAGCGTCAGCAGCGACGCTCAGTGCCCCGAGACCGAGCCCGAGCCCGAGACAGACCCAGCAGGCCCATAGCTAGAGCTACAACGAACGCTAGCTAGCCAAACGAACCGCGAGCACTGCTGTCAATTTGTCCAAATCAATACTCTTTGGCCTAAAGAGCTGCCAAATTAACGAAAACTTTAGCCAAACAGCTGCGTTTAAGATAAGCGCAGTCACGCTCTTCAATGCAACTATAGTTGATGCTCTCTGAGGAGCTCTCTCTCTCCCTCTCTCTCTCTCTCTCTCTTGGTTTTTCTCACAACTTGTTATCACTTACAAAAGCAAGAAGAAAAAAAATCAAGTTCAGCTTGATCGTTTTTCATTGATAATGCGCAACAAAGAAAATCCCACGCACCATGAATGAAAACGCAGCGGAGGTGGGTGATCCCTAGCTGAGGATCAAGCAGTTCGTGCTTTTTTTTAACATTTTTTACGCTGTAATGCTTTCGATCTGAATATTTTATGAGTTGCCTTTATTTGTACATTCCACTTCCTAAAACAATTTGTCAAAAAGTTTTATCCAAGTGTCATTTTGTATGCCCTAAACACAGCTCATCTGAAGGTTCTATTAACTATTAGGAAACCATTTCCGGTCTTAGTCTATTGGGCACTATAATTATAAAATTTCGCTGTAAGACATCAACGATTTTGATTTTCATTTTCACTTAAATTCTGTGAAAATAATTTTTGCTCAATGGAAATGAGAAATTCAACAACGCAGTTTTTAAGTGCAAAGAATTTTTTCAAAAAAGTGAATGCAGCATTGATTTTTGTATAAAATCTTTTTCACTATATATTTTTGTGAAATTGACAGCCATAACAGCTCTAAATGTATTTGACTAAGCAATGTCTTTGTTATGTTACTGTAGCGCTGTAAGAAATCTACGATTTTCATTTTCACTTTCACTTAAATTCTGTGAAAATAATTTTTGCTCAATGGAAATAAGAAGTTCAACAAAGCAGTCTTCAAGTGCAAAGAATTTTTCAAAAACATTCATCATTAATTTTTGTATAAATTCATTTTCACTAAATTTTAGTGAAATTGACAACCATTACTTACAGCTCTAAATGTCTTTGACTAAGCAATGTCTTCTCTGCTATGTTAATAAATAACTTGTTTTTAGTTACTTTAGTGCAGTAAGAGATCTACGATTTTGATTTTCACTTTCACTTAACTTCAGTGAAAATCACTTTTGCTCAATAGAAATAGAAGTTCAACAAAGCAGTCTTCAAGTGCAAAGAATTTTTCAAAAACATTCATCATTAATTTTTGTATAAATTCATTTTCACTAAATTTTAGTGAAATTGACAACCATTACAGCTCTAAATGTATTTGACTAAGCAATGGCTGCTTTGCTCTGTTAATAAATAACTTATTTTTAATAACTGCAGCGCTTTAAGAGATCTACGATTTTGATTTCCACTTTCACTTAACTTCAGTGAAAATAATTTTTGCTCAACAACGCAGTTTTTAAGAATTTTGCAAAAACGTTAATGCATCATTTATTTATGTATAAGCTCTTTTTCACTATATTTTTGTGAAATTCTCAACCATAACAGCTCTAAATGTATTTGACTAAGCAATATCTGCTTTGCTATGTTAATTTGATAACTTAAGAGATAAAAAAATATTTAGTTATGAACCAGAATAAAAATATGCGACTTCGCTTCCAAATTCACTAAAACAAAGTTTAAAGCTTAATGTGAATTCGACTGCTTTGTTGCAAGAGAAATTGAAACGAAAGTTTACGCATTTTAAACTAAAATAATTTTTTTAATGTTATTTATTATTTATTGGTAATTATTTTTTTATCTGATTCAATCCAAAAACTTAAGAGTTTACAGCCAAGCTACGGAAAAACGAAATCGCATATAATAATCGAATTCGCTTTCAACTGCATCAAAACGAATATTTTATGTTTTGAATCCAACTGCTTTGTTGCAAGAGTAATTCAAACTAAAATTTACGTATTTTTAAGTGAATTTTTTTTTTAATATTCTATGATATTCTAAATTCTCTTTATGCAAATTTTAAGTAAGATATTTATTGGTAACTATTTATAATTCTTTGTTTTCAGAGAGATTAAAAATATTTCGGATCAGCCAAGCTAAGGAAAAACGAAAACGCATAAAATAATCGAATTCGCTTTCAACTGCATCAAAACGAATATTTTATGTGATTTGAATCCGACTGCATTGTTGCAAAAGTAATTAAAACAAAAGTTTACGTATATTCAACTGAAATAATTTTTAAAACATTCTATGATTTTCTTAAATTGTATTAATGCCAATTTTAAGTAAGATATTAATATACTAAACGAATTTTTGGCATAAGTACACATTGATTTATCGATAGCTGATATGTTGCAAAAAAAAAAAAAAATTCCCTGCAATTTTTGCAATGTTTACGAATTTTCAATAAAAGTCGCTCAGCAGTTTAGAGCAAGGGAAATTTGGGAATTTATCGACAAGAGTATGAAAAATATCAGAAGTTATCGACACTAAAAAATGTAAAATTAGTACAACCTAAAAATAAAATCGAATGATATTGATATGTTGCCAAAACACAAAAAAAATTCCCCTGAAATTTTTGCAATGTTAACGAATTTTCAATAAAAGCTGCTCAGCTGTTTAGAGCAAGGGATTTTTGGGAAATTATCGAAAAGAGTATGAGAAACGTGAGAAGTTATCGAGCCGCTCAGCTGTTTAGAGCAAGGGAAATTTGGGAATTTGTCGACAAGAGTATGAAAAATATCAGAAGTTATCGACACTAAAAAATGTAAAATTAGTACAACCTAAAAATAAAATCAAATGATATTGATATGTTGCCAAAACACAAAAAAAATTCCCCTGTAATTTTTGCAATGTAAACGAATTTTCAATAAAAGCCGCTCAGCTGTTTAGAGCAAGGGAAATTTGGGAATTTATCGAAAAGACAATGAAAAATATCAGAATTTATCAACAGTAAATAATGTGAAATTAGTAGCACCTAAAAATAAAATCGAATGATATTGATATGTTGCCAAAACACAAAAAAATTCCCCTGTAATTTTTGCAATGTAAACGAATTTTGAATAAAAGCCGCTCAGCTGTTTAGAGCAAGGGAAATTTGGGAATTTATCGAAAAGACAATGAAAAATTTCAGAATTTATCAACAGTAAATAATGTGAAATTAGTAGCACCTAAAAATAAAATCGAATGATATTGATATGTTGCCAAAACACAGCAAAAATTCCCCTGAAATTTTTGCAATGTTAACGAATTTTCAATAAAAGCTGCTCAGCTCTTAAGAGCAAGGGAAATTTGGGAATTTATCGAAAAGAGTATGAGTAATGTGAGAAGTTATCTAAAAAGGTGAAATTAGTAGCACGCAAAAACGAAAACGAATGAATTTCGAAGCACGTATGTACATTTTAGAACATTTCAAATCGCTAAATTCTGGAAACAAATTTTTTTAAGTTTAAAAAAACTGCAACATTTTCATAATACCAAATTCTTACACTTAATTTATTCTAGTTAAAAGAAACTTAAGCTATTAAAATTGAGTCAGTGAATACTTCTTGATAAGAACTAAGGATAAAGTCACTCATAGGTAGTTCATAAAATTTTTTATACACAACACTGAAGAATGCATAAATATCTTTAAAAGCTATTGATGCATGGATGAAAAAGGTTTTGAAATGAAAATGCTCACATTTTCTAAAAATATTATTTCAAAAAAAAAATTAGCCAATCCAATATTAGGCTCGCTCAACTATATAGGTAAGTGTATTTGGTTACAGAGCCTTCCTTCCACAATCCAACATTATCAAATTGCCCAACACAATTCGAAATATTTCTAATAGGTTCAGTTCTAAACCAATACAATATTCTAAGCCAAAAATTAATAAATCCTCATTATCGTTTCCTATATCTCCCAGTGGAGCATAGGCATCCATAGGACTTAAGTAATGCACAAAAATTAGAACTTCTAATAAAAGCGAATATTTTTTTTAGCAATTTAAGAAAAAAAACAACATGTTATTAAATTTGAGCTGTAATAAAAAGTTTAGCAACTAACTGGAAAAAGTTGGATAGAATTACTTGCGATTCAGGTGCGAACTAGAGAATAGAACGATTTTTTTCTTGTTTTGGCCTGTAAACCGGATAAATATGTTAGGAAACCAAATTTTGATTAAAAATAAATAAATAAAACAAATGTCGACTTAAGCATACACTGTATAAAGTGTGCTCTTTGTTGGGCAGAAATGCAGAAGTGCCCAACAATCAATGTGAACAAGCATAATCAGCTGTTTCTAAGCTGTACACAGAATCTTAGTTAAGATCAAAAGCATAGATACAATAATATTTCATGCTCTAAGGTCTTGAGGACTTTGCTTAACAGACGCACTCTTGTACTCATTTAGGCATATAACTTAAGAGATCTTTTTTTTAAGCCCTCTACGAATCTAAACAGTTAATTTATGCAGGGAAATTAATTTTAAGCGATATTGAGCTCGCGAATATATTTGGGATATTATAAATTTTATTGCAAGTTCCACAAGGTTAAGAGGGAAATTCGTATTAGTAGAAATAATATGAAGAAGTATTTCGAGGAATATGTACCCAAGCACTTTTTAAGAAATAAACTCAATTCTAGATGAAAAGAGTTAAGGTGTTTGGTATTTTTTTAAGAAATTGGAAATACTGTGCTCTGAAAAGTATCCTCCAATTTTAGTATAGGTACTGACGAAGTAAGAACTACGAAAAGTACTTAGCCTTTAGAATGAAGAAGTTTGTCAGAACACTCTACTACAGCGTGTTTATTTTAGAGGTTCACAACTTTCAGTTGGCAACACTGCTTTATCTGACAACGCGTTTAACAGCTGCTAGTTGCTTTTTGTTGAGTTTGGTTTGGGTTTAAACACTCATTTGATGAGTGCAGAAGTGCTGGAGAAACATCTCTGTTGGCCAACATCGATATATAAAAATTTTAAACTTCGATCATCGATGTTTTCTTCAGCACTAGTATAAACAATTAAATATATAAAATAGTAGGATTCTTAAAAGAATATTCCTGACTCAGCTGTAAAGATTTTCACATCTAACTCTTTTGTACATCTAACTCTAGCTTTAAGGCCCATACGCAGCATGCAAAAATTCTGCACGAAATGTCAAACTTCATATAAAAAAAATTCCCTTTTTTGGGATATTTTTTTTTTATATGAAGTTTTGACATTTCGTGCGGAATTTTGGCAAACTGCGTATGGGCCTTTAAGCAAAACTCATATTATAAAAATAAAGCAAATTGTTGAACTAAACTAAATAGTACGATTTAGATAAAGTTTTTTACAAGCAATTAAGTTTATATGAAATATGTGAACTTAATGTATTGCTTTCTAAAAAGATTTATATTTTAAAGCAGCATAAATCAGTGGAACGCCAGAAAGCTCCATTAACCGCGTTTTCAAGCAGTACGTTACGTTTATGTGAATTTTTGAATTCGAATCGGTTCGTCGCAAAACCGTTTCGATACTCTTATTTTCTAAGGCACTATTCAGTTTTCGACTATGGTAAAGGTTCTAAGCTCCAATTATGAAAATAAATACGAAATGGTAAATTTAAATTAATGAAGTTAGGACTAGAAGAAGTTTTTTTATAAAGACATAAAATTGAAGAAAGGCTTAAAGTGCAAATATTTAAAAGTAATAAAGCCAGAGTTGTGCCGGAAACGTTTATGCAGATTGTCGAATTCGAACCGGTTCGTCGCTAAACCGTTTGAACATTAAATGCAGAGTATGAAAAATGTTGCCAACACTTGAAATAATTATGAAATATAATATAAATATTAAAAAAGATTTAAAAAAATGATTTAAGTTTTAAAGCCCATACGCAGCTCTAAAGTTTTCGCACGGAATGACGAAACCTCATATAAAAAAAAATCCCAAATGGGATATCCAAAATGGAAAAAAAAAACTTCATATAAAAAAAAATCCCAAATGGGATATCCATAATGGGATTTATTGTTTTTATATGAAGTTTTGTCATTCCGTGCGAAATTTTTCGAACTGCGTGTTGGTCTTTAAAATTAAATCAGCGCTTAAAAGTCGTTTTGTTTAAAGGGGTCTACGCAGTTCGAAAAATTTCGCACGGAATGACAAAACTAGTTATAAAAAAAAAGTCCCAAATGGCCTTAAGGGAGTAAAAACCTGAATCAAAATCGTTGCAAAACCGCTTGGACAAAAAATCCAGAAGAATCCCAAATCAGAGCTGAGCAAGAAGTCTCTATTAAACACATATCCAAGCTGTATGCAAGGTTCCTGAGGATTTTCAAGTTCGAATCGGTTCATCAAGTATTTTTCAGTGAGTCCACAAGTTAAAAAGTCTTGCTAACACTTAAAATTATTAAAGGGTCGTCAATCTTGAGGTTTTTTTTTTTTAATAGGGTTTTTTTGATAAAACGTGCGTGAGTACTGAGTTGCCATGTGTTTTTTATTCATTTTTCTTTGCCATTTCATCATGGAAAGACTTACACCCGAACAACGTTAACAAATCCTACAATTATATTACGAAAATTCTGTAAAGAATGTTTTTCGCGCGCTTAGGCCGTTTTATGGAACCAATTCGGTGAACAATTCATTTGACGCTCCAGGACGAGCTACGACGCAGTTGCGGCCAACATTTGAAAGGGATTATCTTTGTGGCCTTCGGTAGCGTACTCGCTTTACAAACCGAAGTTCGGTGGTTCGAGTCCCTGGTACATTTGCCTAGCACTGGCATCGCTAGCTCAAAGACGCTATTTGCCCAAGAAAATCTCTATTAATTGAAGACACCGCCGTTCGGATTCGGCTATAAGCTGTAGGTCCCTGTTCTCTTTGAACAGTGATTAATAGAGATCCCCATGCCCCGCCCAGGGGCGACTGACAAAAATTGTCAGTCAGGGAATTATTATACAATATATCTTTAAAAAGTAAATGGCAAGAATGGTTCTTTCTATTGATAATAAAGATTTTTCAATTCATTTGAAACTCCACACTTCCTGTGGAGTTGTCTGTCTCCCATCGGACGCGTCCCCAGGTGGCGGATAGGGGAAGGCTCGGCACTATGCAGGGTCAGTGGGAAATAAAATACCACTCGCGGACCAAAACAGACAAAACACCAGCTTGGAGGTGCAGATAGGGATTCTATCACCAAGCTAGGGTAGGAGGGCTAGCAACCTACCAACCTGAAACATTTCTTGCTACCGAATCGTCAAGACGCCCTATGCTCCAAATAGAAGTTAAAGGAACATATATATATATATATATATATATTCAGTAAATTCAGATATTGACCATTTCAAAGTTCTTAAAAAATGAATGCAAAATATGAAATAATAATAAGGCAAGGAGTTGAAGATTTTTTTTTTCTCTCTCACAAAGAGAGAGTGCACTGCGATCTGAAAAACTATTATACCATATCCATTATTAGGAAAAAAGACCATCTGCCTTGCTTATGAAGAGCAGTAAGTCTTTTGTTGGGATTCGACGTAGCTGGAACATAGTTGGAGATTTATTATTTGTTTTTGTAAAGCGTGTAAAAAGGCCAAAATAGGGCCGCGAAAAAAATAGCCCTATTAAGCAAGTTTTCAAGCAGTTTTCGTGTTCGCAGCGCCTCATGCTGCAACTGTTTGTAGGTTTTTAATTTTTTAAGCATTATTCAGTAAAAACAGATTTTGAAAATTGTAAATTTCTAAAAGTGTTGAAAATAAATGCGATATATGAAATATGAAGCATAAAAGATTTCATTTTTTCAGCAAAGGCTCTAAGCAGCGCAGCGACTAAACTTTCAAGCAGTTCGAAACGGTTAAGCAGTTTTTGCGTATACGCACCGCTACGTCTGTCTGTGCTTTATAAGCTCTAAACAAGCAGTGTATACAAGTTTTGCGTTAAATAAATCGAAAAGATTTTCAGTTTTATATTTTTGACTGTTGTTGTAGCTAATTTTGCGCGTCCAAACTCATTATCGGCAATATGTAGCGAGTTAAAAGCTTGACATTCGGAATTATCTCAACGTGAGGCAGTGCATCACATTTGTGCAATGGGCCGTATTTAAATGATTTATGCCAGTCAGGCTTTGACTATTAAAAGAAATTCACTTTACATATACATAGTAAATAGTTGGTCTATTAGTTTTGCTTAAAATTAAAATTTGTAGTTTATGGTTTAATTAAATTTAAGTGACATGCTTATTGATAGACATGGGTATTAGCTACCCATGTATATGGTTAATATACTATATATGTAAATATTTGGATTTTGCGACGTGCTGTTAAGCGTGACAATATAATAAGCCTTACAAAATTAAAACTAGGCAAGACTAGACTGCACTTAAATGCAGTACAAAAGTACATAATATACTACTTGTAGTAACTAAACAAACAAAAAAATCCCATTAAATTGTCAGCTATATAAATTAGCAAATTGCATGGGGCTTACATTTTAGTCAAAAACTTTCATTGCAGTTGTAGGAGGCGTAACGCCCTATAATTTATGTGCTCAATCCAACAAATAATTGTCGTCCAACGAGTAGCTAAGGCCATATGATTATACCAAACCAAGTGTGTTCATAAATCAATTAATCCCTGGTACGCTGTGAAAGTTTTGCAGTTAAGAAAAACATGAAAAGCATCTTAGCCTCATCTTTACGGGTCAAATTACGACGCACTGGGAAGCCAGTGTTATGCCCGTACAACATACCCATCCGAGTATAGAGTTGTTTGGTATATTATAATAAAATATACAAACGGTATGTAAATTGGGCAAAAACTGGTTTCCATACCCGGATAATAATTTCAAATAGTTTTTTTTTTTATTTTATTTTTCGTACATGCGTATTGGCTTAGCCAGCAGACTTAATTGATAGAGCACTTCCAAACACAAAAAATAAAAATAAAAAATTGAAAAAATTTCAAAGATTTTAGCTTATACGTTTGTGTTTATTTATTTCATGCACTTGTTGTGTCTTAGCCAAGGGCCAAGGGAATACAATTTTTTTTTTTTTTTTTGCCCCGGAACCATACTCGTATACTCGTAGTCAAAACAAACCAATTTACATGTGACAATAAAACACCTTAGAATACAAACGGAAACCTAATGAGCGTATAGAACCAACATTTATTGTCATTTAGTAGACAATAATATTAAATAATAGATAGATAGTTAGTTAGTGTAGTTACCAGCGGAATTCTGATATACGCTATCGTGTGGCTTCCATTTAGTTGAAATTTAAATTACCCAAACGCATATTTCATTTATCGATAGATCGATACACACACACACATGCACACATCACTCATTCATAGCTCAATCAAATTGTTGGGCAATCAAGTGCCGCCGCTTTGATCCGATGATCAGCTTCGATTGTTTTGATCGTATGTTCAATAATAACATTTTCGATGCTTTATTGTCTTCTTTTTTGTCTCTGTACCTCTACAAAGGAGGTATACAATATATAGACTGGGCAAAAATAAGTGAAGCGGAGCAACAAAATTTGGAATCTAGAAAAAAAAAAAAGATTTTGGTGTACTTTGACAGGGAATATATTGAACGCTGGCAAGATGTTCACTGTATCTTTCGCTATTGCTCATGAAATATCAAAAGAAACCATTCTATCAAAGGATAAAGCTAGATCTTTGACAGATATATAGGTACTTTGAGGGGGAATATATTGGACGCTGGCATGATGTTCATTGTATCTTTGGAATTTTCTCATAAAATGTTAAAACGAATAATTCCATCAAAGGCTAGATCATTTGAATCTTTAACAGATATAGATACTTTGGCAGGGAATATATTGAACGCTGGCATGATGTTCACTGTATCTTTCGATATTGCTCATAAAATATCTAAAGAAACCATTCTATCAAAGAATAAAGCTAGATCTTTGACAGTTACAAGTACCTTGACAGGCAATATTTCGAAATTTCGCATAAAATGTCAAATCGAACAATTCTATCAAAGGATCTAGCTGGATCTTTGGCAAATAAAATATATAAAAAAAATGTCAAAACGAATAATTCTGTCAAATGGTCCAGCTGCAACAAAAGAGGGTAGCCAACGATTTAAAAATAAAAATTGTGATCAGTTTCATAAGTAAAAAAAAAAAAATCGAAAAATTAAAACTTTTCATCATATTTTTTTCTTAGCTATAAATTTTCCTCAAAAATAAAGATAAAGTATACAAAAAATATAAATTCAAAAACAATTAAAAAAAATATAAAATGTAAAAAATTAAACAATAAAATATAATATGTATATAAATAAAATATAAAAAAAAATAAAAAAATCATTAAAAAAATTTATGTATATAAAATATAAAAAAATATAATATATATAAAAAAAATTAAATATAAAGAAAAATATGAAATAAAATCATAAAAAAATATGTATATAAAATATAAAAAAAAATATAATATAAGTATAAAATAAATTACAAAATATAAAAAATATATAAAATATCATAAAATTAAAAAAAAATATATATATATAAAAAAATACTAAACATAAAAAATATAAAACATAAAAAACATAAAATATAAAAAAAATGTATTTATAAAAAAAAATATAAAATATAAAGAGAAATATGAAACAAATTCATTAAAAAAAATATGTATATAAGATATAAAAAATATATAATAAATACAAGAAATAGAAAATTAAAAAAAAATATAACATATCATAAATTATAAAATACATGATATATAAAAAAATATATTTAAAAAAAATGTAGTATTTAAAAAAAAATATAATATTAAAAAAAAATATTAAATATAAAATGAATAAAATATAAAACAAAATCAATAAAAAAATTTGTACATGAAATATAAAAAAAGTAAAATATATGAGAAAATATATAAAATATAAAAAAAAATATATATAAAAAAATATAAAATATTAAGAAAAATATGAAACAAAATCATTAAAAAAGTATGTAAATAAAATATAAATTGAATATAATATAAGTATACAAAAAATAGAAAATATCAAAAATATCATAAAATATAAAATAAATTATATATAAAAAAAATACTAAACATAAAAAATATGATATATAAAAAATATATTTAAAAAAATATATAACATTTAAAAAAAATATAATGCATATTAAAAAAAATATGAATTATAAAAAGAATTAAATATAAAACAAAATCATTAAAAAAATTTGTACATGAAATATAAAAAAAGTAAAATATATAAGAAAATATATAAAATATAAAGAAAAATATGAAACAAAATCATTAAAAAAGTATGTAAATAAAATATAAATTAAATATAATATAAGTATACAAAAATTAGAAAATATCAAAAATATTTAAAATATCATAATATAAAATAAATTATACATAAAAAAAATACTAAACATAAAAAATATAATATATAAAAAATATATTTAAAAAAATATATAACATTTAAAAAAAATATAATACATATTAAAAAAAATATGAATTATAAAAAGAATTAAATATAAAACAAAATCATTAAAAAAAATTTGTATATAAAATATATAAAAAAAATAGAAAATATAAAAAAATTTAATATATTAAAAAAATAGAAAATATAAAAAAAAAAAAAAATATTATGTATTAAAAAATAGAAAACATAATAAAATAATAAAAAAAATATATAAAATGTAAAAAAAATATAAAATTTAACGAAAAATATGAAACAAAATCATTATCAAAAATATGTTTATAAAATATATAAAAAAATATAATATATAAAAAAATATAATATAAAAAAAAAATAGAAAATATAAAAAAAAATTTTAAATATATGGGGCCATACCTAAATTACGTGACCCGTTTAGGGGGGGTGGGGGGTTTTGAAAATACCTCGCTTGGTCACTCGACCGGGGGGTCTTGGTTTTTGTCGCGTAGTGCAATGCTTTTTTTTTACACATATTCCTACCAAAAGTGGTATGTTTCTGTGTTTTGGTTTGTTGGAATTTTTTTTTTTTTACTTAAGTTATTCATTTTTTTAAGTCTATGACCACGTTACAACTCGGGTCACCTCATTTGGGTATGGCCCCTAATATAATAATATATATAATATAATAATATTACATAAAATAAAAAAAAATACTTAATACAAAAATATAAAACAAAATATACAAAAAATATAAAAGAAATATACAATATAAAAAAATATAATACATAAAAAAAATATAAATTATAAACAAATAAAATATTAAACAAAATATAAAAAAAAATTAAATATAAAAAAAATATGTAAAATATAAAAAAATTACAAAACATAAAAAAAATAAACCAAAGTAAGAAAAATGTAAATTTAAAAAATTTAAATTATAAAAACATATAAATTATAACCAAAAAAATATAAAATATAAAAAATTATATTAATTATTATATTATATTTTATATAAAATATAAAAAAGTTTAAAATAGAAAACAACTGAAGTTGGCATAAAGTATATTTAAGAAATTATTTCATTAGAAAATTCGTGCTTTTTAAAACCTATTTTGGCGATTCGTTTTAATTCCTCTTGCAACAAAACATTCGTTTTCACACAACTTGAAAAATTCGATTTGGTGGAATTGGGAGCACTAAACATTCGTTTTCAAAACGAATCCGAATAAATTTTGCGGATTTGTTTTCAGAAGCACGCAAAAACGAATCCGACTAAAATTGTTCGGTTTGGATTTTTCGTTTTTCGTAACACGGCTGATTATGTCAATCAGCATTTTTTGTAACAGAGGTAGTCCCTTCCCTGTCAATATTAAACCACTCGATTTGACGCAACATATTAAAAAAATTACCTTTTTTTATTTAATTTATAAATTATATGTCAAAAATACGTAAAAAAATGACTTTAAAATTAAAACGAATAATGAATGGAACGAAGGACTTTGGGGAACCCTGTATCAAAAAACTTTTGATGGCCAAAAACGTTTTTTTGACCAATTGGTCCTAGATCGATAGAAAAACATTTGCCCGTTTCACTTATTTTCACCCATATGTACATATCTATATATGATGTACATATGTACCACACTATATAGTTGGGCAAGTGAGTCTACAATTGACTGAGTGAGTGTGTGTGTGCAGCTTAGTTTATACAAATGACGTCGACGTCACCACACCCAGACAGCCTTAAACTTGAACTTGCAACGGCTTAAATTATAGAGTACCAACGGGGTCTACACATACGAGGTATGCTTGAAAAATTGCCGTGCTGTTTTTATAGCCAAAGTGATATTTAATGGTTTTGGAATATCTCTTAGTGTTGGTGTCCCCTTAGGGTATCTAATTTAAAAAAAAAACTGAAGAAAACTTGTTTTTATAAAAAGGAGAATTTGACTCCCTTTGATGAAGCAACACACAAATGTTGGAACGATTCCTTAGCAAGCTTAGTTATAAGAGGCACCTCGTCAGCTCGATGCGTCAAAGCGCATCTTTTGCTGGTATTTTGGGAGTATATCGATCCGAATCGAAATCTGTGACCTTTTTGTTGAGCATATTTCTGTCGATATAGTCGCAAAAAATATTTCACATGTTCTTGAACGATTTTCAACTTTAAGTACACGCCTCGTACTATTGCGCACGCGATTCAAAATTATTATATAGTATAGTTTGATGGTATGTAGCCACTATGTATATAGAGATAAGCTGGATATGCTTAGTACTCGGTAAGTGGAAATTATATAGTGTGTACTCTCTCAATGAACCGCAGTTAAGATACTATGTGTGTTTTTAAACTTAATGAGCTTAATTGTAATTTGGCGATTGGGAAATTTTTACTAGCACTACGACTATAACTACTATGACATGCAAAAATTTAGACCAAGGCAGATTTCTGCTGATTTTAGTCTTCGATAATAAAAAAAAAGCTATTTTTATTTTCGAGCTTTAAAAATATGAATAAAAGTAAACATGTAACAAAGGCTTTAGTAATTACACTGAGAAAAAAAAGTTTGTAATCAGCAAAGAATTGGAAAAACTGGGGATTCCACTGGGCACGTTGCATGAGCGCAAAAATACAAAGTAATGATAGAAGCCAAAAACTTAAGACACATTAGGCACTGCTTATGGGACTGCTTGCACTGCTTTGTGTGTTAGAATAAAGCAGCATGCAACTTTCTTGCAATTTTTTAAATATTTTTGTGCCATAAAAGCATTTCTTTTATAGAATCTTTAATTATGATAAAATTAGTCGTGACGTATAGCCAATAAATATCAGATTTTCAGCTTTACAAGAGTCACTAACATTTTTAATGCACATGTAGATGATTTTCTAAATATAATTTTAAAAAAATACCAAAATTTCCAAAGAGCCATAGTTTTGTCAAGATGTTGCTTACTTTTTTTTTCTCAGTGCACATGTTTCAGTTTGACGTCAATGGGCATCCATGGTTGAGTTGTTAAACTCTGCTAGGGTAAGGACAATCACCCGTAGCGATGATATCAGCCCATTGACAGATAAAGTACTTTACTTCAAAATTTGTAATCAATCTTATCATAAAAACATTTCATATTAATTTTACGCTTGTTTTTAACTTATATTTTTTAAGGAAAAAAAGTGAATTGAAGTGTGTATTATTTTGTTGGGTTTTTTTTTTGTTTACGGCGTTTGAGGAAAACATATGAGTCAAGTGCATAGGAAATCCGTATATCAAATCCTAAAAACAACGAAACATTTGCAATTAACTTGGCTGTCACGCCTAATCAAAAGAAAGAAAAAACTCCAGAATAACCGTGACGCAACAAACCCCACACAAACAAGAGTTATCAGCACCTTCTCTAGATCAGCCGCACACACGGCTCCACCTCTAGAAACTCAAGTGGGTGCCAACGGCTATGCTGGCGATGCTGACGCAAAAACAAACCGAAATCAGTGACATATGAGCCGTGTAGTATTCCTCCACAAGCTCCGCTGCTCCCTTGCCAATCAATAGTCACACTTGAGTAGCACATTGAGTTTCAGATATGCGTACAGATAAAATCGAAACGCCTTTTGTACACCCCGAGACCCAATCGGATTTTTGCAAGTTACGTGCGTTCGCGGCCTTACTTAAGCCCTGAAGTGAGGGCGTACTCTGGAGTGTCGACTAGGCGTGGGGATATCATTTGCTGCTTATCAAGCGTCACGTATTTGTGATAATAAGTACATATATTTATTTTTTCTTAAAGCTTGCCAAAATGATCTTGATGTGAAGTACCAATGTTTTGAGTTATCTTCAGCTGTACCTTGGTCATATCTTTCAAAAGTTGTTTCGTCGGCTATCAATATTATTTGATTCTTAAAAATATTTACCATAAAATGGTTTAAAAATAAATTTATATTCAATGAGTGGTATTCTAAAAGATTTGTATAGATAATGCACAGGTTCTATATTGTAGTGCCACTATACACAACTTTAGACTTCACAAAGTTGGTAGAACTTGAATTAAGGGAGTTTAAAGTTTATTTCTTACTAAGATGGAAGACTTAAACGGAAATCATCCTTATGACAAAAATTTGGTATTCTGGAATGACGAGTTTTTCGTACATAATAAGTTTATTAGAAATTAAGTTGTTTCTAATGAGAATCATTCATCTTTGTAGTCAAAATTGTGGCCTGACCAAATTTTGATATACTCGAATGCTCCCAAAATAATAAGAAAATGTCTTCCCACAGAGAGAAGACTGGAAGCTAGAAACCCTCTTCAGGTAGAGCAAGCAAACTGACCAGACACACAAAGTTCGATGTGGGAGCATGATGGAAGAGTAAAATCCCCTGTTCAAGTTGCACTGAATGAGGGACCGGGCGCCTGGCTGTCACATCTCTTAAGCTTTTCGGCCAAAAGAACTTTAGAACTCCTTAACTCCATAATAAGATTCGTACAACGATATTAGAGGTACTATATCAAAGGGGACACGACCTGTACAACTCAACAGCGTTTCATATTCCCCACCAAGACTTCTGTCGTAGTAGTATTGACGGGTAAGAGCTAGAAGAAAGCACCAAGAGACGACTGGAAGCTGACCAGACACACAAAGTTCGATGTGGGAGCATGATGGAAGAGTAAAATCCACTGTTCAAGTTGCACTGACTGGGGGACCGGGCGCCTGGCTGTCACATCTCTTAAGCTCTTCGGCCAAAAGAACTTTAGAACTCCTAAACTCCATAATAAGGTTCGTACAACGATATTAGAGGAGCTACATCTAAGGTGACACGACCTGTACAACTCAATAGCGTTTCATATTCCCCACCAAGACTTCTGTCGTAGCTGTATTGACAGGTAAGAGCTAGAAAGCATCAATATCCATCTTGTAACCCGCTGACATTTTCATTTATTCTCAGATAGCTGCTATCAGGGCAATATCATCATGGCGCATCTCCTCCAGGATGGTTCAAGAATGCCATTATTACCTCCTCCAACTCCTGTCTTCCCTAAGCAGAGTCGTGCTATGTTGGGTACCTGGACACTCGGGAGTGGATGGAAACGCGATCGCTGATGATCTAGCACGACAGGTTGCCTACACCCCGACTTTATCTCCTGCGCCTTTCCGTGGTATTGGTTGGTCAACAATCAAGATCATGGTAAGCAAATGGGCTGCAGGAGAACATAGGAGATACTGGCAAGCAAAATAGCTAGTCAAAGCCTTGAAAATGTTCAAGACATAAGGTCTTGGCAGAGCGAACTTTCGAACTCCTGGTAGCATACCTATCTGGGCACCCAGGAACGATGAAAGGGGAGGGGAAAGAGGGGGATTCCCCCCGGGCCCGAAGTTTTCTTAGGGACCCGGTGTAATTACTGTCGTACTGTCGTGATTCAAAATCCCGGCCCGGATTTTCTCTCTACGGGCCTATCGGATTCTTCAGAGTGCAGACTCTGTCTCGAAGATGATGAAACCACCAGATATTCTCTCTGTGACTGCCCATGTCACATGGGAAAGGAAAGGAACAGTCCTTTCATCTTAACACCAACAAAAGACCTACTACTATTCATACGGATATATGGGTACGGTACAAAAGAATTTCTGGTCGCAGTGCCACACCTCTTTATGAGGAACCCATGCGAGGGGGAAAAAAAAATACCTCCTACACCTCTTAGCAAGGTACACACCGCACTTGGGAAAACCACCTTGGTTTTTTCTCGGCTCAACATGATGGTTTTCAAAGATCAGTGCCATTATAATGAATACGGAAAGAACTCATTAACAAAGGTGACGATGACAAAGACAGACTTCAATAAAAGGATTGTTTTTCTTTCGGCTCCCTAAAGCGTTGTTACTCCACGAGCTCAGTGACCAATTGATGTCTCCATTGAAAAAAATGGAACTTTCAAAAATTGTTCAAAGTGTTGTTGCTCCACGAGCTCAGTGACCAATTGATGCCATGATTGAGGTAAATATTGGCAATATTCTCTTGAGAATGGAATGGCAAAGAAAAAGTTTTCAATTTTTTACATTTGGTTACAGATATGCCTACAACTGCTCGAAAAACCGTCGATTTATAGAAGACGATGATGCTTAATCGATTGATTGATTGATAAAGTGGTAATTTTGACTGGACACCAGGTTCAATAGAATTCGTAAAGGATGGGACCCAGAGTTCTGTAGCCCGGAGCCCATTAGTAAGATATTGACTTCCAGAAATGACAAAAGAGTTTCTAGTTCCAGAAATGATTTAGGGCAGGCGAGGATCTAGTATTTTTTTCGAAGTGTATATATATCAGAGCTCACAAGAGACTCCACCCATTTTTCCAACTTTTGAGGGTCCGGACCCGAAAACCTCCGTGGATCCGCCACTGTTTTAGGGCATAAAAAGTAGAAAACTTCATAATCAAAAATAATTTCTATGTTTAAGTTCATAAAAGTTCATCTCATTATCGTGAGAAATAAATGCACTAGTACTTCATAAACGTGAGAAGTTTGGCCGCAAAATCTTGGGGAGCAACGCCCAAGATTAAAAGCCTACTATACCTAATGGTCATGCGACATATGCTCATCTTGAAGCTTTTGTATCGGGAGCTAGAGCGCAGGCTAGCTTTGTCCAAAATTACCTTAAGTAGGTGCAGACAGGAGCCTTGTGAACAATTCCAAAATCAGCTTTGGAAGTAATCACTCTCCATATATGTAGTAATAAGGCCTCAAATCCAACCAACCAGCTAAAAATGTCAAACAAAGATGCCCCACAGATTCCACCAGAAGAAGAACTTTTGCTCTATTATGCATAACAAAAACAAATGGACTACCTTAGAGAAGGCGCATCCTATGAAAAGCTTGTGTAATATAAAAATGGGTCTTTGACAAAAGACGCCACCGATCTGGAAGTCCCATTAGCAAGTACGCAGCTGACGGAATCTCTGGGCATACACATCAGCATATTTCAAGCAGAATCATATGCTATAGGATGTAAGGACATCATCTTAGCTAGATAATACAAAGAGAGAGATATTGCAATACAGTCAGGTGGCTGGATTAAAAATACGATCAACATTTTCGAATGGAACAAAGACTGCCTTAGATGGATCCCAAGACATACCGGGAACAAAGTAGCTTATAAGCTGCTGAAGAACGTTGCAGCGAAACTATGAATAGGACCTGAGCACTTCTGTGGTAGTGGCAGGCACACCACCAAACAGCTACTACAAGAAGAGCAAAGTTCCACACGACACTCTGACTGTACTGGCCTACGGTAGATCAAGCTACTTCTCTGTTCCTATAACTTAAACAGCTTGAAGAAGTAGTCCCAATTATTCAAGAATTTCCTACGAATGATGACTGGTTTACCTATGGAATGCTGCAGACTCAGTAAACACCTGAGCAAAATGGGGATAAAGGGTAACATTGAGAAGGAATTCTTCCAACGCATGCTGAATGAGTTGCTGTTGGCAGAAGAAGGACCTTCTTGGCGGTCAAAAAACCACTCCATTGGACTAGCTGAGAAGCTCTGGGGTTACTGGGGAGCACAATACAACCCAAGCTCCACAGTGCAGCTTTCCCAAAAATATTAGTATTATTATTAAGAGTCAACATCGGATTCTGAACATTCTTAACCGATTTTAATAAATTTTAAGCCCATGGATGAGTAATAATAAAAGGGTCTCTAGTTGCAACTTTTGGGTTTGGGCGTAATAAACTGGACAGTGGGATAGGGAGAGGCAAGGATTCGTTTCCCCGAAAAGTTTTTTGGAGTGTAGCTTTTGAGTGAGGCTACTAGGTAAAGGAGATCAAAATTTGGTAATTCAAGCTATAGCTGCCGAAGTTCTAAACCACTTTCTATGAACTTTGTTTGGCCGTAAGAAACTGGACAGTGTGGTAGAGAGAGGCAAAGATTCGTTATCCCCGAAAAGTGAATGAAAACCCGATTTTATTGACTGTAGCTTTTAAGTGAGGCTACTAGGTAAAGGAGATCAAAATTTGGTTATTCATGCTATAGCTGCTTCTAAACCACTTAGGAACAACTAGGGATAGTTAAGGATAGCAAAACAAAGAAAGTTATGTGTCGAGTTGCTACTAGAAAATAGTAGGAATCCAAAAAATGTATAGGAGCAGAAGTGCTCCATATAAAAACTAGGGGGCTTCGCGCACTGCGAGCTACGCATACGTTGGTATGGCTCCGTACGGACTTGTTTTATTTAATTCAAGACTTTCCTGACTAGTGTTCATGGGATCGAGAATTCGATCTGTCCGCATTCGACACTGGAACTGGTTCCCGAATATGCAAATCTGTATCCAGAGCACAGCATAAAGTTTCCACTGTAACAGCAATGCGAACACAAAATTCTTAAAAATTTCTTTAATAGGACACGCCTAGGCACCTCCATGTGGGAGTGTACCATGTTAATTTTGGTGTCTGTGTCTTCTTTGTCTCTGTCTTCTTTGCAAACACCTATATTCCTTTACGGTAGAAAAGATTTTCTAGTCGCATTGCCCCACCTCTTTGTGAGGTACCCATGCGGAGGGAGGAACCATATTCCTTTATAATCAAACCTTTTTATTGACTATAGCTTCTTCACAAAAAGTTCTGCAACCAAGTTCTTTTTGCACTAACTGCACCCACCGTTCAGGTTAAAAAGAATGACGTTTTTTTTTTTTGTTTATTAAACAGTTCGACTTACCTTATCATCTACAAAATACATTGGTTCCAAAAGGGATTACTTAATCGATCGTGCGTGTCTACAAATAGCATTTTGAGTGCCGTGCACTTAAATCACATGCGACTCTTATCAGATTTAGGTGGCTTCTCAGGTGGCCATAATAATTAATTTCAGAGCTCAAAAGAAACTAGTTATTTATCAATATATTGTTATAATGTAGATGCTATCGAAATGTTAATATAAAAAAACAATTTAACAACAGCATTGTTTTTGATTACTCATGGAATAAATGAACCCAAAGGAATCGGCATTAAAACGAAAAGTGATATATTGAGAGTTTTCGAATTCTGCTGCTCATTCATAAAAAATTTGTATTTGATATCCTAGACTTGTGCCTGAAGACTTATAGTAAGTGTCTCGACTGTTAACTCAAACTTTGAACAAATATCACTGGGAGGACATCGATCACAGGAACCCCCGCCTTTGCGATGGGAAGAATGGAAGATCTTCGTAGCCGCGGCTAAGACCGACAACCGGTTGTAATGGCCAAATAGATAGATAAACAAATATAGTAGGGCTTAACAGATACCTAAAGTGTTCACTTGATCAGGCTTAAATGCATAGGGGCAAAAATACCCGAGTAACAAGGCATAAAGGTAAAAATTTCAGGCAACAACAATCAGATGCTCAAAACCCTCTGCAAATGAAAGTATCTACAAATGAGTCCTCTATCGCTTTCCTACGATAAACAGATTTCGAGCAATCGAACAAAAAAGTTGCTTATTAGCGCGACTTTTGTACTACGCTGCTTACGAGCGCGACATCAAAGCAAGCAGTCTTAAAAAGCAAGCAGTCCTCTGCTTTGTCTCCTGCTTTACGCTTAACTGCATTTTCTATGTAAAAATGAAAAATGGCGCTTGCGAGCGACTTATTTGGTCCATTGCTTAAAAACTATTAATCGTAGAAAAGTAATGGAGACCTCATTTTGTAGATAATGGTATAAGCGAGGGTGTATTTAAACTTGTAAAGCAGTTACCCTATGTATGCTCCAAACTAGGCCATAAGCCCAAACTAAACTGTTTGATTGTGGTAAAAAAAGTAAAGGTGACGACAAATTCAATAATTTTAATATGGAGACAGATACCACAGTCGAATAGGCTTTTGTTTATAGCTTCAGTCATCTTGGCGCATTTGGTAGTTTCGTGTGTGCATATCTGACTAGTTAAGAAATGGAAAAACCATTGAAACACCAGCGAAGGATTACTTAAAAAGTAGCATTAAGCCAGAGCCTTTGGCAAAAAACTCCGATGCAGGCATAAAACTTTTTATTATAATCAACATCTGTTCACAAAAAATCCCTCCCAATGTACCAATAATTTTTGTTTATACGCTGTTGCTTAAAGTACAAACAAAGCTACCTTCAATATGGTTAGGAGGAGTAAAGACATTTCGTATAGCGAGAAAGCGAGTTTTATTTTAGCGTACTCCTGAACTCCTTGAACTAAAGAATCATCAACGCCAATACAATGTAGATTTTACGAGAGTGCTTCCTAAAGATGTCCCAATTAGATTAGTTTGAATAGGCTGCTCAATCTATAACTGAGATTACCCAAAGACTATGTGGTCCATGGTGATGCTTAATTGAGGAAAGGATTATGAGAAGGAGAAAGGGGTAGGGGAGGATCAAGATGTCCCAGTTGATTACATACAAAAATCACACTCCAAATGTTACCCTTCCTGAGAAGACCCGACTCTTGAAAAAGCTTTTTGAGACTTAACTAGTTCATTTGTGGCTTTTAGTAATTTACTAGTTCGTGATGTTCAAATCTGGGCACCATGACCATCATAGGTCCCAAATCATACCCAATAAGGTACTTCACCTTAGTCCTAAACTTGAATGATATGTCAATAATTTGACTTAGACTTGAATCTGAGGTCCGTAGAGTGCCAGATCCCCCTTTTTCGAGCTACAAGAATAGACTGATAGCCCAAAGAGACTTGTGAGAACGACCTCAATAGGAAGATGAGATGAAGAGAAGATGCTTTAACGTAGGTATTCCCAGTAGATATAATAATAAGTTGATAGCCCAAGGAGACTTGTGAAGAAATAGGAAGATGAGTGAGGAGTAGATGCGTCATCGTAGGTACCAGATCCCCCTTTTTCTAGCAGATACAATAATAGGTTGATAGCCCAAAGAGACTTGCGAGAACGATCTCAATAAGAAGATATGACGAAGAGTAGATGCTACATCGTAAGTACCAGATCCCAAAGACACTTGTGAGAAGGATCTCGATAAGAAGATTAGTGATGAGTAGATGATTCATCGTAGGTAACAGATACTCCTGATTCTAGAAGATGCAATAATAGGTTGATAGCCCAAGGAGACTTATGAAAAAATAGGAAGATGAGTGAGGAGTAAATGCTTCATCGTGGGTATCAGATTCCCCTTTTTCGAACAGCTACAATAACAGGCTGATAGCCCGAATAGACTTGTGAGAACGATCTCGATAAGAAGATGAGTGAGGAGTAGATGCTTCATCGTAGGTACCAGATCCCCCTTTTCCAACATATACAATAATAGGTTGATAACCCAAAGAGACTTGTGAGAACGATCTCGATAAGAAGATGATACGAAGAGTAGATGCTTCAAACATTTCCTGCCAACTTTAATTCGAAGACTGACTAGTTAAGAAATCGCTCCATAAAAGATAACACAATTACTTGGATTTGACGAATTTTAACAAAGACAAAAATTATAATAAAATATGCCCCTCTGGCTTGTACATATTAATAACAAACAAACAATAAGAAGCGTTCCAGAAAAAAAAAGGTTGATAACTCACCAAGTTTCACAGTTTTATTGTCGAGTTCTTCCTCATTTATACATGCTGTTACTTTTACTGAGGAAAATTTTGATAAGTTAAAGATAATATCTTTACAATATGAACCACTACTCTATAAGCAATATCTCACTTTTCATAAATGAAAAAGCTAGAACCAACACACTTGCTCACTTATGTGAGCCTAATAAACAAAACAAAAGTCTGTACAACAAGCTGACTTTCCATGTCGCTGAGCATTCCCCTTCATAGGCCTACACCTCACTTAGCGTCAACACAAAACTCAGCGCAGATATAAAACGTTTTCATCGGATATCGCACTGACTTGATCGATAAATTACCGATAACAAGCAGTTCTACTGCTTTGGTTTGAAAATAAATGAAAGTTACGTCCTCGGGAAACAAAATATTGCAAAATTTTTACTTTTCAAACCTAATCGCAATGCGTAAGAAACCTTTTTGTTCTAGTTCTGCTCAACTGTCAATTATTCGAATTTATGGCCCATGCTTGAGCACAGTTTGTTTGACGCACATAACTTTATCTTTTCATCCCGCCTTAATATTATAGATTTCTTTCTACCTTTTTTACGAGAGAGAGATTTATGCCAAACCCATTAGTCATGTACCAATATTATAAGGGAAGTAGCATAAATAACTATAATAGATGTCGCTGCCGCTTTTATAGGTATCATAAATCCAGTTAAAATTGTGACGACTTCGAAATTTTTAACAGCGAACGATTAAAAACACCTGAAGCGAGATTTCATACAAAATGTTTGTAAACAAAATTTCAAATGTCTGATGACTAGTTCATTTACTACTAAAAAAAAATAAAGAAAAAAGAGTTAGTTCCACTTTTTGGCTGCTGATAAGTAAATTTACGCTCTTTATTGAAGGCGGATCATGGTCTGATATCATATAATTTTGGGCGAAAAATATCAACAACAAATAATAAAGGCATAAATGTGATAACATAAGAAAAACAAGTAAGATGCTGATCATAGAAAGCGGCGACTCTGGGATACACTGTATATGAGTGCATGTGCCCCACAGGTGCCTAAGTAAGTACTCCCGACGGCCCTTAGGCACACTGCTTTTTACGGAAAATTTCCAAGTTGAATGTTTTTTTTTTATATATATATGTATTCCTAGACTACTGTAGAGCTTAGTGTTGCATTTACGAGTAGTCGCCCCTAGGAGGAGCATAGGGCGGATGGGGGTGTGTAAGGTAAAGTGGTCAAGCAATCCTTAGTAAGTCATATTCACTACGAATAAGCATAAGGCAACGCGTTCTTTTTCCACGATCCTTAATAATTCATCTCAAGCCGACTCGAAGGTCTTGCGGACCCCCTTGCTAGCAAGGGCCTCCCCGTGGTGTTCCCTGGGTACCCTTCGTGTAAACGAAGTGGTAGCGAATTCGAGCGACGCTTTCAAAGGTCTTACCTCAGACCATAAAAAGGTTGCGTTGGGCTAGTAACCCGGCCGTAAAACAACACATACTCAAGAAACGGAATGTTTTTTTTTTAAGTCTACGGAATTCCCCCACAGACTGAAGACGCGCTCGAGAAAGGATTTTAAGTTATGGGCGATTTTTTCATAATACCAACATTTCCAGGAGACAGGTCTGACTTAAGTTGGCGCCGAGGAAGCATTTTTTTAGATGTTGGCCCTATTTTTCATGATCCAAAAATTTCCCAGGAGTCTCGAAATTATTACGTATTCCGATAATTTTGTCACAAAATAGTTTAACATAGCGGAAAAAATTGTATATAATTGGGATAAGTGGAATTTTCGAAACCCCAGGACGAGATAGGATAAGTTAAAAAAATATTAAATACTGGTGGCGGATCCACGTGGGGGTTATCGGTTCCGGTTTTGCGAGCTCTGATATAAACACTTCGAAGTGAAGACCTTTGTATGGAAAAAGGGTAAGTATATATCATAGTAAATTTATCAAACCACACAAATACTTCGGCAAATAGCCTTTGTAATTGAAGGTTATTGATGTTTGCATATAGATAGGCTTTATTATTATTTATTAATATTTTAGAGGAGTACAACTAAGTACAGTTGTCCTTATATTATAAAGAAAACTATAATTTATTTAGAAAAGAAAATTGAGGGTATAGATATGAACTAATCCGCATCTCTAGCCCGGTGGGTGAACTTTTTAATGATATGAAGAGATTGAAGAGAAACTTGAAGAGATTAATTTCAGCTGCACAAAAAACACAAACATGTGATTGTTTTTTATATACGTCTATAATTAAATTAGAAATTCATCTGGGGCACTCAGTGCCCCAAGCACAGGTTTAAGGTTAAGGAATAAATATTCTGTTTTGGCGATAATTCTCCCAGAAATCTTTTTCAATTATGACATCGATACATCGATGTTTCCAGTTAAAAGCATCGAAAACAATCATCAGTATTATAAACTTGTTGTGTGTACCGGATTCGGATTTCGCTGCAACAATCTTGTGTACCTTCTTTGCTTTTGGCAAGGAGATAAAAATATATGACAATTTGGTAAAATTGTTCCTAGAAACAACTTTATTTCGATGGCGCAATAAATCCGTCCAAGAAATGCTTTATTGTTAATAATCTTGTCTGCTATAACATACAACAAAACAATAAAGATTATAATAAGCTGTGGGACTTGCGTTTCAAGAAATATCTTTATAGGAAGCAACATTTTTATGGTGCTTTCCCAGATATGACGTCAATAAATTGGATTAACAATAATTAAACAATTAATTGCACCATCTGAGGATGCAGTTTTTGCAGAGAAGCTTCTGCGAAAGGCTAACAGCGAACGAAAAAATTTGTATGCATGTCTTTACATATGTATATATGTTCATCTGTTCCCTGCTAACTTCTAAACTGCCTATTATAATTTGACATATAAGGTATCGTTGAAAGCATCTTGTTCGTAAGCTGGTTATAGGCCACAGAGTAGTATGTGGCAACCCTGTGCTTGACCAAAAACTTCCTGACTTTTAGCATACCCAAATCATTGGTAAACATTTTAAGGAAGCTACCATACGAAATTCCTAACTGAAGGTTATATGTTTGACATGTGTGACCTGTATGTATGTCTGTGCGTATATATTTTCATCTGTTCTCTGCTTACTTCTAAGCCGCCTATTATAATTTGACATATAATGTATCGTTGGAAGCATCTTGTTCGTAAGCTGGTTATAGGCCACAGAGTAGTTTGTGGCAACCCTGTGCTTGGCCAAAACTTCCTCACTTTTGGCATACTCAAATAATCGGTAAACATCTTAAGGAATGTGCCATACGAAATCCCTAACTGAGGGTTATATGTTTGACATGTGTGACCTGTATGTATGTCTGTGCGTATATATGTTCATCAGTTCTCTGCTAACTTCTAAGCCGCCTATTATAATTTTACATATAAGGTATCGTTGGAAGCATCTTGTTCGTAAGTTGGTTATAGGCCACAGAGTAGTTTGTGGCAACCCTGTGCTTGACCAAAAACTTCCTCACTTTTGGCAAACCCAAATAATCGGTAAACATCTTAAGGAATGTGCCATACGAAATCCCTAACTGAGGGTTATATGTATGACATGTGTTACCTGTATGTATGTCTGTGCGTATATATGTTCATCTGTTCTCTGCTAACTTCTAAGCCGCCTATTATAATTTGACAAATAAGGTATCGTTGGAAGCATCTTGTTCGTAAGCTGTTTATAGGCCACAGAGTAGTTTGTGGCAACCCTGTGCTTGGCCAAAAACTTTCTCACTTTTGGCATACTCAAATCTTCGGTAACAGTTTTATCGTACAAAATCCCTAACACATCAACAATCAGAAGAATTCGAGAGTACAGTAGAACCTTCACTTTGGCCACATTTTCATCAATCTGAGGATCTATTCTGAGGATCTCCAAGCTTGAAGCAGAACTTAAATGTTTTTCCACCATGCTTCGCGAAGACACTTCTTAAAATTCAGTTCTACTAAATTCAATATGGCGCCCTCTAGAGGACTAATTTTACAACAGATCAATATTTTGCTTCCCTACGAACTCGCTATAGGAAAGTTCGACTGTACTAGGATTGAAGTTAAAGATGCTATAGCTGATAAACTACACGATTTTTTGTATTTATAATGAACTAATATGACTTCCCATAGTTATAGAGTATACAGTACAATCAACATAAAATACTCTTTTAGTGCTAGTAGTAGTTTATTATATCGTTATAAAAGTCAATACATAAATAATTATGTGCGTGCTTTACAATGCTGCAATTTAAATAGTTGTATAAAATGTATATGATGCATATAAAAAATATAATGCTATATATTTTAAATATTTTAAATAATTAACTGTCAATGGGCTTGAATCGAGCCATTGTAAATAATGAAATTATAAGGACTATAGATGGTTCTACAAGAAACTTAGAGGTCTCTAATCATAGAGTTCAGTAGAAGTTCTCGCACGGATTCAGATTTTCTAAAGTCCTGTGCACAAAATTTATCTTCCACAAACCCAATATACTCCTTACGCTACTCGTATAGAGTATTTAAAAGAAACGTTAAAACACTGCAATAAACGTAAAGCAGCAAAAGTATTCAATTTCAGAGCAATCATAAAGTTATTAACTAAAAGCAAAAATAACTAATTACAAACATTTTTATCTCTGAGCTCATTTCAATAGAAAGTTAAGAATTTAAAACGAAATGTTTTCGATTATAATTTGCGTTGACAAAAACACAAATTTGATAAAAATTTTACAATTTCCATCTAAAGCGATATTAAAATATAAAACCAGGGCAATAATTAAATTTTTACGTAGCTACCAAAATGTTTAAAATTCGTTTTAAAATTTGCGCGCAAGCCGCAAAGCAGACAAAGCAGTGTCAATAACCGGCAATGACAATGACTTTTGGTGGCAGCTGTTAGCATTGGGGCAGCTGCTGGTCAGTCATGCAATTTATAAGTTGCAAGTAAGTACTATGTATGTATGTTTATATAGTATATATGTATATATATATTTATGTACTAAAAGCGCTACTGTTTTAGCTGTAAAAGTTTGTGGCAATAAACGGTATAATAACCGCACGAGGTTAAACTGCGTTGCGCTACAGTGCACTTAAAGCACTGCTTGTTTGAACAAGCAGCAAGCGTGCGTGCGCTTTAAGCAGTGCAAAGTTAACTGCAGCTGTGCAGTCTTGTTCACTTTTTATACACTGCAGCCAGCGGTTCGCATGAATTTTAGATACTATATGCAATGAAGGCGTAAGAAGGCGTGTCAGACAATTAGTTGCTTAAACCAAATTATAATACTTATTATTATTTTGTGCACTCCCCCAGTGCTTTGAGTTCCATAAATTTGAAAAAAGAGCGCGTTGAAAACATCAAAAGCTCTCACAAAATTTTGAAACAATGCATTATTGAAAATTTCAACAAAAATTTTGACCATCGGGTCAATGTCTGCAAAACTGAAACGAATTGTGTTTCCGTACAAACAGTCTGTCTAATAGTCTATTAAAAAGTTTATTTTTATTGTATGGTTATAATAAACGACTTAGTTTCAAATGTTTAACAAGCATTTTTCTCATACGTCATGTATTTTGCTATCAAACTAATTTACTGAACTTTTATTTTTTGTTTTTAGCGCTAAAACACAATAGCGGCTGTAACTGCTGGCGCCATCTGGCCGCAAATTGACAAAAAAAAAAAAAAATGGGCAGCGCAGTTTGCAAAAATCTTGCGGCTAAGAATTTTGCTAGCGTTTTTTTTTTCTATATGAAGTTTTGTTTTGTCTGGACACTTTTGACGTTGCTGCGTACTGACCTTTTTACGAAAAAGCCATTTTTGTTGTTTTGCATGCGCTTCTTTCGTTTTTGGTCGGTCGGTTTGTCCTGTTTTTGAGTCAAGCAGTTGGGCATGAATACTACTAAAATTGCGTTTAAACTTGCACAGAGTACTCCATAGTCGGACAGCGACCTAGAGGGTCACATATTTTTGTTATCGTTTTTTTTTTTTTTTTTGCTAACCTTAACTTTGTTTCAGGGCTAAATATGACGGTGTGGCACATAATGACGTTAAATGACCATAAAATTAATAACTGATTGAAATTAAATTAATTAGCTAAAATAAGTTATGTATAATGTATTTACAAGCAAAATGCATTTAATGCTTAAAAATAGCGTGCAATGAATTAACAAGTGAGAAAAAAAAAGCCGAGTAGCAAAGCAAAAAAAAAAGCAACAACAACAAAAGACGCAACCAAAACCAATGCAATTAAAACTGCTTAGTGTAAAAGGTGTTGTAACAAAATAAACATAGTCGGGTAATGCCGACTATAATATGCCCTGTACCCAAACTAATTTTCATTTTAAAACACATTTTAATTTGTAATACTCTAGTTTTTAAAAGGGGGTAGGGTATAAAACTCAAAATTTCCAAAAAAAAAAAGGCAGTGAAATTTGAATTTAAAAGACTTTGTCCGCTTAGTCGGGCAGAAAAGCAGAAGTAGTCGACTAGCAACGATGCAAAAGTGCCAACTATCAGCTGTTTACAAGTGCTTTGTTTTAATTGAGTAAAGCTTTTAGAAGAAAAATGTTATCTAATAGCATACATGATTAAGTTTTGAATATTTGTCAGTACAATATCTATTTGCAATAAAAAACAATTTCAATTAATTTATAAAAAAAGCTGGTTCTACATACAGACTATTGGCAAACAGCTGTTTACTATTACAAGCACCTAAAAATACCAAAATTAGTATTAAAAATATGTTCACACTGCTAATTATTGTTGCTTTTTACAAAACAGCTTCGGGCAGAAGTGCCCTACTTTTTATAGTCAAGCTTGGTTTGGGCAAAAATGCACAACTTTTTTGTTGTTGGTCACTTCTGCATTACTGCCTGAAACTCTGAGTATAAAACTCGCTGCTTTCCTCTAAAGAGAATTAGTTTATTTTTGGGAAAAGCTTTTCAAATTTTAAAACCATTCAAGTTGTAAAAATGCCTAGGGGTTAACAACCAACAACTAATGCTTGAAAAAAAGTACAAATAGTTAGAATAGAGTTATAACTTAAAATGTAGAAGTTCGAAAAACCAAGAAACTGTTGAAGACCACAAATTTTGATCAAAAACGAGTCTTCATGCCGATTTTGCGGATTGTATTAGGTTTTAGACAAACATACCTTATTTTTGGCAAAGTTTTTGAGCAAATTAATCTCTTGGTTCTCAACCGATTTTAACAACAATTGCATAATTGATAAGTTATTAATTTACTTTAAGAAAAATAATATAAAAGTCAGGTAGGATTTAAATATTAAAATATAAAGGAAAACGTTGAAAAAGTATTGCGTGAGTAGTAAGTCCCTAAAAAAAATTGTTCATATTCGATACCAAATGAGTCTACATAACTATTTTGAAAGCTGTAGTTCAAGCTTAGCTTAAATTTTTCATAACGCAAAAGATTTTAATAAAGCTTGTAACCAAATATAAGTAGGTCCCCTATCGAGCTTACATTTTATGCTTAAAAATCTTAAAATCCTCTACGCAGCAGCCAAAAACGCTTCAAAACAAAATCAAATTTCATATAAAAAGAAACAAATTAGTTTGCAAATGAATATTTGAAATATTCGTGTAAATAAAGAAATTTAAACAAACGTTTGGTAGCAAACTTTTTTGCCAGCCGTACGCAGAGGTAATAACAAACAGTGTTGTCCCATTTTCCTTCTAGGAAAAATACGAACAGCTGTGCTGTTTTGCTACTACAACAAAAACTTAGACCTCAACTTTTGTGAAATCAAAATATAAGTATTAAGTTGCAGTTTTTGTTTGAAAGCGTTTTTTTAGCTGCTGCGTACAGGCCTTTAAGAGTTGAACGTTGTTAAGAAAGACTAAGGGGTAGAAACTCCCAAATCGAAATTTATATTCGAGCTCAAATATAAGATTCGAGATTTTTTCACAACTACCAAAGTTTTCAAAGGATTTTAAAAAAAAGTGTACTTTAGGATACAAGTTGGACTTTAAATAGTGAAAGATCTCTGCTGAAATCTTTAACTATCTTTAAAGCTTAAAAAGAAAAGCTTTTACAGTGCAGTGGGCAAGATTATCTTCCAAAAAGAAGAATATTTTTGAGCTCAAAAAAAATTTGCTACATGAACCCATAAGTATGTGCATACTGGTATACTGGCATAAGTCGCTCACAAACGCCAATTTTCATAATTTTTACATACAAACTGCAGCTAAGCGTTAAGCAGGAGACAAAGCAGAGGACTGCTTGCATTTTTTGACTGCTTGCTTTAATGTCGCGCTCGTAAGCAGCGTAGTACAAAAGTGGCGCGTATGAGCAACTTGTTTGTTCGATTGCTCGAAATCTGTTTATCGTAGGAAAGCGATAGAGGACTCATTTTGTAGATAATTTCAATTACTTTAATGAAATCTATGGGTAAAATTTGCGAAAAAACCCACCTGTTTTGAGATATTTGCAAATTATTCGAAAAACACCAAACATGATTTCCAACTTTTAACTTTAAACAGGCATTGTGCTTGAACTAAGAAGCCTACAACCTTGATTTAAGTCTTGTTTGATAGATAATTTTATTGGTAACAGTTTCGACCTTTACATTATGACTCTAAGTTTGATACAAAAAAGATATCATGCAAAAACCGTACTAACATATATAGCCAGAGGGTTTTAGGCTGAGAACAAGGTCCCTAACGATCCCTGAAAGTTTTATCCTATTAAGTATTTTTTTCCAGCTGAAACTCTTAGTTTACTGTACTACTTATGAAGAACTTTAAAATAGAAAGCTCTCTGCTTAAAGCTCTATCAGGAAAACTCTTTTTTTCAGAGATTGTTTGGAACCCAGTTCTAAGTCTTAAACCGAGTTTTCGTTTTTGTGGGGGGTGGGTTGGCTTGGTAGCTCCATTTCTGCAGCTGAAATGCTTCGTTTACTGTACTATAAGCTTTAGACGGAAAATAGTAAAAAATTTTGGGGGGGTACTGGGATAGAGTAGCTCACTAAAATCAAACTATTTCTGAGCCCAAAAGAGCTTTGGCTATGTTTTCCATAACAAACGAAGTTCTTCATCAACTTTAAGCTAGTGAATGCAAGGATGAACTTTAGAATAATTAGTCTGAAATAAGACTCTTCGAGAAACAGACACACGGACATTTCTTTATCCATTTCTTTAATCATCCTACCAACTCTATATACTCCTTATGCTTTGGGTACAGGGTATTAAAAAAAAAAAAATCAAATCAAAGAAACAAATCAATGATAAAAATAGCTTACGTTTGGGTCTGCGACGAATTCTGGCTGCATTATTATCGTCGCCACTGTAACCTCCGCTGCCACTGTTCTCTTGGGGTCTCATGTTGTTGGGGGCTTATTTTTTTTTCGATGACTAGTGGCAACAACAAGTGGTCACAAAATGCACAAAAAAAAAATCAAAAAGAGAACCAAAAATAAAAATATACATATATATACATATACATATAAATATAAAGCAAAACTTATAATATATAGCAAACAAAAGCTTACACTAACAGAGCGTACTTAAAAAGCGTGAGTTCTATTAAAAGCCGAGTACTAACTAAAGCAACTAGCAGACCAACTATATGGAAAAAGCAAAACTTATCAGACTTTTGATAAGGCGGCGAGTGTCAAGCACAGTGCTTACCCAGACAGACGGACGCCTTAGCAAAAAAATGCACAATAGTTGCAAAATACTAAATGCTCAGAAATGTTTATATCGCGGAACCGGTTTGGGACGGCACTGTCAATCTAGCCCAGCGTTATGTATCCAAGTTTTACCAACCTTTTGCTCAACTCACAACAAGCGTAGCACAACAACTAAAGGCAACAAGCGAAAATTCTTTGACACTGACCGCCAAAGAATCAAATTTGTGTGGCTACAACAGCTGAAATAACAGAAACGCCTACATATACTAGTATGTACATATAAAGGGTCATCAATCTTGAGGTTTTTTTTTCAATAGAGTTTTTTTTTGATAAATCACGCGTGAGTACTGCCAAGTTGCCAAGTGTTTTTTATGCAGTTTTCATTGCCATTTCATCATGGAAGACTTACACCCGAACAACGTTTACAAATCGTACAATTATATTACGAAAATTCGCGTTCTGTAATGAATGTTTTTTGCGCGCTTAGGCCGTTTGATGGAACCAATTTGGTGAACAATTAATTTCAAGCTTCGTACCGGTGAATTGGCCACCAAAATCATGTGATATCACATTGTTAGACTTTTTCCTTTGGGGCTACGTGAAGTATAAAATGTTTGTGCATAAGCCAGCTACGATTGAAACATTAGAGGAAAACATTACCCGTGTTAATCGAACGCGTCATCGAAAATTGGAACCTTCGCCGGGACGAGCTACGGCGCAGTTGCGGCCAATATTTGAAAGGGATTATCTTTAAAAAGTAAATGGCAAGAATGTTTCTTTCTATTGATAATAAAGATTTTCCAATTCATTTGAAATTTTTGTGTTTTTTTGCATTTAAAAAAAAAAAAAAAACTCAAGATTGATGACCCTTTATATACATGCTTGTACTTTTGTAGATAGATATCTATGTATACGTGTTTTACAAAATCGAACATGATATTTATCTTAAAAGTATTAAAATACGAGGGCAGTTTGATATGTGAATGAGTTTTTGGTTTTAAAATACTATATTACCGATTTCTGAACTGATTGATGTTGATGTGATTAAAAAAATCACACTCTTTTTCTGCATTTTCCAAAAGTACATATATTACCTACTATTGAAATAATTTAATCAAAATTTCATAAAGATCCGAGCACTAGAACCTAAGTTATAGCCAGGCTTGTCAACAGCGGCTAGAGGAAACGTGCGCATTTCCTTCAGCACGAATTTTTCTACAGCGACCAAAGATTTAAACTTAGGGAGAGCGCGACAATAGTCATCAACGAGCCCGTACTTTTCTCTTGATGGCACTGCTTATAAAGGGTTTTCCAACAAAAGGTGTTATTTAGAATCACCCGGTATTTCGGTAGCTGTCACTTTTGAAGCTTTTATTCTTAGACATTTGACAAGTAGAAGCTACGCCATTACTAAAAATGGAACGAAAATGGAAGCACCTTGTCGGCCCGCAATACAGAAATTGGTGACAAAAAATTCGAGCTGTTGGGACAAGTTAGTGATGTGAACCCGTGCACGTCGCTCAGGAACAACTGAGAATATTGCTGCTGTAGCCCAAAGTGTTAAAGAAAACCCAGATTTGTCCGTTCCTCGTCGTTCTTTGGAGTAGGGCATTCCACAAACGTCATTACACCGTATTTTGCATAAAGACTTGGGTCTTAAGGCTTATAAAGTTCTGTTAACATAAGAACTCAAGCCGGCCGATCATCAACAACGTCGTGTCTTTGCTGATTGGGTCCTTGAAATGCATGAAAATGATCCGGAATTCCATCGAAAAATCATCTTGACTAATGAGGCCCATTTCCACCTCGGTGGCTACGTCAACAAGCAAAATTGTCGCAACTGGGGCTCGGAAAACCCAAGAGTTATTGTTGAGAAGCCTCTCCATCTTCAACGTGTGACTGTTTGGTGCGGTTTATGGTCCGGCGGAGTCATTGGACCTTACTTTTTCGAAAATGAGGTTGCATCAACAGTTACGGTAAATGGATTGCGCTATCGAGAGATGATTAACGATTTTTTATGGTCGGAGTTGGATGGTATTGATCTGCACAACGTTCACTTTCAACAAGACGGCGCTACGTGCCACACAAGCAACGAAACTATTGCTCTTTTACGGGAAAAGTTTCCGGACCGTGTTATCTCTCGAAGAGGTGATCACAATTGGCCACCGAGATCTTGTGATTTAACAGCTTGCGACTTCTTCCTTTGGGGCCACGTAAAAGATAAGGTCTACGCCAACAGCCCAGCGTCGATTCAAGACCTCAGAGATAGAATTCGTGAGGCTATCGAGAACATAGGGCAGCCACTTTGCGATTTGGTTATGGAAAATTTCATGAAAAGGATATGGTCCTGTAGGCATGGTCGTGGTGGCCATTTGGCTGATGTTGTTTTTCATTATTAACGGCATAACTTCCTCTTTATTATGAAATAAACATCCGATTATTTATCTCAAAAAATGACATTTTTTTTTTTAATACCAAAATAACACCTCTTATTGGAAAACCCTTTAACAAAAGACGAAAGACCATTAGATCGAAAGGTACTGATGTGCTCTATAAATATGTACAGTTTAAGTAAAAATTATAGATGTTACAAGCAACCAAAGGTTCCATAACACCTACAGTTCTTACCCGATTTTAAAGGTCTTAGACTCGAAATGTTCGTAAAAGAATTCTCTTTTCGCTTAAAGCTTAAAATAAATTTTAAAAACTTTTTTTCGTTACTAAAAATCAAGCTGCAAAGTTGGTTGCTTGTAAATTAAAAAAAAAATTAAAAGTTCAAAAAAACATTTTTTTCGAAAATACCTCGAAAACGGAGTTGTCGTGTTTCTCGAACCAAAATTACCCTAAAAAAAACTTTTTTACGAAGGTTCTGTTGACCTTTCTGATGACCCTTAAATTTGTAAACTAGTGTAATTAGAAGATCACGCAATATCGCTCTGATATAGTGAGCACTGGTTCAATTTTTGTATGCTAGCTATATAAAATAGTGAACCAATTTTCATCAAACTTCACTTTTACTTTGCTTAAAAATCACCCTTTATTTTCGGTTAGCATATCTAAAAGAAATGGCTTGGCGAAAAGAGGTTTGATTGAAATTATCGATGAGGTTATTGCTGAAACAAACGCCTATTTGGAGTACCTTGAGAAAAACTATTATAAAGAAATACAAAATTGGAACATTCTACTTAATGTAATAAGCTGAAAGTAGCAATACAAATCTGTTATGCAGAAAGCCACTGACTTATCAAGCTGCCCTCGTAAAACAGCTGAGGGCTAGACAAAATAAAGTTGATCATGCGCTACCAAAGGTTTAAGTCGTCAGACAAGTTGGCAGCTACCACCGCTGCACTATACACTACATAGTCTTCTTGGATGAATGGTGTCAATAGCCACCGCTGTGCAACTAGTTATAGTCAAAACCTGGCTAAGAAGCTTTCGGCCAATTCGGAAGACAAAATCCAACGCTAGACTGTTGCTAAACAGTGTTGTACTATGCAAAAGAGTTAGTAAAAAAGATGGGCTAGCGGGAATCAAAAAATCATATGTCATATGGCCTATAATAACACAGACCAACATGGTTTAGTTGTTGAAAAGCTATGGGTCATTTCCGAAGTAATTTGCTGCGTAGAATCCGAATCCGGGGTAAATAACCTCAAATATCTCAAAATCCTGAAGTGATGGGCCAATTCTGGCCCCGGATTCGGATTCTACGCAGTAAATTACTTCGGAAATGACCCTTAGCTTTCAAACAACTGACATGACCCCGGTATTTGTAGGCCTGTGTAATGGGAGCAAATTGCCACCTAATCTACCACTACTATCACTACCAGGTAGCTTCTCTATTTTGACTGCAAATGGATTTTCTCCTAAAAAAAAAAAAAGATCAGATATATATGTAGCTAGAGTTAATACTCTTACTTCTCTGCATTCTCGGTAGTATTCGGCTACGTGTGTGATGTTGAAAACTTTAGTCGACTGGGACTGACCACTGCTTACGGGTAAGTTGACCAGACGACAGTATGGGAACCGTACTCGGCACTGCAGTGCTGGCTTAGCTTGAGTGACATATGGCATTAAAAGTTATGGAACAGGCATTAAAAGTTATCAAAGCAAACGGTCAAGCTGCTTTAAAGATAAGTGTGCAAGATTGGAACAAAGTATCAGTGGCGTATATAGCTTTTTGCAATGGGGCAACAGAGTTTAACATTTCATACTATGACCGCCAAAGCATTATCTCTCATTACGGAGTTTTGTCATATGACATACGCTGACCATGAGACATCTTTAGGCATTAGTGTGACCAACATATAGATATATTTAATACCGCATAAAGTTTAAGAAAAACTGTTCCAAATGCATAACGCATAGTTTGAAAATTGCTCCAATTAGACTCAAGTTGGATTGGTGCAAGGTAATGATGGAAAACTATGGCTGAGGTGCCTCAAAATCAGTAAATAGCATCGTATTAACAACATCATCATTTCCCACAGCAGATCATGAATCAAATACTTTTATTTCGATCATAGCCAGGTGCCAGCACTATGAAAGTTTTATTTTTACAAGGCATGGTATTCTTAAGTTCAGCTGCAAATATTTTCATAAAACAAGAAAGAATGTTATTAATAGCAATCATCAAGCTAACTAGAATTAAGAAAAACACAAATTAAATACAAATAAACAAATTAAAAAAATTAAAAGAATTTACTTACAATTTAGAGGTGGCGTGAATTCGGAAGTGAGGTGAATCTGAAAACGCACGCTTACGGATATCTGAGTTGCTAGTACAGTAAAAATAGGTTTTGACCTGGAAAATATTCCACACTGGAATTTTTCTAGCTTAATGTTTCAAGGACCATCCAAAAGTCTAAAGCCAAAATGGTATTTTTGTGTCGGCCCATTTATCTCGAATTCTATAAGTTGTACATAAAAGCTTTCAAGCCAAAAAATGATCAAAATTGTATTTAAAAATGTATTTGTAATGGAAGGTATACCCAGAAGTTCATGTTTTAGGCGATAGAGGGCGCCAAAGTTACAACAATGCCGTTTTTCATATTTTTACCCACCCCCTTGCCCTTTTTTTGTTTTTGGGTGTATTTCAAAAAAGTTAGATCTTGTGTAGATCTCAAAAAAGTACACAAGACTGGTTTTTGAATCATGTAAGTATCTCCAGTAGTTCCCAAGTTATAACGCTTTAAATTCTGCCCGTGCCTTGAAAAACATCTCGAGTAAAATCAAATGTAAGCATATCCATAGTATTATTTAGACTCCATACTTCAAAAATGCTAAAGGATTCGTTTTGATTTTTGCAAGCCACCAGAATGACGCTACTCCGGTTCGAAAAAGTCCATTTGGGGTGATTCCGAAAGTGTCTAATTGAGCCAAATAATAATTTTGAATATAATTTCAGCACGGATGTCAACTGTTTTTGTGTCAAGATGCCGAGAACTTACAAAAAAAGCGAAACAAATTCCCTGATGATTGCTTGCAAGCGCTGAAACCAGTGAAAATCGACAAAAGGAGTGCCCTTTCAGACGATTTCCCTCTTTAAAAAAAAAATATATACTTTTTCAGGCCATTTCACTAGGCAACAATTATATTTATTCCACATTCATTTATTTCAACCTTTTTTTTACCAAAAATAAAGAAATAAATTGTTTGCGATGAAATTTTATGGCGGTTTTTAACATTTTTGGACAAAAAATCGAAAATCACGAATTTGGCATTTTTTGCTCAAAGATTAATCTAGCTGACAAAAAATCTTCGTATCGATCTGAAATTTTGACACAATGCACAGTGGGCCCAGATTTTCATATTTTGGCCAAAACCCTGTCATTTCCATAATAATTTTTTTAGAGTGATGAAATTTTACACACGTGTTCCTAAATGATTGAACTATTTTTCTGGTAAGTTTGAGCCTCCTCAATTTTTTTGACATATAGATAATCCAGACCGAAATTGGAAAAAATTAAAAAAAAAAACAAACAATTCTTTTAACTTAATTAAAAAAAAAAAAAAAAGGTTAATTGCAATTGGACCATATTTCACACAGAGGTAGATTTGAGCACCTCATACAATGAAAAAATAGCCTATACCCGAAATATTGAATGGCGTTGGAGTTATAGTCCCAAATAGTTTCAGCTTTTCAAGCAAATTACAGAAAGACGATATCACCAATCCATCTGGTTTCTTACTGTTATAATTTTTTTTTGCATGCTTTTTTAATTTTAGAAAAAATATTTTCACTAATTTATATTTAATTTTTACGTTTTTTCGTCAAAATTGGCAATTTTTGCATCCTTGTAAGTATGCTATAAAATTTTCCAATTTGTACATTTTAGGCAGTTTAAAAATTCAAACAATAGTAAAATTTTCTGGGGTCAATTTTTGAAATTCAACCTTTAGATACAAAATTCAATTTCCGTTCATACGGACGGACTGACGGACACGAGTATATCGACTGCTCTAGTCACTCTGATTATACTTTAGGTCACTTTGCGGTTCCCGACGACTCAATTTGTATATGTTACATACATTGTCGGCTGGCACAAACTTAATATACCCTTTGTGCCATAAGTTACAGTGTATAAAAATATAGAAAAATTTCTCAAAATTCTACAAGCAAATCTCAACGTAAGTCCAGATGAAACTTTTAAAATAAAACAAACTGTCATACTATTGCAGTTTATAGAGTAACAGGTCTGCTGAAATGTTCGTATCGTTTCTATCTAAGGGCGCCACTAGAATCATATCCTTATTATTGTTAGTTAGTACTAACTTCCAAAAGATAAGTCTATAAATTTGACAACTGTCGGGCTATTAGTTTCTGCAAACTTTTGTTAATTTGGAAAAAAATGATAAAAAGGAATTTCGTGTGCTAATAAAACACAATGTTTTGATGAACAAAAATGCTTCAGTTACCAAAAAGTGGCTTGATAAGTGTTGTCTGGACTCTAAGCCAGGTGAGAAAACCATTTGTAAGTGGTTTTCTGAATTCCGTACAGGCCATATGAGCACTAAGGACGCAGTGGCTGTCCAAAAATGGCTGTTACGGACGAAAACTTCAAAAAAATCCACAAAATGATTCCGGATGACCATTTAGTTAAGTTGATCGATATAGCTGACAGTCAAAAGATATCAAAAGAACGTGTTGGACATATCGTTCTTGAATATTTGGGTATGCAAAAGCTCTATGCAAAAACACCGTGTCACAAATCAATAAAAACGTTGGCTAAATTGCATGAATTGGGCTTTGAACTACTTCCGAATCCAGCGAATTCTCAGACCTCAAGAGAATGCTCGCTGGAAAGAAATCGCCGAGACTGAGGCCTTTTTTAAAGCAAAAGACATATCGTACTTAATAAATGGCATCAAAAAGTTAGAAGGTCGCTATATTCAGTGTTTCGCTTTCGATTGCTACTATATTGAATAAGACAGAGATATTGCTATACTGTCAGACAGTCAAGCTGCGATCAATGCGGTGGCTGGCTTGAAGATTAATTCAAAGTTGGTCTGGGAAACCAAGAGCAAATTGAACCGTCTGGGACAATGGAACAGTCTCCCTTAGATGGATCCCGGGTCACAAAAACATTCCCGGGAATGAAGCAGCTGACGAACTGGCGAGGAATGGTGCTCCGAAACCACTAATAGGGCCTGAACATTACTGTGGCATTGGCAGACACACTACCAAGCAGCTGCTAAGAGATGAAGAAAGGTCCAGTCGGGAAACTGACTGGGCTGGCACGGGCGGCTTACGACAGGCCAAGCAACTTCTTGGTTCCTACAACTTAATTAGGTTCAAGAAAATGTCCCAATTGGGCAAGAATTCCCTTAGGATACTGACGGGGTTACTAACGGCAGACTCAGGAAACACCTGTGTACTATTGGCATCTTGAATTCAAGCACATGCAGGTTTTGTGAAACCGAGGAGTAAAACACCCAGCACATACTTGCAGAGTGTGATGCCTTTGCCAGAAAAAGGAAATCCCATCTAGGGCGCATAGAATATTGATGCATGATATTACCCGACTAGAACCATCTGGGATAATCAAGTTTGTCACGGAAATTGGACTAGTTGAGGAGCTCTAGAGCTTGAAGGGTGCACAATAGATCCTAAGGGTCGCAGTGCAGCTTTCCCCAACAATATTATTTTATTAAATAATCAAATCAAGAAAATGATTTCCTTTAAAACGATACGAACTTTTCAGCCGACCTGTTAAATTGTAAGCTACCATTATAGCCAACCAAAAGCAACTCAGTAGAATACTAGGCGCTATGGGCATGTTTCGTGAAAATCTCAACGTATCGTTGGTGATGAGGTCCATATACATATGCAAGTCTGCCAATGTCTTTTAAAGTTTTCAAGCAAAGTATCCACATGAATCGACATGAACTTTGTACGAATAATGCGCACATTATAAACGGATTTAGAGAGACTCGCTTTTAGGGACAGAGGCTGCCGAATAGATCAAGCTGGTCGCAGTGCATAAAGGCCTATGCCTTAGCCACAAACCATTACCATGGACAGACCCACATGGCTCACATGGCTACTCGTAACAAGATTGAGCATTTTTATAAAAGTAACGCATGATTCGCACGCCTGCTGCATGCCGCGCACAAATCCATAATATCCTTGATCACCATGTGTACAGGGTATACAAAATGTTGCAAATGTAATTGGCGTTAATTTTGCATAATAATCAATCCAAAACAGTCGAAAAACTTCATGTAACACGTTTGTAAGCGCTTAATGTCGTGGTGCAAGCAAAACAGACAAAACAGTGTTGCCCCACGATTTGATGAATAAATATTATATGAACAGCTGTTTGGTTTTGCCGGCACAACAAAAACTTATGTGCAACAGCTATGAAAATCATAAAATCGTAAAAAACATTTATTAAATATGTTATATTAAATTTAATGATGGGTTGAAGCAATTACAATGCCCGCTGCTGCGTCTTACAACCTATAAAAGCTAAAAGCTTCTTGGTCAAAATTCTACTGTAATGGATTAGTTTCGTCTAGCCTGAGGTATCCAGTATATGGTACTGGATAAAACGCACAAATACATAAGCCTATATGCTAGTGTGTGCTTGCATAGCTTAAATTTGGGTACATCGGCAAATCAATACAATATAGAACTGGTTTACAATCTAACAAAATGTTTACTTTTTGGCAGCGGACTTTATAATTAAACAGATACATAGCATACTGCACTTGGTGCTCTTGAGCAGGATTTTAAAATGTTTATTTGTCCAAAATAGGCCCAACATGAAATAAGTCACTATTGCGCAGCTGCAACGTACTCCAACGCGGCATGCCACTATATCTTCATCTTTTTTTCATCTTATCTTCTGTACACATGTCACCAAACTCCAGCAAGCTATTAACCCAATTAGTACACATAAGTCATGCGTGTGAGTTCCAACAGGAATGGCTAATTGGATTCCTGGGCGGAACCAGCTCAGTGAACAGCTGACTCACATGTTGCAAGCCATTGGAAATGTTAGCCAACTGTTTGGTTGCAAAATCTAGCACCATTTTCGACTTTGGTCAGTTCGTATACATGCTCCAGCACATCTCTAAGTTCCTCCTAATTACCATTCCAATATACGTGCTGTTTTAATTAATAAATTATAAAGATTTTGCGTTTAAAAACCCATATAGCTATTTTAGTGTGACCGTTTTTAGTTTAATCTGAAATAACAAAACATGATTTGGCCGCATACCAGCAACACCATAAAAAAACGCATTTCAAAACGTTTGGGCACACTTTTCAAAATGAAAGCTATTTAAGCGGCAGAGCGACACAAACACGTCGCATTCGCAAAAAATATTTCGAAAGGATTGTTCGGTGTGCATTATTACAATTAAAAACTTTTTCTTTTGTGCAAAAGTGTAAGCAATACAAAGCTAGTGTTAAAATTTGGAAAAATTCTCGCCTATCATATAAAAAACTTATTTGTGGAGCAACAATCTCACAAGGCCCAATACGCTTCGAAAAAGAACGCATTTTGTTAACAGAGAAGAAGAAGAAGCAAGCAAATCTGACAACCTGCAAGTCACAGTCATAAAAGGAATTTTCCAAAGGTTTGTTCTAGTGAAAATTGTGGCAAGCGTAAACTTAAAAACACTTTTAACCAAAAAATTTACATTTTTGATGTTGCAAGTGGCATCACGGCACTTATCGTGACGCCTCTTAAATAAAAAACGAAGTTCCCTAACAAACATTAACAGTGCATTTGGTGCTTTTTTTTTTACCAAAATTTAACTTATTTGTGGAGCACGACGCTTAATATTATTAGTTCCTTGGCGTAGGTACAATAGATATTTCAAATATATAAAGTAAAAACGCAGCTCTTAGTAAAAGCACAAATAATATTGGAAAAAGAGCAAAGAGGAAGAAGAAGAAGAAAAAGTGACAAGCAAAATCTTGCAAGTCACAGTCAGAAAAAAATTTTCACACAAATTTTACCGCCCGCCATTCGAAATTGTCGTGGCGATTTGATTTTTTCAGAGCACGCAGTGGGACCGATTACCGTGACAAGTATATCAAGTATCAAGCTACAAGAAGTCTGCTCATCGATATAAATTTTATTATTAAACAAAACTGTAAGTTACCTAACCTATATTAACATTATTATAATTAATATTATTTGATTTTGCACTCACGACGCACAAAGTGACGCTTACATAAATTCGATAAAAATCTTAGTGGACGCAATAAAATTTGAAAAAAATAACAGCAGCCGTAAATTTTTAAAACCTTAATAGTCTATTAGCATTTGCTTGTATCTTTCTTTTGTACAAAGAGAGCACGGTATACAAATAATATTCGAAAAAGAACACATTTCGTTAATAGGGTCACACTGTTCGAACTTAAAGCAAGTAAAACTGACAGAAAAAATGCATGCAAGACACCGTCAGTCATAAACGAATTTCGTACGCATTTTACTTTCTGCCTTACGTTCACAAAAATCAGCACAAAATCTTTGTTTTGGATCGGTGTTAGTTTTAAAAATCAATAATTACAGGCACCATAAGTTAACCAACAAATATTAATAATATATAAGCGTTTACTGGTGCTTTTTTACTAAGATTTTACGTGTTTGAGCACGCGGTCTCACGACGCTCAGTAGGGTACACAAATATATTCGAAAAAGAACACATTTTGTTAATAGGAAGGGGCACACTGGTCGAACTCAAAACAGGTCCAAAGGGACACAAAATCATGCAAGTCACAATCATAAAAGAATTTCGTACGTTCAAGTTTTAATAATTAATAATTTTTGTGTTTAAGCATGCGGTCTCACGACGCTCAGTAGGGTACACAAATAATATTCGAAAAAGTACACATTTTATTAATAGCACATAGGGTCACACTGGTCGAACTAAAAGCAAGTCCAAAGTGACAGATAAAATAATGCAAGTCACAATCATAAAATAATTTCATACGAATTTTATTTCTGCCTTACGAACTTGTCCTGACGATTAAATTTTTTTTTAGCACGCTTTCAAACCTTCTACAAAACTTGAAATCTATTAGAATCTAACCAAATTGCATAATGGCTGCCCAAGAACAAGAATTAGTGGTAAGTAGTCTATACAAAGCTGGCCAAGTTGCGAAATACTTTATGACTTCCTTGCAGATTAAGTTCGATAATGCCTTTGACTACGCGGACTATTTCTTACCTCTGGTTGAATTAGAGGCCGAAGAACAAAAGCGCGAAGACGAAAAAAGGAAACGCTTAGCTAAAAACGAGGACGATGAGAAAGACGAGGGAGCGTGGCGCATGATCCCAAGCGAGCGCATGAAGTGCGCTTTAGATAAAATTCAGTGCTATTACGCATCCAAGGAGTTACTTCTGATGTTACTAGGAAGTAAACCACTTGTCGCTGGCGACGATATGCTGCAAGATACTGAACAGCCCAAGGCACGCGCTACTGTAAAAAGTGCACCAAATTTACCGAGCCTGAATCAGTCTCAAATCAATGCCATCAAGCATGCTTTGCAGAGACATTTGAGCCTAATACAAGGACCACCCGGCACAGGAAAGACGGTAACTGCGGCCAATATTGTTTACCAATTCGTGAAGCACATTGGTGGGAAAGTGCTGGCGTGTGCCCATAGCAATACAGCAGTGAATCATTTGGCGCAGAAGCTCAATCAGACCGGGCTAAAGATAATACGCATAGAGTCGCTGAGAGCGGAAAAAATAAGCGGCCCATTGAGCGTTTTGTCTCTGGCACACAAGCTTAAGCATCTTGAGGTCTGCGCAGCATTTAAAGAGCTTCAGGACAAGAGGAACAAAAACATTCGTTTAAGGAGGCGTGAGTGGAAAGACTACAATTCGTACAAGAGCACATACACTAAACAGCTGCTGGAGGACGCCGAAGTCATCTGCTGCACCTGTGTGGGCGCTGGAGAGAGCTTCTTATCCAGCATAAAATTTAGGGCTGTACTCATTGATGAATGCGTCCAGGCTGTTGAGCCGGAATGCCTGGTGCCGATGATGCTGCGCACAAAGCAGATTGTGCTGGTGGGCGACCAATGTCAGTTGGGACCTTTGGTTTTGTGCCAGAAAGCCGCACGCGCTGGACTTGAGCGTAGCCTCTTTGAGCGGCTGATTGCACTGGGTGTACGTCCATTTCGTTTGGATGTGCAATACCGTATGCATCCGGAAATCGCGCTCTTCCCGTCGTTGAACTTCTATGGGGGCACATTGGAAAATGGCCTAACTGCCGCAGATCGCCGTTTGGCTATAAAATTCCCATGGCCACAGCCAAATCGTCCCTTGTTCTTTTGGCACTGTCAGGGCAAGGAAACTGCTGACTTGGGCACATCGCTTGTAAACAAGCTGGAGGCTATGAAGGTGCAACAGCTTGCGAACGAACTGTTAAAGGCTGGTCTTGAGCCGCACAAAATCGGAATCATCACGCCTTATGAGGGACAGAGCGCTTATTTGACAGAGTATCTGCGCAGTTTGCGGCCGCGAACATTCTATGGGAATATAGAAATTGCCAACGTAGATGGCTTTCAGGGACGCGAAAAGGACGTGATAATCATTTCATGTGTGCGCTCCAATGATCGTCAGGACATTGGGTTCTTGAGCGACTCGCGGCGCTTGAACGTGGCGCTTACACGTGCCAAACATGGCATTATTATTGTAGGCAATGCCAAGCTCTTAGCCAAGCAGGCACTATGGAAAAGCCTTTTAAAATCTTTCGAGGAACGCAAAGTTTTGGTCGAGGGCCCACTTGAGAAACTACAGCAGTTGCATTTGAACTTGGGTGCAGGCTACTCACGTTTGACCCATCGGCATGGCTCGACTGCTGACGGCGCCAACAGGCGCAACTCTCTCGAATCGGCTCAGCAGAAATTTGCTGCTCTAGATTTACACAAGAGATTGTAGTTCACCAACCGATGTCAATACAAGGGTCTTTTTCGGATAACCCTGTAAGTATAGTATATATGCTTCATAGATCCATTCTGCTAACTTTTCATCTACTTATTTCAGTTACACATAAAGCCCATAGCAAATCTTCTACACATGAGTTATGAATATTTATATTCATATCAATGAATATTTTACATCACTTGAGCTTACAATCTGCCAAACAGTGTCACCTTACGTACTGGCTTTGTTTACTGTGGTAAGTGGTGTTCATTCATTTGAACCTAACTCTTTGGTATTTATCATCAACACAATTTGCTTATTAAAGTCACACAAAAAAAGATTACACGCTACCTTAGTACAAAATATACGTAAAAATCTATAAAGTGACGTATACAATTTGTAACTATAATGATATTTATTGAAGAAAGTTCTAGTATTGGAAACATCCAAACGTATGTCCCTGATAGAACATTGCTTAGGCTGCTGTTAGTGGGCTATATATTCTGAATTCTGAATAACTATATAGATTAACATAGATTTTGATAATTTGTTCAACAATTCTATAGAGCATTACGACTTAGTGGACCGATATTCAATTATCTCTCTCTCAATCCCTGTTATCCCCAGCGGGACATAGGACCTCCTATTATCGACTGTGAGAAAAGTCTTGAAAACTTTGAAATAAACTTATTAAAATCCTTAATAAAGAAAACAAATTAAAGCTAGTGTAACTTACTTACAAAACACGCAAAGTCCAAACAATACTGCAGCAATACATTTCGAAAAAATTATTTACGTTTTCACAAATCACTATAAAAATTATTTGGACTCAAATTTAATGCATAATATCACTTATTGCAATCTTTACGTTCAAAAATATCAAGCTAATTTTAAAAATCTCAACAATATTCCAAAAAATAAATGATTTCAAGAAACCAAAACCCAACTACAAAGGATGACGTACGTTTAAGTCAGGCGCGGACGACTTTGGAATACCCTGTACCACCACATTGCAAAAAGATATTTATTTGTTAAATTTGGTGACGATATTTTCATAAACAAACGAAAAAGCGACGAAATTTTCATCAAAAACGTTTTTTCGACCGATTCGTCCTATGGGGGCTATATGATACATTCAACCGATTTTGATCAAATTTGGTACAGAGCTTGGGTACTCTAAAAAAAAACTGCTGAATGCCAACTTTGGGCCGATTGGTCCTATGGCAGCTATATGATATCTCTTCTTTTATTCCTTTAACTCCTTTAGGAGCATAGGGCCTCTGATATGATGTATTCAACCGATTTTGATAAAATTTGTGGTAGTGCTTGGAAAATCTGTAAGACTTTTGAATGCCAAATTTGGTTACGATATCTTTATAAACAAACGAATTATCCTTTTAAAACTTTTTGTTTTTTTCGAGGTCCTCTGAAACACCCCTATGGAAGCTATATAATATAACCCCGATATTGAAAAAATAAAATAAACTTGTCTCCCGTAGGATAATAAGGTATCTTATCTGAAAGTTTGCTTGCTCTAGCTCTTGCCATCTCTGAGATCTAGGCGTTCATACGGACGGTTAGATGGACATGGGTATATCGATTTCTCTAGTCACCCTGATCATACTTTGGGCAACTTTGTGGGGTCTTCGACGTCTGCTTCTGTATGTTACATAGATTTTCGGTTTGCACAATCTTAATATACCCTTTGTACCATACTGTACAGGGTATAAAAAATCACGCTCAAGCACGAAACTAGAAAATATTTATTTGCATCTGAAATTTTTATACATACCTAATGAATCTGTGCTGTATCATAAGTTTTTCAAAATTACTGGAAGCAGTTTTTGGTAGCTTATCTTGCCTTAAAAAAAAAGTGCTTCAAAATGCTGCAGCTATAAAATTTGCTACGTGTTTCACGATTTTCGGCTGAATTTTTCTTAAGGCCTATACGCAGTTCGAAAAATTTCGCGCGGAATGACAAAAAAAATAAATAAAAAAATCCCAAATGGAATATCACAAATGTGATTTTTTTTTTATATGAAGTTTTGTTATTCCACGCGAAATGTTTTGAGCTGCGTATACCCCTTTACGTAGAATATGATTGCCGACAAGAACACAAAATATATTATAAAAAAATTACCCAAGTAAATCAAAGCTTTGTTACTTATACTTCCATTCGGAGTGTATATAAACTCAACAAATCAAAGTTCCTAAGATTCGATGCAGCCATTCCCGAGTTATAAATAACAAATATATATAGGGTATCCCTTGCTCCTAGCAGCTATGGTATATAAAAGCTGCCGGGCGGCAACAACAAATTTTGATAAGCAACAAAACAAATCAAGTTCATTCATGTAATGGAGAGCTAAGGAAATTCCGCTCTGACGCACACAACAAATTTTGTGAAATAAAAATATCCTGCAAACTTATTGCACAACAACTATGTATGTACTTGCGACTATATATGTACATAAGTAGCTGCATATACTATACATGGCTTTAATCATGTGTATGCATGTATGCATGTACCTTAGCAGCTGGCGATGCTAACGAGTGTCAACGACCGTCGTATGTACTAGTCTATAGTGCGTAACCCAAGGGGGGGTCAATTAGAAAGGGCTGGGCGGGGGGCAGGCACTACGCTCACATTATTCACTTAAATGTCGCTTTGAAAACTTGATTAACAGCTTATTGATTTAGCAGCAGAGGCACAGACAGATAGACCGACGCACAAACAGACGTCGCCAGCGTCTCTCTCTCTTACACAGACACTCTCCATTCTCTGACGTGCATATAAAGCGCACGCGAAAACACGTGTCTCTGTCGCTGTTGTTTTTGTTGCAAGTTTAATACAAAAGTTATTGTTGCATTTTGTTCTTAAATATTGTATTGATTTTTACAAGGGGAGCACTTCAAGATATTTTCAGCATTTCACAATCACAAGAAATGTTATGTAGCCACATTCACACAGATACTCACACTCACGCACACAGTCACACTCAAGGACCTTTTTTTATACATATATCAATATGAATATTAATTTTTGCTAGCGCTTTGTTTTTGTGTATTAAGACATATTTAAACTAACCAAACTTATTTTTATACACTATATATAATGGCTGCTTTTGCAGACTTTGCTTTAAATTCACAGAACAAAAAAAAAATATTGCACTATTATTTTGTTGAGCATAAAATGTACGAAACACTTTTTCAATGCGCATATAAAATTTGTTGTATATAATATGTATATAAAACAATAACAATGGCCAACACAAACTCACATCTTTTCCAGACAACTTTAGTCGCGGTAACAGCGCGAACTTGAAGTCTACTCCTTGCTTCATTGACTTGAAATTTAAATCTGAGAGGCAGACGACGGGCGCAATAACAATGTTTTGTATTTTTTTTTCACCCCTTTTGGCGCAGCAAAAAACAACGGCACTGCGGTTATGTGTTGTGTTATCGATGACGCACAGCCGTTTCTTGTTAATATCGATAGAAACTTCTATGTGGTGGCGCTTTATCGTTTGTATTGGAATGAATCCGTAATGAATATAAGGGATGAAAAGCACAGAAACAAGCTTCCGTTCACAGTTTGAACATTATAAGTATTAATAAAGTTTAAAAAAACGCACTTTTTTTTGTATTTTCTTTGGCTCAAGCTTAGCTAGACTTTACAAAACTATGCTAACGTTTTCTATTGCAAAGGTAATAGTAACTGCCAAGCTCAGAAAAAAGCTTTGAGCGCTGGTCAAGCTAGCGCTAGTAAAAAACGAAATTATGGCGAATTCTAATTTATCGCAGTTTTTTTTTGTTGATTCCAAAATTTGCGCGTTTAGAAAATTTTCATAAAAGTAGTAAAACTTAAGTGAAGAGTCAGGACGGGCATAATACATTTACATAAGACTGGGTCACGACGGTATATATTTGCAAAAACAGCGGTTTACTAAATGCCTATTTCGGCAGGAACAAATTTTCTTTCCCGTTTCTATCTATACATGACAAGTAAACAATTTTAAATGCCAGTGCAAGCATAACTTATATCATTTAGAACATAATAAGCAGCAGTTTATGTATATTTATATTTTCATAATTTATACCATTTGGACAATGCTAGCGATAAACATCAAAAACATAATATTTTGAACTTTTCTAGCTAACTGATTATAAATCTCCTGTCTATATAAAATGGGTAAAAATTTGCGAAAGTTCAAATCCTATGCTACTTACACTTCGTTCATCATTTTTTGCAACACATGACCAAAAGTATAAAAAATCTCCTGTCTATATAAAATGGGTAAAAATTTGCGAAAAGTCTTGAAAACTTTGAAATAAACTTATTAAAATCCTTAATAAAGAAAACAAAACTGCAGCAATACATTTCGAAAAAATTATTTACGTTTTCACAAATCACTACAAAATTTATTTGGACTCAAATTTAATGCATAATATCACTTATTGCAATCTTTACGTCCAAAAATATCAAGCTAATTTTAAAAATCTCAACAATATTCCAAAAAATAAATGATTTCAAGAAACCAAAACCCAACTACAAAGGATGACGTACGTTTAAGTCGGGCGCGGACGACTTTGGGATAGCCTGTGCCAACACATTGCAAAAAGATATTTATTTGTCAAAATTGGTAACGATATTTTCATAAACAAGCAAAAAACAGACGAATTTTGCACCAAAAACGTTTTTTTCGACCGTTCCGTTCTATAGAGCTATATGACACAGTTAACCGATTTTAGTCAAATTTGGTACAGTGCTTGGGTACTCTAAAAAACTCCTGAATGCCAACTTTGGTTATGATACTTTTATAAACAAGCGAAATACAAAGAATTTTTTTTTTTGGCCGATTGGTCCTATGGGAGCAATATGATATAGTCAACCGATTTTGATCAAATTTGGTACAGTGTTTGCGACATATAAAAAACTTCCGATAGCCACATTTAGTTACGAGATCTTCATAAACAAACGAAATATACTGAATTTTGTACAAAAAACATTTTTTTGGCCGATTGGTCCTATGGGAGCAATATGATATAGTCAACCGATTTTGATCAAATTTGGTACAGTGTTTGCGACATATAAAAAACTTCCGATAGCCACATTTAGTTACGATATCTTCATAAACAAACGAAATATACTGAATTTTGTACAAAAATCGATTTTTTGGCCGATCGGTCCTATGGGGGCTATATGATATTGTCAATCGATTTTGATCAAATTTAGTGCAGTCCTCAAAAACTTTCAAGTGCCAAATTTGGTTACGATATCTTCGTAATCAAACGAATTATCCATCTAAAACTTTTGGTTTTTTTTTTCGAAAACCTCTGACAAACAGGGAGTCAAAAACGCCAATATCGAAAAAATAAAATAAACTTGTTCCCCCTGACATAATAACGAATCTAATCTGAAGATTTGGTTGCTCGAGCAACTCTGAGATCTAGGGCTTCATTCAAAAAGTCGGACATAGGTATATCGACTTCTCTTGTCACCTTAATCATACTTTAGGTAACTTAGGGTGGTCTCAAACGTCTCCTTCTGTATGTTACATATATTTTCGGCTTGCACAGACTTTATATACCCTTTGTACCATACGGTACAGGGAATAAAAAAAAAGTAACATTGGTACCTAATTCGAGAAATTGTATGTTGGCAAAAGTTTGGTGTCTTTAATGGCTGCTACGTATGGACTCAATCGCTAGCTTATATAAACTGTTAAACACTGTCACATAATAATTTCACTCTAAGGCTTTAAAACAGACAGTAAATTTTGATTTAAATCAAAAGCAACTTAAAATTAATGCAATTTATTTGCGTAGTACATTATAATAATATTAATAAATAATAAAATTAAATAACAAATAAAAATGCTATAGCAAACATTTTTGAGCAAGTTTAAATTTGCAAGATTGTTACAAAAAAGGAACTTAAATTATAGTTCATTTAACTGGTTCACCGATCTTGGCAATGAACATCTGTTGCGTTGCCTTGCAAAACGATCTGGCAGCCTAAGCCTGGAAAACAAACGTTATTCTCGATAGCAGCAAAGGCACAAAAAAAAATTCATTTGCTTAGCAAACGCCATTTATTCGCGTTATTCCTTTGTGTAGTGTTTTTGCGAATGGACGCACGATCGGAAGAAACAAGTGGAACGCGTTGCATCAGCAGTTTTGTTTTTAAAAATTTTCGTTTTTTAAATTCATGTAATTTCGCTTTATTAAATTGTTTTAAATTTCAATTAGTTTACTAAATAAATATTTTTGCTCGTGTGTTTTGAAAAAAAAAAGCCGAAAGTTTGCAGTCTATTTCTACTTTTTAAATACAATTTTTTATATGTTTTAACAATTTTAATTGCGGCTTGCGCGTAGTGCTCTGTGAACTTTGGTAAGTCTGCAAGGACTAAAAGAAATTTAAATATGTATACACATAGGCAGCAGCACATAGTAGCATTTAAATTTTTAATAATAAGCATTTCTTAGTAATATGTATGTACATAGTCGCCATTTTGATTTTGTTGCTATGAGCTTGTGTTGCGTTTCCCTTTTGCTTTATTCGTGTTTTTATTATATGTACATATTTATTTATGAAAATTTATGCACTTGTTGAACATTATAAAGTTATTAAAATTTCTGTTTTTGGCTTTAATAAGCGCCTGCTAAGGTTCTTTTATGCTTTTGAGCAGATTATGGAACTCTTTGAAATCATTTTACTTCCGATACTTTTTTTTTATACAATTTAATAACTTTTTGCGCGTAATTTGTTATTTTATATAAATATTTGAGTCCTAAAATTTGGCTACCTACTATGCTAGAGGTTTTAAAATTATTGAACTAGATGTTTGGAATAATTTGGAATAACGACTTCTTTGCTTTATGCGATCCTCTTAGACCGCGCGTACACAGAGCGCTGACATGACATGAACTTATCAGCGCGGTCAGCTGCATGATTTCAGCATCAGCTTATGCACGCTATGTACGCGCTCTCATAGACCACAGTGTGTTTGACTTTTTTGCGCTGATAATTTCATGTCATATAAGCGCATATCAGCGCATAGTTGCATTTTCTACTATTATTAATGTTAAACAAACAAAAATAAGCAGCAAAAACTTAAACCGATCGTATACAAAAAAATCTGCATATTGGAAGTCGACTTGAAATTTTTGGCTTCGTTACGCAGCACTTTTTCCATAGACGCCATTTTTAACTTCCAGCATATTTTGCTATTCCTTTTCGCATTTACCGTTGCCAGTTAGGTTGAATGTACGCAAAATATTATGTACCCACATAGTTACACAAACAACTATAAGCACTTATATATGTATGTACATAATTATGTATACTATATATCATATACTAAATGGGAATGCTAACGAATGTACTTTAAGTGACCTTTGCTGCGCTGCGCTGCGTTTATCGTTTGTTGTTAGTAGCTGCGATCGGAATGAATGCCCTGCAAGTGACGTCACAAAATTTTGTGCTTTTTTTTATTTACCATCAAAACAAAAAAAAAAAAAATAAAATTTATATGTATTATTAAAATTAAAACAAAAAAAAAAACAACAATTTTATATGTATTTTTAATTATATGTATGTCTTGTACATAATTTCAGCGCCTTATTTATTTTAACTTAACTTAACATGATGCAACGTCCCATTACCTCTGGTAGTCGGCAGGCTCCAGATCCTTTTGATCAATTCTTAGAAAGCTGCGGCTTATATCGTAAGCACACAGCGCGAGATGCATCCAGCTTGTTTCGTGTCATAGCAGAGCAAATGTATGATACGCAAATGTTGCATTATGAGGTGCGTCTGGAGTGTGTGCGTTATATGACTCGAAAGCGGCGCATATTCGAGAAGGTAACTAAGCGCATAAGCCAAGCAGCTAAACAAATAAATATAACTATTTTTTATGTTTTTTTTTTTTTTTGTAGTATGTGAGTGGAAATTTTGATGCTTATATGCTGGACATGGCCAAGCCAAAGTGTTATGGCACCATGCTGGAGCTGCGTGCTATGTGCTGTCTGTATAAGTAAGTAGCTGAAATCTGTATAAAAACAAATAACTAAAATCATTTTGCATTTCTTTTAGGCGAAATGTTGTACTGTATGAAGCCTTTAATCTGGGCACTGCAGTTACCTTTAACTCGGTTCATACCCAAAACTTCAACGTTTTTTTCACCAAGGAAAACCATTTTGATTCGGTGTTTGCCGTAGATTATATAAAGACAGCAGCTGCATGCCAATGTAAGCAGCGTATTTTTATATAGACTTGTGCTTTATTTTTGAACTGCTATACAATCACCATTTACAGCCATTTCCTTTAAATTGCTATACAAGAAGATTTTTATGCTGCCCGATCTGGAATTTGCCATTGAAAACATGTTGTATCCGCAAACATTTGATATGCGCAACTGCAAAAAGGAGATTGACAGCAATGGTTATACTGTTCGTTTAATAAGCGAAGGACGTTATTTTAAACTGGACTTACCAAACTATACCAAATGTATTTTGGAAAATTTTAAGCTATGTAATTTTCATATTATGAATCAGCCAAAAAATGTAAAGCTTAGCAATAGACGCAGTGTAAAACTGAGTCTTGAACTTAATGTTGACAATATGCCGATCATTGAAAACCACGACGCTGTGCAAATGTGTCCAGATCAATTTACTTCCTGTGTGCGCCAGCTGCTGGATGATGGTCAGTTAGCTATAATTCAATGTATAATATTGTGTGAACTTTTTCATAAAACTAAGTCTTGCAGGTATTACACCGTTTCCTTATAAGGTGGCCAAAGCATTGGACTCGAATATGTATCGTAACGTTGAGTTTGATAGCTGGAACGATACGCGCAAAGAGGCCAAGCGTTTTAATGTTTATGTCGGAGACTACAATTTTAAGGTATGACAAGTTGGTACAACATCCCCCAAGGCGTTTTCTATTCTATACATACACTGTACACCGTGCCACATTTACACAAACACACACTATTTACAACTCCAATGACACACGAGCATCTTATTACACCATTATTAGGCTTTTTAAAAATTTCGTTTTTTTTGTTTTTAAATAAAAACCCCTTTTCAGGTTGGTGCAAAATGTCGCGTCGAGTTGATGAAAGATTTTGAACGACAATTGCACATATGCCATATCCAAAAAATTGATAAGGATAAGAGCTATTGCATTGTTTTTGTCGAAGACTTTGGAAAAAAGCTTCTGGTAGGCTGCTCATACTCTTCTCTTCTGATCTCTACTAAACTATCCTCTACTCTAATATATCTAAGCTTACTTATTCTAGAACTTACATTTGTTAATTATAATTATTAATTGTAGAACAAGCCAAGTGTCTTAAATAGTTTTGTACGCCTTGCTGCAAAAGCTATTTTCAAAACACTTGTGCATATATTTTTAGCCGTATTATTAATATTTTGTTAACACTATTATAGGTGCCGTATAATGATCTGTATCCTTTGGCCCAAGATGAGTTCCGTCCTTGGGCGTTGCCCTTCCGCAATCAACGTCGATTGCAGCGTGTACATCTTGCCAGACTTGTCAATCGACCCAAAATGAGCCGCTTCAAAAAGGCCAAGATCTTCAGCTTGGGTTCATACTTCGAGGCACGCCGCTTTGAAAATTTTGCATATCTAAGCATGGATACAGACACAGATTCCTTCCACTCTCCAATGTATTTGAATGGGAATGAACATACATGGCCAGCCAACGATACCCAGCAACAACAGCAGCAGTCTGCGGTTGGGGAACAAAATCCAAAATTGGCTCGCCCACAGCATCTTGGACTTAAAATATCAAACAAATATAATGGGGAATCAGAGCGAAATATATGGCAGGAACAACATCGCAGTCATTTTGAAACTTCGCGCTCTGCTCAAGTTGATAATATGCGCCAGAGCCAATTTCATCCACCGCCCTTTTTGCCATTGATGTCCCCACAGACAGCAGCTTGGCATGTGCCAAACGATGAGTTCCAAAGCACTTATGCTCATCAGTTTTCGCCACCACTTGGCGATAATCGTATGATTATGCCGTTTGGTTATCCGCCTCAAATGCCGCCACCGTATATGCCGCTAACGCGTATAAATGGACCACCATTGCTAACAGCACCGCCAGCATATGCCAATGGTTTATTATCTCCACCTGCTTCGCCTGTTAAAGAACCTATAGGCAAGACAGTCTTGGAGCCACCAATGCCATTAATGCCATCGCCGCAGGAGCTTGAAATAGAGCCGCGTCATTCTTTGCGTCCTAATGGTGAAGACTTGCCCGGTAATGTGGGCACACTGCGTTACTTCTACAACATGGGCGTAGATATGCACAAGCTCATGCTACAACGGTCAGGCGAGATGTTACCGCGTGTTGAGGTAAGTCATTTGTACAACTATTGGGTCTGCAATTTGAAAATGAGCTTAAACAACAATTATGAAACATATTCTGGCCCACAATGCTCATTTTATAGCAACTGTTAATTTAGGTTAATAATTTTAGTTTTCAATCTGGATTCTCATAAATTTGCTTTCTTACAGGGCTCTCCAGAAGATGTCGGGTTGCGTATAGTTGACGTTACGCCGCCACTTGGCACAGATGCAAAGTTGAAATCGGCAAATGGAATAATAACAAGCGAGAATTCGTTTAAAAAAAAAACTGTCAAGGGTTATGGAACAGGGAAGTCGCATGCCAAACGTCTATTTGCCAAACATCGTGAAGAGCAACAAGTTATCACACATATTGGTAATAATTGTGATGTGGATCAAATGGAAATGACTGCCATTGGAATGTTGCCTACTCCCTCACCATCACCCACGAAACCAGGCGGCACACAATTTAATTTCTATGCCGCGGCGCAGGCGCCATCCGTGGCCTCCAAGTTTTATGTTAAGCACCAATAAGCTTGCATAAACTGGTGGTTTTAAAACGCGAGATGAGAACGCGTATACATTATTAATACACAAGGTTTACACGTTGGCCTATTTATATAATGCATAAAAGAGTATAAAATTTAAAAGTTTATACCATGCATGCATTTCACTTGCATTATTGCAAGCCACAAACAACGTTTATTATGTTACACGACAAAATTAATTTTAGTAAATTGGTGCTAGCGCTCAGCACCAATAAATTCAAAAGATAAATATAAATTATGTGTAGAAGAATATATATTATATATATAATATACATTTAAATTAGATTACTGTGAAAGATCCTGTTGACATCGGGTGAATACTATTATGTTGGCATACTTTGCACTTAGAGTTTATTGCATGTCGTTAATACTTTATAATCTATATGCGGTGCACAAAACACGACAATAAGATCCTTACACATACACATGCAAACAGCTTTTACAAACATAATAAGAACACAAATGGTAACATACTCATGTTTACATATACCAACGGTTTCAATAGCAAGAAATTTTTTAATATGTAACTTATACAATTTTATGAGATTTCTTGGTTGCATTAAATGGAAACTTAACAAACATAAACTGTTAACTAAATAAAGATTTTCATTAATGTAAAAGCTAGTTTTGAGTTTTTTTAAATTCAAAAGCATGATGACTTAATTGTTCATTATAACATAAACTATTTTATATCTAACGATTTATATAAATGTAAAAGCCCATTGATTTTTTTAATAAAGCAAGTTAAACACAACTATTGTCATAACTACGCTGCAGAGTTTCATTGTAATTGTATAAACAGAAAATAATTACTCAATTTACGGAAATCACTTGCAGTTTAGTATATATAGTTATGATAAATGTAAATATAGTTGTTTTTGTATAAGATTTTTTAAAAATTTGTATGCTAACCCACTGGTTTTGAGCTTTGTCTGCACCACATGTTAAGAATTATCACAGAAATAACTAAACTAATTGCTTTATGCTTATTTTGTATATTACTCAATATTCTCGCAAGCTGCAAAGTAAGTTAAGTTACGTTTAAACAATTGGTTTTAATTTTTATCATGCAAGAAGGTCTTACGGCTTGCTGCGAATACTCTTTTTGATCAGTCCAAACAAGGCAAATGCTGGACCACCCACTCTATACAATTGGTGCACAAGTTTTTATACAATTTTGGATTATATATTTATTAATATCGATTTTATGTTTTATTTCAAAATCTTTTAGTTCGATTAATCTGCAGAGAAGTGACTACACACGAGGCCTTTGTCAGCGAGCTCTGGCAGCGGTGCGGCTAGCCCATCTTTATATGTGTGGGCGTTAAAAGTTTTGGTTCAGATATTGACAACCTTAAAACATCAGTACTTAGCGGGCGGACATAACAGACGCATCATTCCTTACAAATAGTATGTATTATTAAAACTTACAATTATTTTGAAAAAAAAAACTAATTAGATTATCTATTGTAAATTTCAGGTTGATGCAAGCTGTTTAAAAAACAACAAAAAAGCAGCAAAGGGAATTTAAAGGCGACAACAGTGGGAGTTAAAAAAATGGATTGATTATGCCTTTATTTAACATGCCATTTTGTATGAAAGTGTTTTTTAACGAAAATTCGTATACTGACCAACTTTTTCTGTGGACACTGATCATAATCACGATAAACATTCAGCAGAATCTTATCTGTATGTAGGCCGAGACACAACCGCTAAAAAAAAAACCCAGGCCGATCCAGCTGTTGGGTGGCTAATCCACATTTTTGAATCTTTGTTACCACGGCTATAGTTTCTTCACATCGCACCAATCTCTGTCTCTCAAACTTTAAAACTGTGCAATGCCATTGGCAACTTTGAAGCATCACATTTGCAAAAACTATTATTGCTGTGAGTTCAGCTAAAACGAGAGATTTCAGTGGATAATTGGATTTTGGAAAGAAAATTGAGGTTGCTTGTTAAAAAACACTAGCCAAGTACATAACCATAAATTATACAAGTGAGGAAATGGCTCCGTTTGCTTAAATTCTAATTGAAAGGCCTTATGGATTAATATTATAAAACACAAATTAATTACGTTGTTTTTTTTTTTTATCGTCGAAGAAGTTTTGTGGACCCCGGGGCCAGTTGATCATTACCGACGCACTCTATGTAGTACTCAAACATATAATTAAAGCGCATGAAGAATGTCTATGAATTTTTGCAGTACCACAAATTTACTCTGCAATCACAAAGGGTTTCATTGCTTTAAAGCACGTTGGCCGCCCTGTAATGAGGCAAGTATTGAAGTTTTTAGTAATTTTTTGTGTTAATTCCCACACTTTTTATAATTACAGGACACTGTTGAGGCAAAACTTAAAGGAAGCTCCATAGCGGCTTGGAGCTTAATAATTTAAGCAACTTCTTGTTAACTCCAAGCTGTAACTATCGTCGAATAGCAATAAAAATTCAAATTCATGTATTAAAATCAGAGCTGGGCAAAAAGAGAGCGGTCTGCGGTAAATGCACGAACAAAAAGTGCCCGTTTGGGCTATGGGCTGCCCAGCTCTGATTAAAATGATACAAATTTGATACACTGAGGCGCTCCGCGGTTCCAAATGAGACTGCGCAGTGGCCGCCCTTTACCATGTGCTGTTATGGGTAAACGTATGAATGCTGTTAGTAAGGCAAGTATGGCAGCTTCTGGTCAATTCTCGTTCAGATTCTCACACTTTAAATGTTTATAGAACACTGTAAATGCGGCAAAGCTAGCTCAAAGGACGCTTCAAGCCGCTGTGATCACAAATGTGGATCATCATCATCGTTATTTGCTGTATCTCACACTGGAGCATAGAAAGGGCCACCACAAATGTGGATTATATTTATAATTCCTAAAGTTCCAAGGTGGAACATAAGGCCACAACGAATTTCTTCCATTCGGTTCTGTTTTGTGGCAGTCTCTGTACTTCGTTCCAGCTAGGGCGCGTGGCACGGGTTTCCGGCTCTAGCTGTCGTCTCCAGGTGTTCGCTGGCCATCCTCGTCTACGGCTTCCTTGGAGGTTCCAGTCAACTGTGGATTAAGTAAATTTAATGCTACAGCCATCGTCGAATAGTTTTTAAAAATTAAACTTGCGTGTATTCAAGAGATATAGGATGGATTATCTTGGAAAAAATTATTCGTATACCCGTAACGACGTATGGCAAAGGATCCATCACAAGGCGATGCCATATATATATGGTCCTATGGCTCCGCGGGGGAGCAAAGGGTCTCACGGCGATGTACTGATGGCGATGGCATGGCTAGGACAAACTGATATGGCGTGCATTTTATCTTTCACCACTGACGTATGTATTTATATTGGTTTTTAATCCTGCTATAAAGTTCAGCAAGTAAATAATTTAATTTAATTTTATAGGCACAAAGCTTTAGGAACGCTGGAAAACAGCCCGCAACAATCATGTTTACAAGAAACTAAAACATCATTATTGTATAAACATTATGGACTTCAACGTTTTGGATTTAATAGCAGAATATTCTGCCTACGATTGCCACAACTCATTCCTAGGCTAGACATAGCTCCAGACTTAAAACCATGTTGACAGCACGCAAGACACACGTCAGTATCAAAATTTTTGAATAATATGCTGGAAAAACAATGCTACTATTTTTCAAGAATTTTTTTAATTTGTATACTTACACTTATTTCCATATGAAATTAAGAATTTCTATTTTGTATAAATTTAACAAAAAATCTTGGCAACAGTTTTGCTTTAAGTTTTTTTATTTAAGTATTAAAAAGTGTCACAATAGATTTCAAAGGGTCTACAAAATATTTTTGTCAAAGTGTCGATCGACTTGATTTTTGTTTGTGATTTAAATTTGTTTGAAAGACATGTATAGAGAAAATTTGGCACTAGAGTCTGTAGTTTACAATCGTTTAAAAAAGAGATTTCTGGCATATTCACAATTTTAAGAAACCCTAAAAAGTTATATTTAAGCTACTTGTGCTGGATTGTTGATTATTTTTGTTTTTATAGTAAAAGTTAGTATATATTTAAAGTGCAACTGAAATTACATTTTTTTTTTTTGTAAATAACATATATTTGTGCAAATAGTTTAAATGTTAAAAAAAAAAAAAAAAAAATTGGGGAAAACAATTTTATTTGGCATATTACCAAATCATTCCCATGTTAAGATATGCGTAGAGCTTATTCACTTCCCACTCTACTAATTCGATGCTTTTTTGAAAAACATATTTTGAAGATCGCCGATTATGTTTTGAAGTATTTCAAATATATTCAGTTTTGTTAGGCGACTTTCACGATGTTGCCATGGATTGTTTTTCATTACCATGGTAGACTGCAATTAGGTAGAGACATAGCTTGTTAGTTTAAAAATTTTTTAAGATTTCTAACTTCGAGATACCGAAGTTTATAAGCAATTGCAAATTTATGAAGCGTTTGGAAGCTATGTAGTGCAATAAGAAATTGTGTAAATTAATGATAAAAGTCAGATAATTTGAATTTTTAATGATTAATAATAATAAAAAAAACAAATGGGTGTTTTTTTAACAGCGTTCGGATTTCCGAAAGGCATATCTCTGAAACCAGTTGTTACTTTTGACAAATTTAAATTTCATTTTATTCAGTACCATTCATCATGGTAAGATTTACACCACAACAACGTCTTCAAATCTTCGAGATTTACAAACAAAATCAGTGTTCTGTTGTAAAAACTTATAGAGCTCTTCGTACAATTTATGGACCAAATAATCGTCCATCAGAACGTGCTATTCGTCGTGTTCTTGAACTCATTTGACATTTCACAATGTCTTGACCACCAAACAGAATGAGAACAGCAAGGAACGAAGAAAATATCGCTGTTGTAGAGACCAGTGTAGGGGAAAATCCAAATTTATCGACGTGTTACCGTCAATGGTGATCGATACAGATCATCGGATCAATGAATATTTGTTTCCAAATTTACGTGACATCGATGTCAAAGAGTTCTGGTTCCAACGGATTGGCGCTACGTGCCATACGGCAACCGCAAGCATTGATTTACTGAAAACTCAATTCGCTGAGAAAGTTATTTCAAGAAATGCGCCCAACAACTGGGCGTCGCGGTCGTGTGATTTGATCCCTTTAGATTATTTTCTTTGGGAACACGTCAAGTTTATGTAGACAAGCCAGCAACAATTGACGACTTGGAAAACAACATTAAACGTGTTATTAATGAAATACGAGCCCAAATGCTCGATAGTGTGGTCCAAAATTGGACCCACAGGATGCGCCTGTAACTCGTAGTCGTGGTGGTCACATGCCAGGGGATCCTTTTTAAATATTAAATGCTACGAAATTATCTATCTAATAAAACCATATTTGGGGTCATTACATCAAATTAAAAGGCTAAGAAACATACGGAGAGCCAATAAAATCTTTAACGCATGTATAAAATCAGTTTTGATGTACGGATCGGAGACCTGGTATGTGACTTCTTTCCTTAAGGCAAAATTACAATCATTTGTAAACAGGTGTTTGCGGAACATAATGCGAATATGATGGCCAAGGACCATAACAAATGTAGAACTATGGAGACTTACTCATCAGAGCGAAGTAAACATAGAAATTAAGAAGCGGTTGGTCATACGTTGCAGAAAGAATACGACGATATCTCAAACGCTGCTTTGACGTGGAATCCACAAGGGACCATCAATGACTTGGCAGAGAACAATGCGTAACGAAACGGCAAAATCGTTTAACGAACTAAGGCACATTGCACAAAACAGAGAAAAATTGGAAATCTTTTGTAGAAACCTTAAGCTCCTAAAAGGAGTATGGAAATAAATAATAATAAAACATCAATTATATCCTGTACCGTATGGTACAAAGGGTATATAAAGTTTGTGCAAGCCGAAATTGTATGTAACATAAGGAAGGAAACGTCGGAGACCCCCCAAAGTTACCCAAAGTATGATCAGGGTGACTAGAGAAGTCGATATACCCATGTCCGTCTAACCGTCCGTATGAACGCCTAGATCTCAGAGATGGCAAGAGCTAGAGCAAGCAAACTTTTAGATAAGATACCTTATTATCCTACGGGAGACAAGTTTATTTTATTTTTTCAATATCGGGGTTATATTATATAGCTTCCATAGGGGTGTTTCAGAGGACCTCGGAAAAAACAAAAAGTTTTAGATGGATAATTGGTTTGTTTATGAAGATATCATAACCAAACTTGGCACTTGGAAGTTTTTTATAGTTCCCAAGCACTGTATCAAATTTGATCAAAATCGGTTGACTATATCATATAGCTCCCATAGGACCAATCGGTCAAAAAAACGTTTTTTGTACAAAATTCGTTATGTCTCGTTTGTTTGTGAAGATACTATAACCAAATTTGGCATTAATATGTTTTTTAGAGTACCTAAGCAGTGTACTGAATTTGGTCAAAATCGGTTGACTATATCATATAGCTCCCATGGAACCAATCGGTCAAAAAAACGTTTTTGATACAAAATTCGTTGTGTTTCGTTTGTTTGTGAAGATATTGTAACCAAATTTGGCGTTTAGAAGTTTTTTAGAGTACCCAAGCACTGTTCCAAATTTGGTGAAAATCGGTTGACATATAGTTCCTATAGGAACAATCGGTCAAAAAAACATTTTTGATTCAAAATTCGTCTGTTTTTAGATATTTATGAAGGTTGCGTAACCTAATTTGGCAATCAAATGTCTTTTGGAGTTCTTAAGCCATATACCGGATTTTATTGCAAGCAGGATATCCCAAACGCTACCGTCAGAAGCTCTGGGTACATACACCAGCATATTTCAGGAAGAGGTATGTGCTATAGGCCGATGTGTAGACATCAACCTAGATAGGAAATACAAAGACAGAGATATTGCTATACTGTCAGACAGTCAAGCTGCGATCAATGCGGTGGCTGGCTTGAAGATTAATTCGAAGTTGGTCTTGGAAACCAACCAAATTTAACCGTCTAGGACAATGGAACAGAGTCTCCCTTAGATGGATCCCGGGTCACAAAAACATCCCCGGGAATGAAGCAGCTGACGAACTGGCGAGGAATGGTGCTGCGAAAACACTAATAGGGCCTGAACATTACTGTGCCATTGGCAGACACACTACCAAGCAGCTGCTAAGAGTTGAAGAAAAGTCCAGTCGGGAAACTGACTGGGCTGGCACGGGCGACTTACGACAGGCCAAGCAACTGCTTGGTTACTACAACTTAATTAGGTTCAAGAAAATGTCCCAATTGGGCAAGAATTCCCTTAGGGTACTGACGGGGTTACTAACGGCAGACTATGGAAACACCTGTGTACTATTGGCATCTTGAATTCAAGCACATGCAGGTTTTGCGAAACCGAGGAGAAAACCTCCCAGCACATACTTGCAGAGTGTGATGCCCTTGCCAGATGAAGAAAATCCCTTCTTGGAGGGCATAGAATATTGATGCATGATATAAACCGACTAGAACCATCTCGGATAATCAAGTTTGTCACGGAAATGGGGCTAGTTGAGTAGCTCTAGGGCTTGAAGGGAGCACAATAGATCCTAAGGGTCGCAGTGCAGCTTCCCCAACAATATTATTATTATCCCAAAGTCGTCCGCGCCTGACTTTAACGTACGCCATCTTTTGAAATATGGTTATATATCGCTAGGATCACTAATTCTTGGTATTTAGGCAGCTTTTGATCTTTAAACCTTTAACCTGCATAGTTTGTTGGAAGTTTAATATTTAGTTGAGTGGTTATGTTTTTTCAATTTAAGAAATTTGAACAATTTTTGGCAAAAATTTAGTTTTTCCGCTTCAAAATTACGGGGAATGTCGAAAGTTGATATATATATATTTTTTTAAATTATTCCATCAACATAAGGATTATTTAACATACTTTGTAGTGAGTCCTTCCTAAAACTCTGAAACTGATTTCAAAAATTGTTTTCTCAGGGTTGGTTAAGTGCTGTGATTTTTTAAGATTAAAAGAGATTGTCACTGCGAAAATTCAATGGGACGAAGGCAGCTAATCATGCTAGTTCTGAATTTTGATTCCGCAGCTTTACAAATTATTTACATTTGTATACTTTTTCGCAACGACTACTGTTGATATTGTCTAATAAATGTAATTTAGAGGCATACTACATTGCTTAAACAACATGTCGGAATTGAAATCCAAAACAGTCGAGAATTTCCAGCTATAATTAAGCCTGTACTCCACTCGGGAATCGAGGGCTTAGTAGCTGCAATGACTCTAAGAGCAACGCCGGCGGTAGCATAGCTACTGGTAGGGCCACCCTAGCCGGTAAGGTCTTCGAGGAGCAGTGAAGCGAAGAGCGACACAACGTAGCGTCTGTATTCAGAATGAGCGGCTACAGAAGGCGTCTGTTCTCCAGGTTAGGGTCGGCCTATTTAAAAGTGACCTGTCACTGCAAGCAGAGTTGTCAAGACTGACTTTGAGCTTAAAACTTACTGTCGGAATCCTGCTCCCTCACATATTTTTTTATTAACATGAGAGTAAACCCGAGGAATATTCATTCTCCAAGTGGTACCCGTGTTCCTGCGGCTAATCCACTTGCTTCGGTAGAATGCACGACGGATTTGGAGGTGCAAACCCCATGTTTAAGAAATAACAATATAATGGAAACCTGCTTTCCACAATGTCGGCGGTTAGGAGTTTGGTACTCCCAAAAAGTACAAAAAACTTATATTTTAGTCTACTTGTCCATTAATTTGACTGTATTTTCTTTATACTTCTAGCTCAAGATTTACAAATTTGGTCATCTTTGGCTATAACTCACAAAGTTGGCAAAAGATGCTCAGACGAAGCAACACTCGTGGCTATATCGACTCGGCTATATCTGCAGCTTGTAGCATATAAGCAAGATCTTAGCTGCTTTGGTCTTCAGGTCTACAGACAATACGGATAGACTTGATTCAAACGATTTCTCTTACCATGCTGCTCACTTTGGTATAAACATACTTGACACATTTCTTGAAACTAACTTAACTAAGCCCTTACTCTTTCAGTTGCAGTGTGCAAAAACTAGCTACCAACTTCAGCATCCCATACCTTGGCCCAACAAAGGGAAACCGCGCAAAGCACCACAACAAGCCAAATCCCAAAAAACAGCTGATTGCGCAACATCTTGTGACCAACAAATCGGAAGTACTCTTTTATTTTTGAAAGACGATGAACTTGTAACAGTTTCTTTGACTGAATGTAGCGCGCAACGAAATCGCTTTAGACTTTTTTTTTTACGCTTGAATTTTTGCTTACAAACTGAAAATTTTCACAAATGTATCGCACATTTATGCTGAATTTTCAAATTGAAAAAATGGGCAGAACGCAGTGACCTACATAAAGCGCGGAGAAAACTACCGGTTGTTGGTTTTTGTAATTATAGTTTTTTGTTGTACACGTAAAGTTTAGGAAAACGCAAGTGGGATGTTACCAAAACACTTCGCTGCACACAGAGGACATTATGCACTTAGAGCTACAAATAATGATAGAGTTATTAGACCTATAACACCTTCAGAATGATTGAAAAGGTCAGTAACTAGACAAAAAACATTGAACAGCTGAGAATGAGATGTTTACGATACATTCAAGCAGAGCCGCAGCGAGAAAATCCGGGCCCGGGTGGAAAACCAACCCCCCTATTACACCTTTAGATTGCATTATGACAGTAATTACAACGGGCCGCCCTCACGTCGGGTCTGCATTTAAGTATAGATTAGCAAAACATAAAGTTTTTAAATAATATATGTTTATCAGACAAATCTATGCACCAATTTAGGGAGCTAGATATACAGTCACCGTTTTAATTGTGGAGATACGCATACGCCTCTATCTCAAGCTCATAACTATTAGTTTTTGTTGCATATACTTCCGCAAGTAAAAGCTGATATTTCGATGCCCAAATTGCTGCTGAAATTGTTTTTTTCCTTAAGGCGTGTACGCAGAATGAAAAATTTCGCACGGAATGACAAAACAAAAAACACAAATGGGACTTCCACGCGAAATTTTTCATTCTGCGTACACGCCTTTAGCTAAAATATCAAATTTTAGATTTAGATTTCTAGTTGCCAGTTCGGGCATGTAAGCCAGATTCAGCTTTTGCTTTAGCATTATACAGTCAGTTAAGTAAGAGCGCGTTTGAGCTGACCGGGAGCTGACCATGAATGCCTGAATACGCAGTTATAAAGACATCCCTGATCAGCTCTCGAACAGCGTTACCTGTGGCATCACAAAGGGCCTCATTGTGCCTACGTGCATCTGGGCTGTTCCAAGAGAGGCAACCACTTTAACCTAACCTAACCTAAGTAAGAGCGTATACGCCGTAATTGTTACAATATATTAGGTGCGCAACTAAGTTCTCCCAGTGATGAAAATGTAACTTTATTGTAAAAAAAAATGGTTACCAATAACTCATTCAAAGGACTGCCCATCGCTAGCTACAACTTTTTCCCATCTTTCTGGCAGAGCTTGTATGCCTTGACGGCAGAAGTGTTCGTCTTTTGAGGCTATCCACGAATCAAGCCATTTTGCGATATCTTCATATGAGTGAAACTGCTGATCAGCCAGAACATGTGAAATCGAGCGGAACCAGTAATAATCATGCGCTGTCCGATCTGGGGATGCCACTTGCAGAGTGAGATTTGAGAACATCCTAAGCGGTGGCATTCAAGTACTGACGGCAGTAAGACAGGGGTGTGTACTATCTTCGCTCCTATTCAACCTGGATTTGGACCTAGCTATGCGGCAAGCATCCATGGCAAAGAGAGATATATTCTGGAGTCTGGACTACGCCGACGACTTATGTCTGCTGTCGCACAAATGATTACATATACAGTCAAAGATCGCAGCGGTAAGCGAATGTGCTGCGAAAGCAGGCTTCAAAATCAACATTGCGAAGACGAAGATGATGTGCGTCAACACTACGGTCTCGCAAGCCTTCCAGATAAACGGCGTTAATCTCGAAGTAGTAGACGAGTTCTGCTATCTCGGAAGCGTCATCAACAAAACTGGCGGCTCGACTGCGGACATTCGCAGTCGAATATCGAAGGGTCGCGCCGTGTTTGGTCTGTTGGACAAAGTGTGGAGATCCTCACATATATTCAGGCGCACGAAATTGAGGAACTTTGAATCCAATGTAAAGTCTGTTGTCTTGTATGGGTGTGAGACATGGAACACAACAATTCGCGATATACAAACACTTCAGGTATTTATCAATTGTGCGCGTTTTTTGGCCTGACACCATCACTAACACCGACCTCTGGGCATTAACGAAGCAGATACCCGTTCACCTTGAAATCCGACGGCGAAAGTGGAATTGGATCGGTCACACATTGCGAAAACCGCATGGAGATATTACGAAAGCAGCCCTAGATTGGAACCCGCAAGGCAGCCGTAGATGTGGTAGGCCATCTAAAACATGGAGGCGTCTAATCGAAGCAGAAGCGCTACAAGCAGGTCGTACTTGGCGACAAATCAAATTCCTAGCATTAAATAAATCAAATTTCAACTTGTTCATTAAGGCCCTTTGTTCCATCTAGGAACCACGGGAAAATATATATAAATATATATGGGAGGTGGGGTAAGACTTCCCATTTGAGCGTTCCCAAGTAGGTTTTGACAGGATTGGCAACGTGAGGCCGAGCGTTGTCATGCAGTAGTAGTGCTGGATAAAGCACCGATGATCGAAGTTTAAAATATCTATATGTCGATGTTGGCCAACGGAGATGTTTCTCCAAGACTACTAAACACCCATTAGATGAGTGCAGAAGTGCTGGAGAAACATCTCTGTTGGCCAACATCGATATATAGAGATTTTAATCTTCGATCAACGATGTTTCCTCCAGAACTATGCAGTGGAATCACTTTTTCGTGCCTCTGCTCGTATTGTGCCCCGATTTTCTCGCAGTGCTCGGCTAAATCGCTTCATTTGAGTTCGTTACCGTTCCCCAGTGATGATAATAAATAACACCGACCTGGTCCCACCAAATGCAAACCTTCGCAGCGTGAATATTCGGCCGAGCCGACGACGTGGAAGCATGAGCGGGTAGTCCCCAAGATTTTTTCCTCTGGGTTGCTATAATGAATCCATTTTTCATCATCCGTCACGATGCGATGAAGACAACTCTTCCTTCTTTGTCGCTGGAGCAGTTTTTCACAGGCGAAAACACGACGCTCATGTCCCTTGGCTTCAAATCATAAGGAGCCCAAGTTGCTTGCTTTTGAATCATTCCCAACTCACGCAATCGCTAGGAAATGGCTAGGCAGGTAACTCCTAATGCTGAAGCAAGCTCTTCTTACGTTTGGCACTAATCCTCATCGAGCAATGGCTCCAATTCAGCGTTTTCGAAGGTTTTGGGTCTTGCTTTACGTGGACGGCCGTCAACAACGAAATCATCGTCTTTGAAGCGACGGAACCAATCACGGCGCGTTGTTTCGCTTGGAGCAGCATCTCCAATCACCACCAGAGCCAATAATCGCTTGGCACCTACGAGGCATACTTTCGACCAAGTTTTGCGCGTATTCAAGAGAAAGCTCTCGCCAAATGCATCGAATTCGTCGTCAGAGCTGCTTTAAAGTGAAGTAACGTTTTGGTGAGGCCGTTTTGCCGCTTCCAGTGCGTGCAGAGCCGGCTACGGTGTTTAGGATCATTATTCTCCTGCAAGATCCAGTCCTCGTTTTTTGTTTGGCAGTCGGCAATAAACTTTTCTCGTAAATTTTTATCATTTTGGACGCATGTTGGTTCTCGGTGTACAGGTATAAAACACTTAAGCCCTGTTTTGAGAAGCAGCCCCAAAGATGAATCCACGAACTGGAAGCTCGTGAAAATTTGGAGAATCTTAAAAGTGGTTCACCCACTTCTGCAAAAAGGGTTTCGACTTTTTTATTTATTTGGCCGCCGCTGCTTACGTAATTTTTTGATCCAAAAGGGAACACTGCTTGTAAGCGCTTCGCGTCCGCGGGACTCATCGCGGGTTTTTTTAAAGCGCCAAAGATAAAGTTTCCCTGAACCTATTAAAAAAAAGTTTAGATCGCTATCACTTACCAACTGCGAGTAATGCCGTATACGCTCTTACTTAACTGACTGTATGTTCCAGGAAACTAGTTGGGTTAGATGAGGTTAGTCTGACTGCTCGGCTGAGAACGATCCGGAGACTGTGTGGTCCATTGTGATGGCTACTAAAAGAGAAAGAAATTCACAAGCATCATGCGAAAGAGTGGGGCTAGATAATGTAGTTGGCTAAAGAAACGAGTTAAGATACATGTTTTCAATGATATTGCAGCAAACCCTCATCAAGAGGTTAGTTAGTGTTCTGTGTGAGTGCTGTCGGAGCAAAGAGCGGACCTCTTATCAAGAGATGCCAGTTCTCAAATCTTTGCAATTTTTAGAATTATTCTTCAAATATTTGATTTTTAAGTTGATTTTCAAACGGAAGCAGCATGAATGCCCTGTCTCAGTTGCATACTCCAATTGTTGATGCTACTCCAGCTAAAATCTCTGCTCTTTGTTCCATTTACGAAGCATAGGGAGTAGTAGTATTTAAATCTATCCTCGTTTTCCCATTGAGGTTGAGGATTAGATGCATCTTTTTTTTTAAGGGATCATCCATAAACTACGCGACGCTAATTTTCATCAAAATAGACCCCCCCCCCCCTCCCCATCGTGAGACAGTGACGGAATATTTTTGAAGATTTTGCATATGATCGTGACGCTTCGCCAGACCCCCCCTCACCCCCTGGAGCGTCACGTAGTTTATGGATGATCCCTAAATGGTATTCCTTCTATTGGTTCATAGAACAAAAAATAGGCATAGCCCAAAAAAAAAAAAAATTAACCCCTATTCCCACGCTTACTAGATCACATATGAAAAGTTCTAGGTCATGTAGAATAACCTTAGTTCATGTTACCTCATGTCGTACAGTTCTCAAAACGATGAATGTATAACCTCGCATTAAACCCCAAACAAACCGATTTCAAATCGATAGGTTGAAAAAGATGCATAGAACCCAATTGAAAAGTGTTTTTTTAATACCCACAAAGAACACAACAGTTTTAATTCCTGAATCCTCCTCAGAAACAAAGTTGCTTCCAATTACTTTTTTCTCCGTGGCACAACATTCCACAACGAGCTAAAGGGCGTTTTTGGTAAGCTGGAAGAAAATATTTTGAAAAGATGCAACTCTACTATTTGCTATCAAAAAACAATAAATGGAAAGTGGAGACGCAGATTATACCCAAACTTAAGCTTAAAAATGATTTTTCTAATCCAAAGAATGGATCTTTCTTCCTATCTTTTGTCGCATTTCGGCAAAAAAAAAATATTTTTCTAATCCATTTTGGAGTGGTTTATCTTAAATTTACCGAAATTTTTCACGTGATGGATGTTCAAGTGAAAAAATTCCGGGGATCCAAAGAATGGATCTTTCTTTCTATCTTTTGTCACATTTCGGCAAAAAAAAATTATTTTCTAATCCGTTCTGGAGTGAAGTTTCTCTTAAATTTTTCCAAAAATTTTCACGTGATGGATGTTCAAGTGAAAAAATTCCAGAGATTCAAAGAATGGATCTTTCTTTCTATCTTTTGACACATTTCGGCAAAAAAAAAAATTTTCTAATCCATTTTGGAGTGAAGTTTCTCTTAAATTTTTGCGAAATTTTTCACGTGTTGGATGCTCATTTGAAAAGATTCCACGTATCCAAAGAATGGATCTTTCTTTCTTTCTTTTGTCACATTTCGGCAAAAACAAAATTATTTTTCTAATCCATTCTGAAGTGAAGTTTCTCTTATTTTTTTTCGATATTTTTCACGTGATGGATGTTTCTCAAGTGAAAAAATTCCAGAGATCCAACGAATGGATCTTTCTTTCTATCTTTTGTCACATTTCGGCAAAAAAAAATTATTTTCTAATCCGTTCTGGAGTGAAGTTTCTCTTAAATTTTTCCAAAAATTTTCACGTGATGGATGTTCAAGTGAAAAAATTCCAGAGATTCAAAGAATGGATCTTTCTTTCTATCTTTTGACACATTTCGGGAAAAAAAAATTTTTTTCTAATCCATTTTGGAGTGAAGTTTCTCTTAAATTCTTCCGAAAATTTTCACGTATTGGACGCCCAAGTGAAAAAATTCCAGGGATCTAAAGAATGGCTCTTTCTTTCCATCTTTTGGCACATTTCGGCAAAAAAAATTATTTTTCTAAGCCATTTTGGTTGTTCTCTTTGAAGTTTCTCTTGAATTTTTCCAAAATTTTTCACGTGTGGGTTGCACCAGGGAAAAAAACCTGGGCATCCAACAATCGGAAATAAATTATGCCGAAACTTTTTTTTTTTGTAACCGCCCTTTCTACCTTCAAGGCTTCCTCAAAACACTTTATATGAAGCTCCTTAGTACTTTCTGAATGAAATCTCCAACTTCAAGATTTTTGCTTTCATCGATTTACGAACTTTTTTTTTTATAATCTTTGAAACAAGTCAAAGTCCAAATAAGTCAGAATAATATTTCTCTGTCATTACCTTGCTTGGATAGTATTTTCTTAAAAGTAATGCTTTATCGGCACACGAATCTCAGTTTTTACCATTGTCTCGGAAATTATATTTATATAAGTTGAGCACGTCTTACTAAAAGTTTTTTACTTCCTAAACATGAGATACAGATTCCGGTTTCAAATGAATGTGAATCAAACAATTGAAATTCGGAACAAGCCCGCCAGATAGATTGATTAATATGAACCACATTAATATCTTGTTCCGAAGTCAGAAAAAGATTTCGTGGGTGTATTAAACTTCGATTTTTGGCTGAAACTCCCAAATAAGCTTGCCTAACAGATTGATCAATATTAATCCCATCAATATCTTGTGCCTCAAACCACGGTGCGTATTCAGAAAAAGATTTTTTGGTAGGGGTTTCAAATTCACAACACTGCGATTATTTTGAAATGGACTCAATAACCACAGATATTTTTAGAAAGCGTGTTGGATGTTCGGACACCCAGGATCTTTCTGCACGAATTAATTATGTATCCAAGAACCGTGACTTTTAATTCTTATTATAGTTTTAGGACTTGCTGTTTCGAGCTCCAAAACTGAAGCTTCCTACCAAGAAATTTCTGAGTTTTGAGTGGATAAGAGATGTCTTTGAAAGAAAAAAAACCTTTTTAAACCTTTTGATTTTCTCAATTTTTTGTTTATTTTTGCAAACAACTGGAACAGCATTTTTTTGCAGCTCCAAGTTATATAATTAGTAACTAAAGCCGCCATTAAATGGCAGCGGCGCTGAACATTAAAGTTCTGCGCCAAAAGTCTCCGCAAGCGCTTGGACTAGAGTTGCATTGAACCCATAGCTCAATACGCTGGAGCAGCATAGGCACCAGGACCAGCACCATATTGCTGAGGAGCACCATAGGCATCACGCTCACCGGCAATGTTGGCCAGAGCAGAGAGACCATGGTTGCCACCCTGAAGTAGCTGATAGCCGGCGTTGACGGCAGCGCTGTCAGCACCAGAGGCATAGGCGGGCAGAGCAGGTCCATTGACATGCTGAGGAACTTGATGACCACGTGAAACAACTGGGCCATGAGCGGGACCAGCTTGGCCATAGCCTTGCTTGTTCTCATTGACGAAGTACTTCTCTGCTGGTGGCTTGACCACATTGACGAACACAGGCTCGACCTTAACGCGACGTGGATGGTGCTTAACGTAAACCTTGCGCAGCACGATTGCTGGAGGCTTGTGTAGCACAACTGGAGCAGGCTTGACCACCAATGGAGGATGGTTGACCAGCACCTTGGTGGGTGGACGTTTGACAATGATGGGAGCTGGACGATGAATCAAAATCTCGCCCTTGTTTTGTGGATAGGTGATCGATGAGGTCAAAGTGTTGCCCTTGGTGTTGACTGGCTTGTATGGTATATTCTGATCGGAACCATAGCTGCTTTGTTGAGCCTGAGCTGCGGCAGCGCCATCAGTACCAGCAACAGCTTGTACGCCGGCATTACCATCAGCACCAGCTGGACCGCCAAACTCGTTGCCACCGGCTGAGGAGGCAGCAGCTGCTTCAGCAGCACCATCCGAACCAGCTGGACCATAGCCCTGTTGGCTGCTATAGCCCTGTTGGCTGCTATAGCCCTGTTGGCTGCCATAGCCGTTAGCACTGGCGCATGCCTAGATTTTTTCAAAAAAAAAAAGAAAAGAGTAATTGTAAGTCAACGAGTCGTTAGCAATTTGCTAGAGTTGCCACTACGTACAATTAAGCAAGCGGCTAGCGCCCAAATATAGTTGTGTCTATTCATAGTTCCAGTTGGCGTCGTCTATCCAGTTACACCGTATTCTTGGCTCACTGTACTCTCAAGGCGAACTACTGCTGTCTTCTACTGTCATAGTCGTGCCGCACTTTACTTTAAATATGCTCCCAGACGAGTCTCCAAATGTGTGCAACTACGTGACATTTGCTATACGGTCGATGCTGCCGGTAGAGCGCTGCTCTATGCCCGTACCATGTCGTGCTCTTCTAACCCAAACGCATTGTTGTTGGACGGATTGGGTTTGTCATGACGTACATGCCAAATGTTGATAGCTCGTACGCATCTCGTTGTATGCATATCTCATCGTGGTACGTTAAAAAAACCAAACAATGGACGCAGTGCAGCTACAATACAATATCGAAGATTTTGTTGCTTTTTGGTGTCTATGGCGATATACTCATGCATACATTTGTATTAAGCTTTTGACAAAGTGGGTATCAAGTGATGATTGTGTCTGCATTTTGCAGTTCCGCATTGAGTTGCAAGATTGCCGCATGCATCCGCGCCAGCTGGCACATTATGCTGTTTATATTCATCTAAAATTCTTAAATCTTGCGGGATTACAAGGAGCACCAAAGTATTGTACTAAAAATGTTATGTTTTTTTGTCAATTCAGATGTTTATGAATGAGGGAGCTTTTGAAACTATGGCAACCCTAACAGTTTGACTTACCAATATCAAAACTAAACTCTTAGGGAAGATTTGTTAGGTAAAGCAATGCTCTGCAAAAGTCCAAATTATTTTGTTTTTTTTTAAGTTCCCAAAGATGTAAATATTCAAAAAATTTCTGAGACTGGGTTTTCAAACAGGCGGTTTAAAGCTTCCCAAACTAATATCAAATATGAAGCTATATGAAAGATATGTGGGAAATCGCAATGCTCTCTAGGGATCATTCATAAACTACGGGACGCTCCAGGGGGGAGAGGGGTCTGGCGAAGCGTCACGCTCATATGGAAAATCGTCAAAAATATTCCGTCACGGTGTCGCAAGAGGGAGCGGTGGGGGGGGGTCTATTTTGACGAATTATGGATGATCCCCTGCTGCTAAGACTTTTGCTCCACAAACATCCGTCTAAATAATTTTGTTTTTGTAATTCCCAAAAATATCTTATAGATATTTGTAGAAGAAATATTCCGAAAATTTTTGGGACTGTGGAAACCCTAGCGGACGGGTCTAACTAATATCGAAGCTAAAATATTATAGAAAGTTTTACGGGAATAACAATGTTCTGCATATTGCTAAGACTTTTACACAACAGGCTTATGTTCAAAATATTTAATTTTTGAAACTCCCAAAAATATTTTTTTTATACATGGGCTTAGGTAATTAACAAAAAAAATATTCAGCAAAATTTTTGCAACAGTGGAAACCCTAAAATGAATGCCATATCAAAGCTGATGTACACACTGTGGAATATTTTTTGGAATTTTAGAAAGTTTTTTGGGAAAAACAATGCTCTCTCTAAAATTTTACACAACGGGCATATGTTTAAAATATTTTATTTTTTAAATTCCCAAATTAATAAAAAAAAAAAAATCCCAAAATCTTTTGAAACAGTGGAAACTCAAAAATGAATACCATATTTAAGTTGATGTACACACTGTGGAATATTTGGAATTGGAATTAACAATATTCTCAATATTGCCAGAGCTTTACTTCAGTAGATATACGTCCCACTATTATGATTTTTAATTTCTCAAAAATTTGGGTATACATACTTTTATGAATCTAAAAACTTTCAGAAAGCTGGATTGCCATAAAAAACGGCTTAGAAAAGATTTTTTGGGAAAACCAATACTCTCAATACTTATATCAAAAGAATGCGTAGCAATGAAAAAAAAAAAATCCCATTTGGGTAATTTTTTAAAAACCCTTTTTTGCTGGAGGAGGGATTCCCCTGGGCCCGTAGTTTTCTCAGGGGCCCGGTGAGTCAAGCTAACTGTCTAATAGAGGGGTCCGGATTTTTTCTCTACGGCTCTGTTTAAGATAAACATTTCTGGAACTTACATATACAGTTTAGATTTTATTTCCGATTTGTAATAGTTAAGATTGATCATTAGGATTAAGCAAAGCCTTTAGCTCAGGAGACCTTACGTACGATATGGTTAGGTAAGGTAAAGGCTACTTGATATACACCGATATAACTAAGATATCTTCCGACTTATTTTGAGTGGGCACTAGTGCTGGAGAAAACATCGATGATCGAAGTTTCAAATCTCTATATATCGATGTTGGCCAACAGAGATGTTTCTCCAGCACTACTAAACACCCATTTGATGAGTGCAGAAGTGCTGCAGAAACATCTCTGTTGGCCAACATCGATATATAGAGATTTTAAACTTCGATCATCGATGTTTTCTCCAGCAGTAGTGGGCACAAATTTGCATTGTTTGAGATGAATTATTGGTTGATAGTTTGATTAGGATTGAGCCAACGCTCTAGCTCTAGACAGCCTTTTTGTGATGCCTTTGGAGTGAATGAAAAAGGGTGGAAGAGTATAGAGCTGGTTTGGCTTTGAGTGAATGACGTCACAGTGTCTATTTAACGAAATTTCCATTGTTCAAAGTCGATAAAAAGAGCCAGGTAGCCTAGAGAAAATTTCGCCCACTAACTTGGGCATTTGTAAAATGGTACTGCTTGCTTTTCCCAAGAAGTGCAGGGTTGACTACGCATCACATAATTCCATAAACTTGAAAATTTTTAAAATTGAAAAAATTTGTTGTAAAGATATCTCTAGCACTTCGGTTCCACAGCATTTACCAGAAACTTCAGATTAGTAGTGTTGGGATTTTCTTGACGGTACTTTCGTTAGCTTCTTCTGTTCGTCGAAATCTTTCGTGGGAAATTCGTTGCTCTCTAAAGCAGAGGTCGCAATTTCTTGTTTAACCGCGAGTTAAAATTAAACAAAATGTGAGTAATAAAGAAATGTTTCGGTCGGAGTTTTTTTTCGTAATAAAACAGTCTTTTAGTGAAGTCGGACTTACCTGTAGGGAATGCGCTCGGGGCCATAATATCAAATCAGATCAGAATATTGGTTCGTTATAGGGAATTAAAAAAAAAAAATCGATGTAGATAAGTTCGTCTTACATATTTTGATATCTTGTACTTTTAGTGAGTCGCTGGAAATTATCAAATGGTGGGCCCGGGGGAAAAATTTACCGTCCCCTCTATTACACCTTTAGCTTGAATCACGTCAGTACGACAGTAATAACACCTGGCCCCTGAGAAACCTCCGGGCCCGGGGGAAATCCACCCATTCCCTCTCCCCTCTCGTCAGGTCAGACCGCGGGCCATAGATGGCCGACTATCCAATATCACAAAATTAACTTGAAACCATTTTTATGCCCAATTTTCAATTCTTCCAATATTCCTTCTTTCACTTCAATGGATTGCTTTTGATTTTTAAGCTTGTTGGATTGAAAAATTTGTTTCAAAGCTATTTCTGGCACAGCCCCCAAAAACTCTGATTTAGCAACATGTTTTTGAGAAATAGTACAAACCCACTCTTAAAGTTATAAAGTTGATTAAAAATAGTTACCATTTACTCTGTCAGCATATATAATTGCTGTAAACAATACAAAAAAAGAGAACGCCAAAAGTGCAACTGTCAGAAGAACAGAAGAAACGAAAACATTGAAGAAATTCGTTTACCAGAAAGAACTTTTAAGTAATATTCACAAATCTCTATGTAAAACTAAGCGGTAAGCAGAATTTTTACAAGTTAGTACACAAAATTGACTTCTAGGGTTGCCCTTTTAGTTTTTTACCTTGATTTAGAACTAGTGCGCATAGTCTTTTGAGCTACTAATTATTTAAAAACTATTTTATTAAAAAAGTCTGCTTGCTCAAAGATAGCAGCTTGGTAGTTATTTTATAGGTCACTCGGTGATCGCGGCTTTCTGGAAAATGGTTGAACTGAAATAGCTTTATTTGGATTAAATAATGGACTTGTTTTCCAATTCTACCTGCTTCTTTCTTTATATACTTAACTATGGTGCATTTTCATAGATATTTTATTCTGAAAGCGACGAAGAAGGCATCCAGAGTTAACTAAAATATGATTGGGGTGTCTAGGGTAGCCGATATAGACATGTCTGCCTGCCTAGATCTTGGAGATGGTAAGCGCTAGAGCAACCAAACTTTCGGATTAGACCGCTTAATATGTCATGGCAAATAAGTTTATTTTATTTTTTTGATATCGGCATTATATAAAGGGTCATCAATCTTGAGGTTTTTTTCAATAAGGTTTTTTGATAAATCACGCGTATACTGTCAAGTTTCCATGTGTTTTTTATTCAGTTTTCATTGCCATTTCATCATGGAAAGACTTTCACCCGAACAACGTTTAACGTAAAGAATGTTTTTCGCGCGCTTAGGCCATTTTCTGGAACCAATACGGTGAGCAATTCATTTCACGCTCCGGATCGGTGAATTGGCCACCAAAATCATGTGATATCACATTGTTAGACTTTTTCCTTTGGGGCTAAGTGAAGTCTAAAATGTTTGTGCATAAGCCAGCTACGATTGAAGCATTAGAGGCCAATATTACCCGTGTTATTCGAACGAGTAACACAACGGGTGCTGGTTTAAGCCAGCGGCCGCTTCAACCTATTCGAAAGCGTCATCGAAAATTGGAACCTCCGCATGGAGGAACTACGACGCAGTTGCGGCCAACATATGAAAGGGATTATCTTTAAAAAGTCAATGGCAAGAATGGTTATTTCTTTTGATAATAGAGATTTTCCGTTTCATTTGAAATTTTTGTGTTTTTTTGCATTTAAAAAAAAACCTCAAGATTGATGACCCTTTATTTCCTATACCGGGCCGTAGAGAGAAAATCCGGGCTTGGGGGGGAAAAATGTACCGGCCCCTCTATTAGATCTTTAGCTTGAATCATTTTATTACGACGGTAAGTACACTGGGACCCTGAGAAAACTCCGAGCCCTGCCCTCTTTTTCCCCCTCTCTCGACGGGCCTGGTCCCATAGGGCTGTTTAAGAGCGCATTGAAACGAGTTCTAGAAAAAAACGAAGCTACGAAGCTCCCAAGCTATTTAATCTAAACCGTTAGTTCCCCATAGGACCCTTTACAAAACACCGGGCCCAGGATAGTTCCCGCCAATAGGTCCGAACTTTTTTCGTGTCCTCATAAAGACTTAAGAGCAAACAATAGCTTTGATATATTTCAATTTCCATATGGTCTCTTTCTAAGAGAACCAACTGTCCAACTTTACTATACTCTCTTGTGAGAAACCCTATTAAGTGTACGCTGAGCTTTTCCTGTAAAGTAAATGGGTGTTTAGTAGTGCTGGAGAAACATCTCTGTTGGCCAACATCGATATATAGAGATTTTAAACTTCGATCATCGATCTTTTCTCCAGCACTACAGTGAAGTTATCTTAAGACTACTTTAAAATTATTCTAATACTTCACAACACAGGTCCACAAAGAAAAAGTCGTGTGAACTTTATATATGACCGGCGCTACTCATATTCTAAGCCGGAATGTGAGGAGGGACAGCACCCTTGGGTTTTGAAATAACCTTCAATAAACGAGGTATATTGGATGTTTTCTTGGTGCCCTAATAGGCCTGCGTTTCTGGAGCTCTGCTTCGGATTTAATGCCTCAAAATTCAGCACTGTCACATGCAGAGCTCACATCATCTTTTTTAATGGGCCCGTGAAGGTTTAGATAGGTTCAGATACCATCTGTCGTTTGGAAATCAGTTGGAGTTGGAATTGGCCGAAAAATCTAAGAATTTGTACTATTGGAAGTCCTACAGCTTCAATAATTGCTGTCAAGTATTTCTCAAATAGTATATATCAGGGAGTTTATGGCTTAGTTGACATAATGACTACGAAATGGTTATTTGGGTGGGTTCACGGATTGGCTGAAGCTCTTATAAAGCAGTAGCTTTCAAAGCTTGGCTCTAGTAAGATTAACGAAGTCCTAGAATTTTTACTATTTTAAACTTATCAGTGATGGGTTCAGCGGAAGAGTGCTAGGGTTGTCGGCTACTACCGAAAATTCGCAGTTTTTTACATGGCTAATATGGGAACACGCTTCTGACATACTATTTCTTAGAAGCAGTAACATCTTTGTAATGGACTACAAAAGCTATTTGATGAACACTTGGACACACACAGATTAGTCTTAAATTTTTTGGTTTTTTATTTGCAAAAAAAAAACAAGTTTTTTTTTTTTTTGTTTAAATAATAACTTGCTCAATTGGCAAGGCTGTAGCGCTCCAAAGAGGCAACAGCTTGGACAACGCACAAATCTAGCAAGCCAAAATTTGGCGCCAGTATTTGCTGGTTGCGCCAATTCATTAGCTCAAACTATGTTTAATAGTTGGGTGAGCCGTATTGAGCTGGGCTGGCGTACAAAGGCGCTTCAGCGGCAGCGGCATAGTTATCGGCGACAGGTGCAGGAGCTGGAGCAGCATACTGGGGCTGATTGTATGCTGGTGCAACGACTGGGGCCAGAGGAGAGTCAATCTTCTTGCCTGGCTTGTAGACCTTGACATAGACGGGATTGAGGCTCAAGGGTGTGGGCACCTTGTTGATGACCTCCTGCTGATAGATGACCGAAGGCTTAATCTTGTAGATGACGGGATTGCCGCGCACCACAGTTGGTGGGCCGCTGTTGACATGAGCTGGTGGTGCGCCAGGTTGGTGCACAATGATTGGTGGCAGGGGCTGTGTAGCAATCACCTGATGATTGTTGTTGCCGGAAGGCACCAACAAAGAACGGTACAATTGCTGATCCACAAATTGTGGTGACACCACATTGATCTTGCCCTGACGAATGTTGCTGGCCAAAGTGTTCTCAGCCAAGGTATCAGCAATATCCTCAGAGTTCTTCAGATTCCTGTAGGTGGGATTGGCATTCAAAGCCTCCAGCTGAGACTGTACATGTCCCAGACGACGTGCCTCCTCAGCTGTGGGCTGAATCTCACCAGTATTGGTCAACTGATTAGCAGCTGGCTGATTGCCACCCGAAGCAGCATTTACATATTCCTCCAGACCAGAATTTGGGCCAGCGGGCAGGTATTGAATGGGAGCACCTGCTGGGGCACCATATTGTGCGCGCACCAACTGTTGGTCAGAACAAAAACAAAAAAAAAAACAAAAAACAAAGCGGGTAAGCAACACGTGCAGACACAGTCAGAGCATGGGCTGGGCTATGCGACGAGACTCGTCTTAGACGAGCAAAGCCTGGACAGCTGAACTTACCGGTGCAGCGGCTACCGCAAAAAGCGCGAACCAAAGACGAAATTGCATCTTGTGTGTGTGTAATTTGTGGCCGCTTGGAACTATGTGATCTATGCGCTCGGGTGTTAGCTCTTTATAGAGCATAGACCAGTTGCACGGTTTTATATCGCACACACGTCGACGCGCCGCCACGGCCAGCTACGTGATCTTTTTGATGCGAAAACCAAAGATTTCCGATTTTGAAAAATTTTTGTCGCGCTGCATCGCAACGCAGTTTTGTTTGTCTTCCAGCAACGCGTCTACAGTTCGAGTGCTATGTTGTTGTAGATGTACTGCTTGGGTGCCGATGTTGATGCCGCCGACGCTCCAACATCTATCAGTAGTAATAAGTTATCTTTGTGCTCGCAACAATGCCCCCAGCTCCATAGATAGCAGTAGTGAGTTGTATGCGCAGGCATACTCTGGGCGGGTTTTGAGCTGTATCTTGGCTTGGTCGTGCATGCAATTGAACGCGTCTATACCCATGTGGAGCATATTACTAGCTATCTAACAGTTTCGATGACGTCTTGTTTCCGGCATCGGTTAAGTTTACCACAAAGCTGTTTTGAAGACGATCGTTTGGAAATTGGAGAGTTATCTGTTGCGAATAAAGAGTGCTACGTTACTGTACTTAAAGTAACCATATATTTTTATTTTTTTTACATTGTACGCTAGTTGAGATTTAGCCGAAATTGGATCGAAGTATATAATAATTTTCGCTTGCAAAACTGTTTTAGTAAGAAAAAGTTTCGAGCTTTGGTTCAAAGCGCGTCAGTGTTGTACTACTTGTTTACATATAGAATTTTGGATGATCGATTAATTTATTTTTTGCAAATTTTTTTCTCAGAAGAGACATGTTCAAAATTGTATGACTATGATATCAGCAGGCTGTCTTGAAAGGTTCTTTTGAAAATCAATTTTAGTGACAAAATCGTTTAAGTTTTGCTCCGAATAAAAAGTGCTCGAAAAAAGTTTCAAGCTTTTGCTCAGAGCGCGCTAGTGTTGCACTGCTTGTTTGCATATATAATTTTTCTATATAGGATGATCGATTCATTTATTTTTTGCAAATTTCTTCTAAGAAGAGACATGTTCAAAATCTGATTCTGATATCGTCTGGCTGTCTTGCAACGTTCTTTTGAAAGTTGGTTCTAGTGACAAAATCGTTTAATTTTTGAGAGAAAACTGCTGCGAATAAAGAGTGCTCGAAAAAAGTTTCAAGCGTATGCTCAGAGTGCGCCAGTGTTGCACTGCTTGTTTGCATATATAATTTTGCCAAATAGGATGATCGATTAATTTATTCTTTGCAAATTTCTTCGGAGAAGAGACATGTTCAAATCGAATGACTCTGATATCATCTGGCTGTCTTGAAACGTTCTTTTGAAATTAAATTTTAGAGACAAAATCGTTTAAGTTTTGTTCCGAATAAAGAGTGCTCGAAAAAAGTTTCAAGCGTATGCTCAGAGCACGCCAGTGTTGCACTGCTTGTTTGCATATATAATTTTGCCATATAAGACACATATTCAGAATCGGATGACTCTAATATCATCTGGCTGTCTTGAAAGGTTCTTTTGAAAATCAATTTTAGTGACAAAATCGTTTAAGTTTTGCTCCGAATAAAGAGTTATCGAAAAAAGTTGTATTGTACTGCTTGTTTGCATATATAATATTGCCATGTATGTAGTATGATCGATCAATTTATTTTTCTTGGCGAATTTCTCTCGGAAGAGAGATGTTCAAAATCGAATGACTATGATATCGTCGGGCTGTCTTCAAACGTTCTTTTAAAAGTTGGTTCTTGTGACAAAATCGTTTGAGTTTTGAGAGTGAACTGAATCAAGTTTTTGCTCAGAGCTCGCCAGTGTTGCACTGCTTGTTTGCATATATAATATTGCCATATAGGATGATCGATTAATTTATTTTTAATGGACAATTTCTTCTTAGAAGAGATGTTGAAAATCGGATGATTCTGATATCGTCTGACTGTCTGACAATATCGTATTAGTTTTGAGAATTAGCTGGTTCAATTAAAGAGTGCATCGCATAGCAAAATTTTTGAATATAGTATGACCGTTTAGATAATTTTGCTCAAAAAAATTGTGGCTAGATGAGATATTTCCCAAATCGTCTGATTATAATATAAAGGGTCATCAATCTTGAGGTTTTTTTTTTAAATGCAAAAAACACAAATATTTCAAATGAATCGGAAAATCTTTATTATCAATAGAAAAAACCATTCTTGTCATTCACTTTTTAAAGATAATCCCTTTCAAATGTTGGCCGCAACTGCGCCGTAGCTCGTCCATGCGGAGGTTCCAATTTTCGATGAAGCGTTCGAGCATAATCGGATAACACGGTTAACGTTGGCCTCTAATGCTTCAATTGTAGCTGGCTTATCAACAAACACTTTAGACTTCACGTAGCCCCAAAGGAAAAGTCTAACGGTGTGATATCACACGATCTTGGTGGCCAATTCACCGGGGCGTAAAATTAATTGTTCACCGAATTGGTTCCATAAAATGGCCTAAGCGCGCGAAAAACATTCTTTATGACGAAATGGCAATGAAAACTGCATAAAAAACACATGACAACTTGAAAGAACTCACGCGTGAAATATCAAAAAAACCCAATTGAAAATTAAACCTCAAGATTGATGACCCTTTACAGCCAGAGATATTTGCTGTTAAAGGGGTCTACGCAGTTCGAAAAATTTCGCGCGGAATGACAAAACTTCATATAAAAAAAAAGTGGGATATCCCATTTGGGACAAAACTTCAAATAAAAAAAATGTGGGATATCCCATTTGGGACTTTTTTTTTACTATGAAGTTTTGTCATTCCGCGCGAAATTTTTCGAACTGCGTATAGGCCTTAAGTAGAGACAATTTTTTTCTAATTTCGAAAAATATTTTATTCGAAATTCAAAACAAAAATTTTTGTTATTTTGTATATTATTTAATACATTTTAATTCCTAGGAGAAATATAGGGCTGTTACAAAAAGTTTCCATTGAACCCTGTCTAGGGCTAGGTGCTTGATTTCACTCCAACTTTTTTCGCAGCTTCTCAGTTCAGCTTCAACTTGCCTCTTTCAGGTTTTACGCCTTGGGGATTGAAATCTATTATTTTAGAAGATACTTATTATCTTCCGCCAGCTCGGCCATATAAACCACTGTGCGATGGTGCCTATTGACGAGTCTTAAGCGTAAGAATTTTAATTTTTCAACAACATATAAAGGCTGCTCTGACGGCGCGCCTGGATTTCAAATTTAAAAAAACAAATCGAACGTTTTCGGATTTCCTTAAAAATTTTAGAAACGATCGAAAGCCCTAGTGATGAAATATTTCATTTTTCCAATGGTCGCCTCGACTAGCACTGATGGTCGTAACTTTTGCATAATTACGGCTCGATTGAGTTTCTGAATTTTCTTTGCAGCATTTGCATAGACAAGTGACGTCACATATCTCACAATAGACATCGCCACGACCAGAAAGATTGCGGCTGGGGAACTTTTTACGCAAAACGTTGATGGTAACGTGTATTGTGTGGCACGTTGCGCCATCCCGACTAAAACATCATATTCTCCAAGTCCATATTCTCGATTTGGGGTCACAAAAAATCGATGATCATCATGCCATATTGTGCAGCGTTGACAGTGAACGCCAATTCGTATGCGGCATCTGAGAAATTTTGATAATTTTCTTAAGTTATTGGAACTTATATATCATGGCATGATGAAATGCCAAATTAGATGTCGAACAAGTCACAGGGCTGCCAGATGAAAGCTCTTTGAAATCTAGGCGTGCCCATTGAAACACCCTATATTATGAATTTTCCGACGCAAAATGATAACTATTGCTTTGTGTTAAAATTCTGATTCTGATTCTTCTGAGTTTTTCGACTTTCGGCTAAGCTTTTAGAAATATAATAGTTTTTTTTTTTGTTGTAATATACGAGCTCCATAGATGCTTTGAGCTCGGAGGCTATTGATTCGTTCCTTTTCCTGAGCTGCAGAGAGCTAGCTACGGCTTCCATTTCTTTACAAATTCTTCTTTACACACCTAGAACTATAAGTATCTTGCGTTACTCTTTAGCTATTAAAAATTTTTTTTTTATTCGTGCAATAAATTATGGAATACGCGTGAAATAAACGTGATTAAGTTTTAATAGATAAACCAAGTATAAACACAAATGAAAAAGCAGATATGAATTTTCGAATCACAACGAAATCAGCTATTTCTGATAATAAAAGTTCTAGTTTATGCAGAAATTAAATAAATCAGAATGGCTTGCAAGAAGAATCTGCTTTGCATAGCTTCCGATAACAATGGCACATATAATAAGTTAGATTTAATGTATATCGGTAGGGTTGTACCTTTTTGTAGTTTGAAAATTTTCTGATTTAATTTCTTCCTTATAATAAACTTTGTTCGCGTTTTATCTATCTTCCTTATAAACTTAATGGTGCAAAAAGTATTAGATTACTACATATTTCTATTATTAAAATAATATTATAGCAAAAGAGTTATTGTCTAATGTGGTCTTTAATTGTTTTTAACAAAAATCTCTAATTCTTAACATAATTAAAATAAAAATTCTTCTCGTTTACGGAAAATAAGGTATACATTTTTTTCAAGATTTTTGTGCATCTGAGAAATTATTTTTTAAGTGGTACGAAAAGTAATAGATAGCGGCAAGTGGGGTGAATTCGGAAACGCATCCTAACGGATTTCTGAGTTAACAATTGACTATGATACCAATTTTCAAATAAACATCATGACCGACGCTGGTTTTTGATAATACTCCGACTCAAGTAAACGTGTTTTTCTGTTCCGTATAATTTTTCTAAAAAAATTGCTACCTTGAAAGTGTTATAAAATCCATAATATTATTAAGACTCTATACTTAAAAAACGTTAAAGGATTCATTTCGAATTTTGCAAGCCACCAGAATGACGTCACTCCGATTCGATATGACTTGGGGTGAATACGAAAGCTCGATTTGGGGTGAATTTCAACTGTTTTTGTGTCAAAATGCAGAGAACTTACAAAAAAAGCGAAACAAATTCCCGTAAACTGCTTCCAAGTTCTGATGATTTGTTGCAAATGCTGAAGGCAATGATCATTTTTGGACACTTCCGGTTTCACCAAAAAAAAAAAATCGGAAATCGCGAATTCGGCATTTTTTGCACGAAGATCAATCTACCTGACCAAAAATCTTCGATCTGAAATTTTGACACAATGTAGCTTATAATGCCCTGAACGACACAATTTTCAATTTTAAAAAAAAAAAATTTTTTTTACTCCAAAAAATCTACGAAAAAATTCTTCCGAATTCAAAATTATTTTAGTGAAAGTGTTATTAAAAAAAAAAAAAAAACAAAATTGTGTATTTCTGATCTTTAATTGTTTTAGAATAATAAAAATATCAATTCTTTACTTACTTTTCAAATTTATTTCTTGCATTTAATTTCGAACGATTTTTATCAATCTTCGTCTTTCTTACTCTTTAGAGCTTCTTCATTCATACGCACAGCATTACATTTTTCTTTTACCAAAAATAAAGAAATAAAATGTTTGCGATGAAATTTTATGGCGGTTTATATCATTTTTGAACACTTTCGGATTCACCCCAAAAAAACGAAAATCACGTATTCGGAATCTTTTGCTTGAAGATCAATCTACCCGACAAAAAATCTTCGTATCGATCTGAAATTTTGACACAATGGAGCGAATTCAATGCCCTAAATGACACAATTTTCAATTTTGAAAAAAATTTTCAAAAAAATTTACGAAACAATTCTTCCGAATTCACTCCACTTGCTCCTACCTAATTAAATTATTTTAGTAAGTGTTATTTAAAAAAAAAAAAAAAAAACAAATTGTATATTTCTGTTCTTTAATTGTTTTTAAGATTAATAAAAATATTAATTCTTTACTTACTTTTTAAATTTATTTTTTACATTGAATTCCGAACGATTTTTATCAATTTTCGTCTTTCTTACTCTCTGGAGCTTCTTCATCCATACGCACTGCATGACCGAGTCAGCGGAGCTTCTGGATGTTTATCCGCTTGACTTGGTCCATGTTTTCATAGAACTGAGGTAGTCGTTACCTACATATCAAGAACCATAGTTCTTACGGAGTACTTTTCCTAAGCATAGTGGCTTCAGACTGCCTCAGCGCCATAAAGCAAAACGTATAGGAGTGCATCAAATGTCTCTAGTAATAGCCGATCTGTGTCCATATTGTTCTATAGAGAACCTTCTTAATCATTGCCACCTTATCCAAAGCCTATGCAGCTCCTTATAAATTCCAAATCCATTTGTGTAGGATCTCAGAGAACAACACCATTAATATAAAGAATTTCAGCATATAATGTATAATATTGACCAGCCTGATGACCTACATTGCTCTGGCTACAAACCAGAGCAGTATTAACTTTTACTTTATAATCATATTATATAAATACAAAAATAATAATAAAAATAATCTCAAGTAAATTTTTATAAAGTTATCCAACCAAATGAACAACATGATATGGGGTTTCGGGTTCGGACCCCCCCCCCACAAGTTGGAAAATGGGTTGAAAGTCTTTTGCGAGGTCTAACATAGATGCACTTCGAAGTGAAGAAACAAACCCCCCCCCCAAGACCAACTCCCAAATCCGCGCCTGTTTGAATTTTTTTTTTTAATTACTTGATTCTCATCGCATGACGATACGAGTAGAAAACAATTCTCTGAACATTTCTCCGTTCGTGTGATCTCTCTGTCATTGTTTTTTTTTCATGTCATGCATAGAAGTAAAAAGTTTGGAATCCACTTACCTGAATTAAGCTCTTTTTTGGGACTTTCTATAGAAAATCCATAAAATTTGATCTAAATTTAAACTTTTGTAGTGGGGATGTCAGAAGTCCGCATAATTTGACGAATTAGGTCAAGGCAACAAACTATTTGCGTTAAAATTGGAGTGAAAAAATTTGGGTTCCAAAAACAGCGAGTGCCAGTATTACCTGCAAAAGTTAAAATTTGAGTTTTTTATGGTATGACGAGTGGTCAAAAAAAAAGGTCAAATATAGTTAGTTCACATGGGAAATGCCATACATTTTTTGGAACTTGCTTAAAGCAAGTAATTTGTTTGGTTAGGTTGGTCAAAAGCGGCCTCGATAGACTAGCGACAGTGCACTAGACTATCATCCCAGAGGTTGAGGGTTGGAATCCCAAGTAAAGCATGGACCTGCACTTCCCACTTTTCCTATGCCTCTTTTCCCGTCTATTCTATATCCTTATCGCTAACTCTCATTATCGGTATTACAAAGGGCGTATTCTTTGCCTAAGTGAGTTGGGACGCTAAGTCCCAACTGCCGCTCTAACCTACCTACCTAGGTTGGTCAAACGTGGTCTTGTTTATTTTAAAATATCTATCATTATCTATCTAACTTTGACATACATATATTTTGAAAATGGTAAACAATGTATTGTTTCAAAAATACTTGCGACTTACGAAAAAAAAATTAAAGAAAATTTAATTTAAAGAAAATTTACTTAAATTTTTTTTTCTTAAGTCTTAAGTATTTTAATTATTTTTAAGTCTTAAGTATTTGATTTAATTTAAAGAAAATTTTCTTAAATTTTTTTTCGTAAGCCTTAAGTATTTTTCTTTAAACTAAATTTTCTTAAATTTTTTTTTCGTAAGTCTTAAGTATTTTTCAAACCATACATTGTTAACCATTTAAAATTAAATTTTTGTTTCAAATTTACGGGCCTATAAAAAAAAAGGAACTTTCGCACTCAGATGGCCGAACATGTTTTCTCAAGGTTTTCGGGTTCGCCGAGAAAAATTCAAACTCAGAAACCTGATGGCTTTTTTTCGAATTCTGGAATTCACCTCAAAAACATATAAAAGACATCTCCGTACAAGCGGTTACAAAAAAAAATTTGAGTTTTTTTTAGGTTAAAGGTTAAAATCGCAAAATCACATTTGGGATATCGCATTTGGGACTTTTTTTTTTATATGAAGTTTTGTCATTCTGCGCGAAATTTTTCGAACTGCGTACGGGCCTTAACTCTCAACCGTTGGGTTGCAATACATAAGAAAACATACTACTGTAATCAAATTGAAAGCTGGAAAGGAAATTTTGAATTTAAACTTCCTGGGTCTTTCAAATCGATAATTTTGTTCTTTCTGTAACTTGGTAGCAATGTTAGTGACAGTTGTGCGAAATTTCACGTCAAAATATTCATTAATGTTTGAGATACGCTTCGTTTTGTGAGGTGCTAAAAGTGAGTTCTGCGATTTTTAAAATAAACAAAGAAGTTGCATTAAATTTCGTTTGCGGAATGGCATTTCGGCTACGGAAATGTTGACAATGCTGCAGATAGTTTTTGGGGATCAGACTCTGTCTTCAAAGAATGTTTACAAGTGGCATAAACGAGCTCAAGGCCGGCCGCGTAAGTGTGGAGAAGAATGTGGTATCAAATCGGCCAAAAACATCGCGTCAAGAAGTCAAAGAAATGGTGCTTGAAAATCGTCGATTGACTATAACAGACATCGCTGATAGTTTGGGATATCATTTGGATCGGTGCAGGCGATTTTGAGTGACGAATTGTGCTTGAGAAGAGTCCAATCTCGAATGGTTCCAAAATCACAAAATTCTTTTTAAAAAGACCGTCGTGTTGGCATCTGTTCCTCCTGAGCATTTCGCCAAAAATTCAATAAATATCCTTCCGCGTGTGCTGGAGAAAACATCGATGATCGAAGTTTAAAATCTCTATATATCGATGTTGGCCAACAGAGATGTTTCTTCAGCACTTCTGCTCTCATCAAATGGGTGTTTGGTAGTGCTGGAGAAACATCTCTGTTGGCCAACATCGATATATAGAGATTTTAAGCTTCGATCATCGAAGTTTGGCTTCGTGTGACTTCTGGCTATTCAGCAAACTCAAGAGGGGACACCGTTTTGACTCGATTGAGATAATCAAAGCAGAATCGCAAAAGGCTCTGAAGGCCATTCCGAAGGAGGACTTTGCCAAGTGCTATGAAAACTGGAAAATTCGTTGGCATAAGTGCCTTGCAGCGGAAGGGGATTACTTTGAAGACGATGAAATAGATTAAGATAAATAAAGATTTTGAAAATATAAGAAAATACACCTTTCAATTTGATCATAGTAGTATGCCACGACATCAGATCATGATAAAGCATATTTTCAAATCTTTGTGAAAACTTCAAATTTTTTTTAATTTCCTTAAAAACTTAAAGGTAAATGAGTGTTTTTCAAATCAAAGGGCACCTTAGAGAAATTCAGGCGCGTAGAATTCACTCCGCCTCCACCTTACTCGCATAAGCATATAATTGATAACCAGAATACCTACCTCAATAAAAAGCGTGCTCCAGACATCTCCATCTCGCATGAATCATGCTATAAAATAATAAGTGATCCAACGATGTAGTCAGTTGCGGATCTTAAAATTGATCTTGGCAGGGGTTCTTCAACCCATTTTTTCAACTTTCGAGTCTGAGCCTGAAAACCCCCGTGGATCCGCCACTGGGTGTAGTCAAAACTGTAAGGCTTTTGTCAAAACAAACTGCTTGCCCAATAACTTGGATATTAATTTCATTTATTAACTTTCGAGATCATATAATTTGAAAATATCCAAAGGCAGCTCTAAAAGCCAACTAAAGTCCGCTCTCGTAGAGCTCATGTGTAACTTCCCGCGTTGTACGACTGCCATAGTCATTAAACGGCGACTTGAAGGGCAACTGGCTATGCGAGCTGCTATCATAGGAATCCCCCACAGAAGTAGCCTCATTATGATGCGTTGCAGTACTTGCTGTGGGCATGGTATCCTCGCTGGAATTGATAACGCTAGCTGAAGGTTTGTGTGATAAGTTGTTCTGTTGTTGTTGTTGTGTTTGTGTGTTGTGTCTGTGTGTGTGTGTGTGTGCGGCTTCCTGGTATGTATACCTTGGTGCATTCTTATAGCTGTGTGTGTGTTTGTCATCGTGTGTTAATCTACTGTAGTGTTTATGTGTATCCGTACCGGATTGTGTGTATGTATTGTGTGCGGCAAACTGTTGTTGTGGCTGATAGGCAGCTCTATCCCGACTAAGCTGATCATCATAGGGTCCTTGCACATACTCCGTAGGCGCAGCATCATGCAGCGGCAGCGTTAATTGCTGCGTACGTTGTTCATAAGGATTTAGCGGCTCATCGGGACGCTCAGCACCCGGTAAATACTCATGATGCACTTCCTCATGCACGCCGTCCTGCGTTTGATTAATCAAACGATTGTACTCATCATTGCTGCTACCAACTTGCAAGTGTATGGCATGCTTAAAGTCCTCACCCAGATGTTTAAGCCAAAAATCATCGTTAACCTCGCCGGTGGTATAAATGCGCGTGGTCTGGCCACTCTTGGCCTTGCCCGCAACGGCGCTGGTGGCGGCCAAGACATCTATGACGTCATAGTTCTGTGGCGCTGTCTCAGTCACTGTGTTGTGCGTTTTGGTTATAACGCTGGCAGCGGTAGTGCTGCTGATGGCAATGGTTGTGGTCGAGGTACTGCTGCTACTGCTGGGTGTTGTCTCATTAGAGCACTGGAACGAGTTAGCACAAAGATTTAGCAAGACACGCCTTACGCTTGCAATCAAATCAGTTGTTGTCACTCACCTGCGCTGAACCGGCCAAGCCCAAAATGAGCATAACCATGAACCACAGCAGCGGCACGGCATGCTGACTAGCCGCAGACATGAGGCAAGTTGGCTAACTCCGTTTCTTTTTTTTGGTTTTTTTTTTTCAAAAAGTCATAACTTCCAGTTTAAAAGTGTGCATCACTTGCAGCACTGTCGCATTTCACCAACTGATCGCGTCGAGCGATATAAACTTCACTTAAATATGCAGACATCTCTCACTGTGGTGTGTGCTTTGGCTCTAGAGACGTGCTATCTGGACAGATACATGGGCTAATTGTGGCAAGTTAACCTTGATGGGGCCGCTGCACAGGGTCATTCAGTAAATGAGCGAGTGTATATGTGAAGATCAAATTTCTCAATGGGCGTGTAATATAATGCAAGCTAGTTTGGATTTTGGTAATTACTTGTTTACGTTCTTGGACCGCCGCCAGACCAAACATTCGGTGTTTCTGGTAGCAAAGGGCGTCTACTTCCGGATTGTTGTTGGTAGCAGCTTTGTTCTTGACACCAGCTTGACTGGCCATCATCGATCATTATTTTGTAGCTGCTGTAGTTCGTTAGTTTCATTTCAAGATTAAACAGATTACATAATTCTTACAGATCTCGTAAGAGGAAGTTTAATAAAGACAATAAATGTTGGTCAGTTGGTCAATTAATGACTGTCGAAGAGTTTCGCGGAAATGAGCTTGGCATAGCAAACGGCTGTTAGACTGCATTTTAATATTTAACTATAAAAAATATTATTAAAGTGTTGTGAAGTGACTTATTTTAAGTGCTACTTAGAATGTACCATAAACAGCAGCAGTGCGGATAGAAATTGGCAGAAAAGTGTAATGGGCTACATTTATCAGGTCTTTAAGCCTAAATCCGCAGTTTTTTAGTCAAAGAAACACATGTTTCAACAAATTTATTCAAAGTACGGGCACTCGGACAATTTCTGGAGACCACGCCGAAAAAATTGCTTCTCTTTCGAGGCAAAACACTCATCAAGCCAGTTTCGGACGTCTTCGTAAGAATCAAAGTGCTGCTCAGCGCGGGCGTGGCCCATCGCCAGAAAAAAGGTGATAGTCGAAAGGGGCCAGATCTGGTGAATAAGCGGGAAGTGGTAGCAACTCCCAGTTGAGTAGCTGCCGACCATTTTTGACGTGTGCGATGGTGCCTTGTTGTGGAGGAAAATCAGCTTGTCATGTCTTTCTTGATAGTCCGGCCTTAACTCACGCAGAGCACGGTGCATTTTGATCAGTTGTTGGAGGTAGCATTGGACATTGACAGTTTCACCAGGTTGCAACATCTCATAGTAGACGATACCCCGCTGATCCCACCAAACACACAGCATCGTCTTCCGTCTGAAGCGATTTGGTCTTACGAATGATGTTGATGGTTGGCGGGGAACAACCCATGATTTTTTGCGTTTATGTTTCTCGAAAGCACTGTCGCCATAGGTTAAGTTAGGTTGTAGTGGTTGCCTGTCCTGAAACAGCCCAGACGCACTTAGGCACAAGGAGGCCCTTTGTGATGTCACAGGTAACGCTGGCCGAGAGCTGAGCAGAGATTCCTTTATGTCTGCGTATATGGTCAGCTCTGAAAAAGACAGACACGACTATCCAATTGTAACCTTATTGTTGCTGAACCAACCTGAGAGTTCAATTAACCTAGCAATTACTCTGGGACAGAGGTTGGAAAGGTCTGTAAGGCTGGCCAGAAATGGGGAGCCAAGTATCCTAAGTCTCCTTCTGCATAGGCAGGGGCATTGACACATAAAGTGGAAAACGGTTTCCTCCTCCTTTTCAGATCCGCAGCCACGGCAGAAAAAAGGGCGCGCATTCTTTCGGCATGCGGCAATGTCCCGTAAGAATAGACACAGTGGTCGGTAGGGATTGCGATTCATTTTGAGCAGCTTCCGAGTCTTGTTGCCGGCAAAAACTCATTAAAAAAAAAGGGGGGTTTTCATGGTGTCTTCATACGCCCACTAACGCCATCTATGAGCAAACAGCGGCTTTAAGCTTATACAACTGGTATTATTTAAGGAACCCGATTGAAGACCTTGCCTACGCTATTGAAGCTCTTTGGCCAAATCCCAATCTTTGAGCAACATTGCCAAGCGTACACATGTCGAGGTCTATGGTCGCACTGCTTCAAATTGGCGTCAGCACAATCTTTGGTTTATTAATGTAGACTCCAAATCCAATCGCAACATACGTCGGGTTAACTTCTTGACGTTGCCCAGTTAAGAGATTCAAAACGCCATGGACTTTGAAGATTTGCATTCGATACAGAATAAATTTGTACTTATAATGCTTAGAAATTTAGGGAATTCGCTAAGAAAATTTCATAGGCAACTTTTGTATCCAAAATTAAGCCTAGCTTGTAGTCTCCCAGTCGACTTCAGACAGTAACTTGGGCTTTTACAACTTTTGAAAGTTCAGGAAAATAAAATACCCAAATAGTTATACCTTAAAAAATACTGACAGATTTTGGAATATCTGTCTTCCATATAAATTTTGTGCATGTTAAAAAGCAACATCACCATCATTTTTTGTATCTTCCACAGCAGCATAGGGCCTGCTGAAAATATTGAACCAATTTGCAGCATGAAAGTTGTCCAAAGACTTTTAGCTTAAAAAATACCAAAAGTTTTTGAAAATCCGTAAATTCTATTTTTCAACCTAATTTTGAGCATGCTGAAAATATTGAATCGGCAAACAGCATAAAAGTTGGAATGTCTCCAAAAGTGACGGATACAGAATTTTAGTACGGGATTGGGGAAGTTTTTCGGATTTTCGATTTCATTCAATTTATAGCTTAAATGTCATTGCGTGGTAGAGTAAATCGAAAGAAATGTTTTTTAACTCCCTTTTTCCAATATCTATCTTATATATATAAAAGAGAGTTAAGATTTATTTTTGTTACACCATTTATAACATGAGAACGGCTGAACCAATTTTGATGATCTATGGTTTGTTGGATTCGTCACAGAGTAACGCATAAAATATCGGAAAAAATCACATAAAAAGAAGTTAATCGAAAATCTTCATCTGCGTCACTATTATGCGCATCTTTTGGTAAAATTTCAGCTCCATAGCTCTTATAGTCTCTGAGATTCTTTTACTCATACGGACAGACAGACATGGCTATGTCGACTCGGCTGTTGATAGTGATCAAGAACCATCACCACGCCTCTTTCTGATCGTTACATACATTTGCACGAACTTATAATTCCTTCGTGGCAGGATGCAGAAATTCGGCGACTAGAGCAAGTTTTCAACACTATACTTAGAACGCAGCACAGAGAAGACAGAGAGTCTAAGATTGTAGAGAAGAAATGCCTATGCCTAGAAAACAACTCACAGAAAAGTTGGAGTTAAGGACTGCAGAGCACGAAGCAGATAGATTGAAGATGTTAGGCGAGACGGGCAAGTAGGAAATACTATGCAAAGAGGACTGCTCAGATAAAATTTAGATTTAACCATTACAGAGCAAGATCTTGAAACATTGCGTAGATAGCAAAACAGACAGGTAGGAAGATGTTAAAAAACAGATAGAGAGACACGTAACACAGCACAATACCGATTCGCATTTTGAAAACGATTACTAGAACTAGAACTAGAATGGTTAAAAAGCTTAACATCATTAGAGGAAAGATTAATGTCCCCTCGGCTACCGTTTGTGATAATTAAGTCATTGGGATATAAAGCAGGACAGTATCAAAGGAGCCATTGTAAACATTTTTATTCCAATTGTGAGTCCGAGCAGCGAACTGCATTGTTTCAGTGTATTTTAAAGACGGCTTGATGAACATTATGGAAATTGAGAGTTGCACAGGGTATATAATAGTATGGATAATCTGAATTGAATAAAGCAGATCGTACGGGGGTTGGCGTGCACGCAGGGGGCAGAGCCCCCTAGTAACATAATAAATACAATTTTTTCCCAACATACACAGGTATATCTTTGTTTTCGGTTTGAAGCCGAAAAATTTTTTATAAAGCCAATAAAATGACTTTAAATTTTGAGAGATCAAATCGATCGCAAATCAGCATGAAAGTTGAATCATCTCTACATTATTTTATAAATCCGACGTGGGGCAAATGAAATGCCCAAAAAGTTATACCTTTTAAAAATTACGAGAGATAACGAAATTTTTAGCTTTCAAACTAATTTTAAACATGTTTAAAATTATGTGTCTAAAATCATAATGTGAATAAACTTTTGATTGTGCTCCAAAATTTTATATTTTTACGAATGTATGCTGATATAATGTTCAAAGTTTAAGAGTTCCGATAACGAGAAGATTGGTTTTTCTGACTTTTGTACAAATTTTGAAAATGCTGTTAATATTAGACGAAAAGTCCCAATTGGGATTTTTTTTTTATATGAAGTTTTGTCATTCCGCTCGAAATTTTTCGAACTGCGTATAGGCCTTTACTCGAAAAATTAACCTTTATAAAAAAGTGTTTTATAGGGTAATTCTGGGTCGAGAAACACCAAAATAACATTCTTTTTTTTTTCTTAAGAACTGTTTTCGAGATTTTGTGTCGACATGAAAGACGATTAGATCGAAAGGTATTGATGTGCCTTTTACGGTGATATATGATATGTACAGATTAAGTAAAAATTATTGAAGTTACAAGCAATCAAAATTATTTTCGACCATTTTTAAAAATTACAAATTTTTGGTTTGCTTTCACGCGGAAGGACAAAACTTCATATTAAAAAAAAAAAATCCCAAATGGGATATCCCAAATGCGTATAGGCCTTCACGAGAAGAAATTTTTGAAAAATTATGTTAAGCTTTAAGGGGTATAAAATAAAATCGCATTTGGGATATCCCATTTATATATGAAGTTTTGTCATGGGATATTCCAAATGGGATTTTTTTTTTTTTATATGTAGTTTTGTCATTCCGCGCGAAATTTTTCAAACTGCGTATAGGCCTTTAGGCTAAAAGAGAATTCTTTTACGAACATTTCTAGCCTAAGATCTTCAAAATCGCATAGGAACTGTAGATCAGTTATCAGTATTATGCAAATTTTGACAATTTTAAGTCGGATATCACACTGAGACTGAAATTTGGATTGCCCCCCAAATTTTAATTAATTACCTAATCTAGGACACCAACTATACGTCTTGAGCAACTTAAATATCCAATAAGAAGTTATAACTATTCAAAATTTTGAGAAGTCGTGCAGATACAAGATTTCTGACTTTTATACAAAGTTTGAACATATTACAAAAATTCAGTCGGAATTAATGCAGAGCATGAAAATTTCATTGAATCTTATAATGAAGTTATAGCTTTTCAGAAATCTGAAAATTTTATAGAAATTTTGAAGATGCTGAAATTTTCAGTCGGATTGTAAGCTTTAGGAATCACAAGAGATCGGTAAGATGCGAAAGCTGGAATTGTTACGCAAATTTTGGACAGTTTCAAGTCAGAATGAAATTGGGATTATTCCCAACTTTTTATGAGTAGAATCGCCCGTAGACAGGCCCGACGAGACATGGGGAAATGGGGGGATTCCTCCTGGGCCCGGAGTCTTCTCAGCGGCCCGTTGTGATTACTGTTGTAATAAAATTTTCGGAATTTTTTTTTTTTCGATGGATCATTTTTTTCACGCTATTTACTAGATTGTGGAAAAAAATTTTTTCTATTGAAATATACATACAAATAAACTAACTTACAATTACACAATGATTCAAGCTATAAGGCTCCCAAAAAAGGGAATTTTTGTTTTATATGAGGTTTTGACATTTCGTGCGGAATTTTTGCATGCTGCGTATGGGCCTATGGGTGTAATAGAGGGGCCGTTCCATTTTCCTCCCCGGGCCCGGATTTTCACTCTACGCCCCTGCCCGTAGGCATTTGACATACCCAAAGAGAGCAAAACAAAAAAGCTTTAGTACATTTTCCGCATATTTCGCAAAACTTTTATTAGGTAACACAAAATTTAAACTCAAAAGTAAATAAGCCAAGTACGAAACTTAAAAACAAATTACCAAAAGAAAACAAAGCTAAGCCGCACTTAACAAAAAGTGCAAGCTATAATAAATAAAAATCAAGTATGTACTTTAAACATATAAGCAGTATATACATATATGCATATTACTTCTTGCGCTGGTCTACTGGCCTATAAAGCGTGTACATGCGAAAATCTTCAAACTCAGCAGTGAGAAATTCGGTCAGCGTTGTCGTCATAGTGTACACGTAGATGGTTGCAGTTGGTACCGATGGTATCTGGTATCAGTAGCCACTGTAGCTGCAAAGAGAAGCAGAGAAGAAAGAAAGTGAAAAGCAAAGCGTGAATTTTTCATTTATTTTTAATGAAACCTATATAATTTATTTAAACTAATAAACTAACGATAACTAACTAATAGCAATGTTTATCTATTGTTTAACTATATATTACAGTAGCAGCCCGATCCAGCTGCGACTACTTTAAAAATAGGGGCGTAAGTAGTCGCTGATGGGTGGCGCGCTATAGGTATCAACGCTGTAGCCATTGTGTGTGCGACTATTGTAACCATAGGTCTGGGCAGGCGTGGTAGAGTACTCGGCACCAATGTCACTTTCTGTATCGCTGCCGGCATCAAAGCCACCAAAGCCGCCTAGACGACCGCCAATAAGCTTTTTTAAAAAGTCCAAGGTCTGTTTTTTTTGCAGTGGCTCGGGATCGATTAGGCCACCGCCATAATGTGAGCTAGCATCCACAAATTCGGGATGCTGATAGACTATGCCCGAAATAATGCTGTCCAGCTGTGAGTTGGACACATGCTCCACCGGATAGCGTGCATTTGAGAGCAGCTCATCATGTTGACTGCTTAGCACTGGCGCAGCTCCACTGGCGGCCACAGCTTGATACCTCCTATGTGGTGCCTCCAAGTCGCCAGCAAAACGCAGCGGTGTAGCGCTTTGTCCCAGCGGATCTGGCACCGATGTTGTTGAAATGAGCGTGCGCAATTGTGTATCATCTACGAATTTGTAGTCAGCCGTGGGTACTTGCTGAGCATACTGTTCAAACGGATTGTTCACATAGCTAACATCACGCTTGGCGTTTATGGAATTGAGATATTCAGGCGGCGGCGGCGGTGAAGTGAACTCCGCTGCTTGCTGTGGCTCCGTTGTGCTGCTGCTGTAGCTCTGCTGCGGTTCTGTATCCGCTGTACGGTCGGAACCACAACCCATATGACATTGACCACGCTTAAAGTTGGGATCCATTGCCTCCGGCATGAATTGTATAATCTCGGGCGCGCTGAAATCTATATTTTCGCGCTCACGCTCTATCAAATCATATTCACCCTTAATGTCGCGCTTGGTAAGCTTACGGTTCTGCTGCAGCCAACGCGCTAGCGGACGCGGTGGCACTGCTGTAACTGAGGGAGTTTTCTTGGTCTTACGCTTGGATTTATCCGTTGGCTCCGCTACGGGTTTGGCTACACCAAAAAAACCCAGTTTCTTTTGCGCCTCTATATCCTTGTGATAGAGCTTAACGCTGCGCATGGGTCGTTCCTGCTGGCTTTTAAGCAGACGCTCGCGAAAGAAACCTGAACCCGACGTACGACGCGCTTGTGTGTCACGTCTACGACGCGTTATGGCATTTGTGCTTTTGTCCAAATCTGCATTGGAACTGTCGGCGTTAGTGAAGCTATTAAAGCTACTTAGGGGCAAAAAGAATAAACGTGCCAGCAAGGGCTGTGCACATGTGCAGGGTAACTGACGACACTTGCAACCAGCTTGTGCACGCTCGGCTGTGGGCGACTGTCTTACATACCTAGGCTTGGAGTTGCCGCAGCTGTCGCAGCTGTAAGTTGGTTTGGCAACACAATCTGTAAAGCGCAAAGTAGTTTGAGTAAAGCTGCACGCAGCGCTGGTAATTGAAGCTCACCTGGTTTGTTCACTGTAATGCGATCCACCTTGGCATAGAGCTTGGCTGGCTTCTCTTTGGGCGGTGGCGGCGTGCGTGGCTCCTCTACGACAAAGTCAAAGCTATAGGTAATCTTGGCCTTGGACTGCACAGGCTTGTCTATGCGATAGCCATACTCGCCACCCAAATACTTTTTGGGTTTGGGTGGATTGGGCACATTTAGCTGATAGCCCAGCTGTGCGGGGCAATCACAGCCCTCGCCCGTATAGACAACTTCTACGGGCGTAGCGCTAGAGCTGGGCATGCCACATATGCACAAACAGCCCAGGGCCAGGGCTACTTTAAGATAGTACATTACGCTAGTTTTTTTTTTTTTTGTGTCGGATATGTCTTGAACTGCTTATGTATCGTACGTTTGGTTGACTAGCCGCAGCTTGCTCTGGACACCTTCTTTATATGTACTTTGCATGCAAACTCTCACGCAGATCACGTTTGGAACGTAGTCTACTGCAGCTGCCGGCAGCTCGATGAACTTGAACTTGAACATTTTTTTGCAGCACATCTTCTCCAGCTATGGCACTTAGTGATTGTTTTGCTTTTGCTCACTGTAGTTTGGATGTTGTTGTAGCTGCGCTGACCTTTTCAAACAATTTCGGTGTTTTTTGTCAAAAGTCATGTTCCCAACAACTCTTGCCGCGCCGCTTGAACTGTGCCGCTTGGAGCACTGCATCGTACGCTTACAACAGCCATAACATGCAACAAATTTTGCGCATATTTTTTTTATTTTGCTCAGAATCAAGCCATTTGGAAGCGTAAAAAGTAAGTAACTAAAAATCTGGAAAACTTTTACAAAAAGTTTGACATCTTTTAGGCACTTGAGACAATGTTTTGTTCATAAAGCAAGTCATCCATCGAAGTGCTGCATTATGAAGCAAAAAAGTTTATATAGCGCCGAGTTCTAACAAAGATTTGTCCACATTGTAGATGGTCCAGCTTAAAAACAAAAATAAGAAAATTAATTTTTAAAAAGTTTAGAAAAATATGTAAACATACTTTTAGGCTGTTTATAGAATTTATGTGAAACTTAAAAATAATTTAGTTATAAAAAAAAATTTATTGTTATTGTTGCAAAAAAAAAAGATAACTTAAACCTAAGCAAATATATCAAGAAATTTCAATATTTTTTGTATCCTTCGAACAAATTCACAAAAAAGTTCATTTACTAAATGATCTCTTCCGCAAAAAAGTACGAGCTTAAAAATCGTTTCTAAAATGGAAATTCTGGCGGTAAAGATGACTTTGAGATACTTTCTCTTTGCAATCAAATTCGGAATATTGCTTTATTACTCCAAAAAATTTTTGATTGCCTATAATTCAATTTATAACCTAGTATGACCTTGATCCTATGGGTGCAGTGTATAAAGATGACGTACGTTAAAGTAGGGCGCAGACGCCTTTGGGATACCCAAATTGCAATTTAGTCCGACATATTGCTTAAGACCTCCAGAAGATATTTTATTCGGCAAATGTTGACTACGATATTTTCATAAAAAAAAAAGAAATCACACGAAACACAACGAATTTTGTACAAAAATCGTTTTTTTAACCGATTGGTCCTATGGGAGCTATATGATATAAGTCAACCGATTTTGATCAAGTTTGGTACAGTGCTTGGGAATTATAAAAAACTTCCAAGTGCCAAATTTGGTTACAATATCGTCATAAACAAACGAAACGCAACGAATTTTGTACAAAAAATGCTTTTTTGACCGATCGTTCCAATGGGAGCTATATGATATAGTCAACCGATTTTGATCAAATTTGGAACAGTGCTTGGGTACTCTAAAAAACTTCCGAGTGCCAAAGTTGGTTATGATATCTTCATATACAAACGAATTATCCATCTAAAACTTGTGGTTTTTTTCGAGGTCCTCTGAAACACCCCAATGGGAGCTATATAATATAACCCCGATATCGAAAATATAAAATAAACTTGTCTCCCCTGACATAATTACGCATCTAATTTGAAAACTTGGTCGCTCTAGCTCTTACCATCTCTGAGATCTAGGCGTTCATACAGACAGACGGACAGGCGGACAGACGGACATGGGTATATCGACTTCTCGAGTCACACTGATCATACTTTAGGTAACTTTGGGGGGTCTCCGACGTTTCCTTCTGTATGTTACATACATTTTCGGCTTGCACAAACTTAATATACCCTTTGTACCATACGGTACAGAGTATAAAAAATCCTCTAACAGTATACGTTAATAGTAATAATTTTAAAGGGAAAACATTACTGCGACCTTAAGGATCTATTGTGCTTCCTACGAGCTCTAGAGCTCCTTGGCCAGTCCCATTGTGGAGATAAATTTAATTATCTGAGATGGTTCTAGTCCAGTTACGTCGCGCATCGATATTCTGTAATCGCCGAAGAGGGATGAACATACACTCCGTAAGTATATGTTGGGAGGATTCCTCCCTCATTTCACAGAACCTACAGTTGTTAGAATCTACAATGCCCATCATGCTCAGGTGCTTCCTTAGTCTGCAGTGTCCCGTAAGTAACCCAGTAAGTATCCTTAGGGAATTCTTGCCCAGGTGGCAGATTTTCTTGAACCTATTCAGATCATAGGAGCCGAGAAGCTGCTTGGACTGTCGTAAGCCAATCTCAGCAATCCAGTTTGAGTTTCGTCTGGATCTCTCCTCTTCTCTAGCAGCTGTTTAATGGTGTGTCTAACAGCAAACGTTACAATAACGCCAAAATTCTTACATATAGGTATATAAAATGAAAGTTTCGTTTTCGACTATTCTAAACGAATGTATGATCTGCCAGATAAGTCTTGATTATAAAATATTTGAACTTTAAGATACTACAGTGTTTTGCACATTCTTGCTTAGAAAGAGAGTAGTGCACAATAGATCTTATTGGTCGCAGTGCGTATAGGCCTATGCCTAACCCACAAACAATTACAATTACAAAGAGACTGCTCCAGAATAAAAACCTACATGAGCTTATGGTTATTCGCTAAAGTCTTTATAAAATGTAGTTTAATACTTAAGTTATGTTGCAACAGAGCCACTGTCAAGTTGATGAGTTTGGCATAAATGTATTTTGTTTCCTAGTTTTTGCGTTCTTTTGCAGACATCGAAAGTTTTGATGCACTAGAAAGAAAAAAATTATATTATTGTAGAACAAATTAAATAATACTTATATTTATTCTTTACAGTATTTACCTTAACCTATTAAGCAGACAAGAGCTATCGTGAATTTCTTATGCAAGTGAGCGACAAGAAGACAAGTCTTCCACTTTTCACACTAACATATTTATACAAAATATTTGATATTGTGTAAAATAATGAGATACATATTTGTGGGTACAGTTGGATTAAAAGTAAGCACACTTCCCAAATATATAAGCCATTTGAAAAGACGCATTGCATACGTACGATAACAGTTAATACATTTTTAATTCTAAATAATAAAAATATTTGTATATACAACGTGCAATATTTAGCATTAGTACAAATCACAGTTGCCCGCATCCAAATCCTCACGTTTGCTATTGCGATATGATGCAATACGGCCGGGCTTAAAGCCACAATCTACCGATACTTTGCCAGCTACTTTGCCATAGCTATTATCTTCTTTGATGTAGGTTCTACTGGTTATCTTCTTGAACTTGGGATTTTTGAACTGCTCTGTTTGATAGCCCAATTGTTTGTAGGTAAGCTGTGGTGGTGCATTCTCATCATATGCTGTCAGCTCTTCCTCCTCAAGCTCTTCTAGATACTCTTCTTCATCTTGCTCTTTCTTTAGGGTAGGTTTCTTTAAAGTAATGACGTCACTCTTCAGCTTGAAAAGATTCTCTTCGGGCACATTTGAGAAGAAGACCTTTTGCAGCCCATCAACAGGTTTTTGTGCAAAGCCATAGGCCAATTTAGCCTCGGGCACATTTATAGCCTTGCCCGCCTGCACGGCCAGGCTAACGCTAATGGGATCTGCTGGTGGACTATCATCTTTGATGATTGGCTCGACATAAGGTATGCTATATAAATACAAAACATTTGATTAGTTTTTTGCTACTAAAAGCTGCTGTTGGCTACTCACTTGTCATAGCTGCTATCTTCGCTGGCGCAGCTACAGGTGGGCTTGCACGGCTTCTTCTGTGGAAATGTTAAAAATGGTGGGATATCTCTTTAAATTTCGTATCTTTATGTGGCTTGCTTTTTGGCATATGAGTCGATGGTATTGATGCTCGGAACACGTAGCATGCGATAATGACGACAACAATGCTGGCTGATGATGGATGGACTTGGAGCGCTTTTTATGGTGTTATGATATAAGGTGACTTATGCTATCGATGCTGATAACTGGGGCATGTCGCACGCGGAAATCATGCAAACTGGGTGACGTTGATTATGCCTACTTAAATTACTGGAAACTATGTTTTAAGTGACAGTTACATGCCCAAGCCAAAACCCAAACCCATGCCATAGCCAGCGCCCAAGCCGCCGGACATGTGCAAGCTTTGATGCGGCAGCGCTGCTTGCATTCTAGGCAAGCTACGCGCACGCTTCAAGCAATCCACATGTTCTAGACGCTGCAAACGCTCGGCCAGACGTTGGGCAGCATCTGTCTTGGCTTCAATGGCATTTTCAAGCATGCGGCGCCTTAATAAATGATTAAATGATTGCATCCATTGAAACACTTCACGTACTTTGCCGCAGGTCTTGGGTAGCTTAGCGGGTTCAATCAATAGCTTGCTGCAATAGCAGTTATCACCAATGGGTGGTAGATTCAATTCGCTGGCATCATAATAGCGTGGCTTGGGACGCACTATGCTGGTGCCCTGACAGCTTTGGCAGTAGTCAATGCCCTTCTCCGAGCACACACAAGCGGCATACAACTAAATTTTGGAAAAACAGATGTTGATTAGTGATTTGTTTTGCTTGGTTTATAGGCACTACTTACGCCCTGCATGCAGTGCAGCATTAGAAATAGACAAATGAATAATTTGAAGGCACGCATGTTGCTGCTTTTCCGGAACTCTTGAATAAAAGCTTTTTGTGCACTTGGACTACTTGTCACGGCTCTGGTCGTTAAACGTTTGAACTGACACCCAGCCAACCTACACGTTTTATACCCGAAAATTTGCAGCTGATTTGCAGTAGCTAGTTTTTTTTGTTACTTGCTTTTGTTTTTTTTTTGCTATTTCAAGCTAATGCTAGATGCTGTAGTACCAGGTTCAGAACGCGTGCCCATAGCTTTCATTCAACTGAAAAAAAACATAGTTAATACAATTTTCCCATAAGCTTTGCTTTCACATTTTCATAAGAAACACACGAAACTTCCTCTAGAAAGTCCACAAACAGCAACCAAGGCGCTATATGCAATTTTCACGCTAAGCTTTTCATCTTTGGGGCGCGTGCCTCGTTGACATTTTGATAAACAACAAATCATGACGATGTCCAATGCTGTCAAATTCCAAGAATTCATATCGCCAAAAAGTTCATAATGAAAAATCAAAATAATAACAAGTGATCATATGGTTGCAGTGTTGCAAGTGGCTGTATATATGTATATATATCTATGTACATATGCAGTATGGGAACTGATTTCGTTGAGCTGATACATATCAGCTAACATTACGTTGAGAAGGTCAATGTGAAATACTACTAAGCGGGGCATTCACCCAACAAGTTTTAGCTTATCTCTTAAATTCTTATAAGAGATCGGCTTGGGACGCAGTTACACAAAGTCATGCCCAATTGTAAACTGAATTAGTCATTACTTGTCGTATGCATAGAAATTGGTTCGAAAAAATTATATTATATATGTTGACAATGTCCTCCACGAGGTACACGGATGCCTCCAAAATGGATTGCGGTGTCGGTGCAGGTATATATATACTCCGAGAGATTAAACATCTAAAAGTCAGTGCGCCTCCCCAGTTTATCCAGCGTCTTCCAGGCGGAAGTATTTGCTATTGGGGAGGCATGTAGGATACTAATCGCGGACTACACATTCAAAAACAACATTGCCATTCTGTCGGATAGCCAGGCTGCGATTCAGGCCATGAATTCAGCCAACACAACCTCTAAAATTGTAGAACAAAGCAGAAGCAACCTCACCACCGTAAGCGAAAGGTACAACGTTACTCTAATCTGGATCCCGGGACACCGAAATATTGAGGGAAACGAAAAAGCCGACGAACTGGCAAGAAATTGATCTGCCATGAGTGAGGCTCTTGCGGAACCAGCGTTCACACCACTCAACGTGGTCAAGAGAGACATCAACACAAAATACCTTCAAATAGCGGGTCGTAAATGGAATAGTCTTATAACTAGTAGATCACTATGTCCTAGATATAGCCTCAAACAAACAACATCGCTGATAAACAGGAATAGAAGAGATGCCTTTAGACCAGTGGTCGGCACAAAATACACTCACATTTTTTTTTTGCGTATGTATTGAAGTTTTCTCTGCCCCAGTGACGTATGCGACACTGACGTTGCTCTACGTTGCTAAGCAACAGACACGCAGTTGATTGTGCGTGGCTTCGGCTCTTGTTGTTGTTGTTGACGTCGAGCAACGTCAGCGTCGCAATACGTCACTGCGGCAGAGAAAATTTCAGTACAAAAAGCACGCACACATGCATGCGTTTTGTGTATAACACATGACGTGTGTCGACGTCGCTAATCCCTATACACGCGTGCATAGGCCGTGCCGACCACTGCTTTAGACTCATCACTGGCGTCTGGCCTATTGGAGAACAGACGTCCAAATTGAGGCTTCCTCATTCTGGCTTCAGTCAGAAGAACAACAAACCGTTCTTAATTTCCTTTGTAAGTGCCCTGCTCTTTGGATGCAGAGAATGGACACCCTAGGAAGACCGCTTTTCAATGGACTTGGGGAGCTGGCGGAAATAAACATCAACGACACCCAGAGGTTCCTAAACCGCACGAACTGGATCTAACCGAGCTATCTACACAAGCAACCCATTGAAAAGTTGGAAACGAGGATGTGGTCAAAGCCACCACTTCAACCAACCGACCTCCTCGAGCGGCTGCGACCTTGTTGTGGTGAGGGGCTCAGGCTATGATCCCGAGAGCGAAGCCGGCGGTAGCATAGCTACCGGCAGGCCCTCCCATGCTGGCAAGTTCAAGGGGGAGCTTTCAAAGCTAAGTGCAGCTCACAATAATCGGCGACTTGTACGGTTGGTACTTTGCCACCTCGACGTCCTGGTATGTATGGTATGCTGCTAAGAAGTATGCCGTTCCCAGACTCTTTGATGCTGTAGGCCAGTCTGTTGGCTTAGCTGGCAGCCCCAGTACCAGTCTATGTTGTTTGGGCCAATCACCCACTCATCTGAATTCGAAACTGATTACTGAAACTGATACAAACAATAATGTTGACTAGCTGAACTCAAGGTCCTATAAAGAGTTCCTATATACTAATGAAAGAAGACGAACCTGAGATTGATGGATAATGTTAAATAATTTTCTACACATAATTTAAAGACTAAATACAATCTAAATTGATTTTTTTTCAACGCAATCTTGAACAGTATACAAATATGCCAATTAGGCTTATATGGGCGATGAGGGTGAGCGTTACCGGATTGAGTTGAGATTTACCGCAGTTTATATCTAAGTCATTTGTTTTCAGACCTCTACGATAATTTTTCGAGCTTACTCAAAAAAAAAAAAAGTTGAAGGCTTTTTGTACCATAGTGCAGGATCTAGCACAGGAGTTAGACAAAACGTGAGTATTCAGTGATATTGTCATATGATTACAGTCTTTTAATAAGTTTAAAGTGAAATTGAAATTATCAAATGAGTCAATAGGTTGTTGACCTCTGATCGTGTATAGAGACCACACTGTGCTTTAGCATTTCTACAAATGCTGTATAGGTTAAAAAGTCGATCATGACAAAATGCTTCTTTTTGTATAAAAAAATTTAAAAGTTTCAAAACATTGTGGGCAGAGCCGTATAGAGAAAATCCGGGCCTGGGGGGGGCCTTGAATTATTGTGTTCTGTAAGTACGACGAACTTTTTCACTCGAAAGAGATAGCGTGAAAAAAAATTATCCAGATTTCAGATAATTTGGTTACGACAGTAATTTCACCGGGCCCCTGAGAAAACTCCGGGCCCGGGGGGAATCCTCCCATTCCGCCTCTCTCGTCGGGCCTGATTGTGGCGCTGATATATGCCGATGATGCGTCTAGCTTTAACAATTTGAAAGATATCAATATTTCATCGAATTCAAATCAAACGTTTACCATTTAGCCTTTTTAAAAACTCTCAACCTCAAAACTATTACAAAATCAAAAACGTCCCCAATTCCCCAAGTTGATGACCCAAATATTGTGTGCAAAATTTCATAAAGGTCAGCCGAAATCAGGGCGATGATTAAATTTTGATTCCAACATCAGGCAGCTTTAAATGCGTTACAATTTAACTAAAGCCTATACAAATTGTCAATTGGAACAAGAGCATAATTTCTCTCAACACTATTTCTTAGATTGTAGATTTCTCCCGAGAAAGATGTTTCAAATACTAAAGCATAATTTGATAAGGTCCAAATAGAAACACTTATACGTATTGCTCGATAATTTCCAAGAAATAAATCCAAGAAAGAATTTGGTATGTTATTGAGGTACACCATTTACTTACTAGCTGATGAGGGATTGTTTCAACAGAACGTCCATCTTATGTATTACGTCTTTCGTAGAAATAATAAATTTTGTTTTAAGATAATTCAAATTTACGAATCTGCTAAAGTGTCTTAAATGATTTAAAGCTTCATCTTTATCATTTGAAGTTTCGCGCATGTTACTAAGCGTAAATTCCAGCTTCCAAAAGATGCGTCATTATGTCAAAATCGGTGCGCATAAATTTTCAAAATATTTGCAAATTAACTCAATTAAATAAACACAACAATCACTTACGAATAGGTTGAACGCAAGGTTAATCTCTGTCTGGATTGGGCACATTGTTCTTATCAAAAACAATATTGTTCCCAAATAATGTGGTACAGTCGAGACGATAGCCGACAGTGGTATACACTGTGTACAACTTATTACTTTGGCAGTAGGGAACACATATTTTCACAAAAATACTACCAAAGAATATAGAACTACTAGTTCTTACTTAAACACTGGGTCTCCGAGATTGAGTACAATCCGAGTTTGCAAAAGATACATTCGTTGCACTACTAAGCCGCCTTTCTGCTGTTTGCACATGCTGCACAAGCCCATAGTTCACATGACTCTATTAGCACACAGGGTATTACTTAATAAGATTGTTACGTCTTGCGCTATTAAAAAAATAGGAACAGCTTCCGTGTAGAGACTATATACAATATATAAAAGCACATGTTACATACAGCATTCACTGGCATCATTGTGCTTATCAGTTGTAAGCACTTTCTACTCGGACATCGATTCAGTACAGTCTATTGATCCCAAGTGTTAGCAAGTGATCGCGCTTCAGCCTAAAAAAAAATATAAATTAAAAATTATTCAAGTCCTAAAAAATGGCAGCTTTAAAGTTTGACTTATATAAACGCACCTTTTTTGTTTTGAGTGGATGCTCGAATCCTTTGGGCAAATCGCTGGCTCTGGAGTTTTGTCAACGTTTTGCCAAGGGTTCTGTGGCTCTTGTATTGGATGAACAAGCAGAACTGCTGCAAAAGGAGCTGCAGCCGCAATTGCCATTCCAAGTGCTAACTGGTGCTCCCGGACAGTTCAATGCCGAGTCACTGCTGCAGGCAGTCCAAACAATGCCTGCGGCGGCTTATGAACGCGCCATAATTGTGCATAACGAAGGTGAGGCTGCAACTCACGCGCTGCTGGAACCGCAAATCGAGCAGGAATGGCTTGATTACGTGCAGCGCCAGCTGTATGCACCGGTACAGCTAAACCAAAACTTTTTGCAGTGTACTGCTTTGGCCGGAATTGAGAAACTGGTGATCAATATAACATCTTCAATGCAGTTGCGTCCATTTATCTACAGCTCACTGTTGTGCTCCTGCAAACGCGCACGTGATATGTATTTTCGCGCCATGGCAGCCGAGGAATGTCGAGCTGGCGTAGCCGTGCTTAACTATTCACCTGGCCTGATGGACACACATGTGCCGCAGTGTGATTTGAATGGAAACCTTGTCACAGACAGCAGATTGGAACTGCCGCGTGTTAAGCCAACAGAGGCCACTTTAAAGCTAATTAATGTGCTGCAGGAGTTAACGTTTGTTTCTGGTCACGATGTGGACTATTATGATGACGTGCATTTATGAGTAGCAGCAAGCCCAGGGTCTGCACAAGCACAGGCTGTAGCTAGGGCTGATAATATGGCTAATGTGTCGAAGCAGTGGCATATGGAAATATGTTTGAATAAAATTACAATGTTTTTGCACTTGATCTGCCTAACAAACACGCCTTTAATTCTTTTTTTTTTATTTTTGTTTGGTTTACTACGAATTCGGGCATAAAAAAAATGCTTACGGTAAATTCACTTGTGTATGCGTGTGTATATAGTGCAAAGCAAACGTAACGAACAGGGATCGCCGATTGTTATGCTACAGTTGGCAGATTTATCGATAATCAAAAATTAGCATCTATGCAATTATCTATATATCAACGGTCGCTGCTCCTTAAATTTTGATTATAGCTATAAACGCGTAAAAACTACTTTTGTTGAAATTAAAAAAGTAGTGGCGATAAAAAAATGGGATCTACTTATTTTGAAAACCAAATATATTGAAAACTTATCGAAACTAGTCGTGTCTGGAACAATACGTTTTTTTTATGTTTAATTTTCTTGGCAGGCTGTGCATAAGTAGCTCCATTTAGTCAGAAATCTTATTGTGAGCAGTACAAGTTTTTTTTTTAAATTCTAGCGTTCTATTTGAAATAAAGAGTTAAAAAGCGCACATAAAAAGAGCTGCTCCTGCGTTGATTAGATTAATATAACATTTTTTGATTTGTATAGAAGATTGCGGATTCTTACAGAAAAGTTGCATTTTTTTTAGGTAAGTACAAATTGAAACAAATTAAATAAGTGCGTTTGTAATATATTCCTTTTTTTTTACACAGTTACAGCTGAAGGATCAGCTTTTAAAATGGTTGAACGTGACGATATTTCTCAACGCAGTACCGAGCTTTCTCCGTTGGATTCGTACTGCGCGTATTGTCTATTTTTATTTGACGACCGTATTGGAAGACCCGCAGACTCTTACAGGGAGCGCTACTGCCTTCGCTGTGGAGTTACCTTGTTCGATTAGTTAGCAACGCTACAAACAGTATTCAAAGTACAAAAAACCAAAGATGCACATTTTTATATAACGTATTAACAAAAAATAAATATGTAGAACTTTTAAATGCATGTATGTATTTGTTTTATAAGCAACTTAATGGCTGCTTGCTGCAGCTTATGCTTAATAAATTTTCGCATTAATTCTGATTTTAAGTGCTACAATTAATACACAATTATAATTTAAATGCAAATAATAAAAATAATACACAGTCAGCGATAACCTTTTTGCATTTGGCCATAATTTGCGGGCTAAAGCTTAAAAGCTTGAGCTTTGCGTGAGTCAAGCGCACAAAGCTTTTCAGATTGTAGGCTTCGATATTGAATTGGGAGGCTGTTGGGCAAGCTCAGCGCCGCAACAAAGTAAAGCACAAGCTGCCTTTCTCCAAACCAATTACGCATACATAGACACAGTAGAAAAAAAAACCCACTCACCATTACACATAATGTACGATGTATGATGAATGTATTAGTATATAACCAACTGTTGGCATATTTGCAACTGCCCGCGTCTGACATTGAAAAGTTTTGTGCATTTTAAGCGGCCAACTGACCAAACGTCCACATTATGAATTTACAAAAGCGCAGCTATGTCTTGGTCACAGGCGCCTCACGTGGCATTGGACGCGAAATGGCACTGCAGCTGGCAAGTCGCGTGCAGCCGGAGGGCTCTTTGCTGGTTTTGCTCGGTCGCAGTCAGTCAGATTTGGACGCCACCAAGGCGCTTATATTGGCAAATTCAAGTGTTAGCCAACTAAGCATTAACAGCTACATATTAGAGCTGTCTACGGCCACAGCAGCAGATTTTGAGCGCATTCTAATGGACTCGCTGCAGGGAAGTGCAGATAACATGCAATTTGAACGCGCTATTATTATACATAATGCCGGCACACTAGGTGACACATCTTTGTATGCACGCGAGATTGGCAATACTGATGTGCTGCAGCAATATTATCACACGAATCTCTTCTCAGCTATATCACTCAATTGTGTGTTTATGCGTGTGTTTGCGCAGCTGCCCAAGCTGGTGGTTAATCTAAGCACCAAGGCTGCTGTGGAACCCTTTCCGTCTATGGCCTATTATTGTACTGTTAAGGCTGCACGTGAAATGTACTTTCGTGTGCTAGCTGCAGAGGAGCCTGAAGCAGCAACTTTAGTTTTGAATTATGCACCTGGCGTCATTGACACACAAATGACTGAAAAGGTGCAGCGTGAAACGCATGACAAGGCGCTGGCGCAGGCTTTTCGTGAGCAACGCGAGTCCAAAACCATGTTAACAACCAAGGATACGGTGCTCAAGTTTATACAGATACTGCAGCAGCAAACGTTCAAGTCGGGTGATCACGTGGATTTTTGGGACTAGCTCGTGGCTGCACATTGGCAAGAAATATACATACATACAAAAATGTTTATCAGCGGGTGTTGGTTTTAAGCTTGTTAAGTATTAAAAATGTTACAACAAATTTATGATTTAAAAAAAAAAGTTTTAAAAAAAATCGGCAGCTGTTGCGCGTCGCTTTGTGGGTATTTTCAGCAGATCGTCGGTTATTGTGGAGCCCATATCAATAAGAGGTTTGCCAGTGCTGCTACTCTTGGCCGGTAACGTTGTCGGCGTGTTAGATGCCATGCTAGGTGTGGTTTTGCGCTTGACAGAGACGCTACGCCGCTGTTGCATAGGCGAGGGCGTCAACATGAGTGGCGTGCTGCGCAGACCCAGCTTGCCAGTGGCCAAGCGCTGGGCTGCTGGCGACATGCTGGCCAAACGCTCCATATTCAAGCGCATAAACGGTGAACCAATGTTGGAGCGCGCCTTATCCAGCGCTTGTTGCTTGTGATTACGCATCTTCTCGCTAACCTTTTCGGCTAGAGCAATTGCAATGTTTTCACGTCGCGAGTTTTCGTTAATGCGAAATGAGGGTCCAGGCGTATTGCGCAGCGGCGTATCGCCACCGTCCAGACGAAAAGGTGTGCCATCTATTTCGCCCCAGGTCATAATAGGTGAGAAGGCTTCACCGGGCCTAGGTGATGGCGAGCGCAACAGTTCATGGCCACGTATGCGTGGTGTGGCTGTAGCATCTGCTGCCAATGTGCCTGTTACCTCACTGGTTTCTTTGCTTGCCTGACCATGTAATGTCGTTGGCAAACGTGTGGCACTGTGCTGTATGCTTTGTCTGCGCTCTGCGGCCTGAACTTTCTCCTCCTCGGTTAGGTCAACGCCATCGGGTACATACATGACTGAGTTCATATTTGTATAGGTCCATGTTTCAATTTTGCGTTGAGGATCTGGCGCATCGAATTGCTGTTCAATGCTGGGCAATGTCAACGCTTGCTGCAGCTGCGTTGCAGATTTATCCTCTTCATTATAAAAAAGCGCATATTTTTCGCGTAACTTGGCCTCGGCGGTTTCAATAATCTCCTGAAAACTTTGATTATCCTCGCTTGTATAATGCTGCAGAAAACCATCCAACGATATGTTACGTGAAATATCCTGCTTATGGCCACCTTCTGCGGAGCTTTGCTCACTGTTTACGGATTGCGGCGTTTCATCTGGCTGCACAGGTTTAGGTGTAAGGCTAGAGTTTCTGGGCGTTCTGCTGACGGGTGTTTCAAAAGTGGCTGGCGACATGGCTGTATGCAAAGAGTATATAAAATAGCAGCTTTTATATGCATTGCTTAACTTACTATTGTTGTTGCGATTGTGCTGACGCCGCCTGCTGCCTGGGCCCAAGATGCCGCTGCTCATGCTATAACGCGCACGCAGTTCGGACATCAGCAGAAAGTCTCGACGCGCCTCAGCATCAAGATATTCATTTTGTACACGTAGCTTTTCCAAGTCCGGAAAGAAATCACGTTGTATAATCTTGGACATTTCCTCGATGTAACGCTCCTCGCTCAAAATTTTTGGCTTCTTTTTGTGACGTACAATGCTGCAGCCCACTGGCGGACGCTTGAATGCAGTCATGGCTGCATCTGCAACTTTGACCAATTGATTTGAATTGTTGCTGGACAAGCTGTTGGCCATTTTAGTTGGTTTAGCCATGATTCTAACAATAGATTTTTAATAATTAAACGTTTATTTGGCGTTTCGCAAATAGTAAATAAAGAAGGCAAAAACAAGCTGTTGCCAGTGTGTACCTATTAAGTTTGGTGAAATATTTTAATTTAGCACTAAATACCAAAAAAAAAACAAATACCAAAATATTTAACTAACAAAAATACCAAAATAATGGCGGTCAACGGTTTAAAAACAAAAATTTTGTGACATTTAGGAACGAACAAGAAAATACGTTTATGTTCTGTAAAAGGCATTTTCGCTTACATTCCGCTGTTTTTAACACTAACACGCCCGCAATTACGAACACGACAAAAAAAATTGATCAAGGGTTACAGTAAAAAATGCTGAAGAGCCTTGCAAATATCGGTTTTGACAGCCGATGCACAAAGAATAAATTTGACAGCGCGAAGGTGCGTGATTTGCACTTTGGTTCGTTAAGCGAGAAAGATACTGCTAAAGTAAGCGTGATTAGTTTTAAATTGTGTTTAATATTTTTGTAGCTTAATTAAATGTTTTTAATTTTAGTACAGCGCTATGTATCTGCACGTATTAATGTACGCAAGCGCGGTATGCGCATTTGTTAAAAAATTATGGTCAAATTTCAAACGTGGCCTAGGTTTAAAGTGTAATTACGAGTACTATGACATATGTTCTATATGCTTAGTGGAAATATTCTTGGATGAGCGGCTTTGCGTGCTACCATGTGTGCACTACTTTCACCAAAAGTGCATCCTTCAATGGGCACCCAAAAAGATGTCTTGCCCGCTTTGCCGCACAATTTTTAAGCATAGCCATGTTTGCAGTGAGCAATATTTGCCAATTGTTCCGCTTTATGTCTTGAATAAGAACACCAACAAAATGCAACATAACAAAAAACGTTTGGAAGCATTGAAAGCTGCACCCAAGGCACGACCACCGTTGCGCACTTATTTGGCGCGCTTAAAAAAAAAGGAAAATGAGCAACGCTTCATCGCCAAAATTTCAAGACATATCGGTTCCTTTTTTGACTAGTGTTCCAAGTTGGAACTTCCAACAGGCTTCCGAGCCTAAGGCTCTTTCTAAAGTTAAGAAAAGGCTGTGAAAAATCTTATTTTTTTTTTTTTTTTTTTTAAAGCAAGCTTTGTAAATAAAGTGTAGCCGGTTAAGGCGTTTTATAACCTTACTTTTTTTTTGTATATGTAGTAAATATGTACATAGTAGGCTTGGAAAATACATACATATATTTATTTGAGCTACGTTTGTGTAAGGCATGCATGTGCCGGTAAAGCCATTTTATAAGCAAATATAGTACATTCTATTGTGGTATTAAAAGTAAGTAAATATATTTAATATACAATTTATAGTACAATTAATTTTTTTTTTATTTTAGCAGCGCAATATGTTAGCGTTAGCAAATAGCCTTGAATGGCTAACAATGTGTTTGGCATTTCTATGCTGTTTGTGGTTGGCTGAAAAATGCAGTCGTATGGTTTTTGGTGCGCAGCTAATCTATAGAAAGCTATATGGGCTTTTTAACAATTATATTTACATAGATATATGCACCATATGCCAGTACGAGATTTTCTTGAGCGAGCAGCTAAGTATTCTAAAATGCCGCCACTATTACCATGATGTTTGTCTTAGGCAATGGCTGCGATGTAAATGGCGCTGCCCGATTTGCTGGGCGTGTATACAAAAACATGATATGGTTCCAGGCCAGTTCAAGCCACCAGCATATGTACTAGACAAAAAAAACAACACGATATGCTTAAATCCAAACATAACGCAAGACTAGGCACGCTCATAATATGGCCACAGCATTTGTTTGAGTTTTTAACTTAGCGTATATTTTTTAAATTACAAATTTTTGTTACATTTTATTTGGTCACACCAAAAATTCAACATCGATAACGTACTATAAATCGATAAATGCAGCCTTTACTTATCGCTGTGGTACTTAAGTGGAACGCATTGGCGGTTTGTGTCTATGCTGAACTTTATTTTTGTATTAAATTTTGAAAACACATGAAAAATACTTTGTTTTAAATATTGCTAGACATAATGTATGCAGTGTTTGCTTTTGTAGTAGCCAAACAACAAATCTGTTAACAGCTGGCAATAATAGTGCGCAATAATCGTCAAAGTCATATTTTTTGTGGCTCCTTTGTCCCTTTTATGCCAGCATATTATATACTATGCATATGTGCATACAATACATACATATGTATGTACATACATGCATACATATGTGCTGCTATTTTGGGTGTTTGCTGCCTCGCGCTCGCTTTGCCGTTTATTGTTGCAGACACTGCACCGATGTCATCGATAGCATTAATTTTGGTAAGTGCGATTCATTCTTTTACCGGGGCTAGCGCAAGGGGGAACTGGCTGCACTACGCTGCAGCTACCGCTGCTGCTGCTGCTGCGCGTCTGCTTTTCAACACGTAGCCCTGGGCGCAGGGCACAAAAGTGCCAAACGATTTTTATGGCACGACATTTCCGAGTGCTACACAAGATTTCTGAATTATGCGCTTAATTTCCGCTGAATCAACAAGACGCATTGGCGTCAACGCTCACAATGATGGGCTGCATGACTGTTCCATTGTATTATTTATTAGTGCATAATATTAATTAGTAAAAGTCAAGCAGTTATTTTGTAGCGCATCAAAATCAAATTTGTTAAATGTTTCTTGAGAAAGCAAGTTCCTACACATCTGGCAAGGAACGCGTCCAACAAAAGTTTGGGTTCATTTCAGTAGAAAGCAAGTTCTGGGAACACTTATGTGTTTGGTTGATTGTGTCTTTTGGCATCCTTATAGCTAGATGAAGCGTAAGTTTAAGCCATTTCTGAGACTTATTTTGGTACGAAAAGCTTGGAACTACGTATATAGCTTTCAAGTTGGCATTTTGAACCAATTTTAGTGTAAATAGTTTAGGTTAGGGCGGCAGCTGGCTAAAAAAGCCTAGGCCAAGACTGGCCCGTTGTGAAACCGCACGGATCTCTATTTAACGCCTTCACCAGGAAAGTATTCTTCATAGGAATCCCAGCAATCCTCCTCGGACAGATAAACTCTAGCTTCGCTAGGTTGTGAAGGAAGTAATTTCTCAATTCTCAAATTCATGCACACAGGCTTATCGCTCCTCATCATGACTTCTGTAGAAGCTGTGGCGATGAGGAGGAGCTAGAGACAGTAGAACACCTTTTCTGCCACTGCCCTGGACTGTGCAGGAAAAGATTCCGTTTTCTAAAGCCACACTTCCTTGATGACTTGTCTCAGCTCTCGGAGCCAGAGTCCAAAATGCCTCTTAAGGTTCATTCAGGCCGCCGGATGGCTGTGACTAATCTCATATAGGAGACCTCGTGAGTGGGGAAGTCTGGTGAACGGTCCACCGTAGCGGTATCAAAACGGGCCAATTCTTGGCCTACTTGAGTTGGGACTATGAGTCCCAACTGCCGCTATAACCTAACCTAACCTAACCTAATTTCCCAGTAGCTTCACAGGAACAGAAGAAGTGCTCTACTGAAGCTACCTCTAGCTCGTCTTTGCAGCTTTTGCAAAAGTCATTGCTCGGAGTGTTCATTCTGGTCGCATGTGCTCCGACAAGCCAGTGACCGGTGAGCGCTCTGACAACTGCTAGACACTGTGAATGGTTGAGTTCACAGAGCCTGGGTCGATTATTGGGCATATTTGGCTGCTGTTTCTACAGTGGCGTGTATTCTTCCACATCCTTTGTGCCTGAAAGCGAAATTTTTCCCTTGTTGGCAATCGGCGTACGAATATCCTTCTTTTCCGGGAGGAGCGTAATGGTCGTGCCATGTCTGGCCAATTCGTCTGCTACTTGGTTGCCTGTTATATTTTGGTGCCCTGGCAACCAAAGCGGCTTATAACAAACTGCTGTGCCATCTCTTGAATAGATTTGTGGCAGTAGTTGACTGTCAACGAGTTGGAGGATAGTGCTCGTAGTGACTGCCTGGCTATCTGAGTATATATTTATCGCACCGGTTTCCAGGCCGGTGTTACGTAAGCAGATCAGAGCCTCGTTAATGGCAAGGATCGCCGCTTGAAAGAAGTCGAAAAGGCTGCCGGTTTCCAGGCCGGTGTTACGTAAGCAGATCAGAGCCTCGTTAATGGCAAGGATCGCCGCTTGAAAGACGCTACAGTGATCCGGAAGTCGAAAAGGCTGCCGCATATTTAGTTGCTACGAGTAGTCCCCACCCCCAACATGGTTGTTAAGCTTGGAGCCGTCCGTGAAGAAAGTAATACAGTCGCTTTGACCTGGTTGTCTTTCCATGCACAATTCCCTAGCGGGGATGTTGGTTTAGTGTATATAAGTACAGGAAAAGTTCAGTATATATGCTGGGTCGAGAATTAACTAAATTATTTTATTTATAAGTTTTTGATTGGGCCCAGAATCGAAAGATTTCTTTCTTGAGTTTTGTCTATTCGGAAAATAATTCGAAGTAACTTTCTTCGTTTTAATTATTAGGCAAAATTTTTGCAGGCTAAAGGGGTCTACGCAGTTCGAAAAATTTCGCGCAGAATGACAAAACTTCATATTAAAAAAATATCCCATTTGGGATATCCCTTTTGAGTTTTTTTTATATGAAGTTTTGTCATTCCGCGCGAAATTTTTCGAACTGCGTATAGGCCCTAAGCTAAGGGAACGTATCCATACTACGTGACCAGCTTTAACATTTTTTTCCCCACTTATAGTATATGCCAAGTTTCCCCCAAAGACAAATATATTTGTAATATGGACATACCGATGTGGTTTGTTTACCATCCCTAGACACCAACTGCCATCTCTTGTTATAGCATCTAAAGGGTTAACCAATAAGAGGTGTTATATTGGTATTCAAAGAAAAATTTAATTTTTTGAGATAAATGATCGGATGTTTATTTCATAATAAAGAGGAAGCTATGCCGTTAATAATGAAAAAAAACATCAGCCAAATGGCCACAACGACCACGCTTACAGGACCATATCCTTCTCATGAAATTTTCCATAACCAAATCGCAAAGTGGCTGCCCTATGTCCTCGATAGCCTTACGCATTCTATCTTTGAGGTCTTGAATCGACGCTGGGCTGTTGGCGTAGACCTTATCTTTTACGTGGCCCCAAAGGAAGAAGTCGCAAGCTGTTAAATCACAAGATCTCGGTGGCCGATTGTGATCACCTCTTCGAGAGATAACACGGTCCGGAAACTTTTTCCGTAAAAGAGCAATGGTTTCGTTGCTTGTGTGGCACGTAGCGCCGTCTTGTTGAAAGTAAACGTTGTCCAGATCAATACCATCCAACTCCGACCATAAAAAATCATTAATCATCTCTCGATAGCGCAATCCATTCACCGTAACTGTTGATCCAACCTCATTTTCGAAAAAGTAGGGTCCAATGACCCCGCCGGACCATAAAACGCACCAATCAGTCACACGTTGAGGATGGAGAGGCTTCTCAACAATAACTCTTGGGTTTTCCGAGCCCCAGATGCGACAATTTTGCTTGTTGACGTAGCCACCGAGGTGGAAATGGGCCTCATCAGTCAAGATGATTTTTCGATGGAATTCCAGATCATTTTCATGCATATCAAGGACCCAATCAGCAAAGACACGACGTTGTTGATGATCGGCTGGCTTGAGTTCTTGTGTTAACTGAACTTTATAAGCCTTAAGACCCAAGTCTTTATGCAAAATACGGTGTAATGACGTTTGTGGAATGCCCAATTCCAAAGAACGACGAGGAATGGACAAACCTGGCTTTTCTTCAACACTTTGGGCTACAACAGCAATATTCTCAGTTGTTCTTGAGCGAGGTGCACGGGTTTTATTCTTCACATCACTAACTTGTCCCAACAGCTCGAATTTTTCCACCAATTTCTGTATTGCGGTCCAACAAGGTGCTTCACGACGACCCAAAAAGGCTTTAGTTTTGCAAACTGTGACTGCAAGATTTTCACCATTTTTGTAGTGAATTTTAATCATTTCAATGCGTTGTTGAAGCGTGTATCGTTCCATTTTTAGTAATGGCGTAGTTTCTACTTGTCAAATGTCAAAGAATAAAAGCTTCAAAAGTGACGGCTACCGAAATACCGGGTGATTCAAAATAACACCTCTTGTTGGAAAACCCTATATTACACGAACCCTATATTATACGAATCTTTCCAGCTTGGGAAAGCAAGTTTTGTGCACAACTGTGTTTAAATGCAGGCCTGTCGACAGGTAGTCGGTAACGAGGGATTTCAATTCAGGCGTAAAAAGCAGTGTCCTTAGGTACAGTGTATACTCACGAGCGGGCCCCTACTGGTCCTATGGGGGCTATGTTATATAGTCAAGAAGTTGATTAAATTTGATATAGTGATTCGGAGCTCTAAAAAACTTGCCAAATTTGGTTACGATATTTTCACAAACAAACGAAAAAAAGAATTTTTTGAAAAATACGATTTTTCGTGGCTCATATGATATAGGCAATCGATTTTGATTAACTTTGGTAAAGTGATTGGAAACTATAAAAAACTTTCGAGTGTCAAATTTGGCTAAGATATTTTCATAAACAAACAAATTATTTATCTAAAACTTTTGGGGTTTTTCGAGGTGCTCTGAAACACCCTTATGGGAGCTGTATAATATGTCCCCGATATCAAAAATATAAAATAAACTTGTCTCCCCTGACATACATTTGTAATGACGCATCGAATCTGAAAGTTTGGTTGCTCTAGATCTTACCATCTCGGAGATCAAGGTGTTCGTACAGACAGACGGACATTGGTATATCGATTTCTCCTGATTATATTTTAGGTAACTTTTTCCGAAGACTCCTTCTGTACGTTACATTCATTTTCGGCTTGTACCATGAGATACAGGGTATAATTATACTTTGAAGTCTTGTAACTGTCATAATATGTTTTCTCCTGTTCTCAACTTTAAGAATATTTACAATTTCATGATCGCCAAGCTCCGGAAACTCAGCGCTCTTTAACACCCACACCAGCGACAAAACCCATTATAATTCTTATTCCCTTAACTTGCAAATTGCTTCCTTTTGCAATATCTAGAATTTCTGGAATCTTGTAGCTAAAATACTTTTAACCCAAGCATATTTTGCAGTGCTCTCGTATAGCATTTTTAATTCCTCATGATATTTGAGTATGAAATCCGCGCTAGCTACCAATTCTGGATATATTTCGCTGGTATATCCAAAATAAAATCAGATCTCTGCGCTTAGTCTAGTTTTCCGTAGACTCATCAACATTTAGCAATGTGCTTCGGATAGATCACACCAGAATTAAAAGAATTCTCTCTTTTCTTTATTGTTTCCTTTGTAGTTCTCAATTTTTAGCATATTTACGATTTCATGATTTCCAATTCCAGAAAACTTGGAGCTCAAATGCTTTTAAGCTGAGCACAGGATTCAGTACTCTTGTATACAACAACCCACACCCTTAAATTGAATATCCCAAAGATTTTGTGGCAGAAATTTAAGTTTCAATATTTCCACATGGATTCCACATGATATTTGAGGAGCGTAAATGGGTCAGTAAAGTCATGGTCGCGTTGAAGCTATAATAAAATCAGATTCTCTGCGCTAAATCTACTTTGACGTAGTTTCATCAACGTTTCGCAATGTGCTTTGGATAGATTTGATCACATTGCTCATCGGCTCTCTACTCTTAATCTTGTTTGCAAAGAATTCTCCCCGTCGTAGGCCCATCACGTTTTACAATGCGCTTTGGATAGGCTTTTGTCACAACCGAATTCATTGCATTTGCTCTTTTAGCAGTTAACTTGTCCTGTTCTTCTAAACATTAAAAACCTTAGCCATTTATTTGAAGTGGTGGCTCTAGAAATGTAGGGGAGGTCCATATCCGAGGCTCGTTTTTTGGTTTTCAGTGGAATTTTGTTTTACAAGGCAGGTCCCAAACCTAGCGCTTAACCGATTATCGTCTGGAAGACTCGTATTAGCTCACTATCTAGCGGGTGCTAGAATAGCTTCCCAGATGACGCCGCGGGGAGGCTGTGTGTCAACTTGCAATGATCTGCAGCAGAGATCGCTCTGGCGGTCGCCAGGTTGACGACAATCAGAAGCTTTGCTCTGCACAGATAAAGCCAAGTCATCCATGAGGTCGGCTGTAACCCGGTAACGGGTTGTGAAGGCCACTTAAGTAAGTAAGTAAGTAAGGTGGCTCTAGAAATAGAGTGGCGATATGGACGACACTCTCTTTGCAGCATACTTAGGAAAGCAAAAGCGTTATTTTTAGCAAGTACTTGAGCTGGCTTTCTAGCTATAATACTTTGTAGTAATATTGTAGATCCTAGATCTGATAATAGATCTGACTGGTGAACAATGGAGCTTGTATGTTGTGCCAATTGTGAGATTCTTCTTCTTGGCCAATGAGCATTCTTGTCGCATTTCAAGACTTACCAGGCCAAATTTTGACTGCAACAAGACTCGGAAGCTGGTCAAACTGAATCGCCCTATCGACCACTGTGTCTATTCTTATCGGACATTGTCTTATGGGTAGGCATGCCGATAGAATGCGCGCCTATTTTAACGATTTCTGTCGCGGCTGCGGATCTGAAGAGGAGAAGAAAACCGTTTTCCACTTTATATGTCAATGGCCCTCCCTATCCAGAAGGAGACTAAGGACACTTGGGACCCCATTATTGACCAGCCTTACAGACCTTTCCAACGTCTATCCCAAAGAAATTGCTAGGTTCATTGAACTTTCAGGTTGGTTCAGCAACAATACGATTACAATTGGATAATCGTGCCTGTCTTTTTCAGAGCTGACCATGTGCTGATCACTGATACCTATATACGCAGATATAAAGGAATCTCTGCTCAGCTCTCGGCCAGCGTTACCTGTGGCATCACAAAGGGCCTCCTTGTGCCTAAGTTCGACTGGGCTGTTTCAGGACAGGCAACCACTATAAACTGTACCTGTACCTGAGATTCTTCTTACTCCAATGTCTGTTTTTGCATTCTTTAGTCCAGTGGTCAGCAGTCTCTCAATTTACATAACACGCATGGAGCGGGCACAAAATCGGGCCAAATCTCTCTCTCGTATTTGCTTGATTGCCGTTTTGGCTCTCTCGTGCGCTTTTGCTTACTGCGCAGCTTACTCACACAAAGAAATGTTTGTTTGTATGAGTTTTGCCCAACACTGCATATGTCTAGGAATTTCTATGTTTTCGTTTTGTTCAGATAAGCTTCATATAATTGCCATAGATGTTGTCCAGATGCGCTTAATCTAATTGCCATCTTACTATCTTTGCAAGACTTTTGCCGTTTTTTTTTATTCTATACCTAAGCGTAAGCTTGTGCAAATGTATTTTAGAGCAGGAAACGCTTGAGATCCCACAGAATTACTTTCGATCTGTTGGGAAAGAGGAGAAAACAAAAGACTTAGTAACCTTTTCGAACATTTTTCAAAATTAAAAATTTGTATTGTAGTTTGCTTTTTATAGAATAGAATTTACCACCACGGTATTCTCTACCTGGCGTAAGAGGCCCCTAAAAGAGAACTAGTCAGATGCAGGCATACTTACCATCACATTGAGCCTGAGGCACATTTTCAACATCTTAAAGATCTTCCAAAGATCAGTGTATGCAATTGGTTACCGGGTCTGGAGACAACCGCCGGTGTAAAAGGAAAGTCCATAACTAACAAATATCCAAAAACACAAGTGCCAAAAACCTCAACTTTTTCAAATGCAAAAACATCAGCAACGAATGGGTCTCAGCGATGACATGATCCAGGATCGGAATGCCTGCAGACGAATGCTGAGATCGCATACCCACACCTCAGGAGGAGCATAAGCATAATCAAGGGTTTGGGAGAAGAAGGGAAAGAGGAGATTCCAACCTTGCGTGAAGTTCTCACACTAGCTTACAGAACATTTATTTTTTTATTTAGTTTTTGCCAAAAGCTCAAAAAAAAACCCAGAAACCCTCAAATTTTAAAACAACGCATTATTTTCCATTTACTAATTAATCAACATGATGCATTGCATTTTACAAGGTGACGCCAAGAACTGCGCGAGTTCGACTGCGCAGTAAACTGGTTCAATTTTTGTCTAGTTGGCTATATGAAATCATCATCATTTCCTTTATCTCCCACTGGAGCATAAAGCCTCAATAAAGCATTTCCATCTGGTCCGGTTGTTAGCTAGCATCTTTATTTCGTTCCACGATTTACCACTTTCGTCGATTTCTTTTTGTAGGCTTCTTCTCCATGTAGGCCCCTCTTGCGGCTGCCTTGGGGATTTCAAACAAGGGCTTGTCGACAAACTTCTGTAGCTTCTTTACGCAAGGTGTGGCCTAACCACCGCCATTTTCTTAGTTTAATCGTACTGGCCATTGGCTGTAAGTTACATTTTGTATAAAGATCATCATTGCTGATGACATTTGGCCACCACACCTTAAGAATACGGCGGAGGCATCTGTTTACAAAGCTCTGAATTTTTCCAGATAGTTGGTCAGTTAAAAGCCAAGTTTCGCATCCGTACAGCAGTACCGAAATGACATTAGATTTTTTGTTCGGAAGGATATTTGCGTTGAACTCCAGATTTGTCGAAGCTGAGATTATTCTGCCTAGGTAGGTTAAATCATCGACTTGTTCAATTTCTTTGTCATGCAGCGTGAAATTTTCGTTGTTTTTGGTGTTCATTTTTATTGATCATGTTTTGTCGATGTTAATTTTTAGGCCGACTTTGGCCGAATTGGCACACACATCGCTAATCTTGGCTTGCATGTCGGAGTGCCTAACGGAGATTAAGCAGATATCGTCCGCATATGTGAGATCTTCGAGATGTTCGGTGAAGTTCCAGTAGATTCCTCTTCTTTTTCCATCAATGGATTCATGCAGCATCTCGTCAATAACAATAAGAAAGAGGATCGGGGAGAGCAAGCACGCTTGGCGAACACCTGAGCTAGTTGTAATGCTGTCTGAAAGTTCGCCATCATGAAGTACTCTGCACTGGAAGTTCGCATATTGTGCTCTAACTAAGCCTATCAGCTTTTCTGGGACACCCCTAGATCTGAGCCATCTCCTAGATACTTTCACGGCATATGCTGTCAAACGCCGGGCTATAGTCAACGAAAACGAGTTGGAGTGTCGACTGCCATTCATTCATAAGCTCGACTATGATCCGTAGGGTGTTAATTTGATCAATGCATGACCGATTTGGTCGAAAGCCAGCTTGCTGCTTTCTTAGTGATTGATCAAGCTTCAGCTTAATGCGCGCTAGGAGTATACTAGACAGTACTTTGGACGCGATTGATAGGAGCATAATTCCGTGATAGTTTTTGCAATGGGAGAGATCGCCTTTTTTTGGAATAACAACTAGAATACCCTGTAACCAGGCTATATGAAATAGTGAACCAATTTTGAGTAAAGCTGACATAAATTTGGTTGCAATATTTTAAAAAATAAAAAAATTTTCTTATACACTACCGGCCAAAAGTTTAGGTTCACCTTACAATATTAATAAAATGTTTAAATAAACATGGTTTTCGTCATTTAGTGCTATTTATTATTATTATTTATGAAAAAGTTATCATTGTGTGTACAAAATACATATGTCAACTTACAAAAAGAATTGGAAATATTTATTCATATTTTTGATTCTTCTAAATATCTGCCTTTTGCTCCTATAACAGCAACTATTCTGGGCATCCTTTTAATCAATTTATGCAATGATTTCGTTGAAATTTGATTCCAGTAATATTATGGAAACGTCCAAAACTGTTTTGTTTTAGTTGGTTGCAATTTTCTCACTTGTCGGTCCAATTCGTCCCACAGCAACTCGATCGGGCTACAATCCTGCAACTGAGAGAGCCATTTCATATATTAAAGTTCCTTCTGCTTTTCTTTGGCTGCGATGTTTTTTCGGCAAAATTTAGAAGTATGCTTAGGATCGTTATCCTGCTGAATAACAAATCCACCAACCATAATTATTATAGGCAGGGCCGTTGAGAGAAAATCCGGGCCCGGGGGAAAATTTACCGGCCCCGCTATTACACCTTTAGCTTGAATCACGATACCGGGCCACTAAAAAACTCCGGGCCCGGGGGGGAATCGCCACCTTCCCCCACCTTCAGGCCTGATTATAGGTAAGACGCACGTGCTCGACAAAATCCACTGAGTAGCCGACTGTGTAGAATTTAAAGCTAATGCAAGTGAACCTAAACTTTTGACCGTTAGTGTATTTATGTCTTTTTAAGCGTTTCACTATTGGTTCACTATTTCACAGTGCTACCATACAAAAATTGAACCAGCGCTCTCTTTTTTTAAAAAGAGACATGTTTAACAGTTCTGCGCATTGCGTAACCTTTCAATTATTCGATCATGCTTAATGATTATCAAGTTCAATTTTTCTCGTGACAGCACAGTGCTGTAACAACTTTGACCCTACAAGCCAAATGATATTATATTATTAAAAATATTTTCCATATAAGTTAGTTCCCGAGAGCGATAATATGAAAGTTCTTAAGTGGCCATGCAAAATGTATTATATCTTATAGATTTGAATATTTATGGCAGCTCTCGCTGCGGTAGGTCCTGCCTGTATGTGTTTGTTGTAGGTGTTTGATGCGTTGGTTAGTCGTTCGGTCGGGTCTGGGATGTGCTGCTCCTATCGTTTGGCTGGTGTCAAATAGCTTGACGGGTTTTCAAGTGTCGTTGATGCTGCCGTCTGTACTCCGCTGTACTGTTTTTCTTATCACACTCGAGTCGTTCCATATATACATAAATATGTACATATTTATATGTGCTCATGTGTGTGTGTATGTTGTTTTTGTTTTTGTGTCACCCGCACTCTATAGATTTTCCGTACAAGTTCAAGGCGCGTCCGTAGCTAATCGCTTTGAAAGTGAAACCGTGTTTATGTTTTTCCATTTTTTCCGGTACATTTTCCATTGACACTCGAACCGTGTTGTTTATGGCATGTCTGTTTTTTCTGCTACACATGGTATTTACTTTTTTTTTTCGCTTTATTTTCCAAGCTGCAGTGTTACAGTTACCACAGCGCGTCCCTCGCTCGACTTCCATGCCAGTTCAAGTGGCTGGCGGTCCAAACAACCCTTTGTTCCACCTTAATCTTCGTTTGTTTGTTGTACTGCGCATGCGCAGTGCTCAAGTGGATATTGACATATTGCTGACACGCCCCCAAACAAATCGTGGAACTGCCAGCACTCTCGTATGCACGCACGTGCTGCCAGTTGACTCGCTACCTCGTTCTTCCCGATCAACTGCTCCGTGGGGTTTTTACTGCGCAGACGCGCATTATGTTGGCCGTAAAAAAGTCGTTGACAGTCTGTTCCAAGCATAAGTATTACAAAGTTGTTGCATTTATGAGGCGTGAACAAGTGTATAAAATAATAAAATCCAGCAAGATGTAACAACTTTAGTGAGTTTTTGTTGCTTTTGGTTGCACTCGCAGTCCAAACCAAGTGTTATATTATGAGCTTTAAAAAATACAAACTTGCTCTATAGTTGTTGGGTATTTTTTACTCCAAGCACTTTCAAAAGCATTATAACTAATCTCTAATGCGTCGTTGTATTCACTTATTTTAATCTTAGTACTAGATATCTCTCTCTCTCCGATTTTCCAGATTTTATTTTTTAAATGAAATTTTAGCCGACCTCTGCTATGTCGGTGTCTCCAACAATTTGTTCTACCTTCATTATAGCAGCATAGAAATCTATTTCAACCCAATTTCAATCAAACTTCAATACGCCGAACAATTTTAACCTTTAATATGGCAAATCAGTCGTAGCCCTCTTGTTAAAAGGATATTCAACAAAGCAGCTAAAGACTTGAAATCAAAGTTACGCGATATTAAGAATGAAACTACTGCAGAATACCTAAAAAATCTAGATCCATTTTCAAATAATCCTGACCACAACCTTTGGAAGGCAACCCGTTATTTAAACAGGCCTATCAGCTGAAGCACAGTCATAGAAGATAGAAATGTTCACCGGTGTAGAAGTAATGAAGAGAAAACTGAGCTTTTTGTCCAGCATTTGCATTCAGTCTTTCAGCCAAATTTAACATCTGACAATGAAAATACTAGTCATGTGCATAACTACTTAGACTCGCCTTGTCAGATGAGCTGGCCTATTCGCAAGACTACTGTTGAGGAGTTAACAAAGGAAATAAAGCAAATAAAACTTCAAAAACCGCCTGTTTTTGACAAAATTGATGGAATCACATTAAGAAACATACCTCCAAAATGCATCAGACTTCTTACATTCATTTTCAATGCCATGCTTAGACTCCATCACTACCCAAGCCAGTGGAAGTGCGCTGAGGTAATCATGATATTAAAACCCAGCAAGCCAGAACACTGCCCTTCTTCATACCGTCCGATTAGTTTGCTGGTAACTTTCTCTAAAGTATTTGAAAGGATACTTCTAAGAAGAATGTTGCCTGTTTTGGAGGACTTAAATATAATACCACCAGTTTGGGTTTAGAAGGGAACATGGTACTCCTGAGCAACGCCATCGAATGAACAATGCTATAACGAGTGCTTTTGAAAGCAAGCAGTATTGTGCAGCAGTCTTTCTAGATGTAAAGCAAGCATTTGACAAGGTTTTGCAACCCGGTGTACTTTGTACTCATAAAATCTTATCTAACTGATACAGCATTCATTGCCACAAACGACAATAGAAATGACGCTTCACTGCGCTTACAGAAACAGCTTACTATGGTTGAAAAATGGCTAAAGAAATGGAGGATAGAAGTGAATACGCAGAAATCTGTTCAAATGACTTTCTCATTAAGACGCGGCAACTGTCCCTCGGTATCATTAAATGGCTCCATCAAAATACCTCGTGGTACATCTAGACCGAAGACTGACGTTAAAGGCCCACATAAAAGCGAAACGAAAGCAGCTAAAATTAAAAACTAAAAAGATGTACTGGCTTTTAGGCCCTCGATCGCAAGGCAGTCCTTAAGCCAGTCTGGACGTATGCCATGCAGCTCTGGGGCACGGCAAGCACCTCACATATTGAAATCTTGCAAAGATATCAATCTTTAAAACTAAGACACATTGCAGGCGCTCCTTGGTATGTAAGCAACCAAGAAATACACAAAAACTTGAGTGTTCCTTACGTCAAAGATGAAATAAGCAAAACATCACGAACATATTTAGCGAGACTTTCTAACCATGAAAACTCACTGGCAATCAATCTACTAGACAATAGTTGGGATGTTAGACGTCTGAAAAGATTTCATATTCTGGACCTTGCAGATCGATTTGTATAATAATTGTATAATAACCTTTAGCAAATAGTCTTCTTCTTTTATTCTTTTAACTCCTTGAGGAGCATATGGCCTCAGCGGGGTGTAGGGCGGAAGACAAAGATAGCACCTTATTCCTGAGGCAGTTGGGATACGTATAGCACGTAGTCGCTGAAGGAACCTGGTTCTCGTTTGAAACCTAACTCTTCACCTTTGGCTCCACGTGCCACACCCTGGTAACCGTTTCAACTCACGGGCCAAACTTGGTGAAGGGTAGCTGCGTGGGACGGTATCAGTAGGTATGGCAGCGGAAGAATCATACTTAATTGCTCAACGGTGGCTCCCAAATATTTCTACGTTAAATATGTATACCAACAACGAGCTTAGTCGTTTCCCGGGCAGTGAGTCCTTCTAAGCACCTGAATTGCGCCTGCATCCATCGCAGGATTCCTCACACAAAAGCCTGAAAAGCAACATGAATTACAACGCTATGGAAATGTATACCCCAAGGGGTACCCGCGTTGCGGTTAATCCCCCCGCTTCGGCGGCTGCCACACGGATTTTGGGGGTGCCAAATTTATGTTCAACTGATGGCTTTACAGCTGAAACCTTAGCAAATAGTATTGTTCTATATTGATTGGACTTACTGGAGCACATTCAATTCTGCCATTTTTATATTAGGTACTTATAAAATTAGCTGATTGTTCTCAGACAAAATTAAAAATAATTTTATCCCTGACTGATTATTTTGACAATCGCCCCTGGACGTAGCATGGGTTTTATATTGAAAAATTTGTTTAAGCAGTTCCTACAAATACGTCATACCAAACAAGCCGCACGGAAATGATAATGTGCTGTTGTCAGGCGAGCCCAACTATTTGCGCAAAATAATAAAAATACTTTATCGGCGAATTTGCGAGCATTGGCTATCTAGGTCTCTTAATACAAGCTGTTTGGCTTATTTACCATATATCTATATTTACAACAACTCTTTGCAAGACCCAAGTCAAGTAAAACCATGTCTTATCGATAGGTTGACTCACTTGCCTGACTGTGTTTATCATTATTATTTTCAATATAAATTCCATAAATAGCCCCAAATTGGCATGCATTGTGTTTCAAGATGGAAAAGCATTTTAGTGGGGAACCAATGAACATAAATTTTTCAACACTTGTACAAAATTTACCAAAAACAAAACAAAAACATATATAAATAAAAACATATATACTTTGTACTCATAAAATCTTATCTAACTGATACAGCATTCATTGCCACAAACGACAATAGAAATGACGCTTCACTGCGCTTACAGAAACAGCTTACTATGGTTGAAAAATGGCTAAAGAAATGGAGGATAGAAGTGAATACGCAGAAATCTGTTCAAATGACTTTCTCATTAAGACGCGGCAACTGTCCCTCGGTATCATTAAATGGCTCCATCAAAATACCTCGTGGTACATCTAGACCGAAGACTGACGTTAAAGGCCCACATAAAAGCGAAACGAAAGCAGCTAAAATTAAAAACTAAAAAGATGTACTGGCTTTTAGGCCCTCGATCGCAAGGCAGTCCTTAAGCCAGTCTGGACGTATGCCATGCAGCTCTGGGGCACGGCAAGCACCTCACATATTGAAATCTTGCAAAGATATCAATCTTTAAAACTAAGACACATTGCAGGCGCTCCTTGGTATGTAAGCAACCAAGAAATACACAAAAACTTGAGTGTTCCTTACGTCAAAGATGAAATAAGCAAAACATCACGAACATATTTAGCGAGACTTTCTAACCATGAAAACTCACTGGCAATCAATCTACTAGACAATAGTTGGGATGTTAGACGTCTGAAAAGATTTCATATTCTGGACCTTGCAGATCGATTTGTATAATAATTGTATAATAACCTTTAGCAAATAGTCTTCTTCTTTTATTCTTTTAACTCCTTGAGGAGCATATGGCCTCAGCGGGGTGTAGGGCGGAAGACAAAGATAGCACCTTATTCCTGAGGCAGTTGGGATACGTATAGCACGTAGTCGCTGAAGGAACCTGGTTCTCGTTTGAAACCTAACTCTTCACCTTTGGCTCCACGTGCCACACCCTGGTAACCGTTTCAACTCACGGGCCAAACTTGGTGAAGGGTAGCTGCGTGGGACGGTATCAGTAGGTATGGCAGCGGAAGAATCATACTTAATTGCTCAACGGTGGCTCCCAAATATTTCTACGTTAAATATGTATACCAACAACGAGCTTAGTCGTTTCCCGGGCAGTGAGTCCTTCTAAGCACCTGAATTGCGCCTGCATCCATCGCAGGATTCCTCACACAAAAGCCTGAAAAGCAACATGAATTACAACGCTATGGAAATGTATACCCCAAGGGGTACCCGCGTTGCGGTTAATCCCCCGCTTCGGCGGCTGCCACACGGATTTTGGGGGTGCCAAATTTATGTTCAACTGATGGCTTTACAGCTGAAACCTTAGCAAATAGTATTGTTCTATATTGATTGGACTTACTGGAGCACATTCAATTCTGCCATTTTTATATTAGGTACTTATAAAATTAGCTGATTGTTCTCAGACAAAATTAAAAATAATTTTATCCCTGACTGATTATTTTGACAATCGCCCCTGGACGTAGCATGGGTTTTATATTGAAAAATTTGTTTAAGCAGTTCCTACAAATACGTCATACCAAACAAGCCGCACGGAAATGATAATGTGCTGTTGTCAGGCGAGCCCAACTATTTGCGCAAAATAATAAAAATACTTTATCGGCGAATTTGCGAGCATTGGCTATCTAGGTCTCTTAATACAAGCTGTTTGGCTTATTTACCATATATCTATATTTACAACAACTCTTTGCAAGACCCAAGTCAAGTAAAACCATGTCTTATCGATAGGTTGACTCACTTGCCTGACTGTGTTTATCATTATTATTTTCAATATAAATTCCATAAATAGCCCCAAATTGGCATGCATTGTGTTTCAAGATGGAAAAGCATTTTAGTGGGGAACCAATGAACATAAATTTTTCAACACTTGTACAAAATTTACCAAAAACAAAACAAAAACATATATAAATAAAAACATATATGTAGTATGTATAAATTTTATGTACATATGTCTATGTAGAATGTCGCTGCATCTGTTTCTGGTATCATAAAACTATTGTAACCCAAATTGGGGTAAGAGCTCATCTAAATAGTTTACACCTAGTAGTGTTCTTGATTTGACAAGTTTGTCCTGAGAAAATTGTGAACGAAAATTTTTTTAAAAACAGTCAGGATACACTGTGCCTATGGAATTATTTTTTAATAATAATAATAATAATTTCCCTGACTGACTATTTAGTCAGTCGCCCCTGGGAGAACAGGGAAATTATTATTTAGTCGCATACCAACCCAACGAATTTGATATAAACACAAAAAACGATAAACATAAATGTCCTTTTGATCTTGGATTCGAATACAGCAACACCAAAGTTGGCGTACGTTTAAATCGGGCGCGGACGACTTTGGGATACCCTGTAACATCACATGCATAAGAACTCTAAAATTTGCCAAATTTGGTTACGATATTTTCATAAACAAACAAAAATCAGTTGAATTTTGCAGCAAATACTTTTTTTTTTATTTTGGTACATTGCACAATGGGCCCGCGTGGCCAGATTTTGGCCAAAAGACCTCCAGATGAAAGTCAAAATTTGGACAAAATGGCAATTTAATATTATTTTACACATATTAAAGTATCCTGTGCAGATAAAATTTTTAAATTATAATAAAGGGTGTTTAAGTAATTAGCCATCAAAGTTGACATTTTATATTTTTTAAGCTTTCGCAATAATTTACAAAAAAAAAAAGAAAAATAATTCACCATGATACATGTAGCTAAGAAATCTTTATTCACTTTATTATTTATAAGTATTACTTCACAAAAAAAAATAAAACTGAGCTTAACAACTTTTCGGTTTTAAATATATTCGCGTAGTGATAAAAATTTTTTTGGTTTTTGTATCATTTGGCTGCTTTGCTTTAAGGGTACCACCGACTACTACTCGATATTTGATAAAAAAAATGTTTTAAATTTCTTTACATGTTTTACAACAAAATGTATTATAATTCCTCCCGATTTTCGGAAATTGAATTTTGTATCTAAAAATTGATTTTTAAAAATTGACCCCAGGAAATTTTACTATTTTTTTAATTTCTTAGCTACCTAAAAGTATACTTTAATAAGAATTTTTTCAAAAGTTTTACTAAATGGTGCAAAAAATTTACAATTCGAAAATTTTATGCAAATCAAAAAATGTAAATATCATCAATTTTGACGAAAAAATGCATGTTTCAAAATTTTTTACGCAAATTAAAAGGGCATGCAAACAAAAATTATAACAGTTAAAAACCAGATGGATTGGTGATATCGTCTTTTTGTAATTTGCTTGGAAAGCTGAAACTATTTGGGGCTATAACTCCAAAACCATTCAATATTTTGGGTATAGGCTATTTTTTCAATGTATGAGGAGCTCATATCTATCTCTGTGTGAAAAATGGTCGAATTCTAATTAACAGATTTTTTTTTAATTAAGTTAAAAAAATTATTTGTTTTTTTTAAATTTTTTCCAATTATGTTCTGGATTATCTATATCTCAAAAAAATCTGAGGAGGCTAAAACTTTCCAGAAAAATACTTCAATTCTTTAGGAACACGTGTGTAAAATTTCATTACTCTAAAAAAATTAATATGGAAATGACAGGGTTTTGGCCAAAATTTTAAAATCTGGGCCCACAGTGCATTGGTGGAAAACTCTAGAAAACTAACAAACACCAAATTTGATTGCGATATCTTCATAAAATGGAATGAAATACAACGAATTTTACACCAAACAGGTTTTTTTGACCGATCGGTTCTGTTGAAGCTATATGATATAGGCAAATTGATTTGAAATTTGGTACAGTGATTGGGAACTATAGAAAACTTCCGAAAACCCAATCCAAAGGTTCTTAAATAGTATCCAAATTATCTAGTTTTGTGGGATTTTTTGGTGGTTATCCATAGCCCATGTGTGAAGGAGTTTTTTGGACTTCGGATTCGGCTGCTCAAAATCCATAAGGGGTGCCTCTGTGTCACCTGTTAAGTTTATACCACTTTTTTTTGTGGCCTGTATTATCTTTTGCTATCGTTGCACATATAATCTTGGATTTATTTCTTTGCTTTGCTTATTTTTCTATGAAATGTAATTAATTTTGAAATGTATATTATGAAAATAAAGTTATCTCTTGGTTTGTTTGTTAATTCCATTTTATTATTTGAAAATACTTATATAACCAAACCAACAGATGGCCCACTCTGAATTAATTTGAGCATTCAAAAAATGGCCGTCACATGTACTTCGATGTATCGAAACATCGATGTATCGCAATTAAAAAATATCGAAAACATCGATGTTGGCCAAAATCGATGTTTCTCCAGCACTACTTTGTAGTACCATATGCTACATATGGACATACAAAAATAATTGGTTTGCTTTGGTATTTTCCAAAATCTCCCAATTTTTTTTCTTTTTACCTAATTCCAAAAACTTCACTTTAGTGACCTAAATTGTATGCTTCAATGTGCTTATTGTCTTTCAGAAATGGGCGAACGTATTTTAAACGATTTCTTTCGGCGTGCTGACCCCACGACTCTACTTCTATCCTTTGTAAAGGGTGCTTTTTTTAGAGTTACACAAGTTTAAATCATAATAAAACAAAGAAATATATATTTAATATCAATAAAACGGGCTTTATTGGATAGAAAATTTGATGACATTTATGTTTGAATATGATTTCGGATTTCTAGAACACCAATTTTCACAAACTTTGTGCAGCATTTGCGGCCGTATTTCGCCAATAACTCTTCGAATGTTGATTGCCAGATGTTCAATTGTCTCTGGTTTATCGACGTAGACAAGTGACAGTAATTTTCTGTGAATGTAATTGTGTTTCAACAAAAGCTTGTTAGCCTTAGGGGTTGTTAGGGGTTGTCAGATAAAGCAGTGCTGCCAACTCAAAGTTGTGAACCTCTAAAAAAAACACGCTTTATATATGCATATTCATATAAAAAAAAAACAGACCAATATGAGTGATGCCTCATAAATTGTATTGATGGGACTTTTTAAAATTGCGCACCTTGTAGCTCTAAACTGTGAGCATCTTTCGTATTTTCTTTTTTCGAAATCGTAGATAATATTAATAGAGTGTGTCATAGTCAAAGTTCAATAGCAATACAATCAATCTAAAACTTGTACACACGTCATTTTTTTATTTTTATTTGTAAATTTATTTTTTATTTAGACTTTTAATATTTGTGTTGTGACTAATGAGACGTCTCACTTTGATGCCTTGTCACTTTTTTTCCGCTCTGCCATTTTTGACAAACGTGTGAAATCGAGACCCCCGTTCCAAACATATTTACCGGGTACGTCATGTCAGTCTGCCGTAACTAATGATAACACAACGTGTCAAATGCTTCAACTATATCGCGACTAATACATGACAAGAGGTGTGCACAGATATATAGTACTTATGTACTGTATGTAGGTACTACTGTGTATTAGATAAGTTTATAATACACGTGAGTAGGTTGTTGCTTTTTTTTCAAAATGAGCTTAACTCATCTGCTCGATCTGCTCTAGCTACTCTGAATGGAAATAAGTCGCAATTTATACATATTTTATAAATAAGAATACTTTGCTGTAACCAGATAAGTCCATGCTTACCGGCGTTACCAATCAAGTCTTCAAATCTGCTTGGAGCAGTTGCGGATCCAGGATTCGGTCTAAGGAAGAGGTTCTACACTTCCAAGTATATATATGTATATCAGAGCTGTCAAACATTTTGGGGGGTCCGTATCCAAAAATCCCTCCGTAGTTCCTCCACTGACTTGTGAAATTTTTATGATGGTTGTTTCACTTGTCCATTCCATTCTACTTAGGTAAAAAACAAATTCTGTGTAAAATTCATAAAAACCAGAATTCTTCAAATTTGCTTTGAGTCCCTAAAGCATGCCCAACGTTCGGGTGGGACCACGTCGAGCTGCTATTTTGACTGATGTCTACAAATCGACATACTTGAAATATGCTGGTGTGTAGGCGCAGAGATTCTGATAGTCGCATGCTTGTTTTCTGTACTCCTAGGCTTGCTTAATCCGTGTTTTCATGACATGTATCTCCTCTAGCGTGTTTCAAGTTTTTTTCAGCCAATTGTTTTTTTTTTCCCCGCTTGGGAGTCTCACAAAGCTGTGAGGCACTGCGAGCAGAAGATCTTTTGTACCATACCCATAAACTAATGCAAAAGACGTTCCGCTTTCCGCATGAATAGCAGTAGGTCTTTTATTGGTATTGACTTAAGATGGAAAGGACTGATCTGTTCCTTTCCCATGTGCCACACTCTAAAGAATCCGACAGAGCCATTTTCCGTAGATGGTATCTTACAGTGTGGTGCCCAGATAGATATAGGTTAGGTTAGGTTAAAGTGGTCTTGGAACAGCCCAGACGCACTTAGGCACAATGAGGCTCTTTGTGATGCCACAGGTAATGCTGTTCAAGAGCTGATCAGGGATGTCTTTATAACTGCGTGTACAGGCATTCATGGTCAGCACACGTTCGGTTCTGAAGAGGAACAGGCACGACTATTCAACTGTAACCATACTATTGCTGAACCAGCCTGAAAGTTCAATGAACCTGGCAATATCCCTGGGACAGAGATTGGAGAGGTCAGTAAGGCCGTTCAGAAAAGGGGACCCTAATTTTCTTCTTGATAGGGAGGGGCACTGACACATAAGGTGTAAAACGGTTTCCTCCTCCTCTTCGGACCCGCAGCCACGGCAGAAGTTGTTGAAGGGGGCGCGCATTCTTTCGGCATTCCTGCCCATAAGGCAGTGTCCTGTTAGAATGGACACAGTGGTCGATAGGGGTTTGCGATTCAATGTGAGCAACTTTCGGGTTTTGTTGCCGTCCATGTTTGGCCAGGTAAGTCTTGAGGTGCGACAGGAATCCTCATTGGACCAAGCAGTGCGGGCACTTGCCAAAAATTTCTGTTCCATGGCCAGTTTGACTGTGTCGAGGGGTGTGCCGATGTCTATGCAGTTATAGACGACGGACAGAGAGGTGCCTTGTTTGGCCAGTTCATCCGCCACACAGTTTCCCAGTATGTCCTTTAGTCCGGGTATCCAAACAAGGTGTACCCTAGAGAGCAGGAATAACTGGTTTAGGTCCCCAGATAGATATGCTACAACGAGTTCTAAGTTCGCTCTGCCAAGACCTTTTGTCTTGATCATATCGAGAGGTTTGACAAGGCCTTTTGCTTGGCGCAGTAAGGAGAGTAAGTATCTGCTGCAGGCCATTTGTTTACCATATCACAGAAAGGCGCAGCAGATGTAGTCGGTGTGGGGGCACCCTGTCGTGCTAGATCATCAGCGATTGCGCTTTCATCCACTCCTGAGTGTCCAGGTACCCAACATAGCACGGCTCGGTGTGGGAAAGACAGAAGTCGGAGGTAATTGTGGCATTCCTTAACAATTCTGGAGTAGATGCACCATGATGATAGTGCCCGGATAGCAGCTTGGCTATCTGAATAAATAAAAAGTTTGCTCCCCTATTTCCCTTGTGAAGGATACTATGGGCGCAGTTCTCTATGGACGCTGGGCCATATATGGGTATGTGATGGGTATGTTCCGAATTATGAGTGTTTAACATTTAAACCAACAGCTGGCCCACCCTTTACAATGGCATAATAATTTAGTTATAAAATTAAAAAATCAACTAGTATTTGGAGAAACTTTTATTGGATTGCAATTAAGGCTATCGCTTTAGAAACATGATTTTAAGAGCGTGTAGTTTAGTGTAATGTATAGTGTCTCAGTATAGGGTCTCAGTATAGTGTCTCAGCATAGTGTCTATGTTTCTCATCTGGCTTAGTAAGTGTTATCCTTATGCTTTTCATAATATTCATCCAAGTGTTCTTTATATTTTTTCTGATCGCTCCACAACTGGGCCGCATCCACATTCAATGGACTGTCATTGTTTGGTTCACCTAGTAGTGACTGCAATGACAGCAATAGAGTGCGCACATCGTATAAAGCCGACCATTTATCGTTTAGTATATCCAGACAAATTACGCCCTTTTCACCCACATTAGGATGGAAACATTTCGTTATAAACTTGACCACGGGAGCGGCAAACGGATAATTTTCGGGAAACTCCAGAGAGAGGCGGTATATCTGTGTTGCATACACAGTATCGGCGGGACCCTCAATGGTGGCTACCCATTTAAAGATGTTTTCACCCTCTGGAAATGCCGATATACCAGGCACATTGGCCATCATCAGAGTCATTAGTTCCTTATTGAGTCGATTGCTCACCGAATGACTGGCCATAGACGGCATCGATCCAACATCTTCCACATCATCAAATTCGGTGTTGCCGTTTCCTGCCATTGTGCTGGGAATTTGTAAAAAATGTTAAAAATTGGAAAGTTTTCGAGTTCGTATTATTTTTCAAGACGCACTTTTTTTTTCTTTAAAATTTCACTTTTTTCAGGAATTTTAATTAATTTAATTTGGCTTTTTAGCTTTTCCCGACTCGACAATAAAGTTTAGACTGAGACTTTTTATGAAGCAGTTCTGATACGATACATATTTCCGTTTTGACATTTAATGCAAGGTTAACTACGAGCTAAGTCAACTGTCAAAAGTGTCCTTTTGAAGGTTTAGGGACTTATCGAAGTTTTGGCATAATTATCGAAGCTTGCAACTTTGCGAAAGATCGCTATCAGGCTCCGCTGAATGCTGTTAGTCGTGAGTCTTAACTAAGCAGTGAACAGGAAAAACAGTACAACGCAGAGGCGGCTCCACAAGGGGGTTCGGCTCCCCCCAAGTTGGAAAAATGGGTTGAAAGTCTTTTGCGCGCTCTGATATATATACACACTTCTAAGTGAAGAATCCCAACATCCACCCCCCAAGACCAAATGCTAGATCCGCATCTGGTACAACGTCTGTACCGAAAACCAGCCGTTGTCTCGATGAAGCTTTAAAGTAAACTATCTTACTAGGTTTCAAAATATATTTATTCCTTTAGACAAGTCTTTACCTTTGTACTTTGAAGTTAGTTAGTATCCTATTAGGCTCTTGGTTGGAGCCAAGCGTCTCCACAATCTTTTTTCGGCTTTCTTTGTTTTTCGCAATCGCTTTTACTTTTTTCCAGCTTATGCCAGAGACTTTAATTTCTCCATACAGCGTCGACGCCATGTTGTTCCTGGCTGCCCGTGCCTTCTGCTACCTCGCGGACTCCAGTCCAAAGCTTCTTCGCCTGCTGGTTGAGACGCCGACACTGAAACCTCCTCGCATCTGCTCAGAAGCTCTCGAGTTCCAGATAGTCCTCGGCCAGCATATTCTTAGTATTATATTTGTCTCACCTGAAGTTTACCTGTCAAGTCTGCAGTCAACAACCAGGTTTGGCAGCCATAATACGGACTTTACGTTTGATTTGAATATTTGTAATTTGGTTGCCCAGGATAACGTTGTTGATTTCCACACCTTATTTAGTTGACCTAAAGCTGCTTTAGTTTTGTGCCCCCTTCCAAGTAACAGAATGAGTTCGTGTGTTCCATGCTTTCATTTTCGACTCCAAACCAGCAATAACCTGGATGCTGGCACAGACATGCTTTAGTACCATCAATTTTGTTGGGTTCAAAAAGAGATGCGCCCTAAGGTTGCATTGAATGCCGCGCTATTTCTTGTCCAGCGTCTGGGATAGTACATTAGCCTGAATCATTAAGAATTGTTATGATGGCAGTAGCTGTCCTCTGTCCGATACCAGCTGTTGAGTTAAAGCTTTCGAAATATCTGCCGTTTTGAAGAACTTTACATTTGAAATTGTCATATTGTGCTTTAACTAGGAGGAGGTAGACCCCGTCGCTCTAAAGCAGCCCAAATGCATTTATGAGCTACGCTATCGAAGCAGGTATGACCTGTTCGACGATAAGATGAGACGTATTGATTTGGTCAATACTTTAAAGTACAGTCATTGGCGGATTCACGGAAGGAGTTTTCGGGTCCGCAGCCCCCAAAAGTTGAAAAAATGGGTTGAAAGTGTTTCGCGAGCTCTGAAATATATACACTTCGAAGTGAAGACCAAATACTGGATCCGCAACTGGGATTTACCTAGCACCTATCATACAGCATTCAAATCTGGCCGCCAACTGTTCCAAAATTGTGTTCAAAATTTTGCGAGAAACTCTAATATTTAGGGAGGGTACAGAAAAGGGTTACCTGTTCGAGCCCCGCCTGGAGTCTAAGGGCCATCTGTTGAACAACGGTGCTCCGGTCCACATGTCAATTTCTTTGAATAGTCCAAAACTTCGGAGTAAAAAACTGGTTTGAAAAATATGTTATGTGATATGTTTGCATCTAGTTAGGTAGGTTAGGGCGGTAGTTGGGAAAAAGCGTACTTACTCACTTAGGCCAAGAATAGGCACGTTGTGATACCGATGGGAGTAAGTGATAAGGATTTAGATTAGACAGGAAAAATTAGGGGAATAGGAAAAGTGGAAAGTGCAGGACCATGCTCTACGTGGGATTCGAACCCACAACTTCTGGGATGACAACCTGTTACTTGTTCGAGCCCCGCCTGGAGTCTAATGGCCATCTGTTGAACAACGGTGCTCCGGTCCACATGTCAATTTCTTTGAATAGTCCAAAACTTCGGAGTAAAAAACTGGTTTGAAAAATATGTTATGTGATTTGTTTGCATCTAGGTAGGTAGGTTAGGGCGGTAGTTGGGAAAAAGCGTCCTAACTCACTTAGGCCAAGAATAGGCCCGTTGTGATACCGATGGGAGTAAGTGATAAGGTTTAAGATTAGACAGGAAAAATTAGGGGAATAGGAAAAGTGGAAAGTGCAGGACCATGCTCTACGTGGGATTCGAACCCACAACCTCTGGGATGACAACCTCAGCCTATTACCAAACCTCAGCATCCCGTCCAAAAAAAAACCGCATTTTTTCACTTTAGTTTGTTAATTTTGATAATTTATTTTTAAATTAATCCTTAAGTGACCCATTTTTTTACTTAAACTATTATGCTAAATTACGATACAATGACAATGCGAGAGACTTGTTGGGACTTTACGAGAATAGTTTACAGATTTTTTAATAGCGTTTTTATGTGACATTTTCCAACACATAGCACGCACATACATATAATTAATTTAATTAAGCGACAATTAAAAGAGAGAGAGAGAAAAAAAAACAATTTTTTGGCATTATTAATTAATAATATATATATTTTGATAAACTATGATAAAAAAAAACAAAAAAAAAAGATATATGGCAAAATACTTTTAATACTTGAGTGTAACCCACATCTAAAACTCACTAATACTTTGCGTAGTGCTCTTAACTGGTTGGGTGCCGCAAGGGGTACGACTGCCATTACTGCATCAACGTGGCACCAGATCTATATAGCTATTGGGACGTGCCATTTGATGTGCCGCCGCTGCCGTGCCATAGAAACTCTGATAACTGCTCATGCCATATGCCACATTGGCTGCCGCCGCCGCTGCCTGCCGCATGCTGTGCCCCGTGGACACCTTAAGCTTGTCATAGGGACTGCCATAGCCATGTGTATGATAGTGCGCATTGTGATGATAGATGGCACCAAAGTTGCTCTGCTCCGTTGCATAGGGCTGTCCAATGGTGGAGTATATATTGGCCGCTGCCATTACTTGTGTGGCCGCCGGTGGCGAGCTAGAGCTGCCGGAGTTATGCTCCGCCGAGCTTAAAGAGAGCGGCGTTAGTGTGCCCAGATGACCACTGGGCGTGCCGCTCTGCTGATAACCATAGCCGCCATAACCGCTGGCCAGCTGATGTTGTGCCTGCTGCTGCAGCTGGCTAGGAGCATGCTGTTGTTGTTGCTGCTGCTGCTGGATTTGCTGCAGTCGCGTATGCGTGTGTGCTTGGAGCTGCTGGTTGGCTGCTTGAAGCTGCTGCTGCTGTTGTTGGTGTGCCTGTACGTGTTGTTGTTGCTGCTGTGTGGCAAGCTGCTGTTGCTGTGCTGCTGCAGCATCTAGCTTGGGTGATAAGCCGCTGCCCAGGCATTGATAGCTGGCTAGCAAATCAGGTGAATTATCCGATGTGCTGCTGCTCGAGGGCGTGGCAGGCAAATGAGCGCTGCTCAGCAAAGCGGCTGTATGATGATGCTCCAATTCTGTGGCACAGGGCAAATTATAGGCATTGGGTGATCTAAGCAGGCTGCTCTCCTTGGATTTGTGTTGTTGTTGCTGTTGTTGTTGTTGTTGTTGTTGGGCATTGTGCTGCTTCATGCGCGCCTGGCTTTCGTGGCTCATATTAGACATGCCTAGGCTGCCGCTAGTGCTGCAAGTAGCAACAAATAAAAGAGAATTAACTAACTATTAAGTGCTAGCACTGATAAAGAGTATCTGAACTTCACTATTACGCAATTTATATTTTTTTCTTTTTGATAAATGCTTCCCACAGTGCTGCTCGTCATGGAATCTAAACAATAAATAGCAGCACTCATCAAATAAAAGTCGACGTTGTGATTTGTTTATGATCAAAAAAAAAAAAAAGAACCCAAATCCCAAACTTAAGTTGAAGTTGTTCCAAATATGAAAATTTGTTTATTCCTATGCCGCCGGACTGCACATCTGTCAGCTGCTGCCATCAGCAGCCCCTGTTATAGTTATACATGGTCTAATATCTAAGTATTAGATGTATATACAATTCATAAGCATAAGTTCTTACTGATTGTTGTTTTTTTTTGGTTTTATCTTCTAATGTGCGCGGCAATTCCGGGAATGGGACTTTGGCAGCTACTGGTTCGGCAATTAGCCGGAGTGGAGCATTGGCTGCCACTGTGCCATTGGTATGACGTCTGTCTGTGCGACGTATTGTCTAGTTTTAAGACTTTTGATATATGTCTGTTGAGGAGCAGAACACCTGAGCTAGTGTACTTAACAGCTGGGCAGGGGGCTTAAGGTACAACTAGGTCACTAGTGTCAAACCATAATTTGAAATAGGAAGCCGTACTTGGAGTGAGCAGCTTTTTGGCAGTGCAGACAGACGTAATGTTCCAAGTAGACCCGGGAACTTCTATACCTTAATGTTGAAGAAAACCTACAATGTTTCTTACATGGCACGATCTAGCCTGTCAACAGGGGGTCTAGCAAAAGTAAATTTCAACAGGGCTAAAAGGATGCATTATTTGAATACCCTGTTCCTTAAGGTACAAAGGGTATATTAAGTTTCTGCAAGCCGTAAATGTATTTAACATACAAAAGAAAACGTCGGAGACTTCGCAGAGTTGCCTAAAGTATGATCAGGGTGACCAAAGAAGTCGATAAACCCATGTCTGTCTGTCTGTGTGAACGCCTTGATCGCAGAGATGGTAAGAGCTAGAGCAACCAAACTTTCAGATTGGATACCTTATGTCATGGAATACAAGATTATTTTATTTATTTGATATCAGCAAAATAGTATATGGCTCCCATAGGGCGTGTTTTAGAGGGATTTTTCAGATATCATAACCAAATTTGGCGTTCGGAATGTTTTTAGAGTTCCCAATACTGTATTAAATTTTGTTAAAATCGATTGACTATATCATATAGGAACTTCAAAGGACCGATCGGTCAAAACAATAGAACGTTTTTGGTGCAAAATTCGATATGTTTCGTTTGCCAATCAAAATTTTTATGGAGCACTTAAGCAATACACCAAGTTTGATTGCAATGTGATGGTACAGGCGATCCCGACGAGAGAGGGAGAAATGGGTGGATTCCCCCCTGGGCCTGGAGTTTTTTCAGGGCCGCAGTGTAAAACTCGTAACGAAGAAACAATACAAAAAGCATAATGAATAAAATTATGACTGCTGTACTGTTTAAAAAAAATTAATACAGTCGAGGCAGTGCCCGAACTTACCATATTTATATTTAGAAGTTTCGTAAATTTTTACCGATTTTTATGAGAATCGAAATTTACGTCAAATAAGCTATTTAAAGTATATAGGGCAAGTTTCAAGTTGATATGTTGAGGGGTGTGGGAGAAAACACGGTTAATCGATTGGGGTGGGGGGTCCCCATCGATAAAATTTGGAAGTGGATTTGTTCATTAGAGCCCCATGAATTAGCACACCAAAAATTGTGCCTTTAGGTCACTTGTTACCATAATTACGTAGAGTCAAATATTGACGTCAGCTGGTAAAGTTTGGTATCCCAGCTCATAGTCTCAGAAATCTAGGTGTTCATACAGACGGTCGGACGGACGGACATGGCTCAATCGCTACCCGAGGTTATGATAAGCATTTTGGTATAAAGGAATTGGGGTCTGCCACGCCTCCTTCTGTCCGTTACAAACATTGCACAAATCTAGTATACCTTTAGGTACAGGGTATAAAAAATGCTGTCCCCATAAATTGTCTTTTTCGAGTGAAAAGTTCGAGGGTGTTCTTTTACAGAGCACAATGGTTCAAACTAAATGTGTAATGGGCCGGTAAATTTTCCCGCCGAGCTCGGATACAAGGTAGATACCTTAAAGTCGTCTGCGCCTGCTTTTTTTGTATAAAGTATAGGATGGGCCATCTGTTGGTTTGGTTGTTAATTACCCATAATTCGAAACATACCTTGGACCACTTTGCGTCGAATTTTACATGCGAATCTGAATTTACACGCTTACAAGATTCCAATGAAGCAACAATTAAGGCCCACGGAGCATTATTAGCGTCGCTTATTCGTTCAATGGATGGGAGAACAGTCAGATGAATTTTCGTCAAAAAAAAAAAGTCCTCGAAAGTCACGATGTTCACATTCGGGCCTGTAGAGCCTAATTTTGTTGGGAAATATACGAATAAAATGCAATTAACAAGCAAACTAACAGATGGCCCACCCTATAAATTTTTGTTTACAAGCGATTTTGGCTTCAGCAGCAATGCGAACAGCTCTTGCAAAGACAAGCAGCAAATTCCAAGCGAGACAAAATGCGGCACTTGCCCGAATCAAACTTGATTATGGGCCACGCCTTTGTGTGCGGGCTTCCAAAAGTGACGAAATTACGTTGTTTGCATACGGCCCTGTAGAGCCAGTCGTGACGGCTGTTTCGGCGATACTATTTTTCATACATAAATGAGTAGATTTAAACTTCCATTTGGTATACAGATTTGCAAAAATGCAATGAACACATAAACCAACAGATGGCCTACCCTATGTTTTTCGTAAAAAGAAGTGCGTTTAGGGGACTATCGATGGTTAACGCCGGAAACTACTGTTCCGTCGATTGCCTTGGTCACGACCAAGGGAAGTAATGCACTTAACGCAAACCTTAATGTAGCCTCTCGTAACGTCTCTTAACGACAGGAGTTGATACCCTTCTTAATAGTTTTTAAAATTATAAAGTTAGAATTGTTTTGAGTTTGAGACCAAAACTTCACGTCGCGGCGCCTAGAGACCAAGTCAAGAAAATTTTTAGTTTTTTTTTTTATATATTTTTGATTTATTTTTTATTTGTAGTGCTGTTATTCTACTGTTAATATCTGATCTTAAGATCCTTAGATCGCAATGCAGCTTCCCCACTAATACGTAACTCAGTATAAACTCAGTTTTTTTCGTTTACATAACAATCTTTTTGTGTGTTAAATAAAGGCCTATACGCAGTTCGAAATATTTCGCACGGAATGACAAAACTTCATATAAATATATATATTTTATATGGGATATTCCAAATGGGATATTTTTTTATATGAAGTTTTGTCATTCCGCGCGAAATTTTTCGAACTGCGTATACCCCTTAAAAATGAAAAAAAAAATTTTTTTTTTTAATTATTTTCAATTTTTTTATAAAAATTATTTTCAATTTTTTTTATAAAAATTATTTTCAATTTTTATAAATAAAATTTGCAAAATAACTATTAATTTCAAACTCTAAAATATAAATTCACTAATAATGTTTTATTTTTAATTTTTATTGTAAAATTTGAAAAATAAGAGCTATTTTTTGATTTTTAAATAAAAATTTATATTTAGCTTTAAGCTCGAAAAAAGAGTTAAGACTTGATATTTTAATACAAAATAAAAATTTATACGTATAATCCTTCAAAAGCTTTCCTTCAAGTCTTGTGGCTTGTACTTTCAACCAAATCACTTTTTTACATTTTATTTAAATAAAACACTTGTTTCAATATAAAAAAATCGTAAAAAATAAAATATATAAATTTTTTTTTTTAAATACTTACACATCATTGGTGCCATCATCGCGAAAACCTTTAGCAAATGGATTGCTCGATATTTTTAGCTGTGTTACCTGCAAAAAAAATTAAAAAATAATTTACGTATTACATATAAAATTTATATTATTTATTTCATAGAAACTATGCCAAAAATCTTATACCACAAAAAATATTTGAAATAAATGCAACAAATTAGAAAATGTTTACAATACAGAACAACAAATATTATTTGCAATAAATTGTACAGAACCAAGACTGTTAACACCCACATTGAAAACATAAATAATTTAAATTCTTTCGAAATGAAAATAAAATAAAAAACGACTATAAATAAAACGCCAAAGTTTTTTATATATATTTTTTTTTTTAATATATAAGTGTTGTTTGCTGTTTTCAAAATATTATTTATTTTTTATGCGCATTGTTTGCAGACATAACTTATTTTTTTTTTTTTGGAATCATATAAATAAAAAATAAACAAAAATGGCACAAAATGGCAGCATCTTTTGGGGAACTACTAAAAAGCAGCTACTACAACAAATGTTGAAAAATTTTCGAAAAATTTTGAGAAATCCCTGCGCTCCGCTAGCTCTCTCGTCTAGCGTTTGTGTCATTTCCAAGTGGGCATAACTCATAAGGCATTGGCCCAAGAACATGTCAGAGCACATCATTATGCACATAGATGTCAGGCTATCGAGCAACTAGGTCAAGTAGTCTGAGGCCCTGTCATATACATACATACACTATGTATCTATGTGTTATGTTTGTACATATATACTTACTCTTTGATTTTGATAGGCGGTAACGGCGGTAAAACTGGTCTCTGGGAATATGAATGTGCGAAAGTGACGGGAATGCTCATTCTCATCCAACGAGACATTCTTGGGCGGCAAATAGACCAAGTGGAAGCGCGGCTGGTAGCGATGCATCGAGTTCAATATGATCTGTGGAAGAGTTGTAATTGTTAAGGAACTTGGTTCTACATATGGAAGCTGCCGCTCTTTCAAAAATTAATAAACAAAAACTTTTCAAAATGGGACAAGCAAATGGTTATTCATAAACAAAACTTCAGTGCGTATAATTAAGATGATCAATATATAACTCCAGAGTCTCGAAAATGGAAAACTAATAAATGATCTAAACTAGCTGTTGAGTTTGGAAGCAAGTTTTTGTTATAGCACGGTTTTCACGCTATGTCGATATGAAAAAATCAATCATTTTTTCAACTTTTTTTTGAAAAAGTTATGCATTTGCTGTGACGTATACAACAAAAGTAAAGGGTGTTTTTTTAGAGTTGCACAAGTTTGAACCATAATGAAGCAAAGAAATATATTTTAAATAAAGGGGTCTACGCAGCTTGAATAATTTCGAGCGGAATGACAAAACTTCATATAAAAAAAAATCCCATTCGGGATATCCCATTTGGGATTTTTTTTTATATATGAAGTTTTGTCATTCCGCGCAAAGTGTTTCGAACTGCGTATAGGCCCTTACAATGAAACGAGCTTTTTTGGATAGAAAATTTGATGACATTATTGTTTAACCCTCGCACCAACGCATGGTTCTGGCCAGACCTTTTTCATTTTCAATCGTTAATTCACACGATTCTATTTTACTTAGCGACTTGGCCTTTCAGGTAGCTTTCTAAAATTTTATTGGCTATCGATCTATGCTTGTGTCCTTTTCTAAAAAGTCATTGCAATAGGTGAAAAAAGGACGTTTTGAAAAATACCCCTCGAACCAACGGATGGGGTTTGTGCAGACCCTCATATATTTTGTATGAAAATAAATGTTATATGAGTCTTCCACTCGATTTTTTTTAATCTTTAATTTTAAATATATAATATTATGTTCACATAACCGAGGTTCGTAGGTGGTTCCGCAAAAACCTACCGGTTGTAAGATAAAGGGTTTTCCTATAAGAGGTGTTATTTTGGTATTCTAAGAAAAATGCCATTTTTTGAGATAAATGATCGGATGTTTATTTCACAATAAAGAGGAAGCTATGCCGTTAATAATGAAAAACAACATCAGCCAAATGGCCACAACGACCACGCTTACAGGACCATATCCATATCCTTTTCATGAAATTTTCCATAACCAAATCGCAAAGTGGCTGCCCTATGTTCTCGATAGCCTCACGAATTCTATCTTTGAGGTCTTGAATCGACGCTGGGCTGTTGGCGTAGACCTTATCTTTCATGTGGCCCCAAAGGAAGAAGTCGCAAGATGTTAAATCACAAGATCTCGGTGGCCAATTGTAATCACCTCTTCGAGAGATAACACGGTCCGGAAACTTTTCCCGTAAAAGAGCAATGGTTTCGTTGCTTGTGTAGCACGTAGCGCCGTCTTGTTAAAAGTAAACGTTGTCCAGATCAATACCATCCAACTCCGACCATAAAAAATCATTAATCATCTCTCGATAGCGCAATCCATTCACCGTAACTGTTGATTCAACCTCACTTTCGAAAAAGTAAGGTCCAATGACCCCGCCGCACCATAAACCGCACCAAACAGTCACACGTTGAGGATGGAGAGGCTTCTCAACAATAACTCTTGGGTTTTCCGAGCCCCAGATGCGACAATTTTGCTTGTTGACGTAGCCACCGAGGTGGAAATGGGCCTCATCAGTCAAGATGATTTTTCGATGGAATTCCGGATCATTTTCATGCATTTCAAGGACCCAATCAGCAAAGACACGACGTTGTTGATGATCGACCGGCTTGAGTTCTTTAGCAAGTCTTTATGCAAAATACGGTGAATTCGGAAGTGTCGAATATTTTCAGCACGGATTTCAACTGTTTTTGTGTCAAAATGCTAAGAATTTAGAAAAAAATCGCAACAAATCGCCGTAAACCGCTTCCAAGTTCTGATGATTTGTGGGAAATACTGAAGACAGTGAAAATCGACAAAAGAAGTGCTCTTTCAGACGATTTCCCTCTTTTTTTCAAAAACCATCATTTCATGCCATTTCAATAGACAACAATTATTTTTTTCGGTTTTTTATCATTTTTGGACACTTTTGGATCACCCACAAAAAAATCGAAAATCACGAATTTAGCATGTTTGGCTTGGAGGCCAATCTCTCTCTCTCTCAATTCCTGTTATCCCCAGTGGGACATAGCGCCTCTATAAAACGTTTCCATCGGCTACGATCCTTCGCGATGATCTTGACCTCCTTAAAAGATTTCCTTGTAGACCTAAGTTTCTTCTCGAGTGTCCGCTTCCAAGTGCATCTAGTACGACCTTTCTTGCGGGTACCATATGTCTGCTGGCACCTCCGTCTGTAGAAATAATACGCCCCAGATAAGTGAAGCTGTTCACGTTTTGAATGCTTGAATTTGTTTTAAGTGATTTAGTTTTTTCAGCATTAATCTTTAAACCAAGAGATTCCATTGAATGCCTCTGCGGCATCCGTCTGGGGATCTCGGAGATCAATCTAGTTGACAAAAAGTCTTTGTATCGATCTGAAATTTTGACACAACGTAGCTAATTGCCCATAACGACACAACTTTCAATTTTGAAAAACAAAAATTTTTTTGTCACTCCGAAAATTCTACGAAAAAATTCTTTCAAGTTAACCGCACTTGCCTCTATGCTCAACAGCGCTCTTTCATGCTCTCTTTCATTTCGATCAAAAAATTGTTCTGTGTCACAAGTTTTGAGATATTGTAACAAAAAAAAAGCATTCTTCTTATGGCAAATATCTTCCGATGTGCTTAACTGATTTCAATAATTTGTGTATCACCCAACGTTTTTTCGTCATATTCATAATTTGGTCTTTGAGGCCCATACGCAGCATGCAAAAATTCCGCACGAAATGTCAAAACTTCATATAAAAAAAATATCCCATTTGGGATAGGCCTCAATTTTGAGCAAGCTGTTAAAGAAAACTTTACATTGGCTGTAACTTACTTCAAAAACATTTTTTATTTAATTTTATCGCTTAAGGCATATATGAGTCGTTTCTCCAAATCGAGAGGAAAATTTTAAAATTATAGATACTCTTTTAAGGGCACAAAAAGTCACAACGACGGTAGACGCTCGAACCGTTTCGATTTTCAAATTTTATGATCATCATTTAAAAACTTTTCTCAGCTTGTCGAAAAGCGCCCTTAGCCTTAGTTTTATCTATGTATCTAAAGGGTACCACTTGCGCAGTTGACCTTAGATTATAAAAAAGAAAACGATGAAAATTTATATAAACTAATACACGTCTCTAGCCCGTTGGGTGAATTTTACTCACATTATGAATTGGTATAGCCCGAACCCAAAAAATCCAACCATAAATATTCACTTTTTTTTTAAATTATTTTCGATTCCCTTAGAGCTTACATACTTACATGTCCATTTTCATCCAACTGATTGTTGGTCAGCTTGAGTTTATCAAAAGACACGATTTGCTTCATCCAGTTGGAACCCGCGGCGGGTGAATCTGGATGCACATGCATACGCGGTGGTGATATGGCATCCGCCTTGCCGGCTACCACCCAGCAGGAGCTACAATAATAATACTTATGGGGTTAGTGTCACAAACTGAAACTTGTAGTATGGTCACCCACTTGTGAAAGGCATAGCGATAACGTTTATCATCCATGGGCACAAAGTCCATCATGCATATGTATGTGGCATGGGGATCAAGGCCACCGATGCGCACTTGAAATGTGGGAAACATGCGTCGACCCGTCTTGGTAATAATCATCTCAGTGCCTTGCGCATGAAATTGATCCCACAAGGCCTTTGTCTCTAGCACCACAATGGCCTGAGCTAATGATGGATGCACCGATTCCGATTCCTAAAACGAATATATGATATTATATTGATGAGCGTTTTTCGAGACTAAGTTGTAAAGGGTCATCAATCTTGAGGTTTTTTTTTTTGAAATGCAAAAAAACACAAAAATGTCAAATGAATCGGAAAATCTTTATTATCAATAGAAAGAACCATTATTGCCATTCACTTTTTAAAGATAATCCTTTTCAAATGTTGGTCGCAACTGCGCCGTAGCTCGTCCATACGGAGGCTCCAATTTTCGATGACGCGTTTGATTTCGGTTAACACGGATAATGTTGGCCTCTAATGCCACAATCGTAGCTGGCTTATCCACAAACACTTTAGACTTCACGTAGCCCCAAAGGAAAAAGTCTAACGATGATAAATCACACGATCTTGCTGACCAATTCACCGATCCGGAGCGTGAAATAAATTTAAATTGTTCACCGAATCGGTGCCAGAAAATGGCCTAAGCGCGCGAAAAACATTCTTTATAGAACGCAAATTTTTGTAATATAATTGTACGCGTTATATATGAAAAAAATCGAAATGAAAAAATAACCTCAAGATTGATGACCCTTTATGAGAGAGAACTCCTTTTTTTTCTGTTTCTTCTATCTAAGCATAGGTGAAAAAAAGAAGATTACCAAGATTTCCTTGTTTCTTCTTTAATTTGGTAAAAAAAAAGATTTTTTTGAGATTATTTAAATGTTTTCGGAAGAAAGAGTTAACAAGTTTTCCGCATTTATGTTTATTTAAATACCGAGCACAAGAAACTGTCTGCTCAGTAAAGACTCTAGCTAAATGCAAGATCTTTACAGAATCGTTGCAAATAACTCAAGCAACTGAAAATATTCGGAAAGGGAACTGGGTGACCTATAAGTTGGGTAATTTTTTCTAACTAGGTAGGTAGGTAGATAGAAGTGGTTGTCCTACGACACAACTAGGCCTGCAAAAGGCCCGTTGTGGTGCCACTTGGGCTAATCCCTACTCCCCTGGATCCACTCTGAACCTTTCCGTCGATTAAATAAACGAATTAATTCTATTTATTCAAATTCCTGCGATTTCAGTAACTTTCCCAATAAGTTCGGAACCCAGTGTGTTCTGTCTTCTCCTGCATAGTGCCATGCATCCACACAGGAGATGCTCCACTGTTTTCTCCTTTTTCTAACCAAAAGAGCTACATTTTTTCGCTGGATACCATTCACTTCGACTGAAGGCATTAAAATTAAAGATTCTTTGGATTCAATAGATAGCATAGATCCGAAATAAGTAACATACAAAAGTTGCAATCCCTATGGTTTCTCAGAAGATTCTTTATATAATATAATATAAATTTATAAGTAAAGCAAGAAAGAATGAAAAGCATCGTTCTGAGCTTCCATATAAGAAAATATGAAATTTCCAAACAAGCATGAAGTTCTGAATTTTGGTTTCAATTCCGGTTCATCATTATAGTCTTTGAGAGTTTTATCCAAATCCTACTGTTCAAATTTTTTTGATTTTTAAATCACAGATCGGAATCCAAATCCAGAACAGGCAGAGAGGAAACATGTTTTCCAAAGATCATAAAAAAAATATAGCAACAAGCCTTTATGCAACGGGTGGAGCCCCCTAACATCTATAAGTACTGTCTGTTCGGTATCTTAAGGTACAAAGGGTATATGAAGTTTGTGCAAGCCAAAAATGTATCTTAAATACAGAACGAGACAACGGAGACCCCCCAAAGTTACCTTAAGTATGAGCAGGGTGACTAGAGAATTCGATATGTTCATGCGCGTCCGTATGAACGCCTAGATCTTAGACCATACGGACAAGCGATATCATTTCTCGGGTCTTACTTTTTCCATAAACCTTAGATACTCTTAGTAAGAATAAGAAGCTTGAGCTTTTCAACGAGTCAATCTTCTACACTAGTTAACACGAAAAATGAACCTTCGTAAAAAAGGCTTTTTAACGAGTCAATCTTTTACACTAGTTTACACGAAAAATGAACCTTTGTAGAAATGTGGTTTTTAGGGTACTTTTGGATCGAGAAACACGAAAATTAAATTCATTTTTTTTTTTTAAGAACCATTTTTGAGATTTTCTCGAAAAACATATTTTTGGGTACTTTTTTCAGTTATTCGTGAATATATCGTGAAAAAAATGTTTAACCTTTTTCACATAAAATACCATTAGATCGAAAGACATTGATGTGGCCTTTACGGTGATATACGATATTTGAAGATTGAGTCAAAAAGTCGAAAAAAAAGGCGACAATTTTCGACAATTTTTCAAAATTACAAATAATCCGTTTGCTTTTTATTAACAAGAAATTTTTTTTATATAATCGATTAAGCATTAAGCTAAAAGAGAATATTTAAGAATATTTCGAGTCTAAGATCTTAAAAATCGGCTAAGAACTGTAGATGCTATGGAACCATGTACGGAAGTTCCAATTTTCACTTAATCACACTTTTGTGCGAAAAAAAAATTTTCACTCAAAGTTTTTCGTTTGCGTTCAGTTACGTCTTAACGAATCGATATGCAACAATAGTCGTGATTATTCCTTCTTGGTTTCATATTATCTACAGCTCCTATCCGATTAAAAAGATCCTAGGCTCGAAATGTTCATAAAGAATTCTCTTTCAGCCTTAAGTTAAACATAATTTTTTTTTTAATATTTCTCGTTAATAAAAAGCAAACCAAAAATGTTTAATTTTGAAAAAATTTATAATTTTGAAAAATTTTCGAAAATTACCATGACCATTTTTCAACTTTGGTTGCTTGTAACTTTTAATTTACTAGTCATTTTTCCATAACACAGACCAGCATGGTTTAGTTGTTGGAAAGCTATGGGTTATTTCCGAAGTAATTTGCTGCGTAGAATCCGAATCCGGGGTTAGAATTGGCCCATCACGTCAGGATTTTGAGATATTTGAGGTTATTTACCCGAAAATCTGTTTTTTTTCCTACTTTTGAGATTATGTACAGGGTGCAAAAAATTTCGGTCACTCCAGTTACATCATTCAGTACAACGCTTACCCCACTCTTACCTTTTAATTTTAAAGTTCAAGCGATCATTTACGATTTTTTTTCGCAAAGTTATGGGTATTCAAAGTTACGAGGTGTATCCCTTGACGTCATAAGCATTTGCATTAAGCCTTTGAGACAATAACACAGGCAAACTGGTTTAGTTGTTGGAAAGCTAAAGGTCGTTTCGGAAGTAATTTGTAATTTAAAAAAAAAAAATGAATGTCATTTTCATGTTTTTCGACCCAAAATTACCCTAAAAAACATTTTTTACGAAGGTTCATTTTTCGTGTAAACTAGTGTTAGTCAGCAATCGATCGCAAACGTAACGATGTGTTATTTATTAAAAACGAAAGTACTTGAAATATTTTTGAAGACTCAAATAGGGTATGAGTAAAATTCGCTTACATTTTCTGAAAATTAGATCTATAGGACCAATCTCTAGGTCGAAAGACTCCGCACGTAGAGCTAGCCACACTTTGAGTGCAGGGTATCAAAAAGTTGCTCAATTATTAACTCAGATTCAATAAAATATTTTATGGCTTTATTTTTTGACACTTACACTCTTGCCGCTGCTTACGCCGCTGCAGGATGTTGTTGTTGTTGCATTGTTGTTGTCTTTTTTGTGACTATTTCTGTATTTCTTTGTTGTTGTTGTTGGCGTTGTTGCTGCTGCTGCTGCTGTTGCTGTTGTTGCTTTTGTTGTGCTGTTGTTTGTGTTGTTGTTGTTGTTGTTGCCATTATCGTTGCCACTTGTGTTTGTTGTCTCTTTGTTGTTGTTGTCGCCGCCGTTGCAAGTTGCACTATAATTGCCACCATCATGTCCGACATTGGCATTATTACCCGTACTATTGTTGCTGTTGTTGTTATTCTTCTCCTGACAACTTCCGGAGCTGCCACTGCTGCAGTTACTGCTGCTACCTGTGCTCTGTGTCTCAATGTCCGCCAACTTTGCATCGATCTGTTCAAGTGGTTTGTAGGAAGCACGATCCTTGCCAGCCGTTTGTATGCAAGCTGTAAAAATAGAAAGGTTTTATGATTTATGAGTATTTACGAGTACTTGCAATGGATAGAACAAATAGTCAAAAGATGATGGTATTGGGATCGAAATGAGAATGCCACAAAAAACTGCGAAATGGGCGGAATAGCAAAGTATTTAAAAGTGAGCGTAATTTTTTCATGATCCCCAAATTAATGGGTTGCCCAAATTGAAGCTGGGTTCCAAATGTGTTTTAATGACCTATACTTTGACTACAAGGGCATACACTTAAAAAAAAAAAAATGCTGTTCTTAGTTGAAGTTCGATTTTGCTTAAAGGGGTATACGCAGTTCGAAAAATTTCGCGCGGAATGACAAAACTTCATACAAAAAAAAAAAAGTCCCAAATGGGATATCCCAAATGACAAAACTTCATATAAAACAAAGTCCCAAATGGGATTTTTATACCCTGTACGGTACAAAGGGTATATTGTGTTTGTGCAAGCCGAAAATGTATGTAACGTACAGAAGAAGACGTCGGAGACCCCCCAAAGTTACCTAAAGTATGATCAGAGTGACTAGAGAAGTCGATATACCCATGTCCGTCTGTCCGTCCGTCCGTACGAACGCCTAGATCTCAAAGATGGTAAAAGCTAGAGCAACCAAACTTTTCGATTAGATCCCTTATTAATCCATAGGAGACAAGTTTATTTTATTTTTTTGATATCGGGATTACATTATATAGCTCCCATAGGGGTGTTTCAGAGGACCTCGAAAAAAAGCAAAAGTTTTAGATAGATAATTCGTTTGTTTATAAAGATATCATAACCAAATTTGGCGATCGGAAGTTTTTTAGAGAGCCCCAGCGCTGTACCATATTTAATCAAAATCGGTTGACTATATCATATAGCTCCCATAGAACCAATCGCTCAAAAAATCGTTTTTTTTTACAAAATTCGTTGCGTTTCGTTTGTTTGTAAAGATATTGTTAGCAAATTTGGCATTAAGAAAATTTTTAGAGCTCCCAAGCACTGTAGCGAATTTGATCAAAAACGGTTGACTATATCATATAGCTCCCATAGGAACGATCATCGGTCAAAAAAACGCTTTTTTTACAAAATTCGTTGTGTTTCGTTTGGTTTTGAAGATATCGTAACCAAATTTGGCACTCGGAAGTTTTTTATAGTTTCCAATCAGTGTACTAAATTTGATCAAAATCGTTTGAATATATTATACAGTCCCCATAGGGCCGATCGGTCAAAAAAATTGTTTGCTGCAAAATTCGACTGATTTCTGTTTGTTTATGAAAATATCGTATCTTTTCGAAATTTTTCGAGCTGCGTATAGACCTTTCACCAACAAAAAATTTCGCTCCCTATTTTTCTTAAAGGCCTATACGCAAAATGAAAAATTTCGCGCGGAATGACAAAATTTCGTATAAAAGATGGCGAACGTTAAAGTCGGGCGCAGACGACTTTGGGATACCCTGTACCACCTCATTGCAATTAAGTCCGACATATTGGTTAAGACCTCTAAAAGATATAATTTATTCGGCAAATTTGGCTACGATATTTTCATAAATAAACAGAAATCAGTCGAATTTTACACCAAAAAATTTTTTTTTGACCGATCGGTCCTATGGCGACTATATGATATAGTCAACCGATTTTGATCAAATTTGGTACAGTGCTTCGGACCTCTCTCTTCGGACCGAGTGCCAAATTTGGTTACAATATCTTCACAAACAAACAAAATACAACGAATTTTGTACAAAACTCGATTTTTTGACCGATTGGTCCTATGGGAGCTATATGATATAGTCAACCGATTTTGATCAAATTTGGTACAGTGCTTGGGAACTCTAAAAAACTTCTTATTGCCAAATTTGGTTACAATATCTTCACAAATAAACGAAACACAACGAATTTTGTACAAAACAGGATTTTTTGACCGATTGGTCCTATGGGAGCTATATGATATAGTCAACCGATTTTGATCAAATTTGGTACAGTGCTTGGGAACTGTAAAAAACTTCTTATTGCCAAATTTGGTTACAATATCTTCACAAACAAACAAAATACAACGAATTTTGTACAAAACACGATTTTTTGACCGATTGGTCCTATGGGAGCTATATGATATAGTCAACCGATTTTGATCAAATTTGCTACAGTGCTTGGGAACTCTAAAAAACTTCTTAATGCCAAATATGGTTACGGTATCTTCACAAATAAACGAAACACAACGCATTTTGTACAAAAAACTAATTTTCGACCGATCGATCCTATGGGAGCTATATGATATAGTCAACCGATTTTGATAAAATTTGGTACAGTGCTGGGGGTCTCTAAAAAACTTCCGATTGCCAAATTTGGTTATGATATCTTCATAAACAAACGAATTATCCATCTAAAACTTTTGCTTTTTTTCGAGGTCCTCTGAAACACCCCTATGGGAGCTATATAATGTAACCCCGATATCAAAAAAATAAAATAAACTTGTCTCCTATGGATTAATAAGGGATCTTATCTGAAAGTTTGGTTGCTCTAGCTCTTACCATCTCTGAGATCTAGGCGTTCATACGGACAGACGGACAGACGGACAGACGGACATGGGTATATCGACTTCTCTAGTCACACTGATCATACTTTAGGTAACTTTGGGGGGTCTCCGACTTCTCCTTCTGTACGTTACATACATTTTCGGCTTGCACAAACACAATATACCCTTTGTACCATACGGTACAGGGTATAAAAAGAATCCCATTTGGGATATCCCAAGCTCAGTATCAAGACTAAAAATTCTGACAATAAGTGCGAAATGCTCTTTGAAAGCAATACTTCTTAAAATCAGTCTAGAAATGATCAAATAAAGCATTTCTGTCTTTAAAAAATCGCGGCGGTTGTAATAAGAACTCTCAATAATGAAAAATTCGCTCTTGGGGTACTTTCGAAACCGAACACTCTTGTTTTAGGCAAAATTCTTAAATTTTTTGCTCAGTGTATTTCTGACTAGTTATTTTCTTAAAACTAGTGATGGGATCGAAACGTGAATGACACAAAATACTGCGAGTTGTGCAAAATAGAAAAGAATTTGAAAATGAGAGGAATTTTTTACGATCTGCGGGCTCCAAAATTTATGCCGTGTCACAAATGCTGGCAGATTTAAAAGAACTTCGTGTTACATATTTAAAAAGTTGAATTGGAGTAAGTAGTTTTAATCGCTTGGATTTGTTTGTTTGTTAATATTAAAACATCGTAAAAAATCACGAAAAAACAAAATTTAAGGAAACCATTTTAATTTAATATATACAGTGCGCGAAAAAAGGTTAAAGCCACTTGTTTTTTCAATAAAACTCGAAAAGTTGCAAATGTTTTTGGATGTCTATTTTAACGTATATGTATATATAAAAAAAAATTCAAAATATACATACATAAACATTTTTTTTTTTAGGTTTTTTGATTTTTTGCGACTTTTTGGTGCGAAATAAGGTTAAAGCCACTTGACGTTTTCTACGCGAAAACCAATGATGTTTAAATACAAAAAAAAATTAACCCCAAGCCAATGGTGTCAAAAGACAATATAGCAGCACTTCAAAAATTCGCCTTGGACCACCTGCGCTGCACAAATCAATGGCAAAAATTATTTTTTCGCACGAATAAAAGTTTTATTTGGATGGCCCAGACGGATTTTCTTACTGTTGGCACAATTTGCGTACCGAACCAAAAACATTGTTTTTGCGTCAATATGGCGGTGGATCATCTTATGGTTTGGGGTGCCATTGGGTACCTCAAAAAGATGCTACTACAGCAAATGATTCGAACCAATTTGCCAACACATTGCTTTGAGGGCGCTAGTATAGACTGGAAGTTTAATCAAGACAATGCACCGATTCATGCGGCCAGATCGACAACGGCCTTTTTTCGTGAAAATGGAATTGATCTTTTCAACAATTGGCCATCGTAATCAACAGATATAAGCATTATCGAGAATGTTTGGGGACTTTTGGCACGCGCAGTGCACGGAAATGGCCGACAATACAACGAAAAGGACGAACTTAAGGTGGCCATTGGGAAAACATCTCTCACGTCCAAAATAAAAGCACAGTATGGCAGTCTACCATGTCGAATACTTGCATTGTATGACGCTAAAGGTAAATACACGAAATATTAAAAAGATGTTTAAAAAAATTTGATTTTAGTGCGAAAATATTTGAGTGGCTTTAACCTTTTTTCGCGCACTGTATTTTGTAAAATACGTTTTTTTCTGATGATAACTCGAGAACAGACGGACAGATATCGAAGAATTTCGTATATTCAATAGTATAAATATATATTTTTTAAAAGTTGATTTGGGAGAGTTTTGAATTTTTTGGATTTATTAGTTTATTTTGAAACGCCGCAAGAATTCACGAAAAAAATTTAAGAAAACCATTTTATCATATATATTTTTTAAGTAAGGTCTTTTCTGATGATATCTCGAAAACAGACGGACAGATTTCGAAGAATTAGCAGTTTATTTTGAAACATCGCAAAAATGCACGAAAAAAAATTTTATCATATTATGTATTGTTTAAAAAAACGTCATTTTGATGATATCTCAAGAACAGACCAACAGATATCGCAGAATTTTCTGTATTCAATACTAGCAATATTTATTTAAAAAGTTGAGTTGGGGGAGTTTTAAGACTCTTAGATTTGTTAGTTGATTTTGAAACATCGCAAAAACTGACGAATAAAAAAATTAAGGAAACCATTTTATTATATTACATATTGTCTTAGGCATGTCTTTTATGATGATATCTGGAGAACGGACGGATTGTGGAAATATATATTATAAAATATTAAAAAACTTGAATTGGGGCACTTTTAAATCTCTTGGATTTGTTAGTAGAAACTCACGAAGCTTAATTATTTATAAAGAAAATTAATTTGTTTTTCCGAGAACGGATTGATTTCGATGATTTTTTTTTTTTTTTTGATAACGACAGAAAGCTGAATTGGCGTAGTTTTTACTCACCATGATGTGAATAACAAAATCAATCTTAAAACATTGTAAAAACTTACGAAAATTTTCTTATATATGTCTGGCAAGGCATTCTTTTGATGCTATCACGAGAAAGAACTGAAAGATATCAATGAAGTTTTTAAAAAACGATGTGTTCTCAATTTTAGAATTCAATTGGGGTAGTTGTAACTTCCTTGGATTTGTTGCAATTTTCTGCACATCGTATAGCCATATAACAAATAAAACATCGTATATACTTTGTTTGGATGATACTATGAGAATTTCGATGAATTTTTTTTTTAGTTACGCTGTGTTACAAATGAATTGCTAGGATATCTAAGTTCCTTGGATTCGTAAGAATTTACTTTGCTAAAAACTCACGAAAAAAGTTCATATATTATATGAAAAAAAAAAATGCATTTTTTAATATATTTTTGAGGGACAGCTTTTTTGATGATATCTTGAGAGAGGACTGACAGATTTCGTTGTGTTTTTTGTTTTTTTGCAATAACAATGTTTTTTCAATAGTAAAAAAATATATGATGTTGGGTCCACTAATTCATTGCGTTAAAGATTAGATACTAACTAACACTTTTTTCATCGGAACGTGTATCTAAAAAATAATTTATGCTATAGACCCAATGAGTATAAAAATATGCCGATCTACTATAAATTTGAATTCCGATATTTCCAAATGACTATATACGTATACCGAAATCTCTCAATCTTAATTCCTTACAGATCTAATTGATTTTTGAGCATAATATAAGTAACAAGAGCTATCCCACAACTAATCAGCTGATTATAAATCAAAGTTCTTGACATATGTTTGGACAACTATGATAGCACGATGAGTAGGTACTACATATTAAGTGCGGCAATTTTGATGTCTGTCCCAGTGCGACAAATTGGATGCCGTGTAGTAACCATAATCAGGCTATGCCGGATGATATAATGAACAAGTCTCAAGATCCAAAAGATTCAACGCCAGCTACAAACATAGTATAAAAAATGCAATTATAAAAGGCGTCAGTGTAGCAGGCGCTGATTGAGTTGCAAGCTAAATTTAGTTGCCCCATTGGAATCAGTCAGCAGTCCCTGCGTGTACTTGGGTATTACTGGGCCGGGCCTGGTACTGGGGCTGCTGCTGGGCATGGTAAAAATTTTGCAATTAATTGCTGCTTGTAGCGCGTGGCTGGCAACTTGTTTTTATTGTTGTTGGATTGGTTGCATGCTGTAGTTGCCGCCAATGACCCATGACAGGTCGCTGCGCTCCCAGCTCATCAATTGTCGTTTAATGAGACAAGTTTTTTTGGTCGAACTGTTTGCTTGTGATTCGCATAACTGCAAACTATGGCAGGCATTTAAAGGCCCCTACAGTAACCGCACTCCCTACCTTCTGGCCCCCCCTTGTGAAGAGAGTACAAATGTATTCTAAAATCAATTAGTGTTTGGCACAAATAATCGTTTATCTGTCATGCCGCCAATGAAAACAAATGTCGGACGCAAAACGGGGAAGGCGGCAAAATCGAAACGTAAAACACGAGAGTTTCGAAATTCTCAAAAATCTGTGCTAATTGCTTTGGTTTTTTTTTTTTTTTTTTTTTTGTTCAAGTGCTGTCGTCATTTGAGCATTTTGGAGTTAAGAAAAAAGCATGGAATCTGAATATTTCAAGTGTTTGGGATTGGTCACTAGTAAGGTTACTGGGCACTCAAAAAAACCCTTGAAAGCATATCACTTTTTTTATGACTTTTAACCATATGACAATGATGCTTGCCAATATTCACCACGTAGATATTTTTTGCTATATGTACTTTGATTACACTAGTTTACACGAAAAATCATCGTGATATACGATATGTACAGATTAAGTAAAAGTTACTGAAGTTACAAGCAACAAAAATCGAAAAAAAGTGTAATTTTCGACCATTTTTCAAAATTACAAATTTCGGTTTACCTTTTATTAACAAAGAAGAGCGTGAAGCGCACATCAATACCTTTTGATCTAATTGTCTTTCATGTTGATACAAAATTTTGTTCACGAGATATTGACGAATTACTAAAAAAAAGTGTCAAAAAAAGGTTTTTCGAAAAAATCACGCAAATGGTTCTTAAGAAAAAAATGAATATAATTTTCGTGTTTCTCGACCCAAAATTACGCAAAAAAACACTTTTTAATGAAGGTTCACTCGATAAGTGTTATTTACTGACTCATGGATAACACCATATTAAGATTAACTTTTCTTTAACGAAACATATATCACAAAGGCAATGAGCTTTGTATTTGAATATGCGCATTACTATTTTGGCCTACTATGGGTTTTCCAATAAGAGGTGTTTTATTGTTTATCAAAGAAAAATGCCATTTTTTGAGATAAATGATCGGATGTTTATTTCATAATAAAGAGGAAGCTATGCCGTTAATAATGAAAAACAATATCAGCCAAATGGCCACCACGACGACGCTTACAGGACCATATCCATATCCTTTTCATGAAATTTTCCATAACCAAATCGCAAAGTGGCTGCCCTATGTTCTCGATAGCCTTACGCATTCTATCTTTGAGGTCTTGAATCGACGCTGGGCTGTTGGCGTAGACCTTATCTTTCATGTGGCCCCAAAGAAAGAAGTCGCAAGATGTTAAATCACAAGATCTCGGTGGCCAATTGTAATCACCTCTTCGAGAGATAACACGGTCCGGAAACTTTTTCCGTAAAAGAGCAATGGTTGCTTGTGTAGCACGTAGCGCCGTCTTGTTAAAAGTAAACGTTGTCCAGATCAATACCATCCAACTCCGACCATAAAAAATCATTAATCATCTCTCGATAGCGCAATCCATTCACCGTAACTGTTGATTCAACCTCACTTTCGAAAAAGTAAGGTCCAATGACCACGCCGCACCATAAACCGCACCAAACAGTCACACGTTGAGAATGGAGAGGCTTCTCAACAATAACTCTTGGGTTTTTCGAGCCCCAGATGCGACAATTTTGCTTGTTGACGTAGCCACCGAGGTGGAAATAGGCCTCATCAGTCAAGATGATTTTTCGATAGATTCCGGATAATTTTCATGCATTTCAAGGACCCAATCAGCAAAGACACGATGTTGTTGATGATCGGCCGGCTTGAGTTCTTGTGTAAACTGAACTTTATAAGCCTTAAGACCCAAGTCTTTATGCAAAATACGGCGTAATGACGTTTGTGGAATGCCCAATACCAAAGAACGACGAGGAATGGACAAACCTGGGTTTTCTTCAATACTTTGGGCTACAGTCGCAATATTCTCAGTTGTTCTTGAGCGAGGTGCACGGGTTTTATTCTTCACATCACTAACTTGTCCCAACAGCTCGAATTTTTCCACCAATTTCTGTATTGCGGTCTGACAAGGTGCTTCGCGACGACCCAAAAATGCTTTAGTTTTGCGAACTGTGACTGCAAGATTTTCACCATTTTTGTAGTGAATTTTAATCATTTCAATGCGTTGTTGAAACGTCTATCGGTTCATTTTTAGTAATGGCGTAGATTCTACTTGTCAAATGTCAAAGAATAAAAGCTTCAAAAGTGTCAGCTACCGAAATACCGGGTAATTCAAAATAAGACCTCTTGTTGGAAAACCCTTTAGTACAGTAAAAATAGACAAAAAAGGGGTTGACCAGGAAAAAATGTATTGCTGGACTTTCTCTTGCTTATTGTATTAAGGACCATCCTAAAAGTCTAAAACCAAAATGGTGACCTTCTGCCCACGTGGGGTTTTTCGTTATTTTGATATTTGTGTCGGCCCATTTATCTCGAATTCTATGCGTCGTATACAAAAACCTTCAAGGCAAAAAATTATCAAAATTGAGTTTAAAATTTTATTTGTTACCCAGATGTTCATATTTTAGGCGGTAGAGGGCGTCAAAGTTACAACAACGCAGTTTTTCGTATTTTTACCCAACCACTTGGCACTTTTTGTTTTTGGTGTGTATCAAAAAATTGTAGATCTCAAAAAAGTACTTTGTCTCCTATGTATATTAAGGAATCTAATCTGAAAGTTTGGTTGCTCTAGCACTTAACATCTCTGAGATCTAGACAGACAGACAGACGCACATGGGCTTATCGACTTTCTAGTAACGCTGATCATATTTTAGGTAACTTTCCTGTTATTTTCACTTTTTTTTCCCCGATTTTGATAAACAACCACTAATTTATCGAAATTTACGAATCATGAAAAGAGCTGTATGAAAAAATTTTTAAAAATTATTAAATTTACGTTCTAATTAGAATTTTTTCAAAACATTGCCAAAAATTACGAAAAATTTCATATGTATGCATAAATAGCGTTCAAGCCGTTTAATTGATAAAAATATATTTTAGGTATAATCCATGTGTAATTAACTTATCTACAGTTTAGTAAAAATATTGTCAAAATCAGTTTGTTACAATCAGAGATATTTGCTTTTAAGTAAAGACAGTTTTTTTTTTTAAATTCGAAAATGTTTTTTTTCGAAATATCCGAAATCTGTTCCATGGATTGCATTTTCGGTTTAAGCATGCCATTTTACTACGGTAATGACTAAAACATGTTAAGAGTAGCAATTTTTTTTTTTAAAGACCTATACGCAGCTCGAAAAATTTCGCGCGGAATGACAAAACTATATAAAAAAAAATCCCATTTGGTATCCCATTTGGGATTTTTTTTTTATATGAAGTTTTGTCATTCCGCGCGAAATTTTTCGAACTGCATACACCTCTTAAATTTGTTAACTAGTGTAATCAAATGAAATTAAGACAAAGTCTAGGATTCGAAGTTTAGAGTCACTTGGATAAATAATTTCAGCTCATAAACACAACAATATAAATATTTTGACAAATTAATAATATAATCCAGAGCGTTTTAGGTAATGTTTCAGCAAAATGTTAGAGCATAATTTTTGTACAAAAGTTTTTAAGATACAAAGTTCTACGGCATAGTTTTCATTCCAAAGCGAAAAGTTAGCACTAGTTTTGTAACCTTAAGATAAATACATTGTGAACCAAATAAATAAATGAACTATAAGTTTAGGTTCATTTTGAACGTTTTGGAAAAATTTCACGAAAATCTGAATTTAAAACAAATTTACCCAAAATTCAGGCGTGACTTTTTAAACTATAAGTAATGCAAAAAAACAAAGTGGTGCAGTTACAATTAAAATATATCTATAAAAAAACATACCTCACCTAGTTTTTGCACTGTTTATGCGATTTTGAACGAAAACATTTCAGCATTGTACGAAAAAAAAGTTTTATTATTAATCCGTGAAAAACATCTAGAAGACAGGAATGCATATGCGAGTCTTTAGAACGATTTTGGCGACTAAACCATTTTCAAAAACATAGCTAAAGGGTGTTTTTTTTAGAGTTACACAAGATTAAAGCATAATAATGCAAAGAAATATGTTTTTAATATCAATAAAACGGGCTTTATTGGATAGAAAATTTTATGACATTTATGTTTAAATATGATTTCGCATTTCTAGAACACCAATTTTCACAAACTTTCCGCACCATTTGCGGCCGTATTTCGCCAATAACTCTTCGAATGTTGATTTCCAGATGTTCAATTGTCTCTGGTTTATCGACATAGACAAGTGACAGTAATTTTCTGTGGATGTAATGGTGATTCGACAAAAGCTTGTGGATGATCCTCACTCCAAGTACGACAATTCCGCTTATTTACGTAACCATTCCACCAAAAATGGGCTTCACCGGAGAACAAAATTTTGCATTTTGAATAAGTTTGACAAACGGAAACATTATTTTGATAAAAAATGTCAACAAGTTTGCAAGTGTTGCTCTGTAAGTCTATCCATTATAAAATGTCAAACCAAACTCAACAAAAAGCAACTATTGTCAGATAAAGCAGTGTTGCCAACTCAAAATTGTGATACTCTAAAAAAAACACGCTGTAATTTTAAGTGGAACTTCGGTGCAGTAAAAGTTAGAGTTTGTTAATCCTATACTATAGAATTCCCCAACTTAAGGTACAAGTGATAGATACTAAGAAAATGAAGATATTAACTTGAAATATATGGGCCGGCAATGATGACTATTTATTTTTTTATTAAAAGGGTATGATAATAAAATAAAATATTAATCAAGAAAAGGTGAATGAAAAACTTGTTTTGAACTACTCCGAGTACACTAAACGAATGAGCGAACTTTTTAACGCTAGGCAGTGATTCGCATGATTAAATGCCCAGAGACTTGGTTTGAGAATTATATAGCAGATTTGGTCAAGGATACTCGAAGAGACAAGTCAAGATGACTGACGAAAGCAGAAGTAAAGTGAGGGCAGCGAAAGTTCGAAATAGGGGGAATTATAAAAGCTATTGTAGTTAAAACATAAAACATGGAAATGATCTACAAAATTGTAAACCTAAGAGGCGAAAATTACGAGCAACTCTGGAGACAATGACAAAAGTAATCATCATCTTCAACATTTTCTGTATCTTCTACTGGAGCACAGGGCCTAAATTAAACTTTTTCATGTGCTCCTGTTTTTTTTGCTAGCATCTTTAGTTCAAATTAGTTTGGAGAACTCAATAAGGTTGTGCAAGAATAGTAGGGCTTGGCATGTTCTATGGTAATTTCAGGAAGTTAATTTTATTAGGCCAAGTCTGTCAGAATACGGCCCTCTAGTCTTGTAGGACTTATAGGAACTTATATGCGTCTGTCAGAATAAGTTATCCATCGGATGTTTGGATCCCAATCTTAGCAAGAATAGCAGGCATATTTATGTACTATGGTATTTCAGGAAGTTAATTTTATTATCTCAAGTCTGTCAAAATAAGTTATCCGTCGGGTGTTTGAATACCAATCTAAGCCGCAAAGTTCAAAAATCTATCTTGTGCTGATTAAGATGATATTGAGGTCTGCAAACGCAGCAGCAGTATTCCAAATAGTACGAAGGAGAGAAATGTAGATAAGTTTGATTATATAAGGGACGGTAGAGAAGGATTTTCGTTATACCGATCATTAGATCATTGAAGGCATCTCTTTGAGAAACAGTTAATACTGTCAGGCAGAAAGACAAACTTGGCCAAATCGATTTCTTCTGTCATCCCAATCATTTTGGCATCAACTGTGTGGGATCTTATAAACTTTGCTAGGCCTTTGGTTCTTTCAGAAATAGGCAATGCAGACTAACTGAATCAAACTTAATCGAATTATACTGTCATACTGAACATTTAGGCATAAACTGTATGAGATCGTATAAACTGCGCTAGATCTTTGGGTCTTTAGGTAACAGGCAATACTGTCTGCCTGACAAAAAGACGAACCTAGCTAAATCTATGTCTTCTCTCATCCTGATCATTTTGGCTTAGGTATTGGGGGGGTCTTATACGTTAACTACTAAAAACTACCCGACATAGTGATTAATAACAAAATCGGTGTGACCAGATCTTAAACTTTTAATGCTCGCTTTTTTTGACATTTTCGACAATTTTTCGAAATTACAAATTTTTAATTTGTTTTTTATTAACAAAAAATTGTTATTTGTATTTTTTTAGGCTTTGTGCTGAAAGATAATTCTTTTACGAACATTTCGAGGTAATATCTCCAAAATCGAGTAAAAACGAAAGTTACAATTTTCACTCAATCACACTTGTGTTCGAAAAAAAAATGTTTCACTACTAATTTTTTGTTTGTGTTACGTCTTCACGAATTTGCACGCAGCGGTAGCCGTGATTTTTCGTATATGTTTCCATAGCATCTACAGTTCCTATCCGATTTTTAAGATCTTAAGCTCAAAATGTTTGTAAAATAATTCTCTTTCAGTCTTAAGCTTAACATAATTTTTTAAAAATTGTCTCGTTAGTAAAAAACAAACCGAAAATTTGTAATTTTGAAAAATGGTCGACAAATTTGTTCGACTTTGTTTGCTTGTAACTTCAATAATTTTTACTTAATCTGTACATATCGTATATCATCGTGAAGATCACATCAATACCTTTCGATCTAATTATCTTTCATGTCGATATACAAATTTTGCTCATGAGATATGAGATATAGATATAACTGAAAAACCGTGCCCAAAAACATGTTCGAAAAAATCTCGAAAATGGTTCTTAAGAAAAAAAAATTAATGCAATTTTCGTGTTTCTCAACCCAAAATTACACTAAAAACACTTTTTTACGAAGTTACATTTTTCGTCTATACTAGTGTAATCAAACCGATTTCGATTTCTAATACCGATTTTGCTAACGATATTTTCCTATGAGGCTTAGGGATCATCCATAAGCTACGTGACGCTGATTTTCGTCAAAATAGACTCCCCCACCCCTCCCTATCATGACACAGTGGCGGAATATTTTTGAAGATTTTTCATATGATCGTCCGCCCGCCCCCTGGAGCGTCACGTAGTTTATGGATGATCCCTTACATGATGTTAAAATTTTTGGGCACAGTGCTTGGGAACCATATAATCGCCAAATTTGGTTCCGATATCTTTATAAACAAGCGATTTATGTTATAGTTTAGCTTATAGTTATCTGTAATACTTCTATAGCAGCTTGTTTCCCATAATGAGGTATCTTATCTGAAAGTTTGAATGCTTTAGCTCTTACCATCTCTAAGTTCTGGTTGTGCATACGAACGAACAGACAGAGAGACGCGAATGTCTATATCAACTTCTCTAGTCTAGTCTACGATAGTGCTGGAGAAAACATCGATGATCGACAATTTAAAATCTCTATATATCGATTTTGGCCAACAGAGATGTTTCTCCAGCACTGCTGCGCTCATCAAATGGGTGTTTGGTAGTGCTGGAGAAAAATCTCTGTTGGCCAACATCGATATATAGAGATTTTAAATTTTCGATTATCGATGTTTTCTCCAGCACTAGTCTACGGCGTTTACTTGTATATGTTTTATATATACCAGCTAGCACAAATTGAAAAAACCCTTTGTACCTAAGCGGTACAGTCAAACTTTACTAAAACGAATTTTTGGATACTACGAATTTTTTTTCTTAAGTAGTTGTGGCTTCGAATCCCATGTAAAGCATGGTCCTGCACTTTCCACTTTTCCTATTCCACTAATTTTTCCTGTTTACTCTATATCCTTATCACTTTCTCCCGTTATCGGTATCACAATGGGCCTATTCTTGGCCTAAGTGAGTTGGGACGCTAAGTCCCAGCTGCCGCCCTAACCTACCTACCTACCTAGGTAGGTTACGAAGGCAGTTAATACTTAGCGTTCCAACTCACTTAAGCCAAGAACAGGCACGTTGTGATAACGATGGGAGTAAGTGATAAGGATATAGAGTAAACAGGAAAAATTAGTGGAATAGGAAAAGTGGAAAGTGCAGGACCATGCTTTACATGGGATTCGAAGCCACAACCTCTGGGATGTTTTTTTTTTAAATAAGTACAGTGCTTTTTAGTAAATACAGAAATTGTGAGAATTTAATACTACTAGTTTACCAACGTTTCTAGAGACGAAGAGCAACTTTCTTAAAACTCTAAGCATTTTAGAAGATTTTGTGGAGGATGAAAAAAGTTGTCGATTTCTTTAAGGAATTTTCTATATGCGAAACTGTTTCTTTACAAAGTTCGACTGTAGTGCTTACCCTCAATCTGTTTCATAGGACTAAGACCGCTGGTTGCATAGGGTGTTGCCCAATAATCGCTGCCATAGCAACCATAGTCCGCCAGATTGCTGCTTAGGCTGTTGTCCAAAAATGGCATTGTGGCTACCATGGCGTTGGCAAATTCCGTAGGACCCATCATGTGAGTCATTTGAAAAGGTTTTTTTTTTTTTTTTTGCTCTCTTTAAACAGTTTCAAACAAATTTGAAAAACTTTACACTAATTGAAAAAAAATTTTCAAGCTTTTCAAAAAAAAATTACAGTCCATTTGATAGACTTTTGTTTTGATTTTTTATGTTTTTCGCGCGCTTGTCAAAGTTAATCAATTAGCACTTTATATATATATATATAACACATACACACACACGCGCACATATGAGATATCTAGAGAATGCGGAAATAATAATTCCAAAAAAAAAAGAAAAAAATTATTTAACGGAAGCAGCCATTTTTTAAACACAATAAAATCTCTCAAAAAAAAAAAAACAGAAATAAATTTCAAAAATAGCAAACTCTTAAACGCGCAATCGTTCGTCAATCAATCAATCAGTTTTATAAGTAGCTGAACAAAATCGCAACAACTTCAACACTTCAACGCAATTTTCAAAAACTTTTCTACGTTTCGTTTTTTATTTTGATTTTCAACAGTTTTTCAGATTTTCAATTTTTATAGACATTGGGCGTTGATGCACGATTTGCCCTGTTGCCTATTTTCTTGACATTTGAGCGTTTGATTGAGCGTCGATATCGATTGATTGAATGATGCTGCATTTGCTTGCTTGTTGTTATTGCAAATTTTTAAGTGTTGATCAACTCAATTGCCACCTTTCGATCAAGTGCGAATTGACGACGACGTACGCTGATGATCACGACGACTACGACAACGATGACGGCTACGTCTCCGACGCTATTGACAAATGCAATTCACAAAAAAAAAACAACAACCAAAATCCACTTATGTAGATATCTCTTGTGGATCTACAGTATAGTATGCGTCGAGTGCAATACGCGCGTGTCCGTACCGCCAAACGCTTGACTCAAGAATGAGCCATACCAAATTTGTTGCATGATGCTGATGATGATGATGAACAGAGCTGCTGCCAGCCACTTCAGCTGTAAGGCGCCAAGATGAGCAGCAACTCGCCAATCGTACAACAGTTCCACACACACACACACACAAACACACACAGCGATCTTTGAATAATACGTGCATCCAAGCATTAGCTTTGTATCTGTATCTGTTACTGAAAGATGCACGCCTCTATCTTCTGGGTTAGACAGCAGCCAATCACAAAGTCCGAGTCACTGGCACGAGGCCTTGACAAGGCATAGACATTGTTTACGCTATAACGACTTTTTTATGCGCTACACTTTGCACAAGCCACTCGGGGGTGTTCCGAATTTCGTTAGCAATTACGATTGGGCGATTTAGTGATGCAGTCAGTTTGTGGGTTTTTGGTAAAAACTACACAAGCAAAAGAATCGTATATGAAATACAGAAAAGACACGACTAATATAAACCCGGGTAAAAGCCGGAGCTCTCCGAATCCTAAATAAGCGATGCGTCAAAAATAAAAGGAAACCATATTTTTTTGGTAATAATTAAAAACTAAAGCTGCGATCGCAATGGAAAGCCACACAAGAAACGGAAGCAAGCCGATGAATAGAAGAAAAGCCTCTGAAATCTTAATAATGGATATGCCAAAGATCAGAGCAAACAAATTGGCTTATCATATTTAGAACACACAGATGAGATCTCAATAGAAAAAACGCAAGTTCTTAAAAAAAATTGGAGTAAAAGATTTCTTACTTTGTTAATTAGTGGTGGGGGAGATTTTTTTTTCGAATTTTAGAAGAATTTACTTACTTTTAAAATAATATTCAAAATGCAGAACAGACAAAACTAAAGGGTCATTAATCTTGAGTTTTTTTTAATGCAAAAAAAAAAAAATTTGAGATGAATCGAAACATCTTTATTATCAATAGAAAGAACCATTTTTGCCATTCACTTTTTAAAGATAATCCCTTTTAAATGTTGGCCGTAGCTCGTCCATGCGTAAGTTCCAATTTTCGATGCCGCGTTCGAATAACAAGGGTAATGTTGGCCTCTAATGCTTCAATCGTAGCTGGCTTATTCACAAACACTTTAGACTTCACATAGCCCCAAAGGAAAAAGTCCAACGGTGTGATATTACACGATGGCAACTTGACAGTACTCACGCGTGATTTATAAAAAAAAAACCCTATGAGAAAAAAACCTCAAGATTGATGACCCTTTACAACTAACCGAAGGTAGGGCCGGTGGTCGCAAAATACTTTGTAAGGGATGTACCAAAAATAAGAGGAAACAAATTTTTTTCGCTATAATTAAAAGCTAGAGATGGGATCACAATAGGAAGCGCCACATAAAACTGAAGCAAACCGAGGAATAGACACAAAGCCTTTGAAACTTTGCTTGGGGATATGTCAAAAAAAAAAGAGGAGACAAATTTGTTTGTCATATTTAGAACCCAGAGATAAGATCGCAATGGGAGCTCTTTAAAAAAAATTGAGGTGAAAGATGTTTTTAAGGCATGTGAGGAATTTTTGCAAATTTTTCGCAGTTTACGAAAAAACATTCAACAATCTTTGAAATTTATATATTTCTTAAACAATATGAGGGTTCTGACATAACCCCAAAAACGAGGCAAGTAATTTTTCTTAATAATTAGAAACTATAGATGGGATCAAAATGGAAATATAGCAAGCCCCGCAAGAAACTGAATCAAACCAGCGATGAGGCGGAAGGCCACTGAAAACCTTGTTGAGACGAGACAAAGTTTGTCATAATTAGAAACCATAGACAAGATCGCAATCTTAAAATAGTTTGAAGTAAACGATTTTTTTTTTTAATGGGGATTACTTGCCGAAATTTTTTTTTTTTTTTTGATACCCGTTAGAATATATCTAATTTGCAAACAACAAAAGGGTTCTGACATGACCTCAAAAACGAGGAAACTAATGTTTTCGTAATAAATTCAAACTAAAGATGGTATTGCAACCGAGTGTAAAGCAGAAGGACTTTGAAAATTGTTGGAAGAAGACAAATTTGTGTGTCATTATTAGAAATGAGAGATCAGATAAGATTTTTAGAGATGCATGGGATTTTTGCATGTTTCACGCAGTTCATGAATTTACTTGCTGTAAACCGAACATTTTTTTTTTAAACCAACTATTTAAAATGCCTGGTATTTATCTGCTTCTAAGAAAACATAAATGTTCTGAGACTCAAAAACCAGGTAACTAAAAGCATCAATTTAAAAACCCTTTACAATGGGTTCTAACATTGCCTCAAAAACGAGTTATTTTGGAGGGTTTTCGCAGAACACGGATATGCTAGTGATACCTTAAAAAACATACAAGAAACATAGAAGTCGCAAAAAAAGCTTGGATTACCTGATATTTTGGATCAGATTCATCGGCTCAAAGTCAAAATGGGTAACTCTGTCACATTTAAAGTTCACACTTTTTTTTTTTTTGATATAAAATACTTATGTTCTGCCAATAGTACAGTAAACGAAGGCTCCAAAAGACGTCTGCTGGAAAAAATACTAACTGGATGAAACTTTCAAAGATTGTTAGGGAGCTTTTTCTAAGTCTAAAACTGAGTTTTCGCAATACATATATGTTGGAACGGTTTTTGCATGATATCTTTTTTTTCTATTCATTTAAGAGATATTATTTGAAGGTCAAAATTGTTGCCAATAAAATTGTCTATCAAACAAGACTTAAATCAAAGTTGTAGGCTTATTGATTCAAGCACAATGTCTGTTTAAATTTAAAAGTTGGAAATAATGTTTGGTGTTTTTCGAATAATTTGCAAAACAGGGCTTTTCGCTAGATTTTACCTTTATATTTTGTTAAAGTAATTGTAAATATCTACAAAATGAGTTCTCCATTGCTTTTATACGATAAACAGATTTCGAGCAATTGAACAAAAAAGTTGCTCATAAGCGCCACTTTTGAACTACGCTGCGCGACACCAAAGCAAGCAGTCGACAAACCAAGCAGTCCTCTGCTTTGTGCCCTGCTTTACGCTTAGCTGCATTTTCTGTGTAAGAATGATGAAAATCGGCGTTTGTAAGCGGTTCATTTGTTCGATTGCTGGAAAGCTATTTTTTTTTTTTTCCCCCTATGGGTTCCTGCGACCAGAAGATCTTTTCTACCATACCCATAAATTAAAGCAAAAGACTTTCCGCTTTCCGCATGAATAGCAGTAGGTGTTTTGTTGGTATTGACCTAAGATGGAAGGGACTAATCCGTTCCTTTCCCAAGTGACAGGCTCTGTCCCATACCGGCGCTTGGCAGTCACAGAGCATATGTCTGGTGGTTTCACCGTCCTCGAGACAGAGTCTGCACTCTGAAGAGTCCGATAGACCAATTTTCTGTAGATGGTATCTAACAGGAGTTTTAAGTCGTCTCTGCCAAGACCTTTTGTCTTGATCATATCCAGGGGTTTGATAAGCGCTTTTACTTGACGCAGCCCCGGTAAGGAGAACCAGTGTCTCCTACGTTCTCCTGCAGCCCATTTGTTTACCATAGTTTTGATTGTGGACCAACCAATACCACAGAAGGGCGCAGGGGCAGTGGTCAGGGTGGAGGCACCCTGTCATGCTAGATCGTCAGCGATCGTGTTACCATCCACTCCTGAGTGTCCAGGTACCCAACATAGCACGACTTTGTTCCGAGAGGACAGGGTTTGGAGGTAATTATGGCATTCTTTGACCATCCTGGAGGAGATGCTCCATGATGATAATGGCCTAATAACAGCTTGGCTATCTGAGTAGATACAGATGTTTGCTTCCCTAGTTCCCTTACTAAGGATACTATGAGCGCAGATCTCTATGGCATGAATCTTTGCTTGAAAGATGCTGGGCCAGATGCCCATTGCACTAGAGATTTTGGTGTTGGGCCCAACGACTCCAACACCTACACCCTGCTCAGTTTTGAACCCATCCGTGAACCATTGTTGCCACCGGAGGTTTCCACAGGGGCTGCCATCAGCCCAAGTCTCCCGACTTGGGAGAAGAGATCTAAATTTCTTGTTATGAAATAGTTCCGTGATCATAAGATCTGATCTAGAGCAGACGAATACGTCAGGAAGGGAATATATAAGTGCAGCATGTGATCTGGATACGCAGTAGACTCTGCATGGCTGACTTTTGGATGAAAATGTGCAGTGGTGTAAGTCCAAGGACTGACTCCATGACAGCTGTTGTGGAAAGCTATTAAAAAATTGAAAAGTGATGAAGGACTCATTTTGAAGATAATGGGTTAAATTTCCCAAAAGAAAACCTACCTGTTTTGAGATATTTGCAAATTATTCGAAAAAGACCAAACACGATTTCCAACTTTTAGCTTTATCTTTCAAATTATGGAACAAGGTCCCTTACGCTCCCTGAAAGTTCCATCCATTAAGTATTTTTTACCAGCTGAAACTCTTCGTTTACTGTACTACAACCCCGCCATAAAACCCTATAAGTCATATGAGTTTATAAGCACATTCGAAAATTCCCAAAAATTATATGCTCTACCGCAATCGTAGGGTACTTTGTCTTGCATTAGACCACGCCCCGTTTTCAAAACACATTGCCGTAAGATCGATCCGTTGCGTTGCGTCGAGTTCTTGTGCGCTTTGAAACTTTGGAACTCGTAGTATAGTCGTTTTCTGTATGTGGGCGTACAATGGAACTTTTGACTCTGACTCATGGCATGGATGCTGATTGCCGATGCCAACGTCGTGGCCGTTGCCGTTGCCGCCGCTGCCTGGATGCTACATTAGCCCCCTCGTATAGGAAGTGCTTTTAATTGGACTGCTGCCACATGGTGACTGAGGCTATATAGTAAGAGCTGCTTCTGGTGTATCATAAAAACAAATTGCGCCATAACTTGGGCACTAAACAAACCGTAAAATATCGATGCTCTGCCGTATCGATCTCTTCTCTCTCTCGCTTGCTCTGGAATTGCGCAAACTGCAACGCAAGTGTGTGCGGTACTTCTGGTACTTTTGGATGCTACATAGGAATCGTAGCTACACATAAAATGGCGTCTGTTTGCCATTATAGTATTGTTGCTGGCTATGGTTCGTTCTATGGCTCTATGGCTCTATCAAAGCGAATTTGTTGCTGCGGCAAATTGTCTGGGGTTTTGTGTTGGCCATAGACGGGTTCTACTGCTTGTTGTTGTTGGGATCTGTTTTTCATCACCCACAGGCATTCAATTAACAGTTATGCAGCCGCTGCCGCCATTTTTGTATATAGCGGCGCATATGCGTTTTTACCTGAAACTTTGTTATACTGTACCTGCATTTTTTTTTTTTTTTGTTGTATTTGTTTTTGTTTATAAAAGATCGAATTTTTTTGATTTTTTTTTTTTTTTTTGTTATATCTCTGTTTGTTCGAATTTAATTTAAAACCATTGCGCCCGCTATGTCGTTATAAATCTTTGCATACAATTGCTCAAAGGATCGTATGATACGATTCTGGATTCCGGCTGTTCTGTTGTTTCTCAACGAGCTGTTTACAATTATTTTGAGTTAAGTGGTTCGGTTTTCTGGTATTGTGGTTTGTTTGGTTTAACGTTTTATATGCCAACTTTAGTACTGTGTAGGTAGTCCACTAATATAATTATTTTATACTATTTATAAACTTTTGGGCCATTTGTTTTTAAATTTTTATTTTTATTTAGTGTTGTTCATTTAATAATTATTTTGCGCAGTAGAATTTGTTGTGCGCTAGTTGTAGAGGACACACAAAGCTGTAAGATTTGAAATGAATTGGCAAAAAGCCTTGACTAAGATGGAAAATGAACGAATCTATGCGTATAGGGTCATTAATCTTGAGGTTTTTTTTTTATATATATAAAAGCATTCTTATCATTCACTCCACTCCAAGCCTTCATCAATCGATGTCTTTGGAAAATACTCAGCATCTTCTGGCCTCAAACAATAACAAATGACGAGCTTCGAGCGCGAACCAAACACATTCCAGTATATGATGCAATCAAAAAACGCAAATGGGCATAGATGATAGACCACACACTGAGAAAGCCTGGGTCGGACCTAACTCGCACTGCAACGGAATGGAAGGTCTAGGAATGAACTGGCACCAAATAACACAAATGTTTGGCGATCGCCAACAATGGAGGAGATTTGTAACGGCCCTCTAGTCCTTGTAGGACTTATAGGAACTTATATATATATATATTTCCTTGTCATTCACTTTTTAAAAATAAACCCCTTGGCCGCAACAGACCCGTACCTCGTGCATGCGGAGGTTCCAATTTTCGATGATGCGTTCGAGCATAATCGGTGATACCTCGTGAATAACACGGGTAATGCTTCATTCGTAGCTGGCTTATCCACAAACACTTTAGACTTCACGTAGCCCCAAAGGAAAAAGTCTAACGATGTGATATCCCGCGATCTTGGTGGCCAATTCACCAGTCCGTAGCGTGAAATGAATTGTTCACCGAATTGGTTCCATAAAATGGACTAAGCGCGCGTAAAACAATCTTTTCAGAACGCGAATTTTCGTAATATAATTGTAAGATTTGTAAACGTTGTTCGCGTGTTAGTCTTTCTGAATAAAAAACACATGGCAACTTGACAGTACTCACGCGTGATTTATAAAAAAAAAAACCCTATTTAAAAAAAACCTCACGATTGATGACCCTTTATAAGGCAACAACCTATTGCCAAGAGTTGAAAAAAGAGACATCATAAAGGATTATCATTTTCGTGAATAGTGCTGGAGAAAACATCGATGATCGAAGTTTAAAATATTTAAATATCCATGTTGGCCAACAGAGATGCTTCTCTACTAAACACCCATTTGATGAGTGCAGAAGTGCTGGAGAAAACATCTCTGTTGGCCATCATCGATATATAGAGATTTTAAACTTCGATCATCGATGTTTTCGCCAGCATTAGTTTGAACCTTGCCATTTTGTCTGAAATGTATACATTCAAGTGTGCTCGATGGAACTTCCTACAGGATTCGATGCTTGTGATGTGTTTATCGATAACTTGGCCATAACTTGACGGTTGTTGATTTTCAGAGCATCAGGAATTTGAGGGTTTTCCGCATAATCACGACACTTTACGTATCTCCACTAAAAAAAGAGAGAAATTACACGTCCTGGACATTTCGCTTACTATAAAGCCAAAAGGGGCTTCCAGATCCATATCTTCAATTTCATTTAAAAAAAAAATTTGAAATCATCTGTTCAAAACGGATCGTGTTGTGTGGCTCATGGCACCGTCTGATTGGAACCACATCTCTTCCACATCCTTTGCGTAACCCCACTAAAAATTCCAACGTTTATTGATCCCACGATCTTGCTGGGAAATTCTCATCGCCGCATAGAGAAACTACACATCCTGCAAATTTCGCTTGCTATAAAGCCAAAAGGGGCTTCCAATTCCAAAACGGATCGTGTTGTGTGGCCAACGTTGATAAGTCGGCTGATCTTGTTAGACAATTCGCCATTGCCGCAAAGAGGAACTACACGTCCTGGAAATTTCGCTTGCAATAAAGCCAAAAATGTCCTCCAGGTCCATATCCGTCCGTCTGATTGGAACCACATCTCTTTCAGCTGCATATCTTCAATTCATGCCATAAAAAATATGTAAGCATTTGGCTATAGCGATGGGAATGGAGGATTTGTGTAACAACTTTGCCAATTTCAAAAAAATTACGGGGCATTCACAACAATGGATGTTATGGGGATGCAGTGGTCTCTCGTGGGTTTCACTGCCCCAGATTGAAAGATGCGTTCAAACCTTCCAAATACCAATAAGTGTTTTTGATTTCATCGTAAAAGTATCGCAACGATTTAAGCGTTTTGTAGAGGTTTCAATTGTGGAACCATTTCCATTTCCATTTAAACATGAATTTTGCATCTTCAAATCCGATGCGCATGCTGCCGAAGCAGATGGATTTTCCACATTAATGTGGGTACCTTTTGGAGACTCGTTTCCGTACGGGTTTACACTCATGTTTAAAATTTCAGTTTGTAAATAGTTTGAGTAAAGTGGACAACTTCTATAGGTTACAAGCCTAAAGAAGATCTGGTAAGCACCACCTAATAGATAACCAGAACTTGAGGAACAGACGCCTTTTGCAGCCGCTCGCTCCGACAGACGCTGCAGAACTTCGGGGAACCTTTAAATCATATATGACGAAGAAGCGCCTCCCGAAGCTCCCTCTCTCGTTAGCCCTGACCGTTTCTCCCATGCGACCTGTTTACCTCATCTTCAGTACGGTTGCTCATGTTACCAGGGTGTACCGCTGGGAGGTGAGAGCAGGGATTGAGGAATTAGATTGCTGATAACAGCTACCTCAGCTTCTCTAAAACCCCTTCTACACCCCAAGAGGCCCTATGTCCCAATGGGGATAACAGGAATTGAGAGAGAGAGAGATCGAAAGATGAGCCTCATCGCTGAAGACAATTCAATGCGAAAAATCATTATCCAAACACTGTTTGCGTGTGTTCTACGCTTACCATGATCAGCCGGATTCTAGATTTTTTAAGAATGGAGATGTAAACCCAGGATTGAACAGCCTGGTAATGCGTCTATGCATAGAGCTTGTGTTACTATAGGGAGTTAAATTGTTGAGATATTTACAGGAATTGAATGTTTTCGCAAAATTTTTGGGGTATATGTGGATCAGCAATACTACATTTAAGTGTATTTGAACGAATTCAAGCCATCTAATTAGCTTGAAGTTAATTTGGTCAATTGGCAAGCTTTCCTCTGAAGCTTTGGAGCAGAAAGTTGGCTGAACATTTTCTTCTAAACTGGCTTATACAAAAGTAATAGGTCTTGGCCGGGTGTAACATTTCTCTCCAGGCGCTTCCGTATTGTCAGTTGGTAACGCCAAGGGCTGACAGAGCTTAAGACACTTGGTGCTGCCGTAATCTTCCGCTGACCGCCAATTTACGGGCTAGAGTTTTCGCATCTAGCATGATAATTATCGCCACAGTAGACGAGACCGAAGATCTTTCTCTCGAACATCCCAAGAGCAGCTGCATTCGTTTGTATTACCGTCCAGGTCTCTGGGCCATATAAGAGAACTGTAAGGATGAGTGTGCTATAGAAAGGCCCGACGAGTGTGGGAGGAAAAGGGGGATTCACCCGGGTGCGGAGTTTTCTCAGGGGCTCGGTCTTATTCCTATCGTATTTACAGAACACAATGATTCAAGCCAAAGGTGTAATAGAGGGGCCGGTACATTTTCCCTACCAGGCCCGGATTTTCTCTCTACGGCCCTGCCTATAGATGATAGGTTTCGTGTGATGAGAGAGGGCTCTACTGTTCATTTGCCTACTGAGCCCAAAGTAGCATCTGTTGACAAGAGTTATTCTTCGCTTGATCTGTAAATAAACAAATTCCTTGACAGACTCCTGGGGCTTTGGCAGCGGCAAGCGCTTCTATTACACAGACGAACATGGTTTAGTTGTTGGAAAGCTATGGATCATTTCCAAAGTAATTTGCTGCGTAGAATCCGAATCCGGGACCAGAATTGGCCCATCACGTCAGGATTGTGAGATATTTGAAAAAAGACCGTTTTTCGGGTACATAACCTCAAATTTCTCAAATAACCCATATTGTCCAACAACTGACATGACCCCGGTATTTGTAGGCCCGTGTTATTGAAATTCTTCAAAGATATCAATCTCTAAGACTAAGTAGTATTTCTGGCGCTCCTTGGTTTGTTGGCAACCACGAAATTCACAAAGATACCTAGAGAGACTCTCTAAAAATGATAACATTATGGAAATTAAACGACTAAAAAGGTTTCATATTTCACAATTTTCCAGATCGATCTGTATAAACGAAACATTTTATGTAATTTACGAAACTCGAAAAAAAAGTTCGAAATCTTCTCGAAATCAATATAGAAAGCCGTTTGGGGTTTGGTACGCAGGGGCGGAGTCCCCTATTTTAAACTTAATACATCAAATAAACAAAATAGTTGAACATATAAATAATTTTCATAAATAGAGCATAGATAACTTTAGGAGCTGCCAACTGATGTTTTGGACATGCCTGCTTTTAGTGAAAAATATTTGCCTTGTGTGCGATTGAAATGTCTTGCCTTGGCTTTACGCTTGGCTTCACGCAATTGCTTATACTTAGATTTGTGTTCGAAAAGTTCTTCCATATCGCTATCAGTGCCTTTGGAGCTTAAGTCTGTGTCATCGAACATCAGGCAAGTGGTCCAATCCGTGCAACGAGCAGTTTTTTCCGCACGCGGTTTCTCCAAACTTTTCGAAACTTTAACAGCATCCAATGGTTTTAAACTTACTGCCGGTTTATGCGGCTTATTGGTAAGGGATACAGTCCGATCCAGCTCCTGCAGCATTGTGCCAGTCTCAGCTTGCTCGATCTTATGCTGCTTCAATGGCAGTAGATTCCACATGGATGCTACTTCGCTAGCACTGGGCACTTGACGTATCACTGCCTCATTGCTACACACGCCAAGCACGCATGTGTACGAGCTTGGCTTTTCGTCCAGTTCCAACATTTTTTCGTTATACATCTTTGGCGTTAATACCTGCGGCTCCCAGTACAGATCCAGTGTGGACATGTGTTTAAGGCCCACTTCAGATATGTTCATATCGTTGGTCAACAGTTGCTGCTTGTATACCAAACGACTGAAGCACATGGGTACGCGTAACAAGCGACCCAGATAGGACTTCAAGTCTGACACCTTGGTGAAATTATCCAATTCGACAAGGTATTTTTTACCATCGTTAGTTTGTATAAATAAATGCATTTTGCATTAAAAAATATAATTAATTGAATTTTTTTCTGAAATTTTTATAATATAATTTAGAAATCTTTTTCCAAGTCACCTTATGAAAAAATACAATATGTGACTGATGAGCATTTATTTTGTGAATGAGTTTGAAATTTATGCTTGCTTCGTTTCAAAATATTTATACTTAAAAGTTTTACATATTAAGGGGTCTACGCAGTTCGAAAAATTTCGCGCGGAATGACAAAACTTCAATTTTTCGAATTGCGTATAGGTTGATCAGGACCCGAAAAAAAACTTTTTTATTGCGCTTACCACGCTCAAAAAATCTCTTTTTTTTTTGTCGAAAATATAATATAACTCTAATAAATTCCTCGAAAAATCCGCGTACTTGTTATGTTCGTAAAATTTAATTTTTTTTTTTTAAATCCTTGAATAATTTTCGATTTATTTTTTTTAACATTGTTCCACCAAATCTATTTGATTCATATTCATACCAAATAAAGAACGTATAAAAACACGTGTTTTAAAATAAAATGCTGATTGACATAATTAAGGAACATACTTAAAAAAAATGTCATTTTTTTTTAAGAAAATGTGATTTTTTTTTCATATTAAGGCACTCTCCAACACTTTTATCAACATATTCAGAAAAACTTTTTCAGAATTGGATATATTTAAAAAAAACTTTAGACCTATGGATATTTCAACACATTTTTATTGGAATTGACGCCAGAGCCGGCATACACCTGATTCTGTTTATTCTGTTAAAAAAAACACCCTATATTTTAAAGATTTGAATCTTAACTAGGCTATGGATGTTTCAAGAGATTTTGATTGGTATTGACGCCAAAACCGGCATACATCTGATTCTGTTTTTTTTATTAAAAAAAAAAACACCCTATATTTGCTAGTTTTTCTTCTTAACTAGCCATTATTTATTATTATTATTTTTATCTTAACTAGCCTAGGATGTTTCAAGAGATTTTGATTGGTATTGACGCCAAAACCGGCATACATCTGATTCTGTTTTTTTTATTTAAAAAAAAACACCCTATATTTGTTAGTTTTTCCACTTAACTAGCCATTATTTATTATTATTATTTTTATCTTAACTAGCCTAGGATGTTTCAAGAGATTTTGATTGGTATTGACGCCAAAACCGGCATACACCTGATTCTGTTTTTTTTATTTAAAAAAAACACCCTATATTTGCTAGTTTTTCTTCTTAACTAGCCATTATTTATTATTATTATTTTTATTTTAACTAGCCTATGGATGTTTCAAGAGATTTTGATTGATATTTACGCCAAAACCGGCATACACCTGATTCTGTTTATTTTGTTGAAAAAAAAACACCCTATATTTGTTAGTTTTTCCACTTAACTAGCCATTATCGGCTTACAGCCTCTCGTTGAACGTTCCTCCAGGCATATCTGTTTCATGCTCATCTTCTCCACTCCATGATACCAAAGATTGCTCTTGCCAGCTGGTGCTTTCATGGACTACGTCTTCGCTGGGTTCCCACAGCAATCGTATTGAAAACTTTACTCGCTGGAACAGAGCCGCTTGATGTTTTTCCGCTTGACTATGACAATGTCGCCAAAGAGCTAATTGATTCGTAGATCTAATAGATCTAGAGTTTCCTCTCAAACACTCCACGTACCTATATAAGCAACAGACAGGGTCATCATCCATGCTACAGCGCAATGCATCAAAACGGATATGATGAGCATCTTTTACTGTGTTTGTTTCGTCCGGCTAGAGAAGCTCCATTTCTCAATTGCCTACTAAGACCAAAGTAGCTTCGATTGGCAAGAGTTTTTTTCCGCATGATCTTCATGCTGACATCGTTGTTCGTTGTGACGTTGATGACAAGGTAGATGAAATCTTTGACCACATTGGAAGCATAGTTTTCAAGCTCAATCTGTTTGTCTGATATTGGCGTCTTCATCTTGCTTCCATTTAACACCAGACCCACCTTGGCAGATACTTTTTCAATAGCCGCAAAGTCTCTGGTCACATCTGGCCTAGGTTACCGTAGTGTGGTGTGTCGCCCATATGAAATCTCACGCTGCCGAAGCCAAGTTGCAGCACAAGCACCACGTGTTGTCTTCAGGTTTGCTGCATCAATGCCAGCCGGTTTTACTGCAGCGAAGTCCTCTAAACTTGAAACCGGGTTGTACTTAGGGTTTGGGCAGGTGCGGATCTAGGATTCGGTCTTGAGAGGGGGGGTCGTTCACTTCTAAGTGTATATATTCAGAGCTCGCAAAAGACTTTCTACCCATTTTTCCAACTTTGGGGGGGTCCGGACTCGTAAACCCCCCGTGGATCCGCCTCTGGGTTTGGATCACACTACATAAAACAATTCAAGCCAATGGGTGGGTCTGCTTGAAAAATTTGTCACCCCAAAACGGGTGCATTTCCCTGTTGCTATATTTTAGTTACAATCCAAAACTCGCAGTGCGCTGCTCATATACTCATATTATTGCAGTTTCTTGCAGACTGCATTTTATTTTCCACATTTAGTTAAAAATTTTATCATAAATTATCCAAGTTTGTTGCCTTAAATGGGCACTCAATAGTCAACAAATAAGCAGCAAAAATTGACAGTAGCTCGGGAAGGTGTTGAAAAATTTATGCACAACATTGGGCAGGCTTCCGGTGCTCTTGGGCTCTCACTCTCCCAGTAGAAGCGTTTCATCGAATGTCAACTGTTTCGAATGCAATGTGCAGTGGCGTATCCGTGCTCCATGCTCCATGCTTATACCCATTCCAATACTACAAAGAAAATCTCAATCGCACTTCATAAAATTACAACAAAACTTAGTACGGCTGCATCGCGACGTCGAGACGTTGAGGGTGCGAGAGCTCTGAGATGATGACGTTGACGTTTGGGTGGAAAAAAAAAGTGGACTCAGTTGTTTCAGCTGCAACTTGGCAGCATAAATATGCTTCGATTTCTGACATAGTGTTTTGTTGTATTAAAATTTTTAGCTTTGCATTCCATTATGCAGATCCTCGAAAGGGGATCGTTTCGTCGAGAGTTTGAATTCTTAGATTCTACTTTTTTGTGTTATGTATGTAATGCAGTGAAGAAGACGTGCCTGACCCTCGGTGCTTTATACCAAAATATTTATCATAATCTCGGTCTGTTTAGGATCAATTTCATGTTTCATGTTCAAAATAAAGACCCCAATTTGAAAAGCTTTATTGTCTAACTGTAGGCCTGGGCGGCCTCGATAGCCTAGCGGCAGTGCACTAGACTATCATTCCAGGGGTTGTGGGTTCGAATTCCACGAAAAGCCATGGTCCTGCACTTTCCACTTTTCCTATTCCCCTAATTTTTCCTGTCTATTCTATATCCTTATCACTTACTCCCATTGTCGGTATCACAATGGGCCTATTCTTGGCCTAAGTGCCACCCCAACTTACTTACTTACTTAACTGTACGCCTCGCAATCTCTATGGGGTAGATGAGTTGATGATGTGCTTAGGCCCACTAAAAGCTCCGTCAAGTTCTCCGCATTTTCTTCACTTCATAATACAACGACAGTGTGTTCGCCACCCCAAGCTTTTACACGGCAAGTGGGGTAAATTCGGAATTCGAAAATTTTATTGCGGTTTTTATCGTTTTTGTACACTTTCAGATTCACCCAAAAAAAAAAAAACAAAAATCACGAATTTGGCATTTTTTGCTCAGAGATCAAGCTACCTGATAAAAAATCTTCGTATCGATCTGAAATTTTGACACAATGTAGCTGCCCTGAACAACACAACAAACAAAAATTCCAAAAAATCTTTGAAAAAATTCTTCCGAATTCACCCTACTTGCTTCTACTTTGTTAAGACCCACTATTAATTCCATGCATTGCAGTCGCTTAAAGATCTTTCGCAAAAAACGCTCCTTCACAAAGTTGCAGCTACCGATAACTATGCCAAAATTTCGACAGACTAGTTAGCTCGTAGTTAACCTTGCCTTTAATGTCAAATTTCTTGATAAAAAAAAAACTCAGTCCTAACTTTATTGTCAAAGCGTTCACAGCTACAAAAAAAGTGAAATAAACAAAATTCCTTAAACTAAGTGAAAAAAAGGTACATACTAAAAATGCATACAATTTCGTAAACGCTACAATTTTTGCTTATTTCCTAGCACAATGGAGGATCACGATTCCGAAATTTCAAGCACTACAATGGCTGACGTCGAACTTGTGCCCATTTCGCCAACTTATAGCGTAACCAACCGCCTCCGCACGGAATTATTAGCTTTGATAATGGCTAATGTGCCCGGAATATCGCCATTGCCGGATGGGCAGAACATCTTTAAATGGCTGGTCACTATTGAGGGCCCCGCCAATACGGTATATGCTACACAGAAATATCGCTTATCCTTGGAATTCACAGAAACCTATCCGTTTGTGCCGCCCATTGTCAAGTTTTTAACACCATGCTTTCATCCCAATGTGGATGCAAAGGGCGAGGTTTTCTTGGATATACTTGCCGATAAATGGTGCGCTTTATACGATGTGCGCATGCTACTGCTTTCCTTAGAACTACTTCTGGGCGAACCGAATAATAAGACACTGAATATAGATGCTGCCCAGATGTGGAATGATCAAAAGAAATATAAAGAACACTTGGATGCATTTTATGAGCAGCATAAGGATGCAGCTAACTAAGCAGTGCACACAAAGACACTACACTGCACTACACGTTCTTAAAAGCATGATAACACAAATTATGTTTTAATAAAAGTCGTAACTTATGGGCATAAATGCTAATTTTTTGTGGGGCAAGTAGGTACTCAATTGAGTTGAAAAAATTTGTATGTACGAGAATGTGAAAAAAACATATTGAAGCCATAAAGGAGTAGTTTTAAATTCAAAACTTGAAAGCCAAAAATCGATTTTTTTTTTGGCAATAGCTCAAAATTTGTTTTAGACAAAAATTTCTCGATAGCTTATTCGCTTTTTACACGCCATTTTACTACTGTAAGCGGTTAAAAAAGTATTGGGGTATATTTTTCGCCAGTGTTGTGGGTTGCTAATGAACAATACATGAAAAATGTACCTTCGTAAAAAAGTATTTTTTAGGGTAAAAAGAATGTACAATTTTCAAGCATTTTTCAAAATTGAAAGTTTTTGGTTTGCTCACTAAAGTGAGCCAATTCAGCAAAGTTGTTCTTTTTGGTTCACTTGCTCACTAATTCTCGCTCACGACTCCCTACTCCCTTCTTCTTCTTTTTGGCTCACTTGCTCATTTCTCACTTGCTTACTAGTCCTCGCTCACTACTCTTCGCTCACGACTCCCTGCTCACAACTTTTCAATCACCTGCTCACTACTCACTTGCTCTGAGAACCAAAGAGCTAGCATGCTCACTGAGCGAGCAACTAAGCAGTGAGCAGGTGAGCAAGACTGCTCACTCACTTCAAAATGAGCAACTGAGTTAGTTCTTCAAAGCGAGTCATGTTTACCCAACACTATTTTTCACTGCGAACTAGTGAAATCGTTAGCTCATCTTAAGTACGACCCTTCAAGTGCTGATTATAAAGGAAACCCACACCCAAGATCGGGGTGTTACCAAAATCATAATATAGGCAAATTTAGATATAGAAAATAAAGTCAACTAACATTTGAAACAACTTTTATTGGACTGCAATAAAGGTTATCGCTTTGGAAACATGATTTTAGGAACGTGAAGTGTAGTCAAAAAAAAAACGTTTTTTGCACAAAATTCGTTGTGTTTCATTTTTTTGTGAAGATATTGTAAAAAAATTTGGCAAATAAAATATCTTTTGGAGTTTTTTAGCAATACTTTGGATTTAATTGCAATGTGGTGGTACAAGGTATCCCAAAGTCGTCAGCGTCCGATATTTTAAATATTTTACAAAAGTTTGTAATGCAGTTTACTTTTCTGCAGATATTGTCATCATCGAGGGACAGTTGCATTCACAACCGGTTACTGTAAGAGTAACTATGAGAGTACATCATCATCATAATTTCCTATATCTTCCACTGGAGCATATGGCCTCAACTATTAGGCTTAATCTGGTTATATGTATATGTTTTCATCAAGGCGCATCTCTCAAAACGCGTCTAAAACCTATACTTTTGATGTAGAATATGGCTCTGTTTACTTGGATACCGATGTCTCAACAAACAACGAAGTCAGCATCAGACCTGTCCGGATTCGCCACTAGATCCGAAGTTCGCTAAGGGGCTTTAAATGCAAAATGAAAAAGTACCCATTTTTACCCGACTACGGTGTAGCAATAAGGAGAGTCATGTGCTCCACCTGCATGTATGTACATCTGTTCCCTTCTACTTTCTAAGCCGCTTATCATAATTTGACAAATGATGTGTCGTTGGAAGCCTCTTGATGGTCCGCCGGTTATAGGCTATGCCACTTCGAATCAAATATAATATGGCGCTCTTTAGAAGCACTATTATTATTTGGTATTATGTAGTCGGGGTAGCCATCGGTAGCTTACTTGCTTTGCAACCCGATGGTCGGTGGATCGATTCCCCGCAGATGTACTGGTGCAAATGGCCGAGCACTGTCATCGCTAGCTATTTGCCCACGAAAATCTTTATTAATTCAAGACACCGCCGCTCGGATTCGGCTATAAAATGTTGGTCCCTCTTCTCTTCGAACAGAGATAGAGATCCCCATGCTCCGGTCAGGTGCGAAGAACAAAATAGTCAGTCAGGGAAATTTTAATTATTATTACGGAGTTGAACTAGGCGTGCCTTTAGTAGAGACACTCATGGTGGAACAATCTTTACTAGGACGCGACAAAAAAAAGACCCACAGCAGTACTTATAGAATCATAGCTAAGGGCATTTCTAGGAGCCGTTAAGGGTTCCACTTGGATCAGACAAGTGCAGAGTATACAAACTTCAGCGTCAGTGTTAGGTTGGCACAGCTGCACGATTAAGTGCCTCTCACACTTGGGGCATGGGGCTATGCGGAAGGCTTTCTGATTGCCATACAGTTGGGTATGGGCAGGAGCGTTTCTTCTGTTGAATAGCTCAAGCAGCTCACAGCCTCCAAACTTTGCATGGTATGCCCTGGAAAACTTTTTGGTACCCACCATTAGGTGAACCGATGTGAGAAGGCAACTCTGTGTGACTCGACACAATATTTTCAGTTCACTCCCTACTAATGTTCAGTAGGCAACTAGTGACCCGACCGTAAAACAGAAATTCTGCCCTATGCTCCGACTAGGAGCGATATCTCGTATTCATACATAATATCAAGGAAATAAAAAAAACACTTAGGCTGAGCCTCGCCCTGTGTTGATACCGTGGAATCTGGAATACTATTGGTCAACCGAAAGCAGAGATGTAGCTGTAGAAGTTGGTCCAAAAAGTTACTGCCTAGAAATTTTAAGCTTCTTTTGCATAGTTTTGGGCATGAAAAGAGTAAGTGCTACGCCCCGGCGTTTCCTAGACTAACTCATCTTACGCCATCTAGACAGTAGGTAGGTAAGTTAGGGCGGCAGTTGGGACTTAGCGTCCCAACTCACCTTGGCCAAGCATAGGCCCGTTGTGATACCGATAATGGGAGTAATTGATAAGGATATAGAATAGACAGGAAAAATTATATGAATCTTTACCAGCAGGATCATGCTTTACTTGGGATTCGAGCCCACAACCTCTGGGATGATAGTCTAGTGCACTGCCGCTAGGCTATTGAGGCCGCATCTAGACAGTGAGTGATCCCGATAATGAGAGTAAGTGATAATGATATAGAATAGATAGGAAAAATTATAGGAATCTTTTCCAGCAGGATCATGCTTTACTTGGGCACTGCCGCTGGGCTATCGAGGCCGCATCTAGACAGTAAGTGCCTAGGAATTTTAACCATCCTTTGCATATGTGCGTTTATGAACAGACTGCTCTGACGTCGCGTTTCCAAATCTTTCTCATCTTGTACGGGACGGGATTGCTTTCGGTTAGATAAGAAAAATGCAAATATAAATCGGTAGAAAGAAGTGCTCTCCGGGCTCATGGATTATCAGCAGCAGGCTCCTACTTTACTCTCGATGGCCCTGTGTCTATATCTCCATAAATTTAAAACACATAACGCAAAGTTGTTTTTTTTATGCATTTTTATTACAAAAAACCAAAAAAAAAACGCACAAAATTAATTATTTTTTTTAATGTTGTTTCTAAAAAAAAATTACAATGCACTCTTTGGCAGTAAATTAAATTAAATAAAAAAAATACACACATACAATAATTGTTGGCATCATATGGACGCTTACAAAGCCCAACCAGATACTAGACAGCCCATAAGCAGAGCCAGAGAGAGCATGGTGGACATGGCGCTATCGCGCGCACGTGGAATTTGTGTGTTGTTGGCCTCCAGGAAATTGCAGCCTTTGCCCTCGCAGGTAAAGCAGTTCTCTTCCTTAACGCACTGCTTTCTGGCCTGCGCCGAGGAAAGGCAGCCACGCGAGAAGGAGCCATCAACGCCAGTGCGATTGGAATTGCGTATATAGCATTTGTCACCCAGACGATAAATGGGGCAGACTAGCGGCTTCTCATAGACATTGATGGCACAGGTGGAATTCGTAGAGTTGCCAAAACATTGCAGACACTGTGCACGATGTGTGGGAAAGATTTGACGATTACAGCCCTCCATATAGCTACAGATGAGGCACTCCATTTCGTTGTTGCATGACGAGGCTGTATTGGTATCCAAATCGCTGGCACAGCCGCGAATTGTGACGCCATCTGTAAAGAGTGACAATAGAGAAGTGTAATAAGAGCACAATACACTACGCGCCACTAAAATAATACTACGCTGAATTTTATGCCTTTGTTTGACTATTGAATGTAAATGGATAAGATAGCAGTCATCCATATGAGCTGGCAGGTATTTGTTTGTTACAAGTTGGCGAAATGATGACTCATGTTTAAATATAATATGTGCTTCGAACTACGTCTACACTGTAGCCAGTTAGGTATATTAAGTTGTGTGCACTAACTTCTAGAAAACTATGAGTAAGTTTGCGAAAAGTGTCAAAATCGTTGGAAAGTAGCTGCTAGCAGGAAACGAGTCATATACGATTAGTTATAGCTCGACTTGGACATGTCTGGGACAACTGCTTATGGAAAAGCTAAAGTGCTTGGAACATAAAATTCTTTGATCAGTTGCATTTGGATTTTCACTTTAAACTCAAAGAAACCTCTCCAAAATTTTGCACGCTTTTGCTTATACAGCGTGTTTTTTTTAGAGGTGCACAACTTTGAGTTGGCAACACTGCTGACAACCTGTTTAACAGCTGATAGTTGCTTTTTGTTGAGTTTGGCTTGACATTTCATTATGAATAGACTTACACCAGAGTAAAGCTTGCAAATTGTTGAAATTTTTTATCAAAATAATGATTCCTTTCGTCAAACATATTCAACATGCAAAATTTTGTTCTCCGATGAAGCTCATTTTTGGTTGCATATTTAAACATCATAAAATTTTCTATCACATAAAGCCCGTTTCATTGATATTAAAAATTTATTTTTTTGTTTTATTATGATTTAAACTTGTGTAACTCTAAAAAAAAAACACCCTTTATAAGTTGGAAGCACCAAAATGTATCGATTTCATAACTGCACCCTTATAAACTTTCTTTCGTATACAAGCTGTAACAACAAATAAAAGACCAAACATTATAATATAATTCCCTGACTGACAACTTTGTCAGTCGCTGCTGGGCGGAGCACAGGGATCTCTTTTAATAACTGTTCAAAGAGAACAGGGACCTACAGTTTATAGCCGAATCCGAACGGGGATGTCTTGAATTAATCGAGATTTTCGTGGGCAAATAGCGTCTTGGAGCTAGCGATGACAGTGCTAGGCAAATGAACCTGTGCTACTGTGAGAAATCGAACCACCGACCATCGGTTTGCAAAGCTAATACGCTACCACTGTGAGCCTAAAAAAAGACCAAACATTGACTTTTTCTTAAAACAAAAACTCTTACTCTCTAGCCTACGCCTCAACGTAGCCATATCGAACTATTTTATAAAATAAAAACTTTCTTTTTTAACTTTCCCTAATTTTTCTTAATAGGTAATTTGTAGCTATTTATAGAATTTATTTTTAAGAAGTACCAAAAGTTAGAATTAAAGCTTAAAGGCTCATACGCAGCATACAAAAATTCCGCACGAAATGTCAAAACTTCATATAAAAAAAAAAATCCCAAAAAAGGGAATTTTTTTTTATATGAAGTTTTCCCAAAAAAGGATTTTTTTTTGTATATGAAGTTTTGACATTTTTAAAAAAAATATCCCAAAAAGGGGCATTTTTTTTTATATGAAGTTTTGTCATTACGTGCGGAATTTTTGCATGCTGCGTATGGGCCTTAAAAAAAAACTCTTACTCTCTAGCCTACGCCTCAACGTTGCCATAAGGAACTATTTAATAAAATAGATATCCCACTGTATCTTCAAACTAAAAATAAAAACTTTTTTTGTTTACTTCCCATAATTTCTTAATACGTAATTTTTAGCTATTTATAAAATGTATTTTTAAGAAGTACCAAAAGTTAGAATTAAAGCTTAATTCTGTAAAATTTCTAAACTATCAAAAAAAACCAAGTATTTCAGCGCTTAGAAAATTTTTCAAAATCAAAATAATTTTTTGTTTTCCGGATTAACATTTCGGATTATTATTGTTGTTAAAAAGCCGTACGAAACTCAGTGGATAGTACGTAACCTTCGGGTCTTGAACCACAATCTAAACAGTTGACTCTAGGTATATACCATATGTCATAGCTTACTCTGAACTCTTGTGTAGCATTTGGAGCTGGTATTGTGGCAGTCCTTGGCCAAAAATGTCATGGGATCGGTAGCGCAGCGCTCATCCGCATTGGAGTTGCACTGAACACATGAATCTGTAAAGATATACATAATAAAAAATTAATTCCAAAGTACAAAGAAATATTTAGCTCAAGAAACTAGACTTAGTTAACGAAATACTTATTTCTAAGAACTCGGAAACTATAAGAGCTATAAATATTATAAAAATATGGTGTCCCTTGAAAAAATATCTAAAATCGTAAAAAAATTTCATTTCAAATTATGTAGGTACTTTTTTCAAATAAACATTTTTTGGCTCGCTTTAGTTAATAGTTTTTTTTTGTATTCTAGATTTAAAAGTGCTGGAAAATTTCTAGAAACGTAACTAAGAACTTTTTTTAGAATTTTAAAAAAGCACCAAAAAGATTTTTTTTATCTCAACTAAAAACTGCTTTTGAGAGCAAAAAATCTTAAGGCCTATACGCAGTTTGAAAAATTACGCGCGGAATGACAAAGCTTCATATAAAAAAAATCTCTTTTGGAATATCCCATTTGGGATTTTTATTTTATATGATTTTTTTTACTAATAATGTTTAAGTTCAAATTAAGCCGGTAAAAAAGTTTAAAACCGTAACCAAAATCTTATTTAAAAATCTTATATTATAGCAAATAGATTTTTTTTACTAGAACTGCTTTTGAGAGCAAAAAATCTTAAAGAAAAAAATGCTCTGGCTTAAAAAAATCCGGGAAAAAGTCTAAAATCGTGAACAAAAATCTTGTTTTCGCATTTTCAAGATTTTAAGAAAAAATTAATGATCAAAATTTTATTTTCGGATTTTGAAGAATCTGAAAATAAGATATTTGTGGCTCTTTTTGGCAAACAAATTTGTTTACGAATAATGCTAAGCCGGGGAAAAAGTCTTAAACCGTAACCAAAAATCGTGTTTTCGGTTTTTCGAAAATCTTTTAAATAAGCATTTTGTGGTTAATTTTAAGAAAAAGTTGTTTTGTTTCTAATAGGGAAGAATAGCTTTTGAGAGCAAAAAAACCTAAAGATAAGATAAAAATGTTCATGCTTAAAATACCATAGGCCGGAAAAAAGTCTAAAACCGTGACCAAAAATCTTGTTTTCGGTTTTTCAAGAATCTTTCAAATAAGTATATTGTAGTTAATTTTAAGAAAAAGTTGTTTTGTTTCTAATAGGGAAGAATAGCTTTTGAGAGCAAAAAAACCTAAAGATAAGATAAGAATGTTCATGCTTAAAATACCATAGGCCGGAAAAAAGTCTAAAACCGTGACCAAAACGTTTTTTTTTCGGATTTTCGAGAATCTTTTCAATAAATATTTTGTGATTGCTTTTAAAAACAAATTGTTTTTTTTTTCTAAAATTGCTTTTGAGAGCAAAAAATCTGAAAGATCAAAATGTTCTTGCTTTAAAAAGTACGGGTAAAATTTTAAAAGCGTGACCAAAATCTTATTTTCAAGAAACTTTCAATAAGAATTTTGTGGTACATTTTCAAAGCAAATTTTTGTAATTTCTAGCAAGGAAGCATGGCTTTTGAGAACGAAAAATCTTAAATAAGACTTTAAAAAGTCACCCTATAATAGTATAGGGTATACTAGTGCTGGAGAAAACATCGATGATCCCAATTTTTATATGTGTATTTGCTTCGAAAAGCTAGCATAAAAGATCAGCCATAAGACGAGCTGGGGTAGTCCAAGATTAGTATACCCTAGTGCTGGAGAAAACATCGATGATCGAATTTTAAAATCTTTATAAATCGAAGTTGGCCAACAGAGATGTTTCTCCAGCACTTCTGCACTCATCAAATGGGTGTTTAGTTGTGCTGGAGAAACATCTCTGTTGACCAACATCGATATATAGAGATTTTAAAATTCGATCATCGATGTTTTCTCCAGCACTAGGGTATACTAATCTTGGTCCGCCTAAGCTCGTCTTATGGCTGATATTTTATGCGAGCTATTCGTAGCAGATACACATATAAAAATTGGGTTCAGGTGAACCAAATTATTAGGCCAGCAATGTCGGCCACCGCCCCGAATGTTTCCAAGTTTTACAAAAATATTTTTCAGGCAATAGAGCTATTTGGAGTGGTATATGTAACTGTGTTCTATCAGTTGCGATAAGATTAACATTGGAAATTGCTGGACCTGCTCGCCGGTATGCCTCATTTATTTTCATATAAAAGCTGTTATTGATTCGATTTAAAAAAAAAAAAGTATATACTATATATAGGATGAGTCATAAGCACATTTTAAGTAGTGAAAAAAAAATAAAACACAGCCGGTGACTGACATTCGTGATCTTTCAAAGTTTCTTAACTTGGTATAAACGCGGCCAACTGTAACCCAAAATGTTTGTCGATTGTATATACACACACATGCATACATATATACTAAATACACATATGTATGTACATAGACCAATGTCATTAGATCAATATATGTTTTATTATACTGATAAGATATGATAAGTAAACGATTTTATTTAGTCGTTATGACAAATAATGCACGTTAGCTAGCAACTCGTATTATATAATTCTCAAAGCAATTCAATCAAAGTATTCATTGTACTCAAAAAAAAAAAAAGGGTTACACTTTACCGGAGCTCACATAAGCCAAATAGGCCACAGCAATGATAACTAGATAGTAGTACTTCATTATGAGTATTTCACAAAAACAAAAATATTCCTAACGATTCGCACTAGAATAAAAATAAACTTGAACCGAACGCGTTCAAAGCCAAACAGCAAATGTGGTTTGATTTTGGTAAGGCAGCTCCATTTCCCCATAGTAGTATGGACTATATAGCATAGTAGGCTATATGATAAGACTATGCATTGGTATTGTAACTGTGTGTATCAGCAGTTATGTACACATACTCGTCTGTACATATAGTACTATATGTATATTTGTTCTTGCCGAAAGTTGCTGCACTAAGCGCAGGCGTGAGCGATACTTTGTGCAAATAAAACTGAGAACTATTCAAATGGAATTCGAATCTAAAAACTTAAAGGGTTTTATAATTAGTTTGTTCAAGTGGAAATTGTATGTAAGTTGGAATAGGAGTCGTCGGACGTACTTGAACCACCCAACAAAATTAACTAAAGTACTCACGCGCAGACGTGAGCGATATTTCGAGGGCATAAATTTAAGAACTATTCAGATAGAACTTGATATTTTTTTACATGCACATCTAATAATTCCGTGCGGAGTCGTTTGGTTACCCCATAAGTGGCCAAAATTGGGAATATCTCGAATTATTGGGTTTTTAAACTTTCATCCACGAAATTCGAATTCGAGATCCAATTAAAGATGTTGCCCCTATCTGGGAATGCTAATATACCGGGCACATCTAATAATTCCGTGCGGAGTCGTTTGGTTACCCCATAAGTGGCCAAAATTGGGAATAATTGGAATTACTGGGCTTATGGATTTCAGCCACAGAATCTAAATCCGAGGTCCAATTAAAGATGTTTCCCCCATCTGGAAATGCTGATATACCGTGCACATCTAATAATTCCGTGCGGAGTCGTTTGGTTACCCCATAAGTGGCCAAAATTGGGAATAATTCGTATTACCGGGCTTATGGACTTTCAGCCACAGAGTCCGAATCTGAGGTCCAATTAAAGATGTTGCCCCTATCTGAGAATGCTGATATACCGGGCACATCTAATAATTCCGTGTGGAGTCGTTTGGTTACCCCATAAGTGGCCAAAATTGGGAATAACTCGAATTATTGGGTTTATAAACTTTCATCCACGAAATTCGAATTCGAGATCCAATAAACCCCAGCAAGATAGGGTTCTCCAAAAACCCCATAGTTTTTTCCAAATTATGGTTTTTTGACTTTTTTTTTATATGTATATATCCAAAAAAAACCCCAGAGAGGACCTTATAAAAAAAAGAGAGTTTTTGAGGTTATACAAGAACGCTGACGAAACGGAAAATCTTTTAAAAGATCGTAAGTGCGTTTGTCCGACAATAATTTTGAACTTGAACTTGAGGAACCAAGAAGTTGCTTGGACTAACTGAGGCGCCTGCATGCAGTCTACAGCTTATCTGAATCTGTCATTTACCCTTAGTAGTTGCAAACTATTTTATCTATCCATGCCAAAGAGACGCTCTAGCCCTATAAGAAGGCTTCCCGTAGATGTTTGTTAAACATTGGCTTCGACGGTCCAGATGTTATAACTTAATTCGGTCTTCCTTAGCTAAGTTAGAGTTTACTCTTACTTTAGAAACTACGTTTGAACCTGCTTACCAGCTCATTGTGGTCCCTAGGTGTTCGGACCACCAAAATCTCAAATATATTTGTACTACTTAAACAGAAATCACACGGGGCATGAAATTTTTAACATCTTGATAGTTTTCACTGAATCCGCCCACAATATTTTCCTATTATGGAAATAGCTGACTACCAGTGCTGGAGAAAACATCGATGTTATATCGATGCATCGATGTATCGAAGTTTAATATATCTAGATATCGATGTTGGCCAACAGAGATGTTTCTCCAGCACCCATTTGATGAGTACTCGATATCTAGATATTTTAAACTTCGATACATCGATGTTTCCCAGCACTACTGACTACGTTTGCATCGTTCTATGAAATATGATTTAGTTGGATAGATTTTAGTGGTTTTCAAAGTTCGTTTTCAGTCATTGGCAATTCCCGGTCCATCTTGTTTGTGGTTACTAAAAATGCTAATTGACATAAAGTTGTATGTCAAATACAATGTTTAGAGTTTTACAGACGAAATGTTTTCCAAAAAATCCACAAAAGGTGATGGTAACAGCAAGACTATCTTTGGCAAGCTTTGTTCCATTGAAAAATTACTTGGAGCATATGGAAATTGGATCAAACATAATTTCGGGATACTTTTGTAAGAAAGAACACTAGGTAACGAAAAATTCACCCGTTTCGGGGTGACAACTTTTTCAACCAGACCCATTGGATTGAATTGTTTTATGTAGTGTGATCGAAACCCAGTGACGGATCCATGGGGTTTGATTTTTGAGTCCGGACCTCCCTAAAAGCTAGAAAAATGGGTTGAAAGTCTTTTGCGAGTTCTGATATATATACACTTCGAAGTGAAGAGCCCCCCAAGACCAAATCCTAGATCCGCACCTGCATACACTGTATCTTCAAGTTTAAAGAGCACTATATAAAGCTTTTTCAAGTCGAAAAATTGGAGTAGTAGATGTTGGAGAGCCATCCGCCAAAGTTGCCGAAAGTACTCACGCGCAGACGAGATTGATATTTCATGAGTATACAATTAAGAACTATTTGGATAGAACTTTATTATACCCTGTATCTATAGATCAGTGGTGGGCAGTTTTTCATTTTACATAACTCGCGAGGCTATTATAGTCTCCGAAATCCAGAGGTTCATAGAGACAGACGGACGCTACCCGAGGCTATGATAAGCATTTTTTGGTATGAAGGACTTTGGGTCTGCCACGCCTCCTTCTGTCCGTAACATACATAGCAAAAATCTTGTATACCCTTTGTATCTATAGGAGTTGTGGGCAAAACTCATACAAACAAACATTTCATTGTGTGCGTAAGCAGCGCAGTAAGCAAAAGCGCACGAGAGAGAGCCAGAACGGCAATCAAGCAAAAACGAGAGAGAAATTTTACACGCTTGGTGCATGTGCATGAGCCGACTGCGCTGCGGCAGATTTTGGTGCCTTCTCCTCGCGAGTTATGTAAATTGAGATACTGCCCACCAGTGGCCTAGCTTAAGCCTCACGCTGTAGCTATTCCTAATATTTGTCCCGGACTCGACGTTGCCATTTACAAAGCTTAATAAACTTATGCAGTTGGTCACACAGGAGCAGCGATAACAGCTGCGCAACTATTACGCTTGGTGACCACTAGCACCTAGAATTGACTATGCTCCCCAACTACTAAGATCACTGTCTGCTGCCAATTTCTGCTGATTAAATCCGTTGTACCTCAGCCTAATCCAGTAGTGGGCAACACTCATACAAAAAAAAAACATTTCTTTGTGTGAGAGCGCTCAAGAGAGCAAGATCGAGAGAGAGAATTGGCACGCTTACACAGTACATGTGCTGACTGCGCTTCGGCAGAATTTTGTGCCCTATCCACAGGTGTTATGTGAATTGAGGAGTTGACTGCCCTTAGCTAAGTCCACCTAAGGCTAAACACAGTACTGGACCCAGTTCCCCCCTAGCTGGGGGCTAACCCAGTCCAGGTCGCTTGCTATCTCGAGCTGGATGTGGTGATAGGTGCAACGCAAATCCGTGCTGTGCCCAAACCAAATACGCACCAGTGCAGCTACCAGCTTTGAAACTTGTTTTACAAACCGATTAGAAATACAATAATAAAGACGACAAGGATTTGCTAACCACACAGAACATGTTTTAATGTTTATTTTGGCATTTAGGACTCTTTGAAGGCATGTAAATATACATTTACAATGAACATAAAAAATATATTAGTATAATTACTGTGTATGAGCCCATGCCTATGTGTAGGTTCTGTTAGGTTCGCCATAACTATTGTGTATTTGTGGTAAAGTTAAATGTCCACTCAATCCGCTAGGAGTCAAAGCCACGCTCGGATGCAGTCTCGCCTAGCTGCAGATTGATTTCATATTCTTCATATTCAGCTATGGCCTGAATGGGCTCAAGTGTGGTCTCGTCCTTTTCGTCTCCAAAGTGCTGATCAATAAATTCAAACGATTTGTGGTAGATCTCGCGGTTCTCGTGTGTTTGTAAATTTTCAAGCTTTTCAAGCCCGCCGCATTCTTCAAGATTCTTTAAAAAGGGCGAGAGCTTTTGACCCGTTTTTGATATGTTTGCCAACGCACGCAGTGCGACCAGCACAATGTCCGAATCAGCCACAGTCAATAACTCGCATAGTGGAGGCACACAGCCTGCCTGCACCAAATAATCTATTTGCTCGGTTGTGCCATGGGTGGTGGCATTTGAAATAGCCCAGGCGGCTTCTTTTTGTGTGCGAAAATCCGCCTTTTGCATCGCTTTGAAAACTACTGGGAATATTTTGGCATCTATAAGCGCCTGTATGTGCTCACTACCACCAGCTGCAATATTTGATACTATCCAGCAACATTCTTTTTTGCAAGTCGCCGTGGAAGAGCCTAGCAAAAATGTTATGTTGGGCAAGATCTTGCAGTTGAGTACAACTTGTGCTTGCAAATCCGTGCCAGTTAAAAGATTACCAACAGCGCGTAATGCTGCAGTGCACACATTATGCTGTGGATGCAACAACAATTGCACAAGACGACGGCAGGCGCCTGCATCAATAATAGCTTGAATTTGATTAGTTGGTCCATCCGAAAGATGACTTATGGCCCAGCACGTATAGCTTAGCACAGTCATATCAGTATTATGTAGTAATTGCGCCAAGATGGGCAAGCTGTGCTTGAATTTTGAAAAATCTATAGGAGGATCCTTACCACGGCATAGACTTGCAAACGTGCGCAAGGCATTGCTCAGCAAAGTTACGCGCTCGGAAGTGCTGATAATGCGCAAGAGTGGCGGCAATATGCCGGAGCTTAGTAAATGATCTCGAAACTTGATTGAATCGGCTGCTATATTACCCAGCGCCCAGACAGCCTGCTTACGCAAAAAGTTATGTGGGCTTGATAGTAGTTCTATAAATATGGGCACAACTCCTGCCTCCAAAACAGTTTGGATTTGTTCCGATGTGCCCGCTAGTATATTTGTGAAAATCCAGGCCGCTTCAAACTGCAGCGATGGTTTATCGTTACTTTGCAACAATGTTGCCAATTGTGGCACAAATTCCATGACTTCTTTAATGGGTGGATCTTGATCGCTTGACACCGCTATACGAATTTTTTGTGCAGCCTCAAACTGGCATTTATAATCCTCGCTGTTGAGCATATTCTTCACCTCCACTTTGATAATGTCTTTAGAAACAGTATTACCTTGAGCTACGGTATTGGGCTGTTCGCTAATCTGTGCTGAGCTGCTGGTTGCCAACTCAGCGTCTGATTCCGCTTCGAAAAACACATTGCGCCGCTTGGCAATCTGCTCCTCACGTTTTTGCTTTCGCAAGTCGACGATGGTTTCTTCGCGTTCCCAGCGGATATATGTGAAATCCAAGTCTTCATTTTTGAGCCGAGGCAGCTTCTTACTATCGGACATTTTTGTGTTTGAGCTTTCGTCCTGTGCTAAGTATGATATAATAATAATAAAAATCAAATTTTAAACATAAAAGCACATGACAAATAGTGCTAGGCAGAGCCGCCATGCCGACTGCTTACTGAATCATTTGCGCCACCATACGCAAAGTGTTCTCTTGACTTGGGTTACATTGGGTTCATTTTTTTCTAGACCTTTTTTTCATTCAAAGAAGGTACTTAGCTTATGCAAGAAAGCAGCAATTAGGGGCTGCAAATAATAGCCAAGATGTTGCTGATAAGGCGCATCCATCATGAGTCAATGGACGCGAATATCTGACAGCGACAGCTTGGCGGTACGACGCACTCATCTGATTGTATATATTTTGGTTTAGCCAAGACAACAACTATTGTGTTAAGCGCCATACGTTCCACAGCGCTAAGCGATAACACAAAACTTATCGATATCGTACAGCAATAAAATTGCGCGCGCGACATTTTAGTGTTGCCATATCGAAGTTTTGTTAAATAGAATTCTGGTATTTATGTATTGTAAACAATAAACGAACTACTGTTGCTGGATAATAATAATAAAAGTAACAAAAATTAAATTATAATATAATGTAAAAACTTAGCAGCTAGGCGCACAAAAAAAAACAATGTCTGCAGCATGCTGTTCGCAAATATGGCACTCCACTGTGCGGTAAGTATTTTAAGTTGATCCTTAAGCTGGAACTCAGGCAGTGCACAAGTTTGTTGTGCATGAACACATTTCTGTATTCCACTTAGTGACAGCACACGATGCCTTACCAAGGCTATTAATATGTTGTAAGCCTTGTTTTTAGGCGTAGCTTTCTGCTAAGGACCTATAAGAAAAGTTGCGTCCATTTCAGGCAATTCTGGTTTGAATAGCATCCAATTGCGTAATAATGTCTGAGCCATCTGCCACACCTCAGGGTAAGACCTCTTTTCGTGGCAAGTTGTAAGACGTTTGATATATTCGCATCTCTGTTTTCCATAGGTTACGATATGCTGCTCATGGCATAGAAAGTGATACTTTGCACACCGCCTTGTGCGACAGAAGAAGATGCCTAACAAAGCGGTTCTCACAGCGAACAGATTGCATTAAAGGCATCGCCCTATGTGGCTCTATGTTCTACCTTGGAGCTCTAGGAAATATCTATATATTCGATAACACTGTATATGTTGTAGGACTTGGTCTTTGTCTTAGACTTCTGCTTTTGATTTCTAGGAAAAGCTCTATTGTATACAAATGCATTGACCTTTTATACAAGTTTCATCAACCACAACTTTATTATGGCGTGAATGCACGCAGTCGCACAACAAAATCAGGGTAAGACTCCTACTCATGATAACTTACAAGGCGTTGAATACATATTACTCAAATCTCTCTTTGTCGAAGATTACGATGGCACAGCACACGCGGCAGGCACATCTTTAATCTGCAGATCGTTCAGATTGCAATAATGGAAATTTACTTGTCGGCACTATATGCAGTAATATATTGCAGGCCTCGTTTTTCATCATGGACTGCGGCTATGCATCTGCAGGACAAGCAACTATGGCTTAAGCTGCCTACAACATGTTAACATTGCTTTGGCCTTTTATGCTCATCGCATTTGTTACTAAATCTGGGTATGCTAGCTTCTCATGAGAGTTTTAACTTGTTTTTTACAATATCTTAATCACGTTTATGCATTCTAGTTGACGACATGATGGCAAAGTGGCAGACTTAACTCAAACGGCAGCGTTTAGCTCGTAATAGGAGCAACATAATTGTGTGCAATGTTAGAGCTCATTTCATTGCGTGCCCATCTTTGCGTTTGTTTAGAGGAGCTATGTACATATGCAGGGCCGTAGAGAAAATCTGGGCCCGGAGGAAAAATGTACCGGCCCCTCTATTACACCTTTAGCTTGAATCAAGTCAGTACGACAGTAATTACAGCGGGCACCTGAGAAAACTCCGGGCCCGGGGGGAATCCCCCCCTTCCCCCACCCCTCTCGTCAGGCATGTATATAGCTAAGATTGGTACATCGTTCAGCTGCATTGCAAGAAGGTAAAGTTTCTTTCTGATAAATAAGTCATAAGTTAGTTTAGCTGAATATTTCTGCATTCTTTTCAGTGAAATGCTGCTCATGACGCGGGTGGCAGTTCCCAATAAAGACTTTATATGTGTATACACTACATGAAATAATAGCAGGACATGTTTTTGACCGTGGGCTTGTGCTATGAATTTCTCCGTGTAGCTACATGTTAGACAAGATATTACGCTTAGAGTGCATTCAATTGTATATAAAGCCATTTTATACAAAATTTAATTGGCTGCACCCTTCATTGTGGCGTATATGTTTGTGGTTCAACACAATCATGGTAAGCACCCTACTTAAGAGTTCATTGCAAGCATTGAATACAATATCTTAATCAAATATCTGTATTTCAGTTGGCGTTATTATGTATATGGAAAAAGACATGATATTTACAAGTGTTTGCAGTTCCCTATGGAAGGACATGGTTTTGGTCGTAAGCTGCTTACTATGACTAGTTACGTGCCATGGCACAATTCTATGATTTAAAGCGCAGCCACTTGTATTTGCTGGTTTACCTTTACTTTATAACATGAAGGTAAGGCACCTTCTCCATGCAAAAGTTTGAAAGTGTTAACATATTTTTACTACATCTCTGTACACTAGCTGACGGCATGAGGCTTATGGGACACAACACAAAACTCAACAAAGTACCTTGTTGTTTCCACGTCTATATCACAAGAAAAGCAACAACTTAAGACACAACATATTGAAACATAATTACTTTGGAACGTTTGCAGCATCTATGCATATTATGCTAGAACATGGGCGCCTGATTTGACGTGTTTTCGAGATTCTAATCACATGCAGTGAATTTTGAAATTTTATGCCACACCTCTACATTCCATAGTTACCGACATGTTGCTCAGGGATGCTGCTAGTACAATTTTTAGATGGCTATGGAAGCAACTTGCTTAACCTAAAACATGTAATATACCATTTTTGGAACGTGTTTAACTAAGTCGTTCGGTCAAGCTACATGCTGCGACAAGCACGCCTACAAATTGCATCAGCTTCCGCATCAACGATTGTATGTTTGTGGTTCATATATGTTAAGGCCCTAGTGGCTGTTGCTGAAGCCCTATTAAAGTAGCAGTCATTAACTTAGTCCTAGACTGCACTTTACTAATATTTATAAACCTTAAAACTTATTATAAAAAAAGCCTGTAATTTGGTCTGTGCCTGCATAAACCCTTTGCCTAGAGTACCATGCAAAATGTGCCTTATTAATTGTTTTAAATAATTTTAATTAAAAGTTTACGTTAATGCAACAAAATGCTTTTACTTTACATGTGTATTTATGAGAATTCTTAGTTAAAAAAGTTATTAGGCGCAAAATTTACAGTCTATCCCAGAAAGTCTTGGAGAAGCCCTTTTGTTTCAAAACAATAGTACATACAATTTATTTGCTGCCTAATTATTAGCAAAATACTTTATTTCTATAAAAATAATAATGTTGAAATTTTTGTATAAGTTGCTTAATGCGAATGTTATGGAAAGACCGCAATGGTTAACGTTTGAGAATTTAATTGTCACTTGCCCAAGAATCATTGATAAAAACGAAAGCTTCACTTGTTTTTAAACAATATTTCTTTTCGTTTTTTTTTTTATTTATATATGTACGTTATTTATACAAAATATATAAAGTTTAGCAATAACTTTGCAAATGCGGGCGTGACATATTTGTCCCTATGTCTGGGTATAACTTATCCATAGCTAACTACGCTAGGCTTTTACTACAGTATGTTCCACTTAAATCATTTCAACAAAGTCAAACACAGAAAAAAAAATAAACAAAAAAAAAGGCGCTTGCAGACGAATGTTTGTAGAAAACTTTGGAAGAGAAATCTACCAGTTTTGTATGGGATTTGCGCATATGAAATTGTTTCCACATGTAGCATATATTTCAAATAACTATATATTTAAGTTGTTCTTGTTGTTGTGGTTGGAGTTTTAGTTGAATTTGTTTTGAAACATGCTATACTATAAGGTTTGACTATTCCTCATCGTCCTCGTCATCATCCAGTCCGCGTGCAGCATTTTTATGATTAAATTCTTTTTCGGGATCAAACTGCATGCCCTCCTGATCGGCAGCATCCTCTTCGTCATCGTCGCCAGCGACTTGGGCATTCTCGGCTTCGGCACGCTCCAAGCGGCGTTGCAAATCGGCTTCATCAATGGCTGTAACCAATTTGGGTGCCATAACCACCTTGAATTCACCATCGAACTCAATGATTTTAGCGCGTATATTCTCAATAGCCACTTCCAGCGCTTTGAGGCCATCTGTTTTCTTTGTGGTAGATGTGGTCATGACATAGCTGACAAATAAAGCGCGTTTTATAATGAAATTGTTTTTGAAAAAGTACAAGTAACAACTTACAGCGGCGGCGCAATCAAATTAATGCGTATGGGCAGCTCTTCTGTGCTCAATTCCAGACCCTTGGTAAGCGAGGCTTTGACAGCATCAATGCCCTCATAGCCATAGCAGGAACACTCAATGTCAGCGCGTATTTTAACCATGGGCGATACCAATTTACGTTTAATGTTGCTCAGCAACACCTCTTTGGTTTCCGCATCCAGGTTGCATTCATCAAACACAGACGGATCGGTAACAGATTGCTTAAAAATATCATAGGCAACAGTTTTACTTTTGTATTTCTTTTCAAAATGCCAAGCCGTCTGCTGATACAATTCCTCCAGTTTAGCGCTGCTGTCATAGCCCAATATATCGGCTACATGACGCAAGAGTGAATTAATAGCTTTAGCTTTGGCAAAGCGTTCGGTGCACTTTTCAACATCCTCCGGTGAGACACGACGCTTAGACAAATCTATATAGCCCTTTTCCTTGTCCACACGTATGACAACAACCGGCTCGGTTTTGCCCACACGTATCAGTTTGTTGATGGAACGTATGCGACGACGTGACAGCTCAGAAAGCAAAATCATGCCCTCAATGTTGTTGTACTCCAGCAGATGTACGTAAGCGCCCATTTCGGCTATGGACAAAACATTGACCATAACAACATCTTCGATTTCTGGATATTTTTCAAAATAAAAACGCGAAGTAAGCGCCATTGTGTTGAATATTTTAATGGGCTACAAAAAAAGAACTAAAGCGAAAACCTTAGTGCAGCGGAAAACGTGTACAATTCGGCCGAAACTGGGCGTAAGAAGAAGCAGACGGCTGCAGTGTTGTAAAAATACAAAACTGATGCTGCCGTATGCTGCAAATAATTGTATTATTATTGTTGCAAATGCGGCAAAAGTTGCTGTTTAATTGTATGCAACACTGCTTGTACCTTATGCTGTGTAACAAGTTGGCAGCGCATAAGCGGCTTTTTAGTGTTTTCGAGCACATGTTAGCGGCAAAACAATAGCGTACGCGGCGAATTTGGCAAGTGGGTGCTTTAAATGCGCGCTGCTGTGACTGTGTGTGTTCAGGTTTTATTTAAAGCACAGTGTAGTAAAGTAGCAATTATATAAATTTAAGCGCTATTTGCGTATAGTTTTGCATTTTTGACTGTAACTGCATATATAAGCAGCGGCTTTGTGTCGTTATTTTTTATTTTTTTGGGTGTATTTGCCGCCTTTTGTTGGTGTGTAGACACTGGCACGCGACACATACGGCGACAAACGTAGCTAGTCAGTCTGCGGATTGCAGCGAATTCGCTCATTTGAAAAAAATAAAACATGGCTGGAAGAGGTGGTTATGAACACGCTAGGTAAATATTATTAAATATATTTAATAAAGCATACGCTTTAATGCTTAAATAGTGTGTAATAAGTGCAAGTGCAACAAATGCTTAAAATTCTACAAGTGCAGACATTTCTAAAAATCTACAAATGCACGCGGTTTGTGGGCAAAAGGCAGCAGCCAACACACAAATGCACGCATACCAGCGTAAAACACATACACTGAAACTATGTGTGTGTGTCTCTTTTTTGTCAATGTATGTGTGTGCGCAAGTGTGCGTGTTTTTTTTTTTTCTTTTACATTTTTTTTTTATTCTTTGTAAATATTTTATAGTTATTTTTCAAATCAACATAAACTGTGCCCAGCATAAACAACAACTTTAGCTGCATTATGCATATTTAATAAATTAAAAAAAAAATATTTAACTATGCTGCCTGGGACGACATGGTCTTTGTGGCGCTGCGGCTGCAGCGGCGGCATGTTATAAGCGGCCCTAAAATAGACCGCAAAAAAAAATGTGGCGAATTATGTTTTAAAAAAAAATGAAAGCATTCGAAGCGTTTTTCCCGCAAAAAGTTAAAAGCGCGCGCTTTTATTTCAGCTATATAATTATGTTATGGTCTTTTGTTTGTTTTTACCAAGTGTCGCGGCGGCAAGGTTTTGTTTTTGTTGATATTTTGTTGGTAACTTGAGTGCTGTGTTTTGGTTGTGCTTCTTTTTTTTTTGTTTTTTGTTTTTGCGTGCACATGTTTAAGCCCAGCGCTGACGTTGACGAAACGTCAACAAATTTTGCACTTTATGCTAAACTCTGAACTCGGTCTTACTTTTAGAGGAGGATTTGGTGGCGACCGTCATGTCAAGCAATTGCCCACGGAACCGCCTTTTATTGCCTATGTAGGCAATCTACCTCAGGGCCTGGTGCAAGGCGATGTTATTAAAATATTTCAGGACTTTGAGGTCAAGAATGTGCGCTTAGTTAAAGATCGTGAAACGGATCAATTTAAAGGCTTTTGTTATGTGGAATTTGAGACTTTGGATAACTTGGAACGTGCGCTTGAGTGCGATGGACGCATTAAACTAGACGATTTGTCAGCACCGCTACGCATAGACATAGCTGATCGCAGGAAAAATGATCGGTAAGCAACCTCAGCACTAAACGCAAACGTTTATATATACACATATATTTTTTTGTTAATTTTTTGTTTTATAGCCCTGGTGGCGGCATTGGCGGTGGCGCTGGTGGCAATGGCGGCGGCGGCGGCATTAGTCGTGATGGCGGACGTGATGGCTTTCAGAAACGTGGTCCACCACGTCAAGGCGGCACCAGTCAATCATTCAGTCGCGGCGGCGGCGGTAGCGGCAGCGGCGGTCGTGAAGGTGGCGGCGGCTCTGGTAATCGCGGCGATAGTAGAGGTTCGTACAATGATAGTTATGGTGGTCACAATGATAGAAGTCGCGGCGTCGGCGGCGTCTCCGGCTCCGGTGGCATGAATAGAGGATACAATGGTAAAGCATTTTTATCTGCCGTGCAAGCGTTTAGCAACAGCGCAAGAGCAACCACTGCAAACAATCAACTACTACTAGTACTACAACTACTACCCCTAAATGCAACCCAAAAAAGTAGACGGCTAGACGTAACTAAATTGTATTGCTGCAAAGTAGATCCAAGTAGTTGAAGCAATCCTTTCGTGCATGGAAACAAAAACTTAAAATTATATATATATATGCATATATCATTACTGCATTTAGTCAGCCTAAATGAGTCTTGTTAGCCCTAAAAATTATCCAATATCCTTAAACAACATTATTTCAATTTATGACTATGATTTAGTTGAAACAGCGCTGCTGCAATCCTTTACCAACTGCTTATATTTTTAAGCCTGTTTTTCAGCTGTAGCATTTCCAGTACAATTTGTTATCCCAAGTTTGTCCAACTCTTTTTTTTAAATTCTGTCAAACTGAACATTTTGGCCTGTTTATTGTTTTCAAATGATTTGGCAACTTGCTCTTTTACCCCGTTTATGCGGTTTCTAGCTCGTTTAGTTGGTTCTGTAGCCTTATTTTTCATAGTTTTGTATTCTGTTTATGGTGTTTGCGACTGGTTTTGGTTTTGTTTGTTTTTCTATATGCAATTCGTAAACCCAAATGATTTTGCAGACTTTTGCAAGTTTTTCAAAAAAAAAGTTTCTTCTACTTTTAATTTCTGTCATCAATCTCTTTGTCCTTTAACTTGACACGAGAGTTTTTGTTTTGTTTCAATCTGCATTCCGCGCACTTTTAGCGCATTTCATTTCTATCTCGTTAAATTGTTTATATAACTATATTCCTTGTTTAAATTAATTTGCGTGACATATTGCAAGTAAGTACAACATTATAAGTTACTATTTGCAGTATATTTAAACAGAGCTTAGCATTTAGCAGTAATTCTTTATATACTCCTCTTATACTTTGACTTATGGGCCTGTCTTTAATTATCAGTTTATCCCAAATTAAACATATTGGCAAGACACTTGCCAACAGTCATTTGCTGACATTCAAATGAAACTCAAAATTCTTGCTAAACTATTTGGTATAAAACGTTAGCCACAAGTTTTCAATCAAATTGGTTTGATACTAATCCTTATCCAACGCACGTCTAGCAATATCTACTAGCATTTTTCTAACTGCTGCCTAAATAAATACTTGAAATTGTATATCATAAGCCATTGCACTACGCACCCCAGCAGGCATATTGAAATTGTTTTTATTTTTTCATTTGAATTATTACCTTGTACTCTTAGTTATGCCACAAGCACACCTGAAGTCTTAACTGATTTTTGGATGAATTATGTAGCACGCTTAATACGCCTGTAAATGATAATCGCATATATACATACATATGATATGGTATATTTATAAAATTTTAATATACTAATAAGTCAGCATGTGGCTTAGCTAGTGCTAGCAACAAATTAAAGACAAAGCTTTTAAAACGTTTGTTTTTCTGCCTTTGCAGATCGTCCTGCGAACCGTGGTCGCTACGGCAACTTTAACAACGACGAACGCTACGAGCGTAATCAGGATCGCGGTCAGCGTGAAGGTAGCTATGGCAATCAGAGTCGGGACGGTGGCGGTGATCGTTACAACAATTTTAGCCGGCATCGTGATCGCGAGCGTGGTCACTATAATCCCAATCAGGCACCGGAACGGCCAAATCCCACATCGCTGGGTAGCATAGGTAAGCTGAAGCTTTTAGGTAGAGTTGAGCGTACGACAAGGATGAAAAGCAGTACGAACAAAGGATAGAACATGGGTGTCAAACAAAAGTTGAGCTGTTGGGAAAACTGTGGTATATATAAATATAGTATTTTATTAAGTGTTTATGTTTGTAAATTGTTTTTAAGTTTCAATGGTTTGCTCAACTGGCTTTAGAAGTCATACTAAGCGTAGAAGACAAGATTTTGTGAACGAATAGAGCAATACAAATGATATGTATTTTTTCGTGTTTCTGTTTACTTCTTATAATTCTAATAACTTGTATAGTAAAACACAAAAAACAGCTACATGGTTTTGTCAAAATTACTAAGGAAACTTTTGAGATTTACCAAGCCCACTTTTGTAAAAGAATTTTTGCTTCTGTCTTAAAAGGCAAACCCATCAGAACTGTTCTTACATTATGTTGGCTGTGCTATGTTTATTTATTTTACACTGTATGCCTAAAGGTAAAAACTAAAGAGCTACAGAGAGGAGCACAACCATAGCTACATTAAGGCTTTCGGCTGTGTGGGAAAGCCGCACTAGCCCTAGAGCTTCTCAGTCAGACCTATTCACAATACACACTTAATTATTTGGCATGGAACAAACTAGTCATGCCTTGAGAATCTATGACCGTCAGAGTGGGATATCCTTATGGCTAGAGCATTATACTCTGTTATACTCCGTCTCCTTTAGGTGGTTTTCTGCTCCATTTCACAAAACTTACACATGCTCAAATTCATAAAGCCAATATATATTTTTTGGCTCTGCAGTGACCGTCAGTATCCTTGAAGAATTCTCGCGCAATTTGTATATTTTCTTAAACCTATCCAACAAGAAGTTGCTTTTCTTGTCGTAGGGCAGCCGTGCCGTTCCAGTCTGATTCATGTATAGAACTTTCCTCTTCTCTTAGCAGGCTTGGTGGTATGCGCCACAATGTCAATACCACAGTAGGGTTTCTACTGCTACTACTGTTGTCCTCTTCTGCTCGTGAAGCATAGGGCCTCTACCATAGATCTAAACCCATTTATCGTTCCAATTATAATTTGCATTATTAAGTTCTCTGTCTATAGTTCGGCGCCAAGTTTGTGCTGATGCACCAGGCCTTCTAGAGCCTTGGGGGGGGGGTTCCATCTGAGTGCTGCTTTTGCAATACGGGTTGCAGGTCTACAAAGCGTCAGACCAATCCATCGCCATTTCCGCCGACCAATCGGAACAGTTTCTTGTTGTGTACGGCTCCGCAGGTCTTCATTTCTTATTCTTTCTGGCCATCTTATGCCAAGTATTCTGCGCAAACACATGTTTATGAAGGTTTGTATGTTTCACTCGATGCGGTTGGAGCTTTTCCATGTTTCACAACCATAAAAGAGCACCGATTTTATATTTGATTCGAAGATGCGAAGCTTCGTTTTACGTGATATTTGGCTCGATTTCCATATGTTTCTTAGCATAGACTAGAGTTTGCTTTGTTGACGCGTATAGCAACATCCATTTCTTTCCGCCCTATGCTTCTCCTAGGGGCGACTACTCGTAAATGCAAAACTAAGCTCTACAGTAGTCTAGGAATACATATATATATAGCGACATCCTTTTAGCTGTGAGTACACTTTCCAAGTACACAAAGTTTTGCACGCACGATAGGTTTTCTTCGCCCAGCTTAAGCACAGGGCATTGTGTGGAGCAGTAGCCACTGCTCATAATTTTTGTTTTCTTGGCGTTAATTTCCATGGCAGCGGTTTTGCTATTGATCACTAGTTGATTGAGAATTGTTCTTAATTTATGACTTATTAAGCATACATCGTCTGCGTATTCGATTCCATTTATTGAAGCACGCATAACTTCATCTTGGCAGAGGATGATTTAGAGTGGCGACAAAATACATCCCTGTTGCATTGTACATGACAGACCGGGCCTAAATCCATATTGGTTTTCACGAATGTTGCTCTCTACAGCAGAGCTCATGCGGTTCAGCATGAGCTTTGTCAGAATTTTACTGGGAATTGGTAGCAGTGTTATGCTTCTCTCTTCTTGGGTATTTTTATTAACAAGCCTTCGTTCCATGAATCTGGGAAAGTTTCTTCGGTTCATACTTTTTCCAAAATAGCCAGCCAAATATCTGCTGTTAATTCTGGATCGATTTTTAAGAACTCAGCGCAGGGTTAAGGCGTTATTAATGCTTTCGCAGTAACGTTTCTCGCCAGCTCATCGGCTGTTCCGTTCATAGGAATGTTCTTATGTCTTGGGAATTTCCCACCTTCATATCCATTGTGCCGGCTGCAGCTTGTGCAGGGGGATTTTCAAAGTTTATTCTATTACCCCATGGAGACAAATTTCCATCGGTATTTAAATCCACGACTAGACATCAAAAAATGTAAGAAACAGTCAGTGTTTGTTGAGTTCAAAGACCAAGAAGAAAGAGGCCCGGCCCTATGCTCCACAAGGAGAAGAGGACAACAGTAGTAGTAGTAGTAGTAGTAGGGATCAAGCTAAGGGAGAATAGAGTCTTCATTGTTATTGAAGTTTTAGTTTGGCTCAATTTTGAATTGATCTTCAGTCTCTTTAAAACAAAACGTGGAGCATTAACATGCTAACAGAAAGAGCTATGAGCTTGCATTCTAAAGGTATTCCTTCACAAGTCACACCGTATTGTGCTCTTCTTCAACCATCCAGGCTTGGTAAGCTTGTCAGAGTAAAAACAAATGCTTTGAATTGTTGTGGCCTTCTAGTCTTCCATGATCCAGTTGCGAAATTGAAAATATCTTTGACCAGAACGTGACATGACAGCAAGATTTTTTTATCTCTTTTCTTTTCGCGATATGCTCATGTCTCATGTTCCCACCATTTGGTAAATTTTTTTTATATGAAGTTTTGACATTTCGTGTGGAGTTTTTGCATGCTGCGTATAGGCCTTAAAATAAAAACTAAGCTCGTAAAATAATATAAAATTATTGCTTATTTATTACTATATTTATATACTCACTATTCGTGCGAAATTTTCGCATGCTGCGTATGGGCCCTTAAGCCGCCTTATAAGTCTGGTTTAACATTTTTTGTTGTTGTCTACGTCTGTTGCCATTCCTAAAAGTAGTTCTGCTTGTATCCGAGTTCATGAGCAGTCAAATATTTATAAGATTTGCACAATTTCTAATTTTATTTATATTATGGCCGCCAAGTAAGCTGCACATTATAATTATCGATAAGCATTGAGATTTTGCAATGTATCGATAATTTGTTTAACCAGCTTTATTTATAGTATGCTTGCACTTTTTTTAATGCTACGTTTACATCGCTTTAATGAGTATGTTAAAAGCTATGCAACTTTTGCAAGAACTTACAGCAAAATGGTCTGTTGTTCTATATGCGAAACACTTTTTTGGTCGAAAGGTTGTTTTAGGTATCTTAAAAAAGTAATACTCTTTCATATTGCGTTGAATTAGCATAATAAATTTAAGCCACTTTGATATTGAAATGATAAACAATGCAAAATATGTACTACGTAGTGTTTTTATTTCTTCTTCTTAGATTCCATTTCCCCTAGTGGCGCATAGGGCCGCAACGATTCTTTTAAATCTCACTCTGTTGGGTGTTTCTCTACATATGTCTTTCCATGTTTAATGTACTTCTGCTAGTTCTTTTTCGATTGTTCTCCAGGTCATAGCCTGTGCAGCTGGCCGTCTGCTTTCTTGTGAGTTCCAGTTTAAAGCTTGTCGAGAAATAAAATTCCTTGGCTGTCTATGATTATTTCCTTTAAATCCCAGTGGAGTATATGGCCTCTTCAAAATATTTCCATCTCGTTCTATTGTTTGCTTGTGTCTTGATCTTTTTTCAAGATTTGCCAGTTTGTTCTATTTCTTTTTGTAGGCTGCGTTTCCATGTAGTTTTTGGGCGGACGCGTTTTCTGTTGCCTTGCGGGTTCCACACTAATGCTTGTCGACAAATTTCGTCTTGGCTCTTGCGTAGGTTGTAGCCAATCCATTTCCACTTGCGGGTTTTGAATTCAATTGCAACTGCTCGTATTTCGCATCTTGTGTGTTTTAGTGTCCTATATTAGGTTCCTAGTTGGAGCAAAGGGCCTCAATTCGGTTTCTGTTACAGTATCATTGTCATTGAAACACAAATTTTGCACCTCCAGATCCGATGTGCATGCCGCCGAAGCGGGTTGATTTACCCTAAAGAACTGACCACCTGAAGACAAATTTGTTATAGTCGTATTTGAATCCATGTTTCTTTCGTCAATGATATGGTTTAGTAGATTCTGGTCGGTAAGTTGTAAGCTTAAGGACAGGTCTGACAGGCTCTGCTAAGCCTTTCGGATGGCCAGACACATACTAGGGAAGCCGCTCCTAACATGGAGAACAGATGCTGGTGCAGCCGATCATTATGAGAGAGCTAAATGTTACTAGTAACAAAGAAACAAACAGACGCTGCTAGTGTTATGGATTGTTATTAGCTTCGATGCTCACCGTCGACCTTACCGGCTTGGGAGGCCCTACCAGTAGCTTCGCTACCGACGGCATCGCTCTCAGGATCCTTGCATTTACTGAGCCCCTTCGCCACGACAAGGCCGCAGTCCCCGAAGAGGTCGCATCTTGTGTGAAGCTCATTATTTGAGATTGTGTTGGGCCATCAAATTCTCAGTATATTTCGCAGGCATCTATTTTATAAATGCTGGCATTTTGCTGTTCAAAGCTTCTGTAGATAGCCACGTTTCACAGCCGTATAGAAGTGCGCATAAAAGATTTGATTTGAAAACCCGGATCTTAGTTTAGAAAGCTTGGGAAAGTAAGCCATTGTGTTGTATTCGACATACATAATTGTTGTAGTGTGCTTTGACGAGTGATACAATTGTTTCAGTCAATACTCTATTTCGCAAAGACTCCCATATTTTATGTTTCAGCAAACTGTCATAAGCTATAGTGTCTACTTTTTCTTCTTTGTTCCATTAACTCCTAGTGGAACATAGGGCCTCAACAATTCCTCTGAGCCGTATCCTATTGGGTGCTGCCGTGCAGATGTCGTTCCATGAGTAGCGCGCAGATGTAAGTTCGCCATCAATAGTCCTTCTCCATGTTCTTGAGGAAGCGCCCGGCCGGCGACTGCCTTGTGGATTCAATTTTAGGGCTTGCTTAGCGATGCATGAGTTGGGCTTGCGAAGCGTTTGACCGATCCATTGCCATTTTCGTTTTTTAATTACGGTCTCGACGTTTTGCAATGCTTGCCTTTCTCCATAATTCTGTGTTAGAGATGCGCTCTGGCCACCAAATTCTGAAGATGCGTTTCAAGCATTTGTTAATGAAAACCTGCATGCGCGACTGAAGAGATCTTGTTTATTTTCATGTTTCGCACCCATACAAAAGTACAGATTTGACATTTAAATTAAATATTCGAATTTTTGTTTTGGTGCGTAGTTGGTTGGATCTCCAAATGTTCTGTAATTGCCCGAATGTGGATTTTGCTTTATGTATGCGGGCCAATACGTCTTTATCTGCTCCGCTGACATTTGTAATTGTCTGGATTGTACAGCACTTATGCTTGTATTCTCTACTTCCTTAAGAGGATCTGCAAAAGCACAGTATCCACTGGACATAACAACCGTCTTCATCATCATCATAGTTGGCTCTACAAACCTTGTCGAGTCTCCTTCGCCTGCTTCAGCATGAGTCACCAACTCGCGTCTTTGCTCTCCAAGAACGAGTACCAAGATCTTGCGCATCTTGGTCGACTCCATCAATCCATCTAAGTTTTGGGCGTCCTCTTGATCTGTTTTCGCGGCATTTGCCAAATAGGATTTTTTTCGGAGGATAGGTGTCGTCTGCTCTTATTAAGTGCCCGGCCCATCTTAATCTATTCACTTTTATCTGCGTTATTATATTGGCCCCTTTGTGTAGTCTTTCAAGCTCGTGGTTGTATCTCCTTCTCCATACTCCATTTACGCACAACCTTCTTAGAAGTGTTGATTTCCAAAACTGCTACCCGAGCGTTACGATTAAGGCTCCTTATGTTATGTTGGAGATCTCAGCTGCTATGACTCAGGAGACAAACATCGTCTTCATATTCTAAATCTGCTAGTTGAAGAAAAGGCGATAGTGTAGTCGATAAATACTAATTGTAGAGTTGCTCGTCATTCCCAAAACCTGCTCGACAATGATGAGGAGGCTATTTATGTGGTCAATGTACGATCTTTTGGCCGTGAAGCCAGCCTGTTGTCTCCTGAGTGTAGAGTCAAGTTTTTCTTCGAAGCGATGGGATTGAGAGCAATGTGATGCCGCGTTAGTTTTTACATAGTGTCAGATCTTCTTTTTTTAGGATTGTTATTAGTAGTTAGTCTGATAGTTTGCCCAAACCAATTCCATTCACCTCCTGATCTGTTCTGAGTAGCAGGTCTGCATTTTAAATGCGATTTGGTCACCAAATTTGCAGAATTTTGCGCAGGCAAGTTTGGATATTGCTTTCAAACGCTTTGGAGTGTTTCCAAGTTTCGCAACCGTAGTAGAGGACTGACTGAATTTGACATTATTTATTACTAAAAAATAGCGAGTAGACCACAAGTGTACCGCGTTCATTTAGAAAGAAAAGTTGTGTTAAGCCTCAAAAGACTTAATAATTATGAGAGTCAACATTTGTAACACGCCTGGCTCTATCTAGTGTATCTATAGCCTTTTGATTATTATAATTTTACTAACATATTTGTCTTTGCTTACAGACGACACTGAGCGGCCAAGACTGCAGCTAAAACCCCGTACCATAGCAGCGCCCATAAATGCGGTGGCTGAAACCAAACAAGCGGCCACAATCTTTGGCAATGCCAAGCCACGTGAGGAGAAACTTAAGGAGCTGGGAGGTAATGTCAGTGAGAATGGCGATAACTAAAACGATGAGCGTACAGGATCTGTGTGCGCATATGTATAATGTATTTATCTATAAGTATATATATATCTATATATATATATATATGCAAATAAAGAAAAGAAGCAAAAGATTTATTAATAAGATATATACTTATATATATACATAATGGATATGTACTAAAATGAGTTGATATTGTCGACGTCTTCTGAAAGTAGCAGCAGCAGTCTACATGCAGTCTAAAAACAAAACAACAACAAAAAAAAAGAGAAAAAACCAAGCAGCTTAACAACATTAATAGCAACAACAACAACAACATAAACAACAAATGGAAAGTCTATATATGTTAGTCTGTAAGAAGTATAAATTGAATAAAAAGGAGAACATAAATTAGCAACGATAGAGTTGGCCTATATAGATTTATTTGGCCAATATATGAACGCTGCTATTTTGTTAGTTAAGTAATGCATATGTAAACCAACAAAAAAGTTTTACCATTAAGCATATAATAAACAAAAACCAATACAAAAGCAACAAAAAAAACCTGCAAAAGAGCAAAAAACGAAAAAAAAAAACAAAAAAAAAATAGGAATATGTGAAAACTAAAAAAAAAATTTGACAAGCGTTCAGCGTAGCAGGCAGACAATTTATACAGTTTATATAGCAAAAAAAAAAAAAAACAAAACAAAAAAAAAAAAGAATTAAATTAAAAACAAAAAGCAACAAAAATGTAACACCAACTACGTACGTATTACAAAAAAAATACAATAACAACAACAAAAAACAAACAAATAAATATAACTACGCAATATATTTAATAAAACTATGTAATCAAAGCAAGAGCAAAAACAAAAACAAAAATGAAGCCTCCAAAAAACGTGTAACTGTATGACAAAATTTTATAAAGCATACGCTCTTCAAATATTTGCAATTTTTGTAAAATTATATATATATATTTTTTTTTTTGTATTTTCATCTAGACATACACACACACACACAAGTACACGCATAGTTTTTGTAGATAAGTTTGATACGCAAGCTACATAAAGAAACTACTAAGTGTATATATAATTAATAAATTAAAAACAATTTTTGGTCTTTTGTTTTACAAACAAATCAAACAAGCGTAGTGCGCTATGTACGTAAACATATTTTTTTTTTTTTTAATTTTGTGCTCGATCTGCTCTAAAAAGATTTATATTTCTTTGCGAAAGTTGATAATACGCGACAGTTGTAAATTACATAATTTGAAAATAAAGCAAAAACATTTAAATAAGCATCTATTTGTACGGCGTCATTTTTCTTAGGGTCAACATTTTTCAGCATTTTTGGTAGCTGCAAGTTTTTGCAGTTTTTAGACGGAACTAACAAGAATTTAGCTAACATACAAAATTAACTTTGCGTTTGCTCAAAAGTCAAATTATAAAAACTTATAGTTACATATATGCATAGAAATTTTAATTTAAAGCTTTTTTTGATTGTTTCATTTTTTTTTTTTTTTTTACGCTAAAAATATGTTGAAATTTAATTTTATTTAAAATTAAGCTGTTAATGCGTTATTTTAAATATTTTCATAAGCCACATTTATATAACTAAATATATATATGTATGTTTTTGCTATTTATTTTGCAAGCTTATATTATATACTATTAACTACATGAATTTATGCGCTAAATTTAAAAATGAAAATAAAACAACTTTATTTTATACATATGTTAAAAGTTTTACTGTTTTTTGCAACAGCCTATAAAAAATATATATATATATTTAAAACAAATACAAAAACGAAAGCATTAATCTGGAATTTAAAATGGCTGCCCAATAATGATTCAAAACAAAACAAGCAGAAAAAAATAGCATACGTAGTAAATTACTTTTAATAGCATTAATCGGGAATTTAAATTAACTGCCCATTGATATAAAATAAAGATGGCATAGTAAATTACTTTTTGCAACAAATAATATAAGTTTTTACTTAAGCAAAACGCAAAAACAAAAAAAGTTGAAATAAAAACAACAAAAAATTAACAGCAAAAAAACAGCATGGAAAATTTTACTTCATATAAACATAACAAAAAAATAAAAATTAATATAAATATATAATTAACGAAATTTTTGTAAAATTTACGTAAATAATGCATATTTAAACAAAAAATTTAAAAAATATTTAAATTAATTTATGCATAGCAAATTGCATAGAAAATTGCAACAAATTTACAGTTAACTAAAGATACAAAATGCAAAATAAAAAAAACAAAAATAAATAAGTAATTTACAAAACAAGATTGTATTAAATAAAAATATTTTCAATCTTAACAAAATCCAAAAAGCAGCAACAATTTCAACATTAGTAACTTACATACACTCAAAAAAATATGCCTAAAAAAATAACATTTAATACAAAAATAAATCAAACTAAAATTTTGAATTAAATTAATTAAGCAAATTATAATTAATGCATAATAAGAAACAATTCAAAACTCATGCATATACAATATATTATAAATAAATATATATATATTTATATTTTTTGTTGTTTGAACATTTTGTACGATATATATGCATATTTATGTATATATACATATATATATACTATTATTTTATATATATATGTATATGTATATATATAGATATATAAATAAATGAAATTATATAATATAAAATATGTGTCTAAATTAATTGTTTAGGGCCTATACGCAGTTCGAAATATTTCGCGCGGAATGACAAAGGTTAGATTAAGGTTGCACCGATTGACCCCCGGGGGGAGTCACATATAGACTAAATAGTCCTTAGTGGTACCGGAAGGTGCGGCTGGTGTACAATGCACGTTAGTCGTGCTTGGCGAACGCCAGAAGCTTTTGAGGTGCCCTGTCGGCTGCCTCTTCCAGTGAGGTAAGCCAGGGTTTTCCTAGATATTTGAGTCTCGATGTACAGTGGGCGGGGCAGCGGCAAATGAGGCGCTCTAGAGTCTCTCTGACATCTGTCTCCCTACATTTCCTGCATTCGTCGTTGTTGGTAATGCCTAGCTTCCTAGCATGAGTTGCTGTCAGGCAATGACCAGTAAGTATGCCCACCATAAGTCTGCAATCTCTTCTTGGGAGTTCCAGAATATACTGGGCTAGTTTGCTGTTTATTTTCTTGCACATTGGGCGAGCCGTCTTGCAGTTCGTTGTGGTGTACCACCTTCTATCAGATCTAACTGCAGCGTTCTCTTCTGATCTGTGGTTGATCGTCTTTAGAGGCATCTTCAGATCCTCAAGTGACAGTTGACTCGATCCGGCTCCTTCTTTTGCGAGCTTGTCAGCTTTTTCGTTTCCATCAATGCACTGGTGGCTGGGTACCCAGAAGATGCACACCTCCTTCTGGGTGTTTAGTGCATCTAATGCGTCCCAGCACACTTTTGGAATTGATGCTGAATGCTTGCATGGATTTGATTTCCGCTTGACTGTCAACCAAAAAAATTTATTCGGTTCTGCTCTAGGGTGAGCGCTAATTCTGCAGCCTTCTTTATGGCGAATACCCCCGCCTGGAAGATGCTGCAGTGGTCTGGCAACTTATAGGACATCTCCGTGGGTGGGTCCATACAGTATATGACAAAGCTTCATATAAAAAAATCCCATTTGGCATATCCCATTTGTTAAGTTATTTAATTTTTTTTAAATCTATGACCACGTGACAACTAGGGGGTGTCGATATACTACGGTTGGTCACCGAGGCGGGGGAGGGGCTCAAAACATGTAAAAATTGGGTCACGTAGTTTGGGTACGGCCCCCAACATGCTTACCTTGCAGAACTTCTGGATTCCATCCGCACCCGTAGTTCTTTAGAAGTCTTATAGATTTAAAAAAAAAAAAAACATTTACTTTCTCCCAGAACTGAAGTTCTCTTCAAGGTCCGATAAATTTGGCGCAAAAAACATTACACATTCCGGATCCCTAACTTTCTTCCGACAGCCTGGGCTGTTTCGCATTTTGCCCAATAGTACAGTAAAAATAGGCTTTGACCAGGAACCAATTTATAAACATATTGAACGGCAGGGGGCGCTAAAGTGTTAAACTAGGGTTGCCACCTGCACGGGCCTCGCCGGCAATGCCGGGCCTGGGAAGTGGTCGTCGGGCCGCCGGGCCAATGAAAATTTTGCCTGGCCGCCTATGAACTAAGTAAATTCAAAAAATGGCCGGGTTTAAAGCAATATTTTATCAATGAAGGAGAAGATGAAGTTGACAAAACGATTTGGAGCTTTGTGAAAGATCAAGAGAATGAACTGAACGACGATCTCAACGAAAATTGTACGTTCCCAGAATGCTATTTATACTTTGTTCATCATTTTTTGCACCACATGAACAAAAGTATAAAAAATCTGGAAAAAGGAACAGTGATTGACTGAATTGAGAGATGGGTTGCAAACCAGAATGGATGACAAGTACTTTGGATCTAAAGTCAACAAAAGTCTACCTCATTTAACACAGCATCAACGATCGAAATTTGAGAGAGAGGCATTATTAGTTTACCATCGAGCTCTTACATATTTGGGAAAATGGTACGATTTTGTAAAATCTCCATTTCAACACTTTTCAGTGTTGAACCTTGAAGACGAAAGAGTAGACCGAAAACTATTTCTTTGAGCGGCTGAAGCGGTTGATCTTAAAGTTGACGAAGATGCTCTTTACGACGAACTACTTTCTTTGGCGAAGATTATTCCCAAAATTAAACAAATTGATATAAAATAGGTAAAAATTTTCGAAAGTTCTGACGGATTTGTCCAATTGCCCTTAATTGTTGGAAAAGTTTTATCGATACCCATCAGCAATGCCTCCATGAAAAAAGTTTTTTCAGTGATGATGAATGTTTGGAGCGATTTGAGGAATCGAATGAGAGTCGAACTGGTGAAGGCAGAGCTTCTGCGGAAATTTAATTTCTATATGAGTTGCGAAGAATTTGCTCTTTTTTTGAATCGACCAGAACAAGAGCCACTTCTTCGAAAAGCGATGACAAATGAAAAATAAAGCTTTGTAAAAATACATCAAGTATGAAAAAATTGGACATTTTCAAAATTGCCGATTTCCATGGATCCCCCCCCCCACATTGATAACTTGCCGGGCGAGCGACGCGACCGAGGTGATAACCCTATGTTGAACGAAGCGCTTGCTTGTTTTTCAAGGCGCGGGAAGATTTTAAAGCTTTATAACTTGCAAACTGCTAGAGATACTTACATGATTAAAAAACCAGTCTGGTGTACTTTTTTCAGATCTACAATGTTTTGATACACACCAAAAACAAAAAAGGGCAAGGAGATGGGTAAAAATACGAAAAACTGCGTTGTAGTAACTTTGGCGCACTCTACCGCCTAAAATATGAACTTCTGGGTATAGCTTCCAGTACAAACGAAATTTAAATTTAAATTTTGAACATATTTTGCCTTCGAAGTTTTTGTGTACAACTTATAGAATTCGAGATAAATGGGCTCAAACATATGCCAAAATAACGGTAAACCCTACGGGGGAGGAGCTCACCTTTTTGGTTTTAGACTTTTTGGATGGTCCTTTAAGGGGTATACGCAGTTCGAAAAATTTCGCGCGGAATGAAAAAACTTTATATAAAAAAATCCCATTTGGGATATCCCAAATGGATATCAACTGACAAAACTTCATATAAAAAAAAAAACCTCAAATGGGATTTTTTTTTTATATGAAGTTTTGTCATTCACATCGAAGTGTATGTATATAAATCAGAGGTCGCAAAACACTTACAACCCATTTTTGCAACTTTGGAGAAGGTCCGGACCCGAGTCGCCACTGCTTTATAAGTTTTAGCATATTCGACTGTGCTGCCGAAAATGTATCCGAACGTTTTATTCGGATTCGTTTTGAAACCGAATGTTTGGTGCTTTCAATTTCACCAAAACGTCTTATTTATGTGATTTGAAACCGAATGTTTTGTTGCAAAAGGAAATGAAACGAATTGTCAAAAGAGGTTAAAAGCTGATGTAATTTGAGTGCATTTGCAATTGTGCGTGTTTTCGATTTTTTACCATTTTAAAAAAATACCATCGTTATGCGAGCCCATTGCGCTAAAAACGGAACGAATACCATCCAACAACCACTGAATTCAACTGATTTGGCTTTCTGCGATTTTTTCCTATTCGTTCGACTTAAGAAACCGCTCCGTTGAACGCGTTGCAGCAACCGAAATGAGGTCGTGGAAAAATCGAAGATGGAACAAGCGCTGGCATAGTAATAGAATGTAAATGACAGATGTGGCAATTTAAGGCCCATACGCAGTTCGAAAATTTTCGCACGGAATGACAAAACTTCATATAAAACAAAAATTCCATTTGGGATGGCTAAGAATCTAATAGAATCTATTCCCAAGTAGCTCTCAATAGAAACATGCTTACTCCAAAAAATGTTCTACTAACGACTCGTCTCAAAAGTAGGTCTTAGAATGAATTTCATTGAGATGTCTCTGAGCTACATATAGTCTTTCTTTAAGGACGGCCATTGTATCTTGTACTGTACCTTGAAACCCTTCGTGCTCGTCAACTAATGGACCTAAATATACTTGTGGCCGAATATCAAAAATATCTGGATCAAGATCTACGTGATATTGAAGAATAGTCTATTCCGATATCAGATTTTGGCAAAGCATCCTGACTGTACTTTACATCAATATCATAATTAATAACGAGCTGCAACCTCTTACAAAGTTTTCCGTCAATTGGGACAGCTGGAGGAAAAGCTCTTCATGGAAATCTTAGCCAGCTTTGAAGGAATGAAGCCAAATGGAACGTCGATCTACTCAAAGCCAAGCTGCACAAGCATGTATCAAGGCAACGTCTGAACCTCGTATTGGAAATTAATATTATTATACTTTGCGAGATTTTTTTTTGGCAATGAAGGCATTGTTTAGCAATGGACAAATGTATGTTTTGATTTGATTACTCCTTGTGGTAGCTGGGCAATATTGATCATGCAAACAAACTTGCAAGAATTGTAAGTCTTACGAACTTGGTATTACAGTATATAAGTAAATAAAATTGCAACTAACGCCTTTAAGACAAAAAACATTTGTACAAAAATCGTCAAATGTTCAAAAGAATCCGAGTTTGCCATATCCACCAAAAATAAAACTCGACACAGACTTTGCTGCTTTAAAAATGCAACTGTCGATTGTATAGGGCATAGACCCTACCTATTAACAGGGTCTAAAGTATATTTATTTTGAACGAACAATCAGCCGTACGCTGGAAAACGAAAAAAACGAAACGAACCATTTTATTCGAATTGTTTGCTGTCGCCAACTACTCAAATTTCCCTTGCTCATTGTTAGCTCAGCTATACCCCTTTCGAAGGAAATTATCCAATACTATGCTATTCCTATTATAAGGGAAATTTGATTTGTGCATGCTATTTTTTGGATTGATTTGGAAAAAAAATAAATTAAAAATATTTATTCATAACTACTTAGCTTAAAATTGGCATAAATTGAAACTAAGAATATCACAGAATATTTAAAAAATTATTTCAGTTTTTTGCGTGGTCCCAAAGCTGCTATATGCTGTCGCCATCTACTCACATTTCCCTTTCTCTTTATTAGCACAGCATTACACCTATCGTGGGAAATTATTCACGACTATGCTATTCCCTTTACAAGGAAAATTTGAGTTGTGCATGGTATTTTTTTTTATTGATTTGGAAAAAAATTAATTTTAAATATGTGTCAATAACTATTTAGCTCAAAATTGGCATAAATTGAAACTAAGTATATTAAAGAATATTTAAAAAATACTTTTAGTTTTTATGCGTGCTGCCAAATCCGAATTGTTTGCTGTCGCCAACTACTCAAATTTCCCTTGCTCATTGTTAGCACAGCTTTACACCTTTCGTGGGAAATTATTCACGACTATGCTATTCCCATTACAAGGGAAATTTGGTTTGTGCATGCTAGTTTTTGAATTGATTTGGAAAAAAATTAATTAGAAATATGTGTCAATAACTATTAAGCTTAAAATTGGCATAAATTAAAATTAAGCATATTTAAGAATATTTAAAAAATTATTTCAGTTTAAAGTGCGTACACTTTTAAAGCTATTAAACATTCGCTTTAAAACAGCATACAAAATTCGTTTTAGTGAAATTGGAAGCATCAAACATTCGGTTTTAAAAAATATATAAATACGTATAAATTGTTCGTTTTCGTTTTGCGGAGCACGGCCGCATAGTATATATATAGCACAATATTAAAATCGTACAATAACAAACAGGAACAAATACCAAATTAAAATTAATATGCTAAAAAAGTTAAAGACACGATCGAAATTAATTATAAATTCCGTTGGTGCCCATAACCGCTACGCAGTTTTTCTACCTTCTTTTGCTTTTCTTTTCTTCTTTCTTTGTTGCTTTGCTTTTGTTGTTTTTGTTGGTACTGCGAAAGTGGCCAACTTAAGAAAAAGCTGACAAGCAAAAGTAACAACAAACATATAGGCATTCCAAAGCCAAGTTTTATAACAATATCAATGAAAGTACTTTTAAAGTCAAGGTATTAGACATCAGACGGCGGGTTTTTGAATCTGTAGCCCTTTTAAAATATTTCAGTTTCATTGAATTATTTTTAAATAGTGTAACAAGGTTAGATTTGATGGGTTGGGAAAGGGAAATTCAACAACGCCCCACACGTGCCAGAACATGCATTACAGCCAGAGCCGTAGAGAGAAAATCCGGGCCCGGGGGCTCGTCTATTATACCTTTAGCTTGAATCAGTGTGTTCTGTAAGTACGACGAACTTTTGTAGTCGAAAAAGACAATGCATCAGGAGAGAATTTGTTTTTTTAGCAGTTGAAGAAATTTTTATTAAGACAGTAATATCACCCTGATGAAACTCCGGGCCCGGGGGAATATCTCCCCATTTACCACCCTCTTTCGTCGAGCCTGATTACAGCACTCATCACGTCTCTTCCCAAGATTTTTATACCCTCGAAGCGCTAAGCTACAAAGCGTATACTTATTAGTTTGTAAAGTTCAAAAATGTATGTAAAGGGGTATACGCAGTTCGAAAAATTTCACGCGGAACGACAAAACTTAGTATAAAAAAAAATCCCAAATGGGATATCCCAAAGTTTTGTCATTCCGCGCGAAATTTTTCGAGCTGCGTGTAGGCCTTAACAAAGAGTAGGTAAAAGCCAACGCTTTTTCTTGTTTCTTGTTACTATTTGGCATAAAATAAAGCTTAAAAATATATCAAAACCAAGCGTAATTCAAATGGATTTACAAATTTATTAATTACCCAGCGCAATCAAACAGAATCAAAATCATTTCCCTTTAGTTTGCCTTTTGCACTGCTTTAATTTTTCTTACGTCCGTTTCATCAAATGCATGGACTGCACTGTTTAGCAGCTTTAGCCTGCCGCTCCCCCCGTATGCAAGCAACACGCCTGCTACCACCCACTAAGCGACGTTTAGTAACACTGCTCGATAGCAGTCGATAGTTAGCAGCGATAATTAAGAGCGCATTAAAAAACAAAGCGCCAGCAGCAGCTTATGCAAATAAAATCTAAAAAAAAATGTATGCATTAAAAGTATATAGTTTATTTATTAATTGACATATGTACATCAATACATAACAGTGCACGGATTTGTTTTTGTTTGCCTAAATTAATTTATGTTAAAGTTGTGTGTGCATTTATTTGTACACAGCACGCACGCGGCATCCAACAGCCTCTATGTACATACATACATATGTACATGCTTATGTACAAGCCTGCCGGTATGTATACAAAAGTATGTGTGCGCTTGTGTGGGTGTGTAATGAACGATGCACTATGCAACAACAATAAACACGATTTGTGTCGCATTTGAAGCATTCTTTGGTTTTGGTCAGTGGACAATGACCAAGCTAAGTAGCCTCTGTCCAATCCGTCTCTTTGTTGCCACATTAACCGCGCGGCGATACGATCGCAAGAAATTGATGAGAAAAGTTAACATATTGTGCTTGTTGCTCTTGTTGCTGTTGTTGCTTATGATTGTGTTGCATGTCTGCACGCGCAACGCAATTGGTTGCTGCTGCTACAGTGGGTCAAAACTTATTTTATGCACTGCCTTGATTCCATAACTTGTGAAGCAGTCGAGATTCTAAAACTACGCACTATTTTAAGCTAAATGGCTGCGCCTCTGCTCACTTCACTACCCAGCCACCATATGATCGCGACGTTTATTTGCCACTTGGTTTCATACTCAAATGTCAGCTCAAAAATCCGTTAGGGTGCGTTTCCGATTTCATCCCACTTCCGAATTCACGCCACTTGCCTCTACACTTAAAGACCATAAAAATCGATCCAGCCGATATATATTTGTTTTACACATCTCGATTGAATGAGCTTTGATCAATTATAACTTTCAGGATCGCAGGACCTCAAAAATTTAAGCACTTCTAAAATACAAAGTATACAATAAGCAGTGAGCCACTGTACATATGCATGTATAGATTATACATATGTATGTACACATTTATGTAGTTGTCTCTTTTGGCTTGAATGACGACCACAGCGACACCTTCTCCATACACAATCAAGTGCACACAGCTCAGAGTCCGCCGTAACAAAGCTGCTGACTCTCCAATAGAAGCTGCCAACGCCATTGCCATACACAACAGTCTAGTGGCGTAGTTGGCTTTTTGTGATGTGGATAGGGCGCATGGAGTTGGCCAAAAATTATGAGCAACATTGATAACATTTTTATTAAAGAAGATTTTGTGAGAGGAAGAGAGTTGAGATAGGGTAAAAAATAAAATTGAATTAATTCGATGTATCAATAAATAATAAGCATAAACTATTGGTTCATATGAACTTAGTTCACAGAACACAAAGACCATAAGTGCTAGAGATAAATATTAAATACACCTAATTCTGTTTTTACGCAGACTTTTTATACCCTGTACAGTAGGGTGGTCCAAATTTTTCATTCTCCACAAGGCTATTTTTGTTCGTTTAGGCATTAAACGTTTCTATGCAAATTAGGGGTCGCTATGATTTGTCGATTTTTTTGATATGAATAAAAATCTGTGATATCAGTAAAAAGTAATTTTAATGAACATCAAGACCCTACAAGTTAAAATGTGAGTTAAAATAAAGTAAATGCTGTGGTAACTTATAGTTATGCAACTGATTTCTCATTATCAGTTTTCATTTTCAGGATATTAGATTTTGAAGCCACCGATTACTTCTTTCGGTGAATATCGACGACACGCAGGAGATATTGCTTTTGTTCTTCGTTTTTCGTGATACTCGAATTAAATTTATGTATCAAAGCTATACCTCGCTCTGCACAGCCATTCACTACTTTCATTTGGCGAGCCTTTTGCTGCATTTCAATATAAATTTCACTGTGAAGGATGTTTTTTTAAAAATGCTTCTGATTTTTCTTGACCATCAAAGATAAGCAGGTCAAAAATAACTTTAGTTCGTTGAGTGAAGAAATTCTGTAATTCTTACCTTCCGGTCTTTTTAAAGCCTTTTTTGTTGGTGGTTTTTGAAGATTTTCTACCATTACCCTTTTTTCTTCAGGAAGAACTCTAGAGTCGAATAACGATAGACCAATTAAGTGTTCGGAAAAGTACCAAAGATGACGGCAGAATGCTTTTAAGACGCTCGACCTTATCTTGTCATTCGGATAGCTTTTGACCTGTTCGAGAAAATTAGCATCGGGGCTCCGCACTGCCAGGGGATCTTCGTTCCAATATCGCCCGTTTATTCAAACTGATAAACAGCGATAATTTCCCTAACAGATCCTTTTTCAGCTGCAGTTAGATGAAACTGATCTTGAAATAAATACATTTTTAGGCATTAGATAGCTTTTGCCGTCCAACGAGCTTGATGTAAGGCTCCAGGTGTACGAAGCTTGACTTCTTCAGTTTCTTCGGAACTTCTTAGGAATATACGGCACAAGTTCAGTAATTCGACATAATCATCTCTGGGCTGTTGAGTTTTTATTGCTTCATTGTAATATTTTAACATTTCTTTACGGAGTGTCACAAGTTCTGTACTGTAACAACTGTAAATTCCTATTGATTTATATTCGGCCATTCGTTCTGAAATCACTTGAAAAGACTGATATCTGGTCCACTGCTGGATCCAAAAAAGGTCTTGAAAACATCGGACAGGATAATCTCGAAAATGTGATGTCGGCAAGCAATACAAACAAGTTCTTTATCTAAAGCCTTCTCGATCAAAGAGCATGCACCCAGATTCAAACCCGTATTAGAAGCGGTCGTGTCCAAGCAGAGGCCACGCACTTGGGATTTTTGCTGCCAATCGTCAAGGGTTTTCAAGCATGCGATTGCTTTTTCTTGCCCAGTACCATTTTTTACGGCTGGAACAGCCAAAAGAGGTTCTATTTCACCTGCAGTTACAATCACAGCTATACGATCTACTTTTTGTACGCCATCAACAATATTCGGTAGTAACTTAAAATCCCAGTTTGAAACAAGTGGATTTAGTGGAGAAAAAGACAAAGAGATTACTTCCACCTTTGTACCCAATGCTTGAGCTACAGATCCAACTAAGAACATCGCTTACCGGTCTGATACATTGACTCCATCTGATGTTGCAACAACGTCTTCGTTGAGTACCTGAGGGATGTTTTTAGATTTCATCTTGCTAGTACGAGACTTAGATGTACTCGGCACTCGGCACATCATTGTCAAAAAGTAAAGATTCAATACTGCTTGAACTTGAACCAGTAGCTTGTAACATAGATTCTTTGCTAACAGTAATGCAAGTTGAAGTTGGATTCGCCAAAGGTGGCGCAAAATAGTGTATCCTCTAAATAACGACTTTGTAATAGGTTATTCGATCAATCATAGCGACCTTTAAACGTTTTCGTATAGGGCTAAATTTTAGTATATATTCGATTTATAAGCAATCGCACAAAATTAGACTTGTGGAGCACGAAAAAAAACCTTTTTTTTTTTCATACTGGCTTGGACCACTCACTCTACTGTACAGTATGTACAAATTTTTGGAATTTTTGTTATCAAAAAGTATGGCAAGAGCGGTTCTTCTTTAATCGAGAGTAAGGCTTTTACTTTTTGTAGAAAGAAATTCTTACTTTTGAGTATGTTCAGAATGATTTGAAGAGCCATTTTGCTTGTTAGCAGATAGCTTCTAAGATTCATATTTCGAGAATTTTTAGAATCTTTTCGTGGTTCAGATTGAGAGTGTTTAAGTAATACACATGGATAACAAAAAATTCTTAAGACCTAAATTAAGATTGGCTCTTTTTTCAAATCGAAAGATAAGCATTTGGTAAATTTTGTATGCCATGGCAGTTCCTCTCAACGCCGCCACTGTCCCAAACACAGTACTTCGTTGATTGTCTTGGCCGCCTCTGCAAGATGTTCGTTAGTAATTTAATGGCCTCCTTTTCTTTTTGTGCAGGCAATTATTATTCCAGTCTGTACTTGGTCTTTGCAACACAGCCGCCGCAACATTTCTCTCTGTCAATTGATCTTTTGTAAAGTTTTCTTGATAAAATCCATCATGTACTAGGTACTGCACCCAACTAGATCTCAAAAACCCAGGCACTGCAACAGCTATGGAACGGAGTGTGTACCAATCAAGGGGTACTTACTATCAAAATATATTATGTTTCATTAGCATGCAAAAAGAGTAAACAATAAACGCTTATAGCCACTGGGAAAAATGCTCATGAGAGTGCGTCTGCTAATTTCGAGACTGACTATGAGTTGCAGGCTGTTGAAAATATCTGAATAAAAACTCCCAACTTGAGGAGGTACAAGTTTTCATGTTTTCGTTTAACCGATTGATTTTTTTTGCAGTCTTGAGCTAGAGGTTTATGTTACTGATTTATGTGTTTATCCATAGCTATGTATATAATAGGTATGTAATGTAATTGTTTGTGGGTTAGGCATAGGCCTATACGCACTGCGACCAATATGATCTATTGTGCACCCCTTTACATTTGGACATTTAGTATGTCGAGGAAATTGACCAGCTCCTTCACAGGGAGCTTTTGTAGGTTTACATCTTCTAGTAGGTGTGCACCTAGAATTTTGCTTCACAATTCGTGATCAGGTGTTCCATGGACTCTTCATCATCACAGCAGAATCTGCATGTATTTGAATCTGATAGACCTATTCTGTGAGGTGTTTTTTGCAGGCGAAGTGGCCTGTTAGTGCTCCAGAGAGTGTCTTCAAACTTTTCCTGTTTAGGGAGCAAGTAGTGTTCGCTCTTTTGGCGTCGAAATTTATGAATTTCTTGGAATGGTTGAGGCCTTCAATGCCATTCCGTGATTTTTGGTTAAGTTCATTTCTTGGTCTCATGTTTCATATTATTCTTGTAGAAGCCGAAAAAGGGAGTAGGGCCAATAAATGGCTTTTCCGCCCCATTTTTGGCGTAAAGGTCCGCCTTTTCGTTGCCTTCGTGTCCGGGCACCGAAATTAAGGAGACTTGGTTGTGGGCGGCCAGTTGGTTGAGTGCGTTCTTGCACTCTGTAGGGACTTTAGAGGCAAAAGTGTAGCTCTTTAGTGTTTTGAAGACTGATTGACTGTCTGAGAGTATTTTGATCTTAACTCTTTTGAGTCCTCTTTTGGATAGGATCTCCACTGTTTCCATTATAGCGTACAGTTCCGCATGGAAAATTGTGGCATCAGTGCTTAGTGTTAGTGATTTGTGTGCTCTGGGGCCCACTATACCTGCTTCTACACCTTGAAGCGTTTTGGAACCATCTGTGTACCATTTTTGCGAGTCGTCATGTAACCACACCGGGTTATCATTCCATTCCTCTCTATATGGGAACATGACTCTGTATCTCTTGGTGAAGTTGAGAACTGGGTCTGTGTGGTCATTTGCCTGGGTCATATAGGTAGCGTTACCGAACCTGTTAAGGATTTGTAGGTGACCAGTTAAATTTCCTGGTTTGTATATAATTGGTACAGTACAAGGCATAGTACATAGCAAATCTCATATATACTATTTGTAAACGTTTTTAACCTAGGCTTTCCTAATACCCAGCCGTCTGAGATTTTCGGTTTTACTTTCTTGTTTTTTAAAGTGATTTTCATAAAATTTTAAGCCACTGATCTGATTTGAATTTTTTTAGATGATTTTTGACGCTTACATCTTTTATATAGTCATGGATAAGCATAACCCAACCGTCTGGGAATTTAAACGTTCAGCGATTTTCATTCCCTTCTTAAAATCATTTTTATCAAATTTAATCTCTACAAACTCATCTGTACTTTTAATTTTTGAACTAAAAAAGTAAATAAATGCTATAACAATTTTTTTAAATAAATTATTACAAGCCTCAAAAGCATTTAGTGGCACATCATATTGCATATCTTTCAAAAACTAGTGTTTTTTTTTATCTAGGAAAACTTAGAGGTCCACATCTAGGGTCTAGATTCTAGAACTTCTATGAATTGCTTTCGTGATGAATTACAAAGGAAACAAGGATTGCGGTTGAATGCCAACGCAGAGTTGCATGGTGTGTGGAATATTCGGCCATGTTCCGGAAAAAGAAAAAAATGAAACGAACAATTTTAGTCGGATTCGTTTTTGCGTGCTCCCAAATTCGAAGCTTTTGCTGTCGCCATCTACTCATATTTCCCTTGCTCATCGTTAGCGCAGCTTTACACCCTTCGAGGGAAATTATCCATGACTATGCTATACCTATTACAAGGGAAATTATGCAAAACATGGTAGGTAGGTAGGTAGGTAAAAGTGGTTGTCTTCCGACACACCTAGGCCTGCAAAAGGCCCGTTGTGATGCCACTTGAGCTAGTCCTTACTCTCCTGTATCCTCTATGAACCAACCTTTCGATTTGATGAACGAATTAATCTTATTTATTCTGATTCCTGTGAATTCAGTTACATTCCCAATAGTTTCGGAACCCAGTGTGTTCAGTCTCCTCCTGCATAGTGCCACGCATCCACACAGGAGATGCTCCACTGTTTCCACTTCTTCTACCTCCTGACAAATTCTACAGTAGTCGAAATAAGGCACACCCAATCTATTGGCAGTGTCCAGTAAGAGCTCCTAATTCCGCACGAAATGTCAAAACTTCATATACAAAAAAATTCCCTTTTTTGGGATATTTTTTTTTTATATGAAGTTTTGACATTTCGTGCGGTATTTTTGCATGCTGCGTATGGGCCTTTAAACACGATTCTTAATAATTCTTCTGCCTGGAAGACACTACAATGATCTGGTAAACGGAAGGGTTCGTTAATGCCCAGCGATTCCGAATAGACACTCCCTACCATCTGATCATTGAGTTTAGATGTTAGATGTAGACGGTTTATTTAAGGATAACTCCATTGAGTTATAAAAGTCAGTGGTTCTGGTAATTCGCGGAAATTGGCGCAGAATAGTCGAGTGTGCTCTAGAGCTAGTGGCCAGATTCGAAGATTCTCTTAGCCTTAAGGCCGATTTTACTGCTATCTGTTTACTATATACATCTATCGGCAATAGATGCAACATTACGTTTAATGCTGCTGTGGGGGTCGTTCTAAGGGCGCCGCTGATACTCAAGCTAGCCGCTCTCTGAATGGAGTTAATGCATTTCAATGCACTATTTTTGTTCACCGCCGGCCACCATACCAGAACTCCGTAAGTTAGGATTGGCCTTGCTATCGCTGTGTAAATCTAGTGAAAAATATGGGGTTTCAGACCCCATGAGTGAAGGGCTATCGCCGCTTTCCTTACTCTATCTTCAACATTTAAGTTCCAAAGCAGCTTCCTGTCTAAAATCAGTCCTAGGTAGCGTGCTCAAAGTGATACCATTTAAGTGATACCGAATAAAATGTTCGGGTTCGTTTTCCGGAAAAAACATTTTTACGCAAGTCATGATGTATTTTTGCAAAAGAATCGATTTTTGGAGATCTTGAAAAACAGTTTTTCAGCTGCAAAATAACAACAAAATTTTGTTTCAAAAAAATTGCTTTATAGTGTTCAGTTCTTTATAAAATTTTGATAAAATAATCTCAACAGTATTTTTATGGATTTCTTTTGACCCTCTTAAGGTAAAGAAAAACCGGTTTCTTGCGATTACGGCTATTTGGTTTTAATTCGGCGCAGTTCCACATAGTTCTGAGCATAGAAACCAAGAGCATTCCCATTTGGAATATGCAAATGTATTACATATTTAAGTTAAAAATTGGTAAGACTCGATCAAAAAGTAACGAATACCATATAATCAGATCTTAAATGTGTTGCTCTTTTGTTTTCTTGAGATTTCTGCAAACTTTTGCCCATAAACTGTTTTCTATGGCTTTTTTGTTTCCAAAGAAATTATTCATTTAGAAATTTTTTTATCAGCGATTAATTTCGCTTTTTGTGCACAATAAAAAAAAATTTGTCAGACTGATCAGCTTGCTTCAATCATTTAATTAAAAAGTGGGCCAGCATCCTATCAATAATCATCTCTTACAATATCTTACAATGCCCTTGGGTGAGCGGACACGCAGACGCTCTTAAAGCTAAGCTTGTGATCTCATTATGCTAATCTTTTTAGCGCCCAAGTTAGCAGTTTGGGCGGCATCAAGATACGTACGTACTACAAGATGCATATGTATCTGCGATGTATTTGACGTTTACGTAGAGCAGCGGTCAACTATGTGACCTTATGGTTCAAACTTTTGCCAAAAAACTTTCTTCTTTGCGAGTGTCACAGACTAAATTGGCTTTGGGATTATTAATGATTTATAAACCATTGACCCCAAGCGGTACCCAACGAAAGCTGCTGCTGCTGCTGCTGCTGCGTAACAGAATAGTCCGAGGAAGATACAAAAAAAAAAAAAAACAAGTTCTACGAAATCGTTGAAACAAAGAAAAATCCAATTGATGAAGATTTTGTTGCCATTTCGCATTTCTTGCGTTGATGAATAATTCAAAAGCCTAACTTGGAACTTCTTTGGGTTCGGCTATGAGATTTGGCAATTAGCTCTGGGTCAATAGGTCTGTGGCGAGCTCATAAAAGCTGCTTCAGCAGTTTCTTTCCACTTAGTCGCGTGCTAAACGCCGTCAAGATGAGAAATTTCTTGCTACTAGCGCTGGCAGCCCTAACCGGGCTGGCGCTTATAACGGCCGAGACCAAGATTGAGGTGGACGAGAATGGTGATGAATATGAGCTCAAACGCTTCTATATCCAAGGACGTCAGCTGAATGGCAATAAGTCACAGTGTGTGGTCACCAGGCGCAAGCGCAGTGGCTCGCTGGGTAATGCAGCCGTGCTGCCTTCCGTGGCTGTATCATCGCAAAAGATAAGTCTTTCGGAGCCTAGCAATGCGCAGCTAATGGAGCATCGCGAAGGTGCTGGCAATATGGCTGAGAATCTAAGTGGCAATCAACATCGTTATGTGGATCTAATGGCGCTGACCAATGAAGATCAATATGATGATGAGTATGATGAAGACTTTGAGGATGACGAGAATGCTGAGAATGAGGAAGACGAGCAGCAGCAGCAGCAGTCTGAGCAGCAAAATGGCAGCGGCAGCGAATCCTTTGTGCCAGCCATAGCCTTGCCGCTGGCCGAAACCACGGCCAATCAATTGCCACAAGGTGTTAGTGTGGTGGCCAGCGCAGCTACACATGCCAATGTGGGCAGCGATGTGGGCATTGTAGTAGTGCAATCGCATAATCCACCCAAAGTCAATCCCGGCACGCATGCAGTCTTTGAGCTAAAGCCTGTAAAGCAGCCAGCGCCAGAATATAATCCATATGAATTGGAGGAGGAAGACTATGATGATGATCATTTTTATATAGTCGATCATGATGATGGCGCATTTAGCGAGCAGTTTATAACCGAAGACAGTCCGGTATCGACCACAGCCATTTGGAGCACTGGCGATGATAATGAGTCACAGCAGCCAGCGGGCAACAAACGCCGGCGACCCAATGGCAACAAGGGTGGACCAAATCGTAGAAACAAGAATAAGCAGCAGCAGCAGCTGAACAAGCGGCGCAAACAGCAGGCCTTGGAGGCTGCTGACAAGCCCAACAAGCAGCGTCCCAACAAGAATCGCAAGCCACAGCATGACTTGGATTTGGATAGCTTGGAGGATGCACTGAACGAGCAGCAGGCGCTGCAGAAGAAGAAAAAGAAGCAGCCAGCAAGTCAAAGTGATGATGATATAAGGCCACAGAAGCCTAAGAAAAAGAAGCGTCGACCAGCTGGAAGCAGCAGCAGTAGCAGCAGCGTTTTTGGTGGATCTTCATCCTCTTCAAGTGCTTCAACGTCCAACAAGAAAAAGCGTCGTCCTTCCAGCAGCAGCCTTTCCGGCAGCAGTGTCAACAAGCGCAACAAAAAGAAGTCCAGCAAGAACAAGAAGAAGAAGAAGAAGACCAGCGTCAGCAGTCCAAATCGTCGCCGCAAGCCCAGCAGCAGCAGCAGCAGTAGCAGCAGCAGCGGTGCACGTCCCGTGGGTGGCTATAGACGCCGCCGTCCACAGCAACAACAGCTGCAGCAGCAGAAACGACGACGCCAGCAACAGCTGCGAGAGAAACGTCGCCGTCAGGAGCTGCAACGTCGTCGTCGCCAGCGTGTGCGTCAAAAGCAACGTCAGGGTGAATACTTTGGCAACGAGCCCATCATCAATTGCATTTATATTAACAAGGATGAGCCGACCACACAACGTCCCTTCTGGAACATACTTGGACGCGATTCGGAGGCGGCATCCTCGACGCCAGCACCACCAGAGCAGCCAATGCAGCAGCGCACTGGCTTCTTTGGCCAACGCAAGCGTACCAATTTGCGTTTTGTGGCTTAAGGATTAGGAGAATCTTAGGTTTTAGACTTGAAAGACATATTTATTTATTTATTTGTAAACGACGAACATCTTTTTTTTTTATTTTTTTTTTCCCCCAAACGCTAAGTACAATTACACGATTAAACAAAAAAAATCAAAAAATCCGAGAGTGTTGTGCCAAAAATCGCATTAAATTGGTTAGAGTTGCAAATAAGTCTTTTAAACGCATTTCGATTCAAAAGCAGTTCAACAATTCGCCTAAAAATTGGCTTTAAAGTGATTTGGGCGATCGCATTTTTTTTTAAAGCTTTCTAATGAAATTACGTAGACTATCTAGAGCTTTTTGTTATACAACTTCGAATCAGTTCACTTTATGGGTTCCAAAAGTTAACATCACTGTGTGATGCTTTTTGAAAACTTTTATAAATCCTTTGCATTACTTTGGGTAAGCTTCTCTAATCTACAGCTGTTAACCTATTTCAGAAGTCCAAATTTTTTTGATTACTGACTGAAATTTTTAAACACCGTTCTGAGCAACTATAACACTTCGTAGAATATTTTGACAAGCAGTGCTCCCACTTCTACTCCTTGTCTTGTCTTCTTTATATACTTCAATAACTCTTACCTCCTGTTAACATACGAGTTACTCTACATTATATCCTTTTGCAATAGTATCTCTAAATTTTTACTTACAAGATACTTTTCCCTTTGCTTACAATCAAACTTGTTTCAGAGTTCACTTTCACCAAGATTTAGTGAAAAATAAATTCTTCCCAAATGTTACGGAAGTCACTTTTATCGCGATTGTGTGAATTGGGTTTATTTATTCAAGTGTATCGCCATCTACTCATATTTCCCTTGCTCTTTGTTAGCACAGTTTTATAGGGAAATTATCCACGACTATGCTATGCTCACTACAAGGGAAATTTTTTGTATGCAAGATATGAACATTTTTTAATTTTTACACGGATCATATTAAAAATTCGGTTGAGTTGTGCATGCCATTTTTGGGTTAACTCGAGAAAAAATAATTTAAAATATCAATAACTATTTAGCGTGAAATTAGCATAAATAAAATCAAAGAATATCAAAGAATATTTAAAAAAAAGTTCACTAAGTAATTTCGTTTTTTTTAGTGCAATTTAAACACGATTTTTTTTATTGTGTAAAACATTTTATGAAATTATATATTCTCCATTTTGATGCAATACCTTTTGCCATCTTTCGGGCAAGAGATTGATTCCACGCTCATAAAATGTTTGATCCTTGCAGGCAAAAAACTGGTCCTAGTGGTTTTTGACGTCCTGATTTGGGGTGAAGGTTGTCCCATCCAAAAAATTTTGCAGAGACCGGAACAAGTAATAGTCCGAAGGTGCCAAATCTGGTGAATATGGTGGATGTGGTAGCACATCCCATTCAAGCTGCAAAAGCTTTTGGCGAGTCATCAAACTTGTATGAGGTGTCGCATTATGCTGGTGGAACACTACACCTTTTCTATTGATCAATTCTGGCCTCTTCTGTTCTAATGCATCACTCAATTTGGCCAGCTGATCACAATACAGTTCAGAATTAATCGTAGTATTGTCGGGCAAAAGCTCGCAAATAAACGATCCCTTTGAAATCCCACCAAACAGACAACATCACCTGTTTTTTGGAGACTATCGACCTTTGAAGTGGTTTGAGCTGGTTCTTCCTTTTTAGACCATGAACTCTTGCGCTTTACATTCTTGTAAGCAACCCACTTTTCGTCGCCAGTAACAATGCGCTTCAAAAATGAATCACTTCTTTGACGTTTGATAAGCAAATCACAGTCGTTAATGCGACGAAGCAAATTTCGTTCTGTAAGAACATGAGGAACCCATATGTCAAGCTTCGAAATTAATCCTAGACGTTTCAAGTGCTTGTGAACGGTTGTGTTAGACAAATTTAATCTTTCAGCAATCTCTCGAGTTGTTATTCGACGATTTGCATCTACCAAGGACTTTATTTTATCCACATCGGCTTCAAGAGGCCTTCCAGGACGTGGTGCATCCTCAAGATTGAAATTGCCGGAATGAAATTTTGCAAACCAATTTTGGCATTGGCGTTCGGTCAACACATTTTCTCCGTACACATCACATAATTTTCGCCTTGCATGAACTGCGTTTTTACCCTTTTGATAGTAAAAAGTAAAATACGCCGAAAATGTTGTTTTCGATCTTCCACCTTCGATAGGACACCAAACAAAAACTATTCCAAAAAATTGAACAAAATTTTTTCCAAAAAAGCCTTACCATATCAGCTGTTCAAATATATAAAGGTAAAGCGGTTAGGTGTGAAGTTGGCTGCGAAAAAATTCAGATCAAAAATTCATAAGATCAGCTGTTGTCATCAAACGAAATTACTTAGTGAACGACCAACGGATCATTTAGTTTCAAAGCACATAAAAAATACGTGTAAGTGAAATTGGGAGCACCATTCGCTTTCAAAACGATTCCGTAAAAATTTTCGGATTCATTTTCCGAAGCACGCCCGATTATTATTAAAAAATTTTTCGACCTTTGATCCGCAGCAGATTTTATTAACCAATGCAAAATGTTTTTTTTTTATCACTTTCATACATGCTCTTAATATGGTTATAAATTTTTCTCAACTCGGAGCCAAAGTATAGATATTTTCTCATCTGCACTGAAGTGAAGCTCAGGACCCATCTAATATTCTTTGCTTCTTTTATTTTTAATCAGAAATCAGAATATTATTGTAAAAGCACGGTCCAAAATGTTTTCTTTAAGGGATTTCCTTTTACTAGCCTTTACATTTTCCCATCTGGTAGCAAATGGATACCAGTTCAAAAAAAACTTCATCTGTGTAGGCTATCCACGAGCAATATCAATCAAATTTTTGGCTACCTCTTACAATGTAAAGCGCTGCTAAGACAGACCGTAAGCCATCGACCGGAACAAGTGATAAAGTGGCCTATCTGCTTCAATAAAGCGTTGCCGAATAGCTTTCGAAGGGCTAAATCTCTTAAGTTTTATTTCACTCGGCTTGAGCAACTCATAAAATGCGATCCTAAAAACTGACAGCATGAGTTTTTTTCACTAGAAATCTTCGGTTTTGTAGTCGATTTTAAAGCATGGCCCATGGTTTATTGTAGTGGATTCAGTTTTCATCATCAGTAACTAATGGAGCTGACCATGTGCTGACCACTAATGCCTATATACGCACATATAAAGGAATCTCTAGTCAGCTCTCGTCCAGCGTTACCTGTGGCATCACAAAGGGCCTCCTTGTGCCTAAGTGCGTCTGGGCTGTTTCAGGACAGGCAACCACTATAACCTTACCTAACTAAACAATGTTAGTGACACTTTTTTCATTGCCCGATTTACTTATTCTGAAATTAATTCCAACGATTTTAGACAATGTGAAATTACTTGTTGAATCATTTCTAATGTAAATCCAAGTTCTTTTTGCGTTTGGCACGAAAACGGATTATTTTGGCAACTATCTCAGAACTTTTGAGGTTATGTCAAATAATTGAATGCTGAGGCTTTTTGGACCTCGTACTCAGATGCAGCGATTCGAAAAAAGTATAAAAAACAACTTGTCACATCAGAACATATCAAATTTTTCTTAATGGCATAACATAATTTTCAGCAGCCCAAAAGTATGCTCCGAAAGTTTTCAAGTTTATTATGTTGTGCGTTTTATGTGCCAGTTTGAACAAACGTTGTTTAAAGCTCCGATCTCTGCGAGGCTTTCCATTTTCTAATATTGTAGAAATAGGCTAGCAATATAATAATATTATAATATAATAATATTAGCAACAATATCAATATTTTAACTATTATAAAGAGATCAATTCTTAGGATTGTTGTTCAGCATCAAGTCGCTGGATATTGTGAAAAAATCGAAACCATATTTTTGTGCCAGCGCTTAGATGATACGCTTGAAGCCATTTTCGAAGCGCCTCTAAATTGTTTATTCTATTTTATTTTATTTAAATATTAATTACAATACATAACAATACTATAACTAATAATCATTAGGGTGACGAGTAACTAGACCTTAGACCGCAGTTGTACGCAGTTGTTAGATTTCCTTTCTATTTTACAAATCTTAAGAAAATTAAATATAGCCTCGATATTGGTTTTGTTTACAATTGCAAGTAGTGAAGATGGTATTTTATTTGGGAAAAGAGATTGCCTTATATTGTCAAATCCCGGGCAGATGTCAAGCTGGTGGACTGTAGTCAAGACCTGCCCACAGTGTTGGCACGTTGGGCGTTGATCCCCAGAGAGTAGGTGGGCGTGAGTTTTATGGCAGTGTCCGATACGTAGCCGCGAAAATGCGCTAATTTTTTCTAAATTATTATTTTTTGCACTTGTATGGATATAAGTATCAGACGTACTTTTTTTTCGATATATTGCTTAAGATCGCCAAAAGATATGTTATTTGACAAATTTGGTTACGTCATTTCATAAACGAACAAAAACAGTCGAATTTGGCATCAAACACTTTTTTGACCGATACAATGATTGGGAATATGTACTAATAAACTTCCGAGTGTCTTAGGATATCTTCATAAACAAACAAATTACTTATCTTAAACTTTTGGGTTTTTCGAGGTCCGCTGAAACACCGTCCTCCACCCCTATGGGACCTATATATATATATTATGTCCCCGATATCAAAAATACGAAATAAACTTGCTCCCTTGACATAATAGCGCATCTAATCTTAAAATTTGGTTGCTATAGCTCTTACCATCTCTGAGATCTAGGGAGTTCATACAGACAGACAGACGGACATGAGTATAGCAACTTCTCTAGTCTCCCCGATCATTTAGGTAACTTTGGGGGTTCTCCGATGTCTCATTCTGTATATTACAAACATTTTCGGCTTGTACAAACTTAATATACCATTTGTACCATAAGGTAGGAACAGGGTATACAAAATATTTCTTATAGAATCTTTCGTTATAATTGAAATCGAAATTCCCTTAAAAGATTTCAATTGGTGAGATGCTGCATAACGATGTGCACCCAGGGTCTGTTCGGAATATAGTTGGACTGATTTTTGGTCCGAACGGATAAACGGACTGCCGATGTGTTTTTTTCGCCTGGTATTGAAAGATAGGGATCTGAGGAAAAACTCTTTAAAAACGGCAGCCAAAGTGTTCGCTCATCTTCGCAACCTTTGAAAGTTCCCTCGTCGCGCTGCGTCTTGAGAAAAATCTTGGAACAACGCGAGCAACTGGAACATTGCAAACGAATCCGCCATGATCTTCTCGATGAAGTGCGTGAAATCAATTTTCTTTTGTTTTTGGAAATTGTATCACTGAGGACAAGATGTAGATGCTTAAGACTAAACGTCAAATGTATATAAATGTCTTCAAAGATGTCGGAAAAAAATCAGTCCGACTACTTTTTGGGCAGACCCTCTATGTATGTCAAACGGTTTAAAATTAAGCATACCATATATGTATACCTACATTTTTATACCCAGCATGAGCTGTATTATATTAAATACAAATTTATTGTTACCCAAGGCATTTCGTTCGATACGTCTGTTAATCGAGCTGTATGTTGTTCATGATACGACATGCTGTACAGCCGAATTTGGGAACAAACATTTTGTGTGAAATGGAGTCCAAAATTATTGCATGCTTCATTATTGATGAGGTGATGGACATATGTGACGAAGAAGAGGAGCAAAGCCGAAGGTCAGGAGTAAAAAGACAGTGGTCAAAGGAGTGGCTGTTGCAAAAAAATGAATTTTCCAACAAGACAGTGAACTACATGACTACAGAAACTATATGCGCATGTCAGACGAGCTATTTGAGGAACTTTTAGGAAAAGTTTCAATGTTTATAACTAAACAAGATACTATGAGGCGAGATGCAATACCTGCCAGCAATCGTTTGGCAATAACATTAGGCTTTTTGGCAGTATCTCCTCAGTGCATTGGAAAAATTATCATTGAAACGTGCGAGGCCATTATCAAAGTTTTGAAACCTTTTATTATGGTAAGTCATAAAAGTCATTCTGAAAATGTATTGCCTAAAAAAAGTCTTTACTTTCAGATTCCTAAAACCCCAATAGAATGGATGGATGTTGCTGATAAATTTTATGAAAAATCATTGTTCACAAACTGTGTAGGAGCCATTGACGGAAAGCACGTTAACATTATGAAGCCACGAAATTCAGGATCTTTTTTTTTTCAATTACAAGAAGACTTTCAGCATTGTATGGATGGCTATAGTAAATAGCAGTAGCGATTTTTTGATGGTAGATGTAGGCGCGAACGCTAGGATTTCAGACGGTGGCGTTTTTTCAAATACAAAGTTTTTTGAAAGACTGTAGAACGACGAACTGAATTTGCCAAATCCGAAACCTGCGCTGAGTGGACACAGGAGCCTTTACCATTTGTATGTGTTTCGGATGCAGCGTTTGCCCTACGGAAAAACATCATGAAACCGTTTGGTCATTCCAATTTGACACCTGAGGAGCTGCTGTACAACAAAACGCTGAGCTCGGCCAGGTTAAAAGTTGAAAATGCATTTGGAATATTGTCTTCTCGCTTTCGCATACTCCGAAATTGTATTGATTTATGTCCAGAAAGGTGAGTGCAGTGGTTTTGGCGTGTTGCTACTTGCACAATTATTTGCGTAGGCAGTCCACTTCCAGCATTGATGAAATTGAAAACTCTGTGGACTTACCGGGAATTGATGCAACACAAAATAGAAATGCGTCTAACGAAGCCAAAGAAGTACGAAAAAAGTTTTGTGAAACAATAAAAAAATTCAAAGAAATTTGAATGCAATAAATTCTTCATGAAAATTAACTATTTTTTGTTTTATTTTTTTCATAATTGGAGTACTCTTAGAATTAGTTAATATGTAATAACAAATTAAATGAATCAGTTCTCATAATTGGAGTATTCTACAATTTACAAATTGGCATATGAAATATTTAAAAGGGAGTATTGAAATTTTGAATTTTGTGAAACAAATGGTATCAGATGTAGTGCGGCACTTCTATTGCAAATGTTAATTAATTTTGAACTTTTCAATATTGTCACTGTTATTGAAAAATAGCCTCTGAGGAGGCTCAAACTTCCCAGAAAAATAGTTCAATCCTTTGGGAACACGTGTGTAAAATTTCATCACTCTAAAAAAATTAGTATGGTAATGACAAGGTTTTTGGCCTAAATTTGAAAATCTGGGCCCACAGTGCTTCGCCTTCATACAGCAGCATCACACACAATGCAATGGAAATACAACGCGCTCGATAAACAGCCTCGCTGTACAGCACATTGTATAGTGTATGCCTTGCTTTAAGGAATAATTTAAGTTTAAAATTTATGTTTGAAAACTGTTTGTAGAAATTATATCGAAAATCGTTGATCTTGAAATTTATTCTGGGAACAAACAGAAGTCATTAATTGTTTGTTTCTTTTTTTTTCAGTTCTGAAGCATCTAAAGAGAGACCCTCAAGTCCTGACTACAGTCACAATTCGAAAAACCTGCCATTCTTGACGCTCTATTCTTATCCTGGCAAGTGTCTTCGAATTTCCATTTAGCTGTAAGACCTCTGCTCTAAAACTTGCATACAGGGCGGAAGCCAAAGCAAGTACGCTTGACAATTGCCAACCCAAACACACAAACATATTTAAGAGCGCACCTAGTTGGTGTGTATATCGTGTATCTTATAGATACTTTTAGTTTTTTTATTTTTTAAGCACTACTTGCATGTTACCGTTATATACAGCTGCCTGGCTGCTTCTTTGCTGGACACAAATATCGATCCAATGCTCTACATCGTATACTATATATATATCCTATGTGTTTTATGTACGGCAGACCATACGTTGTTGGCCTGCTGACATTTCGAATTCAATCAGGCGCCATCTAGTGGCGGAAATCATAAACAAGCAACCGTCTTTTGTGTCCTCGTCCTCGTGCTCGTCAACCTGCATTGTGTGCAGTCGAGCATGTATCCTGTGCGACCCCTTACCTTACCCATTCACTATCTCCCACCCAACGGCAACCAAAACGAACCGTATTAGGGTGTCTCATTGGGCCAGGACAGTGGTGCATGGTTAGGCTTCAGCTGTTGAAAAGGACACGTCTGTCAAGCGGTAACACAAAATTTGTTAAAAGATTCATATTACACACCTGAGCTATGGTATCCTTAGCGTTTTTGTCTATATTGTTTGAGAGCCGCACAGGTGCAGTGGTCCGTCAGAGGTTCCCTCTGTCTAGATGAGTTTGAACTTTTCAATGTACGAGAAAATCAATAATATTGCGTACTTTTTAAGGACATCAGACACCAGAGTTGGAGGTCATTTGTTTTGTTGGTTAGCTGCCAATTTGGCACGCTCATGTAATATTTAAAATATTTGTTGGTAAAGATTATTTTTAGAATACAGTATAAAGCTGTTTTTTTATTTATAACTATTTATGATATGCTAAGGGCACTTGTCACACGTTTTCCTGCCCGAATGTGTACTTGCCTGCCTTAAGCGGGCTTAGATAAGCTGGATAGCTTTGATAAACTCCCTTTGCATACATAATCTTAATCTTAAAAAACAAGAAAACAAATTCATCGAAATCTTTCAATACGTTTTCGATTTATTATCAAGAATCACATCATTTTAAAAAAATGTTTATTGCTTTAAAATTTCTTCTGGTTTTTTGCGGCGGCGACAAATCAAGGATCAAAAAAATCGGTCCAGACGTTCCTGAGTTATTATGAAAGAGTTGTTTCATAGAAAACACATATAAGAGAAAATTCATTTTCTTCATAAATTTATTTTCGTGAATTTTTTTCGCCTCTTTCTCTTATTTGAGGTTAAGACAATTCCAACAAATCAAAGAGCATAATAATCGGTCCAGCCGTTCCTGAGTTATAAACGGTGTAACGAACACGAGTTGTTCCCTACAAAACACATATGTAAGAAAATCAATTTTCTTCATAAATTTATTCTTTGTGAATTTTTTTGATGTTATTTCTTATTTGAGGCGGAGACAAATTCAATAAATTAAAGAGCATAAAAATCGGTCCAGCCGTTCCTGAGTTATAGCACGACTTCTCAAGATATCGTCACTTTGCTGCATTATTATTCATTATTTGCGCCAATTATCAACATTTAAGATATCGTGCTCTATTTTTTCAATTTTTATACCTTTATGTTTAGGGCTTGTAGATTTAGGGTATGTGTGTAACAAACTAATGTCGGCTCGGTAGACCATAAGATTATAATACCTAAAGGATTTGCATCGACTTCTCGGTAGTGCTTGGGACATGTCTGAAAACCAGATTTAGTTGATTAAAGAAGCTAGAGACCAGCTCTAATAAAATAATCGCATGATCTCTCTGCAGAGAAAGTTTGCTGATTTATGTTAATATTGGATGCCATTTCATTGTAGAAGAATTTCAGATAGGCTTAATTGACAGAAGTGTTTTATAAGTCAGTTTGTAGCTTTACGAAAACGTTTAATCAAAAGTGTGTTTCATTTTTTATAGCCTATGCGGAAGATATATCACACCCTTATAATATTATTGTGGAAAGCTGCATTGCGACCATTAGGATCTATTGTGCTCCCTACAAGCCCTAGAGCTACTCAACTAACCGAACATCTAAGACAAACTTAATTTATTGAGATGTTTCTAGTCGGGTGCCATTATGCATTGATATTTCGTTCTCTGAAAGTATTTGTTGGGAGTTTACCTGCTCAGTTTCACAAATCCTGGTTGTATTTAAATTCAAGATGCCAATAGTACATAGGTTTTATACATACCAAAATTTTCCATTTAGCCAGTTCCTCACATGACTTCATTTTTTCGCTACCTATCCGTTGTTGCTAGTTTAATATGTAAGCTTCGAGAGTTATATTTAAAGAAGTGTTTCTAAAACTTTTTGTGGAAATGTTTCATTCATCACAATCGGTATGTGATTCATGTAGACTAAAATATAAAAATTTTCTTACTTTTTGGGAATACCACTCACGTCTATAAGTATCCTATCTTTGTGACGTTCTCTGGATCCTGTTTGCATAATCGGAAGTGATTTCGAGGGGCGAACTGTGTTGGTACTGGTTGTTTTGGAGACGTGCATTGAAATTCCGATAAACACTAGGGCAAGTGCCAGGGTATATAATAGTCGCGATATCTCGAAATGTATATAGCAGGCTGTATGCCGCAGGCGGCGGAGCTCTTTATTTTTATTTAGAAGCATGCATTTTTAATAGTGCTAAATTTATATACCCTAATAAATAAAATATATGCAAAGGTCAGAAGAAGGCATCTGGGGCTCTATAAAGGTAAAATATTCTACATCAGCATGAACAGTCGAGTCGTTCGTCTGTTCATATTTTAAAGATCACAAAGATTATAAGAGCTAGTGAGAAACAAATATAAGCAAATGATGCAGGATAATCAAGCCTGTACTGCGAAGGAGAATCGTGATTCCTTCAACCAGCCTATAAAAGTCATCTGATCGAAATTAAGCATTATTATGCACTTCGTAGCTAAGAACTAATAATATCGATCAGAAAAATATAGTTTAAGAGTGGCGAAAATTCTGAGACACCGTTTACCATTAAGCGATTTCGATTAAATTCGGCATAGTGCTTAGGTACTTCAGAAAAATTTCAAACGTCAATTTTGATAGCGATATCTTCAAAAACAAATGAAAAACAAAAGTATAATGTGTTGGAAACTTTTTTTGGCCGAACAATCCTATTGGCGATGCACTTCCAAACGCCTGCAGGGGCTAAAAACCTAATACTAAGCAACTTAGGGGCCATACCCAAATTACGTGACCCGATTTTTACTTTTTTTTTTAACCCCCATCCCCCCGGTGATCAACCGTAGTATAGGCCAAGAGCAGAACTCTATAGTATGAATCTCTGCACGAAAGACGCTGGGCCAAATACCCATTGCAATAAAGATTCTGGTGTTGGGCCCAGCAACTCCAAAACCTACACCCTGTTCCCATCCGTGAACCATTGTTGCCACCGTAGGTTTCCACAGGGACTACATTCAGCCAAAGTCTCCCGACTTGGGAAGAGAGATCCAAATTTCTTGTTGGGAAAAGAACACAATTTACACAAATACAAAACTAGTACTTCACCTCTAGAGGTTACCCGTACCCCAACACAATGGAAATGATGAAAACTACAGCGCACATTAGAGCAAAGATATTCCAACTGTAATCATCCCATAAATCCAATTTTATATAAACCGCGTTTATCAGCTGCTAAGTTTGCACATAACAGCTTGGTAAAGAGAGCCTTTAGAAGCAGCTCAGATGCGTCCAAACGTTTAACTATACACTTAAGAAAATCCCTACATAAATTCAACCCTGTTTTGTACATCATTTAGCCAATTATGCAGTCAATTATGACTAAATAGACGCACCTTTTGTTCTGCCTCAATTCGGTTGATTTAGTTGGTACTCCGATGCTACGGCTGTTTCCTACATTGATGAGCATTTCACGCCCACGCTGACGGCTGATCTACAAGTTCTGGCAAATCATTGCGTAACTATGCAATCGTTAAAAACTCTCTCGCCAAAGGAGCAGTCACACACCAGTCCTTGGAAAAAAAACATCTGCTGGTAGTCATCATAGCAATCTGTCAGCGCGTCAGCCGCTATAGCTCCTGCCTTGCCCTGTTCTGCACGTAAAAAAAAAGGCACGAAAAAAAAAGAAGCGACGTGCGAGGGTTGCGCTCACACCTTGACGTGAGTGTGCGTAAAGGAGACGCTGTGACGCAGAGCGCGGAGCGCCGCTTAATCAATACCTTGCCATAAATCAGTAGGGGTTAACGGCGGTGACGGCGGCGGCAACAGACTGTGCTCTGCTTCACTCCTTGCTACTACTATTTAGTTTAACCGCAAAAGCAAATTAAGACCAGTTTCGGAGTTTTGGTCCGCGGCTGCTCTCTGCCAGTTGCAATGCATGCGGCACATGCCAATGACCTGCCTACAGGCTGTAGTCCCAGTTACAGTCGTTTGTCCTGTCGGATGCTTGGCAACCAAGTCGAGCAGGCATCACAAACAGCTGTGTTCTTCTTGCTGCTGCGCTGTTTTACTGTTTCTGGGTGCGGTCCAATTTTGGATACTGTATCTGGTTACTATGATGCTGAGACAAGGAAATAAAGGGTTCTGCAGCAACTTTCACTTTATATAGGGTGATCAGATAAGTTGTATTGGATACAACTAAAAATAAGCCGAGTTGAATCAATGGCAATATCCTGATCCGCATCGAATCGATATGGCTCAATCTACTGCTCTCTCAACATTTTTGGGTCTTCACCTCACACCCATCTAGCGTCGGATCGGCGGCTTGAGCTCTCAACTTTTTCACGCAAACTTTGACAGCTTCTCAAACCTAACAATTGGAAAAACTATCAAAGCTATGTGGTCCACCCTATTGAACATTCGTTAAGTGCAAGGACCTCTTTTGTTTATTAACTACATAAAGTTCTATAACCAGAACAAACAAAAGCACACACAGCCAGAACCCACAAAAAACGAAAAACAAAAAACAACACTCACAAAAAAATGTAAACGACAATATAAATATTTGCCAGCCCTGGTGCGTGTTGAAGTAAACATAGAGCTAAAAAAGTGGGCGAGTTACACCCCCGCAAATGTTAGAGCCGTGAGAAAGGCAAAGCACCAGAAGACACCAACACAACATGCCAGGCAAGCGTGACAAGGCGCGTGTCTGTCAAGGATACTGCCGATATAGTTATAGGGTTAGCTATAAAATCCATGAAAAAAAAACACAGTGGGATAAAAAAAACTTATAAATATATCATGTACTGTCGGAAGCGAGTTTTTAAGCGCTGAAAACATAGAATTTAGTGCTATGAAGAATATGAAGAATCTGGCTGAAGTTTTGGAGTTAACTCAATCAGCGTGGAACAGGTGTTTCGAAAGTTGGTTGGAATGTCATGGAAGGGGAGCCTGGCCAGTGATCAAGAATTTAGCTCAAAATCGTCAAAGCCGGAGAGGGTTTGTAACTGCCCTATGTTCCGCCAGGAGCGACTTTTGAAATCATATTATATAATATATAACTATGTGTATATTTCTGTGATATGAAAGATGAAGTTCAAGGAAATAAATAATAATATATAACTATGTATGTGTATATTTCTGTGATATGAAAGATGAAGTTCAAGGAAATATATAATAATATATAATATATAACTATGTGTATATTTCTGAATGAATGAGATGAATTTCAAGGAAAAAAATAAGAATATATAACTATGTGTATATTTCTGTGATATGAAAGATGAAGTTCAAGGAAATAAATAATAATATATAATATATAACTATGCGTATATTTCTGTGATATGAAAGATGAAGTCCAAGGAAATAAATAATAATATATAATATATACATACAATTTTTTGAAGATTGTATTTTTTCCTTTTAAGGCTAGATGACGTCCAAATGTTTTCAAAGAACTGCTCTCCTTTGCTGCTTGTAATCATTAGAGATTTGTTCACGCGTGCTGGAAATCTCATCTAGCTCATTCTCATCTGCCTCTAACATGTCTACATCGATATACCCTTCTTATGCGCTTCAAAATTTACTAAACTACCATCGTTGGGATTCTTCCCAATCTCGGGCACAAAATTACCAACCAATCTATAGCTGTCTATTTTTAAGTTTTTTCCAAACCAACGGATGGCCCACCCTATACTATCGTAAAATGATGTTTCTGTAGCTTTAAAGTTCTGACGCTTGCATCTTACTCCCCTTTATGTTGATGCTGCCTGCTTTTCTGGAGCTGATCGTGTCGCTGCTGCATTAGGGTAGTTTCCTAGCTAACAGACACCTTGCTGCTGCCCTCCAGCTTGCTGTTGGGTGCATGTTAGGTGGCTGCACTTGTTTAGACGCAAGTGTGACCAAGTTGCTTTGTTTAGCTTTGTGCTCTATATTTAGATTGTTTTTTTTTCCTGCGGCGTTGGAGTTATGTTTTCAAAATTTTGTCACTCATTATTTACATTAACTATGCCTGTCGTGGCAACCTCATGCGACATTCCTTTGCCGTGCTCGGAGCTCGTTTTAAAAGTCTTTTCCTTAGAAAACAAATAGCAAATAATTCCAAAATTCTTTTTACTACTTGCAGAGCAACAGTTCCATACCAGTCCACGTGACCTCAATAACGACGTGTACATCTACATCGGCTCTCATCTGGACGATTTTCTAGGAGTTTGTGGCATTGTGCGTGCCTATGCCTGTTGGCAGTACTATTTTGATCCCATCTGTAAACCAATTTTTATAACATTCTGCAGTGCAGCAATCCTTTCCTGAAGCTGTACTAAGTGTGAGTTCATTAACAGCGCCTTCATCTCCAACGGCTATCAGGAGGGTTTACAAAGCATGTGTGACATATGCAGCAACCTAGTGGCCATGAGATTTTGATGCAACAGCAAATTAGCTTCCATTCGTGACGTTTTCTATTGGCAGCTCCCATATCAAGTGCCGGCCGCAGTGCTAAGGCCATGTGGACTCGGTTAACTTAATTCCAGCGCATTTGAGTCATTGCTGTTATCTGCTTGAACTGACGCCTGAATGCAAGTTGTCCAGGCAAGACAATCTGGAATTCCTTGACACTTTACTTTAAGTGTAAGTATTATGTTGAGTCTGTTTAAAGCAATGTCTAAGTCGTGCATCCTTTTCAGAGTATTCGCAGTCTGTGCCCAATTCGTGTGGTAGGTGATCATTGAGTGTCCGGATACACAGAAGTATCCACAAGTCGCTGTCTAGCTTAGCATCAAAGTTTGCAGTGTAAACGTTTGAGCAATTGTGAGTACGCGGAGCATCAACTGGTTTAGTCTATCCTGGGAGTCCTGGTAATTTTGGTGCCAAAGCACCGAGACAATTCGCCGCATAAAATATTCTGGTTTGTACTCAAACTTTAATTTTTGCTTATATAACATTTGCGTTAATTTTTTAAACAGATGATGTCTGCAGCGTTGCCCTACCTAACAAAACTGGCTTTATGTGTTTGGCAGCACTTTTCGTTTTGATTTCCGTCACAAGCGATCAAGGAGACGCATTTTAAACTTTTGGCTTTAAAATTTAAACCAAGTGCGAGTTTAAATCAAAAAACATTAACAACATTAAACATTAATAATACTTAAAGGTAATATTATATTAAATATTCAAATAATTATGTCTATTAATATATTTTTGCATTTAAGTTGACTGCAGCTTGGTATATTTTGCAAAAAACGTGGCAAAGTTGATACCTTTCGATAAAGTCATGGACTGGCCAGCAACACCAACAAGTTCGCGCTCAAAATCGACGCGTAGGCGCAAACTGCGTCGTAAGCATCCTGTATCTGAGTTAGCCAAGCCAGTGCCTTACGCAATCAAGAGCGAAAGCAGATTGGACGGACATATGATTGCAAGCAGCGACAAACTACTTACTATATAAGAAAAATAAGCATGCATAACATATATACAATATACTATGTATATAGAAGAAACAGCCTAGCCAAAAAGAAAATTTAAAAATGTTATATTAAGCTATTTTTTATGTAAAAAGCGGGCTTTTTCACGTCATATACTGAGAAGAAATATTTTGTATCTAAATGAAATGTTGTACTTGTGTTTAATGCATAGATAAGATGATGTACTGGGGTCTTCTAAGATATCTGTACGCTTAGAAATAAAGTTTAAGGACAGACAAGAAATTTTTTGTCTCTAAATGAAATGTTGTACTTGTGTTTAATGCATAGATAAGATGATGTACTGTGGTCTTCCAAAGTACCTGTACGCTTAGAAATAAGCTTTAAGGACAGACAAGAAATTTTTTATCTCTAAATGAAATGTACTTGTGTTTAATGCAAAAATGGGGTCTTCTGTACGCTTAGAAAAAAACCTTAAGGAATTTTTGGTCAATGCACAACTAAATGTAAATCGTGTTTCTTTGTACGCGCTTATATTTTGCATTTTTGGGAAGACCTCATTAATGTGTACAAGTAACTTTGTTGCCTCCCAATCGTTTTGGGACAACTTGTAGACCAGTGGTGGGCACCAAAATCTGCCGCAGCGCAGTCGGCTCTTACACGGTCGAAATGTGTGAAATCTCTCTCTCGTTTTTGCTTGATTGTGGTTCTTGCTCTCTGGTGCCTTTTTGCGTACTGCGCTGCTTACGCACACAAAGAAATGTTTGTTTGTATGAGTTTTGCCCAACACTCTTGTAGACTCTTGCTTGCACTTTAACTTGCGATTGAAGATTTGTAGCTTATGGTTTAAGGCTCAAAGATTTTCAGATGATTATTGCTTTCTTTTTGGTTGCTCCTACGCCTGGCTTCACGCAATGCTCGGAAAATCTTTTGCCATAAGTAAAGGGTTTTCCAATAAGAGGTGTTATTTTGGTATTCAAACAAAAATGCCATTTTTTGAGATAAATGATCGGATGTTTATTTCATAATAAAGAGGAAGGTATGCCGTTAATAATGAAAAACAACATCAGCCAAATGGCCACAACGACCACGCTTACAGGACCATATCCTTTTCATGAAATTTTCCATAACCAAATCGCAAAGTGGCTGCTCTATGTCCTCGATAGCCTCACGCATTCTATCTTTGAGGTCTTGAATCGACGCTGGGCTGTTGGCGTAGACCTTATCTTTCACGTGACCCCAAAGGAAAAAGTCGCAAGGTGTTAAATCACAAGATCTCGGTGGCCAATTGTGATCACCTCTTCGAGAGATAACACGGTCCGGAAACTTTTCCCGCAAAAGAGCAACGGTTTCGTTGCTTGTGTGGCACGTAGCGCCGTCTTGTTGAAAGTAAACGTTGTCCAGATCAATACCATCCAACTCCGACCATAAAAAATCATTAATCATCACGCGATAGCGCAATCCATACACCGTAACTGTTGATCCAACCTCATTTTCGAAAAAGTAAGGTCCAATGACTCCGCCGGACCATAAACCGCACCAAACAGTCACACGTTGAGGATGGAGAGGGATTTCTCAACAATAACTCTTGGGTTTTCCGAGCCCCAGATGCGACAATTTTGCTTGTTGACGTAGCCACCGAGGTGGAAATGGGCCTCATCAGTCAAGATGATTTTTCGATGGAATTCCGGATAATTTTCATTCATTTCAAGGACCCAATCAGCAAAGACACGACGTTGTTGATCGACCGGCTTGAGTTCTTTAGCAAGTCTTTATGCAAAATACGGTGTAATGACGTTTGTGAAATTCCCAATTCCAAAGAACGACGAGGAATGGACAAACCTGGGTTTTCTTTAACACTTTGGGCTACAGCAGCAATATTCTCAGTTGTTCTTGAGCGACGTGCAGGGGTTTTATTCTTCACATCACTAACTTGTCCCAACAGCTCGAATTTTTCCACCAATTTCTGTATTGCGGTCCGACAAGGTGCTTCACGATGACCCAAAAAGGCTTTAGTTTTGAGAACTGTGACTACAAGATTTTCACCATTTTTGTAGTGAATTTTAATCATTTCAATGCGTTGTTGAAGCGTGTATCGTTCCATTTTTAGTAATGGCGTAGTTTCTACGTCAAAGAATAAAAATGTCAAAGAATAAAAGCTTCAAAAGTGACAGCTACCGAAATACCGGGTGATTCAAAATAACACCTCTTGTTGGAAAACCCTGTATTATACTGTAGAAAGCTTTACGTAAAACGCTTGCATGCTCCCGGTTGGACTACTTTGAAGGATATTTCTGCGCATAACTTATGCCATTTAAAGATTACAATGAGCGTCTGCGTATGAGGCATACTTTGATGTGGAACAAGTAGACTGCTTGTCTTTGTCCCTGCTGATACCAACAAGAGCTGTATCAATTGGGATCGCTACTATTGCCAAAAAATAGTCAAAAAACATTTATGCCAACAAGTAACAGATTTTTATTTAATTAAAATTGATGTCAGCTTTTAGAACATGCTTATAGCATCTTGGTGTATACTAAACAACGCTGTTCTGCTCATAAAATGCATCCAAGTATGCTTTATACTGCTCTTGGTCCTGCCACAACTGGGCTGCATGCACATTCAATGGACTTTCGATATTGGGTTGGCCCAGCAGTGCTTGAATTCTACGAAGTATAGTGCACACATCGTAGTCCGAGGACCATTTATTGGTAAGTATATCTAGATCAATAGCGCCATTCGTATCAACATTTGGATGAAACACTGGTGTTATAAATTTAATCACTGGAGCCCTATACGGATAGGCAATTTCCGAAAACTCCAAAGACAAATAATATTTGTGTCCAGCATATACAGTGTTGGGTGGACCCTCAATAGTGCCATGCCATTTAAAGTAGTTATCTCCAATTGGAAACGCTGAAGCGCTAGGATCATATTCCATAACCATGCGCTTCATTTCGGCGTCGAGTCTGAAAGCTGCAAAAAAATTGCGCACATTTTTATCAGCTGTATCAGCTTCATCGGTTGGCACCAATGTAAGGCTTAAATCTGGCCAAATATTTGAGCAATCAATAGATTTATGATGATTTTGTTGGCTTACAATACGCACCTTTTTTTTGCATTTTTTTTTACGCTAATATTTAATGAAAACTAAACGCAGTTGTTTGTCACAGACGCATGTATTACAGCTACTGTAAAGAACTTTGCAGCACTGGCAGCATTGGCAGCATTTTGTGTTAGCCAATACTTAAAACTTTAGCAGCAAGTGCATGTGCGAAAGTACGCACAAAATAATTTTTTTTAGTTTTTTGTATTGTATTAAAAGCTTAATTTTATTATAATTTTTATTTTTAAAGTAATTGCTTAATATTTAGTGTTACAAAACGGTTATACGCAGGCGCAGCTGTTGCGCTTAAAGTGCTGCCCATCTATGCTTACTTTGTCTGCTTGGCAGCATTTCTTTGCTTTGCTTCCACGAAATTTAGCCTATTGTATATATTATTTAAAACTTAAAAGCTTAATTTTATTATAATTTATATTTTTAAAGTAATTGCTTAATATTTAGTGTTACAAAACGGTTATACGCAGGCGCAGCTGTTGCGCTTAAAGTGCTGCCCATCTATGCTTACTTTGTCTGCTTGGCAGCATTTCTTTGCTTTGCTTCCACGAAATTTAGCCTATTGTATATATTATTTAAAACTTAAAAGCTTAATTTTATTATAATTTATATTTTTAAAGTAATTGCTTAATATTTAGTGTTACAAAACGGTTATACGCAGGCGCAGCAGTTGCGCTTAAAGTGCTGCCCATCTATGCTTACTTTGTCTGCTTGGCAGCATTTCTTTGCTTTGCTTCCACGAAATTTAGCCTATTGTATATATAATTTAAAACTTAAAAGCTTAATTTTATTATAATTTTTATTTTTAAAGTAATTGCTTAATATTTAGTGTTACAAAACGGTTATACGCAGGCGCAGCTGTTGCGCTTAAAGTGCTGCCCATCTATGCTTACTTTGTCTGCTTGGCAGCATTTCTTTGCTTTGCTTCCACGAAATTTAGCCTATTGTATATATAATTTAAAACTTAAAAGCTTAATTTTATTATAATTTTTATTTTTAAAGTAATTGCTTAATATTTAGTGTTACAAAACGGTTATACGCAGGCGCAGCTGTTGCGCTTAAAGTGCTGCCCATCTATGCTTACTTTGTCTGCTTGGCAGCATTTCTTTGCTTTGCTTCCACGAAATTTAGCCTATTGTATATACTTAAACAAAGTTTGAGTGGAAATCAGCAAACATTTATATATAGAAGTTAAGCTGATACTTGTAGGTATTATAATATAAAATATTTAAATAATTATGCTTTTTAATAAATTTTTGCACTTTACATTTGCAGCGTCTGCAGCTTGTCAGACATTTTGTAATTGAGCGCAGCATCAAAATTTGGAGGCTTTTTTTGAGCGCAAGTTGCGTAATCATGGATAACTCCAGGACTTTGAACGATTTGCAGGCAGAGCCTGTTGTGCTCATAGACCAAGCTGTTGAAGGCGCCAACAAAGACGCAGCTGCACAGGAAAAATCTACGCTCAAACTTGGCAATGAAAATCCGTCTACTGCACGGGACGCCGACGAGCACAATAATTGCATCCTTTGCGTAAGTTGCGGTCATCATAGTAGATTAACATAAGAGCCCAATGATATGTAAGTTCAAAACAAATCGAATGGGCATATTGTAAAATAAAGTTGACTACGTTCGTACAAACGTGCCACTGTGCAGTGTTGCATTTTTGTTGGGGGCACGCCACTTAGACACCAGACGTTGCCAGGCCAAAGTTAAGATCAGTCTGGATGCTGCCGCAGCGCACATCAAGCTAATTATAAAGCGGCAAATAAGTTGGGGATGCAGGCAAGCTAAATTGGAGCCAGCAAATGGACAACTGTCTTCAGACGGCCAAAGATAATGTGTTAAGGTGTGTGTGTGTGTGTTAGGACGCACGAGCCAAAAACCGCAGCGCTTATAAAATGCAGCTTGCAACGAACAATGCCAGGAACAGGTTGCCGACTTTTTGCTTTGCATGTCCTGCTGCAGGATCATACAACAATGATCGTGTGCTGCTGCTGCTGCTGATGATGGTGGTGGTGTTGTTGTTGTTGTTGATGCAAGGGTCGGCTCGACTCGAGTCGACTCGACTCTTTGGCTACAGATGTAGCATGTATCTTTAGCTGTATCTCTCAAGGACTGCACGTGCCCCTCTAAACGTTTTTTTTTTAAATTTTATTTACGATTGCTGCAAGGATGCCTGCGCACATGCGGCTGCAACATTCGCATCCGTTAGGGTCTGTTACCAATGCACCTGTTAGCCCTATTAAGCGGCACATTGATATGAGAGGGGCAATCTTTTGTTCTTTGCAGTTTGTTGCATGTTTGCTGCTGGTTTAATTGTTGTTGGCTGGCAGCATCAGGAATTAAATTAAGTAGAGAGAGCAGCACTAGAGGATTGCACAGCCTAGATGCGCATAGAGAGTGGCATGTGCTAGCCACGGGTAGCTCAGTTAACATGTGCTTGAGTACTTCAGGACTAGTTATGGGTGCAGGCCCCAAACTATGGCCTTGAAAACAAGTTGTGGGAAGAATTCGTGTACTACCGTTAACGACAGTGGGGCCAAAGTATAAAGTAGTTGCAGTGTATTCCATTGTCGTGCAGCGCCCCTGTTCGTGTCTAACCCGCGCCCATCTCTAGCCAGGACAGCAGTGTGCAGCAATTAAAAAAAAAATAAAGAAAACGATATAAGAATGACAATGATGATGTTAGCTCATAATGATGAAAACATTGGCCATAGTAGATACAACGAGCAACCGCAGCGTGCACAAGATTGGAAGTCAGCGCCGGAAATGAGATAGCAATACCATGCAACCTAGTGGCAAGCTGAGAGAGCGAGCGTAGAGGGAGCACTGCTCTTTGGGACGCTGGTGCATCAGCGGCAGCGTCATTTATCCAGTCATTCATTTCGTTGTTGCATTTCGCGCTTGAGAGGGCACGTGCCCCTGATGTAGTCTGCTGCAGTCAGTCTCTTTGAACCCACATGACATATTTTTTGTATTTTCTTGTCGACTGCCGAACAACGTCTTGCTGTTCGTTCGTTGCTGTCACAATGCAACATCCCCCATTTCCATTCCCGCCAATTCGTTCGCAGTTTGTTTTATCTTTTATGTCTGCGCGGGGGGTTCTTGTAATCAACCATTTACCATCTACATCGAGCGTTAGTCTTGACTTGAATTGACTCTCGAGCGAGTTCTTTCAAGTGGCCACCAGCCAGAGTCAGGTGTGTTTGGTTCATCATCATTTACAAGTAGTTGACCGCAGCAGTTGGCTCAGAGTTGCTAAAGATTCTAGCGTTCGAGGCTGTAGGTTTTGGAATAGGGGAAAACATTTGGAACTCGTGGAAAAAGTTGCATAGGTGTAGCATAGACAAGAATATTATGTAAAGAGTGCTTAAAAACCCTAAAGCCAAGAATTAGAGAATTAGCTAAGAATTTTATTGTCAGCTAAAGAGTGGAACGCGAAAATTGCTCCTTAAAATATTCTCAGAGTTTTTAAGTGTAGTTTCTTAGCGGAGTTCTTTGAGCGGGAATTTATGGTCGTCGGTAGCGTACTCGCTTTTCAAACCGAAGGTCGGTAGTTCGAATCCCCGCAGTAGCACTGGTACATTTGCCTTGCACTGGCATCGCTAGCTCAAAGACGCTATTTGCCCAAGAAAATCTATATTAGTTCAAGACACCGCCGTTCGGATTCGGCTATAAGCTGTACGCCGCTGTTCTCTCTGAACAGTTATTAATAGAGATACCCATTCCCCGCCCAGGGGCGACTGACAAAAATTGCCTGTCAGGGATTTATTAAAAATGCTCGCTTATGTTCTCCAAGGACGCAGAAAATAGTGCTTCGGATCATCTGTGTCTATCTTACTATAAGTAGATTTAGGTTAGGTTGAATAGGCTGCTCAATCTAAAACTGAGATCATCCGTAGACCATGTGGTCCATTGTGATGCCTAATTAAGGAAAGGATTAAAAGAAGGGGAAAGGGGTAGAGGAGGATCAAATTCTATTGGCATTTCTAGTTACCTAAGTCTCTCCTATTGCAGAACCATTTTGAGGATTCGACAAAAGTAACCAGATCCGCTATAGGCACATTAGCCAGATTGCTCATGTCTTCAAATAATTGTTTATCCAGAAACTGGGTTCGTCTTCTTAGAAGCACCAGGCAGTCGCATAGCAGGTGTTGGATGCTTTCTGTCTCCGCAGCTGCGGCAGAAGTTGTGATGGGGAGCGTGCAGCCTCTCAGCCTAAGGTGCAGTGCTCCGTTACCACTTGATTTCTTGAATTCAGAGAATACTTTATTTGAGACAATACTGTAAGGATTTTATCTTTGGATTATAATAGATATTGTAATTTTGAATACACGCCATATTTATGCAGTTGGGTACTTCTGGTAGCTTCCAATCGGTTTTAGGGGGATTTAAAAATGCTTTTATGTAATCTGTTTGTAGTGACAGATCCACGTGGATTCGCCGACCCGGACCTGAGGTTGATAAAGACATGACCATCTATCTATCTGTGCATATGAATGAACGCCTAGATTTCAGAGATGAGAGAGCTAGTACAGGGCAGTGGCGCATCCACGGGGGTTTTCGAATTCGATCCTGGATTCGCGCCTGCTGTAAGCAGAAAATGTACGTAACATATAGAAGTACCTAAAAAACCTACTCCGCCTAACTCCGCCCTTGACGGTCCCTAACCTGGTTGAGAATGGAGGAGGGAACAAGAACAGTGGTCTGAATGTCTTTTATAAAACTCAGCGTCTCAGAGAGTATGTGAGCACCAAAAATCGTAAGAACTCACTAAGGAAAGCTGATCACTCTAGTCTTTGGGGCCAACACTCATTGACTCAAAACTATACAGACAACAAAGCATGGATCACAACGTAAATGGATACGACTCTCCTCGGGGTAACCGATCAAGGTCGAATAATCCCCCTGCCTCGGCAGCAGGCGCAGCGTATGTGGAGGCGCCAAGTTCAAGCTTTAGTATATCGATGACCGTAACCAAAAAACAGTAAAGTACCTATAATCAGGATGACTAGAATAGTTGATATAGACATATCCAACTATCTGTCTGTGCGTATGTATGAACGCCTAGATCTCAGTGATGATAAGAGCTAGACCAATCAACTTAAGATTATGGTTTACATTGCATAGTTTCCATAAGGGTATTACCAGGGCCGTAGAGAGAAAATCCCCTCTCTATTACAGCTTTAACATGAATCATTTTGATCTGTAAGTACGTCAGTAGAAAAAAATCTTTTCCACAATCCAGGGAATAGCGTAAAAAAAATTATCCATATAAAAAAATAAAATTTCAGAAAATTTTATTACGAAGGTAATTACACCGGGCCCCTGAGAAAACTCCGGGCCCGGGGGGAGGAGTTCCCCCATTTCCCCCTCTCCCGGCGGACCTGGTTAGAGCACCTCGTAGTTAAACCAATAGCTAAACAGGCATTATTCGCTTTTAACCAAATTTGGCGATCGAGAGTTTTTTAGAGTTTCCAATCATTCCATCAAATTAGCGTCAAGCAGTGGCGGATCCACGGGGGGTTTTCGGTTCTGGCCCTTCCCCCCAAAAGTTGGAAAAATGGCTTGAAAGTCTTTTGCGAGCTCTGATATATGTACACTTCGAAGTGAAGAGCCCCCCCCCACAACTAGATCCGCGTCAAGAAGCACCTTTCGACAGAAGTGTCTAGACGGCGCGCAAAATTTCAGTTTGTCTAGAACCTTTTGTGGTTCCAGATCTTTTGATGAGGGATAAGACTCCTTTTAAACACGCATTCTTTTCAATATTAAACTTAGTACAGGGCAGTGGCGCGTCCACGGGGGGTTTCGAGTCCGGACCAACCCCAAAGTTTCAAAAATGGGTTGACAGTTTTTTGCGAGCTCTGACATAAATACACTTCGAAGTGAAACCCCCCCATGAGCAAATCCTGAATCCGCGCCTGGTACAGGCTGTACATAATGACATAAGGCAACTAAGCTCTTGGAAACAATGCGCTACGTCTCAGTTGCAGCCAACTTCCAAAAGGGTTGCCAGTTGCACAAATGTCATACCATCTAAAAAGAAAAAAAAAAAAAGACTAAAACCTTCCGGCTGTAATGACGTTTTCGTAACGGCCCAGAAAACAGCAAGAAGTCAGCGGAAGGTATGCTCTATATGAGGAAATTATGCGCTACCCACATGATATGACGACATACAATTATCAAGATGATGGTGTCGCCTTTTGTTGCCTTACCAGAAATGAAAACAAGGGCCAAGTGTTGGGTCTAGCACCTGGTCAAGGGTAATTTGTAGCGCTTCTTTTTGGTCTACATTGCAACATGACGTAAGTAATGAAAATTTTGTGGCGCGCATGCCGGGAACGCTTCAGTGAGCCAGTTGATTCGAGTGCCTAATCTGGCATTTGCTCGTGCCTCTCTCATTCTCTCAGAGGGGAACTAACGTCAGCTGGAAGAGTTAGACGTCACCAATAAGCATAAGAAGTGGCCAGATAGTCTTTAAAAGTAAGCCACAGAGTACATAGCAGCGGGTGACTTTAGCAACTGTCGTCCGTTACAGAACTGAGACAGTTTGGCGGTTAGGAAGCCCTGCTAGAACCGCTCCGCGGGCTGCTTATCAGCCAAACCTACAGTCATACAACTGTCTTCGCTTCAGAGCACAAATGGCGGGAAAATGCTGTTGGTAAGCAGCTCTTGGAAGACATTATGGTTTTTGTTTTTTTTTTTTTTGCCCCTGGTTGTTGCGCTTATCAGTTGTGGAGACCGTGTGTTTTTTGGGGCTTGGGAATTATTTTACTAGGCTGTCGTATGCGGGTCTTGAAAGCTTGAAAGATAAACCCAATCCCCACTTAATAGGCTTGCGTGGGAAAATCACTCATGGGTTGAGCATTTGCTGTGGGAAAGCTAACCAAGTCCATTTAGATTGGAACTATTGTAGTGCGCTATGGTCGAAAAGTTCCAATTGGATAGCTCTTAGCATTGACTTAATTAAGATAGTTTTATAAGTTTATAAGGTTTCCATACCTAAGTGTGCTGGCTTTTCAAGCCAGCAGCCGCCCTTACCTTTTACCTTCTATAAGGTTAAGGGTATGATATAATACGTAAGGTAAACAAAAGCAGGCCTACCAAAAGGATAGCAGATAGATTTGAAAAAAATCCAGTTTTTGTTTGAAATTTGAAAAAAATCGCTAAAGTTATAAGAACGTTCTATTTCACATTTTTTTCTTCGTAAAAATAAGTGTTCTTAGGGTCACAATCACAATTCTCAGTTCTTTGAAATACCTTGTCTATGAAAGCTTCGAAAACTAAACTTGACATCTGAAGGCGCTGTAACATTTTTCCTGTTTCAAGATAATTATCTATTTTTAAAAAAATACTAAAAACACAACAAAAAATAAAACGATTTTCGTATTCGGAGGTCAGCCCATGTTTACTTCGCATTTTTGGGGTCGCTAAATCCGCAACCAAGGTTCAAATAATCCCAACGCGTCCGACTTAAACTCGAAAATCCCCAGAAATGGTATTTTGAAATTTTTTGAACCTTGGTTTCAATTCAGCGTCTCGAGAAATATATATTAAACATCGTTGGACATTCAGGCACAACTCATTTATTTTATAAAGAACTAAATTCCAACATCCCAAAATATTTTAATTTATAGTCGAATTAGAACTTTTTCCAAAGCTGCTTAAGAATTAATTTAGAATTACAAAAATTTAAATATTGTGTATATGTAAGTGAAAGATGGATAATTTTAGTACCTACAATTTAATTATCGGAATTGGTAAAGTTCAACTGAAGAAATTTCCGATAAAGCGAAGGTTCTCTTATTAATAAAGGGTGTTTTTTTTTAGAGTTACACAAGTTAAATCATAATAAAACAAAGAAATATATTTTTAATATCAAAGAAACGGGCTTTATTGAATAGAAAATTTTGTGACATTAATGTTTAAATATGATTTCGGCTGGCGCGTACGAGGCGCAATCTGAAACACCAATTTTCACAAACTTTCCGCAGCAATTGCGGCCGTATTTCGCCAATTACTCTTCGAATGTTTATTTCCAGGTGTTCAATTGTCTCTGATTTGTCGACGTAGACAAGTGACAGTAATTTTCTGTGGATGTAATGGTGTTTCGACAAAAGCTTGACGATTATCCTCACTCAAAATGCGACAATTCTGCTTATTTACGTACCCATACAACCAAAAATGGGCTTCATCGGAGTACAATAAAAAATAAAAAATTTCAACAAGTTTGCAAGCGTTGCTCTGGTATAAGTCTATCCATAATGAAATGTCAAACCAAACTCAACAAAAAGCAACTATCAGCTGTTAAATGGGTTGTCAGATAAAACAGTGTTGCCAACTCAAAGTTGTGAACCTCTAAAAAAAAACACGCTGTATATGATAAGACAAGATGTAGATAGAGAAAAAGTTTATATACCAAATCGAGGCCGCGAAAGGAAGTTTTGGGAAACTAAATTCGAAATTTTGGTAGGTACAGAGAGAGAGAGAAAGAGAGAGAGAGTTACGAGTAGATAAACTTGTTACTTTGGATTTCATTTTCATTTGATTGAATTGAACATAAAAACTAAAACCATTCCACACGCACACACAGACATTGAAACCTATGTATATAGATATATACATATATAAACAGAGTATTACATATATATTATATTATTAATGCCGCAGCTGCCGAAACGCTCTGTAGCGTAAAAATTGCATTTGAGAAATGTTAAAGAAGAGCAGAAAGAAAGAAAATTTTATAAAAGAGGAAGAAGCAGTTTCCTGGTTGTCTGCTCTTTGTCTGCTCATGTGGGTTTTGCGGTTTTCCGGAAGCTTATCCGTATGCTGTGCAATTTGCCCAATCCGCCATGAAGTCATTTGTGGAGATGGCGCCATTTAAATTTGGCACGCCGAAGTTGGTATAATCTTTTATTTACTTAACTATGCACAGTAGCGCTTAGATAATATTAAAAATAAATAAAATATTTTAGAGGATTAGATTTTTAAACCGATGGGTGAACTTTTTAATTCACAAAATTAATTGGCCAAGGACTAGGATTTATTATAGCACCATTGACCAAACGGGTTACTCACAATTCAGAATTGAAAAGTTGAAGGATGCTCGAAGAGACAAGTTAAGATGACTCAAGCTGTGATAAAGGCCAAAGACCGTTTAAAAGGGAGTGAATTTGTAAAGGTTTTGCAGTGAGAGCATAAGATATGAATAGGTTCATACAAAGCCAAATTGGATCTACAAAATACCAGACCCAAAGCGAGAATATTACGAGTAATTTTAGAGGGAACGATGAATGTAACTTCATTAAAAAGATCGCTGGAGTTACTTAAGGAAGGCAATTTTATAAGGCGTAGTCTGTCAGAATAAGTTGGCAGTCGGATGTATGGATCACAATTGGATTTTTTTTTTATATGAAGTTTTCTCATTCCGCGCGAAATTTTTCGAACTGCGTATACCCCTTTAGTCAGAAATCTGATCTCCGAACCCGAAATTCTTTTTTTTTTGTGTAGCTGCTTAATATATACAAAGATTCGATTGAAAAATTTGTGGCGATGTCAATTATCTCTTTATTTTGTTTGATCTTTGAAGATTGGTAACTAAGTGTTTTGTTGTTCGAAAGACTTTAGGGTTAGTCTGGGTTAGAAAGGCATCCCGAAATCATGTGGTCCGTTTTGATGCCTAATATACGTAAAGAAGGTGAAAAATAATGAGTGGGAAAAAAAATTCATCTTTCAAAAAAAAGTAAAATTTTTACCATTTTTAACTATCTTTCCTGAGAGAATACCAAAAAATAAACTCACGAAAACTTTGAAGATGAGGTATATTCAGTGCTGTAGAGAGAAAATCCGGGCCAGGGGCGTAAATGTACCGGCCCCTCTATTACACCTTTAGCTTGAATCACGACGGTACGACAATAATTATACCGGGCACCTCAGAAAACTCCAGGCCCAGGGGGAAATACCCCCCTTTGCCACCTTTCAACGGGCCTGCTTAGCATCAACGGTTTCTACAACAAATTTGGCAAATTTTCAAAATTTGCTCAGGTGAAAACTCCTGGCCGAGGGGTAATCCCCCCCTTTCCCACCTCTCGACGGGCCCAGGCGGGCCGGGTATATTACATATTTTAGTAGGGAGCTCCTGCCTATCTAAGCACCTAGTCCTTGCCACAACTACTTCCAAGTCTAACAAACCTTATAGCAAACTTATAATACCACACACCATGTGTAGAGTATCAAATACACCAAGCTCAGACAGAGAATGCACTTCAAATGTCAGGGTTTAGTGTCTGGGCAAGATTCGTCTTTGAAAAAATGCTGCTCTGCGTGCAAAATGCAATTTAAAGTCTGCATTTAAATGGCACTGCCATTGGGATTAGCAACAAAAACCAAAAACAAAAAGCTACACCTTGGTTATGCACGCACCCATTTGAAAAGCCAGCTCCTGCTTAGTCCTGCCAGAGGGCAATTTGTTTAGACTACTGCAGATGCTTTTTTGGCTGCTGATGAGGGCGTTGTGTTGAGTTCTTTAGTTCTCGAGGGCAAAAGGCGCGTAGACATTTGGACAGGACACACCCTGACCCGGACGGGCGTTGCCACCCTCTTATGCTGAGCATTTACCCCATGGTGCGCGTTAAAAGTCACGATTAAGTACGGCATCGCCCACCGCAACAACAACAGGAACCGGAACATCGCTCACAACATCAACTTTTGGGTCGTCTGATGTTGTTGACTTTTGGGCGCCGGCTCATCTTTATTCTATTATAATATACAATATATATGTATATATCTTTTTTCCGAGAGGGTGTTTAAGGCTTGGTCGCATAAATTGCATGAAATTAAGTAATTAAATTGTATAAAGTTCATGTCATCATCTGCCAAAAAGTTGGGTTCGTAAGCTGCTCCGGATTTGTTTACATAATTCATTGGAGATGATGTTATGTAATACAGTTCGTTTAAAGATCTGTGGTAGCTTAGCTGTATGGTCAAAAAAGACTGTTAGTATACTCTGTACTTTGCATAAATGCGACAATACCAAGGCACTTGGGCTGCTATGCCCAAAAAGTTATTTCTTCAAAAGGTTTGTCCTTGTAGAACCATTAAAACTTAAACTGCGATTATATACTTCTAGTAGTCTCCAAAATCCTATGACTTATAACACATTGAAGGTCATGGCCAGCAAGCAATTCAATTATGATAGTTCAAAATAACTAATTGAGTTCCGGATAAAGATAAGAGCTAATGAAGCAGAAGCAGGGCGAGAAACCAAAGATAAATCGCAGCAAGATCAAACTCTCATTAACCCAGTGGATGGACACTGGTTGCGGGGCCTGGACGGGTCATAAATTAACATTTTAACGGCCGGGGCTAGAAGAAAATAAATGCAAAAAGGGTAAGACAGCAAAGCAATGGAATGACGCAGTCATAAAACAAATTTTAATCAACTAAGAATTCCGGATCAAATTGTAATACGCATGTTGACCATACGGCTATGAGACTAAGACTCATGCGCATGAAATATGAGTTCAGGGCAAATGCAATTTTAGGGTCCGTTTGGTCAAGCGTGTAATGCCCAAGGATGTGAGAACTAAGACGCGGCAGCAGCAGCAGCAGCTAGGTTAAGGTTTAGGTTATCTAGGTAAAGGCGCACCAAATCAAGATCATTGACCAACCCAACTAATATTCAAATGAGGTCGACCGGATCAGCACGGTCAGCTATAAATTAACAGTCAACTGACCAAACGACCGATGGTCCGTTGGTCCAACTGACCAGTGCAAACTGCAACTGGGCGCGGGCAAAGGGGTGAAACGAGCAACGAACTCATTACAATGGGAGCAAACGGCAGAGGCCAAGCTTAGGGTATGGGTACAGGCACGGGACACGGGACACAACTAATACAAGAAAATTGCATTGACCCAAAAGATGACAAGAAAACAACCCTTAGCATAGACATCTTGACCATTGCCGCCAATGGACAATGGTCAGTCTGAGAGTTTGTATAAGCGCATTGATCGTGTCGCAGCCCCGGCTACTTAGTGGCATCCGGGCAAGAACTTGAACTCATTTGCATTTTGCTAGCTTTTCCTTTGCGCCTCTATTTATTTATTTTCTTGTACTAGTTCGTTCTTTGGCTATGGGAACTATTTCTTGGTTGGTCAGCACTTTGTGCTTTTGTCTCTAGTCTAAACAATCCATGTATTTTTATGTACCTTGAAGTGCCTGCCCTGGATGCGAGCATTGTCACTGCATTGGCTTTTGTTTTCTTATGTCATGTCGTACATAGGCCAGCTATGGGCTATAAGGAAAGCCAACAGCCAGGCCAGCCATCTACCCAGCCGGTCGGTCGGTCGCTCGGTCAAATGTTGAGACAAAGCTCTTCTCCAGTTTTTCATTTTCGCGCTGAAACTTGTTTGCCGCCCAAAGTGAGACATATTTCGCGGCAATCAGGAGGCACAGCTGTGGGTTGGCAAATGGTTCCAACCGTTTTATAAGCGTAACAATAATTATATGCTTCGATTTGGTTAGAAGTAATTGTCCTTCTACATAGAATATTGGGTGACGGGAAGCGCACGCGTTTTAGTATCTACATATGTCCAAAAGATTTAACAATTTCTTTTTACTAAGCTCTTCTAGCTTAATGGTGCAATCTATTATTTTTAGGACTTATTTCTTTACCGAAAATCGGAAATCGCGAATTTTTCGGAATTCGAAAAATCTAGCTGGTAGCTGGTATTGATTCTTTGACGCTTAAATGATCTGGCTCAATTATTTTTTGATGAAGCCAGTTTTGTGCCTGTAGCAAAATGCAGGTAAAAACATAGAAAATTCGTGACATTTTTCAAAACCACTACGACCAAGTTGAAAAGGTGGAACAGGCGGGCAACAAAAATTTGTGCTCTTTATAGAGCCAATAAAGTATTGAATACAACTGCAAAGCTATGGCTCCAACGATTCCGTTCTGGTAATCTGGACTTCGGAGATACGCCACGCTCTGGTAGATCAAACATCGAAAATGTTGATAAAATCAAAGAAATCATTTGAGTCCAAGCTGCATGTGAGCACTTATTCTATAGCCCAGGAATAAACGTTTGGCCAGAAAACCCTTTGGCGCCATTTGCATAAGGTTGCTCTCAAGAAGAAGCTCGATGTATGCGTAGCACACGAATTATCACAAAAAAACCAAAATCGACCCATTTTTGAAACGGATGGCGACTGGCCATGAGAAATGGATCACATACAAGTACAGCAGCAGAAAAAGATCTTGGTCCAATCGCGTGGAGTCTGCTTAAACGAATGGCAAGTCCGGATTAACGGCCCAAAATGTTTTGGAAGGGAATCATCCACTATGAACTACTCCCATAGGGCCAAACACTCAATTTGGGGCTACATTGTCAACAAGTAACAAGCTTGAAGCAAGTGATCGAGCAGAAGCGGCCAAAATTGTCCCATAGGTAGGGTGTTGTGATCCATCAAGACAACGCTAGGCCGCTCACATCTTTAATGACGCGTCAGAAGCTTCGAGAGTTTGAATGGGATATTCTATCGCACCCTCCGTATAGTCCCGATCTGGCATCAAGCGACTAACACCTATTTAAACATTTGCAAAGTTTTTCTGATGGTAAAGAAATGGCCTCAAGAGAGGCTTGTGAAAATGAGTTGGTCAGGTTTTTTACAAATAGGGACGAGGACTTGTTCAATAGGGGAATTATGAAATTGCCTGCTAAATGGACTAAAGTTATTGAACAAAACGGGGCATATTCGACCTACTAATAGTTAATCTTTTTTGGAAAGAAGAGAAAATTAAAAATATAAACTTATTCTTTTTCTTATAGAGAGCACTGTTATATATTTATTATTTTTTTAATTTACTTTATGTTAAAGGCCCATACGCAGCATACTTAATTTATTATAAGACCCATTTTTTTGGCCTCTTTTTCAAGATTTATGAATCTTGCTTTTAGATATGGTATCGTAGTAGCTATGATGTCTATGTCGTCCGCATAGGCCGATTTATAGAATATGGTTCCCTCTGTGTTAACTTTCGATTTCCTAATAACGTATTCCAGGGCTAGCTTAAAAAGAAGACACGATAGCTTGTCTCCTTGACGTAGGCCTTTGTCTGAATATAAAATCTTGAAAAATCTTAATTGTTACAGGTAAAAACTTAACAAAACCAAAACAAGTAACTTTTTATAAATATGGAATTTCGTTAGCAAAAAATGTTTTTTTGGACTTTTTATGTTTAATAGGGCTTCCTTTCGGTTTTACAATGGCTTCCAAGCGATGCCTCATATTTTTCAAGAACCTATTGATCTCCTGGGGGACAATCTGTTCGAGTTGTATAGATTAGATTAGGTTAAAGTGTCTTGAAACAGCCCAGACGCACATGGGCACAAGGAGGCCCTTTTGTGATGCCACAGGTAACGCTGGTCGAGAGCTGATCAGGGATGCCCTTCTAACTTTGTATATAGGCATTCGTGGTCAGCACACGGTCAGCTCTGAAGAAGTACAGGCACGACTATTCAACTATAACAATGTTGTTGCTGAACCAACCTGAAAGTTCAATAAACTTAGCTATGTCCATAGGACAGAGATTGGAGAGGTCTATGAGGCTGGTTAGAAATGGGTACCCTAGAGTCAAACCTCTCGAGCTGTATATTAATAGATGTTTTTGACGATTCCTTCGGTGTTACTTGGTGCTACCTTTACATTTTTTCAATCAAATGCCAAGGGGATGTTAGTCCGGAGACTGGAGTGGAGTTTTCAGTTGCTTGCAATTACATATTAACCATTCCTGGGCGTTAATTGCGTCAAATTCATAAGCAATATGCAAGGAACATTTTTTTAGCAATGAATAGATCTTTATCATTAGATTAGCTTAGGTTGAACCGGTTGACCCCTGGGGGAGTCACACATAGACAAAATAGTCCTTAGTGGTACCGGAAGATGGGGCTGGTGTACAATGCACGTTAGTCGTCAAGTATGCGCGTGTGCTTGGCGAACGCCAGAAGCTTTTGAGGTGCCCTGTCGACTGCCTCTTCCAGTGAGGTAAGCCAGGGTTTTCCTAGATATTTGAGTCTTGATGTACAGAGAGCGGGGCAGCGGCAAATGAGGTGCTCCAGAGTCTCTTTGACATCTGTCTGCCTACATTTACTGCATTCATCGTTGTTGGTAATGCCTAGCTTCCTAGCATGAGTTGCTGTCAGGCAATGACCAGTAAGTATGCCCACCATAAGTCTGCAATCTCTTCTAAGGGAGTTCCAGAATATACTGGGCTAATTTGCTGTTTATTTTCTTGCACATTGTGCGAGCCGTCCTGCAGTTTGTTGTGTTGTACCACCTTCTATCAGATCTGACTGCAGCGTTTTCTTCTGATCTGTGGTTAATCGTACTTAGATCAATCTTCAGATCCTCAAGTGACGGTTGACTCGATCCGGCTGCTTCTTTTGCGAGCCTATCATCTATTTCATTTCCATCAATGCACTGATGGCTGGGAACCGAGAAGATGCACACCTCCTTCTAGGTGTTTAGTGCATCTAATGAGTCCCTGCTTGCTAGTACACTTTTGGAACTGATACTGAAGGCTATCATGGATTCGATCGCCGCTTGACGGTCAACAAAAATATTTGTTCGGTTCTGATCTAGGGTGAGCGCAGCCTTCTTTATGGTCCGGTAACTTGAAAGATACCTCCATGGGTAAGTCTAAACAGTATACCGCGGCCCCAACGCCGGATGCCATTTTGGATCCGTCTGTCGTTGGTCCATACTAATTTTCCTGTCATCAGGTCCCACTCTATTGGGTATTCTGGACCTGCATACTGGGGTCATATAGTCAGTGCTATTGTGTGTTACCCCTGCAACTTTGCTGTGCCCATAGTTCACAAGGGCCATATTTCCTGCTGCACAAAGACGTTGCGCTGTCTTCTGCGCCAGTAGTTTGGCCTGAATGTCTAGGGGGTGTACTCCAAGTATTGCTTCTAGGGCCTTGTTTGGAGTGGACCTTAAAGCGCCCGTTATGCAAATCAGTGCATGTCGTTGCGTATTTTCCATTATTCGTAGATATGTGGTTTTCTCTGTTGCTCTCCACCATACCAGAACTCCGTAGAGTAGTAGCACTGGCTGCACGACTGAGATGATGATCCAATGCATTAGTCTTGGTGATAGACCCCACGTGCTGCTTAGCATCTTCTGGGATGCATAGAGTACATTTGTGGGGTTTTCTTCACCCTTTCCTCAACATTGGGTTTCCAGCTCAGCTTGCTGTCCAGTACTATTCCTAGATATTTCACGCTCATTTTGGGCTTGAGTGGAGTGTCGTTTATCGATGGCTGAGTCCATCGCGGTACCTTGTATCTATTGGTGAAGAGAATTAGGTTCGTCTAGTCCGCGTTAATACTGAGTCAGGCTTCCGTGGCCCACGTCAGCATTTCCTTTAGCGTAATGTCCATGACCGAGCTGAGTGTCATACGACATTTTCCCACGATAATTATGGCTATGTCATCGGCATAGGCAGTTATCTTTGGGGCCTTCCATTATTACCTCACCTTTTTTTATTATTGAATATTAAAGTTGTGGTCAATTTTGTATTATTTATGCAGCTAGACCACATTGTGGCTTTATACAATAGCATACTTTCTAAGGACAAAAGTAATCCTATTTGCGAAAATAACACAGGCCTACAAATACCGGGGTCATGTCAGTTGTTGGAAAGCTAAGCGTCATGTCCGAAGTAATTTGCTGCCTAGAATCCGAAGGATTTTGAGATATTTGAGGTTATTTACCCGAAAAACGGCGTTTTTTCCTACTTTTGAGGTTATGTATAGGGTGCAAAAAATTTTTGTGGTCTGTCACTTCAGTTACATCATTAAGTACCATTCTTACCCTTTAATTTAAAAGTTGAAGCGATTATTTATCACCTTATACGTATTGATTGATTGTCAATAAAAAAAATAAATATAAAAAATATTAATAAAATGTTTTTTAATAATATATTTTTTTATTACATGGTTGCTGCTCTAGTTTAAAAAGAAATAATTAACTTCGTGTAGTTTTCTGCTATTATTATTATGATATGGTCTAGGGTCCAGTCATAAGAAAAACAAAAACCACATGCAAAGAACGAACGCAGCCAGGACGATTAAAATGAGGTCAGTGACTGAGCAGTAACCGTCACAGAAGTTGAAGCACAAAAAGAATAAGAAGCGACAAGAAACGCGCGGAAAAGGTAGGGGATAGAAATAGTAGCCAGGACTTAGCAGGCCCCTTGGGCATTGTGCATAACGGTCGTTTTGTTTCATTTGAATTTTTTTTTTTCTTTTTTAAGTTCTGTTGACAGCCCGAAACGGGACATGAAAATTAGAGCAAGTTTCTTGGGATTAAAGGCTGAACATGTTAGAGACATGCTAACGGTCAAGCTCTAAGGATTCTAGGCGTCCATTTTGTTAGCCATCCAATCGCATTGGTCCATAAGTGACATTGTTTTTTTTTTTTTGGACATAAAAACTGTTTTTCTTTGGGATTTGCAACCCTCTTGCTGTACGCAAGTTGAAAGTTCAAAACGATGGCCATTGACCAGGAAGCGTGACCACCACACAACCCTTGGTCAACAAATTGGCAGACATTTTTAATGAAATTTCTGCTCAAGATCAAAAGATCGCAGCAGGCCAAAAAACTAAGATATTCAATTAAAAATTTTTTTTAGCTAGAAAGTTCAGCATTTCTGAGACAGCGTCATGCGTGCTGGACATCTCAAAAAGTTGTTGTTGTTGTTGAACCTGGACAACCCTTAGTGCTCAAAAAGTCTAAGCTGTTAAACAGGTTTGATCTCGTTTGTTGATTTATGCGCTCAAACAATGTAGCCCAAGAAGGGGCGCTATCTGGCAACAACCCCTGGATCTTACTTGGCTTTGTATCTTTGAGTGTCTTTTTTTTTTATGTCTGCTATGTAGATCATGCAGCATCCGCTGCACGCTGATCTGATCCCAAGACATTGCGTGTTAGAAATCCTTTGGTTTGTGTTGTTACGTGGTGGCTTATAGAGATTTTCCAGCGATTAATTGCATTACTTTGCATGCCTTCAGCTTGTTACTGGGTCAGTTCAGCTGCCCAATTAGTCAACTGCTGATGGGTTTGCTCTATTGTCCAACAGCGGCACAGTGTGACATTTTATTAATCTAGGGTTATATAATAACTATGCAAGGCATGTGCTTTAGATGATGCTCTGAGGGCATAAAATGGTGTGCTTTTAGAGCACCTTGCCTAATCTCATATATAACTTGAAATGTAGAGGGTCATCAATCTAGTGTTTTTTTTTTTTTAACAGCAAATTGATTAGATTCGCTGAATTCGAGTCCGAGTTTAAAAAAACTTCAGCGAATCAAGCTTTTGAAATAACCTCAAAAACAAAGCATTTTAGAGCTTGTCTCAGTGTACTGATATAACCCCAAAAACCAGCTATTTTCGAGATTATCTTAAAACCCTTGACGTGCTAGGTATTTTGGACCTCGCATTCAGATTCAGCGAGCCCAAAGAAATATGAAAAACATCTTTGAAAGCCATAAATCGAAAAGAAGCCTTTTGAGGTTTTTGGAGTTTATCTCAGACAGAAGCTGCTAGGGATTCTAGGACCTCAAATTTGGATTCAGCGATCCCAAAGATATATAAAAAACATCTTTGAAAGCCATAAATTGAAAAAAGTCTTTTAAGGTTTTTGAGGGTTGTCTTAGAACTCTTCGTTGTTGGGGTTTGTTGGATCTCGTATTCGGATTCAGCAGCTTAACGACTGACATTAAATTGGGATATTATTATTTGCTTGATAATAAAGAGTTATATCCATTGTTAAATTAAATTTAAGAACACTGCATTGTTGCTCTTATTCAAAGCATAGGGCGGTGAAAGTTTCTTGGGGTCGAGGTGGTTTGACCTGAACGAATACCAATCTTTCGCGAACCACAAAACGTTTGTGGGACATTCTGGCGTACAGCATTTAGTCCTGCTTTAATGACACATTTGTAAACCGAGCCGCTTGGTACAAGATCAGATGCTCGCTTTAAGCCGCACCTAACCAGGTCAAACAGACGCTAAAGTTGTCGATTGCGCTTGGCTTCGGTATTCACCTTCGACCTTAAGGGCTTGGGAAGCTACGCTATCGTCGGCATTGCTCTTGGCATCAATATACTTACTGAGCCCCTTCGCCACGTGAAGGTGGCAAACCCGAGGGGGCTGCTGCTTTGAGCCGGGGTAAAGCCAACAAAATCCTACTTAAGAATAGTGCCTGAAACATCCATAGTTTATGCCCAGTATATGGAAACATTTTGTGTTGTTTTTGCTATCAATTATTTTTGGAATTGCAGAGCATGCCTGCAGAGCTTCGTTTTCGATAAAAGTTTTGTAGTTTTAAGAGCGCCTTTAGTCCCACAGTATTTTTGTACCCTGTGCCGATAGCGTCAGGGGACACTAGGTTTGTGCAATGTAACAGTGAGAAGGCAGAATCTTGGGTAGTTATTGAGTGCGAACACCTTGATTGATGATCCAAAAACTTGCCAGCAGATGCATATCGTCCTTTGAGCCATGTTTTTATATATTTTGACTTAAAACTTGTGGAAAAAGAGACGGGATTCAAAAATTTAATATTATAATTCGAGAAACACCTCACCATCAATTTTTTCATGAAAAATGGTGCAGGCTTTCCTGATATCAAGGAACAACCTCTACGGAGATCCGGACCCGAAAACCCCCGCGTGGATCCGCCACTGGTTCTCAGTAATATACGTTTATTTTCATGAAAAATGGTGCAGGCTTTCCTGATATTAAGGAACGACCTCTACGGAGATCCGGACCCGAAAACCCCCGCGTGGATCCGCCACTTGTTCTCAGTAATATATTTTTTTCAAGAAAAATTGTACAGACTATCCTAATGTTAAGGAACGACATCTACGGAGATCCGGACCTGAAAACCACTGCGTGGATCCGCCACTGGTTCTCAGTAATATACGTTTATTTTCATGAAAAATGGTGCAGGCTTTCCTGATATTAAGGAACGACCTCTACGGAGATCCGGACCCGAAAACCCCCGCGTGGATCCGCCACTTGTTCTCAGTAATATATTTTTTTCAAGAAAAATTGTACAGACTATCCTAATGTTAAGGAACGACATCTACGGAGATCCGGACCTGAAAACCACCGCGTGGATCCGCCACTGGTTCTCAGTAATATACGTATTTTTTTCATGAAAAATGGTGCAGGCTATCCTAATATCAAGGAACGACCTCTACGGAGATCCGGACCCGAAAACCCCCGCGTGGATCCGCCACTTGTTCTCAGTAATATATTTTTTTCCTGAAAAATTGTACAGACTATCCTAATGTTAAGGAACGACCTCTACGGAGATCCGGACCTGAAAACCACCGCGTGGATCCGCCACTGGTTCTCAGTAGCATATTTTTTTCCTGAAAAATGGTACAGACTATCCTAATATCAAGGAACGATCTCTACGGTGTCACATTTTTGATTTTCTTTGGGCAAGAGCAATGAAATGGAAAATTAAACCGATTTTAAGAATTATCTGAAATTGCTTAGATCTCATTGAATTTGAAGAATATTTTATTTTTGCATCAAGTCGCTCTGGACTGTTAAAATGTCACACTGTGCAACACTGGTACAACACAGATTGAGATTCTCACAAAAAAAAAACTTAAACAGATTATGAAGGCACATTACAGATCTTTGACACTGTTTTGAAAGTGGAAATGCTGCTTGTTGTAGTTTATACTTAAATTTCAACATAAATAATACCAACAAAAACATATAAAGAAATTAAAGCAAAGACTAAGAGACCACCGTCGTCTGTCGCATGTCACAGACCCTACGACAATGAATGGAACAAGTTTTGGGTCTGCACAAAAAAAAAACACTCCAAATTTCAGCATCACATTTTGCTGTTTCGCGTTACTTTATTAATTTTTTTTTTTTGGCTGGTTCTTTCTCAGCACCTTTTGACCCCTGCTGTATGTAAGTTTTATGCGCCCCAGACTAAAACTGAGAAAAGCGCACTTTAGCGTCTTGCCGCACTACCCCGACCCAAAACAAAACACCAGCTCTTTGGAGTTTACTATAACTGCCTGTTTTATGACCATAAAAGATATTGTACCTCAAAGTAGCGCCTTTAGATGAAAGCCAGTCAGCGCCAGTTGACCAACTTGATGATGAGCTGGTCTTTCAACAGTTTCCGTTAGTGCTTAGAGCTGGGCATTTGGGACTCTTAAAGCTTGAAGCGCGTCTCGTTTATGGTCTGGAGAGAAATTCACTGAGCAAAAGCAAAACTTGGGCGTGAGGGGGCCACTAGCTTCCCTTGAACTTGAGTTTTGTAAGGGCAACAGACCACGAAAGTTCATTAGATGCGGATCATGAGAAAGAGGCTTTAAAAATAATAAATTGATTAATTGTTTGATTTTTGCTCATTCTGCGTATACGCCTTAAGGGGTCTACGCAGTTCGAAAAATTTCGCGGGAAATATCCCAAAAGGGATATCCCAAATGAGATTTTTTTTTGTATATGAAGTTTTGTCATTCCGCGCGAAATTTTTCGAACTGCGTATATCCCTTTAAGCAAGAAATAGTGGACTGTGTTGATAAATATTTTATATATCGATAACCAATGGCTGCGACAGGGTTGATGCTTAAGCTAATAATATTTTTGCGTAAATTGGTTTAAAAGAAAGAATAATAGAGTACTAGCAGTATATTTAAATAAACGATATGAAATAATCGAAAAAATTCAAAGCTATGGCAACAATGTAAGGGAAATATGAATGGTTCACAAGCCAAATGGATTAACTCCAAAAAACAAACAGTTGAGAAAAATGAGAAATAAATTAATTATTATTCAGTGTCTTTTGTCTTTTATTTGTCTTGTTTTATTTTAGTGGTGTAAATTTTTATTTTTGGAGACTATTATTATGAAAATTTGGCATCTATCAAGGGATCATCCATAAACTACGTGACGCTCCAGGGGGTGGGGGAGTCAGGCGAAGCGTCACAATCATATGGAAAACCTTCAAAAATATTCCGTCACTGTGTCACAAGGGGGAGGGGAGGGGTATATTTTGTCGAAAATCAGCGTCACGAAGTTTATGGATGATCCCCAAGTACTTAGGCTTTTAAATTGCGCAAAATTCAAAATGTGGAGCTAATCGATTTGGTGTTGAGCCATTCATATGTGAGTTCATCGTAACGAGTAAGCCAAGTTATTCTCAAGGGAAACTCTCTTATTCCTAAGAGTACGGACTAATATACCCCTCAGGAACACATTATAACCAAATTCATATTCCAGCCAGGGAGAAGTGGATTATCGGTATGCCAGGCCCAGCTAGCTCAATCAAGATTTTCACGGATAGTTCCAGGTTGGACGACCGTGTAGGCGGAGGCGTCTACATTGAGGAACTCAACGTTAGAGCAGCTTACCGACACCCGGATCACAGCAGTATCTTTCAGGCAGAGGTCATGGCAATCCAGGAGGCTCTAACAACAATAAACAACTTAAAAGCTCGTAACACGAACATCTTCATCTACTCGGACAGCCAGGCGGCTATTAAGTCCCTCGCCTCGTTGACATCGTGTATGAAGCCAGTGAACAACTGTCGCTCGTCTTTGGCGGAGATGGCTGAGCAGTTTTTAATCAGCCTCACCTGGGTCCCAGGTCATAGGGATAACGAGGGCAACTGTATTGCGGATGAACGGGCTAGACAAGGAACTACCAGCATCCTCCTTCAGGACAAGGGTGTACCCATGGCCAGCTGCAAACTGAGACTACAAAACCATTTCGTTCTCACTGCAAACAAAACTTGGAATCGGATATCGAACACGTGTGGGATTTCACGGCAAACTTGGCCGATTTACTGCAAGAAAAGAACTATGGAACTTTCTTGTCATAGTAGAGCCTAATGCTCGACAGTAATCCGAACTATCACCGGACACTGGGCGGTGGGAATCCATGCATCCAGGCTTAACGCTACCCAACACGACTTCTGTAGAAGCTGTGGCGATGAGGAGGAGCTGCAGACAGTAGAGCACATTTTGTGTCACTGCCCTGGACTGTGCAGGATAAGGTTTCGCTTTCTTAAGTCGCACTTTCTTAATGACTTATGTCAGCTCTCAGAACAGAGTCCAAAAAGCCTCTCAAGGTTCATTCATGGATGGCTGTGATTCATCTCATATAGCAGACCTCTTGAGTGGGGAAAAGAGTGTTGAATGATCCAACGTAGCGGTATCACTACGGGCCTTTTCTTGGCCTAAGTGAGTTGGGACACAAAGTCCCAACTGCCACCCTAACCTAACCTTACCTAAGCCAAGTCATACATGATGCGACAGATTCAACAATTCGTTGATTTTTTTTTTAAATTCAATGTGATGACCCCACACACGATGCAATTGATACCACAACATGCTAGATAAACAGGGAAATATGCAATATGTTATCGATAACAAAAAATGTAAAATTTAGAAGCACGCAAAAATAAAAACGCATTAAACATATGCCTTTTCGTTTTGTGAAATTCAGAGCACAGCCAATTATAAAAAAAATTTACGTTTTTAAAGTTTTTGGCAGTACCTTGACACTTCATCATATTTATCATCATCTTCATCAGCTTGCTCTTCTAAACTCCATTCGAACTTGAAAAATCAACTGAAAAAGAAAAGAAAAAAACAACGCTACAATGCTGAACTGCATTGTTTTCATTCCGGTAGTTGATTATTTTCATTTTTAACCAAATTTCATAAACACAGCTTGCACTTCCTCTAAACGCTCTTAACTCATGATCGCGAGCATTTCTTGTTTAATTGCAAGCCCAACACCAAGAAAAAAAACCTCAAGCAGTTGCAGATGCCGCATTGCATTATAAGAAATCAAACATGCAACGCATTGTGCAGAAAACCTAAAGAAAAACGCCAAATCGTTGCACCATTTGCAATTATGAAATTTGAAAAAAAAATACATTTTTTTTTATTTCATTAGGCTGGCTGCATTTTGGTTTTGGGTCTGCTTTATATAGATTATATAAAGCAAGGCGACCGTTAATCAAATAATAAAAAAAAAAAACAAAAGCTTTACCAATAGCAAAACGAACGCTGGCTTGCCAACTTTTGCATACTCTTACCAAAACAAAAGTTGCGCAGTAAAAAATTTTCTTTCTAAATTCAAAATAATCTGTAGCTCTTATCGACAAAATTTCTGCAGCTTAAGGCCCATACGCAGCATGCGAAAATTCCGCACGAAATGTCAGAACTTCATATAAAAAAAAAATTTCCTTTTTTTGGGATATTTTTTTTTTATATGAAGTTTTGACATTTCGTGCGGAATTTTTGCATGCTGCGTATGGGCCTTAACCGACGACGCGTCGCAATTGTGATAATTAGTAAGAAAAAAAGATTTAACACAGCGATGGATATTGAAGCTGAAATCTATCAAAGTCTAGACATTTCGATGTCGGTCTCAACGGTTCAATGACGACTGAGAGAAAAATGTGTATTCGGTCGTATTGCTATACTATGTATTCGTGAAGTCAATCGTAATGATAATGATCCCAAACACATTTCGAAATATTGTATTAATTATTTGAGAAAACTAGAAGAAGGGATCAGGAAATTACTGGATCATCCCACACAATCACCAAAACTGAGCCAGATTGCATTGCTTTGGGAAGAAATCGATCGAGAAGTCAGAAAACTTTGACTAAAAATTAAACCGATATCTGAAACTGTATTCAATCAGCATTGAACAATATCAAACTTGAGACATTGCCAAAAATGGTCGAAAAAGTACCTAGATGGTCACTTGGATGAAAAAAGCGTTTTAGTCTATTTACTATATAGTTTTTAATTCTTTTAACCTCTTCATTAAATCTGTGCTTTGAAATGTTAGCTAAGCTTCAGTTATGTACATTCTTACGGAAATTTGTATGTTCAATCCTTTTTCTATACATGAAACAGGAGTGAAGAGTCGAAAAATTGTGTTAGGTGCACAACTTTGCTTCCGCCGTTTTTCAGTGAACGACTGTAGATTTCAAATACGTAGATGAAATTGGTTCAAAATGCTTAGTCATCTGAGAAAATAACGAAATTACCAAATCTCACTGATTTGTACTTTCATTAAAAATGAATCCTTGATCGAAAAGGCCAATGTTCGAGCCAAATTCTCGTCATTTGTGGCAAGTTTGGATTTTCTGCTACAACTTAAAAAAAAACTGCTGCTGAAGCTCATCGAATTCTCAAAAATACGTATAGTGAGATTGCTCTTAGTGAAAAAAAATATCGTGAGTGATTTCAGCGCATCGAGATCGATGATTTTGAGGTGGAGGACAAGCGAAGCGGTGGGACAGAGAGTATTTTCGAAGACTACGAATTGAAAGAATTGTTTGATGAAGACTCGTGCCAAACGCAAGAAGTAATGGCAATATCATTGGCATTTATTCAACAAGCGATTTGTAAACGCCCTAAAGCCATCGGAATGATTCAGAAACAAGCAAATTGGGTGCCGTACTAGTTGAGCAGAGAAAGATGTGGAGCGGCGATTCTTCAGTTGTGAACAGCTGCTTCAAACTCACAATCAAAAGGGATTTTTATATGGAATTGTGATCGGCGGCGAAAAATTGGTCGACTACAATAATCCTAAGCGCAAAAAACTAGGGGGAAGGCCTGGACATGCCTTCGCGACGACGTTCAGTCTAATATTCACGACGCTAAGGTTATGCTGGTGGCCTTCGGTAGCGTATTGGTAGCGTACTAGCTTTGGTCGGTGGTTCGATTCCCCACAGTAGCACAGGTGCATTTGCCTAGCAATGTCATCGCTAGCTCAAAGACGCTATTTGCCCAAGAAAATCTCTATTAATTGAAGACACTGCCGTTCGGATTCGGCTATAAACTGTAGGTCCCTGTTCTCTTCGAACAGTTATTAATAGAGATCCGTATGCTCCGCCCAGGGGCGACTGACAAAAATTGTCAGTCAGGGAATTATTATTATTATTAAGGTTATGCTCTGTATTTTGTGGGACCAGCTCGTTGTAGTGTATTATAGGCTTCTGAAACCGGCTAAAACCATCACAGGAGATCAGTATCGAAACCAATTGATGCGTTTGCGCCGAGCATTGAAGGAAAAACGGCCACAGTATTGAGAGAGACACGAGAAAGTCATCCTCCAGCATGTCAATGATCAGACACAGACCCCAGACCGGTCAAGACATTCCTGGACATGCTTAAATGGGATGTCCTACTTCACCCGCCGTATTCTCCAGATATTTCCGCTTCGGATTACCATGGGTTTCGATACATGGGACACAGTCTAGCTGACCAGAAATTCCACTCTGATAAAGAGGTGAAAACAAAGAAAGCGATTCGTGGATCGCCTCAAAAGATCTATAGTTTTTTCGAGATAGTACAATGGGGATGGGATCCCACAACTAACAGAAAGATGGTAAAAAGTAGTCGCTAACGATGGGCAATACTGTCATTAATATGTAAAGGGTGCTTTTTTTAGAGTAACACATGTTTAAATCATAATAAATTAAAGAAATATATTTTTAATATGAATGAAACGGGCTTTATTGGACAGAAAATTGTATAACAATAATGTTTAAATATGATTTCGGCCGTGTGGCCGCCACGGCTGACACCAATTTGCACAAACTTTGCGCAGCATTGGCCTAAACCTCTTCGATTGTTGATTTCCAGATGTTCAATTGTCTCTGCTTTATCGACAAGTGACAGTAGTTGTCTGTGGATGTAATGGTGTTTCGACAAAAGCTTGTGGATTATCCTTACTCCAAATGCGACAATTCTGCTGATTTCTTTGGAGAACAAAATTTTGAATTAAGGCCTATACGCAGTTCGAAAAATTTCGCGCGGAATGACAAAACTTCATATAAAAAAAAATCCCATTTGGGACTGCGTAGACCCCTTTAGTTTGATGAACAGAACTATTATTTTGATAAAAAAATTTCAATAATTTGCAAGCGTTGCTCTGGTATAAGTTTATCCATTATGAAATATCAAGCCAAACTCAACAAGAAGCAACTATCAGCTGTTAAATGGGTTGTCAGATAAAGCAGTGTTGCCAACTCAAAGTTGTGAACCTCTTAAAAAAAACACGCTGTCTATATACTACAGCTTTTTTACTATAAAGCCTCAAACTGCGGAAGCAAAGTTGTACAACTATTATTTTTTATCATCGGTCAAGTTTTTTTGACCGTCACTGTAGGTATATGTAAAAATTATCAAAATCGAAGAGATCCAGCTAAAAAGGGGCCAGTTTCACTTATTTTTGCCGAATTATATACAAATTATGTTCCATGTATCCAGCAAATCCAAAGCTAACAAAATTATTAGTCTGAAATTGATAAAAATCTTACTTTTAGCAATAAGGCTTAACATATTTTGGGACTCTCGTTTCAGTCAATCCAAAGCATAAGTAACTGCTTGGATATTATCGCAGCTACCCTTTAAAGCACATTTCGTCTCTTTATCCCGTTGTTTTTTGGCACCTTTAGTGGCTTGCTGTTTTGAATTTTTCTTTTTAAACACTTTTCGCCTTCGTCATGCGTCAAAATCTTTTTTATCCGGAATGTATTATCATCTTTAAGGCCCTATACGCAGCTCGAAAAATTTCGCGTGGAAAGACAAAACTTCATATAAAAAGAAAAATCCCAAAAGGAATATCCCAAATGGGATTTTTTTTTTATATGAAGTTTTTCATTCCGCGCGACATTTTTCGAACTGCGTAGACCCCTTAAAGCAAGACACTGCATAATGTTTTCGAAACTTTTTATGGTTTTGTTAATTACAGATTTTCGTTAATCCTGCAAACGATGCATTCGAAAGATCCCGTCCTGCCACTAAGCACTATATTCACTCAGCAGTGTAGAGTGTTTATTAAAGTCGTTATGTTCCGATGGCAAACATCCCACTAGTTACTATGCACAGCCTGCGCTGCCAATTGCTTATAAACACCGAAGTACACCTTGTGACTGTACCATAACTTTGATTGTTTTGCAAATGCTGCAGTGTATCTGGTAGATACAAAAATTGCATCGCAGCGCGTGCCACAGCTCAGCGCGCCAAACTGCAGTTAAATGTTGGCTCATAACGTTTGCTTACTCCGTATCTTGCTCTCCCTCTATCTATCTATGTATCTTTGTCTCGCTCTCTATCTATCTGCAGCAACAGCTGCTGCTGCTGCTACTGTCGAGGGGATTGTGCGGGTGGCTTTGGGCTGGCAGTTGTTTTTATTAATTACATGGCAAGAGGCACTCAGCAGGCGGCATCGCCATCGCCGTCGCCTTTGTTGTTGGTTGCGCATGCGCCACAAATTTGTTGCATTTATGCGAGATATTTATTATGATTTCATTTTCTTTAGCGCTGTTTGTTTTATGAATGCGCTATGTGAAAATCAACAACAACAACAAAACTTATGAAAAACTTTACAAGCAGATTGCATTGTGCGATTGGCCAGTCAATCCGGATGATGCAATCTTCCATTAAGCTTTAGATTTCATGTGTGCTGTAAGCCAGCGGCAAAGCCCGGTGAACATTATGGTAGGGTGGGATGGGTTCTAAATTCTCTTTCGTAGTATGATCACTATAGTGCATCTGATATTTCGAGGAGCTCCAGAACCGTCTTTCTACATCCGGCTTTATATTAAGCCATTGTGGAAGCCTTAGAGCAATGGAGGATCCACGCGGGGTTTTCCCGTCCGGGCAGCATGATCACTAAATTGCTTTTTTTTCTCCGAAACCCTTGTTTGCCTCTTTTTGGGCTCGCTTATGCTCCTCCTGAGGTGTGGGTATGCGATCTCAGCATTCGTCTGCAGGCATTCCGATCCCGGATCATGTCATCGCTGAGACCCATTCGTTGCTTATATTTTTGCATTTGAGAAAAGGTGAGGTTTTTGGCACTTGTGTATGGATATTCGTTAGCTATGGACTTTCCTTTTACACTAAATTGCTACTACCCAATTTTGAAGAAACTCATTCCAGACCCCAAGAGCCGGCTGCCTATAACCGCCGCTGTATTCATTTTTTTCATCTTTATGCAGATTAAAGTTGTGAGCAAATAAGTTCTAAATTCTGTGCCTACTCTTATCACTACAGTGCTTTATAGAGCACCTTTAAAGTTATAAAGAAGCTGAGACATTTCGAGGGGCTTCAGTAGTCTAGAACCATTTTTCACAAGCTGCCCTTATAGCAAGCCATTGTGAAAGCCTTTGAGTCTGCAGCATGTGTATTACCAGATCTTTAATCATCATTAGTAAAGACAGCTCTTTGTACCTAAATGTTGAATTGATTTAAAGCACCTTCTTTACATCAGAAACCAATACAGATAACAATTTTGGCGGAGTACGCTCTAAATGCCATTCCTAGTGTGATCACTACAAAGCTACTACATCTTACAGCAAGTTTGAAATCTTAAAGAGACCGCAACAACCATTACCCTAGGACCGCTTCTTAAGCAAGCCCTCGAGATACCGATGATATCTTCTTTTAAGCTTTGGATTTTATAGCTGCCTGCCAAAAAAATGTGACAAATTTTATTTCCAAGCTGCTCACTTTAGCTTCGTGTTCAATATTTTTAAGAAACTCGGATCATGTGGCAGGTTTGAGGTTCCACGAATTGTCGAACTCGTCAAGAAGACGTTCATATGATCTTTTAATTTAAGCGCCTTCTTTCAATATGTTTAAGAAGCTCAGATCTTTTGGGAGGGCTTGGGGTCCCTCGTGACTTCTGCAACGCCAGGAGGCGTCTTCTTTCAAGCGTCTTCTTTCAACATTTTAAAGAAACTCAGATCGTCTGGGGTGGTTGCTTGGAGTTCCTCGAATCTTTTACAACGCCAAGAGGACGTTTATATGATGTTTTAATTAAAGTGCCTTCTTTCAACATTTTTGAAAAAATCAGATCTTTTGGGAAAGCTTCGGGCCCCTCGAGTCTTCTACAACGCCAAGAGGACGTTCATATGATCTTTTAATTCAAGCGGCTTCCTTCAATGTTTTTAAGAAGCTCAGATCTTTTGGGAGGGCTTGGGCTCCCTCGTGACTTCTGCAACGCCAGGAGGACGTTCATATGATCTTTTAATTCAAGCGACTTCTTTCAACATTTTAAAGAAACGCAGATCCTATGGGGGGGGGTCGCTTGGAGTTCCTCGAATCTTTTACAACGCCAAGAGGACGTTCATATGATGTTTTAATCCAAGTGCCTTCTTTCAGCATTTTTAAAAAAATGAGACCTTTTGGGAGGGCTTCGGGTCCCTCGAGCCTTCTACAACGTGAAGAGGACGTTCATATGATCTTTTAATTCAAGCGGCTTCCTTCAATATTTTTAAGAAACTCACATCTTTTAGGAGGGCTTGGGGTTCCTCGAATCTTCTACAACGTCAGGAGAACGCTCATATGATCTTTTAATTCAAGCGCCTTCTTTCAACATTTTAAAGAAACTCGGATCTTCTGGGGGGTCGCTTGGAGTCCCTCGAATCTTCTACAATGCCAAGAAGACGTTCATATGATGTTTTAATTCAAGTACCTTCTTTCAACATATAAAAAAAAATAGATCTTTTGGAAGGGCTTGGGGTTCTTCGAACCTTCTACAACGCCAAGAGGTCGTTCATATGATCTTTTATTTCAAGCGTCTTTTTTCAACATTTTTAAGAAACCCACATCTTTTGGGAGGGCTTGGAGTCCCTCGAACCTTCTATAACGCCAAGAGGTCGTTCATATGATCTTTTAATTCAAGCGTCTTCTTTCAACATTTTTAAGAAGCCCACATCTTTTGGGAGGGCTTGGGGTCCCTCGAATCTTTTACAACGCCAAGAGGACGTTCATATGATGTTTTAATTCAAGTGCCTTCTTTCAAAATTATTGAAAAAATCAGATCTTTTGGGAAAGCTTCGGGCCCCTCGAGTCTTCTACAACGGCAAGAGGACGTTCAGATGATCTTTTAATTCACCTCTTTTAGGAGGGTTTGGGGCCCCTCGAATCTTCTACAACGCCAAGAGAACGTTCATATGATCTTTTAATTCAAATGCACTTGTCTTCATCTTTTGCCCAGTTAAACCTAATGATGTAATTTTCCATTTACTTCAAAAATTCGTTAAAGACTTTGATTAATCCAGATTTTCCCATATATTTGTTTGAGTTGCTTCTTAATCGCATTATATAACGTGCTCAAAATAGAGGCTTTGTAACATTTCTCTACCATTGCAGCAGTATTTAAATGCGATTTCAGTTCCCAGTTTTTAAAATCTGGTTGATGTAACCAAGAATCGCGAAATTTTTGCTTGTCAGTAATGTGCTTGATATTTTTAAATGACGTCATTAGACGATAGCACCGATACATCTAACTGATAACGATAACATTCTTGAATTCGGTATCACAGTGTATCAAAGCCACATTGTTGCAGTTGCATTATATTTATACAAATTCAATTTTAAAATAAAGGCTGAAAACTGCTTATCAAAGCAAAAAAAAAAAAAAAAATAGATTTCCGGATAGGTGCTGTTTGATATTTTTTCTGGCTGAAGCAGTTAAAAAAAAAAAAAGGTCCACTGGCCACTGATGAGCCCTGAAAGCTGCAATAAACACTGATTGTACTGATCGTTAAATATAAAAAAAAATTTTTTTTTATTTTGTCTGCTTTTGTCGGCAGTAGCCGTCGCACTAAAAAAATTAAAGTTCCACAAAAGTAACGACATAAGTTCTTGCTCGCATAAGTACACTACAAAAGAAAACATTAACATAGAATAATTCAAAAGTTGTTTAAAAGTTTATAATTTTGCTAATGTGTAAAAATGTCTTAAGGCAAGTACAGCTTTAACCAGTTGTGAATTGTAAGCAATTTTTTTTTGGAAATTTGCTAAATTTGTTGTACAAGCCGTTGCTGCTAAGCAGGCTCGTCGAGAGGGGTAAAAAGGGGGGATTCACCCCGGGACCAGAGTTTTCTCAGGGACCCGGTGTTATTACTGTCGTACTGCCGTGATTTAAGCTAAGGGTGTAATAGAGGGGCCGGTACATTTTGCCCTTGGGCCCGTAATTTCTCTCTACGGCCCTGATGTTAAGCTATAGTGTCGACGAAGAAAAATTTATGATCGTGTCTCAATATATCCATGATTATAGGACATAAAAATCGATTTTTTTGACAATACGTTTAAAATATTTTAAAATATTTTTGCGACTTAGCACTTTCCGCGCTCTAACTCAAGAACAGCGATATTGGCACGAATAAGATAAGCCCACAAAAAAAGTGTTTTGAATTTTATATTTATGTAACAGGGCTACCAATATTGATTTGAAACTGATTTCGAGGTCCAAAAAACCCAAGATTCTAAGCTAACCTAAGCTATTAAAACGAGCTATATTCGAGGTTATGTCAAAACTCTGACTTTTCTGGGTTTGTTGCAGCTCGTATTCGTATCCAGCGAACAGCCATATAAAAATCATTGAAAAAGAGATTTAAGGGGTGTTTTGAAATTACGCAAAAAAAAAATATTTTTGTTTTGAAATTGAGCAAACACAAAAATATTAAAAAAAAGACGAAAACCATAACTCAAAAAAATTTGTATGGAGTTTTTTGGCATTATCTCAGACCCTGATGTGCTGGGATTTTTTGGATCCCGAGTTTGGATTTAGCAAAAACCATAGCTTAGAAAAATTTATATGGAGTTTTTTTGTATTATTTCAGATCTCTGATGTGCTGGGATTTCTTGGATCTCGAGTTTAGATTTAGCGAGAGCCATAACTCGAAAAAATTTGAATGAAGTTTTTGGGCATTATCTCAGAACCCTGATGTGCTGGTATTTTTTGGATCCCGAGTTTGGATTTAGCAAAAACCATAGCTTAGCAAAATTTATATGGAGTTTTTTGGTATTATCTCAGATCTCTGATGTGCTGGGATTTTTTGGATCTCGAGTTTGGATTTAGCGAAAACCATAGATCGAAAAAATTTGTATGCAGTTTTTTGGCATTATCTCAGAACCCTGATGTGCTGGTATTTTTTGGATCTCGAGATTGGATTTACCGAAAACCATAACTCGAAAAAATTTGTATGCAGTTTTTCGGCATTATTTCAGAGCCCTGATGTTCTGGGATTTTTTGGATCTTGAGTTTGGATTTAGCGAAAACCATAGCTCAAAAAATTTGTTTGGAATTTTTTGGCATTATCACAGATCCCTGATGTGCTGGGATTTTTTGGATCAAGAGTTTAGATTTAGCGAAAGCCATAACTCGAAAAAATTTTTATGAAGTTTTTGGGCATTATCTCAGACCCTGATGTGCTGGGATTTTTGGGATCAAGAGTTTGGTATTAACGAACACCAAAGCTCAAAAAAATTTGTATGGAGTTTTTGGCATTATCTCAGATCCCTGATGTTCCAGGATTTTTTGGGATTAACAATTTAGATTTAGCGAAAACCATAACTCGAAAAAATTTGTATGGGGTTGTTCGGCATTCTCTCAGAATCCTGATGTGCTGGGAATTTTTGGATCTCGAGCTTGGACTTAACGAAAACCAAAGCTATAAAAAATTTGTATGGAGTTTTTTGGCATTATCTCAGATCCCTGATGTGCTGGGGTTTCAGTTTTTTTTTTGTGGATCTAATTTTTGTTTCCCCAAAAATATTTGAATCAAAATTTGAATGACATATGAAAGAATTCCCAAGGAACTTTTTTTTTATTGTTGGTTATACCAAAATATCGTATTCAGAACTTAGCCATAAAGGTGGGATACTATCGATGGCACTATCGATAGTATCGATAGTTTCATTTTACGGATACTATCGATGGTTTTGTTCGATATATCGATAGTATACTTTTGTATGTAAAAAACTTTTTTGACAAATCAACGGTCAAAAAATTGGCGACATGTCAACATTTTTGACCATCCGACGCTTTTAGAGTCACCAAATCCGATGGGGACCATAAAAAAGTATTTAAGTAAGTCAAATTTTTATAAAAATTTTTCACATAAAAAACCAAAAATTGATGCCGCATTAGCCTTAACGATGCCACAGACGTCCAGAGTTTCCGGATAGTACTTTGGCTTCCGAAATTTCGAATTTCACTAAATTCGTGTTGCAAAAATCAGAAAAAAATATCTCTAAAAATTAGGTAGCAGCAATATTTGATATTCCACATTATTTGGCCAGTAAAAAAATTAAGCCAAAATGCAAATCCATTGAGTTTTTGAAAGTTTAGAATTATTCTATTTTCTGGGATTCGACTACAAAACTTAGTCAACAAATGTTTTTGCACTCCTGCTACTTCTACTGAAAGTGAGAGGATGGATGTTCATTGTTGCATTGACAATTTTTGGTTTTTTAAGATGTAATTTTAAAAGGATCTCTTTTTATTTTACAAAGTCGTGAATAAAACGTTTCTGTTAAAAATTTTGAAATACTCTTTTTGTAAGTATTAGAATTTCCCCGCTTGCTCTATGGTACTCGTTTAAAGAATGTGTTCTTTTTGGTAAGCCAAATTTCACTTTGTTCGATAGTAATATCGATAGTATCGATAGTTTCAACTATCGAAGTCTAAACTATCGAGTGGTGGCACTATCGATAGTATCCCACCTCTACTTAGCCATGTTTAGTAATTCGTAAAAGCAATTTGATTCCAATATGTTTCCGCTTTAGAAATTTTTGTGTTCACCATTTCCGTATAAGTGAAATGGGATCACTTCATACCCCTAATATCTCTACTGGAAGCAGCCCTAGTAATTTGGCTCAAACGCTGAACACTTCAAAAAAACTATCTAGCATCATACAGTTTCTTCATAGCTCGATCATCGCATTATAGCTACATCGATATATCGATAAGTACCTATATATCGTGCATACTAGTGCTTGTTAACTTTTTGCATATATAAGGAATTTGTCCAGCTTCTGGGTATGCACTAGTGCTGAAGAAAACATCGATGTATCGAAATTTAAAATATCTATATATCGATGTTAGCCAATAGAGATGTTTCTCCAGCACTACTAAACACCCATTTGATGAGTGCAGAAGTGCTGGAGAAACATCTCTGTTGGCCAAAATCGATATATAGATATTTTATACTTCGATACATCGATGTTTTCTTCAGCACTAGTGCATACCCAGAAGCTGGACAAATTCCTTATATATGCAAAAAGTTAACAAGTAAAACAATTTAATTTGATAGGTACATAATATACCCAAGTAACATGGGCCTAGTCAGAATTGCACGTGTGTAGAGATAAAGTTCCCAGGGCTTGAGAGCTCCTACCAGACGCAGCTCAGAATTGGGTAAGACGAGTACAACACTAGTCTCAGGAAGCTGATGGCGTACGCCCTGTACAACATATAAGTAACACTTACACCATATTATGCCCAGAGACTCATCCGTTTGAGAACCCCAACAACATGTTCATATAATATGCCAGATTTAAGTTCTAAAAAGGTTCTCAGCCTTGAGCTGTTTTATGGGATTATTTGGATTTTTTTTCGGAAGATATGCTGAGCCTGCAGCTTATATGCGCTGCTATACATAGAAGTTCCATATATAGTACTATACAGACGTGTACAATGTAATAGGATCAGTTGGCTGGTAATCCAAGCGTTTGGGTGCTGCTGGCTGAGAAAAGTTGGCTTTGGCAATAGATGCATGAGAACTTTTATAGTTAGTCTGAGTAAGTATATCAATATATTTTATATGCTGAAATTTGATTTCCTGCTTCATTAAAAAAACTTAACGCGTGCCGCAGATGGCCAGAGTACAGCAACAAACCTTAAAAAAAAAAAAAAGAGTTCTTTGGAGTTTTGTTGGGCACAAGAGCTAGCGTCACGTTCTCTACATAAATATACATAAAAGGTAATGCCCACATCCGTCCGGATGAGGCCTCAATAAGTTTTCGATTGAAAAGTGTCATCTTTTCAAGCGCTGCGCCGCGTCAACCATAAATAATAATAAATATAATGATAAGATAAAAACCAAGAAACCTTCTCACACGATCAGAGCAAAATCAAATAAAGATATTATGTACTTGGCAAATGGCTCTGTGATGCACATAAAACCCCAGGGATGTTGTTGCCCTAGTTGCTTATTGCTCAAACAAATTGATTGACTCTGCTCGACGCTGCTCCCAACTGATAAGGCAGGTGTCAATGTGGGATCCGAGTATTCCGTGTGATTTCATTTCTGTTGCTGGTTATATCAATATTTGCATTATGGCTGCATTTCTTATCGCAGCACCCACTGTCGCACTATTAAAGTTGACCCAAAAGTGTCAATAGCTGTTGCCCTAACTGATTGGCTGGATAAACAAAGCTGTTAAGCCTTTGGGCAACTCCAATTCCACAAAAACCCATACATACAGTCCAACCAACTTTGTTTTGAGCCAGCAGCATGGTTCTAATTGTTAGAACGAAGGTTCTCTTGCAGAATTCTTGAATCGAGCAGCTTTAAGGCGCCTTGAACGCGTTTCTTGCAGAGTTCCATTGCATGCAATGCCAAGTCAACTCAGCTCAAGTCAAGTCAAGTCAAGTACGTCCAACGTCCATTAGATACTGCTAAACAAACCCCGTTTCCCTCGCGTACATATACATCTCTAAGACTTATCCAAGTATCCAAGCAAGAGCGGGCTGAATCATGAATAAAGTTTTACAGTGGGCGAATTTTTTGTTTATGCGCTCAAAATTTTTGGAAAATCAAAAGAAGTGCAAATATTTTGTAACATTTTCTATATAATTTTTAAAAATGCTTATAGTTGTCTTATGCCAAATTAATAAAAAAATAAAAATAAAATAAAAAATATTTAATTAGGCAAATAAATGTTTTAGTATGCAAATAATCTATTTTTTTTAAGTTTATTAAAAAAAAAAAAACAATTTTATAAATTAAATTTTCTTTCAAATAATTTTGCAAATATTTTTATAATGTTTCTTTATGCAAAAAAATCGTTTTTTATGCAAATACTTTTTCATTACAAGTTTGTGCAAGCTTGTTTTACTATATGTATGCCAAATAAACAAATAATAAAAAAAAAATAAATAAAATAAAAAAATAAAATTAGGCAAATAATTTTTTTAGTATGCAAATAATCTTTTTCTTTTGAATATGCAAGTTATTAAAAAAAATACGTTATTATGATCATAATTTTTTTTAAAATACTTTTGCAAATCTTGTTATAATGGTAGTTTATGCTAAAAAATCGTTTAAGATGCAAATACTATTTTTTTAACAAGTTTGTTTATATGCCTAATAAATAAAAATATGTATTATTTCAAAATAAAAAAAAATTTGGCAAATAATTTTTTTAATTTTTCTAATATTGTATGCAAAAATTCTTTTTTTTTTTTTTGAATATCAAGTTTATTAAAAAAATACGTTATTTTAAACATAATTTTTTTTAAAATAATTTTGCTTGTTAATGTTAAATAATCGTTTTTAATGCAAATAATATTGTTTTACAAATTTGTTTTACTATATGTCAAATAAATAACAAAAATGTAATACAATAAAAAAATTTAATTAGGCAAATAATTTTTTTAGTATGCAAAAAATCTTTTTCTTTTGAATATGCAAGTTTATTAACAAAAAAAAAACAATATTATAAATTCAATTTTCTAGCAAATAATTTTGCTAATCTTGTTATAATTCTTCTTTATGCTAAAAAATCGTTTTTATTGCAATTAAAATTAAAGCAATAATCTTAATAACTATGCAAAAAGATAGGTTTTGTAGAACTAATGAATCTTATAACCAAATTTTTTTAAGATATATGTCAATTCAATTTAATCTTATTTTTATTCACTTAATCTTAAGCGTTGCAAAATACACGTGGAGTTTGTTGTTCTTAAAATAAAGAGTTCATACCTTTTCTACTTAGTTATTAAAAATAAATATTTATTATGACATTAGAATCATGAGTCTTTGCAAATTACCAATTGTCTTTTTTATGCAAAAAAGCTTGCAATTATTGTTAAAATACTATTTCATGCAAAAAACTCTTTTTACGATACAAAATTCCAAAATGATAAACTATCTTTAAATAATTTTACTTAATTTGCAAGTAAGAAAGAAACGTACGTACGCATTGAAATAAAATTTTACAAATTCTTATGCAAATAACATTTTTTTTTCGAATATGAAAATTTAAAAGAAATTCTAAATTACTCCTATAATCGTTTGTATGCAAATAACATTTTTTTTTCGAATATTAAAATTTAAAAAAATAAAATTTTTTTCTTATAATCGTTTGTATGCAAATAAGATTTTTTTCTATAATGAAAGCTAAAAAAAAAAAATAAAACGATATGAAGAAAACATTTATACGTTCTTGCTGCTACATTATGTTCAAATTAATTCATGCTAAAAATCGCTTTTATGCAAATATTTTGCTTTTTTGAAGTAAAACTTTTTAGACGGCATTGTGACTTTCGTAGGGAGTAACTTTGAGATTCTGTTAAGGTAAGCAAAAAGTGTTAGAAAGGAACGAGAACGTGGAAGGAGAAGGCGCGGGGTAGGAGTGTTAAGACGGCGAAACGAAAAAAAATTCTTTGGAAAGAATTAAAAAAAACAGCGTCGAAAAATGAGTGGGGCGTTAAAAGTTTTACTTCAAACGCGTGCTTGTACAGCAAGTTCGGTTTTTTTAAAGTTTTCATCAACATAATTAAAATTTTTTTAAAAATATGAAGTTTTGACATTTCGTGCGGAATTTTCGCATGCTGCGTATGGGCCTTTAGCTAAGAACGCATAACTGATTTTAGAATAACTAAGGGATCCGCCTTCTGATTGCTTCGATCATCAAATTATGCCTAGAGATGAGTGGAGTTTTATATTAAAGAGAATAGCGCAAACATTTTTTTGTCGTTTTTACTTAAAGGGGTCTACGCAGTTCGAAATATTTCGCGCGATATGACAAAACTTCATATAAAAAAAAATCCCATTTGGGACTTTTTTTTTATATGAAGTTTTGTCATTCCGCGCGAAATATTTCGAACTGCGTATAGGCCCTAGGACAGCAGAAATAAAAATATCTTTTTCCCGACGTCGGCATTGGGTATAAATATTCATCCATATTCTTCAACGATTTGGTCTTCCCCAAGATATTTCAACTGATCGCTTGATTACAATTTTGACATTAAGCTCCTTTTTAAAATGAAGTCTAACTAGCACTAAAGACAGCTTTAAATAACAAAATCTTTGTTAAGACCTTATTTTTTCATTTTTGTTTAATATTTTCTGCCCACTGTGCGACGTCAAATTCTTACGCCTTGAAATTTTGCGCGTAAAACCAACGAAGCAATCAACTTGGCTTGGTTAAATCAAGGTGCCAACTTCAGGCCGTGTTCCGTGACGTGCCGTTCCAGCACATCCTCCCAAGCAATTACATTTTGTAAATTATTTTATTCATAATTCAATTAAATGCTAAGTATTTATTGAAAAAATCAATGTTGTAATTATTAGAGCGCTCATCAAAACCAAGTCATTGCTAATATAATATAAAAGACAAATCAATTAAAGTCATATAATTGTTTGCATGAGGCAAACCCCCACTAGCTGCCCCCCGCTTCTCATAGAATAGCACATTCAATGGCGGGGCCAACAAACCCAATTAACCCACAACTAACCAATGTCTTTTCTTGACTACTTATTTAATTATGGAAAATCATCATGGCTGAGAGCATTTCCTGTCTCTTCACTTTGGCATAGAGTGCCCTAAAGCGGCTGTATGCGTGTGCCCATTTCTAGAACCTTTCAAGACCCCGCGTCCATAGATCCATAGACCCATACCTCATACGCATTTGATGGCCAGTTATCTACTATTTTGTCTACTCTTTTTTTTTATTTTTTTGTTGTTATTCTTCTACTTGCTTAATAATTTCTCCGCATTTATGCGTTCGTCAATGGGCTTGTGTGTGTGTCTCCGCGGATCGCGCGCTCCATCGATTTGCTCCAAGAATTTTAAACAGTCTGGCCAATTGCCCAGTCTATGTAGTACTCTTCTCTCTTGGCTTTCATAATTTGATTGGGTGGGCAATGATCTGATCTGAACTCTTATAAGAGTTTTGTTTTTTATTTTTTGTTAACAGTTGATACTACATGCTCAAGATACATTGAGAAAGTCTTTTTAGTAAATATTTGACCAATAAGTACTGCAGTCATGTAGCACTACTATGGAGAATTGTAAATTTGAGAGAACTCTCTGCCTTTTTGATTTTCTCTAACATAGACCAAAAGATGCAAGCAGTATTGCCAGCATGATCCAACAATTGGCAGGTTACGCAATGCGCAGGTCCTGTATTCGTGTCTCTCTGAAAAAGAGCGCGCTGTTGCAAATTTTGTATGGTAGCTATATGAAATAGTGCACCAATTTTGATTAAAGTTCACAATAATGTGTCGACTTATATCTTCTTTCTTTTATTCCTTTAACTCCTTGAGGAGCATAGGGCCTTTGTAAAACATCTAAATCGTATCCGGTTTTGTGCCAATTGCTTCACTTCCTTCCAGGAACGTCCTGATTCTTCAGCTTCTTTCAAAACAGTTCGGCGCCATGTTGTTCTGGGTCTTCCTCTTCTTCGGTTGCCCTGCGGGTTCCAATCAAGGGCCTGACGACAAACTTCATGTGGTGGCTTTCGCAAAGTATGCCCAATCCATCCCCATTTGCGACTGGTAATTATGAAGGATATCGGCTTTATATTGCATCGCTGCATCAGCTCAAAGTTGATAATCGTGTTTGTCCACCAGATTTTCAGAATGCACCGGAGACCTCTTCCAACAAAGGCCTGTATCTTGCTAAGAATAGCTTCTGTTGTTAGCCAAGACTCACTCCCATAAAGTAGAATGGATAGCACATAAGATTTGTTTATCTGGATTTTCGTGTTTGTTGATAGAAAATCAGAATTCGAGATCTTTCGGAGTTGCGCGAAAGCAGCTGTGGCTTTAGCAACTCTGGGCTGCTATGTCTGCCTTTGCGCCCCCGTCTGCGGCTATGACACTGCCAAGGTAGAAGAAAGAGTCCACAAGTTCAATGCGCTCATTACGAACTAAAAAGTCGTCATCGCTGTTGGCGTTCACTTGCAATGCCTTTGTTTTTTCCACATTTACCTCGAGACCGTGCTTACCAGCTTCTTCGACTAGATCGTCCAGTTTACCTTGCATATCATTATGTCGAACAGAAAGGAAACAGACGTCATCGGCGTACTCTTAATCTTCAAGCTGCTCTGTAAACGTCCAGGGAATGCCATTGTTTTTTCCATCTAGTGTATTGCGCAGGATTTCGTCGATGACGATTAGGAATAGGAATCGACTTATATAGAACACATAAATAGTAGAGGCAAGTGGGGTGAACCCGGAAACGCATCCTCACGAATTTCTGAGTTGACATTTGACTATGACATCAATTTTCAAATAAACATCATGACCGACGCTAGTTTTTGGTAATATCCCGACTCAAGTACACTTATTTTTCTGTAAAATCAAATGTAAGTATATCCATAATATTATTTTGACTCTATGCTTCAAAAATGCTAAAGAATTCGTTTCGCTTTTTGCAAGCCACTAGAATGACGCTATTCCGTTTCGAAAAAGTCGATTTTGGAGTGAATCCGAAAGCTCGCTTTGGGGTGAATCCGAAAGTGTCGAAGTAAGCCAAATCCGATTTTGAATATAATTTCAGAACGGGTTTCAACTGTTTTTGTTTCAAAGTGATGAGAACTTACAAAAAAAGCGAAACAAATCCGCGTAAACCGGTTCTAAGTTCTCATGATTTTTTGGAAATGCTGATGGTTGTGAAAATCGACAAAAGGAGTGTTCTTACAGACGATTTCCCTCTCATTTTTTCAGGGCATTTTACTAGGCAACAATAATTTTTATTCCACATTCATTTATTTCAAAGCATTATTCAACCATTTTTTTTACCAAAAATAGAGAAATAAAATGTTTGCGATGAAATTTTATGGCGGATTTGATAATTTTTAGACAATTCCGAGTTCACCCAAAAAAATCGAAAATCGCGAATTTGGCATTTTTTGCTCGGAGATCAGTTTACCTGACAAAAAATTTTCGTATCGAACTGAAATTTTGACAAAATGTAGCGTATTCAATGCACTGAACGACACAATTTTTAATTTTGGAAAAAAAAAATGTTTTGTCACTCCAAAAAATCTACGAAAAAATCCTTTCGAATTCACCCCACTTTTCTTTACACGCCAAATTTTTTTTTTATTATTTTTTTAAAGATATCGTAAGAAAATTTATGTCAGTTATATTTTTTCTAGCCATTAATTTAACGGATAATAGTCAAACTTATAGAAGAGTTAAAACATTTCATGTCCTTGATCTTTCAAGCAGATTTTAATTCAGAATTTTCTTCCTTTTTCTTTTTTTTTTTACTACTAGTTCGCATGTAGCACCTAGTCTCACTGGAGACTAGCTGCTCCTGTTATTGTTTCATTAATTTTATATTATTTACTGATTGTTTTAAGGACAGATTGTAAATAAAATTAAAAAAAACTTATACTTTGCTTTCGTCTAAGCATTTTGGTGAAGTTTGACCAAAATCGGTTCACTATTTCATATAGCTACCATACAAAATTGAACCAGTTCTCTGCGCAGCCAAACTACTCACGCTCTTCTTTGCGCCACCTTGTAAAATTCATTGCATCATGATGCATAGCTATGTCAAAAATATTTTTGAGCTAAGATCAAGCGTTTTTAAAGTTTTCCAAGCATACACTGCAATGTCAATCTAATATTCTTTTCGATTTGAAGAATCTGTCTGTAAACGTATTGAAGTGAAAAGGTTAAGAGGATAAATTTTCACGTTTACTTCTTTATTAGGCTCACATTAATCATAATAATAAATATAATGGCTCTGGCTTGATTTTTAATGAAAGAAACTGGTTTATAACTAGTTGAAATTTGTAGAAGAGAAGCTCTAAGCTCTCTCTCTTTGCAAATTATTGTTATAAAAATTGTAGCTTTATGGAAATTTCTGATTTCAACTTTTGCAGCAAGTCTAATTGAAAAATTAGGCTTAAGTTCTATACAGGTAATACGTAGTAAATTTAATGATCCAACTGTGGCTCGTAAAATGCGGCAAGCTTTGGAGCTGATGAAGTGGCACTTAAGTAAGCAACCAAAGCATCGAACGTGTCAACATAAAATTGTGCCCAAGACCGGGACACAGCAGCTCCAATGATGTCGATGGCTTCGAACGATATGAACGGATGCATGGCGTGGGCAGATACAGATACAGATACAGATACATACTATACTACATACAAACTTCTAGCATCATTTTGTTCCATACAGAGTTTAGAGTCATTTCCTTTTGGACTTTGGGCTCACAACAATGGCTTTGCAGTTGGCATACTAAGTAAGTGAAGGAATCTGTGAGCAGAGAGCTGCCATTAAAATGGTACTTGTGAATGATCATAATCATGATCATGTGGCTCCACCATTGCGATTTTTTGAGGTCGGCCAACCAAGCGTAGACATCAGCTTCTGCCGCGTCTCGAACGTTGTCTGGGTCTTGGTCTCTCGCACATTTAATGACATTTTGAGTGGCATGCGTCGCATACTAATTGTATCTGTGTATCTGTGTAGCTGTAAGTGTATGCGTAGCTGTGTATCTGTGCATCCGATGCGTTAGGTTAGGTAAGTCTTAAAGCAAAGAGATATAGTTGTAGTACGTACGCCTACACTACGGTAGCTGCACTCTCCGTGGGAATCACTTAAAAAAGCAAAACAGCTACCAAAACAAATTTCAGTCGAAAATGTATTTTATGTGGAAAACGTGAGGATGCCAAAGAAGAAAACTTAAAGATACTTTTTTTGTTTTTGGTTTCGGTTTTTTGATGATTTGCTTACCTTTTTGGCTTATTTATATGCCAGGCCGATCATCAATGGCCCTCATAATGCGCATGCCGCCTGACATTCACCAGCAGCGGCATTGGAGTTAAATGCCAGCAGCGACAAGGTGACATAATCAACAGCAACCAACAGCAGCCAACCCGCACTTGAACCTCAGCTGTGGATAGCCAGAGCCCCAACACGTTAACAGCCATTCAAAAGATATAGCCACATATGGAGCGACAAATTTTACATACTCTTTCACAGATCACACAATAATGATACAGGCAGAAGAAACAAATCTAAAGTGCATCTTATAAGGATCATTTAATTATCATCTAGCAGTGAAAGTTTTTTAATAAGTCTGCCAAGATACAGTCTATACAAAATATTCTCTTTACTTCCAAGTAAATCATTAGTAGTATTATACAGTCACACAAAAAAATTTAATTCTCGTTCTCGGAGGTCTTAATATATATTTTTGGAAACGCTAAATCCGAATCCAAGCTCCAATAAACGAGATATTTTAAAGGTGACGTCAGAGGCCCTATGCTCCACAAGGAGCAGAGGACTACAGTAGTAGTAGTAGAACCCATACATGCGGTGGTTTTTTGAACCTTGGATTTGGATTCTGTCAGCCTAGAAATTAATAATAAACACATGGATTCGAGATTATATCAGAATTCTGACGTGCTGAGGCTTTTGTAGATCTTAATTTCGGAACTGGTTCATTTACGTTTAATAAACATGCTCTGACACCTAGTTCCGAAAATCGTTATTTTTTTGTGTGCCTATGTTATTGATCTTTCATTTTTTATAGCTTTTGAAAAACCTTTTAAGCTGTCATGTCTCCAGTATTTGAAAATTCGATTTAACTGGGCGTGCCAAAAAGCTTTAGATATGAAAACATTTTTTTTCTTTTGAGGTTGGAAGTAGCTAGCCTAATAGTGTTCTGGCTATATCTCAAATAGTTACGAGATGTAGTCCTGCGCTGAGACTTTCAACAGAGTCAAAGATATTGAATCTTAAGCTTGTCGTCCGAAATGATGACTCAATTTGCGTTGCTTTATTCGGGGACACCAATTTTTTTTCCAAAAATAAAATAGTTTTCTTTGAGCGAGTTCCCAAATCCATAAAAAAAATTCGATTTTGACCATTACGCCTTTTATATAGCAAGTACAGATAAGTCAGGAAGATCCAGTTGAACTAAACTTGAGTAAAAGAATTTAAGTCATTACCGATTTTATTACGCACCAAAACGTCACAGTAACAGAGAATTGTGCTAAAAAACTAGTTCCAAATTTGAGAAATAAATCTAGTTGAACCAATTTCGGAACTTTATTGAATTTCGCGCTCAAAATTTAATCCTCTACCCATTAGCGCAGCTGTAAAGACTGTTAAATATTAGAACTAGACCCAATTAAATTTAAATAAACTGTGTAAGCGCATATATAATAATTCTCTCTAAAAATATAAGCAGGACTCAGCAGTGAATTAAGATGCAGTCCATCTTTTAACAGACTAAAAAAGCTCTCTCTCGAGTTGATTGTTACACTTCAAGAGCGAACTAGCTCAAATGAATGTTTTTTGTAACACTTTAAACTAGGTATAACACTAGTTCCGTAACCGAGATTTTTGAGCTATATATAGTACATAAAAATAACAGTCTTTTTTTTATACAATTAAAAAAGATTTAGTTTAGGGTCATCAATCTTGAGGTTTTTTTTAAATAGGGTTTTTTTGAAAAATCACGCGTGAGTACTGTCGCTAAAGGGCCATCAATCTTGAGGTTTTTTTTTTTTTAATAGGCTCTTTTGAAAAATCACGCGTGAGTGCTGTGTTTTTCATTCAGTTTTCATTGTCATTTCATCATGGGAAGACTTACACCCGAACAACGTTTACAAATCGTACAATTATATTACGAAAATTCGCTTTCTGTAAAGAATGTTTTTCGCGCGTTTAGTCCATTTTAGGGAACCAATTCGGTGAACAATTAATTTCACGCTCCGAAGCGGTGAATTGGCCACCAAGATCGTGTGATATCACAGCCTTAGACTTTTTCCTTTGGGGCTAAGTGAAGTCTAAAGTGACTGTGGATAAGCAAGGTACGATTGAAGCATTAGATAGAGATACCGCCGATCATGCTCGAACGCGTCATCGAAAATTGGAACTTCCGCATGGACGAGCTACGGCGCAGTTGCGGCCAACATTTGAAAGGGATTATCTTTAAAAAGTGTCTGGCAAGAATGATTCTATTGAAAAAATATAGATTTTCCGATTCATTTGAAATTTTTGTGTTTTTTTGCATTTAAAAAAAAAAAACTCAAGATTGATGACCCTTTATATAGGACTCAGCAGTGCATTAAGCTCCAGTCCATCTATTAACAGAGTAAAGAAGCTCTCTCTCTAGTTGATTGTTACACTCCAAGAGCGAACTAGCTCAAATGAATGTTTTTTTTAGCACTAGGTCTAACTCTAGCTCCGTGAAAAGATTTTTTGAGCGTACTATAGCAAATTTTTTTTTATAAAATTTTATAAGATTTGGTTTGTATATTAGCTTAAGGTTTGTTCATTGAAATCCCGTTTAAATTTTTTACAGATACAAGTAAAATCTGGGCCTGGGCTTTTTTTTACCTTATTTCAAGTCAATATTTTGAAGGTCCATATATACAGGGCCGTCCCCCCCTCCCCCCTCCCTCTCGTCAGGACTGCATATATAATTTGGGATGCAGGGCCGTCAACAAAGGAAAATATGTACATTGTTTTGAAAATATGTGAGACCATTCTCTGAATTTTATAAACTTTCGCAAAAAACTAAGAAAAATCATATTTTTCAAATCTACGCTTGAAAACTTAGCTGCCGGGGGAATTCAATACTCGATCGACAAACCTGGATAGTTTCAGCTAAAGGCTAATGGGGACGTGAATCCAACCCGAAGTAACTGATTTTCTAAAATTTTTAATATTGTTTGGAGAGAATCAGCGTAGGAATAATATTAAAAAATATTGAAAAATCATTCTTGTTATAGAGCAGTTCGTTTTAGCGACGTTTGACTGTATCGCTTTCTTGTTAAAAAGCTTAAGTCCAACCTGGAGAAGATAAACCAAATATTTCTGAGCAATTTGGACTCCGGGACACTGAGTTGGATATTTCAAGCTCGTCATTCCATACCGAAATCCTAGGAAATTCCATAGATAAGCCTGATGCTGTCATCCCATATGTCACACCTTGCAAAGTTTTCAACTCAGTTTCATTTGAGCTCAACCATCCAACAAACCAATTGCATGATCAATTCGATATACTCTGTCTTTAAGGTTATGACAACAACATCCTGAAAGAGGTCAAGTGATTGCCCAATGTGGCTGACTGACTAACTGACTGGATGGATGGCTACCGTTGTCGTTTGTATCTCATTGTGTTTTCTCATCAGGTGCGTGATCGTCGTTGCCGTCGTCGTCATCGTCGTCGTCCGCGTTGAAATATGATACACATTGTGTATGCATGATCGTCCATTGTCATCAGCTCCAAACAACGATCAGCAATGAATTGTCGTCTCTAACCAACATCCCAGCTGAGTTACTTAGTGAAACGTGGCTCAGTTTCATTTACAAGAGCCCGAGTAACACGCTGTTGGGTCTCATTGGAGTCCAGTGGCTGCAGTTTTGAGTTTTATCCCGTTCATTGGCATCCTGAGGAAGTCAGGTGCCTAATTGTTTCCGTTTACTGTCCCTCATTCAGTTCAGTTGACAGTTTTTGTTGCTTGTTTTTTTTCCTTATTGATTTTTCTTACATTGTGTGGTTAATTTTCGACACCTGATCTTTAGCTGATAAGTGCTACAAGATTTTTTTGTAGGATTCTCTTGTTTTTTTTTTTTTGTCTTGTAACCTTTGGCCAGTTCTTAGTGACATCTTATTGCGTACTGCATGAGAGAATTTAGGGTTTCCTTAAGTTTTGTGAGATTTTTCGTTTTTTTTTTTTTTGGTCTTTCAGGTTTTTAAACTCTCATGGTCTGCAGAAGAACTCTTATGTTCAGTGAACTCTCAGGTGTCCCAAAGAAATTTTTGGCCTATTTTTTCAAGCAAATTTCTTTTATATGCAAAATAAATCAATTAAAAGGCTGCTTCAATTATAAGTTTGCGAGATAAAAGCTGGAACCGTAGTTCCAATCATAATTAGAATTAAAATTTTGCTTAACAGTCTCGAAAGTTTCAATCGAGCTATGTACTTTATGGCATAACCTTTAAGGTTTAATCCTTTTGAGGATTACATAGATAGCTCAGTTCTAGAAAGTTTATTTTTTCTCAGACATTGGAAGCATTTCATAAAAACTACATTGCGTTTCATCTCCAGCTTATCTCACAGCTATAACAGAAGTTGTGTTGGGGAACATCCTCTCAGCCATTAGGCTTATGTTGCAGATCCCATTAAAACTGCTATCACCAACCTAGTCTCGTTCTTTTGGAACTGCAGCTAATCGAATATTCGCTTTTGAATCTACCTTGAGCAGAGTGCTCTGGAGATTAGACTTGGGTTCCAGTGAACTATTCCCGTTCTGCCTCACTGTCTCTCTAATGGCAGATTTGACTGCTAATATAAAAACACACATAAATATATGACAGAAATATTTTTTTTTTTAGTTATCTTGACCAAATTTATGCCAGTTATATTTTGCTTTAGTCTAAACATTTTTGTGAAGTTTGATCAAAATTGATTCACTATTTCATATAGCTACCATACAAAATTGAACCAGTTTTCTGCGCAGCCAAACTCGCGCACTTATTTGCGTCACCTTGTAAAATTCAGCGCATCAGGATGCTAAGCAATGTTGGACATATTTTTTTCTTATTTTTTTTGTTATCTAGACCAAATTTATGCCAGTTATATTTTGCTTTAGTCTAAACATTTTTGTGAAGTTTGATCAAAATTGATTCACTATTTCATATAGCTACCATACAAAATTGAACCAGTTTTCTGCGCAGCCAAACTCGCGCACTTATTTGCGTCACCTTGTAAAATTCAGCGCATCAGGATGCTAAGCAATGTTGGACATATTTTTTTCTTATTTTTTTAGTTATCGTGACCAAATTTATGTCAGTTATTTTTGGCTTTAGTCTACACATTTTTGTGAAGCTTGATCAAAATTGATCCACTTTTTCAGCCAAACTCGCGCACTTATTTGCGTCACCTTGTCAAATTCAGCTCATCAAGATGCTAAGCAATGTTGAAAATATTTTTGAGCTAAGATTTCTATAAAATCAAAATCTACGCAGCTACTGTCAACCGTACTTTAAGTCTTCCAAGCGTTCACTGCAATCTCAATCCAATATTCTGCATTATATTTTTAGATCGTGACTTTCAATGGTTTTTATTTTTCAATCAGTGTTGATCCTTTGGTTGTGCCACACGTTGGGAAAAAATGCAGATGAGGTCGCACATGCCGTACTCTGTTGGAACCCCCAAGGCAGAAGATCACAAGGTCGTCCATGCAATACTTGCCGTAGAACTATAGATCGCGAAACGAAGAAATCCATAAGTAAATTGAGATACATAGCGAGAGATCGTGAAAATTGGAAAGTCTTTATTAAAAATTAAATAGTAAAGTAAATAGGCTAAGTTTGTACAATCTGATATTGTAATGAATATGCTAATAATAATAATATTTTTAGATCGTAACTTTCAATGGCTTTTTTTTCAGTTCAATCAGTGTTGATCCTTTTCAAAAAGAAATATATGAACTGAGCTGAATCCTTGATTGAAAATTTCTTTCACTCATAAAATCATCTGAATCCATGTCAGTAACATACAAAACCCAAGAATCCAATATTTTTTTCATAAAATCTTAAATTCAGACAATTTTTTTTTTATCTGTGTATAGGTCCCAAAATTTTTAATATGTAATAACAGTAGGTACCTATATAATATAATAAAATTCCATCAAAATTTTTAAGTTTTTTTTTATCAACTATAAGCACTTATATCGTATAAGGCCCTATGCTCCAGTGAGAGATATGGGAAATGATGATGATGATCTTATAAATCTGGAAAAGAGAATTTAGAATTTGTTATATACCTTAATTGGTTGGACTTGCTGAAATTTGGGCTTACTGAGTGCTACTAGTCTGTTAACAGATATAGGTAATTTGTGCTGCTTTTGAAATACACCCATACCTCGCTATACGGCCGCTCTTTATACGGCATTTCGCTATAACGGCCCTCTTCAATTAAGGCACGTTTTCGATTTACGGCCCAAAATATGTTTCGCTATAAAGGCAAAAAAAAAAACAAAAAAAAAAAAACTTTTTTTTCGATCCGGACTATCTGTAGGTCTCATGATTGAGTACCTTCCGAAAAATACAACAGCTCTCATCCAACCAATGCATCAGTATGCAATAGCCACTTTTGAGGCATATTACCCACGCCGAACTTTCCGTCAACTTATAAGGGAAACCGATGGTAAATCTTCAATTAAAACATTTTGGAAAAACTGTAACATCAAGGATGCTGTTGACAGCATCAGTGAATCATGGAAGGAATTAAAATTAACAACAATGAACCATGTCTGGAAAAAATATGGCCAGAATGTATAAAAAAAACTAATGCAAAAGTTAATTTCCTTCCTGAAATAAGGCAAAACATTTTGGATCTAGCACATGATCTCGGCTTTAAAGGTTTGAACGAACGTATTGTGCTTGATCTACTTGAAGCTGATAAGGAACCCCTTTCATAGGAGGAACTCATTCAGTTGCAAGCAGAACCGGCATTTGATGAAGAGACAGAGCCTGTTGTGTCCAAGCAGCTAACATCAAAAAATTTGTCGAAAGCTTTTTCATATTTCTAAAAAGGAATAAACATCCTCCTTGAAAACGATCCTGACGTCGATCGTAGCGCTAAAGTTTCTCAAGGAATTAACTCAGCCATTAGCTGTTATAAATCACTGAAGATTGAAATAGACAAGCAACGTTGGACAATTTTTTTAGACCAGGCCCATCCTTACCAGCGAAAAATGATGACGACAGTGATCTGCAGGTTACCATTTCTTTATCGTCTTCAGATTAAAGCCATTTTAAAAAAAATTATGTCTGTATACATACACATATTTTATGTAACATGAAGTTGTTTCATTTTTGTTTATAGATTACACTAGCTTACAAATTTAAGGGTCATCGAGTGAACCTTCTATTAAAATTGTTTTTTAGGGTATTTTTGGGTCGAGAAACACGAAAATGATAACCTTTTTTTTTAAGCACAGTTTTCGAGGTTTTTTGGAAAAACATGTTTTTGAGCACTTTTTTCAGTTATCCGTCAATATCTCGTGAACAAAATTATTTATCGACATAAACGGTTAGATCGAAAGGAATTGATGTGCTCTTTACAGCAATATATAATTATGTACAGTTTAAGTAAAAATTATAGAAGTTACAAGCAATCAAAGTCCAAAAAGAGTGTAATTTTCGACCATTTCTCAAAATTACCAATTACCAGATTGCTTTTTATTAACGAAAAACAAATTTTTAAAATTATGTTAAGCTTTAAACTGAATGAGAATTCTTTTACGAACATTTCGAGTCTAAGATTTTTAAAATAGGGTAAGAATTGTAGATGTTATGGAACCATATACGAAAGTTCCAATCTTCACTCATTCACACTTTTGTATGAAAAAAAAATGTTTCACTCAAAATTTTTCATTTGCGTTGAGTCACGTCTTCAAGAATTGGTATGCAACTGTAGCCTTGATTTTTCGTTCATGGTTCCATAACATCTACAGCTCCTACCCGATTTAAAGATCTTGGACTCGAAATGTTCGTAAAAGAATTATCTATCAGCTTAAAGCTTGACATAATTTTCAAAAATTTTATTTTGTCTATAAAAAGCAATCAGTAAATTGGTAATTTTGAGAAATGGTCGAAAAGTAGACTCTTTTTTGATTTTGGTTGCGGATAACTGAAATAAGTGCCCAAAAACATGTTTTTGAAAATACCTCGAAAGCGGTGCTTAAGAAAAAAAAAAGGTTATCATTTTCGTGTTTCTCGACCCAAAATTACCCTAAAAAACTTTTTTAAGAAGGTTCATTTTTTGTGTAAACTAGTTTTATTGTTGGTTTTTGGAGTCTGTTATAGTTTTAAGTACAATTTATGTACTTTTTATGTATGTATTTTTGATTTGAATGAAATAAAAAGATAAAATTCATTTTGAATGATAAACCATATTACATATTTAACAAATTTGGAACCGATCCCATTGAATTTGTATGAATTTGTATTATAATAATTGATTCCTTATACGGCTTTTCGCTTTGCGGCCAAGTTTCGTGGAACGTATCTAGGCCGTAAAGCGAGGTATGGGTGTAGTTGCAATAGGGACGCTTGCTGCACACAGATACATACATATATATTTAGCATAACTTAACACAGATACATATAGTACATATGTATCTGTGCTACAATCTTTAGTACGTTATTTATGCAACTGGCGCAGCTGATAAACGTAACCCCGACTAAATTGTAAGTTTATGCCAGGGATAAGCCCAAGCTAATTGAAAATGTCAACTTGTGTGTATCTATCAGATACATGTACACACACACACACACACACGCATATACATTGAGTCAAATAATTTGCATAGAATTAACTTAATAATCTGAGTTGCCAATTGGAGCAGACGCAAAGTAAACGTCGACGCGTCGACATCAGCGTCTGCGCCGACTGCGACGCCAACGCTGGCGATGACCGTGGGAATTGTCAAGATTAATTTTATTTTAATTATTTTATCAAAATGTTTCACTCACACACGCGCACAGCTGCGACTGCGACGCCAACGTCGACTTTAAGAGTTTGTTTTTATTTTATTTTCCCTTTTGGAATTTTATTACATGAATTATTTGTTTTATTATCAAAAAGCCGCAGTTTGTATTATTATTATGGTTGTTGTTGTTGTTGTTGTTTTTAACGCCTCAAACGGCGGTAGGCGCGTCTTCTGATACTCTTTGCAGCGGCTATATGCAATTTTAACGCTTATATGCAACATATATTTTTAGATTTGTGCAAAAAAAAAATTATATACAGTACGCCCTCGCAGAACGCAACTAATAGAAATTGACTAAGTTGCGAACATTGAGGTTGGTGCGAAAACTGAGTTTAAATTTTCATATGGTCAGAATACTGATTAAGTGCCCTTTCTAAACATTTTAATTTAAATAAAAGATTTTTAGAGTGTTGATTTGGTTTTTATTTAATTTATTTCGTAAAGAACTGTGAGATTTTGGTCTGCGATTTCTTACTATTTACATGGTATTGGACTGCAGTCTCACGAAATTCTTGAAGTTTTAAAATGTCTGTTAATGAGAAGCAATTTTGTTCAGCCCATTTAATGCAAGTCTTAAAACTGACCAAATTTGTTTGCATTATTCGTTCATATGCTTAAGTGGGGAATCCCAAAACTAAATTTTGATAGAAAGAGTCAAAGCAAAAAGCAAAAAACCAAAACCAAAATGAAAAAAAAACAGGACTTTTGCATAGAAAGTTGTGTTAACTGAGGCTATTTCTTTTTCAAGTTAACAGAGTCTGCTATGCAAAGAATTAAGGTGTTGCTTTCATCGAGGAGTTGCGTGTATCGAGGGTTGCGTTCTGCGAGGGCGTACTGTATTTAAAAATTTTTTTTTTAATTTTTCCAAAATTTTTGTTGGAACTATGAACCGTTCTCAGTTTTGGTATTCTATTTATACAGCTGCACCCTTTATCATATTAATAAAATAATTGTAAACGCATAAAATAAAGAATTTATAATGTATGTATCTATAAGTTAAAAAAAAAAAAAAAAAATTAACAAAAAAAAGCGACTTGGAAAGTTTTTTAAGAGTTAACAAATAACAAATTTGAATTAATATACTTAAGAAATATAAAAAAAAAATAAAAAAAAAAAAACATTTTTTTTTGTTTATTTTTTTAAAATTTGTTTGAAATTATGTAAATATTATGTAATATTTATTAATTAATATATAAAAGGAACACACTTGAATAAAATATAAAAATTAAACATTAAAAATTAAAAAATAAACAAAAAATAAACAATTTTTTTTTTATTTTTTAACATTGTTCATGCTTAACAAATGTGAACTAATATATTTAAGGAACACACTTAAATAGAATAGAAAAAATTTAAAATTAAAAAGAAATAAGAAAAAAAAAAATAATTTACAAATTTTTGTTTTTTTATTTATTTTTTTTTAAATTTTTTTTTCAAATTTAATAAAATTTTATATTTTATTTAACGCATTATGTTTAAAAACTAACATCTTTTTTTATATAATATAAAAAAAGCATTTTTATTATTTACGTCTTTTAAAAATAATTATTTTTTTTTTATTTTTTAACATTGTTCAACCAAATCCATTTGCTGCATATTAAGTCTAAGGAAGGGCCTTAATGGAGTTTAAAAGAAATGTGAATTAATATATTTAAAATTAAAAAAAAAAAAAATTTGTAAATAAATATAATTTACAATCTTTTATTTTATTTTTTAAAATTGTTCATGTTTAGTCAAAGGAAGGGCCTTAATGAAGTTTAAAGCAAAACAAATATATTTAAGGAACACACTTAAATAGAATAGAAAAAATTCAAAATTAGAAAATAAATAAAAAAAAAATAATTTACAAATTTTGTTTTATTTTTTATTTTTTAACATTGTTCAAGCAAATCCATTTGTTGCATATTTAGTCTAAGAAACGACCTTAATGAAGTTTAAAAAATAAATTGAATAAATATAAATCTAAGGAACATACTTAAAAAAAATAATTTTTTTTATTAACAAAAAATAAGAAATTAAAAATAATTTGTAAAAAAAAAAATAATTTATAATATATATAATAATAATAATTTAAAGAGCCTTAAAAGTGCTTAAAATAAATGTGAATTGATTTATTTAAGGAATATACTTAAAAAAAAAAAACAAGAAAATTATAAATTTAAAAAAAAATGCAAAAATAGAAAAGCAAAAAAGCAAAAAATTGTAATAAGCCTAGTTGAATTTTTTATAACTATTTTTTTATTGAAAATAATTTAATGTTAAAAAAAACTGTTCAAAAGTCTGCCGTTACGCGTAAAGTATAAAAAAAAAATTTTAGAAAAAAAAATTTACTTTTAAGGCCCTTACGCAGCATGCAAAAATTCCGCACGAAATGCCAAAACTTAATATAAAACAAAAATCCCTTTTTTGGGAAATGTCAAAACCATATTTAAAAAAAAAAAAAATCCCAAAAAAGGGAATTTTTTTTTTATATGAAGTTTTGACATTTCGTGCGGAATTTTTGCATGCTGCGTATGGCCCGTAAAAGTAAATTTTTTTCTCAAATTTACCTAGAAATCAATGTTTTTAAAAATCGCTGATAACCCCTTTTTGTGACTTCATCAGCTAGTCTACTGAACTAGCTCAGAAAAGGGCATTTAATCTTCGGCTCACGAAACCCATTTTTTTTTTGGACTGATTTTTTTTTTTTGTTTTAATGGGCCGCTTGGTCGCTGCTCCGCTTTTGTCACATAATGTGGTTCAACAATTAAATTAAACAGCTCTAAATAAAGCCAAGTAGCTGTGAGCAGCGCACATTTTGCATACTAATTTTTGCCAACTATATATATTTATATGAACTGGTGTGTATATGTTTTTTTTTATTATTTTTTGGTCATTTATAGAGCAATCAAAATTGAAAGTGTCAACGGCTGCTGGACCACACCAAAGTGCTGCCACGATGTGGAGCAAGCACATGCTAGAAGCTGGCTGGCAACGTCGTTCTGGCTGTGTGACAAGTTCCAGATAAATGTAAAGTGTTTTATGGAAAAGATGAAGGCCAACAACAACGACCAAAAAAAAAAAAAACAAGCTACAACATTTTGTTGGAGTCTGCTGCTTATTTGTACCGCCGTCTGCAGTCTGAACCTTTTGAACTGTGTGCAAGACCGGTAGCCTTGGCTAGGCTGCATCTACGGCTTTCTTTGTAGATGTCATAACTTTTAATGATGCGTGGATTTGGGTTGATGACGCTCTGGGTCATAAAAAACCAAAAAAAAAACAAAAACACACAAGCACAGAGGCCGCCAGAGGGGGAACTAGGAAACAACTGGACCGACATTGAAACATGGAAACGGCCTAAATCTTACCGACAGAATGCAACGCAACTTAACGGGTGGCCAAAATCAGATCGCGATCTTTGAGACGACGACGGCGGCGGCCGCTCTTTGTGTGACACGATCATGCTCATAAGGTAACTCCAACTGGTATGGTTATTGTCGTTAGTGGCACTGTGCCGCATTATCACATCTTGTTTGCAAATATTAAACATCTTGTGAAGCTTTAAAGACGTTTATGTCATGTTTACTCTTGGCGGCTTTTTGATCTGCCCTGTAAAGCCCGTTACCAAGCTTTATCTGCTGTGTGTGTGTCTCTGTCTACTCTCTGTATGATGATGCTCCATATCCACATCAACATCAACGTCAGCGTCATCAACACGGCCGGAACTTGCCACATACCAAAAACACTCATTGAGTTGCCGCCTTCAACGCACAACGTCAACGTCATCGTCATTTTTATGACCTGTTGGTTCCTGTTTACCTTTCAAACAAGCCATAAACAAATTGAAATAAGCTTTATGAGATGGCAAGTATTCTTAGATTTCCAACAAGATCATCGGCTGTATGTGCGTCATTAGAACTATGACAAGTTTGGAGTCAAGTAATAGACGCCATCAACTTGAATGTTACTTCAGCTGAGAAATTTTTGGATGATCGGAAGTAAAGTTGTTATTGATGACATGATCGACGGTTTCCAGCAACTAGCAAAGCTAGGGAGATAAAATTACAAACACTTATCTGATAGCTCCCATAGCCGTTCGAAGTAAACTTGGCAAAGTCCCCAAGGGCATTTCGAAATTCTCCTAGGTAGAGTTTTATTGTAAAATGCAAATCAAAATCTCATATAGTTAATAGAAACTAGGGCCCTCCGCATGCCCTGGAATACGCTTACAGTCGGTATTTTAGTTTAGTCTGAATCCGTGTGAAGCTGTCTGTCTCCAATCGAACGCGTCCCCAGGTGGCAGATAGGGCACGCTCCGCACTATGCAGGGTCAGTGGGAAATAAAATACCACTCGCGGACCAAAACAGACAAAACATCTGCTTGGAGATGCAGATAGGGATTCTATCACCAAGCTAGGGTAGGAGGGCTAGCAACCTTCCTACCTGAAACATTTCTTGCTACCGGATCGTCAAAAATTTGACGCCCTATGCTCTAAATAGGAGTTACAGGAACATATATATATATATATTGTTTAATCCCTTCCACTTTGTTAAACTCTTCTTCAAATGAACCCATGATAGATTAAGCGTAAACATTCGAAGTTTCCAAATTCCATATGGTTTTAAGATTATTAGGAACTAGTCAAGACATTTTTATCCATAGTATAGACGCCTATAAGGCACTAGATGCCATCTTAAACCTCTTACCTCTGGACAAGATGTGTCAACAATCTGCCATTTTATCAGCACTTTGCATGAGATGGGCCAAAAGATGATCTAGACTTCGGTCACTCAAGGATTCTAATGAGAAACACTTCTATTCCCGAGCGTACGGAATACTGTAACCCGCAGGAACACTTCATAACAAATTTCAGGAGGAGTGGAATATCGGTATACCAAGCCCAGCTGGCTCATTCAAGATTTTCACGGATGGTTCTAAGTTGGGCGACCGTGTAGGTGGAGGCGTCTACATTGAGGAACTCAACGTCAGAACAGCTTTCCGACTCCCGGAACAGGGAGGGGCAGGTCATGGCAATCCAAGAGGCTCTAACAACAATAAAAAAGTTGCAAATAGGTAACAATAACATCTGTATCTACTTGGACAGCTAGGCGGCTATAAAGTCTCTCGCCTCGTTGACATCGTACATGAAGTCAGTGAACAACTGTCGCTCGTCTCTGGAGGAGACGGCTGAGCATTTTTCAATCTGCCTCATCTGGGTCCCAGGACATAGGGATATCGAGAAAAATTGCATTGCGGATGAACTGGCTAGACAAGGAACTATCAGCATCCCTCTTCAGGACAAGGAGGGCTTGGGTTTACAACTAAACTGAGGTTGCGAATCATTTCGCTCTCACTGCAAACCAGATGTGGAATCGGTTAGCGAACACATGCAGGATCTCACGGCGAACTTGGCCGATATACTGCAGGAAAAAAATTATGGAACTTTGCTGTCTAAACAGAGGGAGTCCACGCAACCAGACGTTGCGCTCCCCATCACGATTTCTGCAGAAGCTGTGAGGAGAAGGAGAAACTCGAGACGGTGGAGCACCTCTTCTGTCATTGCCCTGAACTGATTAGGACAAGGTTTCGCTTCCTCAAGTCACAGTTTTTTACTGACTTATTACAGCTCTCAAAACAGAGTCCAAAAAGCCGCTCGAGGTTTATTCAGGCCGCCGGTTGGCTATGATTTTTATATCATATAGGAGACATCCCGAGTGGGGGAACGATGGTGAAAGGTCCACCCTAGCGGTAACACATTGGGCCTATTCTTGGCCTAAGTGAGTTGGGATGCCGAGACCCAACTGCCGCTCTAACCTTACCAATGGTAATACATTATCCACAGCGATCTGGAATTGAGATGACTTCTATGTATATTAAGCAACAAATTAGATGAAAATTACTAAATGGGCCAACCTTGACGATATATTATTTACCCAACTGTAAAAGAACCCATTTCAAAGAAATAGCTTGCTTCCAGTTTCTACTATAATCTTTCCACTTTCAATAGCTCACAATTTCGATTTCGTGATGTCTCACGAATAAGACTTTCAAATGATATTATTAATTAAATCAACAACAGCAGAGACTAAGTACAGGTCTAAAAAAAAAAATGTCTTTGTTTTTGTCTGGTATTTACTGGGTATTTGTGCGTTTTAATGGGCAACTGGTAGTAGGTTCAATTGGGTCAAAATCAGCATAAAAATCCGTATGTGATGGCTTGTGATTTGCGCTCAGCCAGCGAAGCAGACAACAGCAACAACGTTTGTATCGGATTGGTATGGATTGGATTGGATTGGATCGGATCGCGCGATCAAGTAAATGTGGAAACTTATTGCAATTGTAATGCGTTGAATATTGATGAACGACAACGCCGCGCACAAGCAATATGCTTTGGAAAGAGGGCAAGGGGGTTAACTATCGAGAGGAACCTTCAAAATGTACTTACTGATAGGCGCAAGTTAATGCAGAGCCTATAATATAATGTATAGATCTTTGGAGAAATTGTTGGACACTAAGCAACAAATTACGAAATTTTTTTTGACGCAATTGGAAAAAATTGATGTCAGTTCCGGAAAGCGTGTTTCTCGAAATTAAGCTTACAAGAGCTTCATACCAAATGTGTTGAACTTTGAAATAATTGATGAGCAAATCGAATGAAATTATTAAATATTAATTTTTAATTTTATTAATATAAATTTTAAATGTTAATTTTATTAATATCTAAAACTTATAGGCAGACCATATCCAAAAGTTCTGTCAAAATTTCGATAACATTAAGTCTAAAAAATGCTAAACTATGCGAGTTGCACAGTGGTGCAGATTTCGAAAAAAGTGAACAAAATTTATGTATTCTAGCATTTTGTGCAATTTTGGGATGACAAAAATAAATGCATTAAATACCTTCTCCAACGTTTTTATTTTTTGTTGTTATTATTCAGTAAAAATGTGGCAGAGAAGTAGATTATCAAAATTTATCAAAGATCGTTAAGTTTGTAGGGGCAGTTAAAAATTTGAAGTTCAAGTTTTAAAGGTGCGAATGAAATGTAGAATGGATGCATAAATTCAAAATTAGGCATGCTACAGAAAATCCGAGTTGGAAATATCGTTGATATGAATATATCGAAATGATGGAGTTAAAGAGATGGGAGGGGTTTCTACAACAATAGATGTTTTCGAAAGTTTCTAGAGACTGAGAGCAATAATAACGATGATTTTTGAAATCACCAAAAGTTTTAGAAGATTCCCCAACGAAATCAAAAAAGTGAAAAAGTGTAATCCATACTAAAATTACAAATTTCTTTAAACAAACGTTAAAGAACTTAAAAAACATAAAGGCTCATCAATCTTGAGTTTTTTTTTAAATGCTAAAAAACAAAAAAATTTCAAAAGAATCGGAAAATCTTTATTTTCAACAGAAAGAACCATTCTTGCCATTCACTTTTTTAAAGATAATCCCTTCCTAATGTTGGCCGCAACTGCGCCGTAGCTCGTCCATGCGGAGGTTCCAATTTTCGATGACGCGTTCGAGCATAATCGGATAACACGGATAATGTTGGCCTCTAATGCTTCAATCGTAACTGGCTTATCCACAAACACTTTAGAGTTCACGTAGCCCCAAAAGTAAAAGTCGAACGATGTGATATCACACGATCGTGGTGGCCAATTCATCGGATCGGAGCGTAAAATAAATTGTTCATCGAATTGGTTCCCTAAAATGGCTTAAGCGCGCGAAAAACATTCTTTACAGAACGCGAATTTTCGTAATATAATTGTACGATTTGTAAACGTTGTTCGTGTGAAAGTCTTTCCATGATGAAATGGCAATGAAAACTGAATTATCAAAAAAATGGATACTTGACAGTGCTCACGCGTGATTTATCAAAAAAACCCTATTGAAAAAAAAAGTCTCAAGATTGATGACCCTTTACTTTCGGATCGTCTTCAAATTTTACAGGCGCTATGTGCAAGTAAAAAGCTAACTTTTAAGGCAGTGGTGTTATTAAAATCGTGAGATGTTGGAAAAATGGCCAGCCCAATGGAGACCCCAAAGTAGCTGTTTATGTATATGGGCTCATGTGAGCCTAATAAATAAGAAAATGTTGACATATTCACATAACATATAACTACAGCCTCAGCACCTTCAACGTATAAACGTATAATTTGATGCAAAAAATTACAGAGTATCCCACTGTCTTTAACTGCCTCGACTATTTCACTTTTTTTCACTGTACTATAGAGCATTGTAGCTGAAGCACGGCCTGTGCCAAAAAAAAAAACAAACACCAAAAAACGTATATTTCGAAATTTAGGTTCAATAACTGATGGAAGCGGGCCTACAAGACTGCATGACTTAGGTACAAAATACGCGTATCCAAAACTTACAGAGCAACCAACATTGCTCACGTTGATTTCCAAGTCTAGGTATTGCTGATGATATGCAAATGATTCGCGGCAGACGACATTATGCCCTATGGAGATACGCACGGTTTTGAGACCTGTGTTTGGGTTCGGGGTCTCTTCTTGGCCCCTCAGCTTAAATATGCAGACCAGACGCTGACGCTGTTTCCAATGACTCTACTCATTGTAGTACATACTCGTACTGCTGTATACATATATAAATTCAGCTTACATACTTACATGATTTCATTAGGTATTTGTTTTTAGTTTTGGTTTTTTTTTGTGATTTTAATTTCGATTTCCAATTGTTGGTTTGCTTGAAGTATCTTGTCTCTGTCCAAGCATTTCCGCTACTGAGCTGAGTTTATCTCACTTTGGACAAAGCGCTTCCTGCCACTCCATGCATAATTGTTGGTCCGAAAAACCACATTGACTGACCTTCGATAAAAATGTCACAACACATACTAGGATCTTGTGGACACAACTGGGCCAATTGTTTACCTGACTGAGTCTCTGACGTTTATTAGTTGATGCACTTCCGTTCGGTTTGCATGGTAATTGGTTATTTTTCCACTAATGGGTGTATCTTTAACTAGCAGCAGTAGTACGTTCTATTCCAAACTTGGGCACATTCCACACAAATTTGTTTTGCTTTTTTTGTTGCAACTTTATCTTAATGTATTGCGGATAACTGCTCTGCAGGATGCATGTGGGCACTATGATGACATAATACTTTGGGTGTAAGTACTTTTTGCGGTTCTTAACACTGTTTCATAGAAACAGTAGCGGAGTTGGTTTCGGGGCTTTGTTAGTGATGGACGCAGATCATGCCAGATGTGGAAGTTGCGGGTTGAGACTTCGAGAACTCTCTTTGAATCCGTCGCTGATATTTGATTATTGATTTAATATATACCTTGGAGCACGAAATGTCAAAACTTCATATAAAAAAAAATTCCCTTTTTTGGGATTTTTTTTTTTATATGAAGTTTTGACATTTCGTGCGGAATTTTTGCATGCGCGTATGGGCCTTAAATTAAAGTTATTTCGAAAGTTGCCTGATTTTTGTAAAAAAAAATTTTGAGTTGTACTTCTGGAACTACGTTTTGTGATCCGTTTCACCTCATCTTTTTAGTAACATTGATGATGTCTCAGTTTTGTTGTAAGTCATCTTTGCATCAGTATCCAACCTAATGTTCCATTAATTATTCGCAAGTGTAGGAATTTTCCAGCTCAGCTTGGGAATTGAGATCACAACAATTTTGACCACTTTCTACACAGATTGAAGTAACACTGTAATTCATCCCTGCCCCTCGTCAGACGTTTTGGTATCATCTACTTAAAAGATAGAAATGGGATAAGTATAAATCTTGGCCATAAGAAAAAACAAAAAAACTTGGGTTAGAAAAAAAATCCATTTTGTCAAACTTAACCCATAGCTATATTCTTTGCTGGCATCTACAGCTCTCCATACCATGGAACATCCATAAAAGTTTGGAAATAAATTTTCTGCCTTGATGTTGCAACTAAGCCATAAACAAATTAAATATTCAATGAGCAATTAAACTATCCAAAACAATTGCAGACACATACGGACAGAGGCAGGAAGATCGGTACATGCTGATGATGATGATGATTAAAAGAAATCAACATAAGCATAGTTGTGACCCAAACGGCGGGCAACGGGAGACGAGAGACGCTAGACGGGAGTCTTCAATGGAGACACTATACAGACGCAGGTCCGAGGCATGGCATAGCATTTTAATATAGAAATTTTCTTATTATTTTAGGCCAACGGCCTACAACGGCCCCAAGCTGTGTGTGTTACCAACACTAACCAGTTAGCAGCTACCAGATACCAGTCATGACGACGACGACGGCCAGTAACGAGCATGTGCCAACATCCAAACCGAAAACCAAAACCATAAGTAAAGACCCAAGACTCAAGAGCCAAGAGCCAGACCAGGCCTGGCCAGGCCCAGACGACAAGCTGCAGAGCCATTGAACAGCCATTGACGAACAATGATGGTCTGCTGCCATTGGAGGTGGAGGTGACAATCACGATGACGTTGGCCATAGTGATGATAATGATGATGATGGTGTTGCTGTTGATGATGGCGATGGCAATGGCATATACCCATAGAAGGGGCCCCCAACCAAGTTGTCAACGATTTGGTCAAAAAGAAAGTCGCTGCCGTTTGGTATTATTGGCTTTGGCTCCAACTTTGGCCATCACTCAATGAAGATTGGCGGCAGCAGCAGCCAACTGCAAACGTCATTGTATGCTAATACATATAAACTATATATATGTATTTGTTGTTAGTCGACAACGAGGTACGTCGTGTCCAAAGAAAAACACACCATGAATCTTTAATGAAGAATCACCATGTTGGGGACCGGGTCTGAACGGGTCGCTTTGGTACCGTCTGCGCTGCTGCCATAAAAGCAACAACAGCCGCACATTTTCTTTTATTGAGCCGTAAGATTTGATTTCTGTAAAGTTTTTTTTTTTTTACTCTAACTATAGTTGGGGTCTCTTGATGGTGGCATGAAAATTGGGAAGATATACCAGTTGCCAGGCAGTACTGCGTCAAATAATTTTAAAGTTTATAGTTGAATATCTAAGGCTCTCAATAATTGGTGCTTTAGAAATCTGCGTATGATTCTTTTTTATTTAAATTTTTTCGAAAAAAAATATGCTTTAAGGGTGATTTTGGTGCCATAAAACTTCTTAAGCACAATTGTCTCGTAAGTTTAAGAAAACCTTTTAATCTCTAGATGAAGTTTTTTTATGTTCGCGAAAAATAAGGTTTAAGGTTAAAGTAGTATACGCTGTTCAAAATATTTCGCGCAGAATGATAAAACTTCATATAAAAAAAAAGTCCCAAATGGGATATCCCAAATGGGATTTTTTTAATTTCTGGCGTTACGTTACAAATTTCCTGTAAACTAAAAATTTTTTTTAAAATCAATTTTGTCTTTAATACCAATAATTTTAATGAATTTTGTTTATTAACCTTAATATCTGGCGTTACGTTACAAATTTCCTTTAAGTTAATTTTTTTAAATCAATTTTAGCTCTAATACTAATTATTTTAAAGAATTTAATTAATGAAATTCAAATGAGTTTTGGCTTTATGCTTATCTTAATATCTGGCGTTACGTTACAAACTTCCTTTTAGTAAATATTTTTTTTCAAATCAATTTTGGCTTTAGTAATAATAATTAATTTAATGCATTTTTTTTAATTAACTTTAGCATCTGGCGTTACGTTACAAATTTCCTTTAAATTCAAATTTTTGTTTATTAAATCAATTTTGGCTTTAATACAAATAATTTTAATGCATTCTCTTTTATTTACCTTATTATCTAGCGTTACGTTACAAATTTCTTTTAAGTTAATTTTTTTCAAATCAATTTTGGCTTTAATGCTTATAATTTAAATGCATTTTTTATAAAACTAATAATAATATCTGGCGTTACGCTACAAATTTTCTTTAAATTAAAAAAATAAAATTTTGGCTTTAAAATTTGTGCTCATCTTTTTGCAGCACTTATGCTGTAAGAGTATCTAAGATTTGGCTAACTAAAACTAACTCCGCTCTCTGGCACTTTTTGGATGTCTTATCGTATTTGGTGTGTCGCGGCAACTGTGCGTTTGAAGACCAACCGACTTGCCCCACCTACAGTTGAACTTACCTGGGAGCTCGCTCCACCCAGCAGCCATACAATACAAGTTGGCCATCGATGGATTCGGACCGTCGTCGTCCGAGCTGTCCAAGCTGTCCGAGACGTCCGATCCGTCTGGCGGCCAATGATGTTGCTTGGGTATCGTGCACATATCGCAATGTTAATGTATTTGGAAATCGTGCTGTAGCCTCTATTGAATAAATGAGAAAATAAAAAGAAATTTATTGTCAAACTATGCATTATTAAAAAATGATATGTACATGGATCGTTTTGGTGCGTGGTGTTTTTTTTTTTTTTTTGTTTGAGATTTTAATAATGAATTTATTATATATGGACATGAGTGTGTGTCTTGGAGAAATTAAGCATGCATAGATGGGTTGGTCAACGTACGCCGACTATGGCTGGCTTACTATTGACTATTGACAAGATCGTGAAAGTTGGTACCCCCCAAAAAAAAACATATTATGATAATCGTCGAAATTAGCCAGATTTATGAGCAGTCAATAAGTTATTTAGTGCTGGAACAGTATTTGGGTAACATAGCGCTGTACTGCCTGCCCACTCCAATGCTAGTACCCCATGTCATGCGATACATTGGGTTTATTTTTTATTTTTTTTATTTCGACCTTGTAAAGCTTCCTTATTGCTGTTGCAAAAAGGAAGCAGCCAGCGTCCATGTCCACATCCACGTCCAATCAAGCATTACAACGATGCGACGTTTCCGACTTCCGATGCAAGTTTCATATTACCGACCAAATGTGAAATGTGAGCAATTCCAAGTGCCGACTGCGGCTGATTGCTGCCGACCGACTGACGATCGAACAAGTTTAACTGCCGCCTTCCACTTGATTAAACACTTTTATCCAGGCACCAAGGAACCCAGCTAGCTACACTCCAAAGTGGCTGGGGCGATTCTGTGAAATGTGTCAAGGGTTGTTGCGCCGGGCTGCTTGGCCGCTTGGCCGCTTGGCTAACACTGTCTGACGGACGGGCTGCCTGGGCCAAGTAATTTGATGCCAGACAATGATCCTGTTGACGCTTGATCTTGTGCATTTCAGCCAAGTTAGACTGTAGGTAAAGTCAACAGCCGCTGGAAAAACGGTTACCGCAATGACAGGTGCGTTGTTCGCTCTTGGTCTGTCTCGCAGGGGCGGCATGCTGTTGCAAGGATGCACCTTTCTGCAACTGCAACACTTGCTACTACCACTGACAACGCTTGAGGGTTGCTGCTGCTGCTGCTGCTGCTCTACTTTGGCCCGCTGTACAGTGGTCGAAATGCTGCAATTGTTAAATAATAACTTTTATAACATTTTAGCTACTTGTATTAAAAATAATTTTTTTTGCTTAAAGGCCATAAGCAGAATGAAATATTTCGCATGGAATGACAAAACTTCATATAAAGAAAATTCCAAATCCCAAAATGGGATCCATTTTGAGACGTTATCTGTAAAATAGCCCTCTGATATGCATTTAATGAAAAGCTGGAAATCTTAAACAGCACACATCCTCATATTTGAGTCAATACCTTTTGTTTGAATTCTACCTTGCAGTGCTGGAGAAAACATCTATATATCGATGTTGGCCAACAGAGATGTTTCTCAAGCACTTCTGCACTCTTCAAATGGGTGTTTAGTAGTGCTGGAGAAACATCTCTGTTGGCCAACATCGATATATAGAGATTTTAAACTTCGATCATCGATGTTTTCTCCAGCACTACCACCTTGTGTTCCTTACGTCTAATCTGCATTGGTTTTTTAAGGTCATCCAGCATGGTACGTAGGATCCATTTAAAAAAATACAAAATACAATCATAGCGCCTTTTAAAATAAAATATGAATTTTTTAAAGCTATATCGCAAGTTTCACCCACTGTGCGTTGTGCGCTCGAGTGTAATGCAAAAGCGTGCAGTGTCCTCGTCTAAGGAGCTGAACCGAAGCTGCTACAGATACAGGAACAGGCGGTGGCAGTGGCAGAACCTGACGCAGTCACTCTTGTTGCACGGCTGCTGCTCCTGCTGCTGCTGCTGCCGCTGCTGCTGTTACCTTGCCCTCATTGTTTTTGAACGTTCATTCAACTGATCGCGGCAGGACATGCCAGGATCAATGTGCTCTGCAGTTTATTGAACTATAAAATGCATTTTTTTCTTTGTCTGTTTATTTTTTCTACTTCTCAGACTATTTTCAATAAAAAAAAAACGACTTGTTATACAAGCTGTAGCTTATTTTTTTGAGATAACTTTGGATACCAATTATTTAGTACTCAACAGATACATTTACTAAACGCGGTTAAACAGAAATATTAGAGATACCTTTTTTAGTTATTAACAAAAAGTAAAACCTTTTAAAAACAATCACTTATTTGAAAAGCGCTTTAGAATAAAAGGATAGAAAAATCGTCACGTAACGAAATGAGGTATGCTGCGAGCAGTGGCGGATCCATGGGGGTAGTTTTCGGGTCCAGACCCTCCCAAAAGTTGGAAAAATGGGTTGAAAGTCTTTTTGCGAGCTCTGATATATATACACTTCGAAGTGAAGAACCCCCCATGACCAAATCCTAGATCCGCACCTGGCTGTGAGTGTATGCGTGAGAATATCTTGTTTTTCTTCTTATCGCGTAAACAAGTAAAGATACTTGAATAATTGAATAATAAATTATTAAATTTAAAAAAGTTTTATTTTCTTTGGAAAATTTCTTAAATCTTGCAATATACATTTTTTAATTGAAATTCAAAATTATCTTGATTCCTTTACGACAAAATCTGCCTAAATATTCGGTTATCGATAACTCGCTAGATAATCGCAACTTTGCAAATTTCGATGCTTCTAAACTATTGGGCTTGCTTATAAACAGCGTATCAAAAACCTGTGCTTAAAAATTTCAAAAAATTAAATTCAATTCCAAAAATTGTTTTTCGAAGTGATCTTTACCTTACCACATCCCCATCTGTGCTACAACCATTCTAATCGATAACAAGCATTTGAACACACTGTTTTTGCTGTTCTCCTTAAACATATTATTAAAATTAACTGATTTATCGAAGCCATGTGTCAGTTATAGCTATATGTCATAACTATGGCAACTATTTTTCCATATAAGGCACATCGAAGCGCTCCTCCGCTACTCTTTACCCTTACCCTAACCCTAAACCGACAAAAACCAAATGCATCTGCTGTTTTGTTGGTATTTTGTTTTTTTTTTTTTTTTGGTGTGTGTGGGCTGTTTGTTCCACACTTTTGCTCTCATTTCAATGTTTTTCCTCATTTTTTATCGACACTTTTGCATACATAGTACGATACTCTATATAGAGAGGAGTTGGAGACACGGAAACTAAACTAAAATACATATTTACTTAGTGTGACAAGCCGAGCGCTGCGCAAAAGCCAAACACACATAGTCTGATATAGATACAGATACAGATACATTAACACAGATACAGTCAGTCAGTTAGTTTGACTTTGTGGCATGGAGACATAGGAAGCATTGTAGGATATAGACACGCAATAAAAAGGGGCGCAGCCAGCCTAGAGACTGGCCTTGTTTGAGAGTTATCTGGATTCAGAACGGCTGTATTGGCGTCGTTGTTTATACACTGTATACCTAAGGGGTACTTAGGGTATTTGGATTTGTAAAATGTTTGTAACGTACAATATGCAGCATTGAGCTGGGTATCGATTGAGCTGGGACCGTGTATGCACGGCTTGAGCTGGGAGAACAACAGAACCAGAGTTACAAAATTTTACCAAAAAAAAAATGTTTGTTGAACTTAGGTAGTAGGCTTTTACATTTTTGTAGCTATACCAGTAAAAACGTAGGTCTGTATCTTGACAGAGATATTCGAGTATGCTTCAGTGTACCGAAGGAATAAAATTGGATACATAAAAAACAAAAGTTGAAATACTAATTTCATTCCGTTCGGGGATATAACGATGTCATCTACGATCACAAGGGACAATGATGTCAGCATGGAGATTAAGCGGAGAATTACTCTTATGTAGCATCGATTGGTGATTTGGTCTAAGTTTAAACCACTTCTGCCAGATGGTCATCCTGCCAGTTTCGCCCTATGGCGGTGATGTGAGATAACCCAGTCTTATGCAAATCTTCTGGAAGTATTGAACTGAAAAGTACTTTGTAGAATCTTTGGCCCTTAACGCTTTGGTGACTATAACCTCATTCGATGGAAGAACGAATTCTATAAGCTCTATGATGATATTGGCATGGTCAAGCGGATTAACCAAATGTAGCTCCGATGACTTGATCATCTTATGCATATGAATAATGAAGCTTCAGTGGTAATGGTTTTCAGTGCGGCAATTGTGTGAATTTAATGACGTCACTGACGGCGGTGGTAACGCGTGAGGATTTCCCCGAGCTCGAAGGAGAGATGTCTTATGTCTTTATGAATAAGGCATTTTAAATTGCTTGAAAAAACGAAGTTTGACCCGAGCTCCATGATCTCTAAGGGTATACATATTATAGCTCTTTAACTCTATTGACGAGGCGGTGGGGAAAAAGGATTACCAGAGTTTTCTAAGGAGAGGCGTATATTATTATTCCTTTATTCATAATGTAAACTAAGTTCCTTGAAAAAAAGTAGTGCGATCCGAGCTCCAAGATCTCTAAGGATATGCATATTATAGCTCCTTATCTCTATTGACGAGGCGGTGGGGTTTACCCGAGCCGTAAGTTGTCTAAGCGGAAACGTATATTATTATACCTTTATTCATAATGTAAACTAAGTTCTTTGAAAAAAAAAGAAGTGCGATCCAAGCTCCAAGATCTCTAAGGGTATCCATATTATAGCTCCTTATCTCTATTACCCGGGCCTGAAGTTGTCTAAGCGGAGACGTATATTTTTATACCTTTATTCATACTGTTAACTAAATTCCTTGAAAAAAAGAAGTGCGACCAGAGCTGCAATGGTATCCATATTATGTATCTTTATCTCTATTGACTAGGCGGTGCGAAAGGGGAATTACCCGAGCCCAAAGTTCTCCAAAGAATGGCGTATTATACCCTTATCAATAATGTAGTTTAAATTTCTTAAAAAAAAGCAGAGTGAACCGAGCTTCAGATACTTTAAGGGTACCCATATTTAAATTCAGTCGACAGTCACCCGGACACTATTTTTTCTCGACGGCGCTGGATACGATAAACGATACGAGATGTATATTTCATGAAACTGTAGAAGAAAGCCGGCGCAGAGGCGGACCGTGTCTTAGTTGGAAATTAATGCATTACTTACCTAGTGGAGTAGATTTGCACGAGGCAAAAACGCCTGAAGGCACGCTTTTAGTCAAGCCCTAAGCTATAATAAAATAATATATGCATTACAATCAGGTGCGGATCTAGGATTTAATCTTGGGAGAAGTGTATATATATCAGAGCTCGCAAAATACTTTCAGCCCATTTTTTCAACTTTTGGGTGGGATCCGGACCCAAAAACCCCGCCTCGTGGACCCCCCACTGATAACAATAAAATTCCTTGTGCTGAAGCTTCGCATCTGCGCAAAATCGGTTAAATTTGAGGGAAGTTATTGGAGTTCTTGCCAATTATAAACTGCTTGCTGAACTGCATACAAGCAGTTTGTACGTAAGTACCAAAAATTCGTTTAAACAGTATGCAGGAACTAGTTTTGTATGTTTCAGGGTATTCCAATGTTGTGTTCGTGTCATTCCCTTGCATCCGTTTCTGTTTGTGCAACAATGCGGCTGCTGTTTGGGGGTTGCTGTTGGTTGCCAGTTGTTGTTGGTTTACCAGAAGACAGCTGTGGCAAGCGTAGTAGTACATACTATATACATATGTACACACATGCCTACATGCATATATTGAAATATAACTGAAACTGAAAATATGTGTTATATCTTATATTTGAACTGATTAATTTGTTGACTTTGTGCCGATTGACGACAACGAATACAACCATGACACGATGACAACCACGCAGCCAGCCAAAACAATCAAACAACCCAAGAGTCAAGCAGTTACAGAAACACACCTTGTTGCAAATTTCTTACGATAACTGCTCTCCGGCTGCCAGGTAATCAATATGAGTCTGACTATTTATACCGCTCCTCTATTTGAAGAGCCAAGCAAAAGGGTGAACTGCTTATCTGCTGTGTGCTTTCTTTAATTTTGGCATCGTACAGCCAGATGGGTTCCAAGATGTTTTCTTTTGACTGGCTATAACAACCTCCTACTGGGTTATGTTCTGATATAGGACGTCCCTTTGAGCAACGCTACCTCTTGTAGACTTTTTTGATGCTGTCATACCAGAGGTAGCCAGTGCACCCACTAGCTGATCCTTCCAAAGTAGTTTGAGTCTACTACAGTCTTATTAAATAGACGTCTCCTTGGAGTTTTTATGTTCGTATACACTACAAAATCGAGTAAGCAGTGTCTTTTATATGTAACTTTGATGTCAGTGACGTCATAACGTTCATGGGACCATAAGTAACTGATCATGATTAGTATCTCATATACACATATAGTCTTTTGTGGAGTATGACATACGACTGGGCTAGTGCTACGACTAATCAATCTTATGATTATTGCAATATTTCGATAACTTTTTTACTTTAGATCTAGTTAACAAAAGAAGCAAAAAATATTTACATATCTATTAGGCATGTATATGTGAGCCTTATTAACAAAAAAATGCTGACATCTTGTCAATGGATTCTTTTGGCCTAGATTACCCCGTCAAGTCTCGGTTCTAAGCCTGCTAGCCTATCTTTTGAGACAAAATAGAAATATTTCAAATTTTTGATTGTTTCAAATATAGCTATATGGTCTATGCCTTATGAAGTTATACTCATTTTTTTCTAGACCTAGGCCCCAAAAACATTTCATTTCACTAACTTAATAATCGCCTTATCTCTTTGCGCTACATTGTTCAAAAAGGCCTGCAACTATGTTACTAATACAAACTTTTAGGGAAATAGATAAGATTCGCAAACAGCTCTCAAGGATTTTTAGCAATAAGAAATAAATCCAGAAGCAGACGTTGAGCTGCTCCAATATTTGGTCTAATATTAAGTGAAATTATCATCAGACTAGTAAAGGGCCAAAATATGTAAAGCGGGAGACTTTTCAATTCGAACTTTACGATTTGAATAAATGAACATACAGCTCATCGATTTTTTTTTACAAGATTTCGATTATTTATCGAGCTAGCGATCAGTTTTGAGATCCCAACAAATATACCGCCTCATGTTTGAATTAATAAGGTGGAGTAATTGAAAGTTTATTAGAGGCATACTTTACTCCGCCCTAACCGGTCCCAAGCCCGGTTGAGAAAGGAGGAGGAAACAGGATCAGTGGTCTGAATGGCTTTTATGCAACTCAGCGTCTCAGAGAGAAGGTGAGAACCAAAATCACATGAACTCATAAAGGAAAGCTGATCCCTCAACTCTTTGAACCCATCACTTATTGACCTAAAAGTATATATACAACAAAGCATGAATCAAAACGAAAATGGATATGACTTTACACGGAGAAACCGATCGAGGTCGAATAATCCCCCTGCCTCGGCAGCAGGCGCAGCTGATGTGAAGGCGACAAGTTTAAGCTTTAGTATATAGATGACCGAAACTGAAAGATCCTACCACAACAATAACAACTTTAATCTGACTATACTTTACTCTACCTTATTAATTCTAGCATGGTACCGACTCAAGCACCCTTACGTAAGATTTTCACACAATTCTTTTTTCTCTAGCCGATGTTCTCACGCATACAAACACAGCGCATCTCACTTCTTTACGTGACGTATGTAGGTTAATTTAAGGAAATTGTTTTCTGTGAACTTTTTCTTTTTTTCAAATTCGACTAACACAGCTTAAAATTCTTTTATCGATAACTTGACATATATCGCTTATGTAAAAAACGCCAACATCAAAGTGATTGCAAAATAGGGGCCCCAGCGCATCTAACTTAAGCTCAATAGGGGAACTTTTTTTCTGTGAACTTTTTCTTTTTTTTTTTCAAATTCGACTTAGCATAGCTTAAAACTCAGTTATCGATAACTTGACTTATATCGCTTATGTAAAAATCGTCACAATCGAAGTGATCGCAAAATAGTGGCCCCAGCGCATCTCACTTCGTTACGTGACGTATGTAGTTTCACTTAAGGGACTTTTTTTCTGTAAACTTTTTCTTTTTTTCAAATTCGACTAAGCACAGCTTAAAATTCAGTTTTCGATGACTTGACATATACCGCTTATGTAAAAATCGTCAAAATCGAAGTGATCGCAAAATAGTGGCCCAAGCGCATCTCACTTAAGCTCATTAAGGGACATTTTTTTCTGTAAACTTTTTCTTTTTTTTTAAATCGACTAAGCAGAGCTTAAAATTCAGTTATCGATAACTTGATGCATGTGTAAAAATCTTCAAAATCCAACAGATCGCTAAATAGTGGCCCGTTTGACGTATTTTCACCCAATCTTCTACTTTTGCTATTGACTATTGGCTTAAATCTCAAGAGCTCACACACGAAAGTACCTTGGCAGCTCTAGACAAGTATCGGTGCATATGTACGTACTACCCGTTTCGTACTGCCTAGACTATAAGTATTAACGAGCAAATTTCGAGTGCTTAAAGTTGCTGCTAGCGTTTCCGGAGCGCTCAAAATTGTTGTTGCTTTTTTTTTTAGCTGGAATGTGCTCGCAAGTACAAGTGAGTAGAAGTCATAGTAGTAGTAGTAGTACCCATAATATGTGCTCATATTTATCGGCTAGCAAATCATCGATCATCTCAAATTTACGATCCATCATCATTACCCAACGGTTTCTTTAAATACATTTTATGGTGAACTGATAAGAGTATTTTTTTTTTTTTGTTATTTTTTCTTGGTGGCTGGCTGAAAATACGCTTGAAGTTTGAAAATTTGCCGCCTGCGCTCGAGGCCGCACATAGCAAAGCAGCACAAGATTGTATATATAGTATAAATATATCTTATGGATACCTGGCTGATAGTACATAGTACAGCAGTATGCTAGCTATTTTTGAGGCTGATCCATTTTGTGTACTAGTACAATAGTGCTATCTAGACAAAGTCCATTTGTACAATTTTCCATACTAAAATGCATTGGTAGTTTTGAGCGCCTAACGCGGGGCGCAGCGTTCGCACTGCGGCTGTTTATCTTTATGGCGCCTTATTGGGGCCTTCAGTGCTACAACTTTTCAAGAAGTTTAGAGCAGTCTGTCAGTTGATTCGCTCACAAATTGAAAACCATGTCACGTGTTATGCGACTATATATAGGTACATATAACTACTATGTACTAGTTATAGACGATTTCAAATAAATGCACTCATGGCTAGTGCTGCTGCGTTAGCCACTTCTCCAAAGAACCGCCAATTTTACGACTGTTGTATTTTTATTTTCTAGTTTTATGGACTTATTGAACGATTATCTGTATGAAGTCTTGACACGGGCAGCTGTGTTGTAAGAGTTTGTTTGCGTGTGCGTCGTCATCGTCTATGTATGAGCGTATGCCTGTGTGTCTTGATAAAAGCCGACTAATAAACCTATCGATCTATTAGCTATAGCTACAGATAAGAGATAGTAAGCGAGATAAGTGCAGCCCCAACAGCAACCAAACTGAAATGGAGCTTCCCATTGGAAATACCTTGTCCCACTCATTGGCTGATGTTCTGCGCCATAGTACTAAGTAAGTAACCAAGTATGAGAGATATTGTTTAAGGTGACGCAAGTGTAGACTCTCGAAAATATAACACTTTTTGCAATCTAACTAGGCATTGTCTCTGTTTTTTTTCGTCTAAGCGCTGCAAAGACGATCTAAACGGTTTTTAAGCCCCTCTACACCGCACCCCACTCACACACACACGCTCACACACATAGTTGATAAGAGCTAAGAACTTTGTCAGTTTCAGTTTATGACCGAATCTAGTCATTGCTCCATTTTTTTTTTCCAAGCAAAACCTATAAATATTTTAAGATATCGCTTCAGCAATTGAGTACTCTGGCATAAAGGTGACTCACTGGCATTTGGCGCATGGGTCATACCCTGCATTACAATGAGTCACCTTGAGCAAAGGGCGGCATTAATCAATGCCAAAAAATTTAAAAAAATATACAAAACCCCAAAGTACTTAGCTAGTTTATATGAGCTGAAATATCAAGGCTGCATGATACCAAAAAGTTTCAAGAGATTCAAGATTGAAGTCGTTAATGTAGTTTTTCAACGCAAAGTAGTTTACAGGGGGCGCATCCAGTGGAATGTCTTGAACAAAATAGCAGTTTTCTAGAAAATTTGAGCCTGTTCTAATTTGTGTTTGAACTTTAGATACTTCAAAAAAATTTTTTTTCAGCCGCCCATTGTAGTACATATACCGAAGTATATTAAAAGTCCTGAAGCTACGTATTGGCTACTTCCAAGTAAATTGTGTATATCTTTTAGACTCTTCCAAAACTTTTTTTGTGCAAACGTCTCTGATAGCATCCATTAGTACATATGCAACAACGTGTCAGTAAAAAAGAGCAAAGTTACGCTTGTGACTAGTGCTGGAGAAAGGATCGATGATCTAAGTTTAAAATATCTATATATCGATGTTGGCCAACAGAGATGTTTCTCCAGCACTACTAAACACCAATTTGATGAGTGCAGAAGTGCTGGAGAAACATCTCTGTTGGCCAACATCGATATATAAAGATTTTAAACTTCGATCATCGATGTTTTCTCAAGCACTACTTGTGACGTCATATGTCAATAGCTTGTAAGAAGGCATGTTTCAGATTTTGCTATTTCCTATAAAATTTTCGACTATCATATAATTTTGTATGGCTAAGGTACATCTAAATCTGATTTGAACTTTCAGAGTTATTAGGTCTCTCAATTTCACTAAATTTAAGTGAAAATGGATTTCCAACATAAAGACTGTTTTTCTTTTTTTTTTTTAACAGACCTTAACTTAAGTAAATGATATGAATAGCTTAGGTCTCTCAATTTCACTAAATTTAAGTGAAAATGGATTTCCCACATTAAGGCTGTTTTTTTTTTTAAACAGATCTTAACGTAAGAAAATGTAATTTAAGAGTTATTAGCCAGCACATTATTTATAGCTTAGGTTTCTCAATTTCACTAAATTTAAGTGAAAATGCACTTCCTACATTTATTAACGTTTGGGCTGTTTTTCTGTTTTTTTAAGCAGACCTTAACTTAAGGAAATGCAATTTAAGAGTTATTAGAGATAAGACTCAAGACTCTTTTTCGAGTTCTGAATTCCGACGCTCATTTTTTTACCTATTTTTGGGATAGCTGAATCCGAATTCGAAGTTCGATAAATTTTTTAGCACGTCTGCTTTCTAAGATAACCACCAAAGCTACCCGTTTTATGCAGATTTTTAAGATTATGTTCGAAGTGTGAAGTGCTGGGCTTTATTGGATCTCGAATTCGGATTCATCGAACTTAAAAACATAAGGAAGACCTACGGATCTGAAAGTCGGGCTCCCAGTACTTTCGCAAATTCCCAAATTTAATGTTAATATTCAAACAGTGTTTAATAATATTTAAATTCAACTCTTAAACGTTGGCAACGGGGCAAATAAAATGTTTCCAGCTTTTAAATATTTTCAAAAATTGCGAAACGTAAGACCCACTTGACCCCACGTTGACCCACTTTATTAATTGTTGCCCCTATACACTAAGGATTGGCCTGCTTTGGAAACCCGCACATGGGGTTTTTTTTTCTCTCTTTTCAGTGTTGCACATTGCATTAACTTTAGACCCCTCATTCTATACGACTAATGCTATTTGATTATTTATTGATGAAATTTTTTTGCTTTTTTTTTTTAGAGTTTTGGCATCCTTTGCCATTTATTTCGTGCCCTATATGCAGCAATTGCCATTTATGTAGTATATTATGTATGACTAATAGAGTGACCAAATTGGTTACTAAGAAATGTATTTTTAATGGAACCGCAAAATTGCTTAGCTTACCATTGATTGCCTATTATTAGGTAGGCTGATTGGAAAGTAAGGGAGTAAGTGAATAGCAGTGCGTGCATTATAACTAAAAATGACAAACTGCTGCAATTTTCCAATCTAGATGTTGCCATTAACTGAATTGAACTGAAAGCTGTTGCCAGTTGCTGACATGGCCTTTTCGAATCAATATTAAAAAATGCATAATTTATAATTCAGCTGCTTGTAGCTATTCTCACGCACATATCTTACAGATATTGATTGCGTTACGACGTCTTTGGGTCAGCCAAGCTACGTACGGTATAGTACTGTACTGGCCAATGACTAGTTTTAGCCCAAAATCACTATGTACCTATGTACCTATATACATACATATACTATACGTTGGGTCTTTAGCTGAGGAAGAGCAGCGCGCAGCGCATGGGATAACATCGTTGTGGGCTTTTATGGGTGGTTTGGGTGGTTTTTCTTTGTTTGTTGTTAGTTCGCATTTAATGCTTAAGCACCCACAGAGAGATACTTCTACTATATAGCAAAGCGCATTAGTGTGTAGGTTTATGTATCTTGCAGATACACAAGGTTTACGTGTGCGCACGAAGTGTGTTGCCAAGTAACCAAAGCCCTGAAATTTGTACATAACAAACCAAAACAGTTGACGACGGGTTGGTTATTCTCATAGGGGTGGCATATATACTTACCGGCTGTGGCTACGGCAGTAGCGGGGGCCAAAGCTATTGCGGATGTTGCTGCTGCTGTGGCTGCAATGATGGCGACCCACTTGTTATTGGCCAGCAAAATGACTACCCGCATGATGCAAAGACCCACAGTACACTATATACTTTCATACACATATATATGCATATGCCTTGGATGCCAAACAACAAAACAACACAAGCAGCTATGTACAACAACTACTAAATACTTAGTTCAGAGGCTTCTGTTATTCTCGTTCATGGTAAATCGATAAAATGTATCTGCTGGCAAATGTATCTGTATCTGCACAGCTAGAGCAGTGGCTGTGCTTGGTGCTCGGTTCGTGGTTCGTTGGCTAAATGCGGGCGCGTGCGTTATATGTATATAGTATAAACGTATACAATACGAAGTGCTGTTGATACGTTGATACGCTTATGTACAGATGAGAGCACATAGTACAAGACTAGGCTGCAGGTAGCTAGATTATGTATAGTATACCCTGCAGGAAATTTGTGTACTTGCAAAAGTTTCAACTACTTTGCATGTAAGTAGTTGCGAACAGGTTCAAAAAAGACTAGTTGCGGCTTAAATAAAAATTACTTTTTTTACTGCCATTTTTATGAATATTTTTTATGTTTGTTAAATGAGATATGCGTGCGTAGTTCAATGCTTTTTGCACAATTCAATTTAACTTATTTTTTTTGTTCTACGAGATCTAGGTATTTATACATATATGCGGCCGATATCAAAGTGAAACTGCATATAAAAATAAAAAAATTATACGTACAACCCCATAAGGCAAGTGAGCAGAACATTATTTTAGGTAGATTAAAAAAGCAGTTTACTTAAAAAAAATCCTTAATGGATACATTCGTTGTAGGAGTTGCTTGAAGAAATGTTGCAAAGAATCTCTATGTATACTGACATGCATATATATAAAATTCACTTTTATTAAAAAAGTATCTTGTAAAATCGTCGCCCCCGTCATCATTTATTTTCTTATTTAGTGTGGACACTAGATGGCGCAAGCAAGTTGTTGCATATTTGTGTGCACAATAATATAAATATTAGATCTATATATACTTACTGTTATACATAAAATTCTCTTTTATTAAAAAAGTCTCTTTTAACATCGTCGTCCCCGTCATCATTTATTTTATTATTTAGTGTGGCCACTAGATGGCGCACACAAATTGTTCTGTGTACAATAATATAAAAATTAGCTTGACAACTAAAGTTAATAGTTTTTTTAGTTAGTTATTTGCTTTATTTATATAATTTATACATTTGCTTAAAGCTAGCTAGTATTTACATTAACAGAGTTAGATATTAATCTTTTCAACTGAAACATTTAATTTTACATAATGAATAAAAATTATAAGTTAATATTATGTTTTAAAAAATTGAAATTTAGCAATAAATTAATTATAAATGAATAAAAGGGTTGAGTTTAGTAAAAAATATTTTCGACTATTTTTTAATTTATGGATGGTATACAATTGTTTGCAACCGGTATGTTATGTAATCATGAACCCCACTGCAGTTGGAAGCCAAAATAAATTTTTTCTTTCTTAAGTTAAATAGTTTTAAATAAATTATACAAATGTATAAAAAAATTAACGGAAATTTGAGTAACGTCAAGCCTGGCTAATAAAGAAATGAGAAAAGCTGTTTTGATTTTTTTCAAATCATACAAAAAAAGTTGTATACCAAAAGACTTGTCATTTCGCAGAAATTTAAAATTTTGTAATCCAAGTCAAAAGCCACTTCTATTTTTTGTAACGTCACGCCAAGCGTAATTTTGCTTTTATATTTTCATCATTTAAATTTGACGGACTTAGACTAGACTAATATTGTAGAAGATGTAAAAGATTTCATGTACTTGAACTTTCAAAATTCGTTTACTTCTGACTATATATGATATTTAATAACCACTAGTTCTATATATATATATATATAAAATACTAGTTCATCCCATAGCTAGCAAAAGTAGTACATACGCATACACGTAGTCTGGTTGTGCAGAAAATTCAAAATGATCAGAAACTAAGTTCCAAAAAGCGTATTTTTGTCAGACTAGTAGTAGCAATTGCGAAGAAAAACGAAATAATTTACAATACATATATAGTACAAGCAAGGCTGACCAGATAACTATGACATCGCAGGGAAAACAATTTGAGCCTAAGAAAGTTTTTTTACACCTCATTCAGTGCTAGTTCATATGTAGCCAGAATCATTCTGATACATTCCATAGTTGTTAATTTTATTCCTATTGCTCTAAACCAGTCACTATGTAGCTCCTAATTAATTACAATTTTTTTCATATAATAATTAAGCTTACTAGTTATGGACCACACTGAAAGACATCAGCAACTAATTCCCAACTAGTATGTTTTATGACAAAAAGGTAGCTGGATTAGGTATACATATATACTATAGTCATACATATGTATATACATTTGCATGTATAAAATTATGCTGTGTATCTGCAGCAGAAAAATCAATGCGCATTCCACGCAGCTCACGAGAGCAGAGCAAACGAATCAGAATAACGCAAGTCACGCTGTATATAGACTGTGTGTGTGTGTGTGTGTGTGTGTGTGAGAGATGTGCCTATGTAAATGGCCAGTCCTGCGCAGCAGCACAAACAACAGAAGCAGCAGCAGCAACAGTAACAGCAGGAAAGAGATAGAAGCAGCAAAAATCTGCAGAACGAAAGCGAACAGCAGCCGCGCAGCTGCGGCCCAGGCTGCTGTGGTTGGTTCATCCATAATACAAAGATACTCGGCACTCCTCTTTCATACACACACACACACGTACAGGCGCGCGAGAACAAATCTCAACGGCACAAAAGGAAGCAAACGTATGAGCCCCCTGCCCGCACTGCCCTAACCACTAACAACAACAACAACACTGCATCAGGCGCAGCAGCAGCGCCACCCAAAAAACCAACAAAAACGAAAGCACGCAGCTCTCATTGCGAGTGAGCGAGCGCGCGCATAACACGAACCCCAAAAACCAAAAAAAAAACAGAAAATGAAACGAGCGAACGAGCAGCTCACGAGCTCACACAACGCACATCCAGTCGGGTCGGCAGCTAAAGCTGTGCAGCTAAGCCCGACGCTAAACGTCGACGTTGACGCTGGCGCTGACGTCAACTGAGTGCGAGCTGCGACGACGTATTTCACCCAATTACCAGGCGGCAATTTATCAGCTTAATGTGCCCAAAGATGTTGTTGCTGCTGCTGCTGTGACAGAGGCAGCGCAGTAGCGTCGCATTGACAGCAGCGTCGCTCTCATGCACATGCAGCCGTACGCTCTCATGCGCTCTTCATTAGTATCTATGTGGCGTATCTATGTGAGTTGCTGCTGTTGTGTGCGTGCATGTTGCTCTCTGCTGCTGTTGCTGCTGTGGCGCTTCTATTACACCTGAGTTCGCTTCTTCTTCTGCTGCTGCTGCTGTTTGGTTTTTCTTTGGCTTGGATGTCGTTGAACGCGTTCATCGCCCGCGCTCACCTTTTAAGCGCTGACGCCGACGTTGGCGGCGCACAGTGGGCAATATGGTAGAGTTAGCTTAGATTAATTGTTTATAATTAAAATGGCGACAATATTTTTGTTCTTTTCGATTGAGACAAAAGGTTGTCACAAAGCGCTTTCCATTTGCTACTTTTTTTGAGTTAAAATATTAATTAATTTATTAAAATAGCTCTAATAATATCTGTCCAAAGTTTTCTTTTACAAAATTGCAATTTTGAAATCTTTTTAAAAACTTTTTTTTAAAGTTAAATTGCGTAAAAAAAGTATTACAAAGTATTTCTTTTAATGAACAATATATTATTTTTGAAATTTACTCGTTTTTAAAAAATGTTTAATTAAAAAAATTAAATTTTTTTTTTTGTCAAATTTTTCGCTCAGATATTTTCTTAACAAATTAAATGAAAAAAAAAAATTTGGGCTATTTAACGATCTCAACTAGACATCGTCTTTAAATTCCTCGAATAAATAAATGTTTTTAAATTTGTGAATTGCCTATTTCGACCACTGTGCCGCTGTCGTTGTTTTACTCGTATTCTATGTATCTGTATCTGTAATTTGTTGTTGTTGTTGTTGCTGCTACTTCAATTGAATTGTAATGAGCGTGTGGCTAATGTTGTTGGTGTTTCTGTTGTTGTTTTCGTTGTTGTTGCTGCATTTTGGAAAATTTGTTAAATTTTCGTCGCCAAGTTTACGGCTTTTTGCGTTTCGTTGTCGTCTCTAATGCGTTTTTATTTACTTTGTTGTTGCTATTGTTTTTGGCTGCTGCCGCATTTTTGTGTTTTTTTGGTTATTTTGTTGTGTCTCTATCTTTAACTCTAATTTGTTTAAATTGTTTTTTAATTAACTGTCAGTGACATTTTCTTTTCATTGTTTTGCTTGGTTTTTTTTTTCTTGATGTATCTTTAGCCATTTCTGCGCTTCTGTGAAGCTCTTAAATTTAAGTAACTGCTAAGTCGCTAGGGAAGCTTCGAGGGTTCTATACAAAGTTTATATTATGCAATAATTATTAAGTATAAAGTTGAGTTAATATAAGCTAAAAGGAGAACTAAGATAAAAATTGGCAACAAAAGCCAAATAAATAAAGCCGTCAAGAGAAAAGATATGTCGATAAACGACCGATCCTAAACAACTTCTATTATGGACAAAAGTATGGAAAATGGAAAGTAATTAATTTGTAAAAAATTCTAAGAAAAATAAATGTTTTTGTTTCAAATTCAAAAACATTTATAGATTATAATACACTATGTAGTATGTTGCTACCAAAAATAAATTGAAGGCTGTTTTAGAGTCCGTTCTTTAATTTGAAACAAAACAAAGAAAAACAAATGAGTTGAATGTAATTATTATTTTGTTTGCAAAAAAATTCGATATATAGTATTTAGGCATTCAAAATTATATCTCATAAATAACCACCACGGCTATGGTCGCTGTTATAAAGCGCATCCTGTCAGTCTATGTATTGTATTAAAGGTATATAATGAGAAGGTACTAGTTAAC